>JAPCYP010000069.1:1448845-2897690 GCA_035048595.1 Echinosophora koreensis
GGTTCCATGGCCAAACATTAATTTCCAAATCAACTTTAATTTGGATCGAGTAGTATATTTGGGTAGAAAATCATGAATTTTGGAATAGTTTACTTAGGCAAAGAAACGTGTAAATTACAAGGAGAAAGACGAAGAATTAGGACTAATGTGTAAATAAATTTTCTCTTCAAATTTTTGAATTAATTTTTCAAAATTATTTTTATAATTATTGAACTATAAAAAATTTCCGCTTCATTAGATTTCAAGTATTTAATATTGTTTTCCTTTCTCCTTTTTTTTACCTTAAAATAAATCAACGGTTATTGAATCTCGGTAGATTCAAGCACCACATCTTTTTTTTTGTTTTTATGGAACTCGCCTTATATTAGAGTCTTTTGCTCCTTAGCGGGTTCACGGAGTATCCCATAAGTTTAGATCATTTGGATCCGCTATGTGGCTAATTTTCGTTTGGGCGCTTAGTCACGCTTAAGGTTCTTAGTCACTCTCCAAGATGTGTTATGCGGGATTCGAACCGAGGTGCTTCCCCACAAACTTAGCTATCCTAAACAACAAACTGAGCCACACTCATTGAGTAAACACAACGTGTATTTAGGTGCATTCTAAACAAATCCTTTTATAAATTGTAATGAAAGGAAATCATTGTTAGAGAGCATAGTCAGAGATAGGAATTACAATGCGTAACATATTTGACGAGTACCCGCAAAAATCACCCATATTGAATAGGGTAATTACCCGCTTAATCAATATGTATGTGAGTACGAGTAATTATCCGCAAAATTTAATGGGGATGCGTGCGGGTATAGGTACTCTGGTACCCACTTCATTCCATACCCACACAAATATTATATATAATTATAATATTAAATTATTATATATATTACATATTATTAAATTATATATATAAATTAAAATATAATTACTTATGTATAATTTTAAGGTATATATATATATATATATTTATTTTATATATATTGTTAAATTAAAAATATTTTGGAGAATGCCAACTCAGGACATGCGAATTTATGAATTAGTTGTTCTAGACATTTATCATAACATTTATTCAATGTTCAAACATAATATTGTGCATTATATTTAATAACTTCATTATTACATATTTTAATTTAGTTAAATAGTTTTTTCCCCATGTTTTATGATTAGGTTTGAATAATCTTTTATTAGTTTTCCGATTGAGTTATAATTGTATTTTTTTTTTGTTTCCCACAGTATTCCTTGTACGTAACCGCGGAGACTAATCCCTCGAGATACATGACGACATTGAATGACTGACATCTCCCAACCAGGTTTTCTCCAACTAGATACCCGACGGATAGGGTATGAATATTAAAATTGCTAACCATGCAAGTATGGATGTGAGTACAAGTATTTCTTTAAAGCACGAGCATGAGAATAGTACTATATATAATATCCTATCAATACCCTACTCATCAGTCATTACCATCCTTAAGACTTAGAGGATGCTTTGCTAGAGCCTTAAAGTTTTTATTAGCATCAAATTTTCTTAGGTTTCAACTTTCATTCAAATTTATGACCCATGGAGGAGGTATATGCACCGATCTAGGACCATTCTTTAGAGATGTGGGGACAGCTGGAAAGACTGAAGAGAGAGATGTCTTTTGCTTGTTACATATGATTGGCATTGACTGGCTTGTCCAAACGTCCTTGGAAATATCGCTTTTTATGTCCCATAATTGGGATTCTACCGTACCTTCCCAAACCAAAACCATCGTTAGTCCATATTAGACTTCCAGTTTCCCACTACCTCATACTCAAAAGGATTTGTTCACTTCTGGAAAAAGTAAGGGAAAAATCATGAATTTTGTTTTGGTGTGCACCAAGGCATCCTCTAATAGATAATCGGAAACTAATCTCTTTCATGGCATAAAGATAATAATGAGTGTATATGATTAGGATTTAAATAGTATATGTAATGTAAGTATATAGATTTTTTTATTCGATCTACTAATTATAAATTGCTACATTAAATATTTGACTCATATCATAACTATTATACTAACAATGTATTAAAAATAAACTCTATAATATTTATGTATAACTAAGCATTTTATCAGAATATCAGTTTTTTTTTTTCTTTTTTTAACTAATACAATACCCCACCCATTGAGATAACAGACACAATTTGTGGACTTAGGTGTGGCTCGTCCCTCCACAGGTTCCACTAGCAGCAGATGTATGATGCTGTACAAGCAATTTCTGATTCACATTTTGGAATTTGATTTGGGCACTTCACTGTACACTATGATTTTGAACAACATATGAACTACTTTAGTTTGAAAATTTTAGCTTCAAAGCAACCACCAAGGCCTATATTTAAATTCCAAATTTAATGTTGCAGATAGAAAAATAAAAACCAAGATAAATACAAAGATAATGAACAACACAATAAACTGTTTCCACTAGTTAGTGTCACAATCTTTGTAGTGTACAAGACACTCGTATCTCAAGTTGATATGAAGGCCATTTTAATTTGCTTTAAACGCGATGTTATTTAAAATTTTTTTTGCCTAGTCAAATTTTGGCTCTTATATGAATACAAACAAATACTAGCTAGCAAATATACAATATGGCTAGGAATTAACAACGACAAAATATCACAAATTACAAGTGCCACTCTTCAGACACTGGTATCGAAACCCTCCAAGCTCTTTTGAATTTACATACATATGAAATAACTTCTAATTTGTCGTCTTTACCAATTCATCCAAAACTGTTCACCATCAGTTAAATTAACTATCTCTGCAGAAAATACAGCCAAACCATTTACATTTTATAAATCCTATGTTGGCAGTGCTTGCACTCTAGAAGATTTCAATCTGAAATGATGTAAAACAACAATTTTACTATTAATTAACCATGTTCACCTAACCTGATTTATAGTAAACTTATATTATCATTATATTTTAGGAGAATCTCAGTTATATAGAAATGTGAACTTAATTAGATCCTCATTATAGGGATGTCATATTTTGTAATCCTCAATAAAAGTATATATGTTATTATGGGATATTTTCGATGGTTTCATGTATCTAGGAAGCATGTCTGTCAGATTGATTTGAAAATAGGTCTCGATCTTCACTTGTGGTCTGAAACCATATATTTATACAATATATCTCTTGCTATATATTGGTGTTTTATGGCATTGAAAACTGTCCATCTGTCTTGTATGAAATTTCGACTATAAGATAAAATAGAAGTTTCATTTGTTTATTTGTTGGGACCAGAAATTTCGACTCTGCAGTGAATTGAAGCTTAAAATATCAGATGTGTACAAATTAAGAAGAATCCTGCATTGTTTTAATTTTGTTGTTACACGGTCCATTGAGAAAATAACTTAACAAGGCATTTTGTTGTCACTTGTCCATTTTTTTTTTTAAATAAAGTTCAAATGTTAGAATACTTTGTCGATTTCCCTACAAACACAAGTAATTCCATATGTTATACATAATCTCCTTTGTCAGGAAAATAGATAATGTTGTTTGAGCAAAATAACGTTTCAACACAGTTAAGCTTATCAAAGAAGTTCACTGGTCTTTGTCTGTAGCCTTTCTTGGTTTTGTTTTCGCTTATTGTTACCCTTTATTCTATATGGATTGAATGAATTAATCTTCATCTAGAAAAGCATGGATATAAATACAGGATACGGATACAGCATGTGTAAATATGATAAAACATAAAAATTATAGAAATAGAATACAACTAAAATATAATATATAAGATTCATATAATATTGACATAAAAATATAAATCTGAAAATAAAAGTCTCGATGTTTCATGAGTTAACTTCAATTAATATAAGCACAATAAAAAAAATTTATCCATTCATTATATAATGTCTTATTGAAATAAAAATTCAAAAACTATTTGAAATTGACAAAAAGTATATGATACAATAATATCCATACCAATATGACAACAATTTAAAATATTAATGTTTAATAAATCTTATATGGGCACCATCAATCAAAATCTTAAGATACCTCTAAAATAATGTTAGTAAGAGTTATATTAATATGTCTTTTTGAATTGTTGTTTTAGAAAGAGTAAGGACCAGTCGTGTTAGACGAAAATTTTGGACGTCCAAATAATAAAATCTAGTAGAAACTATTTTTTAAAAGCTCATTTAAATGCAAAATAACTTTTGTTCTTAATTATAGCTTTCGTTTATATTTATAAATTGTAGAAGCCATTTTTTAAAACTCATCCAAATGACATTGACTCACTCACCTACTTTGCAATACTTGAAATGACTTTACTCATAAATTTCACACATTCAGGAATTTTTCATATTCATACATTTACCTTAATCTATAGTCATAATCTCATAATTATTTTTGTATTAATATATGTGTCATAGACACAAAAATAATCTACAATCATCATATAGTATAGTCAAATTATTTTACCACAGAAAATCCATTTCCTACATTTCAATAGCTATCATAGAACGTGTAAAGTTTTGGTAACAAATTCTTGCATTTGTTATTTTCTGCTCCAGCTTTTTTCCTGAGCTCTTCCTCTCCTTTTTCATTTCTCTTTTTCACTTCTGTCTCACTCTCCCAAGTGTGCAGCGAAAAAAGAAGCTTTCTTTCTCGGTAGGTTTGTATGACGACAAAAAGGGAGAACTGGCCACCTTACCGCACTCCCATCATTTTCTTTTTGTATTGGTTTTGGCAAAGGTCAAGCCCCCATTAACATTAACATTATATTTTATATTTGTGGATTCTGTGACAAACGTTAGTCTCTTTGATACTGAAGGACAATATGGGCATCTCCAAATAATTCCCCCAAAAGACATTCAGACAAAGAGAAACCCCACAATTACAAGCATCTAACGTCCCTTAGCTTTCATCCCTTTTGAGGTATTTGAGGCGCATATCCTTGCTTTTCTTTCTTGCAACCAAGTATTTTGTTACCTAGTCACTTGTTTCCTCTTTAGTGCTTATGTATCTCTAAAAACTTGACTGGTCTAGTAGAACACTATGCAAACAAAATACTATTTTCATGAAACACGTATAATGGACTAGTAACGCTCCAAATATACAATTGTGATTGCACCTGTCTTCGAATTGTGTGTCACTTCTTGTCCCATTTAATTAGATTATGACACTTAAAAAATTAATCATATTATTTATTATAAATATATTCTTTTTAAATGATATGGTACAATTTAATTAGATGTGATAACAAATGGCACAATATTTTGAAACAAATAATCTCTATCCATTCTCATAACTCATAGCATGTGTTTGTTTGTTTGTTTTGTTTTTTTTAAAAGGATCCAAAATATCTTGGACCAAAAGTTATCGAAAAGTAACTTTTGACAAAACATACATCTGAGTTATTTTTAAAGGAAAATCAAACACTAAATAAAAAACAAAAATATGTAACGGTAATAGAATAGTGAAAATAATTGTCTGTGGATTACCCTCCAAATATGAAGAGTAGTTCAATGATCAATCTGCAAGTCTTCTCTAACACTGTATAAAGATTAATAACACTGTATAACGAATAATCCAATGTACCTACGAAGTAAATGGCACCCTCTTAGGTCTTAGCACAGTCAAAATGTATCACTTCAACCAAAAACAAACTACTACCAATTTCCATTTTGTTTTCTCTTGATTTTATTCCATCAAATCAATTGGTTTAATAATTGAAGAAGTGATGCAGATTAAGACGGAGGGTGGGCAGACACTCACCAACTCCCACTTGCTTCCCAACGAGAGCAAAGAACGTTGAAAATAAAATAATCTATATAAGAATCCAAAAAAATAGCCTAAGCTATCATGAATAACGTTGACAAAATTAAGAAAGTTATCTGTAGAAATAATCTATAAGTATTATTATAATTTTTTTTATAAAAAAAGTAAAATCAACATATATATACATGATCTAAATTCTATCAAGTGTCATTTAAACATTAATTTATTGCGTTTAATTGATGTATTGTATAAATTTTTCTACAATGTCAAGCCCGTCGACAAAATCAGTGCCAGCACTGTTGCTCATGTAAAACAACTTAAGTGCATATTTGGTTGAAATAACTTTTAGAGAAATAATTGTATTTATTTAGTGGAACTTGACAATATATACACTTAAGTTTTTTAATGCGCGCGATGTTGGAACCGAAGTGATTCTGATTAAATAATCTCTTATGTTTTGATGCTAACAAAAAGATTAAATTTGTATGATAAAATTATGTTAAGAACTAACTCGTTTACTCAAGTGTATAGGACTATTTTCAGTAGCGCTAGACGAGGGAACTAGTTTAACGTTCCTTAGAAATAGCATAAAAGCTTATTGGGTCCAAGGTTTACTCGCTAGACCGGCCCTTAAAGGAATATGGTAAATAACTAGTCTATAAGGTAATCGGTAGAAGAGGGGCTAAAATTAATTAAGCTTAAAAGGCACTAGATGAAAGTCTAAGTATATCTAGTTTTACAAGCGTTGGAGGCAGTTATAAGTTTATCAGGAAAACAACAAATCCAAAGACTTGTAGTCCACCCGAGAAAAGAATGGACTACCCGGTAACAAGTAGACGAGTAACTAATTAACTAGACTGCCCGATAAAAACAAAGTTAAGTTATACTAATCTATCCGATATAACTACTAGACGACAAGTCAGTAGACTACCCAGTTACTTTTTAAAGTTAAAAAAGTGAATCCAAAAGTATGTTGGAGTTTGAATCCGTCTAGTCAAAGTGAATTTATTTCAAATGATTGTTTATTTAATACGAAGACATCTATATCTTTACTTAATACATAGTACCGTCGAATACACAAAACTTTGTACTCTGACACACACTCTACTGTAAAGTTGAAGAAAGTACAAAGAAGGAAAGTCAGAAAGCTACTTTCGAGTACAAGAGAGAAGAGACAACCATTTCTAGCTCTACTAATAACCAAGAGTGCTTTTCTAAAGATCACATATCAAGTTATCAGACTTAACGGATCCCAGCATTTAATGCTATGTCTAAATGGATATTTTAAAGACCGGTGAAGAAGAAGAGAGCTCAAGCTGAAGACCTTCTACAAATACTGGACGACCCCAGTAAAGAAGGTGACAAAAAAAAATCCAAAACAAGCAAAAATTATTGAAAGCGCATAAACTCTGTCAAATCTTTTCTAGATTGCTGTGTAACCTTGATCTTAAACTTTCATACCTTCACACATAGTGAGTTTCTTAGATCAAAATATTAAATCTCTAAGTTAGAGTGAGCCTGAAGAGGCTTGGTTGAAAAGAATACGTGTAAGCCTAAAGAGGTGTTAAATACTTGTTGTTGTAAGCCTGAAGAAGTGTTGAATACTTATAAGCTATTGGATTATAGTGGAGAAAACCTTCAAGTAGAAGTGACTAGACGTAGCTCTTGGTTGGAAGAGAGTGAACCAGGATAAATCATCTTTGTGAATCTTCTATCCTTATCTCTTTACAGCTTTTGCTTATACGAATTGTGGGGATTTGGACTTGAGTTTGTTAACTCTTTTGAAAAGATATTTTCAACTTTGTGTTTATTTCTCTTCTTGATTGCAAAAGGGGTTTAAGAAAGGTTTTTCGAAAAAAATTTAAGAAACACAATTCAACCCCCTTCTTGTGCTTCCTTGTGTCAACTTCACGCGAGACCAATTTATTTGATCACAAATTAGACCCTCTTAACCAACATTACGTTGGTTAGCTTATAATTCCTTAAGCAAGGTCTCGAGTTCGAGCTCCGTGGATGAAAAAAAAGGTGGTGGGGAGGAGAGACCCCAATAAAGGTGGAGCAGGGACGGAGCCAGACTTCGAAGATGGGGAGGGCCAACTATAAAATCAAAGTTTATCCAAAAAATATATATGCATTAAGTTTCATATAAAATATTAATTATATCAATAATCTATCAAAATATAGAACTTCTTTCTTGTATATCATGAAAATTATCTACAATTGAATCTATACTAAACTTTTCACTAATCTTCTTTTCAATGTATACTAACGAACATTCAGTTAAAAACTCATATTCCTTCCATGTTGTTGTGAAGTGTTACGAAATTTTTCATATAAAAGATTGCTTTTGTGACTATGGGGAATGTACTGGATAACTTTTATATAGTTTTAAAATTAAACAAATAACAGCTTTTGGATAAATGATAAGGATCACTTCACTGATAAAGTTACTTCTTTATATATATACATATAGTCATATATATATATATATATATTCATTAATGGATTAATGGATAACTTTTAACGCTAATCCTTTCAAAAAAAAAAAAACTTTTAACGCTAACCATCTATCAGATGGCTATTGGATAACCAACGCACCGTTGGTCCAACTGATACTGCAGTTGGCCCTCATTCCCAAGGTCTTGAGTTCGAGCCTTGAGTGTGATAAAAAACGACGTAGGGAGGGATAACCTTAATGCAGCCAAGGTCGGCGGGCCATGGCCCTCCTTACTTATCACATAGTTTCGTCCTTAGTGACCAGCTAGGTTCCCCGACGAAGATTAGTTCATTGGTGAAGCCGGTAGATACTTCACACCTATATCATAAAAATAAAAAAAAAATTAGACCCTCTTCACAACCTTTGTCTTCTCCTAAGAGCACATTTGGTAGCACTGTGTCCAACACGTTGCAAGTAATTGTTTGTACTCTTTACGTCAATACTGATGATCCCTTGTTTATTTTGCTCTATAAAATCTTTATTATTAAAAGGAAGGTGGTGATTGGGGTAAAATTGTAAAACCACTTGAAATAACTATTGGCTTTAGCATCTTCCCACCAAAATTAAGGGTAAAAAAGAGAATTCTCAATTTTATTTTTTTGGCTTTAGCATCTTCCCACCGAAAATAAGGGTAAAAAAGAGAATTCACATTGTTGTTTTCTTTTGGCCCAATTTATTTATTTTAATTCAGCCATAAATGCTAAGGTTTTACCTATTAATTTATTCTCTATAAATTCTTATCTTTAATGCCTTGGTTAAGTTACCAAACTTTCTATTTTCCTATACTCCTCTTTCTGCCTCTTCGTGAATCATCACGGGCATGGCTGACCAAATTGGTGTTCATTGTCCAATGGGAGGAGTGATAAGCGTCTATTCATATTCAGTGTCTATCTATTATATAGAAGATGTGAAACATGGCTCAAACAAACATTTTCTTTCTTTCTTTTTTTAAAAATGTTTGGAAGACACAGGGGTTAGTACAAAAACCCAAGAATTATTGTCTGTGGAAGCAACAAATTCTTTGATCCCAAACCTAAAGGCTCAGCTAGGAGACTCTATGTTGACTATATATTTGATTATAGTATGTTTTACATTGTTTTCTATACATGAATATTTTAATTCTTAAATTCCGATCCAAACAAGCTATGGTTCTATTTACTTATGACGTGACCAATGTGATGGAAAGAAATAAAGAGTGAAGAAACATAGAATTTAAAACTCGTTTGTTTAAGATTAAAAAATAAATGATTTTGATACAAAATAATTTAGTGATTATTTTTAAACAGTAGTTAGTTATAAAAATCAGTTTTTAAACAGTAGTTAGTTATAAAAACTGATTTTTTTCCAAAATCTAATGAAAATGATTTTTTATTTTTTTTTTGCTTTTCATTATTTTTGAAAGCTAAGACAAATATACTAAAAGTTTTAAAAAATGATTATTCAGTTAAAAAATATTTTTTAGCAAAATAAGCAATAACAAACACACTCATAAACACACTAAAAGTTTTAAGAAAATGATTATTCAGTTAAAAAATGATTTTTTTTAGCAAAATAAGCAATAACAAACGCACTCACAGAGTATTCTATAATTATGGAAGAAAAAGAGAAGTTTATTGGCAGGAGTTTAAATTAGCATACTTTCCAAGTTTTTGCGGTTGGTTTGGATTAGGGCTGGCAAAAGGATCCATCAATCAATCATCCATCCAATCCATCCACAAGAAAATCCATCCAATCCATCCATTTACAAAAAAGAAAAAAAATGGATTGGATTGGGTTGTTTTTTAAATGGATGGTTAATCATTCATCCATCTTTTATTGAAATCCATTGGACCAACATTTAAAAAAAAAAAAAAACACTGGATCATTTTTTATCCATTCTAAAAAAAAACATATCATCTATAAAATAATTTTTAAAATTATTAAAAATTAATTTGATGACTTTTAAAACTCTATCTCTGTGTATGCTTTCTGCATTTTTGTAAATATCAGAAATTACATAACTATGTAATCAATATTATGTAATAACAAACACACTCATAAACACACTAAAAGTTTTAAAAAAATGATTATTCAGCTAAAAAATGATTTTTTTAGCAAAATAAGCAATAACAAACTCACTCATAGAGTATTCTATAATTATGGAAGAAAAATAGAAGTTTATTGGCAAGATTTTAAATTAGCATACTTTCCAAGTTTTTGCGGTTGGTTTGGATTAGGGCTGGCAAAAGGATTCATCAATCAATCATCCATCCAATCCATCCACAAGAAAATCCATCCAATCCATCCATTTACAAAAAAGAAAAAAAAATGGATTGGATTGGATTGGATTGTCTTAAAATGGATTGTTAATCATTCATCCAACTTTTATTGAACCATTGAACCAACATTAAAAAAAAAAGAAAACAATAGATCATTTTTTATCCATTCCAAAAAAAAAAAAACATATCATCCATAAAATATTTTTAAAAATTATTAAAAATTAATTTGATGACTTTTAAAACTCTCTCTTTGTATACGCTTTCTGCATTTCTGTAAATATCAGAAATTGCATAACTACGTAATCAATATTATGTAAATGTGTTTGCATATTTATGTTAAGTCTCTAAAATGTCTGTGTGCACTTCCCTAAGTTTTGATGAAAACTAAACATTGGTTAATGATTTAATTAACCTACTTTGTGGTTGCTAACCTATCTACTTAGTGTACAGATCAGAAGATTACAAAACTCACCTGTCTGTCTACCTAAGTATCAACCTGTCCGTATAAGCAAAAAAGTCAACCTGTCTGCTGACTAGGATTGTTGACTATGTACAAACTGGTTTACAACCTGTCTCTGCTCTAACACTTCGACTTGTCTATGGTTCTTTGTTAAAGAACTCGAAGTACAGGAAGCTTTTGCAAGCTGTCCCCTCATGAAGAATACTCTGAGAACTCTCTCTCACGCTTATCAAGAAACTCAGAAGTGCTCTCTCTCAAGCAACCTAGGAAGTCAGAGACAAACTTCCAGTTAAAGTATGTTTCCAACATGCTTTATTCCCTAGTACTTTCAGTTATTACACAGAAAGGGAAAATGTACTCTGTAAAAGTACAAAAGCACTCTGCACAACTCTGAGTTGGCTTCTACACGATGCATAAAGCTATTATCCCTCATGTTAGAGTACAACCAACGTCTTCATTGCATTAATGGCTGCCCAGAACGACTATATTGCATTTAATGAAGCTCTGCTTGAAGCCATCGTTGCAAGGAATGTCTCTAACGGATATTAAATGTTTGAAGGCTATAAATACAGAAGTCATTGAAGATGAACACATCAGAGTTTACAAAGCATTTAAAGAGCCATTACTCTGTTCATTTACTCACTCTGTATTCTTCAATCATTTGAAGTTATTACGTAGACTTTCCTAAGCTTTACATTTAAACCACTTTCTGAGTGTTAGTGAAAGATCTGTCTGTCTGTAAGTGTATTTATTACAAACCAAACTCTCAAATAAATCTGGGTGAGCCTGAAGAGGCTAGGTGTGCAAAGAATACTTGTGTTGGAGCCTGAAGAGGCTAGGTGTGCAAACAATACTTGGAGTCTGTAACCTGATCAGTTATAGTGGATAAATCTTGGTGCTGCCAAGGACTAGATGTAGCTCTTTGTGTTAAAGAGTGAACCAGGATAAATCTCTGTGTTAATCTCTCTTCCCTTAATCTCTTTAGTTGTTTTGATTATATATCATCTGCTTTCTAACTAAGGGGTTAAAACTGTTTTTATCAAGCTTGTTTTTCATCTATACGTGTGTTGTTTTCTGAGAAAACTACAACAGACAGGTCACCTGTCTGTGTAACCTTTTTCCACCTGTCCGAGCTTAACTTCTGCATGCAAAAAGTTTTTAACTTTATTTTAATTTCTGATAAACACAATTCAACCCCCCTTCTCGTGTTTATAGTTGTCTATTTCAGTTGGTATCAGAGCTCAGCCTATGGGTTGAGCATCTAACAGTGTAGAGGTAAAAGATCCTGAAGAATAGACATGACTGCTGGAGCTAGTGGAAGTCACCAGACTGAAGGAGCCTCCTTAACCAGATCTCCATTCTTCAATAGAGAAAACTACAACTACTGGAAAGATAGATTTCAATGGTTCATTCTATCTACAAACTCTGATCTCTGGGATGTCATCACAGATGGTCCTTTCATTCCTAAGAATGATGACAACACTGACAAGCCAAAAGCTCAGTGGACTCCTGCATAAAAGGCAAAGTGGGAGCTGAATCACAAAGCCAGATACAACATTATTTGTGCTCTCAGTCCTGATGAGTTTGAAAAGGTCTGTGCCTGTGATTCTGCCAAAGAAATATGGGACACCTTAGCTGTCACACATGAAGGAACAGCCAAAATCAAAGAATCAAAAATTGCCATACTTGTCAGAAAGTATGAACTGTTTCTCATGGAGGAAGGAGAATCTGTTGCTCAAATGATAGGGAGATTCCAAACTATCATCAATGGTCTAAAGTCTCTTGGCAAAGTTTACTCTAATGCTGAGAAGGTTGGAAAGATACTTAGGAGCCTGCCTAAGCAGTGGAGACCTCTGGTAACTGCTATCTCTCAAGCCAAAGATCTTACCACCTTGACTATGGATGAACTCCTTGGAACACTTACTGTTCATGAGCAAGAACTTGGAGATGAAGTCTCAACAAAGAAGGGCAAGTCAATCGCTCTGAAGGCTGATCAAAAGTCTTCCAAAGCTTCTAAAGCTTTAAAAGCAGACGAGTCATCTAGTGATGCTGACCTGTCTGAACCTGAGGATTCTGAAAGTGATGAAGAACTATCTCTCCTAACCAGAAAGATAAAGCTTCTCTTACAGAAAAAGAAGTTCAGAAAAGATAAGCCATTCAGAAGATTCAACAAGGACAAGAACTTCAAAGATTCCACTTCAACAGACAAGAACTCAATTGTCTGCTATGAGTGCAAGAAACCAGGTCACATCAAAGCAGAATGTCCTCAACTCAAGAAAGCCCCGTTTAAGAAGTTCTTCAAAAAGAAGAAGAAAGGAATGATGGCTACTTGGGAAGATCTAGAGTCAACATCTTCTGATGAGGAGACAGAGGAAGAAGCAAATCTCTGTCTAATGGCTAACACTGACTCTGATTCAGATAATGAGGTAAATTCTGATTATGAGGAATTACTTGATGCCTATGAAGAATTGTTGGAGGAATCCAACTGTTTATCTAAGGCTTTCAAATCTCTCAAGAGAGATCATATTAAGCTCCTTAGTGAGCATAAACAGAAATCTCTAGAGTGTGAGAAATTTGCCAAGGAGAACAGTGAGCTGAAGACTGAAAAGTCTAATGAAGCTAAGATCTCTAGTGATACATCACAGTCTGAAGAAGTTGAAAAACTTCAACAGAAAGTGGAAGAGCTCACTTCTGATCTTGCCAAATTTGTTAATGGTAGAGAAAATCTGACCAAGCTGCTTGGCTGTCAGAGGCACTCTCTTAACAAAGAAGGTATAGGATATGTCCATCAGATACATAATAAAGTATCAACTAAGCACTCTAAAGTGTCTACTACATCTACTTCTATTAAATCCATACCTGTCTGTAATTTCTGTGGAAAGACTGGACATGTTATGTCTAAGTGTCTTCATAAGAAAAGAAGGAAGTCTTCACAGACTCCTAGAACTAACAGAAAAGGACCCAGAAAACTATGGGTACCTAAAGATCAAATAATCTCTGTTGCAGATGTCCTCAACAGCACAAAGAAAACACCACTGCTGGTACCTGGACAGTGGCTGCTCGCGACACATGACAGGAGAAAGGTCTATCTTCCTAGACCTCCAACTTAAGAAAGGAGGACATGTGGCATTTGGTGGAAATCAGAAAGGGAAGGTTATAGGAATTGGTACTATTGGTGGTAAACCTCCTCTTCCCTCTATATCAAATGTTCTTATGGTTAAAGGATTAAAACACAATTTGCTTAGCATAAGTCAATTATGTGACAGTGGATTTGATGTCTCCTTTACCAAAGATTTCTGTATAGTTAAAGATCTAAGTGGCAAAACCCTCTTTTCAGCTAAAAGGCAACAAAATCTGTATAAGATTGAACTGACTGATCTCTCAGATCAAAGTGTAACTTGTCTGATGTCTAAAGAGGATGAAAGATGGTTGTGGCACAAGAAACTAGGACATGCTAGTATGAAATTAATTTCAAAACTAAAAAGGGATAACCTTGTGAGAGGATTGCCTGATATTAGTTTTAAGAAAGATGTTTTGTGTGATGCATGTCAGAGAGGGAAACAAATAAAATCAAGTTTCAAATCTAAAAACCAAGTATCAACCTCTAGACCTCTTCAGTTGTTACACATGGATCTGTTTGGACCAGTTAGTGTTGCTAGCTTAGCTGGAAGGAAATATGGATTTGTCATAGTTGATGACTATTCTAGATATACATGGGTACTCTTCTTAACCCACAAGGATGAGTCTTTTAAGGCTTTCTCAGTATTCTGTAAAAGAGTACAAAATGAGCAGGGTTTATGCATTTCTACTCTTAGAAGTGACCATGGGGGAGAATTTGAAAATGAGCAGTTTAGTCAGTTCTGTGAGGAGAATGGGATCTCTCACAATTTCTCTGCTCCTAGAACTCCTCAACAAAATGGAGTGGTTGAGAGAAAGAACAGATCTCTGCAAGAGATGGCTAGATCTATGCTCAATGAGAATAATCTCCCTAAGTACTTCTGGGCAGAAGCAGTAAAGACAGCCTGTTATGTACAAAACAGAATACTCATTAGGCCTTTTCTAAAGAAGACTCCCTACGAACTGTGGAAAGAAAAAAAGCCCCAACATTTCTTACTTTCATGCATTTGGATGTGAATGCTTCATCTTAAATACCAAGGATCAATTTGGAAAATTTGACTCTAAAACAGACAAAGGTATCTTTTTGGGATACTCTGAAATGTCTAAAGCTTTTAGAATTTACAATTCTAGAACATCTGTTATTGAAGAATCTGTTCATGTCAAATTTAATGATAACTTAGAGACTGATAAGGAATTATCAGATCTAGAAGATGATCTTGCAGGTCTTGATATAAACAAGTCAGAAGATCAACAACCTGACTTAACCAAATCAGAACCTAAAGCAGAACCAGACAGACAAGTGGAGCAGACAAGTCAACAGACAAGTCAAGATCCTCTTGAAAGAGACTGGAAATTTAAAACTCATCATCCTAAGGATCTCATTATTGGACATCCCTCAGAAGGAGTGAGAACCAGATCTAGCTTAAGAGAATCAAGCAATGTGGCCTTTATGTCAGAAATAGAGCCAAAACACATTGAAGAAGCTCTTGATGATGAAAGCTGGATTCTTGCTATGCAAGAAGAACTCAACCAGTTCACCAGAAATGATGTCTGGACACTTGTCTCCAAGCCCAAAAATAAGTCTGTCATTGGAACAAGATGGGTCTTCAGAAACAAGTTAGATGAAGATGGCAAAGTTGTCAGAAACAAGGCAAGGTTAGTAGCTCAAGGCTATAACCAACAAGAAGGTATTGACTATACTGAAACCTTTGCACCTGTAGCTAGAATAGAAGCTATTCGCATACTGATGTCATATGCTGCACAACACCAAATCACTCTTTTTCAAATGGATGTGAAAAGTGCTTTTCTCAATGGAATAATTGAAGAAGAAGTTTATGTTAAACAACCCCCTGGTTTTGAGGATACTGATAAACCAGATCATGTTTTTAAACTTAAAAAGGCACTATATGGTTTAAAGCAAGCACCTAGGGCATGGTATGATAGACTAAGCTCTTTTCTCATGCATAATGGTTTTACAAGAGGTCAAGTAGATACTACTCTGTTTAAGAAAAGCTCTAAAGAAAATTTCATTATAGTCCAAATATATGTTGATGATATTATTTTTGGAGCAACTAATGAAAAGCTATGCAAGGATTTTTCAAAGCTGATGCAAGCAGAATTTGAGATGAGCATGATGGGAGAATTGAAGTTCTTCCTTGGTCTACAAATCAAACAGACAAGTGATGGAATCTACATCCATCAACAAAAGTATATTAAGGAAATGCTCAAGAAACACAAAATGGAAAGTGCTAAACTTATGAAAACTCCCATGGAAACCAATGCAAAAATAAGTAAAGATGATGAAGGTAAAAAGGTAGACCAAACTGTCTACAGAGGTATGATTGGATCTTTACTGTACTTAACCTCAAGCAGACCTGATATTCAATTTAGTGTCTGCATGTGTGCTAGATTTCAATCTGACCCAAGAGAATCTCATCTTAAAGCTGTTAAGAGAATATTTAGATATTTGCTTGGTACTACTAATCTTGGTTTGCTGTATTTAAGAACTAAAGAATACAGATTAGTGGGATTCTGTGATGCTGACTTTGCTGGAGACAGAATAGAAAGAAAAAGCACCAGTGGAGGATGCCACTTCATTGGAGCAAATTTAGTCTCTTGGTCAAGCAAAAGGCAGACAACTATTGCTCTATCTACTGCTGAAGCAGAATATATCTCAGCTGCTACTTGTTGCTCTCAACTCTTATGGGTAAAACATCAACTTGAGGATTACTCTATTTTTTAGCATAATATATCTGTATGGTGTGATAATTCCAGTGCTATCTGCTTAACTAAAAATCCAATTCAGCATTCTAAGGCTAAGCATATAGAAATCAAACATCACTTCATTAGAGATTATGTTTCAGAAAGGTATCTTTGATATTAAGTTTGTTAAAACTGAAAATCAATGGGCTGATATCTTCACTAAGCCTTTAGCAGAAGAAAGATTTTTATTTATTAGAGATAATTTAAACATGCATTGTATTGTTGAATAAAATGTCTGAGTTTTGAACTGTCTGTGATCACCTGTCTGACTCTGCTGAGTCACTATGCTAAAACTCAACAGTTTTATTAAAATGGTTATTAGTTATTTATTTATTTAATACCATTTGTTAATCTGAAGCTAATCATGGACACGGCAGTTTTTACCTCGAAACCATGTTTTCATTATGTCTTAAGTGGGCGCTACAGTTTCCCACATAAATCGTGCCATGCTTAATTAAAAATGTCTTTTTTCTCTCTCCTGCTTTTACTGCTTTAAAAGGCAATCTTCAGAAAGTTTCAAACATTATCCTTCTCAAAAGCCCTAAGTCTTTTC
The DNA here is from genome assembly GCA_035048595.1 of Echinosophora koreensis. Taxonomy (NCBI): domain Eukaryota; kingdom Viridiplantae; phylum Streptophyta; class Magnoliopsida; order Fabales; family Fabaceae; genus Echinosophora; species Echinosophora koreensis. The sequence continues at coordinate 1,466,235 of JAPCYP010000069.1, forward strand.
GTCTTCGTCTTCCTCTCGTTCAAACCCTTCTCTCTTCCAAAACTCTCATTCTTTCTTCTCTGAAAAATGGCATCTTCAAAGCGTTTGTCTCCAAAAGAGATTGCTGAGAAATATGAAATGAGAATAGCTGACGTTGAGAAGATTCTACCAGGCAAGACTGTTGATCTCCAACAGATGAAGAGATGGGGAATGGATGTCACTGAAGAGTTGGAATACTCTAAGTGGACAGCCTTCTTTGATATCAAGGAGCTGGTCTATCCCAAGCTTGTCAGAGACTTCTGGAGAAATGCTGTGGTCATTACCAATGTGGTTGATGGAACCAAGAGCTTCAAGGCTCAAATGTCAGCTGATGTGACTCTCCAGTTTCCTATCAGCTCTCTGGAATTGGCAACTAGATGCCCAAGGATTGGAACTGCCTTCAGACCTGACTGGGAAGATCAGGTAGGAACTGAAAGTGTCAATATTGCCATATATGGAGTTCCCAATCCTGAGAACAAGAAGCCTGTCAGCATGGTGCCCAAGTGCAGGTTCTTGCACAAGCTGCTTCTGGAGTGTGTGATGCCCAGAAAAGGATCACGAGACAATGTGACCAAGTTGGACAGATTTGCTCTGTACCACTTGATTCACAAAATCAAGATAGACATCAATGATCTCATCTACATGTATCTTGAGTCTCTGATCAGAAGGACTAACATGCCTACCTACCCTTATGGAATGCTGCTGACAAGGGTTTTTAGGAACAAGATATTTGTTCCAACTAATGTCCATTTTGTGGACATGGCTCTGCCCATAGACAAGAAGGTCTTGTCTATGATGGGGATTGAAGGAATCCCTCTGGAGGATGAAGAAGAAGATAAGAAGAAGAAGAAGAAGAAGAAGAAGCCTGCTGTTGAGCAGAAGCAGAAAGAAAAAGTAGAAGAACCTGCTGATTCCACTGGTGAATCAGAGTTTCCAATCTCTGAGAGAATATGGAAACCTGCTGGAAAGGTTGCCAGACAGGATCAGAGGCCTGAGGAACCCACAGCTTCTGAAGGATCTGCTGAGACAGTTGAGCCTCTCAGATTCAAGTTGAAGAAGCCCTCTCCCAAGAGGAAAACCAGTGAGGCTGGAAAATCTGGTGTGGTTTCTGCACAACCAACCAAGAGGAGAAGACTGGTGAAGACCTTTACCAAGGTCAGACAAGTGGAGTCTGATTATTCAGCTAAAAAATGATTATTCAGCTAAAAAATGATTTTTTTAGCAAAATAAGCAATAACAAACTCACTCATAGAGTATTCTATAATTATGGAAGAAAAATAGAAGTTTATTGGCAAGATTTTAAATTAGCATACTTTCCAAGTTTTTGCGGTTGGTTTGGATTAGGGCTGGCAAAAGGATTCATCAATCAATCATCCATCCAATCCATCCACAAGAAAATCCATCCAATCCATCCATTTACAAAAAAGAAAAAAAAATGGATTGGATTAGATTGTCTTAAAATGGATTGTTAATCATTCATCCAACTTTTATTGAAATCCATTGAACCAACATAAAGAAAAAAAAAACAATAGATCATTTTTTATCCATTCCAAAAAAAAAAAAAAACATATCATCCATAAAATATTTTTAAAAATTATTAAAAATTAATTTGATGACTTTTAAAACTCTCTCTTTGTATACGCTTTCTGCATTTCTGTAAATATCAGAAATTGCATAACTACGTAATCAATATTATGTAAATGTGTTTGCATATTTATGTTAAGTCTCTAAAATGTCTGTGTGCATTTTCCTAAGTTTTGATGAAAACTAAACATTGGTTAATGATTTAATTAACCTACTTTATGGTTGCTAACCTATCTACTTAGTGTACAGATCAGAAGATTACAAAACTCACCTGTCTGTCTACCTAAGTATCAACCTGTCCGTATAAGCAAAAAAGTCAACCTGTCTGCTGACTAGGATTGTTGACTATGTGCAAACTGGTTTACAACCTGTCTCTGCTCTAACACTTCGACTTGTCTATGGTTCTTTGTTAAAGAACTCGAAGTACAGGAAGCTTTTGCAAGCTGTCCCCTCATGAAGAATACTCTGAGAACTCTCTCTCACGCTTATCAAGAAACTCAGAAGTGCTCTCTCTCAAGCAACCTAGGAAGTCAGAGACAAACTTCCAGTTAAAGAATGTTTTCAACATGCTTTATTCCCTAGTACTTTCAGTTATTACACAGAAAGGGAAATGTACTCTGCAAAAGTACAAAAGCACTCTGCACAACTCTGAGTTGGCTTCTACACGATGCATAAAGCTATTATCCCTCATGTTAGAGTACAACCAACGTCTTCATTGCATTAATGGCTGCCCAGAACGACTATATTGCATTTAATGAAGCTCTGCTTGAAGCCATCGTTGCAAGGAATGTCTCTAACGGATATTAAATGTTTGAAGGCTATAAATACAGAAGTCATTGAAGATGAACACATCAGAGTTTACAAAGCATTTAAAGAGCCATTACTCTGTTCATTTACTCACTCTGTATTCTTCAATCATTTGAAGTTATTACGCAGACTTTCCTAAGCTTTACATTTAAACCACTTTCTGAGTGTTAGTGAAAGATCTGTCTGTCTGTAAGTGTATTTATTACAAACCAAACTCTCAAACAAATCTGGGTGAGCCTGAAGAGGCTAGGTGTGCAAAGAATACTTGTGTTGGAGCCTGAAGAGGCTAGGTGTGCAAACAATACTTGGAGTCTGTAACCTGATCAGTTATAGTGGATAAATCTTGGTGCTGCCAAGGACTAGACGTAGCTCTTTGTGTTAAAGAGTGAACCAGGATAAATCTCTGTGTTAATCTCTCTTCCCTTAATCTCTTTAGTTGTTTTGATTATATATCATCTGCTTTCTAACTAAGGGGTTAAAACTGTTTTTATCAAGCTTGTTTTTCATCTATACGTGTGTTGTTTTTGAGAAAACTACAACAGACAGATCACCTGTCTGTGTAACCTTTTTCCACCTGTCCGAGCTTAGCTTCTGCATGCAAAAAGTTTTTAACTTTATTTTAATTTCTGATAAACACAATTCAACCCCCGTTCTCGTGTTTATAGTTGTCTATTTCAATTTACATGTTTCGCATTTTTCCTTTCACTGAATCATAGTATAAACAAATTTTATTGATTGTTACACATGGAAGAATTTTTTTTGTATGTACTTTACGAATAAAATTAAAAAGCATGATGAAGATGATATTTTCCTACCTCATCTCCTTCTAATGTGACACTCACACACACGGAGAGATAGATAGAGAGAGAGTATTTAATTTTTAATAATTTTTAAAAAAATATAGATGAGTGAGAGATAAATAATTTTAAAATAGTCAAATTCTTTTTTAAGTTTTAAAATAAATTTTATGGATGGATATCCATCCGTAAAAAAAATATTAATGGATAGATTTGATAAATTTTATTAAATGGATCATAGATGGATTGAATTTTTTTTAATGAATTTTTAATGGATCATAATGGATTAACGGATTGTTTTCAATCCATCCATTATAATCCGAATAAAAATTTATTCAATCTGTCTATTTGCCACCCTTAGTTTGGAATGGAGATTGAGAACTTTAACTCCTACGAGTCGGAAGAACACATGTTGTATAGTAAAATTAAATGACTTCTCTCTACAAATTTTTTTTCTTCTTTAATTTGGTACAAAGTGTTTGTAATTGAAAATTGTCATTAAATTTTTCAAATGTCATTTAAGCAAATGAGTTAAACTATTAAATAGCATTAAATTTCCCAACGTCAATATAATGAATAAATTCATAATTACCAAATCATTATTATAGTATGATGATGCCAAAATATAAGAAGGGGAATAGAGAGGGGGGGAATGTTTTTATTGAGTTTTATTGAAAGTTATGACAATGTTAGATGGAAATTAATGAAAAAGGTCAGTGATGTTAACGTTTGTCAATATAAACGACTATCTTGACACAACTAAAAGTTAGGTGACCCAGTTGAATAAAACAATTGACATTATAGATGTCTTCACCATAAATGTTGTCCTCTGATAGCTTCATTAACTTCATCTCTCCTCTCGAATCCTCATCCATCCATGAACACGTCTTAATTTTTGATCTCCAAGAGTCTCTCCAATGCATCGTCTTTAGTGTTGTATCTCACAATATTCGTGTTTCTTTTCTAATGTTAATTTTCAATATTTAAATGCTTGAATTATAGCTTCAATATAAAATTTTAAAACTTTTAATGATATCATAATTTACACATTTAAAAGTCCCAAATAAAAATAATGCGATGATTTTTCATTTCAAATAATACACAAATATTTATTCGTTACTCTTTTAATTTGTTATTTTTAACATTTAAAAAATACAAAACAAGGTAAAATAATCACACATAATATGTTTGTGCATCGCACAACATTTAATGATATCGGAATTTTCAAATTTAGAAGTCCAAAGAAAACACCATGGGATGATATTTCATTACGAGTTTTACACAAATACTTATTTATTGCTCTTTTGATTTGTTATTTTTTAAATTTAAAAATACACAATATTGTAAAATAATTCCATATAATACGCCCGTGCATCGTACGGGTACAACATCTAGTAAACTTATAATTCAAGTAAGTAAGCATAAGTTTTTGGATAAATGCTTTTACGACTTTGTTATAATTCTTTATCAATATGAGTTAATTAAAATAAATATTTAAAATTTGTTTAATTCATTTTAAGTTATATATATATATATATATATATATATATTATATTTTTATCTTAAATGTTATCTTATACATCATTCATATGCATATGCTACTACTCTAACTTCAGGTGCTGTCTAGGATGAAGTATTAGAGAAAGTCCCACACTGATGAGGCATTTGTTTTAGTCATTGGATTTAATAATAAAAAATTCAATGGTAGAGATTTCATTGTCCAAAAAAAAAAATTTTAATCTTTACTTAACTTACCCAGTCACCAAATAAAATTCAAATGACAATTATACCCCTGCTACCTTCCTCTCACCCTCACCTTCCTCTCCAACGACGATGGACACGGCATCAGGATTTGAGCTTGCAGCGGTGGAGGAGCGCGGAGTTTGCCGTGGTGTGTCACTGCCACCTCCATCCACCGTCTCGAAGCGCGTCGAGGTTTTGGTGCGCGGAGCTCGCTTCAGATCTGCGAAGCCCCGCCACCTTCCTCTCACCCTCACCTTCCTCTCCAACTTCGATCCCTCCCCAAATAAAATCATTCAATAACAAAAAGTATGAGCAAATGTCAAGCCCAGATCCCCAATTTCGCGTAGATGTGGTGGTTACTGAACGGTGGTCGCGTTGTGGTGCGCGGAGGCTAAGAACGACGATGGACACGACATCGATCTGAGCTTGCAGCGGTGGAGGAGCGTGGAGTTTGCCGTGGTGCGTCACTGCCACCTCCATCCACCGTCTCGAAGCGCGTCGAGGTTTTGGTGCGCGGAGCTCGCTTCAGATCTGCGAAGCGCCTCCGTTTGAAGCCCAGGACCACCGCACCGTCCGCAGTTCGCACCAGAACCGTGGGTTCCACCACCTCCAAGCCAGGACACACCGGTGTTTGGGTTAGCAGAGGGATGGGGTGGGGGAAGGAGATGAGGACAAAATTGGAATTTTAAAATAAGTGAATTTAAAAATAAAAAATAAAAAACCTACAACTTGTTATTATAGGTAAAAAAAACTGCTACACCAGTGTGTAGAGCTGTCAAAATGGGTTGGAACCCGTGAGCCAACCCGGCCCAACCCGGCTCACTGGTGGGTTGGGTTGGACAAAACCTGGCTCGTTTTGACCCCGGGTCATTTTGACCCGGCTCACCTAACCCGTGGGTTGGGTGGGTTCAACCCGTGGTGAGCCGGGTTGGCTCGCGGGTTGCAACATTTTTTATTATTATTATTTTTTTTTATCAAAACTCAATCATGTATGTCACTATCCAAGATCAATGGAATAGTATATAAGTATAGTCCTTGGAAAATCAAATAAATCCATGGGAAATTTGAAAAAGGATCACACATGTCATCTTCTACGCACTATCGTAATGACATCTTGGTAGACAAATAAAATAGTCTTTGGATAATCTATAAGGCGGTACACTGTAGTATACGATTATTTACAAGATCAAATTTTGAATCTTGTTAAATAATCTAAATAAACCTCATTTAAGTTGTTGGTATTTTAATTATTTTTTAAAAAATTTCTGGGTTTTATTTTTTTAAATGATTTTATTTATTTTTTTGAAATAAAAGTGAGCCAACCCGTATAACCCACCAACCCGTGGTGGGTCGAGCCGGGTTGACTATTTTTTGACTCACCAAAAAGTGAGTCGGGTTGGGTTAACCCACTTTTTGCCCAACCCGTGGTGGGCCAACCCGGGTGAGCCGGGCTGGCCCATTTTGACAGCTCTACCGGTGTGGGACTTTGCCTAATACTTCATCCTAGACAGCACCCTAACTTCAAACTCTCTCCCTTCTCTCTACACACACAGCCGCGTGCGACCACTAGAGGGGGTGGTTTTGGGGCATGTTTTGGTCTGGAATCACCCCTTTACTTCTTTTTTTCTCCCCGTTTATCTAAATAAGTGGTGTTTCCACATAGATCTTTTTTTTTTTTCATGTTTTTCGTCGTCTGTGTGCGGCTGTATTGTTGTTCGTCCTCTTGGTGAGGCGTTGTTTGGTTTCCCGTCTTGGTGCGGTGTTCGTTTGGTTCAGATTAGCAGATCTGCTTCGATCCATCACAGATTTGATCAAGAATTGGGCATCAATGTTATAGATCCGGAGACATGGGTATTCCGGTGACTTTGATTTTGTCACTTTTATAGGCATTTTGATTTTGCTGTGTTATGCTATTAACCTGGGTGCTGTGAGTTTGTTCGCAGATTCATCCTTTTCGGTTTTTAACGATGTTGGATTTGTATTGTTTTTGATGTATTTTACTAATTTGAATGAATGAATACCTTTTTAGTAAAAAAAAAAAAAAAAAATTGTAAGTCTGTATAATTTGCACAACTTCCTCCGTCCTTTTTCATAAAAATAATATCTATAGACTCAATTTTGGGGATTAGTTATTATTTTGTAGAAAAGTAACTCTGCTTGTCTAACTTTATATTTATATAATATAATTTGCTGAGGCAACTTTATATTTACATTATATTCTCAGACTATTTTTTACACTTTCTTAATAATCATTAATCAAATCACTTTGAAGATAGCAATGAGTAAATGATAGATGATTATAATTTAAGAGAGTGTTTGGGAAAGCTGGAAAAAATAGATTATGCTGATAATCGATTATATATATAATCGATTATTGTTAAAATCGATTATAATCAGAATCTGTTTCTGTTTGGGTATGTTTGCTGAAAATCGATTTTAAGATAATCTATTTCGTTTGGGTGGTGTAAAAAAAATCACTTTTACATAGTAAATTATGAAAAAGGGTATGGAGTTATTTATTTATATTAATACTATTTGATGATTTTTAACATTAAAATTTATTAAAATATTTATATTTTTAATATAAAAGGCAAAAAATATTCATGTTTATCGTGAATATAAAAAAAAAAAAAATTTATGGAGAAAGGCATCATTAATTATTAGCAGTGACTTACATATTTTGCTCTTGATAAATAATGCATAGATATAATATCTGTATTTTGCTAAATTCCATCATGTTTCCATAAACTGTAAGAATATTTTTGTTTAAAACACGCTACTGGCGTAGACAGATTTTGATTGTGATTTGAGAGGTAGAACGTAGAAGGAGTGGGATGATGGAGAAATTACATTATTCACCTTTATTTGCATGAAGAAAGGCGATATTGTTAGAGGGTAAATAAGGAAACAAAAAATATGAAGAAAAAATAATCAGATTCTTCCATCTAACAGCTCAACATCCCAGCTTCTTAGAAAACAGCTTTTTTTCCACCAAAAGCTTTTTTTTGTGATTTTCATCCATCAACCAAACAAGAAAGATTATTTCAAAAACAACTTTTTTCATCCAAAACAGCTGAAATGCAAATAATTAAGCTCTCCCAAACACACACTAAGTATAAAAATAGGGGGTGATAAAAAATGGTGAGATAACATTATTCATAATTTTATCCTCTAATTTAAGTGTCTTCTTACACATTTACGTTCTGTGACATAAGTACACCAAGACCAAGTGTGTGCAACTATCAATTTCCATTTATTTTCTTCTTCTCTTTGGTGACCTTGTATCTCTATTCTGTAGAGTCTAGACTAGAAACTTTATAAGGAGATTTGTCCACTTTTGGACGTTTTGACATTTCCCCTGGTCTTCTTTCTACCATTGCTAAAGACTAAAGTAAAGTCATTTTATAAAGCCAACGAACTCCTTCCCTTCTTCCAATGCAAAATGGCAAAAAAGGCCATTCTTTTTTAACTACAAAAAGCTAGGAGCATAGATAGCACAAACATAAATTAGCACTAACAGTAATGAGGTGAGAAGGGGTTGTCAAAAGAGAAGGCTCATTGGTCAAAAGGCTAATCTTTTCTCCAAATTCGTGGATTTCATATGCACACACCCATATTGCAGTTCTGTTTATGTCCAAACTGTGTTAACCACTTAGCTGCAACCAAAGGCCAAAGCAAATGAAATGATCCCTTTTGTGACTGAGTAGTGAGTACACTTCCTGGAAGGAAGCTTTTGCTATGTGTTGAAATGCAACAAGACAAGTCCCTTTAGTGTGTCTCTGGTTCATTTCTGAAGTGTTCTCTTTCTGAGTTCTTGTTTGTTAAGTTTCTGGGTCAGATGCTGGCTTTGTCTTGCTTTTTTATTTTATTTTTAAAGCACTCTTTATTCCATAGTTGCTGCTGTTATTTTCTGTGAAATATATTTGGTTCATTGGGACTGGAAATAACTCTAATTTGGATGGCTTTTCAGGTATGGAGCTTGAAGGGGTTGAAGAAGATAAAATGGTGGGACTTAAATTGATTCCAAGGCACACACGTTCAAAGAGGTGTCCCTACTAACCCTCATGTTTAGCTTCTTCTGTTGCTTAAAAAAGGTTCCTTTATGTGTTTACTCTCCTGATTATTGAATGCACACATGAGGGGTTACTTGAATTTCAGGGAAATGAAAAATAAAAGCTTTCACATTTATTTCAGTGTCTTCTGCAATTATGCATTCTTTCATTTTTGGTCTAGTTTTACTTAGTCTGTGTGCCCATTTGAGCATATCCTTTGGGGAAGGGGGAAGGGGTTTCCTGGTTGAAACTGAAACTGAAGGGTCATACCTCTTAGTAAGGGTGAGAAACTGAGAATTGGGGATTTCATGAATGTCTCCTTAAAAGGACTTGTATACTGAATACAGAACTACATATCAAGTTATCACATTTTCACTGTGTTTGCTTCTTTTACATTGCAGCTTTCCTGATAAGAAAAAAGTGGAGGAGGATAATCCAGATAGTTGTCAACTTGAGGCCTCAGATAGAATGAAGCTGGTATAATCAATCACTGCATTTATTTCATCAAGAAATTGTCATCACTTTTTTCTAGCTTTTTTAAAAAAAAATTAAAAAATAAAATCTTAGGAACATGAAGGTACTGCTGCTAAATGCATTGTTAGGCATGTTGATGCTGAAAAAGTTGTCAGCTTTTTTTCTCTTCCCCATTTGTCTAATTGGTATCATGAAATCCAAGGTCAGCAACAAAATTTGAATAAAAAAATGTTAGTATGGGATGGATTATCAAAGACTTGATTTTGTAGAATGCATATATGTTTAATATCATTCTCGCAGTCCACAGACCCCACAAATTACTTCTGGAGAATTATTTAGAAGCAATATTTTCATGGCTAAAGTAAGTATTTGGTCTTGTTCCAACTTCCAGGATTCAGGGTACCTCACAGAATGCAGTAAAGCTAGGAAAATTCGAGCCCCAACAAATGATGTTCAACACGCTCTGAAGCAAGAGGTATGATATTGAAACTGTTCATCACAATTCTTTTGTTTGATGTACTATTGTGGCCATGTTTCCTACTGGTCACTGGATGGTTCAATGATCATTTTCTTAATTTCTTTTAGTCATGCTTCAGTTTTTTCTAGCGGCTCAACATACTTCTACCTTATAGCTATGTCTATTTTGTGTTTAAATTATCTTGGGGCAGATTCTACAACTAGAGAGAAGACTAGAAGACCAATTTGAGGTCAGATGCACGTTAGAAAAGGCACTTGGATACAGACCTTCATCTCTTGTTAATTCAAATAACCCAGTAGTTCCCAAGGTTGGCACTTCTTCTATAAATCTTGGGACAATATATGTGCATTTGCATCTGTTTTCATAATTTTAATCCAGTTATCTTCATATGTGAGTCACATATCCAGGATCAATGGACTGTTCTATATATGCTTTCTTAACCATTAAAAGAACATAGGTGTTGCCAAGCATACATATAGGTTTTCCTTACACATGCTAGCCTAATGCTGAATAGTTTTGTGGCTCAATCCTGCCATGTATTTGTATGCAATCATGAGATTATTGTGCAGCCTATAAGTCATTATACATTGTTTAGGAGTCTATTGTTAGTTTAAAAATCTCTCACACGACTTTCTTGTTCATGTATTGCTTTCTGCTTATCAAGCTTTATTTTTTTATTTTGTTGTTGGTTTTGTGACTCCAGCCAACCACAGAATTAATCAAGGATATTGCAGTGTTAGAGTTGGAAGTTGTGTATTTGGAACAACATCTTCTCTCCTTGTACCGTAAAGCATTTGATCAACAGTTATCCTCTGTATCTCCATCCACCAAGGAGGAAAGACTAAAGTCTCCTCTAACAACACCTAGAGAAAGATTCATTCAAGTTTCTAAGCCTGAGAGCTTAACCAAAAGACGATGTTCAGCAGTACAATCTAATGATTACGAGTTTGACACTCCACAAAAGGAACATAATGGCTATGAATGTAAGAGTTTGGGGAAAGAATACAATGTAAGTCAGCCAGAAGGAAAATATTTAGACTCTGGTGTATATCGTTCCCAGTCCTCACTATCCCAGTGTGCAGCATTTACAACAACGGCATCTCCTCCTACAGCAGAATCTTGGACTAAATCTCTGCGTGTCTCTCATTCCCAACCATTGTCCATGATGGAGGTAAGTCAATCACATTTCATGCATAATTCTTTTACCTTTTTTTAAGGACAAATGCCCTTTTAGTCCCTCAAGTTTTTTACTTTGACGAAATTCATCCCTCCATTGTCTTTTTGGGTGAATTTTGTCCTCTCATTTTCAAAATCTTACAATGTTTGTCCCTCCTTCGAATTGCGTAATGAAACTAACATAACTTACCTACATGGAGCTACATGGCAAAACATTTGCCACGTAGGCACATTCCGTTGGTTTTCTTTCAAAAACTTGAAGGAGAGATGAACATTGCAAGATTTTGAAAATGCGAGGACTAAATTTGTCTAAAAAAATGGAGGGACGAATTTCGCCCAAGTAAAAAACATGAGGTTAAAAAGTGTATTTTAGCCTTTTTTATGTAGTTTGGCTCCTTGCACATTGAGTTGTAATCACTAATCACACCGTTGTCTAGGTTACTCAAACCCTTTTCTATCTTTTTGGAAGAATACATGACAACATATATGCACTTTATTGTGAAGTTCTGTTAGGCGCATTTCTCTTAGCAGCTATATCAGCATTAGTTGCAGACATTTATATTTTTGTAAGCCTTCTTTGGATTTTGACTTAGTTGATTCTATACAGTATGACCAAGGAGTTGATGCTTCATCAAATATAATCAGTCTGGCAGAACATCTTGGTACGCGCATATCTGATCATATTCCAGATTCACCTAATAGGATTTCTGAGGATATGGTCAAATGCATGTCAGCTATATATTGCAAACTTGCAGACCCACCTATGACAAATCCTGGCCTTTCATCTCCCAGTTCATCCTTGTCTTCAACGAGTGCCTTTTCTAATGGAGATCAAGGTGATATGTGGAGTCCAGGGTTCAGGAATAATTCCTCTTTTGATGTGAGGTTAGACAATCCTTTCCATGTGGAAGGACTCAAAGAGTTTAGTGGGCCATACAGCACCATGGTTGAGGTATCATGGATTTATAGAGATAATCAGAAATTGGGTGATACAGAAAAGTTGCTCCAGAATTTCAGGTGACTATTAATATTGGATTAAGATCATGAACCATTAATGTGAAAAAGTACAGAGTAAAATCCTTTTGATCTCTTGGAGTTCTAATGGGTGTCTCCTATGTTGTTTCAGGTCACTTATATGTAGATTAGAAGAAATAGATCCTGGGAAGTTGACACATGAGGAGAAGCTAGCTTTCTGGATAAACATACACAATGCTTTGGTGATGCATGTAATTATTGTTCTCAAAACTGTTTCCTTCTAGTACTTCTCCAATTCTCTCATTTGATTAATTGGGTTATAATAAATTCTATGGTTTCTAATAGGCATTTTTGGCTTATGGGATTCCACAAAACAATGTGAAAAGAGTCTTTCTTCTTTTGAAGGTAAAACTGAGAGAAGTAGCTTTAATAATCAATTAAAGGATGAAACTCTTAAGCCTATATGCTTTTGCTGACTTGCTCAATGTCATGCTCTTTGCAGGCTGCATATAATGTTGGGGGTCACACTGTTAGTGCAGACACAATACAGAGTACTATACTTGGGTGCCGGATGTCTCGCCCTGGACAGGTGAATCATACAATCCCAACCCTTCTCCCATAGAAAATTAAGGGAAAACTACACCGACTTTCCTTGAGATTTGACTTAATTACTCCTAGCACCTCTCTTGTTTTATAATTACACTAACCTCCCTTGATGTTTTTGTTGTAAGAGATGTAAGTGTAATGACAATATAAACCTCATGTGAGGTCAGTGTAATTTTTAAAACAAGAGTGGTGCCAAGTGTATTAAGGCAAACCTCAAGGGAAGTAACTATAATTTCCCTTGAAATTAAAAAAAGAAGAAAGAATGGAAGTGCCATACAGAAAATTCTTTGAAACATCTTCTCAAAGTGCAAAGTAATCTTTTTATAAATCCTATTGAGTGACTTACATGGGAGTTTCTTCAAACTTGCTTCCTCTTATAGTGGCTCCGAATGTTCTTTTCTACAAGGAGAAAATTCAGAGTGGGAGATGGACGACAAGCATATGCCATCGAGCATCCTGAGCCTCTTCTACACTTTGCACTCTGTTCAGGAAATCATTCTGATCCAGCGGTACTTATCACAATCCTTACATATATGTAATTTCATTAAATTCCCGGTTGTTTTCATGCTTGCATTTTGACTATATCATATGTAATGTTTGCCTTGGTGGGTGTTATTACATATGGAAGAATTAAATTACTTTTTGATATGTTTAATATGGTTTTTACTGCACAAGAGTGGACACTACTATATAGAGAGACATCACCTTGCTTTCTGAAAGAAATTTAAGAAAATATAAATGGGAAATTTTATGTAACCCATGATAGCCTGTACTAGGAATGTTGAAACCAAACAAGTCTGCAAGGGACTAACAAATGGATTAGAAGTACACTAACCATTTTTAACATGCAAAACATTAAAGGGTTATTTATCTTGTAATGAACTTTGACAGGTACGTGTATATACACCCAAAAGAGTATTTCAAGAACTAGAAGTTGCGAAAGAAGAGTACATTCGAGCTACATTTGGGGTGCTCAAGGACCAGAAAATAGTTTTACCTAAGCTTGTTGAGTCATTCACCAAGGAATCAAGTTTGTGCCCTGCTGGTGTTAAGGAAATGATCCAACAGTCTCTACCTGAATCCCTTAGAAAGAGTGTTAAGAAATGTCACCTTGCGAAATCCCGGAAGAGCATAGAATGGATTCCACACAACTTTACTTTTCGATATCTCATACCTAAGGAGCTGATAAAATGATGACTTGGTAGTGTTACTTAGTTCTTACTATTGGAAACAATGTGCATTATTTGCTCTATGTATTCTTTTGTACAAAGTAGACAGGGTAGCAGCAACAGCATAATCTAATATTGCAATGTGTAGCATTTTGCATCTGTAATGTCTTGCCATGTTATTGTAGTAGTATCTGTAATTGTTATAGTTTATTAAAAGAGTTGAGATTCTGCTGTAAGTGGTGTAAATGATATGTTGCTATAGTCTATTTTTGGTTTATCATTTGACACCACTGAACCATGGTGTAGCTAAACTTGAGTTTCACCTCTTTTTGTAAAATGTTTAGTAAAATTAATTGTCAGTTGTGTTCAAATCTTGGTAGAGAAGAAGTAACAAACTTATATTTCTTTGTTCTAGTGAAATCACTATTGAACTGACCACAATATCTTGCAAAATTAAACATGTCTAAACAACATCATTCTATCAAAATTACTTCTGAGAAAAAAATTCAAATATAAATCAGTTTACTCTAACCTCACTTTCAATCTAAACCAAGTTTATAGCGTGTTTGGAAACTTCCGTGAGATGGGCATAATCGCTAGTAGCTTCATTGTAAACGTGCTTCCGGGAGTCACCGATGTGGATCCAAACACATAATTAATCAAAACTCAAATTTGAAAACTATCATCTATTTACACACATCATATAGTATGATCAATTGTCAATTGGATTTCTATGTGATTTATGACCTGCCTGTTGGACATTGCTGTAACGCCGTTGTTTACACTTAACAGATAAAAAACAAATAGCAGAACATGTGAAAATTAATACCATTATCACATCAACACAGCAGGGGTACCGTAAATCATAAGTGGTTGCTTATGTTGTCAGCACATTTCGTATTATTGCTTATGCAAGTTCTTATTTTTACTTTCAAAGTCTGAGCTTTGAGCCATCTCCAAATATAAGTCAATAATGTTTAAATGTTTCTGGTTCAACATTGAAAAATTAAGAAATTCACCGTGGAAAGCCCAGAAGAAGCAGAGAAAACTACTGTACAAAATCACAACTGAAGTACAATGTCGATAAATGTTAGCCTTTGAACGTAATATGCAAGTTTTATCCCTTTTGGATTCACTCACTTGAAAGAGTTTTATCATTTGAACACTAAAAATGTAGCATTAAGATAATACAGTACTTGTGTATGATGTGATAATATTTAATATTGAATCGTAATCACGTGAAAAAAAATTACCGAATGTGAAATCTAGGTGAAAAAACGTTATTGTACTTACAAAACAAATTAATGTGTGATGAGATATCTTGGATTAACTTGAGGCAATAAGTTCCGTGTTTGTTGGGGCGATCCACATTTTGTCCCCCGCATGTGCACGTGAACTTCAGGTATGATTCGTCGGTGCCATAAAGTTATTGTACGTAGACTTGCAGTTGGAAAAACCCCACAAAACATCAATGCAATGTCTCGGTTTGCTTAAAACACCTCTATACGATAAGCTTACACAAGACATTTATGAATTTTATTAGTTCGGGAAAACAATCATTTACAACAGTGGGGATCACTATGATTTAAAGTGGGGATACCAAGAATCAAATTCCCGATCTTACAGATCTTACAGGTAAAGTATGCCTTGAGACACAATCTATTCTTACTATGAAGGTAACCTTATAGATATTCAAAGTTTGATTGGGGACACAATTCACTGCTACTGTAACCAACATCTACTTTTGGATGAGATTTCATTGTGTGGCTATCTATGATTCTGTTCCTCTCTAATTTAAAGATTCATAAGATATTCAAAGATCAAGATCCGTGTATATTTGTGCGTGTGAGAGGAAGAGAACAAGATCAACAAACTAATTAACAATAACTCATTACATTTCAACCACATCCATGCCAGATGAAATTAGTTCAGGACTAATTTAATTAGCATCAAACAAAACCCATGAAGCTTGTACCATGCTAGCTGATTCTACTTATGTGACCCAATTCATATTCCCCATATCACAATAAATTTCTCACATAGATGTCTCTTACGCATTACACTAGAATTAGCATTACTCCACAAGACAAGAATCACAAACTTAATAAACTAATAGGGGTACACGAAAAATACTAACAAACTCTTACAAATTTTCCAATACATTCTTTTTATCAGGCCACATATCACATTTTTTATTTTCTTAAATGAAATGTGTTAAATGATCACGTGAAAGAGTGTGTTATTAACATTTCTCCCGACATGAATATGGACTCTCCCTATCTCATTCGAAACGGAGAGGATCCCTACCCATTATTAATATGGACTCTCCCCAACAAAGTTTCCAGGTGGATCATAGAAACAAATGGTCAAGCTAGTCTGCTCTTTCACACATGTAGCTTGAGCACACCCCAACGCAACCGTCTTCCTCCACACCACCTGCGTGTAAACGCCGCACCTGTGGTTTGGCACGCACGAGTTATCAGTGTGGTTGTAGAATTGTTTCTGCTTAACCCACTCCTCCACCGCCATGCGCGGCGTCACGGCCTCGCCGCTCGCCAAAAGCTGGTTGGCGCCGTACTTTCCGGCGGTCAAGTTGGCGAACTGGCATGCCATGTTGTTCCTTTGGTAGCGGACGAGCCTGCTGGTGGCGTTGCCAAGCTTCTGGCTCCAGGTGAGGGGTTGGACACCAACTTCGGCTCTTGCCTCGTTGTGTGCTTTTAGAAACTCCGTCGCGGCGGCGGCGGGTGGTGGCGAATCCACCTTTGCCCCTTGGGCAGAGACATGGAAGATGGCTAAAGTGGCGAACAGAAACAAAGGACAAGGAACCATTTTCATTTGACCTTATCTGGTGTACTTGTGTCGTTGTGTGAGCAACTGTAGGTATAAATTATAATAAGGTCTGCACTATTATTATTTTACTCTATCCACATGTAAGTGTGGCGGGGCTACTGATGATTGTTGTATAATCACTGATGATATTTGAACACTCATTTGTGATACCTTTTCTGAATACTCTATATATAATGACAATTGTGTAAATAGACACAATGATAATTGTATAAATATAAGTATACTATTAACACATATATTCTTGGGTGTCCATCTTGGGTGTCTATTTTGAATGTTCATATAACACACCTCTTGTATAATTAATACACTAAATAAATATGAGCGGAGTGTTACGTTGTATTTCAGGTATTCAGATCCAGCAACCAAGTAACTGTTATGATCCTAAAGGCCCTAAGAGTGAGCTGGTTCTAGAAAGATCTATTATTCATTTTTATTAGTTTGTTATAGTTGTTATTTGGGGTAATTAGTAGGTGTGTTATGGTGTATTAATTGTCTTACAGTGTGTATACACCAACTCTATATAAACATTGTAAAACCTCATTATTGGAATCAATGAATGTAGAAATTAGTCACTTTCCCTCTCTTATTATTTTCTTAGGAGGCCCTCTGTGCTCGAAGCAGAGTTATCTTTCTCAATCCCTCACTTATACCACTTTCCTCACACCCCCTCCATAACCCCATTCCTAACATCGATGCTTTCATTTTCGATCTCATTCCCGCTGAACTGAGGTAGGAGATGAAGATTTCAGTGTTTGATGGAGAAAAAGATGCTTACTGGTGGGTGCTTTGCACCGAGAAACACTTCAAGGAGTATGGCACACCAGAGGAGGCGAAGGTAATGGCGACTGTGACAGTACTGAGAGGTCGTCCACTCCATTGGTGGCTCCGGTGGTCTCACTATCATCCAGAGCCCAGCTGGGACACCTTCACCACTGACTTTCTATGGCGTTTCAAGCCTGAATGGTGGCATCTTCTGCCGACATTAGTTGAAGAAGAAGAACCAGACCATGACTCAGTGTTTGATTCTACAGCTGGGAAGGAGATATCTGAAGCAGTGGAAGAAGGACCGAAGAATTTCACCCCCTCGTATCACCAACCCCAACCTCAGCAATAATGTCGCAGAATCAATACCCCAAAGTCCCAGATGTCACCGAGGTCGCCATGGATCTGGCTCCACCGCTACCTCCAAAGCCACCGGAATCAGTTTCAGAAGTGACTGTCAAACTCGTTCCAGCGGTCATCGGGGTCATCAAAGGTGCCACAACGGCGGTGATGCTGTCGAAACAGGAAGCGGCGACAACCAAGAAGGGGTGGATCTTGAAGGAGACGACCACCCCACCACCGCTACCTGAGCCGTCAGACTCTAACTCACATGCGACTGCCAGTGGGACGTCATCAACCTAGCTGCCTGGGTTGCACCCTCTCAAGAACGATCTGGATCAGATGGTCGACGAAGGATGGAAATAACTCACACTGACCAGGAAAGGGTGCGTTTGGAGTAGAGTGGTAAGTCTGAAGCCGTCGTACTGGGGTGCTCCTACGGTGGCCATGGGTACTAAGGCGGCGGCAGCGAGGAGAAAGCTAGCAGCTGCGCTGCCAGTCGCACACAACTGCATCGCCCACAAGAACATCGCAGTGGCAGACGATGCGGCTCTTCCACTCAGGCCACCGCCGAAACCGCCGGACCTTGGGTTGTGCGTGGAGGCGAGCAGCGCATTGGTGATGTTGGAGTTGGCGATCGAACAGCCATGGCCATTTGTGGCTGAGATTAGAATCGTATAAATGGAAGATGATGCTTACTTGAGAAAGAGGGTAGAAAAAGAATTACTGAAAATAGGTCAGCTACTTGACCTAATGGGCCAGGCCCAATTGATTGAAAAGTGGCATTGGGTTAACATAACATTTGGGCATTCACTAGTTGATCAGATTTTTTATTATTATTGGGCCCATAATAAAAAATCCCTCATTATTGGGCCACGGTACAATGTCTTGAGGAATGCTGAGGAAATTATTGGTGACATTAAGACAAAGTTGATGCAAAAAGGGCCACAAATTGGGATAGGACAACCTTGGGATCCTGGTGGACATTTGGATATGCCTTCAGCAGATAGGTCATCCCAATTCAAGCAGTAGGACCCAGGGAAATTTATTTTAGGGTCAGTTTTTACAACCTTGAGGACAAGGTTGTTTTGATGGGGTAGGTAATGTTATGATCCTAAAGGCCCTATGAGTCAGCTAGTTCTAAAAAGATCTATTATGCATTTTTATTAGTTTGTTATAGTTGTTGTTTGGGGTAATTAGTAGGTGTGTTATGCTGTATTGTCTTATAGTGTGTATGCACCAACTCTATATAAACATTATATGACCTCATTATTGGAATCAATAAATGAAGAAATTAGTCTATTTCCCTCTCTTATTATTTTCTTAGGAGGCCCTCTGCCCTCGAAGCAGAGTTATCTTTCTCAATCCCTCACTTACCACTTTCGTCACACACCCTCAATAACCCCATTCCTAACACATTCCTTTTAGCACTAGTAATTTTTACACTATTTTTTGAATCTAAAAGTTACTTTGGATTTAGACTAATGCAAATTTAGGAGGAAAGGATAGAACTATCAATATGGGTTAGAACCCGTGAGCCAGTTCGGCCCAACCCGACTCACCGGTAGGTTAGGTTGCTAAAAAAGGGCTCATTTTGATATCGGGTTATTTTGACCTGACTTACTTAACCCTGCGGGTTGATAGGGTTCAACCCATGAGCCGGTTTGGCTCGCGGGTTCACTCTTTTTTTTTTCTTTCACCTAAAATAAATTATCCCATTTAGAATACCAAGCCCATCCCACTTTCTTCAACCCTAAGCACTAAGCAGCAACCCATTTTCCCTAGCCCTAAGCACTAATTAAGCAGCAACAAAGCAACTCGAGTTTACTTTTGTCTCATTTCCTTACAACACAGTGACACATGAACTCATCTCTGAGAATGAAGTCGAGCGCCGCCGCCGACTGAGAAAGAAGAACGCCACCTTGTCCTTGTGGCTGTGAGAAAAAAGTCGCCTTTTCCCTGTGAGAACCGAGAATGAAGCCACCCTTTCCCTGTGAGAACTTAGAACGAATGCTACCCTGTCCCGCCGAGTGTAGATGTCGTTGTCGCTGAGTTCGTTGGTTCTATGCAAATCGCCATGTCCGCTGTCACCTTCTTCACTGCTAATAGTATGAACGCCCTGTCCCCGTGAATTCATTGGTTCTGTGCAAATTGTCGTTCTTGTGAGTTGGTTCTATGAAAATCATCCTGTCCGCCGTCACCTTCATCATTGCTAATAATGTGAACTTGAATGATGATCAGACAATTTAGAAATGTCTTCACTACAAATTGCTTGCTTGCTATTAGTGTTCAATTCAAGTGTTGTTTTATTTATTTTTTAATTTTTTCTTAATTCTTAGTGAGCTAACCCGCTTAACCCACCAAATCGCGGCGGGTCGACCCGGGTTAGCTATTTCTTGGCACACTGAAAAAATGAGCCAACCCGACTCGGCTCACTTTATCTTCGACCCGTGGTGAGTCAACCCGGCTCATCATTTAAAAGAACAAAACTATTTTGAAATCTTTTTTTATTGACTATTTTTTATTATATTATTTTTAAAAGAACAATTGGTTGCTTCCCAGCAGGGAGAGGTGTGAGTGTCCAAGTGTGGTTTTTTTCTAATGCCAACAGTTCATCATTAATGGCAGTTTTCCAACAGTCATGAATCACATCATCTGTATATGTGTTTGGGTTCAATGGTAGAACTAATAGCTAAAGCAAGATGTTTATAGGAAGGGGACAAGTTTTGATAAGAGAGGTAATTTGAGATAGGGTACCTGACCTTTGAAGAAGTTGGTGCATTAGCTGAGCTGGCCAGGGTGCAGTGGTAATCATTCAAGTATGTTGGAGGTCTCCTATTTTTGCTGGACTGCCTGATGATAGGGTGAGGCTGAGCTTGATTAGGATGAAGAGCTGACAGCTGGACAGTTGGATGAATACTGCTATTAGGGATGTCTGAAGGTGCAGGGATGAGTTCCTGAGGTAAACTGGCAGTCTGGTTGTGTGGAAGTGGCATATTTGGTGTATGGTGAACCTGATGGATATATATCAGTAGGGTAGTCCAAGAAGGTGTCAGTTTGGTAGGTAGGTATGATAGGTTCACTGTGGTTATGGAGTGGCACATCATCATGAGAAGGTGTTTTGTATGGAAATATGTTTTCATAAAAATGCACCTTCCCAGAAATTAGAGTTTCCTTGCTCTTAAGATCAAAAAGTACAAATCCTTTTTTGCCCAATTTAAAGCCTAGAAAAATTCGCTTTTTGGCTCTAGGATCCACCTTTTTCCCGTGAGACTGTAGTGTGCCAGCATAGCCCAAACTACCAAAAACCTTTAGATTTGATAAATCAGGATGTGCATTGTGTAATGTATGATAAGGTGAGTGATTTTGCAAAGAGGAGGATAGTTGTCTGTTGATTAGAAAAATGGCATGTGTAACAGCAAAAATCCAAAAACATTTAGGCAAGGATGCCTGAAATAAAAGTGCTTGAGCTACCTCTAAGATATGCTGGTGTTTTCTCTCTACTACCCCATTTTTTTGGGGAGTTTCCATATATGTGGTTTGGTGCTCAATTCCTTTAGAGTGGAAAAAATCAGTGAGCAGAAACTCCTTTCCATTATCAGATCGGATGCACTTGATTTTTGTATTGAATTGTGTTTCAACTAAGGTAGCAAAGCCTTGTATGTGCATAGAAGTTTCTGCTTTTGTTTTCATCAAAATTATCCAAGTATATCTATTGAAATCATCTACTATAGTGAGAATACACTTATGTCTAGATATGGAGGGAATGGAAATTGGACCCCATATGTCCACATGTATTATTTCAAAAGGGGAAAAAGTCTTACTAGTGCTGTTACAAAAAGATAAGTGTTTTTGTTTAGCTAAATGACAAATTTCACAAGGTTTGTTATTATGTACAGAACTAATTGAAGAATGTATCTTTCTCATTTGGACTAGCTTCTCATGTGATGGATGCCCCAGTCTTTGCTACCAAAGGGAATTGCTCAAAGCTGTTACTGCATTCACAACAGGATAGGCAGAGGCCAACACACTTGAAGGAGACATTGCATACAGTCCATGCTGCAGTCTAGCTGCACCAATCGTCCTCAAAGAACTGGTGTCCTTTATTTGACAAATGGAATTGGGAAAAGTCAGTGTACAAGCTAATGCATCTATGAGTTTGGATACTGATACAAGGTTAAAATTGAATGATGGAATGTACAAGACATTGGACAGATACAAATCACTTGAGAATATGAATGTACCAGAAATGGTAGCAGTTACTTGACTGCCAGCTGGCAGTCTAACAGGGATTGGTTTAATTCTTTTAAAAGTCTGAAATTCTGATAAGGAATAGCACACATGATCAATGGCTCCTGTGTCAAGAATCCAACATCTTGCTTTTAAAAAATTGGGTAAAGCACATATGGTACCTGAAGGTTTATGAATGGAAGGTTGGTTTGGTTTAGAGGTTTTCTGATTTGTAGTATGAAACTGTAATCCTGATGATTGCTGTAAAAGAGCCATCAATGCCTTATGTTGGTCAGAAGTCAAGGTCAAACTTGAACCTTCAACCCTTTCCCTTTGGGAATGATGAGAATGGTGTGAAACTAAGCTTCTTTCATCATCTTCAGAAGCTGAATCTTCATCAACAATATAGTTATTGATTGCACTGTTCTTGAAATAGTTTGGAGGGTATCCATGCTTTTTATAGCATGTATCTATTGTATGGCTAGATTTTTGACAGTAGGTGCACACTTTGGTGCCACCTCTACCTCCTCCATTTCTGCCAGAGAAATGTCTTCCTCCTCTTCCTCTTCCTATTGGACTATGATCAATTATGTTAGCCAAAACCTTGTGTTCATCAAAAAAGACTACCATTCATCAGTCTTTCTTGCTGTATAAGCATTGAATATACCTCATCAACATCTGGTAGTGGCTTCATCAACATGACTTGGGATCTCACAGCAGCATATTGCTCATTTAGGTATTTGAGAAATCTAATTACATGATCAATATCTCTATACGACTGCAGTGTAGGAACAAGATTACAAGTGCAAGTTACTTCACACATACATGATGGAATTGGCCTGCAATTATGTAACTCTTGCCATAAACCCTTCAATTGGGTAAAATAAGATGTGATTGTCCTATCACCTTGTTTACACATGAATATTTCTTCCTGTAAATCAGAAGTTCTAAAGATGTCACCTTGATAGTATCTTTTATTTAAAGCATTCCATACCTCATAAGCAGTATCAATCCACAAGATTGTATCCAAGATCGCAGGATCAATTGAACTGTGAAGCCAAGAAACCACCATTGTATTGCATCTGTCCCATGGCACGAACATCACATCATTTGCTTCAGGCTTGAGTATTACTTCACTCACAAAATCTAGTTTGTTCTTTGATTTGAGGGCAACTGTCATAGATCGAGACCAAGTGTGGTAATTGATGCCACTTTCTTGCAATCGAGTTGAAACAAGCAAGCTTCCTGTATTCTCATTCTAACTTAGAAAGTAAACATTAGAAGGATCCATGATTTGTGTCTTCAAATTGCTGAATAACACTGTGATCTAGGAATCTTCCAAGAACTTCAAGAATCAGGAACAAACTCGAGAAGAATTATCAAAGATCAATCGAAGAAAGGAGAAACCAAAGATGCTCAAACATTGTGAGCTATCGAAGAAGAGGAATTGAACTGAGATTGAGAAACAAGAATTGAATAGGATCGAGAACTGAATTGAGATCAAGGGATCGAATATCAAAATGCGCAGTAGAGCTCCTCCTAGAGGAGCTCTGATACCATGTAGAAATGGTATGAAACAAGCATATTGCAAAGACACAAGTGCGAAGAAAGTTGATTCTTCATTTTCTCAATTAAGTGAAATATAGAAATAGTATCTAAGCTATTTATATACATCAAAGCATCTACTAAGCTAACTAGCTAGTGTAACTTCTATTCTAACCAATTAACTTAGAGTACAAGTAAGTAAATAACTAACTTAACCACTCGATAGTTAGGCAGTTAAGTTGGGCAGTTAATCTGAGCTGGAGTGAGTTGGAGGTTGAGTAGGCAGCTTAGTGATGTGCTGCAACACTAGTTATAGCAATCAATCTAGCCATTGGTGGCTTCTCTATCCTTCCCAACCACAATGAGCATATAGTGACGAAAGCATAAGTATATATCATCTATACCTACAGTTATAACTCTATCACTAAACGGTATAGTGACGGAAGCACACAACTGTAGTGTAATTTATACCATGATTTTGGAATCCGCCACTTAAACATATAGTCATGGAACATGGGATTTGTAGGTATATGATACATCTACCTATGTTATTAGTGACTGTCACTAAAAGTGTCTATAGATATATGGCAATTTTCTTGTAGTGAATATTTTGTTGTTTAAAACTAATTCTATCAGAGAGAGAAAAAAAAAACTAATTCTATCAATGATGAATGAAGACACTATTAAATAAACCAATTGAATGGTGAAAAGTGTGTATAATAAGTGAATAGTGTCATAGCAATATTTTGTAGAAAGAAATGATTTTGCATACTTACTTTTTTTTAACTCTTTATCATACTGTCTGCCTAAAAAATGTTTATTAAACAGTGTGTCTTTATATTATTTTTTAAATAATATAAAAGAATATACAATTATGCAAAAAGTTATACATTCCGCATAATAGCAGCAAGAGAGGAACTTTCCTCGCAATGGATCAGATGCCCATAGTCAAATAGAAAGGGGACTTAGTTACGATTGCAACAGCACTTAGGTTTGGATCTCTTCATATATAGTCAAAAAGAGGAAAACATGATATACTATTCTTAAAGAAAATGCAACCGTTAAAAGAGAAATTTAATTGATATACATATTTAAAAGAATTGTACTATCCATCAATTATTACATCATCATTAAAATGTTTAATTTTTATCATAATTATTTTAAAAGTTATTCTTACAATAATTGAGGATTAGTTGATAATACCAAAATCTTTACACCAACCATATCAAAATTAAATTCTTAAAAGACTTCTTCATATTATTTTATTTAAAGTGGCCAATGATAGACATAAGTGTGCACTTTTGAGCGTTTTATGCCCCATCTTTTGTGCCGCTTAGATGAATAATGGTATTACCTTTCAATTTTCATTAAGTTGTCCCATAAAAACAAAAGTCGAACCAATTATTGAACAAAAACAACAAGTGGGTTCAACTCATATTAAGTTTGATGATAGCAACCTGCGTAGGCGTAACTATCTAGTGAATGTGTATGTACTCAAGAGTCAAGACGGTGTGATGATCTTGTTAATGAGTCTGTTACTTTCGATCAAAGGTCACACTCTCACATATAGTATATTGATCTTGAAATGGCTGGTGGCATAGTATGAAACAGCGACAATCCTTAGTTAACTTCCACACTCAACTTGACTAGCACTGTCTTTGTCATAGGGCATTTGGTCCACACCGCCCTTTACTAAATAATTTCGTAAATAAACATAGATGAAGGCTAAACCAAAGTCTTAATTAGGTAATATGAAAAACCATCATTATTTTTTTAAGAACGATTTTTGTACATCAAAATGGTGATACCATACGGTGTCTTCTTTGTTTTTTGGGTGTATTTTCGAGAAACGTGTATATAAAGAAGATAAAAAATGAGAGATAAAAATAAACATGTATGGTGTCCAAAATTTGTGTTAAAAAACATAACTCTTATCTTTTAGGTGTATCTGATCAATAAAGTTCTTGTTTTGATAAATAAGTAAAGGAAGATTTATTCAGATAGAGTTTTTTAAATTAACTATACTATTACCAACGGTCTAAATTTTAAGATAAGTTCTTAGTGGTGACAGCACATATGTCTGCAAGGGCATCTTATCAAAGATAATAATAAATTTTTATATATATATATATAGTGCGAATAGATAATTAGAAAAAGTGTATTAATTTTTTTTTTCCAATAATCAATTAAAGTCAATTTAATAATAATTAAAAAAACATGATGAAGCTTCCATGCATCTAGAGAACGCACGTACAGGGACTTCAGGATTTACAAGCATGCATTTTTTATCAGCAGGCCTGCCAGGAAAAATGATAGTACTCAGTTGGAACTGTCGAGGCCTGAGTAACCTGAGAATATTTCCGATTCTCAAAGACCTCATTTGGTCACATAGGTTGAATGTTATTGTGTTACTGGAAATTTTAGTTCATGCGAATAAAATTGAGGAAGTCCATATTAAGTTGGGTTTTGATTTCTCTTTTGTTGTGGATAGGGAGGGGGTAGTGGTGGTATTGCTATTTTTTGGAAGAGTTCTGTGAAGTGCCAGTTGATCAATTATTCTTCAAATTTTATTAACATGGAGGTGGAGGATGTTATTAGAGGTAACTGGAGATTGACAGGTTTCAATGGTTTGCCGGATAGAAGTAGGAGGAGGGAATCATGGGCTATGCTTAGAAATTTAGCTTCGATGTCCTCTCTTGCTTGGTGTATCATTGGTGACTTTAATGATCTTCTATTGGAGGAGGATAATAAGGGGAGAGTTGAGCATCCCTCTTGGCTTACTGCTTCCCCTTGAAGGGTGTCCTTTTACTTGGGGTAGAGGGCGTGGGACAATCAATGCTGTTGAGGAGAGAGGTTGGATCGTGCTATGGCTAGTGATTCCTAGCTAGAGTTGTTCCCAAATGTGCATCTAAGGAATTTGGTGGATCCTATTTCAAACCACTCTCTGATTGCTCTTTATCTTGAGGAGACGTCTAGCACATTTTCCAAGAGGAAATTCAGGTTTGAGAATAGGTGGCTTGAGGAGTCCTCCATCCATGATGTATTACGTACTAGTTGGGAGATGAATGCTAATACTGATATTATCACAAAGCTGGCCTCGTGTAGCAATTATCTTGGGCGGTGGTGCATGAGCCTGAACTTTACTTTTCGTGAAGCAATAAAGGATTGTAAGAGGAATATTGAGGAGCTGCGTGATAAATGTGATGATTTTTCGGTGGCAAAGTTCAATATTCAGAAGGAAATGCTTGTTCATATTCTTACTCAGGAGGAAACTCACTGGAGGGAGAGTGCTAAAGCCTTCTGGCTTAGGGATGGAGATTCTAACACTAAGTATTTCCATGCCACTGCTTATGCGAGGAAAAGGAGAAATCACATTTCTAAGGTTGTTAATGATGATAATATTATGGTTAATGATCAGCAAGGGCTTTGTGAAGTTGCTCGTAGTTACTTTGAGGAATTATTTCTTGAGAATCAGAGTTTCTATAGTCCAGTACTTGATACAATTCAGCCCGTGGTGTCAGAACAAGATAATCAAATGCTCCTTTCTCCTTTTGTAGAAGAGGAATTTCATGCTGCTATTTTTCAAATGCATCCAGACAAATCTCTGGGTCTGGATGGCCTCAATCCGGCTTTTTACCAACCGTTTTGTAGCTTGTGTGGGAGAGGTATTTTTATTTCTTGATGTTCTTGGCTTGAAAATGGTACTTTTCCTCCAACTTTAAATGATACAAATATAATGCTTATTCCCAAGGTTGATTCTCCTTCATCTATGAAAGATTTATGCCTATTTCTTTATGCAATTTATTGTATAAAACTCTTGCAAAGGTTCTTGATAACGGGTTGAAGAAAGTGTTGCCTGAGTGTATTTTTTTGTGGAAGGAAGATTGATTTTGGATAATGTGATAGTTGCCTCTGAATTGATCCACTATATGAAGTGCAAGACAAAGGGCGTTAGAGGTGAGGTGGCTCTTAAGATTGATATCAGCAAAACCTATGATCGAGTGGACTGGAGTTTCATAAAGGCCATGATGGCTAAGTTGGGTTACATTGATAGGTGGATCAGGTTGATTATGCTTTGTGTTACTACAGTTAATTACTCAGTTTTGGTAAACAATGATGTGGTTGGTCTGATTGTTCCTGGTAGAGGTTTAAGGCAAGGTGACCCGCTATCATCTTATCTTTTCATTATTTGTGCTCAAGGTCTTTCCTCTTTCATTAAGAGAGCTGAAGCTTGTGGTGACTTACATGGGATCAAAGTGTGTGGGGGTGCCCCTATTGTTAGCCATTTATTATTTGCTGATGATCGATTTATGTTTTTTCAGGCTTCCGAGAATGAATGTGGGGTGATGAAGTCTATCCGGGCTTTATACGAGTCTACTTCGGGTCAAGCTATAAATTACAACAAGTCAGAAATTTTCTTTAGTAGGAATGTTGATGATAATAAGTGTTAGAGTCTCTCTCAGATCCTTGGAGTGCAGGTGTGTCTTGGTACGGGTATGTATTTGGGGCTTCCATCTATGATTGGTAGGAAGAAAAAGGTGACTTTTAATTATGTAAAAGAGAGAGAGTGGAGGAGAATTAGTTCTTGGTGTGGATGTTCTCTCTCTAGAGCTGGTAAAGAGGTTCTTATTAAGAGTGTTGTTCAATCAATTCCTACCTATTGCATGAGTATTTTCCTTTTGCCTCCTTTTCTTTGTGCTGATATTGAGAAAATGATGAACTTCTTTTTGTGGGGTTCTAAGAAGGACGATACTAGGGGTATCAATTGGATGAGGTGAGAGAAGTTGACAGTAAAGAAAGAGCAAAACGGCCTCGGTTTTAAAAGCCTTGAAGCCTTCTATCTAGCAATGCTAGGGAAACAAGGTTGGAGAGCTTTGTCCAACCCAAAGTTATGATTTCAAATGTTCTCAAAGCCAAATACTTTCCTAAGAGTAGTTTCATGGATTCATTGCTGTGGATAAATGACTCTTATAGGTTTTGATTAATACTAAACTTAATGATCAAATGATTTAAATGATTACTTTGATTCACTAACAACTTGCAAAGCTTGAGTTTTCCTATGAGAATATTAGAGCAGGGAGAGTGGATGCAAAGGACCATGGAGAAAGGATCATGAAGAATGACATGAAGAAGGAGCA
The DNA here is from genome assembly GCA_035048595.1 of Echinosophora koreensis. Lineage (NCBI taxonomy): Eukaryota > Viridiplantae > Streptophyta > Magnoliopsida > Fabales > Fabaceae > Echinosophora > Echinosophora koreensis. Next base: position 1,494,978 of record JAPCYP010000069.1, read on the forward strand.
TCATGAGCAAGGAAATTGAAGAAGAACATTAGGAGTTTGTGTAATGAAAATGTTTAGATTGACTCTTAGTTAAGCTACCTATAAGGATTGAAAATCATTTTAAAAAATAAACAAGTTTTCAAAATGAACTTCGAATGAAAAAGGTTAATTGATGAATATGTACATCTGTGTTTACATTGATGTACTTTTAGTTAATTAACTAACTTTTAATGAAAACCTGAGTGTACATCTATGTATAAGTGCTATACATCTATGTACACATCGATTGATTCTTGACTTGCTTGTTCAGAGAACATTTTTGACACTATACATCGATTAGTACATCTATGTATAAGCCAAAACAAAATTAATGAGTTGTTGAGATAGTAACATAATCGATTGGACATTCGATGTATATGGTTCTGGGCTGAAGATACAAGTGTTTTTCAAGAACAACATCGATGCACTAATGTGTGTATGACTCAAGATCAAGAACATCCAAGAACATAATCGATTAGGCAATCGATCTACACATGTTATAAAAGAGAAATTTTGTTTAATACATCTGTATACTAATCGATTGACTGATACATAATTTTTCAATTCAATTTATTTTGATCTCAACTCACTTGTAAAGTGTGTCCAACGGATCTATTTTGAAATATAACTACATAAGGCCATTAATAAACACTTTTCCAATAACTAGAACTCAAAAATACGAGATCAATCACTAAAATTTGAGAGAGCTTAGCATTGAGAAAATCTGAAGTATTTTCAATAGTCTTCAATTTGTAAAATTTAATTTTCTAGAATATGATTTGAATCTTTTCAATTGTAAGAATTGAGATAAGAGAGAAGGTTCTCTCGCTGGTTGATTCAAGAGTAGGAGGGACTCTTGGTGCTATGCAAGAGTAGAAGGAACTCTTGTGGGTTTGCAAGATTGCTTTGGGAAAAGCTGTCATATGGGTAGAAGCAACCTAGAAGTGAAGCTTGTGTAAAGAATCTTGTAAATTGATTTTGATAGTGGACAAAACTCACAGTGATGTGCGGACTAGATGTAGGTTACCAGAGGAGGTAGCTGAACCAGGATAAAATTGGTTTGCATTTTCTCTTTCCCTAAACTCTTTATATGCTTTATTGTTAAATGCATGAATTAACAATATGTTGGGGATGCTTGTATGATTTAATGTGTTTCTGATCTTGTTCATATCTGAAATAAATAGTCTTGATAATCTTTCTTATATAAGTAGCAAGTATTGTGAAAATTACATCTTGCAAAAACACATTTTGGTTTGTTGGTTGACAAAATCTTTTTAAAGTAAGAAAAGCAATCAGTTTTTGCAAAGAGGGGAAAAGTTTCAAAAAGATAACATACCCAAACTCCCCTTCTTGAGTAGTGAGAAGCCACAACCATCAAGTGGCATCAAAGCTTTCACTCTTGTGTAAAACTTAACAACTTAAGAGGATGGCTTCAAATGACATATTAGGAGAAGGGGCTTCCTTGGCAAGACCCCCTGCATTCAATGGCACTGCCTATATGTATTGGAAAGAAATGATGTTGATATTCCTTGAGGCTATTGGTATTAATGCATTAGATGCTATTGAGAATGGTCCATACATCCCTCACACTCTTGATGCAAAAGGAACCAAGAAAGAAAAACCTAGAAGTGAATGGGATGATGAGGATAAAAAGAGAGTAGGTTATAATGCTAAAGCTAAGAATATTATAACTGCTGCCTTGAGCTGTGATGAATTTTCCAGGGTATCAAATTGTAAGACAGGAAAGCCAATGTGGGATACGCTGCAAATTACTCATGAAGGAACAAGTGATGTAAAGAGAGAAAGGATGAACTCACTCATGCATGAGTATGAACTCTTTCACAGGAAGAATGGTGAAGACATCAATGAAATGCAAAGGAGGATCACTCACACAGTGAATCAATTGAATGGACTTGGAAAGAACATTTCAGATAAACAACAAATCAGCAACGTTATGAGATGTTTGATAAGAGAATGGCAACCAAAGATTACTGCTATAGCTGAACCAAAGGACTTAGCAACCATAAACATTGCTACACTATTTGGAAAGCTTAAAGAACACGAGACGGAGTTGTATAGATTGAATGATCATGAAGAGAAGGAGAAGAAGAAAAGATGCTTATCACTTAAAGCACATGTCTCTAAAGAACTCGCCTTGACAGTGATGAAGATGAAGAAGTTGAAGAGGATGAAGATTCTGAAGAGGATACGGGACTGCTGTTCAGAAAATTCAAAAGATTCCTCAACAAGAAGAAATTCTTCAACAAAAAGCCTTCAAATTTCTTTTCCAAGAAGAACACTTCAAAAGCTGAAAGTTCAACATCAAATGTGAAGTGCTATGAATGTGGCAAACCTGGACATTACAAGAATGACTCTCCTAAAATTCAAAAGAAGGACAAGCATGACAATCATGAGTCCAAGGACAAGAAGAATAGAAAGCCAAGTAGAGCATACATAGCTTGGGAGGAGAATGATATGCATTCCTATGAAGATTCTGAGGAAGAAGAGGCCAATCTTTGTATCATGACTAACTATCAAAGTGACAATGAAGATGAGGTAAATGAAATTCCCCCTACCTATGATGAACTACAAGATGCTTTTAATGAATTGCATAGTGAATATCTGAAAATTGCTAAGCAATTAATGTCATCTAGGAAAGTCATTGCTAAACAATGTAGTGATTATGTATCTCTTCAAACTAAGACTAAAGAATTAGAAGCTAAAAACAGTAGGCTAAGTGCATCTAGTTCTACATGTTCTAATTGCAATATTCTGGAAAAAGAAGTGGATAAACTGAAAACCACTTTGTCTAAATTCAAAATGGGTAGAGATAATCTAAATGCCATATCAGGACAGCAAAAATGAGTGTATGATAAAGCTGGAATTGGTTACAAACCAGCAATGAATGAAAAAGCTTTTAAGAAACTCTTTGTTGCACGTAAATCCTCTACTAGTCCTTTTGTTAAATGTTTCTATTGTGCAAGAAAAGGAAATACAACCTCTACATCCTATTTTAGAAATCCTTCAAGGATAAGTGTTAAACAAATTTGGGTTCCCAAGGGAACATATGTTATGACTAACACCAAAGGACCCAACAAAATTAGGGTACCTAAAGCAAAGGCTTAAAATCTGTTTTGTAGGTGTGTTTGAGAGCCAAAAGTTCAAATTGGTATTTTGATAGTGGCTGCTCCATACACATGACTAGAGATATTACAAAGTTCTCATCCTTCACTCCTAAACAAGGTGGAAGTGCACCTATGGTGATAACAACAAAGGAAGGATCTTAGGAGTTGGAACAATTGGAAGAAGCTCAACTACCAAGATAGAAGGTGTACTTTATGTAGAAGGGCTCAAGCACAATCTACTAAGCATTAGCCAACTATGTGATAAAGGTATTATTTAACTCTAATAGTTGCATAATTGAAAACAAGCATGATAGTAATGTAAAGTTGATAGGCAATTGATTGAATAACATATATGATAGATTTGGAAAATATTTTTGCTAATGATGTATGTTCTTTGATATCTAAAGAAGAGGAAAATTGGCTATGACATAGAAGAATATGACATATGTTCGCCGTGGCAACGATCACCCAAGAGGAGGGGTGAATTGGGTTTTAATTAAAATGAAATCTTTTTCTAAAATCAAAACCCTTTTTCAAAGGTAAAGCAGAATTTGCAGCAGATAAATAATTCTTTTCAAATTAAGGCGCTTTAGAAAATAAATCGTTTGAAATTAAAGCGTGATAAGTAAAATGCTATAAAGTAAATGACGGAAATGTAAAGATGATAAGGAAAGAGGATGAACACAACAATATATCCTGGTTCAACCACAGACTACCCACGTGGCCTACATCCAATCCCCAAGGCAATACCACCAAGTGTTTTCAATCAACTCTAGTTTTTAAACATGGTCAACTAGAACCTTTAAAACTCAAAGAACCCTTAACACAAATCTCCGGACATACTATCCCTTGTGTAAGAGCCTCAAACACTAGCTTTTAAACAGGCATAGCTAGAACCTTTACAATGAAGAGCCCTCCTCACAGACCAGGGATATCACCTCCCCAGTGAAAGAGCCTCAAACAATAAACATTGGGATTACACCCACTAAACACTTACAAGAGATATACCCTCTCTTGTAAGAATGGTAATCAATAGATGGTTTGAGTCAATCCGACTCTTACCGATATAATGCATTGCGGATAAACAAATTGAAACACAAGATACAAGAACACCTATATGGTGTGTAGAACTCTCAAGATAATATGGTCAAAGTGATAATGCAAGAGAAATAGTATAGAAAATGATTATCAGAGTTTTTAGCACAGAGAGTATTGCAGTGTTGTATCTTATGATGGCCGCCTAAAATTTCTTTTATAATAGAAAGGTGTTGGTCTAAAGAAAATAGGTCAAGCCTCTTCAAAAATCATTTCTGTCGCGTCGTAATTGAATATTACATTATCATAATCGATTATTTAAAGTATTTCGAAGTAGCGCTTTTTTGGACAGAATAAGCATAATCGATTATACTAATCGATTACGGGTTCACCGACTTTCATATGCCTATGATTTAAAAAGTCATAATCGATTACGGAGTTTCTGTTTGAAGCTCAATGAAAGGCAGTAAGGACATAATCGATTATTCAAAGGAGATAATCAATTATTCAATTTCAAATTCAAAACTTAATGGCTTTAATAATAATCATTACTCATTAAACTTATTTAAAGCCTTTTAATTATGTATCATAATCGATTATATGATTCCTATAATCAATTATGTCTCGAAGAATATTTGAATTTGAAAATCTTAACAATTAATATTTTTAATACTCATTTAAGGTCAATTAATTGTCAGATATTAACATGTTTAAAAAGTTTTAGGCACATGTTAAATGTGTGTGTGTGTGACCAATATTAAATTGAGAACTCTACTTATTATGTACACACATTTTAACATTGGCGACCGTTTTAGTGACCGAATTATTCGGTCGCTAAAACTTAAAATCCCTAATACCCGAAATTTTCCCCTTTCTTCCTCACTTCATCCAGAAACCCTTTCTTCCTCATTTCATCCCTAACCCGAACTCTCTCCCTCTCTTTCTCTCTTCAGTCTCCGATCACCACCTCCAATCACTCCCTCCGCAAACCACCACACTGTAAGCGTCCCTCTCCTTCTCTCTTTCTCTCTCTCTCTCACTCGCGTCCCTCTCTCTCTCTCTCTCTCACCTCTCTGTCTCTCTATTTTAGGTCGCGGCTGAGAGAATACCACCGTCTTTGCCTCCCTTTCAGGTGATTTCCCCATTCCTCTTTGTTCCCCATTCCCCATTCAGTTTAGGGTTAAATTTGTTACTTGTGGTGCGCAGAAGAAATCAAAGCAAGTTAGGTTTGCTTTTGATGTTGTGATGTTGTAGTCTTATTAGGGAATTTGTTCCCATTCTGCTTGTGTGATGTTGTAGTCTTATTAGGGAATTTTTTTTACTTTTGCTTTATTGTGTTAGCCAGTTAGGTTTTTTTTTTTCCTGCAAATAAAGAAAGGAAGTTTTATGTGTACAGATTGGTGTAAAAATTTTAATGTTTGTTGGGGGACTGAGATTTAGGGACTAGAAGAGGTCAAGTCAAAAGCAAGAGCGATGTACAAATTTGTTTGGTTTCTTCACATGTAAACAGTGAATTTTCTCAAAAATATTTTGGGTATCTTGTGCAAGTTTTGACCCCTGAACTTTATTATTTGACTATGCTTCTTAATTTGGTATTTTTTCAACCATGTCACATGTATAAGTACCCGAATAATGTGCATAAATAATGTAGCCAGGGATAATATAGCTCCTTTATGATACACTTAGTTGGATACTTTGACATACACATATGCCACACTTAGAAAACATGGCATCCGTGAATGGTGAAGAGAGAACAAATCGGAAACTATATATTGATTGAAATAAACAAAATGGCTTGTTTATTAATATTCCATCCAAGATGCATATATTCTTTGATTTGATTCTTTTCTCCAATGGCTTGTTTATTAATATTCCATCCAAGATAGGTGGCTCATAAATTTTGGAAGGAAAGTCTTTACCATATTACCATATGTATCTATGCACATGAATCATAATTGCTCTGGTGGAATGAGTTTAGCATGATGAGGTTTAGTATAGTACAAGGCTACATACTTGGGTTGCATACTTGCATTGCACTGAACCCTTCATATTTGTTAAGTAGTACTGATAACATTAGATTGCATTTGAAATGATTTGATCACTAGAGCCTTTGCTGATCTTATTTTTTTTCCTTCCAGTCTTCTTTGTCTATTGACAACCTCTCTAGTCGTCACCCTTTTCCACTATTTGCTTGAAGTTGAGTTAGGTCAAATACTTTCTCTTTTTAATTGTTTCTAGTGGTGCTTGAAGACTTTGAATTGATTTGTTATTTGTTAGTGGAGAGCTGAGCTCAATAGGATGCTGGTTGTGTGCTGGTAGATTAAAAATGATGCATGTGCTTGCAAACTTTATATGTTGTTTGTTAGTGGAGAGCTGAGCTCAATAGCATGGATGTGTTAATTTCATACTTGTTTGCCAATTCTATATGTCCTTATTAACTTATTGTCGCTAAAACTGTGCTATGTATATAGGGTTAAATTTGTATCTTCTGTTATGGTTAATGAGTTAGAAAAGCCTTAGTTTACCGTTTGAGATGCAATAGTAATGAGCATGCGTACTTTGAAAAGGTACCGTTCATTATATTGGATCTTGAATTATCCATGTGGGACAGTTTGAGAAAAACCTTTTCGACACTCGTGTTTATAGTCATTTCCTCTTTCACATGCCTTATATACCTGATGAAATTTTGGTCCGGTGCATTTCCTTTTGTTCTCTGGGTGATACTTGATTGTGGTAGATCTCACCGCGCTCAAGTCGTGTACTTAGAGACCGAAGGGAAATGTTGCCGAAATTTCGTCGTCAAGTATAAGGTATTTGAATATGGGAATAACTATTCACGGATCGAGTGTCGAAGATGTTTTCTCAAATGGGATAGGTTCATACCATGTAACAAGAAGGAGCTGATTGTTGTGGGACGACTATTCTTTCTCTCTCAGATAGCAGTAATGGATATTCCCGAGAATCGGTTGTGGATGTATAAAAAGTTGGATCGCAACAAACATCAAACGGTAGAATTTAGAGCTGGAGTTAATGAGTTCCTAGAGTTTGCTACTAGTCAAGAGAAGTTCTAATGGAACGGTGAAGAAAAGATGAGGTGTCCTTGCTTAAGGTGCAAGTGTAAAGTTTTCAAGATTATGCATGAGGTAATGATAGATCTTTACAACAAGAGGTTCATGGCAAATTATTATTGGTAGACCAACCACGGTGAGGAATTGCCCCGGTTTCCCGAGCCGATTGTCGAAGATTCATATTATGGAACTAGTGACCGCAGGGAAGAACTGAATGCTTATGAGCAGATGTTCATGGATCATGCTAGGGCCTCTATAGGCCAGGCATTGGAACATGATTATGTGATGGAGTCACAACAGAGAGAATAAAATCAGAATCCCGAAGCAGAAAAGTTCTTTAATATGTTGGCTGCTTCTCAAGCTAAATTGTTTGAAGGATGTGATCAACACTCCGAATTGTCGGCCGCCTTGTCACTTCTGAACATGAAACCCAACTTCAACATGTCGGAAGGAAATTTTAATCGAATGGTGCAGTTTATAAGAGAGACACATTCGATTGATAGTCGTATGCCTCGGAATCTTTATCATGCTAAGAAGTCGGTGAAGAACTTAGGCTTGGGCTGTTTGAAAATTGATTGTTGTCCGAATGGGTGCATGCTGTATTTTAAAGATGAAGCGGACAAGAGCATAACATGTTGCAAAATTTGTGGTGCGGATCGATACAAGACAACCACTAAAAGGGGGATTGAAAAGAAGACTGCTTTAAAAAGAATGTGGTACTTTTCGCTCATCCCAAGACTGCAAGGATTGTACTCTTCGATGGCAACTGCACCCCACATGAGGTGGCACAGTGAGATAGGGTGCATCCAACATTTTCCAGCGACGCCCGAAACATTAGGTTAGGGTTATGTACCGATGGATTCAATCCTTTTAGTCAATATGCAAAATCTTACTCTTGTTGGCCTGTTATAGTAACTCCGTACAATCTTCCCCCTTGTATGTGCATGAAGAGGGAGTTTATGTTCTTGACGGTTTTAATTCCAGGACCGTCTAATCCGAAATCCAAGATTGATGTGTACTTGCAGCCGCTCATTGAAGAGTTGATATTTTTGTGGATTGATGGTGTATTGACTTATGATGTTGATTTAAGGCATAATTTCATGATGAAGGCCGCGTTGATGTGGACGATAAATGACTTTCCGGCCTATGGGATGTTATCGGGTTGGATAACTGCGGGGAAGTTTGTGTGCCCAATATGTATGTAGCGATCAAAGGTGTTTACACTTAAGCACAGTCGAAAGATATGTTATTTTGACTGTCACCACCAATTCCTTCTTGTCGATCATCCTTATAAGAGGAATAAAAATGGTTTCAAGAAGCGATGTGCTGAGAACTCACCCCCTCCTCCACGTTTGTCTAGTCCAAATATATGGCGAAGAGTGAGTCAATTACCGCGTATCTATGAATCACAAGGAGGACAGAATCCAGGCTATGGTGTTGAGCATTATTAACCTAACCAAGGTATATTTTGGAATTTGCCTTATAGGAAAAGACACCTACTCTGTCATAACATTGATGTCATGCACACTGAGAGGAACTTTTTTATGAATGTGTTTGACACTATTATGGACATCAAAGGGAGGACAAAGGATACTAATAAAGCTCGATTGGACTTAGTAGAAATATGTAACCAGAAGGAGCTTAAGATGAAAGATTGTGGTGGTGGCAGGCTTTTCAAGCCGAAGGCAAGTTATGCTCTGAGCAAACCACAGAAAGTAGCTATTTGCAAATGGGTTAAATAACTAAAGTTGCCTGATGGGTATGCCTCAAATTTGGGCAGATATGTCGACGTTAGGGAAGGAAAGTTACATGGAATGAAAAGCCATGACTGTCACGTATTCATGCAGCGTTTGCTTCCTATTGCGTTCGACTCATTACCAAAACCTATTTGGAAGCCATTTGTTGAGCTTAGCCACTTTTTTAAGGAGTTGACGTCCACAACACTAAATCTGGAACAATTATGGGCCATGGAAAACAATATACCTGTGTTGCTATGTAAGTTAGAGTAGATATTCCCGCCTAGCTTCTTCGATTCAATGGAGCATCCTCCAATTCATCTCCCGTACGAAGCAAGAGTTGGTGGATCGGTCCAATATTGTTGGATGTATCCCTTTGAGAGGTAAATAACTAATTCACCTCATTTATTCCCTTATTTATTCTATCGATTGCTGTCCTCATTTATTCCAAAATTCTTCCTGCTTAGGTTCTTGCACTCCCTCAAAAGCAAAGTCAAGAACAAGTCTAAGGTAGAGGGTTCCATTTGTGAAGCCTATTTGGTGGAGGAGATGCCTACCTTTGCCACTTATTACTATCCACCTGAAATGGAAACAAGAAGGACTAGAATGCCACGTAATGTAGATGCAGGTGAAAGTTCTTCATCTTGTTCTCCAATATCATGTTTCAATTACCCGGGCATACCTGGTGGCAAATCAAAATCCTATTTCATGGAGCAACGTGACATTGACGCATCCCACTTGTACGTTCTACAAAACTGTGACGAGGTTGAGCCATATTTAAAGTAAGTAACGTTCATACTAGTTTTTAAGACCTTGTTCAATAATTAACAATGTACTAAAGTATCTAGTTTTTGTCCTTAGTATGTATTCTGAATTTCTAAAGGAACTCTACCCAGACATTCCAGAGGATCGAATAAACCAGGAGATTACCAAACGGTTTCCCACATAGTTCAAAGAATATGTAAGTTAACACTTGTTATTTATTATATATAATACATGTCCTGCAATGTCTTATATATGTTATAATCATTTGTAATGTATTAGGTTCTAAATATAACAAATAATATTGAAGAACCACTATTGCTTAATCTGGCGTGGGGGCCTAAGAGAAAAGTCACCCCATTTCATACATACACTGTGAGTGGTTACAAATTACGTACACAACAATGGAGTGAAGGCATGCTATCATCCAACTATGGTGTGTGTGTGTGTGTACGCGGTACAGCTAGTCAATTAGAAAGTGACTTTTACGGAGTTCTAACTGAAGTTGTTGAAATGGAGTATGCCGGTTTGCTCTCGTTGAAGATAGTTCTCTTCAGGTGTGACTGGTTTGATGATACTCCAGATATAGGGACAAAAGTAGATTATAAGTATGGAATTGTCGAATTAAGGCAATCGCGAAGATATACTAAGGCATATGACCCGTTTATATTTGCACAACAAGCCGAATAGGTTTATTACATGCCATACCCTGAGGGTCATCATGGTTGGTTGGGTGTCATCAAGACAAAGGCTTGCAGTACAATCTTAGATAATACAGTCAGTAAGGCTGAAACAGAGGCTCTATACCAAGATGGTATTATTACAGGGCTTCAAACGTTACGAAATATAGATGCTGATATCATCGATGAATGTCTTGTTGATGTTGGGGGCAGCGGGGAGGAAATTGATACGGTGTTATTGAATCAGTCTGACTTGGATGAATCAGACGAGGATACATATATATCAAGTGAGAAAGAGAGTGAGAATGATTTCAGTGATACAGATACATCTAATTAGGTAACTCATGTATACATTACTTTTTTATGTTGATTATTTATTATAAATTGATCTCCATAGCATTATATATATATATAGTTTTCTTTAAGTTACTTAAATGTGATATGTAACGAATTCATTGAAACAGATGGTAGACTCGACTAGGGGTGGTAGAGGTGGCCGTACTGGAGGGCGAGGTGCAGGCCGTTCTACTCGTGGCAGAGGTCGTGCTGGGAGATCATCTCCCTCGACCCACACACCTTCATCTGATGAGCATATGACAGACACTGTGACGGGACAAACAATTCCGAGTGTTGCATCTGTTACCACTACCCCCATCCATGCTGTCGGGACGTCATCGGCACCACCACCACCACCACCATCATCGTCGCAGTCAGAGGCCACAGATAGAGCTTTACCGAGGAGGGTGAACAGGCCAGGCCCCGGCGACTTAGAGTAAGCTATTTTATTTATATATTTTTTCATTTTATGACATTGTTTAAAAACATATTTGCATGATGAATTTTCCAATCTTAGGTTGAATCCTCAGAAGGAAACTACTGATGAGATTTCGAAGATCATCAAGGAGAAGTTCGACTACTCATGGCCCACATGGACTTCAGTAGATGGTGATGTGAAGGATATGTGGTTCAGAGAGTTTAGGGTAAATTGAAGTTTAGTTACTTGCTTACATTTAGTTTATACTTTGTATTATAAATATTTTGAATTATTATATATGTTATGTTTGTCTAGTTAATATGTATGTATCCCATGCAGAAAGTGTTTACTTGGGACCCGCATCATGAGAATGCGATCAGGAAGGGTTTTGATCATAGAGGTGGTTGCATTATGAAAAATGCAATGCACAAGTTGAGGAAATGGAAGGATAAAGGGAAGTGGATGGAACCTGAAATGCTACAGGGACTACAACAGCATTGGGCCAGTGAGGATTTTCAAAAGAGGAGTGCCATCACCAGACAGAATCGGGCAAAGGATAGTGGAGCATCAGCCTACACCGGAGGGTCGGTAGGGGCAGGAGATCATTTTGAAAGGATGGCACGTACTGTAGTTTATTTTAATTTATTTCCTATTTAATTATTTTATTGTGACTCAAGTTGTGCTAATTTATTTTAGTTTGCAGACTCAGGAGTTGGCCCGACCCCCTACTGCTTATGAGCTCCTCGAAAAAAACCAAGAAGCTGAAGTCCAGAGAATAGGTGAATGATAAGGTCAAAAACATATCTGTGAGTATAAAAATGAAACCTTACAAAATTAATTAGTTTAATTACGTTCGACTTATTATTTGTTGATAAGTGTTAATAATATTATAATCAATCTTAGTAGAAAAAATATGATCATGCCCTAGTGGATGCCCATGCACGTGCCTGACAGGAGGGTGGTTCTTCTTCTAGCCAGGAGCATAACTCTCCCACCTCTATTGATTCGAATGCCATATTTTTGGAGGTTGTTAGAGGTAAAAATAAGAAGGGGCACATGTATGGGCTTGGGCAGTCATTATGTGGCCATGTCGTCCCGTTCGTTTGGAGACACTGGCATGGCAAGCATTCCTCCAAAGGTTGTAGAGCAGATGCAACATCATATTACACGACTGACTGAGGAGCTCGCCGAGAAGGATGCCAGGAAGAAGACCTTGGAGGCTGAGATTGATGAGCTTAGAGGCACCACTGGATACATCTTGTCTCACCTACGTCTTCAGCCGCCTGTAGCACCACCACCACCACTGCCTGCTGCAGAGGACGACGAGGAGGTTGTCGACGCAAATGCACAGCAGGACGACGACCCACCTCCGTCATGATCTTTATTATTTTGATTGTATTATTACATTTTCATTGACTATTAGTACTTTTTGTGGATGTTTCTTTGTGTCATGAATTTTTGCTTGCATGGATGGTATAATACTTTTATTTATTTGGGTTACAATTTTATGGGAGAAAGTACTTTTATTTATTTGCGTAACAATTTTATTTAAATACAATTTTAATTTTTGTTTACATATTATTATTAGGGTTAATTATAACATTAAAACATTAATAAATTAATTTCCATAATTAATATAATATTATATCATTTAATATAAAAAAAATATAATATTAGCGACCGAAATAGCCACCACTAAATCGGTCACTAAACCTTCCTAGATTATGTGCAAAATAGCGACTAGAATAGCGACCGAAAAATCAGTCTCTAACTATTGCTAGGATATATGCAAAACAGCGACCGAATAGCCACAATAGTATCGGTCGCTATTTTGGTTGCCATGAACGTCTTACCAACATGTCAGCACCACTAAAATAGCGACCGAATATTCGGTTGCTATTAGCAATCGGTGTGAAAAATTGGTCGCTAACAAATTAGAGACTAGGGTATTAGCGACTACAGAGGATCGGTCGCTGATTCGGTCGCTAACTTTGATAGCGACCGAATTTCCTTAATTAGCGACCGATTTTGTTGGTTGCTAAACACTTTTTTTTTTGTAGTGTAATCTTTTCTTTTGCAGTGGAAACGATGAACAAAATAGATTCTTAGTACTATTGTCAAAGTTGAGAGAATTATGACACTGTTGCAAAAAATAGGGTTGGTTTGGCAAAAATAGCTGATAAGTAAGCTTATAGCTGATAAGCTAATTTGCTGATAGCTGAAAAGTTAGCTAATTGAATTTGAAGTGTTTGGTAAAATTAGTGGTTGAACTAGCTTATAAATATAAAATGATATAAAAGAACATATTTATGATACACATGATAAAGTGGGAATTTCATTAAATGAATATGGGTAAAAACGAGAGAAAAATCAATAAGTTATAAGCTACTATCCATAAGCTAAATAAATTAGCTTATGAAGAAAAACTATAAACTAATGAGATAAGCTTGTTTACCAAACACCTCTATTTCAGTCAAACAAACTTATAAGCTAATCAAATAAGCTATAAGCTAGCTTATTGAACTTGTCAGACAGAACCAATTTCTATAAGCTATAAGCTAGCTTATAGTCAAATAGTATATTCAAGAAGTTGATGTAATTAACACCTCTCAATTGAAGTTAAGCACTAAACAGACTCCTAGTGAAGAAGCGAAAGAGGAAACGCAAAGCTTTCTTTACGCATTGATCAATTGTATGTTTGATACAGTGATTCACATGCACCGCAGGAGTTTGCAAAAGTATCATGCACAGTGTAATATTGAGAGAAAAAGATTATGAAATAATAAAAATATAACAAAAAAAATTAATTTCAAAAAATTAAATCCAAACAAAAAAAAATTTCCCCTTTTTTGCTCAATATAACTCAATAAGTGTAATTATTAATCCATCAACACACTTATTTTTATCTTTCAATTCAAACAATCAAAAAATCTCTTCATTATGTACTCATTTTTCCCCTTCACACTTTTTTTTCTATCATACTTCTTTCTTCCCTACTTCATCATAAATTCTAACAAAGCATTAACAGCTTCACGAAGAAAATTTTGGTACTAAGAAAATATTTATCTAATTTCTTTTTATAGGCAAAAGTATAAATATATGCAGAGTACTATGGGTACTCAACCCATATATAAGAGAACAAACCTATGTAAAGGAAATGCTGATCTAAAGTAAGAACATAATTAAGTTTACATATGTCAAAGCCTCTAGCCAAACCAAGCAACCAGATCAAGAAAACACCCAAAAAAGATTAAAAAAAATTCCCAACATTGTCACCGTTACCATGAGCCCAACAATAATAACAACAACCCCACAAATATCCAACACCCCAGAAAAGAGATACCGCCAACAACAAAAGTTTAAAGCCAAGTCACCTTTGTCAGCAGAACGTATTTCCCCACCAACATAACAGTATACCCCACTAAAGTCAATCCCAATCAAACTGAAAATACCCATTTGAAAATTGACCACCCCAAAAACAGAAGTAACTCCCAGAGAATTCGTTTCTGAGCATCTTACCACTCATGGCCTCTGTTGGGATCCAATTAGAGAAACATAATGTGCCATAGGTTTTTTCCCCTCTGCGATAGCAACTCTCCTCATTTCCTCCATGAAACTAAAGACCCCTTGTTAGGCATTCTCGCACGAGCCAAATTCGCCATTTATCTTGATAAGCTACTTCCTTCTATTACACCTCCTGACCTTGCTGACCCCACCAACGTCATCCCTCATATGAGTCTCACCAATATGGTGATGCCTTTTTGGGTCCTTTGCAGCACTGACAAAAGAGACATCCCTAACAACTTTGTCATCAAAACTAACTTCCATTGGCCTTTTTCCTTTTCCTTTTTGGTTGCCTCCCTTCTTGATAGATTTCTTCATTTGACGCTGATGAAGATGATACGAAAGAGAGGGAAAAGGCTTCCAATGAGTGGCGATGATAAACTTCCTTTTCTTATTTCTTTTACTTTCTCCCGTCGTCTCCTTTTTGTTTTTTGTTTTTTTTTTCACCAATTGGATCTTTTATTTGTTCCTTTTGATAATAATCCTTTGCAAGGTTTCATTATTTATGGCTACATCAGCTGCCTCTTGTCCAATTATAACTACCCCATAACCTTACTCCCCAACATTAGGCGAGCCCAAAACATGACACAAAAGCCTATTCTGCACCTCCACCGATTGGGTTTCAACTACCACTGTGTCTGATCCAGCAACAGACGACCCAACCCGGTCCTTTTCAGGCTTGTCTCTCTGCGATCCACTAACCGGATATTTGTTGCCTAGATACAAATCGGTTCCACCTTTTTCTAACACTTCAAAAATACCGCCAGCAATTAAACTTGAATGAGGGATAATTGCTTGCTTTTTGTACGAATTATTAGGGCTTTCAACAGCAGCTGCCTCAACACAGGAAAAAAGTGACGACCCGAGATGACAAGGACCTGACAACAATTTGAATTCAACGGATCTGCCTCACGAAAACATGGTAGCATTGATCTTAACTCATTGGCACCGTCCGACGTCAGTGAGGAGGAGCACGAAGTTGTTTCCTTAATGACGCCTTCTAAGTTGAAGCTATCTATGTGGATCCTAGAACATTCTTCCATTATTCTGATGGAGAAGATGTTATCATTAACTTTTACTCGAAGCACAGTGTTAATCGTTTGAGGAGAAGAAATTGTAGCCATGGCCCTTCCCATATCAAAACTAAGCCTCTTGCTAGTGATTTCATCCATCTCGACGAATTTTCCCACCTTAGTCACTATAGACTTGAAGAACTCCTCTTTTCAAGCATGTACTGGGACTCCAGTAATATTGAGCCATACCAACCGTTCCTTTGCAAACCCCATAGGTGTCCATTGCCTAATATAATTAAACCACTTTGATAAACCTTTACTTTCTTCATTCAATATCACACAGATGTCTACCTCCTCCTTAGGTGACAAAAGCACAAGGTTACCCCCCATTGGTGTTGTGACAATGGAGAATATTCCTTCCTTTTGTAGATTATATTGTATTCTCAGCACACTTTCCGAGTTTATAACTTGACCCACAAAACATCCCTTGAGCCACGACATTTCCTCCTAAGCCATGTTGAACGTTAACCCCTTCTAATCATTGTTCTTCACCCCATTGAAACCATGTGATTGTTTTTGTATGTTATCAAAAAGTGCCCCATCCATGACTGCCCTTGCATAGGATACATCCTGACGAGTATTATTCCACATGAAAAGCTGTGTGTTTAACTTTTGTGGTTCCACATGAGGCCTTTTAGAGGGCTGTCAATCAAACCTTGGTATATTAACTCTAAGCCTTCTGTCACCGATCTGGATTACAGCCAATTCCTCCTCCAGAGTTTTTTGATTGCTCACATCCTTGAACCTTAAGAATCCAAACCTCTTCCCCCTTTTATCCCTTTCTGTTGGGATAAACACTTTCCTGACATATCCCCAACTCAAAAAGACCCACCACATCTCCTCACTACCAAAATCGTCAGGAAAGTTGGTGAAGAAATAGGAGGTTAACCCTATAACAGCACTAGACCTCGCCTTTAGGTTGTTCAGCAATAAGAGGAGGATCAACTGTAGTAGAAGCCATGACAGAAAAGTTACTTGGTGGAAAAGGTGGTGGTGGTGGTGGTGGTGGAGGAGGAGGAGGTGGTGGTCTTGGATGTGGTTATGATGGTGAGGGATAGTGTGAGGTTCTTGCATTATATATAAAGAAGCTTCTGGACAAATCTATTTTGTTGCAGTTGTGCTCTAACAGTATGGAAAATATTTATCTAAAAATTAGCAATAATGATCATCATTACCCTTTAATATATTTAATCTCTATTATATTTTTAAGGCTTTTCGGTTAGCATATTTTCTAAATAATTTTTAATTTAATTTTATATATAAATCGTCATTGAACATTAAAGTAATTATGTAATGTTATTCTTTTTGGTACACCAAAGGTATCTTCTGGCCGATAGCCAGCAACTAATCCCTTTCAAAAAGTCTGGAAAACCAAGATGTTAAATAAGCATGCTCATATTTTTTGGTGGCTCTTAAACAATGCCATCTTTGTGAGAAGTTACCTAAGGAAGAGAGGGATTCCGTGCCCCTTACTTTGCCCCAGATGCATGAAATTCACTGAGACAACGAACCATACTTTTCTGGATTGCTTTTGGGCGAAACAAATTTGGCTCTCATGTCCATTTGGTATCCGATTTCATAGTCAAGAAGCTAGAAATTTTACTGGTTGGCTTTCTGATTTCATTTTGCAGGTTCCGAAAGATATGGTAGCTGTTTGCGCCTAGACTCTCTACGGAATATGGTGGGTAAGGAATCAAGCTTCTTTTGAGGGCAACCAAATACCAGTGCTCACAACGGTCTCCAAGTCAATATTCATCTGGCTCGCTTACAATTAGAGTTTCTTGGCTATCTCCCCCACGAAACCCATATCAGATCTGAGCAACGAGACACAGAATGGCAACCTCCTCTGAAACATGTTTATAAGAAGAACACAGTCACAACAATATCAAAGGAGGTTAGGTGTGGCTTTGGAGTGGTCATCCGAGATCATGGGGTAAATGTGATGGCCATCGCAACTTGGTCCTCAACTTGTCTCAATGCTCCATAAATTGCTGAAGCTTTGGCTGTGCAACTAGGGTTCCATTTCGCAGCTGATCTCCTTTTCCTCAACCTCATTGTGGAGTTCGACGTTTTCCAAGATGTTGCTACCTTCAGAGTGGCCTGCGACAAATTCTTATTTGGGCTCAATGTTTAAAGACTGTAAAGGTTTACAGGCCCATTTTGAAAATATTATGTATACCCATGTATGTAGGAAAGGAAACCAAGTAGCTCATGTTTTAGCAAAACATGCATTGGATCACCCTAGTCAAACATGGTGTGAGGAAATTCCTCCCATGGTTACTCATTATATCATTGCTGATTTTTTTCCCAATTATTTGAATAAAATTTCCCTTTTTAAGTAAGAGAAAAAAGATATTGCTTCTTTAAAGAATTATTATCTTAAGTCCCCCAGAGATAGTGCTTCTTCAAGGAAGCGTTATTTTAGGCACCCTCTTTAGTAACAGTTTCTCTATATCTCTTTCTGGCATAGTGGTTCTAGCTAGTTGCCCCACGTGGATACTAATGCATTTACTAATTGACTTTGGCGACAAATGCTACAAAACCGTAAGTCATGCTTGTATATTCTTTTTATGCATGATATTTATTTATTGATTGATTGATTAGTGTAACTCGTAATAATTAATGAAATTTAAACTTTGTTTGAAATGTACTTTTTTTGGTGCACCAACGGTAACTCGAATAGATAGTTGGAGATTAATCTCTTTTGAGGTTGGAGAGGAGAGCACTAAAGTGAGTTTTGTTTCTCACAATGAAGCCTTTTTTAGGAATCGAACCTCTAACAACAAGTTTAAGCAACTCGTCTATCTACCAACTGTGTTGGGCCTTGTTAGTTATTTGAAATGTACTTCAATGACTCATAAATGTACTTTCTAATTATTATTAATATTTATTAAAGTTAAACATAAATTAATCATATTTTATTTGTACATTTAATTTAAATGACTTAAGAAATTCTAATTGAAAAAAATATATAACAAGAAGAATTAAGAACGTTAATAGCATTACTCCTAATTATAGTTGTTAGTCAGGGCAGAACTTTATTTCCTTAAGCCTAACACCAATCGGCGCCATGTTTCGATAAGACTACGACCTCATCTAGCCTCGCCACACCAGACTACGACCCCACCCGGGTCTCGCCAAGGCAGGATGCTAGCCCACTGCCAACAATCCCCTTCCGAGCACCTGTCGCACCTTATCGGGAATCGACCTCGATCTGAC
Source organism: Echinosophora koreensis (assembly GCA_035048595.1). Taxonomy (NCBI): domain Eukaryota; kingdom Viridiplantae; phylum Streptophyta; class Magnoliopsida; order Fabales; family Fabaceae; genus Echinosophora; species Echinosophora koreensis. The sequence continues at coordinate 1,514,012 of JAPCYP010000069.1, forward strand.
TCACCAACAGTGCAATACATGGGAATCGAACCCGTGACCCGCTCTGATACCAAGTGAATGATCAAGCGCTTACCACTAGGCTAAAAGGTATAATTGTTAGCCAAGAAAAAACTTTATTTCCTTAAGTCTAGCAGCAGTCAGCGCTATGTTTCAATCAGACTATGGCCCCACTGCCCTCGCCACACTCGACTACAACCCCACCCAGGTCTCGCCAAGGTAGGATGCCGACCCACCGCCAACAATATAAACATTGAAAATTGAAATTGGGCAATTTCTCGTTTCTTAAACATCTTCACTTAAAAAAGGAGAAAAAAATATATGCTAAATTTACCAGATATTGATGGAGAAGGTGCACTGGGACCACATAGTTTATCCACTTACCACGATCCCCACAAGAAAGAGTGGTACCGTGTAATTATAAAATGTTCGTCTTGATAGAGTAATTGCCTTTCCCACTTGCTGTTGAACAAGTTGATAAGTAACATCATGCGCTATATATGTACTGTGTTCTTTCTCTTCGAGTAACTTATTACTTGTGGGTGAATCTGAACTCATAGGTAATTTGTTGCTCTCCTGTTTGCCTCTGACATCCCAAAATTTTACTGGATATGCATGCAAGGCTTCTTATCAGATATATTCAGCATTGGATTCCACCAGTTGGCTGCCCTTCATAATGAAAGTTAAGAAACCAACATTCGCTTTCTCTCCGATGGATCATAGATCATACACATATTCATAGGGAAATATTGTTGTTTTTTAACAACTGAATTGATACTTAATATAAAAATTTTATGTTATATAAGTGTAAATAAATATTGAAATATATTATATTTTAATATAAAATGAAAGTTATACTTAATTGATATGTACTTACTATCATTATAAATATTTTTATATTATCAATCAATCATAACTTGTCACATCATTAAAAATGTTTGATTGTTATTCTAACATTCTTATGGTGGAAATGTTTATTTTGTTCTACTTGCCCTCCTTTTTCTCTTTTCTTATTACATTGTATATGGATTTGGGTACCCCTTGTACTCAATTTAATACATTCTTATGCTTATATAAAAAAGTTGCTTATATCATAATTTGTGATTGGTTGATAATATAAAAAACTTTACGTTGATAGTATATCAAATTAAACTCTAAAATAAATATATTTTATTTTATTTTAGGCAAAACAGATGATTTGCATTTGAGAAAATTCCAACAAAGGTCTTATACCAGAGTTGACATTCAACTCTGTACAGTCCAGAATATCAGAAATTAAAATCACAGGTTTCACTGTGCTAAGCAGCACATATTAAATTTGATATGATATGATAAATATATTAATTAAAATATCAAATTTATATAATTGTATAAATAATATAGTTGTATTGGTATACATTCTTTGATGAAAAGTCCAATCTTACATTCTTCTGTATCGTGTTTAACGTGAAATAATCAGTTCGTTGACGAAGAACAATCGATGGTTTATTTCAATTGGCTTCAAAATTCAAATTGAATACCCATTTTCATTCGAGGAGAATTGACTTCCTTTCATTAACATCAATTATATTGCACTTCTCTGTTTAAGCAAACTAGCAAATATACGTGATTCTTTTGGCTCTATTTCACCTGGATTTTAAATATGTAACAGTAACAGACATATACACACCAAATTGTCAAAAAAAAAAAAAAAAGAACCCGTAGATGTTCATAATAGGATTTATCTTTTGCTTTGTAAAAAAAAAAGGATTTATCTTTTGTAATCACATAATGTTTAAACTATATATGAGCTTTCTACCAAAAATAAAAACTATATATATGAGCTTTATTTGGCATTAATAAGTGGGTTATGATCGCTCGAGTTTATTAAATAATTTGACTGATATGGATCTCACAGCTTCAAGTGGAAATAATTTCAAGTACTAAAAGGATTTAAAATTTTATCATATATGGGTGTATTTATCAATGCTATTTAGAACCAAATTACTTGTTCCCGTCTGGGGTAGCACATGGTCATCTAGGTTGGGTATGGCTCGAATTAGGACAGAGACATGGGCATAAGAGAAAACGAGAACAACCCGGTCTATAAGACATCAAGAGCAGCTCGAAGGTCCCGACCTGAGAAGGATAGGAAAACATCTAGATCAGAATATAGACACCCAGGGACGGGAAGAAAGGATACCTAGGTCGGTCAAAGGTTGCGGTCATAATAAGACAAAAGCAGAAGGACACATCGCCTCCTTCGAGAAGGTTCTCCTGATGATTGGGGAAAGGAAAAGATATCACGCACACATCCGTGAATCACGCCAACGGCTCAGTGGGACCCACTCAGAGTAACCAACTCGCGTAAATAACACGCGCCGAGTAGGCTATATATATATATAGAAGGACCTTCGTCCTTGTTAAGCAAGCGGTATCACACACTCACCCTAGTACTAAGAAACTGCTCACTTTGTGTACTAAAATCACCATTGCTCTGTACTTATTCCGATAGTCAATACAGTAAACCTTCATACTATTCCTTTATTGTTTTTAGCATAAACAATTGGCGCCCACCGTGGGGCTAGGTAAAACTTTTCCCAAGCCACACCTTTTCTTTTAGATCATCATGGTCACTACTCGAAATGGCAGTGCCGCTGATGGTCCGCCACGACCAGACTTTCAAGCTCTGTTGCGGGCCATGGACCAACTCCGCCAAGAAAATATAAATATGCAACGACGCATGGATGAGATGCAGAGAGAACGAACAGAAGACGAAACATACACAGCCAACACCGACACCTTATATGCCCAAACTGGAGCTACTCATGAAGGCGACCCACCGATAGACTTTGATGGACACCCCTTCACAGCCGCCATCATGATGGCTCCATCCCCAAAGAAATTCAAAACTCCAAAGATGAAGAAGTACAATGGAACCGTGGACCCGGAGGAGCACCTCATCATGTTCAGTACTCGGATGCTACTTTTCACCCCCACAGACCCCGAATGCTGTCGAGTTTTCCCGGCCACCCTTAGCGGGTAAGCTCTGGTATGGTATTCTAGACTTGCTCCAAATTCGATTTCCTGTTTTAATGACCTTGCTAGACTTTTTTGTTCCCGATTCGTCATTAGCTAAAGATACCCGAAAACCTCAGCCAGTCTCATTAATGTGAAGCAAGGAAGTTCAGAATCCCTGAGGGATTTTATGTCCCGGTTCCCAGGAAACTCTCCCGATCCGAGACCTTTGCCCGGTCGTGTTACTGCACACATTACTGAAAGGATTGAGAAGCGGACCTTTCGCTAATTCCCTAGCTCGCAGACCTCCGAACAATATTGATGAGATCAGGCACCGAGCCGTGGAGTATATTAACGTGGAAGAGATATTCAGGTCAAGGCAAGACAATCTGAACGAGCTGGCAGACACGAAAAAGAGCAACTCGAGAAGGAGGAGGGATAGAGAAGAGAGTAAGTCGGGTTCGGGAAAAGAAAGCAGGCCGAGGTATGATAGCAGTGCTCCACAAAATATGGAAAGATCCGAGGTCTCACAAGAATTACATGCAGTTAACTTTCCGGGATTGCCACCCTCGAGAAGAAACCGGATTAGGCGTGACTATTCAAAATATTGTCGTTTCCATCAATGCTTCGGGCACACTACGGAGGACTGCAGAGCTCTGAGAAAGGCAACGTTAAATTTAATAGAAGAACGATATCTAGCCAGAGTTATAGACAACCGTGAAAGCAGTCGAGCGTTCGTCTTGGGAACTGACAGTCACCTAGGGCGGCAGCAACCAGCACTTTGAAGAGCCCGGAAGGCCCCACACCTGAAATGCTTTTGTAGAACGGATGTAAAAAGGAAGAGTACTATTCTCCTTATTTGACGCTTTCATTCGTCAGAAGGTTTTAATGAGGCTCAAACCGACGGAAAATGATATGAATGAAGATTTTACGAAAATGACCTCTGGTGCTTTCACTTACCGTTTCTTGAAGACCACAAGGTTGAGCTCGAGCTCCCTTCAAAAACTACAAGGTAGAGCTTCAAGCTCCCTTCAAAAACTACAAGGTTGAGCTTCGAGCTCCCTTCAAAAGCTCCCTTCAAAAACTACAAGGTTGAGCTCGGAGCTCCCTTCAAAAGCTACAAGGTTGAGCTCGAGCTCCCTTCAAAAACTACAAGGTAGAGCTCCGAGCCCCCTTAAAAAAAATTATGAATCATGCAACAACTAGACATTTTCAAAAACTACTGTAGCAAAACCCAACTTCATGAGTATTAGCATAATCATGGCAAATATAGGATTTGACCGCACAGGGTCACCAAAAGACATGAGGAAAAATATTACATCAGATAACAGGAGCATCCTCCTGACCTTCAACCACCTCGTTCTCAACCACCACTTCCTGTTCCGCCAGCATCACCAGTTGACCGTCTCGAATCTCTTTATGCACTTTGAATTGAGCAATGTCCAAGTCCGGGTAAACGCAAGTGTATTTCTCTTGAGCAATAATAAAGACCACTTCAAGCTGCTTGGCTGAAAATACCTGAAGCTCATCAACCTCTTTTGTCAAAGCTTCAACTTTGCCTTCTAGCTCGGATACCTTCTCATTGGCTTCATTCAAGTCAGTTTGGATTTTATCTTACTCTTGGTCAAGGTTGAACAAGACTCTTCCAACCTAACCACGTCCGCACTACACTGCTCTAGACTATTTTGGGCAAAATTCAAGCGAGCCCTCAAATCCTCACTCTCTCAAGTCGTCTTCACAGTCACTTCCACCAATTGCTGGCCTTCGGATAATCTCTGTTTCAGATGCTTATTTTCCACTTCAAGCTCAGCCATCCGGGAATCATCCAAAGTCGAATCCATTTCAGAGAAACAAGACAGACTTGCCAAACGGAGGCTGAGGACTTCAGACATTTTTGCAATTTGGGTACGAGATAAGGAACGATAGAGCTCGACATGCCTGATATTGCAGCTGGGGGCTAGGAATAAGAGCGAGGAGAAATGGAGAATTCCACAAAGAAGCAGCCTCAGGAGAAAAATTCACCTGGTTAGTTAGTAATTGCTCAAAGATGTTCTCGGACATAATAGCTGGAGGAGGATTACCCGCATCGATACCCCAAGTACTCCTCTTAGAGTTTACTCCCTCGTCACTCAGAGCCTCCTCTAAAGGTTGCTTCTTTGGAGTGAAACCACCCTCGGGTCGATCGGATTGGTCCTTGATTAGAATCACGGATCTGCCCCTAATTCGACGAACTTCGCCCGACCCTGCAGCATTCTCGGCAGCCTTCTTCTTTTCCAAAATTTCTAGCATAGCCCTTTTCGACATCTTCGGGGCCATTTTTCCTACATAAGAAGTCAGAAATATCAAAACAATGATGAAATCAAATACAGGTTTCTTGAGTAAAAACCTCACCCATATAATCAGTCAGCTTAGGCATATCACCCTCCGAATCTATAAGTTCACGATAGCTCACTTCTACCAATTGTTCAAGGTAGCCCACTTCTAACTTATCTTGCTCAGAAAGATAATGATATTCGAAACATTTGATAATTCGGGGTTTCTGAGTCCAAAACAAAGGAAATTTGGGCTCCCCCGAATGAGCAAGGAAGAAGGAAGGACCCTCTCCCCGACTCACTACCTTAAAGAACTCGGGCTTGAAGCCCTTCCATGAAGAGGTGTAGGACTCGAAGATTTTTCTATTTTGAATAGAACTAAGATATACCCAACTGAATCGACCAGTGTCCTTCACACAGAAGAAAGTGAAGAACTTCTTCACTGAAGCTAAGATGCCAAAAAAGCTATAGACAATCTCAAAAGCCCGGATAAAAGTCCAACTGTTCGGATGTAGTTGGGAAGGGGCAACATTCAAACAGCGTAATATCGAACACTCAAAACCCGCTAATGCATAAAAATAAAAAATAAAAAGTCAAGCTCGGGAGCGATATGGCAAATACGATCTTTGTCAGAACAAGGAAGAAAACCTACCCGTCCCAAACCCCTTATCCATTACTAGATCCTTGATTTATTCAAGTGAAGCAAGGTTCCTAAACTTTGAGCACATGCCCAAAATGCTGGGAAACACCCACCAGTATGGCTCTCTCACAGCGATGGCTGGAACCACCCTTTCAACCTCCACAATGGGCGAAGAATTACCTTCGCCAGAATCTTTTTGGGCGCCCTCTCTTACAACAAAACCTTCCCCCATTTCGTCCATGATCAAAACCCAAAAATAAGCTTAGAGACAAGCACAAAGGATTATGGGGCATACCTGAAGTAAAAGAAAAGAGCAAGGAAGCAAGAAGACAAACGAAAGGATTGAGCCAAAGAAAGCAAACCGGCAAAGAAGACAAAGAGCAAAAATAGAAAAGGAGGGGAAATAGTTTAAATAAGGGTAGTGCCTCGCCACAGATGAAAAATAAAATGATCCAACGGTTAGAAGCAAGGGAGCGTGCGGCTGGGAGATAATAATGGCATGGGACACGTGTCGCTAGTAGATAGCGCACGAATAACCAAGAACGGTGGAAATTATGGGATGTGACCCTTGATAAGATCAACCCCAGAATCAAGAAGTATTCATCAGGACACAGAAATTCAAGCCTCTGTGCTGAATACAAATTGAGACTTGGGGGGCTTCTGTTCCCGTCCGGGATAGCACATGGTCGTCTAGGTCGGGTATGGCTCGAATTAGGACAGAGACATGGGGCATAAGAGAAGATGAGAACAACCCGGTCTATAGGACATCAAGAGCAGCTCGAAGGTCCCGACCTGAGAAGGATATGAAAAAACCTCGGTCAGAATATAGACACCTCGGGACGGGAAAAAAGGATACCCAGGTCGGTCAAAGGTTGTGGTCATAATAAGACAAAAGCAGGAGGACACGTCACCTCCTTCTGGAAGGTTCTCCTGATGATTGGGGAAAGGAAAGGATATCACGCATGCATCTGTGAATCACGCCAACGGCTCGGTGAGACCCACTCAGAGTAACCAACTCGCGTGAATAACACACGCCGAGCAGGCTATATATATATATATATAAAAGGACCTTCGTCCTTGCTAAGCAAGTGGTATCACAAACTCACCTTAGTACTAAGAAACTGCTCACTCTGTGTTCTAAAATCACCATTGCTCTGTACTTATTCCAATAGTCAATACAGTAAACCTTCTTACTATTCCTTATTGTTTTTAGAATAAACATTACTTGCACTAAATATGTTACGATTTTTTTGTGTGAACATATTAGTATCTAAAAGATAAAAAAATTATCACTTGAGTTTAGCTCAAAATATTAACATGGTTGTCTTGGTCTCTAATTTGAGACTAATGAGATAAGATTTGAAAACTAAACTAACAATAAATTAAGTGGATGATTTTATATTTTAAAAACTAATTCAACAAGCCTTTTCATATTAGGCGGGCTCGACTACATAGATCAACAATGCCATAATATTCTATCAAATTAGGCGGGCTTGGCTGATTAACCTCTGAATTATCATTCTTAATGGTTTTGTCTATAGCTTTTTTTGTCTCCCTCTACCTCTGGCGATTGGGTCGCCCTCCATTCGATCTACACTCCTTACTGAGAATTCTATATGTCGTCTCTACACATGCCCAAATCACCTAGCACGAGATTCTACTATCTTTTATACAATAGGTGATACCCCAACTTCCTCTAATGCAATCATTTTCAATATTATCTTGTTTAGTATGTCTACTCATCCAATGCAACATGGTCATCCATCTACATTGAGTTTATTCTCTTGTTGGTGTTTAACCACCCAACATTCAGTCCTACACAATATCATATATATATATATATATATATATATATATATATATATATATATATATATATATATATATATATCTATGTGAGAAAATTTTCTCTTTAACTTACGTAGTACCTTTTCATCACATATAACACTGAGATAAACTCCTCCATTCATCATCCGCTTGATTCCTATGGTTTACATATCCCTTTATTTCTCTGTCATTTTGTATAATGGACCCAAGGTATTTAGATCGTGACTTGTATGGTACATATATTCTCCAACTTTCACCTCTAAGCTAAGGTTGATGCGCCTCTTACTAAAATTTACATTTCATATATTCCGTTTTACTTCTACTTAAACGAAAATCATGTGTTTCCAAAACTTGTCTTCATATCTCTAACTTCTTGTTTATCCCCTCTCAACTCTTCAACTATGGTGATATCACTTATAAAAAGTATGCATCATGGTGCCTACTCTTAATTTTTGCTCATTAAGCACATTCAAGGCTAAGGTAAAAAGATAAGGACTTAAAGTTGACCCTTGGGGCGGTCATATAGTTATTGGAAAATCTTCTATGACCTCACCTTGTGTACGTATTGGTTGGGAAGGGCTCGAACAATCCCTAAGTTTTTCTTATTTTTTATAAATAAATAAAAATTCTAAAATTATTTTCTTTTAATTTTTTAAATTACTAATTGGCTTGAAAATTAGTTTTCATCTATCTCATTAGTTGGTAAAATTAGAAAAGCAGAAGTCTATATATATATATATATATATATGTATGTATGTATGTATATGAGGAGGTACCAACTTACACTCTATTAAGTTTATACCTCTTACTCCTCATCTTGACCGTTTATTCTTTTTTAATCCAATGAATGAGATTAAATCTAATTTTTCAACCATGAACCTAACTTCACTGGATCTCAGCCTTCCCTATCCTTATCCATCTTCTCTCTTTGCTGCAATATCTGCCATCGTCCATGCCCATTCAGTCTCTGTATTTTATATCACCTCTTCCAAACCATTTTCATGTCATTCACCATCAAACCATAAACACTTTCTTCCTTCCATGGCCACCAAATCACACCCCCTCACTTTCCAAAAAGCTCCACCGCACCTGCCACAAGAGGCCAAGACTCCGTCACAATAATGGCGGCATCTTCTTCCCACCGGAAGCCTCCGCGCCGTATCGACCAAAGCGTGCTCAGATGTGTACTCCGCCGCTCGCACCACCGAAGCGCCACCATCGCTTTCATCTAGTACCGAACCAGATGTAGACCAACGGCCACTGGACCTGCCTCACTATGGACAGGATCCTCACCAAGCAGCGTTGCCGTCAAAGTCCCTATCAGCACCTCGCATCCATTGCTCTCCTTGCTTATTTCATTTCGTTCGTGAGTAAGACCAACCAGATTGCTTGTACGAACATGGACGGCGGAGGCGACGGATTGAATGGCGGAAGCGGCGAATTGGACTGCGGCGGCGACGGTCACTGGATAGCAAAGAGAGGTTCATAGTTAGAAAAATAGGGAAGTTAGGGAAGAAGAAGGATGTGATCGAGTGAAGCCACATTCAGAGTTGGAAAAATAAATTTAATCTCATTCAGTGGATTAAAAAAGAATAAATGGTGTGGAGGAGGAACAAGAGGTGTAAACTTAATAGAGTGTAAGTTGATCCCTCCTATATATATATATTCTTATACTTCCTATTTCTAAAGCTACTATAGAGTGATTTTTTTCAGTTATGAATATAGTCAATATTACACTTCGCGGTGAATTTTTGACTGACTTTTTGCTAGTATACATTAAAAACAAAATTGTTGTAAAATTTAGGGTAGATTCAGCTATAGATTTTTGTGACATGGAGAAGAGGCATTCTGTGTTTTGATAGATTACTAATATAATTGTCATTTTGGAACATATAATTATGAATGTTTTGTATGAAATTTGATGTGTATATATTTATTGGATGAACTTTAATTTTTATATTTGGTCCCCCAATCACCTAATCCTGGCTTCATCCATGGTCGTGACCATTCATAAATATTCTTGATAACTCAAACATAAGCAATACAAAAAACTCATTTCTTCTTTAAGGTCTTCCGCAATATCTTTCTTTGCACCTTATCACATGCTTTCTCCACATTAATGAAAACCATGCAAAAGCTTTTTTCTTTTTAATTAGTCTCTCTGATATCATTTCATCAATTGATATAATTGTTGTCATGCAGAGTTGGCCCTAGGGTGAGGAGATCACCGAAACCCTTGCTTTAGACCTCACCTAGAGAGGGGTCCATGATTGAGAGGGATTAACCAATATTTAAATAATTGTAATAATTTTATGCCTCAGTATATTAGCAAGCCTCACCTAGATAGAGTCACACTTATCTGTTTGAGTTGGCTTTAGACAATCACATAGTTGGGTCAGCCTTGTTGTCATGGTCAATCTTGTCAACATAAAATCAAATCGATTTTCAGTAATGTGAGGCTCGTCTTAGAATGTGTTTGGGAGAGCTAAAAAATAGACTATGCTGATAATCGATTATTATGATAATCGATTATAATCAGAATCTGTTTTTGTTTAGTTCTGTTTGTTGAAAAGTCATTTTAAGATAATCTATTTCGTTTGTATGGTGCAAAAAAAATATTTTTTCCATATTGAATTACGAAAAAGGGTATGAAGTTATTTTTTTATATTAATAATATTTGATGCTTTTTAACATTAAAACTTGTTGAAATTTTTAAATTTTTTTATATATTTTGTCATCAATTTTTTCTATTATAAAAAAATTGAATACAATTTGTAACATTTTCTGATGACTATGAAAACATATGAAAATATATTATTTTTAGAATATTTAAATATGAATAATAAATATTTCACTTAAATAAACTAAAAAAATTTATGTTGGATATTAAATTTAATAATATTTTCAAAAAGAATTACAAATAAAATAACAAATGTGTTAAAATGTTAAAGTAGCTACAAGAGTTATGTTGATGCTGCTGTTGTACGACGTTCCTTTTGGAGAGAAAAAAGTTGACCGAGAGGGGCAAGATTAGGTGAAAATGTTGAGATGAAAAATAATCTTGCCAGACCAATCTATCAGTCCTTCATAGGAGAAGTTTCAGAACAACTTTTTTTCCTTTAATTAAAAATTTAAGTTAAATGCCCAAACACATTAGATTATTTATAAAAAACTTTTTAGAAGAAAAAACAGCTGAAACTCAAACAATCCATCTTTCCCAAACACATACTTACCGTATATTTGGATGAGCGTTTGATAAAAGTGATTTTGAATGTAATTGATTTTGTAAAATTGATTTGGTTGGAATTGAGTTTGAAGTAAAGTGGTTTATGTTTGGAGGCTAATTCTAGGGTGAGCCACCTTGTTATATTGCTCACCATGAGCAACCAATTATCACCACTGATTAAAAAGTGTGACATGATACTATCATACACTTGTCCATACTATAGTATTGTGCATTTCCCTCTCTCCCCCTTGGCCCTTTCTCTCACTCGATCCTTTCCTCCCTGTCCCTCCTTCCGTCCATCTCTGTCACAACGGCACCGGTCTCCGTCCGTCACGTACCAACCTGCGAGCACTCCCCTCCCTCTACCCATTCCACAGTCGGTTTCTTCTTCCTCAGAAACCTCATTTCATGCCGTGCGCTACCCTCCGCGACGCCGCTTTTTCCTCCGCCACCCCCACCCCCACCCCCACCCCACCGCCTCGCTGATTCTGCTTCTCGGGATCTTCAGAGCTCTACAAGTTAGCTACCATGAAAACCGTTAAAGAAAAGCCCGAGAGCCGTTCTGAGTCTTGTCCGGGGTTTTCCGAGGTGTAGTGGGACTTCCATGTAGGCTAACATTGGGGACGTACGTGACAATCGTGGGGAAGCTATTGGCGGCGCACTCGGAGTTCGAGCCGGGGATATTGATGGTGAGGCAGTTATGGTGTCGTAGAGTGAAGGTTGAAGACGGTGACGATGTTGCGGTTCGATTTTTCATTCGATTGTTCTTAGTTTTGCTCTTAGAGGCCAGATCTGATGGATTCTGGGTTATGTTATGGGATTTATTGATTTTTATGTTGTTGTTATGGATTATACATGTTCATTTTCTAATTAAATCAATAAAGATGACATTTTATGGGTTGTTCATGTTCATCATCTGGGTTTATTCATGTTCAAGTTCTGGATAAAGATGAAGGCCCACATGAGTGGAGCTTGTGTTGATTACTTAAGTTAATAGGTTCCTTGTTTTGTTTGGTTCATGTTTGTTACTATTCAGGTGTTGATCTTGTTTATTTTGGGGGGAGGGGGATTATTGTTGTTGTCTTCAACTCTGATAGGAAATCTGATTCTTGGTGAAAATGGTTTGTTCATGTTGATCATTTTCTGGAGACAAAAAAGAAATCCAGAGTGGAAGACGACACAACAAGAAAGAGGGGAAATGAAATTAAAAAAATATATGGTGTAGGCAATCCATGATAAGATTTGGTGATACCTTTTGATTTAATGGTAATTAATGATGATACATGGTGAGCAACATGGGTTGCTTGCTCACCCTACATGGAGCCTGTGTTTGGATGTTATTATGTGTGTTTGGATGAGTGTTTGACAAACGTGATTTTCAATGGAATTGATTTTGTAGAATTGATTTCAATATAATTGAGTTTGAAGTGAAGTGATTTATGTTTGGATGTTTTTATTTCAAAAACAAGTTTGATATATATTAAACTTAGTGCAATTTTTCAATCCAAAAGCAGAAACTACTCCAAGCTGCTTCTGATAGAATTGATTCTGGAATCCAAAATTGTTTCTTTATCCAAGAGCCAAACATCTTAAAAAATGGTCAAACCCATGCTTGACCATTACAAAAGTGAGTTTGGTTGTTCCCACTATTGGGAAAAATCCAAGTCCCACATTGACTAGAGATAGTCTCTAATGAGAGCTTATAAGTAGAGGGCAATCCTCATCCTATGAGCAAGCTTTTGGGATTGAGTTAGGCCCAAAATCTAATATGGTATCAGAGCTATCCTAGATCCATAATTGGGCCACCCATCATGTTATCCACCCACCAAGCCCAATAGTGCTGGGCGTGAGGGGGTGTATTGGGAAAAACTCAAGTCCCACATTGACTAGAGATAGTCTCTATTGAGAGCTTATAAGTAGAGGGCAATCCTCATCCTATGAGCTAGCTTTTGGGATTGAGTTAGGCCCAAAATCTAATACCCACCATGGAACCAAACGTGCACTTTATTTTGAAAGCGGGTGTGATATAAAACTTAGTGTAAATTTTTCAACTCAACTCAAAAGCCATTTTCGGTAACTTTTAGTCAGAATCGCTTCTGAAAGCAAAATCAGTTTTACCTAATAGTAACCAAATATATTATTTTTATTGAAATCACGTTTGATAGATGGTAAAATAATCAATTTTAAAGGTTTCCAACGTAAAACCAAACATACAGTTTTTTTTTTTTTTTTATAAAAATCCAAACTTACAGTTAATCTCCTCATTTGTCCTTTCTTTTTCTTTTCTTTTCTTTTTTTCTTTTAAAGGATATACTTACCCTTTCTTATGAGTTCATGAGTGTGGCAAAAGTTAATACACATGAGATTTATCATTGTCATTTATGAAAACTTGTTAAATTCAAATGGACGTATCATTTCTCATCAGTCATCATATTGCGATAGCTGTGTAACGTAGGGCATTATCCACCATGCAGCAAACGCGTTGTATTAATTATAATAATTAAACCTAAAAAGTAAAGCACACAATCTACCAAGCTTTCCGGCCTCACTCGCTTTCCTTGAGTACTTTCACTCCCTGCCTGTTTCCCATGCAAGCTATCAGTCCCTCTTCAACCAACCAGACCAGAGTGACCAAAAGCACATACGACAGGCCCGAAGTGCTGCGAAGCTTATCAAAACTCAAAAGTACACTACACATACTGAGTCGTCACATTAGTCATTTTCATGTTATCAACACGCTACAATAAGTACCTACAAATTCGTGCTGTGCTGTGGAACACCTTTGAAGATGCATGTACATCAATTGAATGAACAAAAATATCTTGTCCAGAAAAATGATTTCTCAATGCATCAGATCAAAAATTGTGAATGAGTAAATGTGTTAATAAGTTATTATTTTATTTTCTTAAGTGATAAATTATCATTAATAAGAAAAAAATATGATAGCAAAATGACACAGAAGATCCAATGAAAATTAGTCATTACTGACGATGATGGATACTTCGTACATGTATCACGATTAAAAAAAATGACACAGAAGATTTCATCCCAATTAGACTTGCCTTCGCGCCCATTATGGCAAAAATGAAATGAATTCGTGCAACCTGCCACTGAAAATCATATCGTTTATAATTACTGGACGAATTAAAGGGGGTTTAGTTTCAGGCCAACCACTGCAAAATGCAATCTATCGTTTATAATTACAGTTAGCTATACGCAAACGCAACATTCATTATGTTGGGACCAAATACCGTGTGAATGTAAGCTTGTGTTACAGCTGTAAACAATTTCCTCACAGAAAGCGACTCATCTAAGCCCGAGTAATTCTTGGCATAGTTATTTAAAATGGAAATTATATTGATTTTTTTTTTAAATTTAATTAATTATATTTTTTTATAGGATTAATTAATTAAATTTGATATTTCTTTAATTTTAAAAATTTATATTAATTTATCTAGAAATTTATATGGTTGCATTTATCACTTCCCAAGAGATGGTGATTGCAGTTATACCACAATTTCTAAGGGGATGAGTATAAATTTTGAGACAAAAGGAGTATTTTAATATAATTAAGTCAAATCTCATGTTATTTTCTCTTATTTAAATTATTATTTGATAGTAATTATTTATTGAAAAAATTAAATATATCTTCATAATGTAGAGTATTAAATAACTTATCAAACACTCGTCAGTATTTGTCTCACTTAAATCTATAAAAAAATAACATAAAAAATTATGTCCAATTTAAAATTTCCCCATAATCCCACCTTACCTTATTTACCTTATTACCGTGTTTTGACTCGCTTTGTCGTGGGTAACAATACGTACGTGCCAAATTGTGCGTGTTGATTACGTCCTCCTGTTACGCTCTCATTTTGGAGTGATTTGCCTCCTGAACAAAATTCTAAAATGAGAAAATAATGATACATTTGATTACCCTTGATTTAAGAAATGGAGAAATCTTCACTCACTAAAATTAATCCAAAGATAAGTATATTTTTATTTTTTTTTACTCTAGAAACATTCTGACTTCACCGGTCTACCTAGGATGGTAATAAGGCGTAATGGGTGCAGGCAGTGCTTTCTCGCATTCATCTCCATCAATATCCTTAAGGCTTAATTGCACTTTTGGTCCCCCAGGTTTTGCTTATGTGTGATTTTGGTCCCCCAAGTTTTTTTTGAGCACATTTAGTCCCACAAGTTTTTCAATTTGGCAAATGTAGTCCCTCCATCTATTTACTGTTAATTTTTTAACAGAAGTTGCCTGCCAAGCTGGAGTTACATTTTAACTTATTTACATTAATTTTAAAATATTAAAAAAATATAAAATTTGAAAGAAAAAAAAAGTTTTTAGTTTGTCATGTGCTTCTCACATGACCACTCCCAAAGAACCCCATCACCTGCCCACAATCAATCAACCTCACAAAGCTTCAAATGGAACGTAGCTCATCTCCACTGTGGGGATCGCGGGGCTTGGAATGGAACGCAGCTTGGAATGGAACGCAACTCATTTCCCCTTAATCATGAGTTGCAGCAGGGAAGGGGAATAGAAGATTGTCCCCATTTCCCCCAAACCTATGCTCTTTTCTGCCAAGAAATTAACCCCCTCCATAAACTTTGTTTTTTTGTTCACTCTACTCTTTAACCCCTGCACATTTTTTTTCATGTTCTGACTTTGAATTGAACCCACTTTTATGAGGATTTTCACTTGAAGTTTTACAACACATGGCAGTAAATAAAGATTGAAACTTCTGATAATATTGTTTTCAATTGTTAAAATGTTAGTTTTTATTTAACCATTTAATAATCTTGAAGAATCAGGTTAAGAAGGACTAGCTGAGATTAAAGAATACTTACCATTTATGATACTTAAGCATGGTTAAACATGCTTGCAATTGCACTTTTATTTGAAACGAAGTTACAACAAAGAGAATCATATGGCTCCGAACGTTGCAGGGAATGGATTTAGGAATCATGAACCCTAGCTTCCATTCAAAAGGGAAGAAGATAA
This sequence comes from Echinosophora koreensis, assembly GCA_035048595.1. NCBI lineage: Eukaryota > Viridiplantae > Streptophyta > Magnoliopsida > Fabales > Fabaceae > Echinosophora > Echinosophora koreensis. Next base: position 1,530,022 of record JAPCYP010000069.1, read on the forward strand.
CCCCACGTCAGCCACCATGGTAGAGGAACCCGCATGCTGCTGCGTCGCCGTTGAGGAGGAACCCGCGTCCTGCATCGTCATCAAAGAGGATGAAGGTCTTTCAGCTACTGCTTAGGGTTCTTTGGGAGTGGTCATGTGAGAAGCACATGACAAACTAAAAACATTTTTTTTCAAATTTTATATTTTTTTAATATTTTAAAATTAATGAAAATAAGTTAAAATGTAATTCCAGCTTGGCAGGCAACTTTTGTTAAAAAATTAACACTAAATGGATGGAGGGACTACATTTGCCAAATTGAAAAACTTGTGGGACTAAATGTGCTCAAAAAAAAAACTTGGGGGACCAAAATCGCACATGAGCAAAACCTGAGGGACCAAAAGTGCAATTAAGCCTATCCTTAAATATTTATGTGGATAGCGAATATCTATGAATATTTATGAATATTTAAGAGTCTAAAATAATTAAAAAGAAAATAAATTATACAATATAATATAATAATATATTATATTAACATTATAAAATATACTACATGTATTTAAATTATTATTATTTTTGCTCAACTGGGCTAAAAGCCCTACGTGTATTTAAAAAAAATTATTATTATTGATTTAACCACTAAAAAGTATGAAATAATAAATAAAATAAAGTTTATTTCATCTAAAAGTGATAGAAATTGCAACAATATATATTATATATTTAATAAAAAAATTATTATGAATATGCAAGTATCCGTGTGGTGTGTAATATGATCCTCATCCTCATTTAATAAATATCTATTTACTACCTATTGTGAGTAATCTACGCTGGTGTCCGATGATGCGGGTAATTTAGTCATCACTAGATCTACCTCTAAACTCACCCTTCCTTGGTAATTGGTAATTTCACTAAGAGAAATTATATTTGAACACTAAATTTGGAACACCATACGATATCCCTTTGGTCTTTTTGTATATTTTTGGGATATGCATATACAAAAAAAAATAAAAAAAAATAAGTAAAAAATAAAGATAAATATATACAATATGACATACAGTATCTAAAATTAAATGTTGAAATATCATAATTCTTCCCCTAATTTGGTATATCTATATCCTATCCACGTCACATGCCCAACTAAAATATTATTTGCGACAGATCACTTTCACTTTTTGGCTCCAAATACTGTAGTATCACCCACCTCACCCTGACACCCATGCAGTCTTCGATATGAAAATCCAAAACAAGGAAATAACCTCTTACATGCAGATTTCCTTGTCACAACTCACACCCCTTTGGGATATATTTGTAGTTTTGTACCATTGACAAATGTGTGAGGATAAGTGTTTGTTCATCAACCTAGTCTATGTATATAGGTTTCACTTTGTTTAATTATATTTTAAGTTGTAATCGACCCAAATAAAAAATAATCCCTTCCAATTTTTTTTTTTATCATATATTAATTTGGCATCATGCATAGTTGCTGTTCTTGATATCTTCTGCTGCATTCTACATTTGAGGTTTATCCATCACTTGCATAATGCCTAACCATGTTGGTACAACAGGATGCACTCTTCTCGCTAATTTTGTTATAAGCAAAATGAATATTATTTAAATAGAGAAAGAGAATACTATATAAAAGATATTTGGAGGGAAAGAAAAGGGAGGGAATCAAGGGGTAGGAAGGGGGAGGAAAGGAAAGAAGAGGAGAGTATTATCCCTCACCTTATTTGGGGAGTGCATATTGTATGAGGGGAAAAAAATGGAGGATTAATGACATGCTTTTACAAATTTACTCTTATTTGAAAAAATTAACACAAGTAATATTATTTAAAAAGTGTAAATTTTAGAAAAAGATGAGGATAAATTAGTAATTTAAGTTACTTTTCCTCCAAAATACACCAAAACGGGGCAAATGAATAAAGTGGGTTGAGGAGGAAAATGGATGGTTTATTAAAGTCCCCAAAACATTTCCCCCCAATTAATAGAACTCACAAACAAGGAAGGGTCTCTAATAAACCTCTCTTTTCCTTTCATTCCCCTAAAAAAATAAACAACTCACAAACAAACCCTAACCCATACAGTTTGAAAACACTAGAAAACCCATACAAACAAAAAAAAAAAAAAAAGTGGTTCAAACACTAATAAGAGAAAATATAAGAATTGCCCACTTTCAAAGATACAAACCAAAATCAAGATCTAGTCTTGATTAAATCCATAATACCAATCAAATCAAAGATATGCCCCTCAAATTAAGGATGCAGTGTTCTGGCTAATTTCATTTCAACCCCCTTTTAATTGAGGCCAGTGAGGAATGTACCACACATCCCGGAAATAAGAAAAATCCGATAACCCGGAATATTTTCAAAGAGTAGTGGCTGTGGCTCCCATTGGAAATCAGGACCTACCATAATGAAGTACACTAATTTATAGGATAATTACTTTCACCGACTCTTCTACTGTTATTTTTTATTTTTATTTGTCTTTTAAGGTTGTATAAATTTTAAAAATTTATTACATTATTTATTATTAAGATGTTAAAATAATATTATCACTTATTAATTTTTTATTTAATTGTATAAAAAAACTTATTTAATATTTTCTCTTATTTATTAATGTCATGAGTAAGTTAATATTTCATTAATTTTATAAAATGAAAGGTAAATATAAATATTTTTCTGAAAGAACATATAAATTAAATATAGTTTTAACTATTAAGTATCAACTCAATAACAGTAAAAAAAAAAACTCAATAATATGTTTAGTTACTTAAAGACTAAGAAAAAATGAACAATGAATTTTAAAACTCCTAATATTAAATGCACACGTTTTCACTTTTTATTTTTCAGAAAACACTTTTTTTTTAAATTTTCTTTTGAATTAATTAAGATATATACTTTAATTATTATTATTTTCTCTTCCCTTAACTATTAAGAAATTCATCAAACGAATACTTTACTAGGTTGATTTGTTTCAACATTTTTCCATTTGTTATTGTGGACGTTATTTTACTCTTATCAATGTGAATGTGAATGAAAGGTTAAAACTAGAATAGAATTCCTTTCGTTAGGAATATAGCAGCGTTAAAATTTTTTTGGGAGAATTTTGTCATCTTTATGGTTCTACACAACTCGATAGATTAGTCTCATCAGTTACTCGCATCCTTATAAGAAGGAAAAAAACCTCCTTTCATTGAAAAAAGAAAACAGCATAATAGAACTCTTAAAAGTAATAGATGGTAGAGTTATAAAGGAACCATTAACAAGAAGAGCAACATAATAATTAAGTAAAAGTAAAAGAGGAAGGTATAATTAGGATCAAATCTTAATTATAGCGCCAATGTGTGATTATCAAATAAAAGAGGAATGTATCCATTAAGCATGTGGTCTATCAGGTAAAAGGATATCCTAAGCAATAAAAAAAATCTCAATTGCTCCAAAAATATATATATATATATATATATATCTCAATCATAACAAATCTTTTGTCATAACCCCCAAATTGTTTCAATCGTTGAACACCTCTACCGAAAATTAATCTCACATAAGAAATTGTGTGTATATCAAATTCTTCCTCAAGACACAAAATCAATCACCACCTCCTTGTGTTAATCTTTTAGGTCAGAATTAAGAAGTTTAATTTTTACTCTTGAAATAATAATAATAATAATAATAATAATAAAAAGAACTAATTGATATGTAAGTATGTAACAACTCTACAGCGTTGAAGATTTAATGATATTTCCCAAATATATACAGGTTGTACATACTCTCTTCGAAATATAATACAAAACAAAAACAAAATCACATGGCGAGAATATTTTCTTCCGAAACTACCCCTACTCCGGTATCAAACTCAACGTCGCCGTAAATTTCCCTCTACCGCCACTCTTTCCTCTCCTCGACCTAACAACATCAGCTCCGCCGCCGCCACCAACTTCCGGCGCCACTCTCCGGCAACTCTTCCCGTTCTCTTCGCCGGAAAACAACACAACCTGTTTCCGACGAAACCCACATTTCTCACCACCACCACACTTCGCTAGCGCGGAGCTAGCCTTCACTGCCAATGCAGCCATCTCTTCAGCTTGCAACGGTCTCTTCAATCGGCTCAACGGAAGAGCGAAATAGAGCTGACCCGGTTGCAACACTTCGTCCTCGTCCATGGCCGTTACGACGTCGTCGAAGTCCATCTCGTCGGAGTTACATATGAAACACGTGGGGTGTTTCAGTAAAAGGTACGAAACCTTAACTGGGTAGGAGAATTCTTGAAGCTCCCCGTCGTGTACGACGAGTTTTGCCGTCGATACCTGCTTCCAATCGAAGGAAGTGAAGCAGCAATTGCCCATGTTTTTTGGTTCAATGGTTGTCGGGGTTTTAGAAAATTAACTCGGTGAGTCAGAATTGGTTTGCAACTCGGAAGTTGTGTACTGTGTTGTTGTGTAGGTACTAGGTAAAGCCTAGTAGTAGCTGAAGAAGAGAGAAACACGGTTTGGAGAATGTGTATATATAGAGGAAGGAGGAGGAGCCAGCCACTCTTACCATTGACACGTAGGATAGTTAATTTAGTCTTTTCAAAAGAAAACAAAATTTTGGCAAATCGCAATCCGAATAAATTTTTTTTTTCTTCTAAAGATTTAGGGTGAGGGTCGGTGTCTCACTTCAACACAGTAAAAACCTTTGGGTTCTATAAGTACTTATAAAAGACTTTATAATTATCTCATCCAAAAAAATTAGTAGGGACTTAAAACTGCAATTTGTTAAATATAAGATCATGTCATGCACCACTAATCCAATAATGATAAGATCGTTTGTTTTATATTTTCATAGAATTGATTTTGATAGGATAATTATTTTTATTATTAGATTATTAGGTGAATTTTATTAAATTATATGGGAACACTTTTTATTTAGCGAGTCTCGTGAATTTCTCTGATAATAAAAAAAAAAATTGACAAATCTTATATATAATTTTCTAGAGATCTACATTGTTGTTTTCTAATGAAAAGAAATCAGTGTTGACTCAAAATTAAAATTTTGTATGAGAATATAATATATCTAATATATTAAAATATTAATGCTTAAATTTTTTAATACAACATTTTCTTTTGTTGATAACTTAACCAGTACCCTAACAAGACGAAAAAAGAATATATGTAACAACTATAAATAAAAATATAATATATAAACAAAAGATGTTTTATTGGGATTAGCAAAAAAGTATTTTGAATTTTTTTTTCTTAATCGGCAAAAACGGTAGATTAGTCCTATACGATTTTTTATTTTTATTTTTAATTTTCACATTGGTTCTGTAAGTTTATTTCTTTTCAAATTGGTCCTACACGTTACATTCTGTTTTCACGTTAGTCTTTTCCTCCAATTTCGATCTAACGCCGTCAGTTTTGGCTTGAAGTGGCTATCATGTTAGTCTGACACGAGGCTTTTAATCTGACTCCGTAAAGTCGAAATTGACGGAAATGACTAATGTGAAAACGGAACGTAACGTTTAGGACCAATTTGAAAAGAAAAAACTTATAGGACTGATGTGAAAAATAAAAAAACGTATAGGACCAATCTACCTATTTTACCTTCTTAATTTAAATTTGTGTCATGCTTAGTTGTTAACAAAAGGAAAATGTGAAATGCATATTATTGCTCATGTTCGTCAGCATAATTAACCAAATTAAAATGTAATGGTAGAAAATTAGATAAAATTATATATAATTAACTGATAAAAACGAATATTAAGTAATATGTATATAATTAGGATTTAATTTATATGTACCGACTGTGTAAAGTTTTTTACACTGTCAACCAATCATAAATTAATATATAATTGAAGATCGTTGACTCTTATCCTAACTACCATAAAAGTCATCTATACTTTGATTTCTGATTGGTTGGCGATGTAAAAAACTTTACACTGACAGTGTATACTAATTAAACTCATATAATTATAAGACACTTTTTAAGAATATAAAATAAAAGGTATACAATGTGTACAAGGATACTCTTGAGAAGTGAGAGGTCTCTGACTCGAATCCTTACGAAGAATAAATTGCTTGGGGAGGGGTCATCCCCATGTTGCTCGTGGTCTCTGGGTGATAACTCACTCGCCACCATTTTTAATCTAACAAAATAAATTAAATTTTTTATAAAAGGTAAATATTTAATGTATGAAGAGTTAATTTTTTTTTTTTTTGACTATCCATTAAAAAAATCCTTAACATTATTTCTAACAAATCGTGTGCTTTTTATTGGTGCTCAAAATTGTGTGCTTTGAAAGAGTGGGAAAATAAGGGGAATCCCTTTACAGGCTGGTGACAGGTTGTGCTAGTCACTTGCGTTAGCATTTAGCAATATCGGGCTCCTCTTTTCGGTATGGTATTTAGTATTTAGGCACAATAATCTTTTCTTCTTATAAATGTAATTGGCATTCCATTCTATGGGACATGGGCTCAAACAACATATTGGTTAAGAAATGTAAAGATAGAAAAATTTTATTAAAAAATATAACTTTTAAATTTTTAAAGTGTTGAATATATCACTTTTCAAGGTAAATTAAAAAGTGAGGGTATAAGGAGATGAATGAGTTGAAGGTTAAGAATTCAAATCCTTAATCCTGACAAAGGATAAAAAAATTAACATAACAACTAACATACTAACATTTGCCTATGAAAAGGAAAAAAAAAAAAAGACAAATTAAATAGTATCATATATATATATATATATATATATATATATTAAAAATAAAATACTACCTAATTATCATATGATTAGTATTCAAATACCCAATGAGTATAACTCAGTTGGTTGATGAGTATAGCTCAGTTGGTTGTGCAGGTTGAGTTTGTGGAATGATCTGTATTCGAAACCCACAAAATATATCTTTGGGGAGGGGCAAAAAACCTTAACTATGACTAAACACCCGAGTGGAGATTAGTCTCATAGTGAATCCAAAGGATCTAAACTTGTGGGATACTTCCTGAACCCATCGGAGAATCAAAGGTCATAATTATGGTGAGTTCTTGTAAAAAAAAATATGATTAGTATTCAAATAGGAAACTTATTTCCTCAGAGAGGGACTGGCACCAGATTTTGGTCTCTGTTTTGTTTGTTATGTATATTATCTTTTTGTTCACTGTGTCTGTGTGCTTCGTGGTGGTTGCGGTTCTTTGATTTCCTTCCAACTATGATGGGAAAAAACAGGGGGTCCTTGTAAGAATTAACCAAAGATAGTGAGAGGGTCCTGGTCACGTGGAGTTCCTCTGTTTTACGGTGGTGATTTTGCCTAATCTGTACTATGGAGGGTGATGATTGGGACTTGGAGTACGCGAAATATGGGATCGGTAAAGTATTACAAGTTTGAAACAGTTAGAGATTCCGCGTTGTTTTGATATACCATGGAGAAATCTAGGTACTGTTTGTTTGGTGAGGATTTAAAGTGATTATCTTGAGTGACTAAGGATCCATCTTTGGGTATGTTTGGGCGGATGGAGTGAAGTGGTTAGTAATGGAATATAGTTATGAAAATTCATTAACTTATTATTTAGGAGTTGCTTCACTAATGAAATGTAATGATTAATAATGGTAACCCAAATCACTCCACTCCATCCTAACCGCTCGTTTTCATACCCTTCAAATAGATTTACTTCTATTCTCTCATTAAACTTTCAATCAATGGAGTGAGATTCTTTTACTTTTCAACTCCGCTCCATAACTAATCACGTTATTATTAACCACTTTACTTCATATCCTTGAAAACTTTCAAACATAACCTTAGAGAAATATTAGCAAGACATTCTTTCCAATATACTCTCTCTTATTGGTTGAAATTCATGTAGGTCAAACAAAATTCAAGTGAAATCCACGTGAATTAGTGAGACTCATTCTCAAAATAGTGGAATCTAGATGAATTTCAACCAAGTTGGAGAGAGGGTTAGTACTCCTCAATTATTTATCAAATTAGGATCCTGGATGAGTTGAGATTTTAATAGATTTTACCACATTAGCATTTATGCACTCACTTTTTAAAGACTTTTTTATTTATTTATAATGCATTGTTACTTTAATAAATTTATATTGTCAACAATAATATATTATTGTATCGGTAAAAATATTTGACTTGTATAATAACCATCTTAAAAGTAATATAATAAGATAAGATATATATGTTTAATTGATAGTATAAAAAAAAATATAATGATAATATATAAAATAATAAAAATTAAAGTGGAAAATTAAAGTGTTACATAGTCTCCTTTATAAACATTACTTTCATTAGATTTAAATTTATGTTTAGAAAATTAAAATGATTTACAAACTCAATTCATATGTTTCCATTTCGGTATATGTTATTTGAACATCAAAATTTGAATAACATATGTGACATCGTATATGTTTATTTAGGTCTCTCATTTTTTATCTTCTTTACATACACACTTCTTGATAATACACCCAAAAAAACAAAGAAAATACTATATAAGTGTATGATGTCCCATTTTATTGCTCAAAAATCATCCCTATTACTTACCATTTCGATTAGTATAGGCGTCTAGCTATTATAAAGTCACCGTTGGTGGGGCCATCAAACTTCCTGTCTCATTATTCATTAAGATGCCCAAGGTGTGTATAGTTAGGTATTTCATTAAGAACATGAGCATCAATTTAAAGCCTGCTTGGATAGGATAGCTTATAACTTGTTATAATCTCTCTGCTGGCATAAAGGATTTTATATAACAAAAAATAGTGATTAAATAAATTTAAATAAGTAACTTATTAATCTTCAAAGTTATTTTTGTTAGAACCAAATAAATAATCTTTGAAATTTTGATATTAACAGAAAGATTAAATTTGTATGGCAAATTTAAAAGTTATGGACTAACTCGTCTATTCACGTGTACAGGACTACCTTTATATCGCTAGACGAAGGAACTAGTCTAGAGCTCTTTAAATAAGTCCAAAAGCATCGCTAGTCCAAACTTAGTTCGCTAGACGAGCCGTTAGTCTAACCGAAAAAATAACTAGTCTAACATAAGATCGCTCGACGAGCCGCTAAGTCTATCGGAGAAATGAACAAGTCCAATATATAGCAAGTCCAAAGACTTGTAGTCTACCCGATAAAAAGTATACGACCCGTTAAGTAGACTACCCAATGAAAGCTAAATAAGATAACACCGGTCTTCTCTGTAAAACACTAGATGATGTAGTAATGAACTACTTAGCTGTTTTGATCAAAGTTAAATATATACATCCAAAGATGTACTGCTTCAGAACCCATCTAGTCAGCGCCTTATTTCAAATAATTGAATATTCAATATGCCTTGTATGTTTTCGAATACCTTGGTTATTTTAAATGTTTATTTTAATATTCCTTGGTAAAAGAAACATAGTACCATTGTTTACATAAATGTCTTTATACTCTAGCACCTGCTACTGCAAAAGTTGACTCAGTACAAAGAAGGAAAGACAAAAGACAACTTTTGGGTATAACAGAGAAGTGATAGTACCACTTTGAGCATTTCTGATAACCAAGAGCCCTTTTCCGAAGATCACATATCAAGTTATGAGACTCAACGGATCATAGCATTAAATGCTATCTTTAAATGGATACATCTTGAAAACCGTTGAATAAACAAGAGCTGAAACTGCACTTCTTATATAAATACTGGACGACCCCAGTGAAGAAGGTTACATAACAACAACGAAGCTCTGTAAATTCAAAGTGTTGAAACTCTGTCAAAACCCTTCTTGATTATTCATTGTAATATCTTATCTTAAATTTTCATACCCTCACACATAGTGAGTTCTTAGATCAAACTCTTTTATCTCTTAAGTTAGAGAGAGCCTGAAGAGGCTTGACTGGAAAAAAAAAATACTTGAGTGCCTGGAGAGGTGCTAAATACTTGAGAGTTTGTAAGCCTGCAGAGGCAAGTGAAAGAATAATTGTAAGCTGTTGGATTATAGTGGACAAAACCTTCAAGTGGAAGGGACTGGACGTAGCTCTTGGTTGGAAGAGAGTCAACCAGGATAAAATCGCTTGTTGTGAATCTTCTATCCCTATCTCTTTATAGTTTTATTTTATACTAACTGTGGGGATTTGATATTGAGTTTTATTAACTATTTTCTAAAGAAGTTTTCATCGTGTGTATTTATACCTTGTTTGCTTGCAAAACTATTTTCAAAAAGGATTTTGAAAAACCTGTTAAGAAACACAATTCAACCCCCTTCTTGTGTTTCCCTATGTCAACTTTAGTTAGTATCAGAGCTCAGCATCGAAAGGGTTGATCATCTAACAAGTGTTGAGGGAGTAAGATCCAGCAAGCATGGATACAGAAGGACAAGCAATCAACAAACCTCCTCTCTTTGATGGTAGTGATTATGACTACTGGAAAAAGAGAAGGATGACTTTTCTTGATGCACAAAATGTGGACATCTGGGAGCTGATTGAAACTGGCTATACTGAGCCAAGAGGTGACAATAGAGCTGTCATTCCTAGAGCCAATGGACTCCTGAGCAGAAGACTCAACATCAACTCAATCTCAAGGCAAAGCAATACCTGATGTGTGTTATCACCAGATCTGAGCATGATAAAGTCCATAGTTGCAAAACAGCTAAGGAAATATGGGATACTCTAGCCCTAACTCATGAATAGTCATCCCAACTGAAGGAATCAAAGATAAGCATGCTGGTTCGCCAGTATGAACTGTTCAAGATGAGTGAACATGAAACTAGAGATCAAATGTTTGGAAGATTCCAAACTATCACAAATGGTCTGAGATCTCTTGGAAAGACCTATGAGAATAGAGATCATGTAAGGAAAATCTTGAAAAGTCTACACAAGCAGTGGAGACCTAAGGTCACTACTATTCAAGAAGCAAAGAATCTCAATACTCTCACCTTAGAAGAGTTACTTGGATCACCAAGGGTACATGAACTTGAACTAAATGAAGAAGAGAGTACCAGAAAAGGGAAGTCTATTGCCCTAAAGGCCAACTCATCCAAAGTCCTAAAGGCTGAAGAATCCTCTGATGAAGCAGACCCTTCTGACAGTGATGAAGGATCTGATGAGGATGAACTTTCTTTCATCTCCATAAAGATTCAACACATGTGAAGAAATAAAGGTGGTTTCAGAAGGAAGCAGTTCAACAAAAAGTTCGCTAAAGATAAATCAGATTCCAAAGACAAAGTTCCACCCTTGTGCTTCGAGTGCAAAATGTCTGGTCATTTCAAAGTTGACTGCCCAGAGCTGAAGGACAAAAAGAAATTCTTCAAGAAGAAGAAAGGTCTGATGGCAACATGAGAGGATCTTGATCTATCATCTTCTAATGAGGAAGAAGAAGCTGAGAAAGAAGCAAACATTTATCTCATAGCCAGCACTTCTTCAGAAAGTGACTATGAAGATGTTAAGGTAACAGAATCTGACTAGTCTACTTTACAAGAAGCATTTGATGAGTTGTTAAGTAACTCGTCCATTCTGTCTCATGAATATAAAAGTCTTAGAAAGAAGTTTTCTAAGTTAACTAAAGAGTATGATAGAGTTTCCATTGTAAGACAAGCCCTTGTTGATGAAAACAAGAAGCTAAAGTCTGAGAATGTCAGTCTAACTGACAAACTCAAAGTTGAGCCTAATGTCCCTTGCGAAGTTGCAAAATTGAAACAAGATGTGACATATTTGACAGAAAGTCTGTCAAAGTTTATTGGGGGCTCAGAAAAGTTAAATTTGATACTGAGGTATTTAAGATCACCTCATGACAAGTCTGACTTAGGCTATGAAAAGGAGAAGCAGTATGCATCTCACAAAGTATCAAAGGCGATGCACATCACAGAGTTTCAAAAACTCATGCACAACATAATAGAACAAAATCTAACTCGTCCAACGCATACTGTAAAACATGTGGTAAAAGTGGTCATCTCACATCTAAATGCATACATAATAAAAAATTTAAGCATGCTCGTCCAGTGACTACTAACAACAAAGGACCCAAGTCAATCTGGGTACCTAAGAACATGATTATACCTGTTGCAGATTTTCTTAACAACTGGAACCAAAACGCCCATCTTGGTACTTGGACAATGGGTGCTAACGTCACATGACGAGAGAAAGGTTTATGTTCCAAGACCTCAAACATAATAAAAAGGTAGACCAAAAGGTATACAGAGGTATGATTGGATCTCTCTTATATCTTACTTCGTCTAGACCTGATATTATGTTCAGTGTATGTTTGTGTGCTCGTTTTCAATCTGATCCTAGAGAATCTCATTTATCAGAAAAAGAATATTTATATATTTGAAAGATACTACTAATCTGGGTTTGTGCTTTAAGAAAAATGATGATTACATATTAGTTGGTTTTTGTGATGCTGACTATGCTGGAGATCACGTAGAAAGGAAAAACACCAGCGAAGGATGTCACTTCATTGGAGCCAATCTAGTCTCATGGTCAAGCAAAAGACAAAACACAATTGCCTTATTAACTGTTGAAGCTGAGTACATATCTGCTGCGAGATATTGCTCACAACTTCTTTGGATCAACTATCAAATTGGAGGATTACAATGTGTTTGTAAGTAGTATTCCACTTATGTGTGATAACACTGCTGCAATCAATTTATCTAAGAATTCAATTTTGCATTCAAGATCTAGGCACATACAAATTCAACGTCATTTCATTAGAGATTATGTGCAAAAAGGTATGTTTGATATTCAATTTGTGGATACTGACCATCAATGGCCAAATATCTTTACTAAGCCTCTAGCCGAGGACAGATTCATCTTTATAAGAAAGCATCTTAACATGATTTGTGTTGATTGATATGTCGTCCAATATAGGTCAGCTAATATATGTTAAATGCTCCTCCATTGCATAGGTAGTCCAATAACCTTATGCATGTTGTTATTTGACTCGTCTAGTCTTTTTCTGTTATTATTTACATTTATTATGTCTAAAGACATATTTATATCACATTCTCTCTCTGCTGAGTCAATTTTTCCATCATTTGTATGAAACTGCTTTTTATGGTTTCAATAAACCTGCATCGTGTCAGCATTTAATGCATGTCCTCTCACCACTTTCTTTTAATTTTTTAAAACTTTATTTTCAAAAGAAAACCCCTTCACCTTAGTTTTAAGTTTCCCTCTCTCTTCAGAAAAACTCTTCACTTTCTCTGAAACTCAAAATTCTCTTTTACGAAAAGAACTCTTCTTTTCTTATTCTCAAACTTCATCAATGGCTTCCACCTCTGCAAATGCTGTGTCCAACATTGACACCATGGAACTTGGTCTGGAACATCACATCGACCTCAATATTCTGAAGGAATACAATGTGGATGTAAGCCATTACATCAAGGCCGCAGACTGGGAAGGATTCTTTTCTGAATCAGTATCTATATTTCCTGATTTGATTAGGGCATTCTGGAGAAACCCCACAATTACTGCCACTGAAGTGAAAGCCTTTGTTCTCAATACTGAGGTAATAGTATCTGAAGCAACAATCGCAACTGCGATCAACTGTCCCCAAATTGGTTTAACCCTAACTGACAAATGGGAAACAGATTTGGGTGGTGAAGAAGTCGTTGAGGGTATCTTGATGAGGGTTGATACACGGAGAAATGACTCTTGGAAAGCTTCTGAGATAAAGGATGAAACTAGGGTTCTTCATCAAATTCTTAACAAGGCCATCTTGCACAAGGTAGGGTCAAAGCACAATGTTTCTCCGATCCACAAGTTTTGCCATAGTCATCTCCTCATTGAATCATCCATCAACCTGCCTAACCTTCTCTTCAAAAGGTTCAAGGACTATGTAGTGCTCAGGGCAAACAACACTGCTATACCCGACTGTGTTATCCTTTCCAAGGTACTCAAATCACAACACATCTATGCCATGTTGGCAGATGGAACTCCTGAGGATCAAGCTACCTACCTCAAGTCTCATGGCATGTCCCCTGCTATCTTTGGAAGGATTAACTTGGTAATGATGAAACTTGATCCTGTGATGCTAGTTAAGTTAGCCAAGAAGGAAGAGCTGATGAATGTAAAGGCTGAGCAAGTTGAGCTGAATCAAGCCGAGGGTCAAGCCATGTAGCTGAAGCCAACTAGATGACCTGCTCAACAAGCTCATCCACCAGGGACAAGAAAGCCGTCCGCTGGGATAGTCATCGGGGAACCAAGGGCTAATGAACCCCAAGCTGCACAAAAGAAGAAGACAACAAGAAAGGTTAGGATGATGAAGATGATCAGCCAATTGGATTGGCTATGAAGAAGCAGACGCAAGTTTCAACCTCTGCTATTCCTACCAGGCCAAGGCAACCCTCCAGGAAAGGCAAGGTTGTTAAGCCTTCTACTGAGGTATCTCCACTTTCTCAAACTGCCATTGAGAATGTAGTTGCTGATGTAATTAGATCATATAATATTCCTGTTAACACATCATCACCATCACCTAGCCAACCCATCATACTTTCACAGGAACAACACACATCACAACCTCCACAAAACTCACCCCAACCACAACTAGAACACTAACCTATTCACAATTCCCCACCTCAACCACAATTTCCATCCATCATACCAGTAGATGATCCCTGGTTTAACCAACCAGATGATGGAATTATCTATGGAGCCCCTTTCCCAAAAATATCTAAAGTTTAATTTCCCTACACTGACCCCAATACCCTTTATGTTGGCCAAGCTGAAAATTGGGTCAAAGTTAAAAGGAATTGGAGAATCCTTTACCACACCTTCCCTCCTACACTAGAACCAAGGCCATTCTATCCACTACCAGAATACGAATATGAGCCCGAACCCATCCAATACCCCTGGTATGTACCCATTCCATATGAAGGAACCCATCCCCTACCTTCTATCCTCTTCACTGCACATGGACCTCTTCTAAAACTCATTAAAATGAAACCCTTCATCCCCACACTAATGGTGTTGATAGGGATATTGTTCCTATCTGGTAGACTGTACCCTTGAAGAGAAACCACAAGGATGTGGAGTACAAAAGGTCCGGAACCTATGAGTACAGAAAGTTCATTCTGAGCAGAGATATCAAGTGGAAGTCTTTTGTGCACCCAAGCGAATATGGCACGCTAGCATACTAAAACCAAGGTTGGCATGGTTCCTCCAAGGATTTTCCCGAGGCTACCAATGATAGACCTCAACAAAGACAAAGATGGCAAATTCAGACCACCTAAGAAGACCTCTCCTCTTCCTGACAAGGTTATTTTGAAAGTCAATCAGGAAGATGTTATTGATGCCGATATTATGGAAATCTACTCTGCTCATCCAGAGGAAGAGAAATTTGAGAATGAAGCTCATGGCTACCGGGAAAGTCACATAAAGATCTGTTCAAGAACAACATCCTTTTCTGGCCTATCTGCATTAGAAAAAGAGGTGACTCCAATAGTGAGAGGTGAATACGGCTTCTCGGAAGCTAGGTTCTTCATTCATAAGGACACCCTTGGCATCCCTGAGATAAGCTCATATATATATATATATATATATGAAGATGAAGTCCACTGGGTGGAACCTGGGCCAGAGCCTTCGGTTCATGATGCAGAAACTCACTCTGAGGAGATTGAGGAAATTGTTGTAGAAGCTGTTGAGCAAGTAGAACCCCAAGCTGAGCATGTGGCTGATTTTGAGGAAGTCGAACAAAGAACTGAGAGACAAGCTTCACAGCCTATGCCTCTCTTAGTAATTCATCCAGAAGCTCCTCAGCAATCCGTAGCTCTGAGCACAATGCCTGGCCAAGGTCATTTGGATGCAACTGCTGAAAGCTCTAAAACTGCTATCACTCCTGATCTACAAGAGCTTATAGCCAAACAGGTTGAAGAACAAGTTGAAAGAACTGTTCAAAGAGCCACACAACCTACCAATGCCCTGCTACAACAGATGTTTCAGATGCTATCTGCCATGGGTTTCAAGCAAAATCAGGACCCCCAACCTCCACCTCCTCCTCCATCCTCTTAAAAAAAAAAATTCCTTCTCTTTTTCCTCTTTATTTTATTTTCAAACTGACAATGATGGTCCTTTCCTATTTCCTTTTTGTCTGACTACAAAAAATGGGGAGATATATAGAGAGAATTAAATTTGGAAAACATGTTTTTAACTTATTATATAACTACTCTGATACATATATTGTTTTTGCTCTGATACATGCATACTTGTTGTATAAGTTTAAGTTTATATGCTCTAATACTTTTATATGACATATCTGTTTTTGCATACCTGATTGTTTGATATTAGACTTGTTAAATATCTGAATGCTTTTTCTTAGGGGAGCCTTCTGGAAGTCCGACATCGCCCGCCTCAAATCATAGGTGTGATTTATATACCTATACCTATTGGGCAACTCCACTTAACATCAATTGATTTTAGGATGAAATCTAATAATCACATGAAAGACTTCCTTATATAGTATTTTTCTCCTATTCTCTATTTATCTTTTTATTAATTAATATGATTTGAATATTTTTAAAATTATTAATGATTAATAAAGAACTGAAAAGTATTTCCTGCATATGAAATTTCTTAAATTAATATAAATCAATGTAAATTAATAGAGTAAAGGCCGATTTTGGTCCCCGACAATTTTCATGGTATCCAATTTAGTCCCTGAGAAAAAAAAATCACTCGTTAGTCCTTGATGATTACAAACATCGGACATATTAGTCATTCTGTCTATCTCTGTTTATTGGCCTCCATTAATTTGCCTATGTGGCCCGTTAAGATGCTTAGTTGTCCCGTTAATGTATTTCCATCACGTAATTTGTTTTTATTACAAGAAAAAAATGGGGAAAATGCTCAAAATGTCCCTCCTCCTCCTCCTCCTCCTCCTCCTCCTCCTTCTGGATTCTGATTCATGGCATCTTCTATGGGTTAGCTGCTGAACCCAAATGTCAAGAACCCTAATTTCATCACATCTGATTCTGCCCCAATCCCATGTTCAATCCCAGATGAAGGGAATACAAATGAAAGAGGTCATAGATGAATGGTTTCTAAACTCTAATGTGAAGAAGTAGTGATAGAACCAACAAGCATAGTTGAACTCCATTTCCCTCAATTCAATCACTCCAAAAATGGGAGCTAGGGTTCTGGTGCAGCACTACAATCTCAACTCTCCCGCTTCCTTCACCGACATCCCCCACCACATCCAAGATACCATCCACAATAACACCCAACACGACACTGTTAGTGCCCCCCGCTTTTATCTTGTAGGACTGTATGAACGAATCTCAGTTGTTTGTCATTTCATAGTGTAGACGTTGATGAAGAAGGATAAGAAGGAGGAGATTAGACTCTAAGAGGCATCATATGGCATAAAGGATACAAAAAAATTGTCTTGATCAAAGTGTAAAATGAATAAGTGGATTAAATAACTCTTCGTTTTCTCCATAACGAGATACAGGAAGAAATGAGTTTCTGGGTAGAGGAAGAAATGGAAAAGGAAAGGATGGAGGAAGAAGAAAGGATGAAGAAGATGGACAGCTGGATGAGGGTATCCAATTTAGTCCTCGACAAATTTAAGCCCATTTTGGTCCCTTAACGGACAATTTGATGAATTAACGGGCCTCATCCGCAAACTAACAGAGCCTTCCTAACAGACATCAACGGAGGGACTAATATGTTCCATGTTTGTAATTGTCAAGGATCAAACGGGTGAGTTTTTTTCTTCTTAGGGATAAAATTGTATACCACAAAATTTGTCGGGGGCCAAAAGAGCCCTTTACTCAAATTAATAAAAAGGGATTTAAAATTAACTTACTTAGATAAAATCTAAAAAATGTAAATTAAAAGAGAAAAGACATTTAAAACATTTGGAATTATAAAGGACTCTTGTTGTGAGTTTCCATCCTCTTTTGCCGTATAGAATGTGCTCATTAATTAGATAATCGGTGTAAGAGGAAACATGCATACTTGAACCTTGTGTTAATTATCTCAATCTTTTTAAAACTAAATCGGGATTTACAGATTGCAAAAATGTGACCACTTAGCCATGTTATTATACATTGATTGTTCACTATTCATCCAATTTATATTCATAGCTAACTCCGCAAACTCTTAAGTGTCATTGTGTTTTTCAACATATTGCTCAATTTCATTGGTGTTGTGTAGAATATATAAGTGTCCTTGCCTTCATTTTGTCCCTAGTATGGTTACTATTTCATTTCTAATTATTATTTCATTTCCAATTATCCCTCACCCTGCTTTTTCTTTGTGACGAGACATTGAAAGTCCTATATATAGAATCGACATTGAATAGGTATTCAACATAGAATTTAACAGATTCTTCGACTATATACCATTCAACAATAGAACTGTGTAGACTTGATTGTTTTTCACATTTCCATTTAATATCTCTATTTTCAATCGAGTACATCCATGTCATATAAGTTGTAAGATTAAATATTGGGATTTAATATTTTGTGTGTTTGATAGGCTTTCTTCCGTTCTTTGTATCTTTCGAGGAGGAATGAAGCTTCCCAGGGATGACAATGGCCGCGTTTGGGTAAACAACTTAATTAAGAGCTTATCACATAAGACCTTATCCCATGAGAGCTTATGCCATAAGAGCTTATGAAGAAAGGGGCAGGAGAGGATTCGAAGGGGAAAACATGGAGGGGTCATAAGCACTTGTTAAATTTCCATAAGCTTGTTCCAGTGACTTATGAAAATAAGTCAAAAACTCCTTATGGGATGGCATAAGTTACTTTTATAAGCTCTGCCAAACACACTGCATAAGAGCTTATATCATCAGATAAGTCAAAAGGAGCTTAAATAAGCTCTTCCAAACGCCACAAATGCCCAACTTTATAATCACTAATCAGATACCCGATTCGATCAAAGATATACCATACATTGTCTTTGTGTTGAAAACGTTTGAAAATCTAATAGGCTAACATGACATAGATTAGGGTTGTTGTTCGTTTGCGTGTGTCTTGAGTCTTAAACACAATTTATTATTATGTTCAATGTGTCATTCCCGGTTGGTAGGGATGATTATTTGCTTCACCAACACTTAGGGATTCACAATCCAATTCATTTAGCCAAGATACATCAACACAATAAGATTATAGTCACTATTATTGAGCAGGATTATGATCACGGAAGGCCTCCTCCACAAGCAAGCATTAATTTTTCCCATAACTTGACCGGTGTATGAATGTACAAGCAGGAACGTTTTATGATTGGGATAATCTCATTGAATTATTATGAATAAAATAAATTATACTATAATCAGTTTACTGATCCATGTGACCATGTCATGCACGGATTTGACAAATGGCCATAGTTCATAAAACTTTATAATAATGAATTAAATTTTCTAAAACAATTTAAATTGTAATACAAAAAAATATATGGAAAAAAGTAAAATACTAATACTAATTAATAAGAAAGCTGGAGTATAATATATAAGAAATGACATCAGAACTTGATATTGGATTGAAAACTGCAAAACGAATAAGAATCATAAAAAAAAATATGACACAACGAGAATCATAAATTTTGCAATTGTTTCTAAAAAACGGAAAATAAAAATATGAAACTGAAAATAAAGCAAACAGACTCTAGGGACCTGTTTGCTTTGTTTCCAGTTTTCTGTTTTCATTTACTATTTTCAGAAATAATTACAAAACTGTCACGTTGTTTTTATTGTTTCCTGTTTTTAAAAATTGAAAACACTGGAAACAACTTTTTTCTGTTTCCACTGTTTCCTGTACAAATATTTGGAAACAAGAAACAGAATGAAAAAAGGTGGCAGTTTTATAATTATTTTTGAAAACAGAAAATGAAATCATGAAATTTGAAACAAAACAAAACCAAAAAAAATCATAGGAATGCTAGTTTACTGTTTTTACAAAAAAATACCAAACATTTTTATTTAGAATTTCAATTTAGGATAGGTGAGATAAATGTAAATCCCTTTATAACTGTTCATACAGTCCGAAGGTTTTCCCTGCCTTGAACTGAGACATCATCCCCTCACCCTAAATTTTTCGGATAAAAAAAAATTCATGTATCAGACGCCCCACAGACTTATACATATTTGTGACCGTTTCTTAAAATTTTGTGCAAGAGTTTTAAAACTATTGGTCACGGTACTAGAGAGAAGTTGGGTTAATTTGGCCCATGAAACTTCACATGCGCTTTCAGCATTCGATTTCCACTAGTTTTTTGATAGAGAAAGGATGATAGAAAACTGGTATTCGAGTTACCAGAAACTCCAGAGGGAAAATTACTGAAAATTCTCTTCTTACTTTCATATTCGATCATGCATCCATACATATAGAGCAAAGGTAAGATTGTTCTAACGACCCTCGCGAATCTAGGAAAGGAAAATACAACAGAATGAAAATACTGAATGCGAAAGATTGCTGCCTAACCGAATCTGCAACTGGCCTCATCCTAACCAATTTCCCTATTACAACCTTCCCTAACTCAAAATGTAGTCATCTAAATGTTTGGGCTGTTGTGTGTTGCGTTTGGGCCTTGTAGCAGCAGGCTCTTTATTGGTTTGGGCCGCCTCTGATGTATCATCACTCACCTCCTCAAAATGGACCTTGTCCTCAAGGTTCAAAGATTGTTGGACTTCGGAGAAGGGAACCCAAGTGGCATCTTCAGGAGGAAGACCTTCCCACTGTACCAAGATAAGCTGAACCGGTGGGTCAACCGTAGTGTCTGTTTTTGTTGCTATCACAGCTACAGGTTGAACCAACGGATTCCCTTGAAAAACATGCTCAGGCAGCGTACCAACAGCTAAGGGTGCAGAACCATGGTGCGGCTTCAGGAGAGAGCAATGGAACACAGGGTGAATTTTTGCTTGAGATGGTAGAGCCAACCTATAAGCCACTTTGTCAATCCTCTCAGTGACCTGGAATGGTCCAAAATACCTCTTGGCCAATTTTTTGGGGACCGTAACCAGCCAAGGATACTTGCCGGTAAGGCTTCAGCCTCACATATACCCATGACCCTACCTCAAATTTCACATCCCTGCGTTTCTCATCAGCTTGCTTCTTCATTCTAGCTTGAGCCTTTTCCAAATTCCTCCGCAACTGTAACAAGGATTCATTTCTGGATTGTAACATGTGATCCACGGCTTCAACCTGGGATTGGCCCGGAAGGTAATCTGGAATGGAGGGTGGGAGCCGCCCATATATAATCTCAAAAGGAGTGTACCCGGTTCCCGAGTGAAGAGCAGTATTATGACACCATTCTGCCTATGGAAGAAACGAATGCCAAGAGGATGGTTTGGTATGAGCAAAGGAGCGAAGGTACTGCTGTAAGGTTCTGTTGATTACCTATGTTTGGCCATCACTTTCAGGGTGGTAGGCAGTTGACATGCGCAACCGCGTCCCACAAGCTTTAAACAGGGCCTGCCAAAACTTACTCAGAAAAATGGGGTCCCTATATGATACTTTTGGGCATGCCGTGCAGTTTGGCGACCATAGTGACAAATAAACGAGCAACCTGATACGCAGTGTAACTAGGGGGCAAGGCACCAAAATGGGCTCCCTTGGAAAAACGATCTACCACCACAAAGATGACCGTGTAACCATCCGAGGGAGGTAACCCACTAACAAAATCCATAGACAGGTCCTCCCAAACCCGATGAGGAAGAGGAATCGGTTGAAGGAGACTTGCTGGTTTTTTTTGGCACATACTTAATTTGTTGACAAATCGAACACTGTTTGACAAAAGAGGCCATATCAGTTGCCATGGATTCCCAGAAAAAATTCTGTTGGATACGAGCAAGGGTCCTCTTAACACCCATATGGCCCCCAATAGGTGCTTCATGAAATTCCAGAAGCAAAAGGTGAATGAATTCGCATTGGGGGGGAAGCCAGATTCTTCCCTTGTGCAAGATAAGACCCTGACTGAATTGAAAATCGGGAAAATTAGCAGGCATCGAGGTGATTTTGTCTCGGAGTTCAATAAACTTGGGGTGTAGAGGGAGCTCATCCCTCAACCTCTGAAGTAGGACTGGCTGGGGAATGGAGATGACCAGGTACTGAGCTGTATCCTCATTCACCCGAGAGAGGGCATCTGCAACAATATTCAAGGACCCTGGTTGATATTGTATCTCATAGTTGAACCCTAACAGTTTAGCCAAATACACCTGTTGCTCTGGGGTTTGGATTGTTTGGGACATCAATTCTTTGAAGGGCTTGTGGTCGGTCTGGATGATAAAGAAATGCCCAAGGAGGTATTGGCGCCACTTTTTAACGGCAGTAGCAATAGCATGGAGTTCCCGCAAATAAGTGGAGCTAGCCAACATCTTAGGGGCAAATAATTTGCTAAAGAAGGCAATTGGTTTCTTCCCTTGGGAGAGGGCTGCTCCCATGCCTACCCCGGAAGCATCAGTTTGTAGAATGAATGGCTGGTTGAAGTCCGGTAAGGCAAGCATAGACGCATTGGTCATAGCCTCTTTGAGGGATTCAAAAGCCTTCTCAGCCTCAGGTCCCCACACAAAAGCATTCTTCTTCAATAGAGTAGTTAGAGGAGCTGCGATCACTGCATAGCTCTTGATAAACTTACGATAGAATCCTGTCAACCCCAGAAACCCTTTTAATGCCTTAATGGAAGTAGGAGCAGGCCAGTCCCTCATTGCCTGAATCTTGGAAGGATCAGGGGCCACGGTTCCGGCACGGACGATATGCCCTAAGTATTCCACTTGCTTGAGGGCAAAGCAACACTTCTCTAGCTTCAAAAGAAACTGACCTTCAAGCAGTAGTTGAAAAATCACCCTAAGATGAATTAAGTGATCTGACCAAGATGAGCTATAGATGAGAATGTCATCGAAGAAGACAATGACGAACTTCCTTAAATGTGGGCGTAAAAGGTCATTCATAGTGGCTTGGAATGTGGCAGGGGCGTTGCAGAGCCCAAAAGGCAGTACTCGGAACTCATAGTGGCCATCGTGGGTGCGAAATGCGGTTTTGTGTATGTCCTCCGGGCGTATCCGAATTTGGTGATAGCCACTGAGTAGATCCAGCTTGGAAAACCACATGGCACTTCCCAATTCATCCAGTAGCTCATCAATGGTTGGTATTGGATAATTGTCTTTCACTGTGATGGTAGTCGACACAAAAGCGCCAAGATCCATCTTTTTTCTTGACTAGGAGGACAGGTGATGAAAAAGCACTGGTGCTGGGTCGGATTTCTCCAGTTGCTAACATTTTGGCTACTTGGTTCTCAATATCTTGTTTTTGGAAGTATGGGTAGCGGTAGGGTTTGACTTTGACAGGGGAAGAGTTGGGGAGGAGTGGGATAAGGTGGTCCGTGGGTCGAGTGGGTGGCAAGGCTAATGGTGTGTCGAAGAGGGTGGAGTAGGCAGAGAGAAGAGTTTGCAGGTCAGGGTCGATGGGCGTGATTTGGGTGTCTAGGGTTGGGTAACCCGTATTGGGTTGAAGAGTAAGGTTGTAAAGGCCCATGACTTGGCCTGAGGAGAACAGTTTTTTAAGTTGGTGGACGGAGGCCTCAACAGGTTGGGGGTTGGGATTTCCTGATAACTGAATCATGTGCCCATCCCACATGAACCGCATGGTCAACTGGTCATAATCAGTAAGGAGAGGGCCCAATTGTTGGAGCCATTGGATACCCAATACTGCATCTGAGCCACTTAAGTTAATCAAGTTGAAATCCATAGTAAACAAATGGCCTTGAATATTGAGGGGCACTCCGCGGGCCACTCTGGAGCAAGACAAGGCCTCTCCATTACCCACTAAGACAGAGAGTGCTTTAGTAGTGGGCTCGGTTGGTAAGCCCAAATGTTTAGCAACTTTAGTTTGTAAAAAATTATGAGAACTGCCACTATCAATAAGTACCTGAATTGGGCTCCCATTCACCTGGGCCGTGACCCGGAAGGTCTTGGGGTTGTAATGCCCAGCAAATGCATTCAAACTGAGCTGGCCCGGATCCGAATCTTGAGGGTCCTCGTAAGGGTCGGCCGCGATGGTTTCTGGCGTCACGTCGTCGTCGTCCTCCGCCAATAACAACATGAACTTCATCTTGCATCGGTGGCCCGTATGGAACTTCTCATCACAGTTAAAACATAAACCCTTGTCTCTCCTAGCTTGCATTTCAGCTGGTGAAATTCGTTTGAAAGGGATTCTGGGTAAGGAATGTGGGGAGGGTAGTAAGGGAGGTTGCTTTGTGGGTAGCGAGTGGTGAGGGTTTTGGGTGAATTGGGGGCGAGGTCATGGTGGTTGCCGGGATTCGGCATGTTTGTCCTCCTGTAACTTAGCAAGCTCAGCAGCTTCAGTCAGGGAATGGGGTTGGAGAGACAATACCTCCCTCTAGATATCGGGTTTCAACCCCGAGATGAAGCATTCTAGGAGGAAGGAGGGGGGCACATCGATGATTCGGTTGGCTAGGGATTCAAATTCATGGAGGTAATCGGCCACGGATCCAGTCTGGAGCAACTTGCAAAGGCGCCCCTTGTTGTTACGGAACCTGGAAGGAGCAAAACGACCCTCCAAGGCACGAACAAACTCCGGCCATGAGGACAGCTGGCCGTTGCGTTCTAGCCATTGGAACCAGCAGAGGGCGGGGCCGTCCATATAGAAGGACACGACCTGGAGCCTCTCCGATTCTGGGGTTTGATGGTAATCGAAGTAACGGTTGATGGCGTAAATCCAATCCAACGCCTCGGTTCCATCGAATCGGGGACAATCCAAACGCATCTTGGGGGCGTGTTTCGGTGGTGGAGACGATGAGTGTTCTGGGGAGGAGTTATAGGGGGTCTTTTCCTTAAGAGAAGCAAACTCAGATGACAGGGCTTCCAAGCGGGCGTTCATTTCAGTCATCATCTGAACTAGTTGTTCGTTCTGGTTGTTATTCGAAGAATTTCCTTTGGCCATGGCGGCTTGAGCAGGAAGCTCGACGAGAGCACCAAATGATAGAGAAAGGATGATAGAAAACTGGTATTCGAGTTACCAGAAACTCCAGAGGGAAAATTACTGAAAATTCTCTTCTTACTTTCATATTCGATCATGCATCCATACATATAGAGCAAAGGTAAGATCGTTCTAATGACCCCCGCGAATCTAGGAAAGGAAAATACAATGGAATGGAAATACTGAATGCGAAAGATTGCTGCCTAACCGAATCTGCAGCTGGCCTCATCCTAACCAATTTCCCTATTACAACCTTCCCTAACTCAAAATGTAGTCATCTAAATGTTTGGGCTGTTGTTTGTTGCGTTTGGGCCTTGTAGCAGCAGGCTCTTTATTGGTTTGGGTCGCCTCTGATGTATCATCTTTTCAGTTGTTACATGTTGATGTTCAGAAGTTCCTAAATTTTAAATACCTTACCATGTAAAGACTTGCAAATAAAAATTCTAATATTCTATCATTCAGGAGTGATAAGGTGGCTTGGTGGTTTAGGGGAGAGACATAGGATTTGGAGTGATAAGGAGGTTGTGGGTTCAACTTCCCCACTAACATAACAAATACCAACAAAGTAAAAAAAAAAAAAGTTAATTCTTGTAATCTAGAATCGCTCCCTTTCGGGACTGGTATACGGCGCACGACTTAGCAGACCCAGGCCCAATACTCCAATTAGAATAGGCCCATGCGAAGCCTCGCAGTTCAATAACCTTCTCCTTATTAGGCCGAGACTCGCACACTGGAAAAGGCAACCATAAAGATGAGGCTATCAAGGCTGAAAATCCAGTCTCAACTATTCCGGTATCCTCATAACTGTACCTGCATGCTATTTAGCTATATTATAATAACAACCTCTTGGTGCATTGGTAAGTATCAAAGTGTCTTTGCAAGTATACAATGAATTTGGTTTGTCTCTTGTTTTGGAAGAAAGGATATAGTCATGTTGAAGAGAGAGAGACCAATTTTTGGATTTGGATTCTCTCTGTACTTTGAAGACCAGGATAAGCTCTTGTTTGGTTGTGAACCTTACCATATATGGAAAAACTCGCGTCTTTCTCTCACCAACAACCATATCGTGTTCTTCCAAATCCGTATACCTCTAGGCATGACACCACCAGTTCAAGCACCCTCAGACATTAGCCGCTAGCAACAATTGTTCAATGATTCTCCACCTTATCTATTATTCTATTTATATGATGAACTATAATATATATAAGAATTATCTTAAAAGTTGGACTTTTAACTACACAACTCATCCCTTCCCATTAGGGGGTGGAGTAGCTCAAGTGGTTAGAGCTAAGGGTTTAAGGTGTTGGAGGTCCAAGGTTCAATCTTTAGCAAAGGAGAAAAAAATTAACTAACATATTAATATTTGCCTATAAAAAAAAAAAAAAAAAACGCTCATCCCTTCCCATTAACACTAAACATTCAAACATTAGAAAAAATGCACACTAGACACTTTCCTGAACTCCAAAACTTGGGGAGCACCAGGAAAAACAATAGCCTAATGATGAGGACCACTAAAAAACCAAAACCTTAAGGCATTAGATATACAGATCACCTTTCTTATATATCCTTCATTTTACCCATTTCTATCTAATGTGGGACTAACCACTCGGACTTAAATTTCCAACACGCTGCATGCATTCAAGTTTGCAAACAGGGTCGAGTCTCCTAAGTCTCTTCTGTCATCAACTTAGGATCATGCATCAAAACTTGCCGGGAATAAAAAATTTGGTAAATAATCCTCATTTATGATTGTTAGACATTGTTCAGACGAGATAATAGGGTTCATATCTCATAATTAGCAGTACAAGGCAGCTAAATATGAACAATGAAAGGATGAAGCTGTTGAGAACCAAGAAATAAAATTTTTATACTTCTCTTGGATTAAGAAAAGTAATTATTTATTACATTGTTGGCTATAGTCATTAGAATTTTATTCACATGGAAACAAAAAAATATCATTCCAAGAACAAACGACTTCGTCATTTGCACCTTTTTCCTTTGTATACATATCAACAGTGAGCACGAAATTTTACAGAGAAGGGAAAAGCCAAAAATTAAACAGACAGGAAGCAGATGAAAGGAACCAAGACAAGAAGGCCATAGCAGCAGACAATTGATATCTACCACATAACTTTGATGGGCAATAGGATCCATCAGCATCCAGCAGGAGATCTGTGACACTGGCTGTTGAACATGCTGCAGCTAGTGAGAGATATGACAAAATCTGAGGCATAGAAAAACTCAACATCATTAGTGCATTATTTCATTATATCAACAATGAGGACTTGAAGACATTTAGTCATAATAAATTGCACATACCATGTCTCCTAATAAGATGATCAATATGAGTCTCCGTTGATACGGCAAACATTTTATAAAGACGGAGTATGCATCTACCACTAACAACGTTATGCTCCATGGAATTACCAATCCCATCACTGTTACCAAATAGCTGTGGAATAGGCATAAAACAAAAGTTCAAAATCTCCAAGTGAGGCATATGCACAGACAGAATTTCAGAAACCAAGAAAGGATAAACTTCAAGACATGCCAATATGCCATTTCAAACTTGAATGACATGCATATACCGAAATCTTTACATTGCTGTAGGTTTCAGACGATAAACTTTATATATTTAAACAAACTCTTCACAGAGAAGTCAGTCCTGTTATCACAATTAAACCATGTTGAAGTGAAATGCTGGAGCTTTTAGGCCATCACCTTGGTCATCATACCACCCACATTACATGTAAAATTAAGTAACATGTCTAACAAAATTAGAAAAAGAAATGCTGAAGTGAAGAATGTAAAAACAATGTTGGCAACTTTGTATTATACCCAATTAACCAAAGGTTCTGTTCAGCAAAAAGATGAAAAAGAAAAATAATTGGTTTGCACTTCTACTATACGTCCAAATTGTACTGACTTTCAGGAGCTTTCGATCCAGCAACTTGATAATAGGCTACATCAATATAATTTCTCCTTACCAATAAATGATATATAAACTTTCTCTGACCAAAAATCATAAACCTTATAGTATATAATGTTTTCAATAACCATCCTTACAGTGGCATAAAAGCAATTTCAATGGTTGTATAACTGCATTATTTTGCCTACAATTTGAGCACTGTTGATTACTGGCCCTGTCTTGAGAGAGTGGAAACAATGGACTGCAGCACACTAACTTTGAGTCCCCCATTTCAAAATGGAAGGGTACGTTTGGTTTGGAAAACGTTTTCTGTTTCATTAATAATTGCAAAAATACCACTTTTTTTTTCTTCCTTATTTCAAATATTTGTAGAAGAAAATAGTGTAAACAAGAAAACAGGAAACACAATGAGAATAATGTGACATTTTTGCGATTATTAATAAAAACAAAAAACCTTTTCCAAACCAGAGGCACCCTATTTTTTTTTAGCAGCTTAACTAGGGAAATACTCAGGTGAGTGTGCTGGCCCTGAACAACTACTTAAATAGGGATTGAATATGATCGACTTACTTTCTTCCTCAACTATACGTCCCTGAACTCATGTTTCTCTCCTGCCCACAGTACCACTCTCTGATACCCAATTACCCACCACAAACTTACAAAAATCCTTTGTCGGTTTGATTTATCTATAATTCATGACAAGCCCAAATACGTAGTTTTTCAAAGTCAATACTACCAAACATCTGTGCAATTCACATAAGATTGGAGCCATTAATCACTTATAGTTTTGCTTAAAAAAATGTTAACATTCAAGAAACCTGCTCCAATTATAGGTCGTGTACAAAAAAAAAAAAAAAAAAAACACCCAGTGTTATGAAATTCTGTGATACGACTCTTTGAACTAACAAAAAACATGCATATTGGTGTATTATTGGTCTGAGATGAGACGAATCAGGCTATGTTTGGATGGATGGATCATGGAGTGGTAAAAAGGCTAATACCCATTGTTTGGAAGTATTAAGCAATGGAGTAAGATATTAACCCAAACCATTCCATCTCACATAAATCCTCTAATTTGGGTTTGGGATCTCCCTCCATTCTCTCGTCAAACTTCCAAACTATGAAGTGATATATTTTTTTTTTACCTTTCCACACCTCTATATTACTAACTAGTCCACTCCATCACCTTCAAAACTCTCAAACATAACCTTAGTATCTGAAAATCACTTTGCACCCTAACTAATTCAAGTCAACTCGAAAATACTAATGTAAGGGGACATCAAAGCTCTCTTTGTGCCTACTTTTCCATTCATAAGACTTGAATCAAAGACATAACTTCAGGGAAAATGAACTGATTGGCAACATTCATTTGTTCCGTTATGCATGTACGGGACCCCCTTCCGGTAGTTAATATGCTCAATTTGATAAGTGCAAGTGATCGTGTATTAGTGAGTAATGAGTTTTAAAGCAAAAGGGTTTTCTACATATTTTTTGGTGTCACCTATCGCCCACCCGCCGATGAGCGAGAGACTAATCTTCCACGATCCTGTCATAGTTGTTGTAGAGAGTTTATTGAATTTTAGCATAAAAAAAAAGTGATGGGGCAAGACGAACTTAATAAAGTTATCTACTTTGGTGGAGCAATGACATAGTAAAGACAGAGCAATGATTGAGAGAAAAATGGGAAAGTGAAAAGGTACGAATTATGAAATTTCAATAACAAAAGTTCAGAATAAGGGACACAAAAAGAAAAATACCAGAAAGCGGAGTAACCGGAGAAATCGACGTCCAAGCACATGAGGAGAAGGGAAGTGGTGGAAAAGACAGTTTGCCCCAACCTTAAAGCGAAGCTGGCGCTGCTTCCAAACGCCCCTGGCAGTTCCTCCATTCTACAATCCAATTGCAAAACCTTCTCATGGTAATTCAATCCCAAAAACCATACCCCAATTTCTCATAAATAACACTTCACACAGTGGGTATGAAAAATACTAATAGAGCAAAAAATAAAAGTCGAGAATATGAATATGGTAATTTTGTTTGAGTTTTGTTACATGAACATCCAAAATAGATACCCAATATGGACATTCAAAAATGTATGTGTTAATAGTGTACTTATATTTACATAATTATTATTATATTTATTTACACAATTATCATTATATCTAGGGTGTCCAAAAAAGGTGTCTTAAACCGGTGTTCAAATATAATTAATGGTTGGTAAACAGTTGATGTCATCCTCTCATTCTCTTCTATTCTACTGATTATGTATGTTGTGTTGAGTGATTTCGTCGGCGCGGCACCTGGCTGGATTCGAATATGTGGGTCTTAATCGTCGTATTTTTATTGGCTTTCATTGTTGGTGTCCCCACACTACACTAATTGCAGCACCATCAATCATTTGAATTTTCTAATTAGCGGTATTACTAGGAGGCGTTAACTATATACTAGTGGTGGACAAATTCGAGAAGCCCGCGGAAGGAAATTGGTGCGGGTGGATACACACGGGTCGTGGGTTGTTCGGATCAGAGAATCAGATACACACGGATTGCGTCGGGTGGGTTCGGATTCGGTAAATTTCACTACCAACTGTACCCACCCAAATATATTAATATATTATTTTTCTATCTCTGATTTCTCTTTACTCTCATTGGCTGCTTCAGATTTCTCTTCAATCTCATTGGCTCTCATTAACTTATCCTTATTTTTTCTGATTCTCTCATTTACTAACCCCCTAAAACACGTTCATAATCAGATCTCATCTGATCTTTTCTCAAAATTTCAGAATTCAAATCTCTCAACCTCTCTCCTCTCGTTATCTTCTTCACACTTTCACTCAAACACTCACATCTCATCCCCCAAACCCTAGTCACCTTCTTCCTCGGCCACAGCCGTAGTCACCAGCGGTGCTTCTTGCTCTCCTCTCTTTCTTCCTCTCCTCGATGATGGTGACGGTGACGGTGACGGTCTTTCTTTGCTTTCAATAGAAAAAATGCACACTAGGCATTTTCCCGACTAACACTAGTAAATGGAAAATCTCTTTACTTTCTGTTGAATTCATCATAGATTAGATGAAAACCGCACAATCAATTGGCACTTACCAGGATTAGAGGTGGTTGTACTGCAAATTGCAGCCCCACACTTATTCATAGCATTGTCATAATATCATGACATATAAATCATCCAGACCTTGTGTTGGGGGGGTCAGGGGAACACTGGGAGTAACAAGATTCACTACCGCTTTGATACTACTTGTTGAGTAAACACCCAATTTAGTCCCTGAAATTGTAAAGTAGTATCAATCTGGTCTTTGAAATTATCGAAATTCCAAATTAGTCCCTGAAATTGTAAAACAGTGATTAACTTAGTCCCTTCGTTAAAAATCATATGGACTAGGTTGATATTAAGTTTGCAGTGTCGAGGACTTAATTGATATTAATGAGTAAAATGAGGGACCAAATTGATACTAACTTATCATTCAGGGACGCTTTTGAAATTTCGATAATTTCAATGACCAAATTGATACTACTTCATAATTTCAGGGACCAAATTGGATATTTACTCATTTTCTAATTAGTGGTATTTCTAGGAGGTGTGTGCTATATACCAGGGGTGGACAAATTTTTTGGACCGACCGCCAACCGAGAAACCAGCAGAAGGAAACTGGTGCACAGGCGGATACACACAGGTCGCTGGTTGTTCGGATCAGAGAATCAGATACACACGGATTGCGTCGGGTGGGTTCAGATTCGGTAAAAAAATTTCGCTACCGACCATACCCACTCGAATATATTAATATATTATTGTTTTATCTCTGATTTTACTTTACTCTCATTGGCTGCTTCAGATTTCTCTTCAATCTCATTGGCTCTCATTAACTTATCCTTATCTTTTCTAATTCTCTCATTTACTAACCCCCTAAAACACGTTCATAATCAGATCTCATCTGATCTTTTCTCAAAAATTCAGAAATCAAATCTCTCAACCTCTCTCCTCTCGTTATCTTCTTCACATTTTCACTCAAACACTCACATCTCATCCCCCAAACCCTAGTCACCTTCTTCCTCAGTCACCGTTGTAGTCACCAGCGGTGCTTCTTGCTCTCCTCTCTTTCTTCCTCTCCTCAATGACGGTGACGGTGACGGTCTCTTGATAGCATAAATCCGCAAGTGAACGGCTTCTTCGTCAAGTAATAAAAAGATCGAACCCATCTTAAACAAAAATTAATTATTAAATTAATTAAACTAAACAAGAAAAAGATTTGGTTTTTGAAATAAGAATTAACTAACAAATCAATTATTTAAAACGCAATCAAACAGAATCGCAAAGCAAATCAAATCTGGATATTTTCAAATTAAAAGAGACTTCCAAAAATTGGGTTACCAACAAGATTGCTTATGTTACTAAATTGACTACCCCTCGTTAATTATCAAAATTGCTTTGAAGTTGAATTTATCCTAATAAAGTTAATGTTCTCTCTCAAGATACAAGAACCGTGCATAATTAAACCAACCCCTACTCTCGTGGTAATTGTATTTAAATTGCACCCATTGAGATTTATGACAATTCAATGAACCCTCGAAGGACCGCTTCTAACTCTCGTGATTTAAGTCCTAAGTTCAATTCCTATAGATCTGATACCTAAGTTCACCGCTAAGTTCGTCCTTAGAGTATCTACGACATGCAAATAAGTGGCCACCGAATTTACAAGTAATTCAAGCAATAGGAATTAAATCGAAAGCAATTTGAAATTAACAAGAAAGGAAAAACGTCAATTCATCACATAAAACGAGTCTTGGGCATAGCCCCAATTCCTAGAAATAAAGCGACTACTCAAGCATTGCCATGTTCATAGCAAACTTGATTAACAAAAGCATAAAAATCCTAAGAGAAGAGAAGAAATTGAGAAGAAGAGAAATCCTAATTTTTGCCAATTGGTAGCAGTCAAAAGGTCCCCTATTTTCAAGCCTAATTCCCCTATTTATAGAGTAGGTTAACTTGGCATTAAATCAATTACAAATCAGATCAAAAACAGAAAATCAGAATCCCTAAATTAACGCATCACGGCCGTGATGCCTGTCACGGCCAGGCCATGACCGTTTCTGTCCTGGGAATGGCTTCACTTCTTGGTCTGTCACGGCCTAGCCGTGATCATTTCTGCCTGTGAGGGTCTGGTTTAGCTTTCATGTCACGGCCGTGATGGACATCACGGCCTGGCCGTGACCAGTTCTGATATCAACATTCTTCTTTCTTTTCAGCTCTACTCGATCATGGCCGTGATACCTATCACGGCCAGGCCGTGATGGGCTCTATTTGGCTCATTTTTCTTTGTTCTTTTTCAAGCTCCGTCTTCATGCAAGCTCCAACATAGCTGATCCTGAGCATTTTAATCTTCAATTCCTGCACACAAACACCACAAAACCACCTCACCCATTCCAAGGTAAAAACTAACAAAAATCAAATTAAATATGCCTAAACTATATGAAAATGCATGCAAAATGACAAGGAAATATGAGGTGAAATCACACTCATCATATCTCTTTGCTTCCTTTGCCGCAGAGGTGCTTCCGGCCAAACCTTAATGATGTCGACGACACGAACTCTTCCATTTCTAGCGAAACCATGACGACGACGACGAGGTAGTCAATGATGACGATGATGAAGAAGACGACAATGAGAGGTCAACGACGACATCGCCCAAGGTGACGACGCCGATATCTTCCCAAGATGATGGTGCTGTTGTGATGTCTTCAACAAAGAGGTGGTGGTACTCAAACAAGTTCTTTAGATTTGTAAAAAGTTTGAATTTTTCTTGGTTCTTTTTGTTTAGTTGAAATTGTTATATTCACATTTGTAAGTTTTACCATGGATTTTGTTGAATGTTTGATGTTGATGTGTTTGATTTTTTTTTTTTTTGGTTTATTTCTGTTCTCTTCAATCTTGGTTTGTTTCTGTTCTTTCATTTTGAACCTTAAATCGGGACAACCCACCAACCGGAACCGCCACCCTCCCTAATCGAACACCTAAACGGACGGAAACGGATGATATATTTTAGTTGTCAGTTTCAGTCCGATTAGGGTTTTTCACCCGAATCCGACCATAACCGACCGATGTCCACCCCTACTATATACTTCCGGTTTGAACTTCGAATAATAGTAAGGAAAATGCTAACGAATACTCTTAGGGTACTCTCTAAGGAATCAAAAAAAAAAAAAAACTTTACATTGGAAATTGGTGTATTTAACATTTGAAAAAGTGAAATGATTGGTTTTCCAATAAAAACTTACTTTTTTTGATTCCTTAAAGAGTGCCCTAAGGACACTCGTTAGCATGACTGGGGTTGGGTAGCTCGATTCAAACTAAGGGTTGGTGATTCAGATTTCAAATCATGATAAAAGGAAAAAGCTAACATAATATGACTTATAAAAAAAGAGGAAAAGTACATAAACACCCCATAAACTATAACTCATTTTCAAATGGACTCGGATTGTCTCCTGCGAGATGTCTCCAACATCTCTCTTGCAATTTGTCTGGACCGTCCATCCAGATCCGACGGTCCAGAATTTTCAGGCATTTCTATAATTAAAAAATAATTTTTTTGACAGAATTTAAAAATAATAATCATTTAAAAACCCAATTTTCCATTCACCCCGTCACTTAACCCCCTTGTCCCTGTTCCCTCAAGCCGTGGATGGTCAGCGGCCGCCGTTCACGGTCAGCCGCTGCGCTGTCCTCTCTCTCTCTCTCTCTCTTCTCGACCGTCTCTCTCTCTCTTGCTAATTCGCTATGGAGCTCAAGGTGGCTAACAGCGCGACATAGACGCCGGAGGAACGCAAGGGTTGTTCGTGCGATGGTGGTCACACGTTCTGCGAATCTGATGTCATAACAGGTAGATGTGACTATTCGCGGAGGAGACGCCTTTTTGTCACAGTGGTTGTACGGCGGTACTGCAATGGCTAGGGTCTGGCTGGACGGCGGCGCTCGGAGCGTTCACGACAGCTGGATACTGCAACGGCTGTGGCTGATCTGTGAGGAGTGAGACTGTGGAACAATTCTGGAATGGAGAGGGGTGGCTAGGTGTGTGGATGATGGTGGCTGCTGTGTGTATTTCGATGAACCAATTCAACATAACAGGGGGGGAGTGAAAGAGACAATCGAAGAGAGAGAGAGAGAGAGAACGGCACGGTGGCTGGCCGTGAACGATGGTGGCTTCCACAGTGGCGAGATGGAGGCGGCAAGGGGCTGCAGGCGTGATGGAATGGGGACACGAGAGTTTGAATGAAATTTTAGGTTTTTTAAATTATTATTTTTTAATTATAAAATGTCTGAAAATTATGAAGCATCAGATTTGGATGGACGATCCAGATCAGCTTGCAGGAGAGACGATGTAGACATCTCCCAAGAGACAATCCAAATTCTTTGCAAACAGACACTTTTAATTATTGATTCTTTCTAATTAACCCTCAAACTTTAAGTATTAGTAAAATTAGTCATTTTGTTAACCTAGTGTTAAATCATTGATGACAATTGAATTCAGTTGTTGATTCCACTTTAATCTGGACCATTGATTGTATTTTATTTATTTTTAATTTTTTAATTGTTTTTTAAAATAAGGAAAAAATATATCAACTCCTTTTCCTGCTGTATCTTCTTCTCTCTTTCATTCTAAAAAGGGCACCACCAGTAACCCTTGTCGGTGCAACGGGTAGGGCCAACGCTCCGCCACATGAAGGGTCGCAAAATCATGACTCATGTGGCCACCATGGTCTACACTTCTGTCACTAATGTCATTCACATCTAAACTGAAAAAGTGCAGATCTCTTCCATTTTAAATGGGATGAAGTGTTTTTGGTGGAAGCCATATGTGGAGCTGTCAGTTTGGCCCTAAGCCCTAGGACCAGCCAATCTAACCCACAATAATAGCCCAGCCTATTTAGCCTATAATTAAAGCTGTCAAATGGGCCATCCTAGCCCATTTAGCCCTAGCCAATGTGGGTCAGGGTCAAATGAGCCACAGGGTCAAAAGGCCCACATTAAAAAAAGCCCACAGGGCCAAAAAGCACTAAAAAGCCCTAGGGGCCAGAGTCAGCCCATGGGTCATAATTTTTTGTGATAGTCCTATTTATTTTATTTTTTTTATAAAGCTTGACAAAAAGAACAACAATTATGATCACTCTAATATTATGTAATAATATCATTCAACCTATGAAAATAATTATTCAAATATATATTAAATGTTATAGTTTTCTCTAAAAAATTGAAGAGAAAACATTGTTTTCTCTCTTTGCATCCTTGTCTTTATATGAAATAAATTGTTAAAATAGATAACTGATATCAAATTATTGCAATAAATAATATTCCAGCTAAGAGAAATCATTCACTTGGATTACCTAAGTGGTTGTGCAGTTAGTGAAGGAAAAATTATAGCATGTAATACATATTTAAATAGATAATTTCATAGGTTAAATGATATTATTACATAGTGTTAGAGTGATTATAGTTGTTGTTTTTTTGGTCAAGTTTTATATAAAAAAATAGGTCTATCAAAAAAATTATGGCCCGTGGGCTGGCCCTGGTCCTTAGTATATTTTAGGGCTTTTTGGTCCTATAGGCTTTTTTTTAATGTGGGCCTTTTAGCCCTATGACCCATTTGACCCTGGCTCACATGGGCTAGGACTAAATGGGTTAGGGCCGGCCCATTTGACGGCTCTAGGCCCATATGCTATTTCAGACAATGTTAGCATGCTATTTCATTTTCTGGCATTCTTCACCGTTGTAAGAATTCATGGATGGAAATGCCTAGTACCACCCAAGTAGATTCCCCTCACCTTAAGATTTTATTAATTTCTATAATGAAAAATGAATATTGGAGTAATGACCATATGTTCACCCATTTTAGAAATATTATATGGCATATTTTTCGAATCAGAGAGATAGGCAGAAAGAATAATGAATTAAAAGAATAAGGAAGAAGCACGAAAGAGAGTTTGCTCTTTTTTTTAAAATTAAAAAAATAAAAAATAAAATAAAAAGCAATCAAAGGTTCAAAATAAAGCAAAATGAACTGCTCAATTCGATCACCATTAGTGAATTAACTTTAGGTTTACAAAAGGATCAATTTCACTAATACTTAAAGTTTGAGAATTAATTAGAAAAAATCAATAGTTTAAAGTGTCTATTTACAAATGGGTCATAGTTTAGGGAGTGTTTATGCACTTTTCCCTAAATAAAATAACTAGTGCATTGTATTTAACTTCAAAAAAAAAAAAAATGGTGCATTGTTTTTTTTTTTAAATTGTTGTTTTGAATAAATGATAATTTAACATGTTATGTGTGTGTGAGAGAGAGAGAGAGAGAGTGAGTGAGTGTGTGTGTGTGATATTAAAGATTTAACTTTTTGGTTTGTTAATATGAAATTTTAAAATAAATTATATAAACAATTATAAAATTTATAATATTAAAGGATTGTATCTTAAATTTTATATAATCTTAAATTTTTTATATAACTATCTTAAAATAAAGGATGTGAATTCTTTTTAAAAGAAATGAATCCTCTTCTATAACATGATGGATATAACACAAACTTTAACATGCAAGTAAGTGTCTGTCATGATTGATTATAGGATCCACTAATTTTATTTAAAAAGCTATTTTTTCTCTCCCCAACATTGTATATGTTTTAACTAAATAGGAGAGGATCTAAATGTATTTTTAGAAGTTAAAAATTTGAATCAAATAAGATAGCAAATAATTAATAATTGAATTAATTTTAAAAAGATAATAATTTGATTAAGATGTGATAATAAATAATGTTAACATTTATTTTATTTATAATTTTGTAAAATAAAAACTTTAATATGAGTAAATAAATTCACATTTGTTTTATTTTATTTTATTTATCTATGTTAACATATAAATAAAGCTTATAAACATGTCTTTTTTTTTCATTTTATATTTATTAGCTAGTTCAACTGTTAATTTTATCAAACATTTCAAATCCAATTAGCTAGCTTATCTGTTATCAGCTATAAATTCACCCGTTATCAGTTAATTGATCCGCTATCAGCTAAATTTTACCAAACAAAACTTAATCGGCCTAGACATGGGATTTTAAATGATTAGTGTCTTAGTTAATAGACCATTATTTTGATTTAATTTTAGGAAATTTAACTTGGGGTTTGGCGAAGCGATGGATGAATGAGATGAACCTAGTACCACTTTAATTGAATTTGGAAAAATCGGGTATTTGTTATTTCAAATCTACAAGCTATTTGTTTATTTTTCGTTGAGTCTTTGACCTATTTAATTGATTGCTTGAATGAATTACTTGAAGTAACTGATTAATAGTTAATGTTTTCGATTGTCAATCCTTGTGAAGACGATACCCTTCTTATTTTGTTATTTTACTTATTCGATACCTACAATCAATCAACAACCCCTTAGAGAGGGGTGCATTGGTGATCCTCATATATATTTTTTTTTGTCATTAGATATGCATAAGAAAAGAGTAATAAATGAGATTGAGTACTGTTGCGCTAAAATTGCACTTAAGGACAAGTGCACCTTATCACACAAGTAATACAGGAGTATTTAGGACTCCAAGTATCGAACCCACAAGGATTGGTGACAAGTACTAGAATAATTGCTTCCTTATATATGTTGTCTAGACAAACAAATTCGAGTTGCAATTGAATATTTAAAAGTAAGAAGATAGTGAAAACAAGAAAGATAAAAAATCACAAGCAAAGGTTCAATTATGGAAAGCCTAGGGTGTCTAGTTTTTACTTATGTTACTACCTATGATATTACAAATTTCTCAATGATATGTGTTTCTTATTGATAGCCAATCACTTGCTCTAAAACTATTAATACCCAATGGTCATGCAATATTAATATTCTTTCCCCTAATCAGTTACCCCTATTGGTCATGCAAGGCAAGCAGTTAAGAGAAGCACAAAGAACCAGCAAGCTTATTAATTCAATAACTGATTGAAAATAGGTGATTGCGCTTGGTCCAAGCAACCCCAAATCCGATTAACCCTAGAGTTTCGTTAACTAACTGTGGTATGGTCGCTGGTCAATTAATCAACTTGACAAAGGATGATCAAACCTTTTTAGAAATTCAAACACAAGGAAAAATCCAATCAAGTAAGAGAAACACCGAATCATATTAAAATTAGTTAAGCATCAAAGGTATTAAGCCATGAGATCCACCATACCCTAGTTATGGGTTTAGCTATGCATAGTCATGAAAAACAATACACAAATCAAATCCATATAAGAATCCATAAAAAGTAATAGAAAAACTAAAACCTGAAACACCCTTTTGATGCAAAGCAATCTTCAAATCAATCGGCAGACGGTCCTTCGCTTGATCCTCTTCTAAATCCACTAAGGCTCTTTCTCTAACTAAGCAAAAGGTTATGGCAACTTTCTCTCTCAATGTACCAGGTTACCACTTTCATCCAAAACAATCCCTTTTTATACCAAAGACAAAACCCTGCGTGATTTGGATGCTGAAACACGAGCACGGCCGTGCTTAATATGAGCACAGGGCCGTGCCTAATGGAAACAGCGTCACCCCATGCTAAAAGTAGGAAAAGTGAAAGGGGCCTTGCTAAGGAGCATGACCGTGCTTAATCTGAGCACGACCTTGCTCAAAAATCAATGGCATCTGACTAAAATGGCCAAATACAAGCAAGGGGTTGCTGGTGAACAAGGGGTCTGCTGACGATCACGGTCGTGCTCAGTGTGAGCACGGCCGTGCTCATTTGACATCTTCAAAAGCACTACTTTTTCCTCACAAATCATCCAGAATTAGCCCTTTTTCTCCAAATTTAATGATTCACTGCCATGTTTATATATCCTACAATAATCATGGGAAATCGGGTGAGAATCCGCATTAACTTCCAAAAAAAGATAAATTACACCCAATTTCCCAACAATAAAGTATACAAAATGACAGTTTATCAAACACATGCTACCTATTAAATATATAGTATGGTGAAGTTTAGTATTTATAAATTCATCCTCAAAATGAATAAATCATCATCAAAATCTCAGTCTAAACCAGTAGAACCCCGATCGTTCGCAAGTATCTTTAACTAAACAACTAAATCAATCGTGGGTCAGAGTCCATATGCAATAAGATCAACTAGATTCCCCCGCACATGCTTGATAGGGAGTGGAACCATCACTATGAGTAGCCTTTGGAGGTAATGAGTGTGTGCCTTCTTTGACTTAGGCAAATAAAAAGAAGACACAATTCGTATTATTGACTTCACGACTTATTTCTTTTATTTCTTGACTTCACCACTTCTTTTATTCTTGAATCTAAAATGACTCTTCTTTATTTTTAAACTTATCTTCTTAATATCTTAAATCTATTTATTTGCTTACACACTCATAGGAAACAATAAAAATTCTCATAAACGTTATTATTGCGAAAATATTATAAATTTTATACAAACTCAAATCACCCACTCTCAAGTTTGAAACTACTTCATAACACCAGTCCTTGAATCTTCTTCTCAACTAGTGAAATCCAATGGTGGGCATCCTTTAGGAGATGAACATCTTCTTCTCAATTTATACAAGTATTTCTCAATAAAAACACAACACTACAACAATACTTAGGACCATACTCATCATCATTGTGATAAAGGTTGTCTCTTAGAATCTTTTTCTATTGTGGCTACTACTAATAATGAT
Source organism: Echinosophora koreensis (assembly GCA_035048595.1). Classification (NCBI taxonomy): domain Eukaryota; kingdom Viridiplantae; phylum Streptophyta; class Magnoliopsida; order Fabales; family Fabaceae; genus Echinosophora; species Echinosophora koreensis. The sequence continues at coordinate 1,570,529 of JAPCYP010000069.1, forward strand.
ATGTTGGGTTTTATGAGAGTGGGTTTACATGTAATCCACATGTAAAATGCATTGAGACAATAAGTTTGTAATCCATCTATATTAGGCTTATCATATTGTATTGGGCTAATGTATCTGATGACATTAGTGTAGGCCCAAACCTTTAATAGCCCGTGATAAGAGGGCTCATTAGGGTTAACATCAGTCATGTCTATATATATAGAGAGAGAGGCGTTGTCTCCTTTTCACTCTTAACCTAATGAGCGTTGTGCTTGGAGTTGGAAAGGAAGAAAGGTACACAATCTAACTCATACCTGATAATTGGGTTATTTTGAATTCATATATAATAAAAGCTTGTTCTTACATGTGCTATCAAATCTATGATATTTGACTTTAGCATCCAATTGCATAAGTTTTTCATGAATCCTAATTTTAACCTAAGAAACTTAAATCTTTTCCATCCAAATTAATATATAATCTGAGTTTATTCGATCTGGAACCTTTTGGCTCTTATGGAGTTTGTTATTATGAATCCGTAGTATATATAAAACTATGGTATTTGTAAAGATAACTTACATTTACAAATTCCTAAGTTTATTGTTAAGCCTTCATATATAGAATTTTGATTTAGAGAAATCGAATCGTTCAATGATTTTTTTAATCAAAAGCAAATCACTCGAAGTTAAGTAATCACCATGTATTTTTTGGAAATTATATAAAAAATTCAAAGAATTTAATAACAAAATTTGAAATAAATATGGAGATTTATTGTGCATTTGAATTTACAATGGTATAAGTACATCTGAGGATTAGAAAATGTCTTTGTCAGGGAAGTTTGTATGTCGAAAGACGATATGTTTGGATTCTAAGGCATTATTGAAATGTTTCATGATATATGGATATTCTTGAATGCCCTGCATACTCATAGAGGAGGTGTGGTAATATGTTTTGGGGTTTTAGGTTATACTTAGGGATGTTGGAAGCTATTTGGAATTGCTTGATATATTTTGACATATTTAATTATGTTATTTGTTTATAGTACTTTTGGTTTACTATTTTGGTCTTTGACTAATTTCTCATGAAATTTCGAGCCAGTGTAATTGTTAGACAAAGTCTTCTTCAAAGTGGCAACTCCATGAATTGAGTCCCTGAAATTACAGGTAAAGTTCATCTAGAATTGTATTCCATTTCTACCACGACCAACCACTCCCAGGTTGGACTTTGATGATATCGAAACTTATATGTTCTACACAGAAAAATTGTCTAACCTATTAGAGATTGTACGCATATATAGTGACTTTTATTTCTTAAAAAAGGTCCACATGTCCCATCTCTACTTCTATTTGAAAAAGCTTTACTTGTTTGTCGTGTAACAAATTGGAGCTGGAGATGAAGACATAGTTCTTTAAGAAGATTGTTACGTAAAGTCATGACTAAGATGAGTATGAAATATATCCATCCATGATAGTCATGATGTTCTAAATTCATATCGAGTTACATAATTATTCTTGTATCATCCTCCTTCTAGTCGCCTCCACAGTCATAATAATGATCTTTCACCCTCTCGGCCACCCTTGTATTCCAACATATATGTGATCTAATTCATTGAGATTAAAAGCATTTTTTCCCTGTATATATGTGTGACATGTCAATCCTCACACATATATGGCATTATATACATGCAATGCAATGGTCTTTTGTGGTCCCTACTTATGTGGAATTATTTATTTTTTCATTTCCCATATTGACATTTTCATTTTCTTTATTCGCCACCCCTTCTATTTTAATTGTTTTATCCAATATTTAAAAAATCGAACTGAATTGGTTGGGTCGTGAACCAACAAAGTCTCTAACCATAATTTAGATTTTAAAACATTGGTTTTCTAGTACTAACACATTTCTTTTATGTTACAATTTTTTGATTTATACTTGTTGCTTTCTTCATCAAATGACTTGTTTTTCTTTTCATTTTTTTTTCTTATTTCTTATTATTTGAATGGCCTTCTCTTTTTTCTCATTTGATTTCTTGTGTTGACATGTGTCAAATATTCATTTGACATATGTGTTCTTCATTAAGTTGGTGTTATTAGATAATGTTGTTTCTCTTTGTAATACATTAGTTAATATCCCATGAGTATCTTATACTTTAACTACTTTAAAATATTATAGATAAGATAGTATATATATGCAAGGCTAAAATATACTTTTGATTCTCTATTTTGTTTTTTAGTTTCAAGTTGGTCCTTTAAGTAATAAAAGTTCCAATTTGGACCTCTAAGTTGTCAACATTACACCAAGTTAGTCATTTTCGTCATATTTGCACTAAAAGTATTAGATTTCATCCGTTAGTCACCAGAGATACCTTCCTCTTACCAGAATCTAGAAAAAACCATCGAAATATGGGCTTCCCCTCTCACTATCTCTCTCTTTCTCTATCTCTATCTTCCCTCTCTTCCCACTATCAACCACAAAAACAAAAAAGAACGGGGGAGAGAGAGAGAGAGAGAGGAAGCCCATATTCCAATGTATTTTTCTAGATTTCGGCGAGAGGATGGTGTCTTTGTCGACTAACCGTGAAAATATAACATTGTTAGTGCAAGTCGGACGAAAAAGACTAACTTGGTGCAACATTGACAACTTAGAGGACCAAATTAGAACTTTTATCACTAAGGAGATAACTTGAAACTAAAGACTAAGGCAGATGATCAAATGTGTATTTCAACCTAGAGAAGAGCTAACAACACACTCTCGATTATTGGATGAATTTCTTGTGGAGACATGAATTTTATGTGAGACCAACTATATTTAGTGGATCCCATATAAATTTCACCCAATAATTTATAGTGTGTTGCTAGCGCTTCTCTTTCAACCTATATAACTAGCAAGAGATTTATCTTATTTAAGGAGCACTTAAAAATTTCCTTTTAAAAAAAATTGAGAGTTTGCTACTTAATAAAAATATAAAAAAAATTCAATCCTGATTTTATTTAACAATTAATGAAGTATTAACAATATTTTGAAGGAAAAGTCAAAATTATTTTTTACAACTAAACTGATAGATTGATGAATAAATAGTTACAACATATTATTAAAATAAATATTTTCATAAACATAATACACCTAATTTAAATATATTAAGCTAATAACTTATTGATACATCATCAGTTAATAATTAACTATATCAGTTAATTGATGATTAATTGTATAATACATGATATACCAGTAATTTTTACTTAATATACTAAAGTTAGATGCACAATGTTTGTCCAATAATTTTCCTATTAGATGATAACTCTAACAGCAAGGCATCGCTTACAACCCCAGTCAAGAGTGGTTCGGGCAGCATTCCTAAAGTCCCTTTAGTCCAAGAAATCCTACCTGATAAGGAGAAAGCTCTAGATCCATTATCCCTAGAAGCAATCAACATAAATTCCTATGAAGTAGAGGCTAGATCTTTGACAAATGTAACTCAGGTTTCGGAAGAGCATGATGAAGATGAAATAGATAAGGGAGAGAAACCAAGTTCCAGGAAATGGAGAAGAATCTCTCGGGAGAGACCAGCTGCTGCACAATCAACAAACTAGATAACCTATATCAGAATAAGAAGAGGGAGCTGTTAGCAAGTCTTCCTGAGGCATCCTTACCAGGTTCTAAAAAATATTAGTGTCCGACAATGATAACAAATTGCTAACTTATGAAAAGGATAAGAATTCTGAAGTTTTTAATGTTAAATCGGCAAGGTTTGTGATAACCCTCTGGCTTATCTAGTTTTACAGTTGGAAAGGCCATGGTTTGTGTGCCAGTTGATCGAGTTTAATCTCGATTTTACCCAAACTTGGCTTTATTTGTCCTTAAGAAAGGTTTGAGTCATTTTGTTAGTTTTTTTTAGGAATTTTTGTTAGTTTGTTGAGTCAAATAAAGCACTTCATGCTACTTAGAGTTTCAGGACAAAAAGTGAAGCTGGATGAAGTTAGGAAAAATCAGAGGAAAAAGTAAGCTGGAATACAAAATTCAACTGTCTCGCCTCACAATTTGCCCTGGGAGACAGAGGCCAGAAGTGAAGATTCTGAAAATTCTCTGGGGCCCATGCGAGTCAGAGAGGCAAACTTAAGGGCTAATCTGGGGCGCCCTGCGAACTATTGTTGGCCCCGCGAAGTAGAGGAGGGAATTCTAAAGGTTCCCTGTCTCGCCTAGCGAAGAACTGAAGTTCTAACTGGGCCAAAACTCAACATTTGCCCCGCGAACAACTACTCGCCCCGTGAGTGCACGAAATCTCAAATTACTATGTAAGCTTGTTATTAGTGCGATTTTTGGATCCTAATCCTATTTTTTGAGAGTTGCATCTCCCTAAGCAATATTTCTGAGTTTTGTGGATGCTTTCTCTTGAATTCTTGTGGATCATGTACGCTCTGAGGAACTAATCATCTTTTCTAAGGAATCGAAGTAACCGTGCAAGACGACATAATGAAATTTTGAGATGTTTTATATTCCCTTCTTCTTAATCTTTGCTTCTTAATCCTGATTTGTATATGTTAATCAAAAGAGCTCGTGATTAACTTGCAAGGGTGATGAGTCCGACTGGAGATTCATGCTTTATGGTTTTAATTAAGAACACAAGTTGATCATTGATACGAATATAATAGGAGACTTGTGTAATCGATATAGGGAACCAAGATCTTAATGAATTCTTGCACGTTAATCATCATAGAGATATAGTTGACTAGTGTGTAAGGGTGTTTTCTTTTGCTCTTAGGAGGCATTAGAATAATTTAAGGTTCCTGGTTGGCATAAAAATTAAATTAGGAATAGATAAATAAATATAATCACATCTAGATCTAGGCTTGATTGTGTAGGTGAGATTCTTTCACTCTTGATAATTGTTGTGATTTGTTTTGATTCTTTTGCGATATTGTTAGTTAATTTTGATATCTCAATTGATCACACCATAATCTTCTCTCTCTATTGACTTGATCAAACTTAATTATCTATTTAAATTTAGATAAATTGGTCACTCAATCCCTATGATCGATACCTGGTTTCTTACCATTTAAATTATTACTTGCTTCAATCTGGTGCACTTGCCGGAGCTCACCAAGGTTTATATCCTTCTGATGCATTGAAAAAGAGTCATAAAAACAAAAGTTTCTTCATATAGGGTCCTTTAGTTAGAAATTTTCATTAAGAAGCATTTAGGACTTAGTTGCATTTAGGAATTAAGAGACAAATTTTCTTCTTTGGGACTCTCTATCTCCCCCCATGAGACCTGCCTCGTCTCATGGGGCAGAGAGTATGACAAAGGTTAAAAATGCAGATTCGCCCCGCGAGTAGGTTTTCGCCTTGCGAGACAGAGAGTCCAGAATTGGACTCTTTGGCTTGCCTCGCGAATTTGGAAAAATCAGAAGGGGCAATTTTCCATATTAGCCCCGCGAACCCCTAATTAGGGTTTTCAAATTAGGGGTTTTTTAAGTTCATGCCCCGCGAGCGATGGAAAATAAAATGCCTCGCGAGGAAGAACTGGTTCATTCTTGCAAAATTTTAAAACCTTTCTCTTTTTTTTTTTATCTCTGGTGCGTACGAAGAGTTCAATGGGGGCAACACACACACGCACACACCTCTGATCTTTATATTTCTCTTCATTCTTTCACCCTAAAGGTAAGATTGCTCACTCTGGCATACGAAAACTTGCAAATTCAATATTAGTAATATGGGTTCTCTCCTCTTAGGATTACACATTCATAATGAAGATTAAAAGGGAGGGAATCATGGGCATTTAGTAAGAACCATGAGGAATGATGTTGCATGTTTTAAGTGTGTGTATGTGTGGGTGATTAGAGTAAGATTAGTTTTTGAATTATTTTGAAATTAAGATGCATGTGAGTATTGTGTGTGAACATTGCGTGTAATGAAGAATGTGAATAGCTTGATGAAGAAATTTTGGCATGTATGATCTTGTTATTATCCCTTAAGTTTGGGGTGATTGGGAATTTTTAGAGATGATGCATGCTAGGGGACAATGAGTGATTTTTCTGACAAACTGTTTTAGAACGAATTTGTGTGTTCTATTAATGTCATGAATTTCTGTCGTTTTGAAACGAAATTCTGAGTTCTGAATTTTTAATGATGCTGATATATAATATATATATATATATATATATATATATATATATATATATATATGATGCTCTGTACTAAGACTTTTTTGATTTTCAGGTATGGCTCCTCCAAAGAGTCTTGCTGACAAGGGACATGTTATGCGCACTAAGCGCAAGACAGAGCAAGAACAGGAGTTCCCTGAGGGACCAGGTACTTCCTCCTAGAGTACTGCTCAGTCCCTTCGATTCCGCTCTCCTGAACATGAGGAGCATTATAATCGGATTAAGGGGAAGGAGGTAGTACACTAGAGGAAGGTGATTCTTATGGGGAACCATTATTCCTTCATCACTGAGGAGATCAACAGGAGGAGTTGGGGCTTTTTAGCTTCTTTTCCTCAATGAGTTGACCTTAAACTCATCAAGGAATTTTATACTAATGCCTACAACCCAGACCTCGAGGACCCTAAGTTTTTACTATGGTGAGGGGTGTACAGATGATTTTTGATGCGGAGACCATCAACTTCTTCCTAGGTATAGTGAACAACTGGGGGGAGAATAGTGAGCATCAGCTGATGCCTGCAGTCCAGGCCCTTGCCCAGCCGATCTTGGACACTTGTTGCAAACCGGGCACCCGGTGGGTCACAGGGACATCCGGGAATTTGCTAAGACTGATGAGGCGGGATTTGAATCCCGTGGCCCATGCATTCATTCATGCTAACCTGTTGTGCAGCTCCCACGAGTCGGACATCATAGCTCCCCGGGCTCACCTCCTCTATGCCATCATGACAGGGAAGACCATTGATGTTGGCTCAGTTATAGCCAACGACATCCAGCAGAAGGCTAACTCACAGGACAGGAAATGGGTGTTGGCTCATGGTTTTATGATTACAGAGTTATGTGCTCGGGCCGGATTAGCTGTCACAGAGGAGGTTGAGAAAGCAGCTCGGCAGCCAATAGACCATAAGTACATTCGTTGTCACTGCTATGGAGAGTCAGCATCACTCTAGAGGCTGAGAGAGCAGCACCTCAGGAACCGCAGCACCCATCCACAGAGCAGATGATGATTGTGCTCCAACACAATCTACAGGCGATGATGCGGTCACAAGAGGCCACCAGAGATTTCTTCAGGGAGCAGCTTAGAGCTACCCAAGAGGGCCGAGCCCCAGTTTACCCATCTGAGGAGGAGCTGGGGCCTCGGTTTGACTGGCAGGACTTTCCTGGGGACCAGGCTGCCCATCCAGGAGGGGGGTTCCCGAGGCTGCAGATTCCCATCATGAGTATGATTCAGGAGGCCAGGATGATGAGGAGGAGGACCCGCTGAACATGATAGTGTATGGTTTAGTCCGCTTGGGCTCAACCTTTATTTTGATGGTGGGATCTTCCTTTTGTTTTTATTGAGTTCTAGTTCGATTGAGTTGTATATTTTGATTAGCTAGAAACTCATATGACTGCTTACATATATTTTGATGCACTATTTTATATATATATATATTGTGGTGCATGTTTATTTTTATTTTTTTATTATTATCATGAATTGACCATAGTTGACTTGTGAAAATTAGATGTCGCTCGATTGGAGCGCAATGTTAGGATGCCTACTGATGAAAAGACAATTACTCTGGACCACTATATGTACCAAGAGGTAAAGGAAGCTACACAAGAGAGACGGATCCCCTTCCCGAAACTCGAAAAATTGACAAAGAACAAGAAGAGAAGGAGGGTCTGTTTCACTTGAGCTTTGATAGAGGAGTAAATGACTACGTCCGGAGGGAGATTGAGTGTGAAGTGAAAGAAAGGCAAAAGAAGTTCCCGGTGTGTATTGACACCGAGCACTTCATGTATGCGGCCGTGAAGAAAGTCGTAGAAGAAAAGCGTATCCTATTCCCCGAAGTGGAAAAGTTGACTAAGGAATAAGAAGCGGAAAAGTGGGATCCGACGTGGTTGGCAGTCCATAGAAGGGCCAAACCTCCGAGGAAGGAGGCTGCCATGACTAGACCCCAACTTGCATGGGCAAGGCATGATGATGAGGCCGAGTCTAGTCGGCCTAGGAAGAAAGCAAGGAGAGATGAGGAAGAGTTGAGGAATGCTAATGAGAGTTTGGGGTCTGCTCGGCCCCTTGAGATAACATTTATAAACCTTACTTTCCTTTTCTTTGTTTTTATTTTTCGTGAGTCATACGAATGGTCTTGTATATAAATAAGTTGATAGAGTAGTGTCGGTGAGCTTATACGAATTGATTAAATTGATCATAGATGGAATGCATGATAAATGTGAATTGTGATGTTTTCCCCATGATTTGAAAATTTCAACCACATGTGAGAAATTGAAATTGGGAACTTTGAAAAAATTTGTTGTTTAATTAAATGATTCATGATAAGTTTGGGGTGAAGGGGTGCACACACTTGGGATTATATCTCGGTAAATGCTGCTAAAATGTCCATATGAGGAATTTGAGCCTCCAACATGTTCTTAAATTGTGTGAATCCACTTGTGAGTGGCACTTTCTTAAATTTACTTGAATCTTTGCATGATTGTATGTTGCATCACATGATTAAGGCATTTTTATAGAATAAGCTACTTTGCCTAAAAAGAACCAACCATGATGCATGTTCCTTAGTTAGCCACATTGAGCCTCATAGCCTATTTTTCTTGGTAACCTTATGTGATAAGCCAAAAATCTGAAAAAAAAAATCATATGAACTCAATCTTAGAATTTAGGAGAGCATGGATGCTTTTAAAAACAAAGGTTGCAGGAAATTATGTTTGGGGTGGCTACAAGTTGTTCATTAAGTTGTGGTGGTAGGAAGGAAAAAAAAAAGAGAGAGAGAAAAATTCAAAAATGCCAAAGGAAGAATAAAAGGGGATATAAAAGAAAAGGTTGTAGCCACCCAAAGTTTCAAAAATGATAAATGGAAAAAGGAATAAGAGTGGAAAATAAGTGTAAAAATTTCATGCTCTCTTAGTTCCTAGGGTATTTGCCTTGAAATTTGATTATCATGCCTTAGCCAGACCCCATTACAACCTATAAAAGACCTTTTGATGGTGCATGCATATTTTCGTGGGAACTTTGTTCAAGATGAAAAATCAAATTTAAGGAAAATGTGCTCGAAGTGTGATATTGAGGGAAAATTGATAAACATAGACTCTTGAGCGATTAAAGTGAAATTATACACCTTTGTGAGGAATGCAATTGTTTTATTTGGTTATCTCCCTCTTGTGTGTAGTTTGAATCCTTTGCATGGAGTGATGATTGCAATGAATGATGAATTTCTCTTTAGTTTTGAGTAAGTGTGCATGTGTGGATAATATTGATGATATAGGGGAGAACATTGATTGGAATTGAATTGAGAAAATTGCATGAAATATGTGATGTTTGATTGAGTTAATTGAGCTTGCCAAGTCTTGAGTCTTTTGATTTTTTAGTTTGCTTCAGGACAAGCAAAGTTTAAGTTTGGAGAATTTTGATAACCCTCTGGCTTATCTAGTTTTACATCTGGAAGGGCCATGGTTTGTGTGCCAATTGATCGAGTTTAATCTCGATTTTACCCAAATTTGGCTTTATTTGTCCTTACGAAAAGTTTGAGTCATTTTGTTAGTTTTTAGGAATTTTATTAATTTTTTGTGCCAAATAAAACACTTCATGCTACTTAGAGTTTCAAGTCAAAAGTGAAGCTGGATAAAGCTAGAAAAAAAAGAGGAAAAAGCAAGCTGGAATACAAAGTTCAACTGTCTCGCCCGGTGAGCCAGAGGCCAAAAGTGAAGATTTTTAAAATTTCTCTGGGGCGTCCCGAGAGCAAGGACTCGCCCCACAAGTCAGAGAGGCAGACTTGAGGACCAATCTGGGGTGCCACGTGAACTACTATTGGCCCCGCGAAGCAGAGGAGGGAATTCTGAAGGTTCCTTGTCTCACCCTGCGAGACAATGTTCGTCGATCGAAGAACTGAAATTCTGACTGGGCCAAAACTCAACATTCGCCATGCGAACAATTGCTAGCCTCGCAAGCGCGTGAAATCTCAATATAGTATTTAAGATTGTTATTAGTACAGTTTTTGGACCCTAATCCTAGTTTTTGAGAGTTGCATGTCCCTAAGCAATATTACTGAGTTTTGTGGATGCTTTCGCTTGATCTCTTGTGGATCATGTACACTATGAGGAACTAATCCTCTTTTCTCAGGAATCGACGTAGCCGCACATGACGGCATAGTGAAATTTGTGATGTTTTCTATTCCTTTCTTCTCAATCTTTGCTTCTTAATTATGATTTGTATGTGTTAATCAAAAGAGCTCGTGATTAACTAGCCAAGCGTGATGAGTCCGACCGGAGATTCATGCTTTAGGGTTTTAATTAAGAACACAAGTTGATCATTGATAGAGATATAATAAGTGTAATTGATATAGAGAACCAAGATCTTAATGAATTATTGCATGTTAATCATTATAGAGATATAGTTGATTAGTGTGTAAGGGTATTTTGTTTTGCGCTTGAAGGAGGCATTAGAATAATTTAAGGTTCCTGGTTGGCATAAAGATTGAATTAGGAATAGATAAATAATCACATCTAGATCTAAGCTTGATTGTGTAGGTGAAATTGTGACCCTGATTCTCCTAATCATACTTTCAATCTTGATAATTGGTTCGATTTGTTTTGATTGTTTTGCGATTTTGTTAGTTAATTTTGATATCTCAATTGATCACACCATAATCTTCTCTCTATTGACTTGGTCAAACTTAAATTATCTATTTAAATTTAGATAAATTGGTCACTCAATCTCTGTGTTTGTTACTCGGTTTTTACCATTTTATTTATTACTTTCTTCGATCTGGTACACTTGCCGAAGCCCATCAGTCTGCTAAGCAGACCTGTCGAGCATTATGAAAATAATGTCATGGAACTATTGAGGGCGTACGAAAGTTCGAACAGTTAGAGCCCTTAAAAAGCTCATCAAATTAAAAGATCTCGATCTCATCTTCCTTATTGAAACAAAGAGGAAGTATTCTGAAAAAAATAGAATGAGAAATTTTGGTGGTTTTCAAAATATAGTTGTTGTAAGTTGTGCTGTTGAGGGAAGAGAAAGAGCTAGAGGATTAGCTTGTCTTTGGGAAAAATACTATTTTAGTTGAAATCATAGGAATGAGCCTTAGCTACATAGATATGATTATTAGCCCAAAAGATTGAATGATATATGTAGAAGCACATGTTTCTATGGGTTTCCAGAAAACCAAAATAAGCACTTATCCCATGAGATCTTAAAGAACCTAAATCTAATCAACCAAAATCCTAGCTGGATCATCTTTAGTAAATCTAATTTGGTGCTCTCTTGGGGGGGGGGGGGGATTAGAAGGCAATCCAGTCAATAATACTCACATAGACATGTTTAGGGAAACTTTACGTATGTGTAATCTAGTTGATCTTGGCTTTGAAGGAGATAAGTTTACTTGGAGCAATAACCAAGCTAATGAGGATAACATAAAAGCCAAGTTGGACTGGTTTGTGGCTTCTATTGCATGGAAATCTTCTTTCCCAAATGTTGCAGTTTTTCATCTTTTAAGATATGCATCTGACCATATGCCTATTTTATTGAATTTAACTCGTAATTCTAGGCCTAGGAAGGAAAGAACCAGACTAGTAAGATTTGAACAGATGTGGGTTGGAGATGAAAATCAGAGATTTGGGGAAATTCAGAAGAAGAAAATAAGGAAACTGAAAAAGAGCTTAAGAAGCTGATGATTAGAAGCCATGAGTTTGGATATTAGAACGGGATAAGGTAATTAGAAAGAACTATGGATGGCCTCCTAGAAAGTGAGGAAATCTAGCGAAATCAAAGATCAAGAGCCATGTGGCTTCAACATGGAGATAGGAATATTAGTTTCTTTCATCAAAAGGCTTCTCATCGCCATGAAAGAAATTGGATTGACTCCATCAAGGATAATAATGGAAGGATTTTTAAGGAGGAACAAGCCATTGGAAGGGTTATCATAGAATATTTCCAATCTTCTAACCCAGCAAATATTGAAGAAGCCACTTCAATAGTTAAAGATAGAGTCTCGGATAATATGAGAAGTATCTTGGAGGGAAGCTTCACTAAGGAAGAAGTTATTTCTTCCCTTAAGCAGATGAAGCTCACTGCTACCCCTAGGTCGATGGCATCCCTGCCTTATTCTATCAACATTTTTAGGAGACTATAGGAAATGAAGTCTCTAGTTTTGCTCTAGATGTCTTGAATGGTAAAAAGGATGTTGGAACCATTAACCAAACTCTCATCTGTCTGATTCCTAAAGTAAAAATCCTAATCATGCTAGCGAGTTTCGCCCTATCTCCCTATGTAATGTTATCTTTAAGATCATTACCAAAACTATTGCTAATAGGCTAAAAATCATTCTTCTAGACTTAGTTGGTCCTTATCGAAGTGCGTTTGTTCCAGGTAGTCTTATAGCCGATAATACCTTAATTGCATTTGATACCTTTCACCATATGAGGAAGAAGAAGACTGATAATTAAGGGCTGGTTGGCTTAAAATTGGATATGTCAAAGGCGTGTGACCAAATTGAGTGGAATTCTCTTCAACAGGTCCTTACATCTATGAGATTCCCTATAAAATGGATAAACCTCATAATGAAATGAGTATCCTCGATATCTTTCTCTATCTTGCTGAATGGTAGACCTCTACCCTATTTTTTCCCTAACAGGGGGTTAAGACAAGGAGACCCCCTATCTCCCTACCTCTTCATCCTTTGTGCAGAAGTTTTTACGAGGCTAATTCTTAGAGCACAAGAGAGGAAATATTTGCATGGGATAAAGATAGCAAGATTAGCCCCTGAAATTACTCGTCTATTCTTTTCAGATGACAATCTTGTTTCCTTTAGGGCAAACAAGAAGGAATCTGAGGAGATGATGAGAATGCTTGACAGATATCAATCTGCATCAGGTCAACTTATTAATATGGATAAGTCTGAGCTTTCCTTCAGCTAAAATTTGCTAGAATAAAATAAAATTAATATCCGGAGTTGGATGAGTATAAAGGCTGTGGAAAGTCACTCTAAATACTTAGGTGTCCCAACTTTTGTTGGTAGATCGAAGGAACAAATTTTGACTTCATTCAGGATATGGCATAGAAGAAATTGAAAGAATGGAAGGAAAAATTACTTTCTGCTGCAGGCAGCTAAATTCTTATTAAAGTTGTAGCCCAATCTATCCCAACGTACATTATGGAATGCTTCCCTTTATCGAACAACCTATGCAATCATATTGAGAGTATGATCATCAGGTTTTGGTGGGATAGTAAACAAGGGAAAGAATATTGCATTGGGTTAGTTGGAATAAGCTATATAAAAAGAAATTAGAGGGTGGGATGAGTTTTAGAAGCTTTAAGGCATTTAATGAGGCCCTATTAGCAAAGCAGAGCTGGAGACTCTTATCTTATCTTATCCCTAAATATTACCGATGTACAGACATTCTTTATGCTATAGAAGGTTACTCTCCAATTTTTACTTGGAGAAGTATTTACCTTGCTTTAGGGATCATTAAGAAAGGTGGCCATTGGAGAATTGGAAAGGGATCAAATATAAACATATGTGAAGATAATTGACTCCCTTTCCAAGTGGGGAATAAAATCAGGAGCCCAAAGCCAATTAATAGTGATATTTTGATGGTTGGCTAGCTCATGCACCCTAATTTTCAAGGCTAGAACTTGAATCTAATTAAAAATTTGTTCCTACCCTTTAAAGCTGCCCAAATTTCCCAAATCCCTTTACCCTATACAGTGCAATCGAATACTTTCATATAGGGGGACCAAAGAAGGGGAATATACAGTCAGATCATGGTACCACGGAATTAAACAATAGGAATCAAGCCTTATTCCTAATTCTATTTTGCATGAAGAAATCTTGAAAAAATTATGAAGGATGAGAACTAATACCTAAGCATATTCAGCTGCTATGGAGAATCCTGATTAATGCCATCCCAGTAAGATCCAATCAATATGTCCTAGATGCAAGCAGAAAGTAGAAGCAATAAATCATGTCTTCAAAGAATGCATTTAGGCAACTTAGATATGGTTTATCTCACCCTTAGGGATTCGTTTACAGGATGACAATGGAGAGGAATTATTGGATTGGCTTGATGCTTTCATTAACAGCGCTCCAACTGAAGCTTGAAGCTTCTGAAATGGCGGCGATAATTAACTATGCAATATGGTGGGCGAGAAACCAAATCTGTTTTGAGAACTGTAACACTCTGTTTTTTGTTAAGTGCTTTTATGTATGTTTGTTTGGTTGTTTAAGCCTTAGGACTTAGCTTAGAGTTGTTGTTGAGGGGCTAAGTGGGATTTCTAGGCTTAAAATCCCTTTCTTAAGCTTGTGTCTTGTGACTATCTGAGTCACAAGCACGACCACTCGATGAGAGAACGCGTCTCGTTGACGCTGAGTTGAGCATGCCCGTGCTCAATAGAGAGCACGACCCTGCTAGAGTACGGTGATCTGGTCGTCCGCTGGTGGTTTACCCAAGGTTTGGTGAACCGTGTGCCCCCGTCATGGCGCATCCGAGAGTATGGTGTGTCGGCTATCCAAGGGGTTCACCCATGGTTTGGTGAACTGCTGGCGTTGGTGCTTTTTGGCCAATGTGGATATGTAATTCCAAAGTTGCATTCCTGAGATAGTTTGGATCCACATGCATGATGGAGTAGCGGAGTAGAGTTGCAATGCATAGCATCTGTTGATTGACTAAACATGTTGATGTGATTTTCTATACTTAATGATGTTATGTATATATGTTGCTTTGCTATATGCTATATGCTATGATGTATGTTCATCTTGCTTACTATCTCCATACCGATGTGTTTACATGTTTTCTTACTCCTTGTTTTCTCTGTTTCTATTTTGGCATGTATCTCTTTATGCAGAGGACGGTGAGCAGCCAGTGGAGGAGTGACTCTGAGAAGCCGCGACTCTAGCTAGTATGTTTAGATGTTTTAGTTGTTTAATAGTTTTCAGTTTCGTTTGTATTTCGTGGATTTTATTCCGGATCTGTTATATCAGTTCTGTATGTGACATCGGGGTTGGGTTATGTTTTATGCTTATGTCTTACGTTTATTTAATTTTAAAACTATGTTTCTTTCCACGTTGTGAACTAGTTCATGTGGGACCTTTCTACCCATGAACCTTTTTAGATTAATTAAATGAATATGCATGTTTTATTTTAAATATCTTTACCTATAATTGCTTTATATAACATGCGGGGTAGAGGGTGTCATAAGAACAAGCGAATTCCGGTTCTACTAACTATTTTAAGGGTAATCGCTTCTCTTATGGAATATAAGACCTGTAGCATGGCGATTCCTAGAAAAACGCTAACCAGAGCCCCTCAGATCTCAAACGAATGGAAACCTCCCTGTTGATTTAGAAATTTGATTTCCTCTTTTTCGACAAAGCAACCAACAAGTAAGTGTTTATCAGGTGTTTGCAGACTCCCTCATTTCTGTTGGTAATCTTGCAAAAGGACTTTGTCAAAATGAAGTTTCGGCAGTGAGTCAACCTTAATTCAACAAGCAAGTAAACTAAGGGTGCGAGAATGTTAAATTTGATAAAAACATAAATAGAAGTAAGAAAGTACTACTGAAAATATTAAATTAAACTAGAAATGTGAAAACGGTATGAACTTTAAAAGAACGGAAAAATAAAAAGTGCTTTGAAACTTAAAATGTAGAATAGTAAATGTGAAAAGAATTAAAAATGCAAATAAGTAAAATAGTACGCGAATTAAAATATGTTCAAAATGTACAAAGTTCACCAATCCAAAAAGAGATCTGAATTTCAAAATCAATCAAGTTCATAGAGAATTTAGAGCAATGAAAGCGTGGAGTTTTGGAAAATAAATGTGGGAATGGCAACTTGATGTAACTTCGTTTAATCCTGTTATGAGTATGAGGATGTGTGAGAGTGTGGTCAAAGTATCCAACCGTTTGTACATCAGAAAAAGCACTATATATAGAGAAAAGATATAACTTCCTAAGTCCTAATCTACTGCCATCTATCCTATCGACACATGTGTTTATTTTTTCCATGGCCGAGATCTAATATCCACTACTCCACTAGCTGGATTGTGGCTTTGAGCTCCCTCTGGAGTGTAACCGCCAATTCCCTCATGTTACCACGTTTTCGCATGGGTAGGCCCACCTTAATGTTACTGAATTGGAGTATCTTTTCTTTTCGACGCTAAGTTCTGCATACTGTCGACATCCAGGCTCTCTTTGAAGCCCTCTTCCTTTTTGACGACATTCCTCCTTCCTGATTTTTGCCTTTTACCTCCGGAGTACATGTGTGTCGATCAAAGCAACCTGAAATTTGAAGTAACTTGTGGAAATTTCTTAGCTTCCACTTGCTTCTATTCCAATATCACCTGTTTCGACACTGTATTTTAGTAAGTCTACGTCGGAATGCCAGTTTCCATACTTAGGCAATTTTTCTGTTTCATTCCTTTCAGTAACTCACCATGCGAATGTCAAAATTCCCCTTTTCGATCAAAATTCTATTTTTGGTCCTAACACTCCCCCACCCAATATTTACAAAATTAATATTGATGTTTCTCTTTCCATTGATGCTTGGTGTGGCTTTAGGGTGATTATTCTGGACTAGGAAGGAAACGTGCTGGGGGGAGTGATGCCCGATGATTCCGAGTACTGCAGAAGTGATGGCGGTTTGAGAAGGAATGAGACTTACATTAGATCTATCTTTTCTGAATGTGGTGATGGAAGCTAACACATTACAAATTATCAAAGGGCTTCAGAATGTTTCTATGGACCACTCCTACTTGGGCTCTATTTTAAAGGAATTTTTTTAAGCAATGTGATCCTATGTCACCATAAATTTATTGATAAAAAGAGGTAAAACGAAGAAAAGAAAACCATGTGGGACATAAACCAAAATCCATGCAAATATAGAAAACAAGGATCATGTAAATCTAGAGTTAAGCCTTCTATTCTTTCTCAGGTTATACTTATGAGTTTTAGAGAAAACCACTGTGAAGTTTGAATCATCCCCAGTAGCATTATCATTCTGCTTTGCTGAGAGATAGAGACATTCTCAAGGTTATCCTCATCCCCATCTCCCAAAAACTTGGCAAGAACTTTCATATCATGAATAACATTAGGATGCATAGGGGTTCAATTAATCACAAAAGTCTCAAAACTCTTACCACTAATTGTTAAATCACAGGAAGCCATGGAATGCATTGAAAAAGCAGGATCAGTCACAATAGGAACAGGAGCTGAGTTTTGAAGAATGGAATTTGAGACACTATTAGGGGTGGTCTCAATCGATTCGCACTAGCCTTGTCAGCCAAATTCTTATCATTATCCAAAAAAGGACTATTAACATCCTTATCAATCATATTAATGTCACCACCATTCTAGGTAGTATCACCTACAGTTTTGGCCTGCACAAACCCCAACAAAGGGTTAGAGACTACCTATTGATGAATCTGTTGCTGGTTTCCATTGGTGGTTGTAGGAGTTTCTTGAACAACTTGAATTGCAACAAGAGAAGAAGAGCCACTAGTGCCTTCCTTAGGAGCAGACATTGTTACATTATCCTCTCTTTCTAATAAGCAACATCAATATTGATAACTGAAGTGGTCACTTCTTTATTCTTAGGGACATATTTAGGAGCAGCCTTGCTCGCTACCAAATTAATAGGTTTCTCCTTCTGAATCACTTGATCTTTACCAGAGTTAGGAACAAAAGTAACAATCTTTTTACAGTTAGCCAAAGAATGACCAATTGTTTTGCAAGTAGGACAGAAAAGTAGTAATTTTTCATACTTTATTCCCACAAAAAACGCATATCCCTCTGTTTTCACCATAATTTGGTCATGCAATTGTCCAGTAAGATCAATGTGGACAAGAATTCTAGCAAAGTGATTCAGAGTTTGATTTCTAGTTGCTTTATCCAAAGAAATAGGGATACCAAGACCCTCTTCAATTTCAAACAAGATTCTCGGCCTCCAATATTCTTGAGTAGCCCATGTATGAGAACCCAAGAATGTGTGTGTATCTACTTTAAAGAATTCAGGTTGAAATCAGGAGACCAAGAAAACAATCGAAGGATTCTTGGTGTGAGATTCCAAGAACCCACCGTCTAAACGCTACACAAGTCTTCTAGGGAGGCAAATTCGAACTCATAAAATCCTTTACCAAGAGGAACCATCCTCCATTGACCAAGAGGTTCCCAAAGCTTGGATAATTTGGAGCGCAAGTCTTCATACTTGACGGGTGAATCACCTTTTGAGAGGAATAATCGACCGTAAAGATTGTTTTTACAACCTTTCAAGCCAGCTTTGTATTCTTCCTCAGAAATTTTGATCGATAACGCATCACCTTTTTGGCAAGGTCGCCACAATTGACTCAATGGAAAATCACAGGCATTACTCAGAGCTTGTGCGAAGGTCTTACATTGAGGAGAAGAGTCTGTAGGTGACAAGAAGCTCCATGGGCAATTTGGTGTGACGTTAGCCATATATGCACAATGAACGAAACTCCGACAAAGAGACCCAATTAGAAGGCTGGAGAGGTCGCTGGTGATGGCGGAGCCATGCAAGGAAGACAGAAGCAGGGACCTGCTAGATCAGAACTGAGACCTGCAAGTAGTGCGAACAGTTTTGGACAAGGAGAGCAATGATCGGGGGAGCATGTGGGTCACAGATCTGATGCCGCGCTAGAGAGGCGGGGTTGGCGGCGGAATCAAAGCCAGAGCGACATAGAAAGAGCCACACTATTGCTCTCAAGTTTTTACAATGTACTCCCTCCGGACCTAAATATAAACAACAAAATAGCTACATTATTTGGACTTAAATATAAGCAAAAATAATTAAGTCAACACTATTAAATGTTAGTCTTGCAAAAATCAAGAAAATTAACCAATCAAACTAATTCTCATTTACTTTTCCAGGAGCATTGCATATTCCCTAGACAATTAACTCTCTTTTTTACACAAATCAAGATAATTAAACTAACTTAACTAACTTTCTTAATATGTGTGAATTTAGTTTTTTTTGCTTATAATTAGGTCCGGAGGTAGGAAAGGAAACCAAGTGGCCCAATATCTAGCCAAGTATGTTGTAGATAATCCCAGGCAAACTTGGATTATCCCCCATGATTTCTCATTGCTGATTTCTGTCCATTTTTTAATAAAAGCATCTATTTTTTGTCAAAAAAAGTCATAGATCATAGTTGTGTCATGTTTAATGATTGGACAAAACTTAAACGTTGTTCTAGAAATGCAGTGTTGTCTATTCAGTGAGAATAGGACATATTTAATAATTATTACATATGTTATATTTTCAGATATATTCTTCTTATTGAATTTGCCCCAAATAATTTCTAAAGTTTGACTTATCACCATTTGTGTTTTGTATTCGTATCCCGTGTGTTATCCGTAATGCAAAGAACACATTGGAATTCCCAAAGTATATATATATATGTGCATGCTCTAACACTCGCACACAGACCATCTATATTTAAACCTCGACACTTTAAGCACTTAAATTGAAAGTCGATATAATATACAAACATGACAATACTCTCAGTGCTTAGTACTTGGGTCAAAGGATAATGCAGTAACAGTACCTCTTGGAGTTACAACAAAATCTGAACCAACAAAATAAAGATTCAAAGCATAAAAAAATACACAAAGAAGCTCTCTATGACTCAAGCTGAGCATACCAGACACCCTGGATCTTCACATCCTTGGGTGCTTTAGCTCCCAAATCTGTGTCAGAAGGCTGAACACTCTCAAACACACCAATAACCTCACCAGTCTCAGGCTTGGTCTTGGTCACACTCAATGTGATTTTCCCTTTGGATGATGAAGCACTCTTGTTGTTCTCTTTAGCAAGTTCTTCCTCATCTCCTCTTCCACCAGCAGGCAATGCAACCGCGTTGTCGTAACCTGTAGATGCACCCCTTCCCTTGGGGTCCAAGAAAGAGCTTCCACGGTACGATGGCACTAGAAACTCCCCACCAAATTTCTCTGGCTTCCCTGATGCCACCAACTGCTTGATGGTGAAAAGGAATGGCACACGCTCGCCGCCGGGTAGCTGAACTGTGACGGCAGCATAGTCTATGCCATCTTTCTCCACAAATTTGACAGTGCCATCAGGAGAAACTTCAAAGGGTCCTTCTATCTCATCAAGGGTGTAGGTCAAACGGGTCATGAGCTTGGTGTTTTGGAAATCGAGTGGGGCGTTCTTGGTTACACCCTCGGCCTTGACTGTGAATGAAGTAGGCTCGAGACACAACTTCTTGGCATTGTATTTGCCGGGTTGGAAGGCGAATGAGTCTACTCCACCGTCAATGGTTGGGCACTGGTTTGCGGTTCCGGTGCCCTTCACTTCCAAGTATGTCTTGCTCTGGATTTCATCATAGGTTAGCCGCTTTGGAACACCTTCAGCACTTGCTCCCTGAATGTTGATCAAGATTAATTCTTAGTCAGTCATGTAACTAAGCAGACGAATATGAGAAATTTTTTAGGACGTGTTTGGTTTGTTTCCTGTATTCTTACTTATTTTATTAATAATTGCAAAAATATTGCATGTTTTTCATTTTGTTTCTGATCTTCAAAAGATTTGTACAAGAAATAATGAAAACAAATATTTCCAGCACAAACCTTTGAACGCATGAAATTGAATGAAAACAATATGACAATTTTACAATTATTAATAAAATAGGAAATGAAAACAGAACACAAGAAACAAATCAAATAAGTCCTAAGGTGGAATACGGTGATGAACTACATAACTAATTTTGCACACATTGAATGGTAGAGAGTAAGAACTTTTTCTTCCTTCGCAAATCCATAAGATTGTCTAGGTGAACTAGTCTTAACTTAGCAAATTAGTTAACAATCCAAGTTAGCATTTACATTGCATGAATTAGTATCTCAGTCAAGTTGGATAAAGATATACGGTGCAGATGACAGATGACAGGCTTGGGTTGGGATCATAAAGCTCTTCTGCTGAATATGTCACATTAAAAATAAATTATTAAATTATTGATGTCTAAGATCATTTCATTCCATTGTAATCACAGCTATCATTGACCTCCTTAATCAAATTGACTTTTACTACTTAATAATTTACATACCACCACATCATTCATCACAATGAATTAATCCAACAAAAACGAAGAATTAAAAGGGGAAAAAAAACTCAAACTTTGGTAAGGATGATGAAAGTATATACTTTATAGACTAAGGCCCTAAGTCTTCATTAAACAGAAGACACCTAATTTTTCAAATGAAATGAATGACTTATCTAAGGGTGCATGTTTGATTGTATCAAATTAAATGGAATAAAAGACGATATTTAAAAGGGGTGAAAGCAACATACAGAGACAACAAGAGCAGAGGTGGCAAGGGCAAATCCTGCAAGTTTGGTGGCATCAACAAACTTGTGAGCCAAGTCCTTAAGATCAGCCTGAAGGGAGCAAGTGACCTTAGCTCCAGTGGGTTCCAACCCAAAAGCCTTAGAAATGGACTGAGTAGACTTCAGCTGCAAAGTGTTGCTGCTACGACCCAACTTGGTTGGTTGCATGAGAGTAGCTGCTGCTGCTTGTAGTGAGGCTGCCATTGCTGCTGTTAAGTTGCAACCACTCTTCTCTAATTACTATGTAGTTTGGAAGTGTTTTTGTGTTGGAGAGTGGAGAGAGGACAATTATTTGGTGGCTGTTGTGTCATGTGAGTAAGATAAATGGATAGGATAAGGTGATCTCTTATTGGATGATTGAAGGTAATGGCAATGGTTTTCTTGGTTGCCACGTTTGCAAACTTCTCAATTGGGATAAAGATACTCTGTCAGAAATTTGATGACTGGGATCCGAAAACAAACACCAGCTTCTAAAAATAATAAGTATCATTTTGTCATATGTTTTTATATTTAAATTTTAATTATTTGTTATCTATATTGTTTCTAAAGTAAAATGGATTTTTTATCAATAATTATTAAAAAAAAAAGTATAAAAAAAAAGTGTGATAAAAAAATTATGGTTGTTTGAAAAATCAGGAGGAACATGGATCCGGGAACACACACCACACATTTTAAAAGAGAAGCAATATGGTGGTGGGGAAAGATGTTACACTGGTCTATGCAAAGAGACATGTTTTATTCTCAATTTTTTTAATATTTCATATCAAGAGAGTGAATGCGCGTGCTGGCAAAAATATTTTGGAGTGGTATATCAAATATGAGGAGGAATCAACTTACACATAAAAGAGTTTACAACTCTTACACTTAATCTCAGCCACTAAAATAATGGAAATCTGATGGTCCAAAATCATTCACTAAAAATACTCACGTGACCCAATTTCTCCTATAGCTGTTTTTTTTTTTTCATTTACAATATTTTCTCTTCTCTTTAGCTGCACCTTCTTACTCTCACAATGGAACCCTGTTGTGATGGCTGGGCACTGAACGACGGGAAGGAGTGAACATGACGGTGTTTTTTTTTTTTTAAATAATAAGAAAAAGAAAAAATATGAATTTAAGTTGCTAACATGGTCCTTCCACTCCATGCCTCCATTTCCCTCTATTGTTTCAATAGCAGCAGCTGCAAGTGAAACCTTGTTTCCCTTCTACCTACCTTTTTATAGCTTAGTCCCAAAAAGTGTTGAGACCTCATAAGTCTAAAACACATTCAAAGTGGAAATCCTCTATGTTTTGATGATTCCAAATAGTTCAAGTATGGTAATATTGAACCAAATGAAATTACTGATATATTTGATAAGTGTGCAGGAAAATAGGCTTGAAGTCACTCGTCTAAATTTCACACGTCTACTTTTTAGTAGAAGCTCAGCAGTGACTCGTCTAAGTTTCACTCGTCTAAAAAGTTAGTCAAAGAAAGTCAACGCTCAAGAAAGACTAAGCTCAGTTAGTGACGTGGCAAGAAGCATGCGTCTAAGTTTGGCTCAGCTGACCACCCGTCTAAGTTTCTGAACAAACTTTCACCCGTCTAAGTTTCTGAACAAACTTTCACCCGTCTAAGTTTCTGAACAAGCTTTCACTCGTCTAAGTTTTTGGATGACTCTCACCCGTCTAAAAACTCTCATTACTGACACCAAGTCAGTATGTCAGAAATCAAGTCCAAGTCACCATATTCAAAATTATAGGCCATCCTTATGGACCTCGAAGACCTCTGGACAATAGCTCAAAGGACAAAGAATAAAAGAACGTTGTTTCAAGGTTTTAAGGAATAAACACGCTATCTCTGCACCACTGCAGTAACCTTTTGCCTATTCCAGTACAAAGTGAAAGTACTTTTTGGAAAAGTAAACTGATGTTGCACTGAAAGAGGAAAGCTCTCTGCAACAAGTACAAGAAGCCTGCTGCCATATACTCTGAAAAGAACAGCTGCTCAGTTTAAAGTGTACTCTTGGACACTCTTGACAATGCCCAATGTTTTCAAGCATTTAATGAATACTCAGAACGACTCTTTGGCATTAAATGGTGTCTCAGAAAGCTCAAGTCAGATGAACACACTTTCTGAAGCTGTGTCAAACGGATCTCTTGATTGAAGCCTTTAAATAGATCAAACAATGAAGATGAAGATAAGAAGTTGAATATCAAAAGAACTCTGCACAGAAGCATTTACTCTCTTCATTAACTTCTTCATTCCTTCATTGAATACATACTCAATCATTAGATATAAATTCGCAGTCTTTCATACTTCATATTTATTTCACTCTCTGAGTGTGATCTGAAAGACTTGCAAGTTGTATTAACTATACAAACCTTCTATCTCTTACTGTTTTTGAGCCTGAAGAGGCTAGGTGAGAAAAGAATACTTGTTTGAGTGTTGAGTCTGAAGAGGCTAGGTGTGCAAAGAATACTTGTACTGTAATTTACTCAGTTATAGTGGAAACTTGGTGCTGCCAAGAAACTGGACGTAGCCCTGTGGATTTTGGGGTGAACCAGTATAAATCTCTTGAGTGATATTTCTTCTCCCTTATCTTTTAATTTGTTTGAGTATTGTTTCAGTCTTAGCTTTTTAACTTGGGGAGTTAATACTGTGGTTATCAAACTCTTTTTAACCTTTTTGATTTGTGTGTGCTATTCTGTTTTAATATTAGACGTTTCACTCGTCTAATCCTCTCTTAATCAAACCTTCTTGCTGTGCCTGCGAAAATCCTTTTTAAGTATCCGAAAAAGTTGGTAAACACAATTCAACCCCCCTTCTTGTGTTCACTTTGGTTATTTCAGTTGGTATCAGAGCTCAGCCTCTGGGTTGAGCACTTAACAGTGTAGAAGAAAAGATCTTGGAGATGGCAGGAGAAACCAGTGGAAGCAAAAACCATGCTGGAGAAGGATCCTCTATGTCGAGACCTCCTTTCTTCAATGGAGAGGACTACATCTACTGGAAAGAAAAGATGAAGTGGTTTTTACAATCCACTAACTCTGATCTTTGGGATATTATCGATGAAGGTCCTTTTGTCCCTAAAGATGACAAAGGAGAGGAAGTTCCTAAAGCAAACATGACCACTGATCAAAGAACAAAGTGGCAGCTTAATGCCAAAGCTAGATATGCAATCATGTGTGCTCTGAGCAGAGAAGAATTTGAAAAAGTCTGTGCTTGTGAGTCTGCAAAAGAAATGTGGGACTCACTAGCCATTGCTCATGAAGGAACTAGCAAAGTAAAAGAAACAAAAGTCAGCATGCTTGTCAGAAAGTATGAGCTGTTCAAAATGGAGGAAGGTGAAACTATTGGCCAAATGTATGGAAGGTTTCAGACCATAACCAATGGATTGAAATCTCTGGGAAAAATTTACAAGACTGAGGAACACATTCAAAAGATTCTCAGAAGTCTTCCAAAACAATGGAGACCACTTGTAACTGCTGTGTCTCAGGCCAAGGATCTAACAACAATGAAGCTTGATGAGCTTCTTGGGACTCTTCAGATTCATGAACAAGAACTGATTGAAGAGAACAATGGAAAGAAAAACAAGTCCATTGCACTCAAAGCTGACAAGAAGTCATCTAAGGGAGCAAGTTCAAAAGCTCTCAAAGCAGATGAATCTTCAGAAGAATCTGGAGAATCAAATGAGGATGACTCAGATGATGAAGATGATGAACTGTCTCTCTTCACCAGAAAAATGAAGAAGCTCTGGAAGAAAAGAAACTTCAGAAAAGACAAACCCTTCAGGCGCTTCATCAAAGACAAGCATAACAAGGATAGTGGATCTAATGACAGAAATGTCATCGTATGCTATGAATGTAAAAAGCCTGGTCACATCAAGGCAGAATGCCCTCAAATCAAAAAGCAATCTTCCAAGAAATTCTTCAACAAGAAAAAGAAAGGTATGATGGCTACTTGGGAAGATCTTGATGAAAGCTCCACTGAAAGTGAAGGAGAGGAGCTTGAAGCAAACCTCTGTCTTATGGCTGATACAGATTCAGAATCAGAAACTGAGGTACATTCTGAACTTGAAAAATTGAATGATGCCTATGATGAACTTTTGGAAGAATCCAACTATATATCTAAAGCTTTTAGATCCCTCAAGAGACAGTATGCTAAACTCTCTAATGAGTACACACAGAAATCTCTAGAGTGTGAAAAGTTAGCTGAAGAGAATAGTAAACTTAAGACTGAAAAGTCTGAAGTTGAGATCTCAGTTGAAACTCTACCATCTGAAGAAGTAACTAAACTTCAACAGAAAGTAGAAGAGCTCACCTCAGATCTTGCCAAGTTTGTTAATGGTAGAGATAATCTGACTAAACTCTTAGGAAGTCAGAGGCACTCCCTTAACAAAGAAGGTATTGGATATTCTAATCAAGAACATCATAAAGGATCAACAAAGTTTTCAAATGTAGCTGCTAAATCTATATGTTCCTACTGTGGAAAAGCTGGACATATCATGTCTAAGTGTATTCACAAAAAGAGAAGGAAGTCTTTACAGACTCCTCACACTAACAAAAAAGGACCCAAGAAAATATGGGTACCTAAGGTCATGATCATTCTTGTTGCAGACATTCTCAACAGAACAAAGCAAACACCTGTCATGGTATCTGGACAGTGGATGCTCGCGACACATGACAGGCGAAAGGTCTATGTTCCTAGACCTCCAACCTAAGAAAGGTGGACATGTAACTTTTGGTGGCAACCAGAAAGGAAAAGTTGTTGGTTTAGGTAAAATTGGTGGTAAACCTCCCTTACCTGTTATTAATGATGTGTTATTTGTGAAAGGATTAAAACATAATCTGCTTAGCATAAGTCAATTATGTGACAGTGGACTCTCTGTATCTTTTTCTAAGGATGCATGCATAGTCAATGACTGTAATGGAAAAACCCTCTTTTCTGCTAAAAGGCAAAACAATCTGTATAAGATTGACATGACTGAACTTTCAGATCAAAGTGTAACATGCTTTATGTCTAAAGAGGATGAAAAATGGCTGTGGCATAAGAAATTAGGACATGTTAGTATGAAGCAAATTTCAAAATTGAAAAAGCATAACCTTGTGAGAGGATTGCCTGATATTTCTTTTAAGAAAGATATTCTGTGTGATGCATGTCAGAGAGGTAAACAAGTAAAATCAAGTTTCAAATCTAAGAAAGAAGTCACATCCTCTAGACCTTTGCAACTGTTACACATGGATCTGTTTGGACCAGTTAGTGTAGCTAGCCTAGGTGGAAAGAAATATGGTTTTGTCATTGTTGATGACTATTCTAGATTTACATGGGTACTCTTCTTAACCCACAAGGATGAATCTTATAAGGCATTTTCAGTATTTAGTAAAAGAGTACAAAATGAGCAAGGTTTCTGTATCTCTGCTATTAGAAGTGATCATGGAGGAGAATTTGAAAATGAGCAGTTCAAACTGTTCTGTGAGGAAAATGGTATTTCTCACAATTTCTCTGCACCTAGAACTCCACAACAAAATGGAGTAGTTGAGAGAAAGAACAGATCTCTTCAAGAGATGGGAAGAACAATGCTAAATGAAAATAATCTTCCTAAGTACTTCTGGGCAGAAGCCATTAACACTGCTTGTTATGTACAAAACAGAATACTGATCAGGCCTATTCTAAATAAGACTCCTTATGAATTGTGGAAAGACAGAAAACCCAACATATCATATTTTCATGCATTTGGTTGTGAATGTTATATTCTCAACACAAAAGATCATCTTGGTAAATTTGATTCTAAAGTAGATAAAGGAATATTTAATGGTTATTCTGAAATGTCTAAAGCTTTTAGAATTTACAATTCTAGAACTTCTGTTGTAGAAGAATCAATTCATGTAAAGTTTAATGATGGTTTGAAGACTGATAGGGAACTATCAGATCTAGAAGATGATGTTGCAGGTATTGAACTCAATCCTACAGTAGAAGAATCTTCAGACAAGTCAAAAGTAGACGTATCTGAAATACAGACTGATGCTGATAAGTCTGAAACTCAGACTCTAAAGAAAGATTGGAAATTCAAGACCTATCATCCAGAAGATCTCATCATTGGAAGTCCATCTCAAGGAGTTAGAACCAGATCTGCCTTCAATGAAAACAACAACATGGCCTTCATATCAGATTTGGAACCTAAAAGGATTGAAGAAGCTCTGCAAGATGAAAGCTGGATTCTAGCCATGCAAGAAGAGCTAAATCAGTTCAAAAGGAATGATGTCTGGTCACTAGTTTCTAAACCCAAAGAGAAAACCATTATTGGAACCAGATGGGTGTTTAGAAACAAACTAGATGAAGATGGAAAAGTGGTAAGAAACAAGGCAAGACTAGTTGCCCAAGGTTACAATCAACAGGAAGGTATTGATTTCACTGAAACTTTTGCTCCTGTAGCTAGACTAGAAGCAATTAGGATTCTCATGTCATATGCTACACAACATGATATAACTCTTTATCAAATGGATGTTAAAAGTGCTTTTTTAAATGGAATAATTGAGGAGGAAGTTTATGTCAAGCAACCTCCAGGTTTTGAGGACTCTGAAAATCCTCACCATGTCTATAAGCTTAAGAAAGCTCTATATGGACTCAAACAAGCTCCTAGAGCTTGGTATGATAGATTAAGCACATATCTAATGGAAAATAACTTCATTAGAGGAAAAGTAGACACTACACTTTTCAAGAAATGTTCAAGAAAAGACTTTATAGTAGTACAGATCTATGTTGATGATATTATATTTGGTGCTACTAATGAAAAGCTCTGTAAAGAGTTCTCTGAGTTGATGCATAATGAATTTGAAATGAGCATGATGGGAGAGTTGAAGTTCTTCCTTGGACTTCAAATAAAACAGTCAAATGATGGAATCTATATCCATCAACAGAAGTACACCAAGGAGCTTCTGAAAAAGTACAAAATGGAAAATTCAAAGCCTATGAGTACTCCTATGCATCCAACAGTTGTTCTAAACAAGGATGAGGAAGGTAAAAAGGTAGACCAAACTGTCTACCGAGGTATGATTGGATCTTTGCTATATTTAACTGCTAGCAGACCTGATATTCAATTCAGTGTCTGTCTCTGTGCTAGATTTCAATCTGACCCTAAGGAATCTCATTATAAGGCTGTCAAAAGAATTTTCAGATATTTAATTGGAACCACTAACCTTGGTCTATTATATAAGAAATCTGAAGATTTCAGGTTAGCTGGATTCTGTAATGCTGATTTTGCTGGAGACAGAATTGATAGGAAAAGCACCAGTGGAGGATGTCACTTCATTGGAACAAATATAATCTCTTGGTCAAGCAAAAGGCAAAGCACCATTGCTCTATCAACTGCAGAAGCTGAATATATATCTGCAGCTGGTTGTTGTTCACAACTACTCTGGGTAAAATATCAACTTGAAGATTACTCAATGTTTGAGCATAATATACCTGTTTGGTGTGATAATACTAGTGCCATTAATCTGTCTAAAAATCCAATACAGCATTCTAGAGCAAAGCATATAGAAATAAAGCATCATTTCATTAGAGACTATGTTCAAAAAGGTGTTTTTGAAATTAAGTTTGTAAACACTGATTATCAGTGGGCAGACATTTTTACCAAACCCTTAAGTGAAGATAGATTTGTTTTTATAAGAAGAAATCTTAACATGCATAATGTACCTGATTAAATGTTTTGCTGTGTTGTCAGAAAAATTACTTGTCTATATTTTCTATGATTACTTGACTCGTCTAATTTAGCCAAGCGTCTAATGACGTGGCTAAAAGCACTCAGTGCTAATTTCTGACTGAGACACACGTACATTGCATTTTTTCCCTCCTTTTCTAAAATATTTTATTTTATTTGAATTTGATTATCTGTCATTTATGGCAACACTCTCTTTCCTCTTTCCCAATGCAAAAAGCACTCAAACGTTTTTAGCATAAACCCGTGTCTTTTCAAAAATTACCCACTCAAAAAGTTTCTTGCTTACAAACTCTCTCTCTAAGCTCTCTTCGTCTTCACCTTCACGAAACCTTCTCTGTCAAACCCTAATCTCTTCTCTCAAATCAATGGCACCCAAAAGCCTCCTTGAGACGCTATCTGAGAAGACTAAGGTATCTGTTACTGAGCTGAAGAAGGTGCTCCCTGGAAGAGTTCCAAACTTTGATGAACTCAGAACCAAAGGTTTAGACATACTCCCTGAACTTAACCATGCTGGATGGTTACCCTTCTTTCAACTGCAAGAACTTGTCTTCCCTGCTCTTGTTAGGGATTTCTGGACTACAGCGAAGATCACCAAGGACTCCACCACCCACATGATTTCTGGGGATGTTGGTGAGGGTCATATCTTCATCACTCACGAGTTACTCGCTGAAGTAACGAGATGCCCTAGGGAAGGAGCTGGGCACTACAAAGACTGGATGAAGGATCAAGGGGAAGCCAATGTAAATTTGGTACTCTATGGGACTGCAAACCCTGGCAACATGGACTCCAAGTATCTGACCCCCAAGGCAAGGTTTTTACATGTTTTGCTTATAAACTGTGTAATGCCTAGGACTGGGTCTAGAAACCATGTCAATTTATTGGAAAAGTTTGCCCTATTCCACCTTATCCAAAGAATAAAGATAGACATAACTGATCTAATCTTTATTCATATGGAGAAAGCTGTAAAGGGAAAAGATAAAGATTATCCCTTTGGAATGGTTATGACAAGGATCTTCAGGGCTTGTAAGTTGGACTTAAGAAGGGCTATTTCTGCTGATCTCTGTACTGAGATTACCACAAAAACCCTGGCCCTAATGAAAATGAACCTGAATCCTACTCTGGATGGCAATGCTGAAGCCTCTGCTCAGATGGAAGCAACTGTTTCAATTCCTGGTGTTAAATCTGAAGTGGTTGAGGAACCAGCTGAAGAAATTACTGATCAGCTTCAGAGGAAGAAGAGGAAGATTACAAAAACCACTGTTGAAACTGTTGGGACAGAAGAGTCTACTCAGGTTGTTGAACCTGCTGCTGCTGAGGAAGCCACTGCCTCTGTACCTAAGATCACCAAGGTATTCAAGAGAAAGAGGACAGTACAAGCTGAGGGGGAGTCTCAATCAGAAGAGACTGTGATCCCTAAGAAGAAGAGGACAACTGTTACAAAGAGGAAACTTGTCTTGCCTCCCTCTTCATCTCCATCACCATCACCCTCACCTCAGAAGGATTCAACCCCTCCACCTCAGGAAACATCACCTTCTATCACCACAGTTCCAACTCCACAATCTTCACCTCAAAGAATGCCTACACCACCACACAGATCACCTACACCACCTCTATCACCAAGAATTCCCACTCCACATACTTCACCACAAATATCTCACCATTCTGATATTCCTCAAACTGAGGATATCAATGACTTTGAGTACTTTGACAACCCTATTTCACCACCCTCACCACAATCACCAGTTCCTGACCATATCTCAAACCAATGCCAAGTGCCTCTGAGAATAGTCTTTCCAGACTTATCCTCTGAAACCAGACACAACTCTCTCCCCTTAGCCACTTTACCACCCTACAACTCATCCTCCAGAACCACACCCTTCTCTGTAACAGATGATCTCTGTCCCTCTTACCTTGATGGCAAGACTCTGGACATGATTGCTTCTCTGGAAGCTGAAAGGCAGGTTGTGAGGCTGGAAAGATTGCAGAAGCCAGTAGGAAAATGGCTATTTAATCCTCACATCTTCATGAAGCCCTCCACTGCCATAAAAGTAATGCCTGACTCAATGGTGTTGAAAGGGAAGCAGAAGACAATATCCCTGGCAGTAGAGCAGAAGTTTTCCCTTATCCAGAGAACTGATCAGAAGCTGAAATTCAAAGAGAAGATGTTCTCTAAGGGTGGCTGCAGTTCTGGGTTGACAGAAGAAGAGAAGGCAGACATTCCAATTAGAGGTAGCCAAGCCTATGCCCTCTACCCCGTCTCACCCTCTATTTACTTTATCCCTCCCTTCTTCATGGTATTCCCTTTCTCTGTCATAAACTTTCCTGAAAATGCTCCTTTTACTCACATAAATCTCATTAGGAGATCTTATGAGTTCCTTCTTTCTATCATAAATTCCCCTCTACATCATGACAGAATTCATGCCTTTCTAAGGGAATTCCACCCTAATAATGATTTTGAAACCACTCTGTCAACAAATGTATTTCTAGATCCTCACCCTGAGGATGATATTGTTGTTGAAGAGTTACCTCCTACCCCTCCTCCTTGTCCATCAGCTTCTGGAACTTCTCTGGCCACTACAGATTCTACTGCTCCAGTTGTTGCATTTGATCCCGCTGCCCATCAGAGACTGGATGAAATGGCTGCAAGTTTGCAGACTGTCATTCAAAGACAGGATGAAGCAATTGCTCAACAGACTGCATTTCAAGCTCAGATGTTGGCTCAGCAGCAAGCAATGCAGCAGATGATGGAAGCTTTCTTCAAAAGCCAAGGAGGTCCTAGCTCTTAGTGCTTACAAATTTTTTTTCTCTTTGTTGAGTCATGCAATGTACTAAGTCAGTGATGTCTATCAATTGTAATCATTCATGGCTTTAATTAAATGAAATGAGCTTTTCTTTTGGCAATTTATCTTCTTTGTTTATTTTTTTTTTCTGTTTGATTGATGCCAAAAGGGGGAGGAAATATAATTAAGTTTTCATGATTTTATATTGTATGTTATTCTTTCCAATAACATGATGACCTCTTTTTTGTCCTTACTTAGTGCATAAACTAAGGGGGAGCCTAACATACTATGATCATTTATATCTGTTTCAAAATTTCTACTGTTTCTTTTTGATGTTCAATAAAATCAGAAAAGATATTTGTCATCATCAAAAAGGGGGAGAATGTTGAGACCTCATAAGTCTAAAACACATTCAAAGTGTAAATCCTCTATGTTTTGATGATTCCAAATAGTTCAAGTATGGTAATATTGAACCAAATGAAATTACTGATATATTTGATAAGTGTGCAGGAAAATAGGCTTGAAGTCACTCGTCTAAATTTCACACGTCTACTTTTTAGTAGAAGCTCAGCAGTGACTCGTCTAAGTTTCACTCGTCTAAAAAGTTAGTCAAAGAAAGTCAACGCTCAAGAAAGACTAAGCTCAGTTAGTGACGTGGCAAGAAGCATGCGTCTAAGTTTGGCTCAGCTGACCACCCGTCTAAGTTTCTGAACAAACTTTCACCCGTCTAAGTTTCTGAACAAACTTTCACCCGTCTAAGTTTTTGAACAAGCTTTCACTCGTCTAAGTTTTTGGATGACTCTCACCCGTCTAAAAACTCTCATTACTGACACCAAGTCAGTATGTCAGAAATCAAGTCCAAGTCACCATATTCAAAATTATAGGCCATCCTTATGGACCTCGAAGACCTCTGGACAATAGCTCAAAGGACAAAGAATAAAAGAACGTTGTTTCAAGGTTTTAAGGAATAAACACGCTATCTCTGCACCACTGCAGTAACCTTTTGCCTATTCCAGTACAAAGTGAAAGTACTTTTTGGAAAAGTAAACTGATGTTGCACTGAAAGAGGAAAGCTCTCTGCAACAAGTACAAGAAGCCTGCTGCCATATACTCTGAAAAGAACAGCTGCTCAGTTTAAAGTGTACTCTTGGACACTCTTGACAATGCCCAATGTTTTCAAGCATTTAATGAATACTCAGAACGACTCTTTGGCATTAAATGGTGTCTCAGAAAGCTCAAGTCAGATGAACACACTTTCTGAAGCTGTGTCAAACGGATCTCTTGATTGAAGCCTTTAAATAGATCAAACAATGAAGATGAAGATAAGAAGTTGAATATCAAAAGAACTCTGCACAGAAGCATTTACTCTCTTCATTAACTTCTTCATTCCTTCATTGAATACATACTCAATCATTAGATATAAATTCGCAGTCTTTCATACTTCATATTTATTTCACTCTCTGAGTGTGATCTGAAAGACTTGCAAGTTGTATTAACTATACAAACCTTCTATCTCTTACTGTTTTTGAGCCTGAAGAGGCTAGGTGAGAAAAGAATACTTGTTTGAGTGTTGAGCCTGAAGAGGCTAGGTGTGCAAAGAATACTTGTACTGTAATTTACTCAGTTATAGTGGAAACTTGGTGCTGCCAAGAAACTGGACGTAGCCCTGTGGATTTTGGGGTGAACCAGTATAAATCTCTTGAGTGATATTTCTTCTCCCTTATCTTTTAATTTGTTTGAGTATTGTTTCAGTCTTAGCTTTTTAACTTGGGGAGTTAATACTGTGGTTATCAAACTCTTTTTAACCTTTTTGATTTGTGTGTGCTATTCTGTTTTAATATTAGACGTTTCACTCGTCTAATCCTCTCTTAATCAAACCTTCTTGCTGTGCCTGCGAAAATCCTTTTTAAGTATCCGAAAAAGTTGGTAAACACAATTCAACCCCCCTTCTTGTGTTCACTTTGGTTATTTCAAAAAGCTATTTTCCTTCTGAATTTAATTGCTTCCTTCTGGCAAAACAATTTGAATAAACAAGGAAGCAATTAATGAGAGAATGTACCGATTTCTAGTCATTCACGGACCAATTTCTGGCAATACATTTTGAATTGATAACGTGAGATTTGCTATTCCATACCCTTGTAGCATAATATTTGAAAATTTTTATTGGCCAATTTGTCTATAACAAGATTTAATTCTCATTTTGTATTTTTCTTACAAAAATAACGTGCGATTTGCTATTCCATACCCTTGTGGCATGATGGTGTCATCTACAGACCTCCGCGTCGGCTTCTCTAAGCATGCACAGAGACGTGAGCGCTCCTTGTAATTGTTCTTGCCTCAATCTATGTCTCTTGTCAATGGCTGCCATGGCCAAAGCTTGAAGAAGCATCTAGTGAAAGGGACAAGGTTCCAGAGAGAGAATAGGAAAGGTGCGTATGTGGGTCACGTGAGTTTGTTTAAGTGACCAATTTTTAACCATCAGATTTGCATTAAACTAATGGATGTGATTAAGTGTAAGAAGTGTAAACGTTTTTAGGTGTAAGATGATCCCACCTCATCAAATATATATATATATATTTGGAGTGAATTGTTACATTTCACCGGGTCGGCCGGGTCAAACAACTAAAATTCTTGCTTTAAGTCTCAAAAAAAAAATATTTACACTATAAAAATTATATAGCATCAGCCGAGCTACGATATCATTTTTTTTTTTTTTAAATTTGTTTAAGAAGATCCCACCTCTTAAGGTTCACTTTAGGATTAAATAAGTGTTGGATGGCCCTAGCCCTAGATTTCGCTTTGTGATTTGTCAAGCACAACATTGTTTGAGATTAATCAATCAAGTTTTTAATCTAAACCCATCACACGTATAACTATAAATTAAATTTGAAATTGAAAATTTATCTGGATAATGATGATTCTTGCTTAGTTTGGTTTCATTTTAGTTTATCTTAAAAAAAAAAACACTTATATAAAACTGAACCATTTCGATTGTGTTGGATATTTATCGTCCTTAAAAATCTGAATCATCTAACTTTTACTACACTTCTAATATGGAAAGGAATTAAAGATGTATTCTTCTTTTTTCATAAACCGGTTAACCGGGGCAGAAACTAATTTTGAACGAGGAACATGATTAGCATTTGTAAGAACGACAAGAAAAAGAAAAACGAGTGATGGAAACAATGTTTTAAAAATCGGACCGAGTCGGACGATTCAACCGTGATCTGGTTGAATCATCTGAAAACCGGTTGAACCAGATTGAACCGCTTTAAAACATCAATTGGACTGGGTTGAACCGTTCGCAATTTTTTTTTTAACTTTTTCCCCAATTTAGTACTTTTTATTTATTTATTAATTTATTAATCATCTGGTTCAACCGTTGATTCACTACTAGAAATCTTCTTATTACCTACGAATTTTCTTGCGAATTTTGCTCCAAAATTCGCAGGAAACCTGTTTCCTGCAGATTTTCCTACGAATTTTCATCCACAAGTAATACCTTCGTGGGTAATTGTTTCCTGCGAATTTTAAAATTTGCAGAAAATTTCCTACAAATTTTCTTGTGAAAACATCCGCAAGTAATTTCCTGCAAAATAATCTGTAGGTAATTTCGCATGAAATTTTGCAGGTAAATTCACAACAACAAAATTCGCAAGTAAATTTGCAAGAAATTTATGCAAGAAAATTCGTAGGAAATTTTCGTATGGATTTTTTCGCAGGAAAATCTACACAAAAAAAAAAAGAATTTTTTATTTTATTTTTATTTTAAAAAATACTCTAAAAACTTTTTAATAGTAATATTTTGTTCATATTATATAATATAAATATTTTATTTAGTTTATGAAATACTATAAATTATAGATTATATTAATATTAATATTAATATTATTATTATATATGTGTGTCCAATAATATATTTAATAATACATTAAATTTTAAATTTTTTTAATATATAATAAAAATCCACAATAAATGAATAAAAACCGCATCAAAAGTCACAATATATTGAATTTTCAATACACAAGAAATATATTTAATTTTCCAATCTCATATTCATAAAATATAATCCTATTTACATATATTTAATTCTGGAATACATAAGTAAGGACTTGAAATGCTTGACTCTGGGTTCCATTGAAAGCTATGCTTGCATCTTGGTGTCTTCTCCATCCCTACCTAATAAAAATATGTATAAAGCAAGTCATGATCCTACCAGAAAAATTAATACAAGAGAATAAGAACTCAATTGTAATCTTTTAACTAACCATGGATGCACGACCATGACCAAGTGCTATATTAAAATGTAAGAGACTAGGATCAGCTGGGTTCAAAAAGTACCGAGAGAAATTAAATTATATTAAAAGAGTGATACAAATATGCATTCAGGAGCAATATAACATCACAAGTGCAGACCTCACGCACTAAACTGGGAAGACCAAGCCAGTATTTTGAACAGAACAAAGGGATTGCATTACCATGCCTCAATCTCAATGCCACAATTAATCATTACCTCTCAATGCCACAATTAATCATTACCACTATTTAACTAGTATTAACAAAGGCATTGAATAGATATAATATAATAGATGAAATTAAAACTAATCTACAATCGTTATGCATGGTGATGGTAGTGGTTAAGAATAAATCGTTATTGTAAGACCTTAGCATCCATCTAAAGTTATATCAACTATAATAGCAAGTAAGATTAATGAAAGAAGGAAAAAGAAAAGAGCATTGTGCAAGTGAAAAGTTTACCTTCACTGACAAAGTCAACAAGCAATATCCACTACAAGCCAGTCCAATGCCACAGATAGAAGCAATAAACTACCGTATACATGTGGCAATAAAAAGGGATCGGTATGAGTTACTTATCTAACATGAAAAATAGAGAGGAAAGTAACTTACATTTAGTATCTCTTTTTATTTCTATCTGCAGAAGAACACAATGTCCATCTCATCTTTTCAATCTCTTTCACTTTGCCTCTGTCTCTTCATCTTCAAAAATGTATAAAATGTGGGTTTCAATTAGTCCCCCAAATGGAAGTACAAATGGTAAGACCTCTTGACCTTCAAAAAGAGAGAGAAACTAAGGAACTGATAAATCAAAACCAATAAATAAAAATGGAATGACAAGAAGCACATTTCACAACTTATGATAAGGAAATCACAGTGCAAATGCTGCCTTGTCAAAACGGCAAGACTCAAACTGCGAGTGTGGATGCTTCTCCATCAGTAATCAAACTGATTGAATGTAAAACCAAGGAACCCAATGCATCAACTGCTAGGATAAAAGGATAGTATGGTGATTTCTTTGTTGATTTTATGTAATAAAGACGAGAACCAAACCAATAGTGCCCAGCCAAATTTGACCAAACACAACAAGAGAATATTTCTATTCCACAAGACATTGAATCAAAGGTCCCCTTTGTAAGCAATGATCAACTGGAGAGGAAACGAATACAATAGATGTGGTAACTTATTATTAAACCGACAAGATTAACCAAAATTATTAGGGAACAATCACAGAAACATCACATGTACTATATGCATCTACACAACAACAAAATCCATTTAAAACAAAAAGTTACAGAGCAGAACAATAAAAATGACTTCAAAAACAAAAAGTGCAACCATTTATCCATACTATCCCCATCTCAAACCCACAATTAAAATTCCATTCAACATTTTTTAATGATATAATCAACCAAAATCACTACAAGAAGTTGTCTAATTCTAACCCAATTCTATAAATCCAAACTTAATCAGCACCTCCATAACCTTGCAGAGCCTCACATTACAGAATTCATATATTTCAATTTGAGTCAAAAAAAACTAAGACACAAGCAATTCACAAGTCTACCAAAGACTCCATTAAGTAATATACTCACTACTGAAAAATATCATGCAAAATATCCTAAATGAAGACTCACAAGTTATAGCCATTACAGCAAAGCTACGCAGGAAAATAAAACTAACTAGAAAAAATAGCTTAATTGGACTATACATGCACAGCCAAATTATTGAGGCAGATCATAACATTACTAAGACTTAGTAATTACTTTGGTAAAATTTAATAACCCCATGACTTAAAAGAATTTCGAACATTGAGCAATAATTAAACCACAGTAACTTAGCCATGCATTAAGGCATTTTATCATGCACCTTAACAGCGAAATTGAAAACACATTTCACACATTCAATACATGACACAATTTTTACAATAATTACAAATATTTATCCCTAATTACTTTTTGGTGCTACTGAAATGCCTAATCAGTTACAATAATCAAGTAATTAGTTTACAGAGATAACTCCATTTGCATCTAATAAAACACAACCAATGGAGGAATGGAGAAGAATAAAACAGAAACAGAGAAATGGAGTGAGTACCTAGGGGAACCAATCGGAAGATCAGAGGCAGAACCAATCGAAAGATCACCTGCGAGAAAACCATAAAATGAGCGAGCAATCATTATTTTACCTGCGACAGAAACAGATCTGAGATTTGAAAGAGCAAAGCGAGTGTGATATACCTGGAGGCGTGATCTGTTACAATGTTACTCTGAGATTTGAGGCACAAAGCTTTAGCAATGTTACCTGCGAGAGAAATAGATATGTTCTTACAAAGAGAGAACATAAACGAAAAGAGAGAAGAAGAACCAAGTCAGAAATGAAAAGAGAGAAGGAGAAGAAGAAGACCTTTAGTGCCGCTAAGAACAAGTCTGAAGATTTGAAAAAGATGTAGCAGAAGAAGAATGGTTTTTGCACTGTAGCAGAAGAAGAACGGTGTTCGGGGCGGCAGTTTCAGAGTCGCAACCGTGCAAGGCTTTTGCAATTTTTTAATTCCTTATAGATTTTTAATTTCAATTTTTAATTTGAAAAATTTAATAAATTTCGCAGGTAATTTCGCAACAAATAAATTCGAAGAAAATTCGCATCAAAATTACCTGCAAAAATTCCTACAACTTTCAACTAACATGTTTTGCTGCGAAATTTCTTGTGAATTTTTTGTGCAAATTTGATTTATAGAAAAATCTGTAGGAAATATTCAAACATTTCCTGTAAATTTAAATCCATAGGAAAATTTGCAGGAAATATAAAAAATTCCTGCAAATTTTCCTGCAAATTTAAATTTACAAGAAAAAACCTTATTTTTGAAAAAATTGTAGCAAAATTCGCAAGAAAGTCCTGCGAAAAAAATCCGCAGGAAAATTTGTAGGAAAATCATGAATTTCTAGTAGTGATTAAATCGATTAAACCAATTGAACCATAATCTGGATGTCTCATCGGTACAATCTCCAGTTCAGTTTTTAAAACATTGGTTGTAGGAGAGAATAAGAAGCCCTAAGGAGTGAGAATACTCATTCCTAGCAAGCAGATCTACACACATGTTGCAGTCTCTGAAAACATGATATTAGTAAGCTTCCTGGCGCTTTCTAAGGTTGGTAAGGATCTCTCACCAACAGATGATGCTTTTCTAGTTGATGGTTAAAAGTATAATCTTCTGAGTACAAGTCTACAACAAAGATCACAAATTTATTTGAGACTTCTCAATGTGTTACGAAGGATTCATAAAACTCTTCTTTATGCTACATTATAGTGTTTTATACTATGTTCTTAGATGACCCCTCATATCAAAATGTAAACTCTCTCTCTTCTATTTATAATGAAAAGTGGTTATGACATAGAAAGTCTGTTCATATATATAAACATGAAAATTATTTTGGAAGCTTTGGCCCCTTAACCAAACCAATTAAGCTAGCTACTAGATATTGATTTGTTTGGACCCACTTGAAATATTGGTCTTGGTTGAAAGAAATATTATTGTAAATTTGTTATACATTGCTGCTAATAGAAGTATAACCATAATAGAAGGGCAAAGGAGAGTTTGAAAATTTGTCTTTAAGACTTATCTATACTAATATAAAAGTTGGATAGCTTATTTTACTGTACATTAAGGTGGCAGCATGCCATTTTTTGGGTAC
Source organism: Echinosophora koreensis (assembly GCA_035048595.1). NCBI lineage: Eukaryota > Viridiplantae > Streptophyta > Magnoliopsida > Fabales > Fabaceae > Echinosophora > Echinosophora koreensis. Next base: position 1,610,475 of record JAPCYP010000069.1, read on the forward strand.
TTTTTATTTTTTATTTGTTTATTATTATTTATTCTTTTCTTTGCTTTATCTATCAGGCTTCCATTTATTATGAATGTACATTTGACAATTATTCATGTAAATACATGAATTATAATAAATAAATAAATAAATAATAATAAATATTATAAATACATTGATATTGAAGATGATCAATAATTTCCAATGTAATTAATTTACTTAAAGCAACTAAAAATAACTTGTTGTACATGAATTATAATAAACAAAGATTCCTAAACTATTATCAATAAAAGTTGTTATCATAACTTTAGCTCATACCAATAAAATAGGACATCTATTTCCAATGTTACTCTTTAGGATAAATAATTATAAGACATTTAGGGAAAATAAGACTACTTTGTAAATATATCATATATGTTTTTTTTCCTTGACATGAACTTTGAAGATATATGTTAAAATTCATGTTTGAGCTAATTAATAAATCTATATAATTAGAATATTTATAGATTTATATAAATATTCAAAGCAAATTAATAATTCAAAGAAGATGAATGATTTCCCAATGTAATTTACTTAAATCTTTGAGCTATTTCTTCTATATTCCTGATGTGAGTTTACTCTTTATCTAACTTAATAGAGGTACTATAAAAATGTAGACAATCAAATAATAATATAAAATTCAAATAAGCATCTGTTGAGAAAGTTTGTTCATCGATAGTTTGTTTTTTTATCTTTCACACATGGCTAAAACTAAATTTATACCAATCGTAACTTTTATACCAATATCAATCATTCCTATGTATGGATTTTCCTTTGCCAATTTTGACAAAATTATAAATGAAATGAAGGAAAATATATATCTAAATTAAATACAATAAATATTTAACAATAAATTTCTAACAAAAAAACTAGAGTGCATTTGTATATGAGGTTGATCCAAGACAATAAATATTACCATAGCTCATGAAGTTTTCTATGCTCTCGACAAAATGTTTAAATATGTTGTTTGTATTTGAGAAAGATGTTTAAATACATTGGTTTCCAATGCATTTATATAAAAATGACAAAATAAAGATACGAAATGTGAAGGACATAAATGTTGCTTGGGAGAGGATTTAGTGAATTTGGAAAATTAAGTGAATTTTCCCGATACATTGGAAGAAGTAGATAAATAAATAAAGTAAATGAAAAGAACACAACCCTTGAAAATGGTTATTAATGTTATTGAACATGACACTCAAAGTTAGAGCCCAATGGCCCTAATGGAAACAAAGTTATGTTAAAAGATTTGAATTGAGGGAGGAAGAAAAAATATGTTAAATTTGGAAGCAGGTGAAAAAAATTATTCCCTAATACCATTATTACTAATATGACTTCATGTTTTAATTTGAAGCATCTTACATGGGGTTAAAAATCTTACATGAAAACATACTTATATGTATATCTAGATGTATATATCACTACAAGAATAATGCAAATTTGCGACGGCATTTTTGCGATACCTCAAGGCCGTCGCTAATTTTTCGTTTACCGACGGCTTCGGCCATCACAAAATGCAAATGAGACTACCGACGGCCGAGCCGCCGCAAATCCGTCGCTACAGTGAGCCCAAAATTCAGGCGCCATTTTTACCACCTATTTTGCGACAGCCAAGCAGTTTTGAGACGGCCAAACTGGTTTGTGACGGCCTTTTTGGTTTGCGACGGTCAGCGTTTAGCGACGGCCTATATGTTTTGCGACGGCCATGGGTTTTGCGACGCCTAGGCCCTTACAAAGGCTAAAAAGTCATCGCTAATTTGGTTCATCAGATCTGAAACTTTCTTCTCCTCCCCCATTCTCATTTCAGACGCAAAAACACGGGTTTCTTCATTTTTTCTCTGGTCACGCAGCTACCCAACGGCCACAACTCCGGCGCCGCCACCATTGACCCCAGGCACCGCCTGCCGCGCCTCCCGCTCGCACCCACGGCCCATCCCCTCGTTCGCACGCACCTGCCCCCCTTGTGCCTCATTCACTGTCAGTAGTGAGTACCCACTACCCCTGTTCTGTTTTTGCGCAGCTCCCCCTCCCCCCATTTCGTGCGCAGCTCCATCCCTCCCTCCGTCATTGTGTGCAGCTCCGTCGCCATTTCCGATAAGTCTCTCTTGTCCACTCTCAATTTCTTTATTAGTTACCTCAAGGCACCCAACTGCTACACACACTCAAACTCCTTGAATCTAAAACTAAGTGATCTAGATTTGGTGTTTGGTGGTTCTCTGCAATGCATGCTGTAAGGGCCCTAACACAGCGTTTGTGCGTGTGTAATATAGGGATTTTGTAGTTTTATATCAGTTTTTTGGTCCTTTTTATGGTGAATTGTTGTTATAGGGTTTATCATTAGCTGTGGGTTGGGCTGTTTATCATTTGTTGTTATGGAGTTTTTTAGTATCTGCATCTTTGAGGTAAGGGCCCTAACCCTTGTAACTATTGTTTGTTTTAGTTATTCTTACAACAGAAGTCATGTTTTTAGTGACAGATTGAGTGCCATTGGATGATTTCTCATGGGTTTTGGTCATGGGTAACAGCAAAAATGTTAAATTCATACTTTCATGATCTCTATATGGATTTTGAAGATGATTTTAAATATTAGTTTAATCAAGGAAACATTATATATATGCATATTATCATCCACAAGCTTGATATACTTGTGGCAGAGGAGAGTAATTAAGATGAGGACATATTGACACAGATTATTAACTATCATAGCTGTCTCAAGCTATATCATCAACAACAAAAGATTGGTTGATGTGATGGATAATGGTCTGGATATGTAGTTCTGAAATAAAGAAGGTTAGGTAATCTTTTTTATCAAAGTTTTTGCCTATGATGTATGATTTCAAGTAAACCAAGCATTTCTACCTCTCTCTATAGGAGAGTTCTTAATTGATTTCATACACTAAAAACTTGGAATCACTAATAGGATACATATTTTCAATGCCTCCTTGCTATTTTCTCTTGGATAAATGGCAAAGCTACCACTTACTACCTCAAACTAAGAAGTCCAATGAAAGGCTAATGTGATATCAAGATTTTTTTAGATTATATGCCTGTTTGGAAATGTATCTTTAAGCTGGTGTTAATTTCCAATAAAACAGTGAAGCAAATATCGGTAGAGCAACCATAAACATAGAATATGTACCAATTCACATGTTAGAAAATTGTCTGACTTTAGAAATAAACAATATTATTTGTTAACTTTAGACTGTCACTGGAAGCAAGCCAATTGGATTCCTACAGCTTAGATTGTGTGCTTTGAAACTCAAGCTGTCCAGAACTAGTGCAGCAGAAAAAGTTTCTTCATAATCGCCTGCTGGAAATTCGTGTGTTCACCCAAAATTATGAATTTTATTCAACATAAACTTTTAAGTCTTAGCTTTAATTAGCCACCGGAATCAAGTTAAAAGGACTTCGGTAGCCTAAGATATGCAACTCGGAACGCAGGCTGTCTGGAATGGATTCTGCAGCACTTAGGTCGAATTTAAAGTGAAAACTGTAATTATTTGTAAGCCTAAAAATTTTGAACTTCTTATATAGTGAAGGTATGTGTCTTAGGTTTCAAATTTCGTTGACGGCATGCAATTTGGATCTATATACATAGAGTTATGTACTCATAACTATAGGTTGGTCAGAATCCGAATTCTGCAAGATTATACAGAAACAGATCTGTGTTCCAGGAAATTGTGAGAATGATGTGATGATCCGTAACTCGTGAAATTTAAGTAAAATATAGCCCTGGATCTTATCTTTTAAATGACACCAACATTGTACCTATATGAGGTCGATAACCTGAGATATGTGCGAATCTTTCGCCTGCTGTTCTGTTAGGACAGCAGGGAGTTGGTATAGTTAAGTTTTGTGACTTTTGCTCTACAAGCAAATGAGTTGATAAAGTCCATAATCTCAGGGCCAGTGAATATATTCTTAGTTCTGTTAGTGTTCAAATGTATATAGAAGAATCAAATATTGGTGACAAGGTGTTCAAACTCATTGACATCCCTTTGGTATTATGAAATTAAGTGGCAGAATTGTATTTAGATGGGTACCATTGATTAAGTTATCGATTTTCTTTTTTGTTATGTTGTAAGAAATGTAAGTAACAAGAGAAATCTATGAAAAAGAAATAATGTGAGGTAACAACTCTTAATGATGAACTTTGTTTATGATGTTTACAAATCGTGAAAACGTGATGATGTGATGAGTCATGGTGATATATGTAATATGTGATTCAGATGAGTATATGAGTATGTCTAGAGTGTGGCATGATGTTACATGCAATAGCTCTGTTGTGAGTAGCTTTATTACGTAGGACTTGGTGGCTTGAGTTGGTTATCTCTATGATGAATGCCTTTGTGTTGTAATATGAGTGATCATAATTGAATATGGAATAAACTATGGCCAGGGTGCTAAACTGAATCATGTATAGATGTGGATGAGAACATTGTTGAAATGAAATTGAGAATATGACATAAGTTGAAAGGATTGTAAAACAAGTTATGATTCTAAATGAGCAATTCTTGAGAAATATGATCATCCTTGGATTATTGCTTTAGAATACATTGAAATATGGTCACAGATCCTTTTTCTGGGTCGTGACAATAAGTAATAAATGAAAGCTAAGTGATTATCTGCACTATAATAATTTATTTTTATCTCAGAAAAGTAATAGCATCAACTTTCTAGTTGCATTTTTGCTTAAAATTGTGATTTTTTTATTTGTTGGGGTCTTGATCTTGTTTAGTCTGATGTTGATTTTTTTTAATACAGTTTCATTAAGGACAAAACTTAAATAAATTAGTTCAATTTTTGTAAATTTTTTATTTCTATTTTAACAATTTTTTATTTTTGTAATTGTTTTCATGTTGCAGAATCATTTGTGATTCCTCCACTGTCACATTCTTGTTTTTCCTCCTCCACCACCATGTGCACCACCACTGCTGGAGGTAAATGTTTATCCTTTTTTTTTTGTTGTTAATTCATATATGTGATTTTGCTGTGCTAGAGAGTTGTATAAATAGAGATTTGTAATTGATCTTTTGTTAATTCATGTGATCGTTAAGATAATTATCAGTAGGTGATTATTAGTAGTTGTATATATGACTATGTTAAGCAATTAATCTTGGTGTAATCTATATGCTGTGTTTGTTGTAAATGAAATGTAGCAACTTTAAACAGAGTGTAGACATAAATTTAGCATTGAAATAATGTTGTTAAAAATTGCAAATGAAGCAATATTATAAGACATTTAAATGATTTAATTTTTTTATTTTTAATTATTTTAGTTTAACAGAAAAAATTGGTCATAGGGGCGAAGCGACTAAACAAAACGCGTTGACATAGAAAAAAGTAAATATTGTGTAACTATAATTTTAATATTATTTGTTTATTGTGTAAATTGTTATTTTTGTGTTTTATCCTATTAATTTTTTCCATAACTCTTACAATCCTTATGCACTTTAAGTTACTAAAGTGTGAGGGTTAGTTTGAGCAATTACATTTATTTTAGATGAGTTGATCGTCGAGAAAAGCCTTAGTTACCCGTTTGAGGTGCAATATTTTAGAGCACATGTACTCCTGCAAGTCATCGAGCTCTTGATATTGGACCTCTAATTGTCTAAGTGGGACAGTTTGAGAAAAAACTTTTTTGCTACTAGTATAATAGCTATTTATTAATTCTTATGTGATATATTTGATGAAAATTCGGTCTGACGCATTACCATTTGTTCTCTGGGTACATAGTTGATTTGTCGTGTACTTGGAGACCAATAGGAAATGCTGCCGAAATGTCATCAGATATGAGACATGAGAAGTAATGAGTAACTATTATACGAGTGTTGAAAAAGTTTTTTCTTGAATGGGATAGGGCCATACCAAATAAAGAAATGGAGCAGTTCTGCTAGGTGAAGCATTCATGTGTCGTTTTTTCGGATATATATTTTTCAATATAGTTATCTTTTTTTGGGTCAAATGCAGAGGATGGAATTTGTTCCTTCAAATCATACTTGGATGTATGATAGGGTTTATCCACGCAGAGGGGGGTTGAAACAATATTTTTTTAGATAGTGTTGAAGAATTTATTACCAAGGCAAGTCAGCAGGATACCTATAACAATGGGGGGGGGGGGTGATTAGATGTCCTTGTGTGAAGTGTGACTGTACATGGATTAAGAGTTTAGACGATGTGAGGCTCCACCTGTATAAAGTTGGGTTCAGGTCTAATTACTGGATTTGGACAAACCATGGAGAAGAAATGCCGCAATTTAATTTTGGCATTGACGAGAATTGCACTGGTGGTTCAGGTTGTGGTGCAGAAGTTGGATATGAAGATCATTTTGTTTCCATGCAGGAGATGGTGTGTGACGCTCTCATGATGCCCGGGTCGTTTGAGTCAAGTAATACAGAAGAGCCTCCTAATCCTGAAGCGCAAAAATTTTATAATCTCCTAACAGAGACAAATAAGCCTTTGTGGGAAGGGTCCCCCGACTCGAGGTTATCGATGTGTGTTCAACTGTTGTCTGCCAAGTCCAATTGGAACATACCCGATTTGGGCTTGGATTTCATTGCCAAAATGGTTTTGGCCGGGACGCCTTTCAAAGGAGGATTACCCAACAATTATTATGATGCGAAGAGGTTAGTGTCCAAGTTGGGATTGGAGTCCAAGAGGATTGACTGTTGTGAGAATGGATGCATGATCTTTTACGATAATGATTTCGACAGAAATGATAGCGCATTGGTATCGTGCAGATTTTGTCACGCGCCAAGGTATCGTCAGCGCACCGAAAGTAGAAGTAATCTGAAACCAGTTCCGGTAAAGTCGATGTTCTACTTGTCAATCATTCCTAGATTACAGAGGATGTTTGCATCGATGCAGACTGCTGGAAAAATGACTTGGCACCATGAGAATAGGAGGAAAGCCGGAATGTTACGCCATCCTTCTGATGGTGAAGCATGGAAGCACTTTGATCGGGTGCATCCGGATATTGCAGCCGATCCTCGCAGTGTACGACTGGGGTTATGCTCGGATGGCTTTACCCCATATATCCAAGCCTCAGCCTCGCCTTATTCACGTTTGTTGTTTTGGCTTCAAAGACTCAAGAGGGGGGGTGAATTGAGTTTTCAAAAATTCTTCCTTTTCAAAAATTCTTCCTTTTCAAATTAGATTTGCCTCAGGATCACTAATAGATTAAGAAAGGGCTTTTCAAGATTCAGAACAGACAATACAGGGATTAGGTACAGGCCTTATCAGTCAGTAACTGAAATTACAATATATCTTTTTCTGATTCAGTTTCAGTTTTACTCAACTCTGTTTTTCAACAATTAATAACTCAAGATTGATTGCAATAATACTTCTGGTTTCAATTCAAATTAAACAGATCAAGTTCTCAACTTTAACAATCAAGTTTTATAGCATACAATTCAATCTTTAAGAAACAAGAACATATTGTATATGATTGAGTTTTAAGCCTTGCAATTCAATAACAGTTATATGCAGTTCAGTTCAGATATTGAGCCTTAAGATCAGATTTGAACAACACAGATTATATTGCAGTTTGCTCAATGTTCAATCAGTGATTTCAGATTATAACAGAAACAATATTGTGCAATGCATATCAGAAAACTCAGTTTTATGCGCAAGACAGAAATTAAAGAGCTTTGAGTTTAGGAATACCACACAACCAGATTTATCCTGGTTCAGTCACCACCACTGTGACCTACATCCAGTCCCCACTCCACATGTGGGATTTCACACACTAACACAGCAAGCTTTAGCCAGGTAGCTTGAAAAACCTTTACACCACAGAGCACTTCTTTCACTTCTAGGATACCACACCTCTTGTGAAAAAGCCTCAATGTTGTTCCTTAGGATTCCTCACCCTAATCACACAGAGAGACTCCCTCTCTCTTACAATCAAATGAAAACAGAAAGATTGATTTCTAACTCTCAAAAGTTGAATACACAAATTGAAGCTCTTAATGAGAATGAAACACTCTTTTCACAATAAGCTCAAGAAAGATGATGAATGATTTTCACAATTGATCTCTCAAATTGATTTCGTGTGTTTCTAATATTATATATGTTTTTAGTATTCTTTTGATCCCACTTTATATAGAAAACAAGTTGTAACCGTTTTGGGATCAGTCCAAACAGATTTGGGTCTGATATCAGAATCAGCTGTACTGATTCAAGTTCTTGGACAGGGGTTGAGTACAGGGATGTATTAACCATTTTACATACTGAAAGTTTCTGTACACCTGTGTAATACATGGCTGTACGAGTTCTTTAAAAAACTTGATCTTGGTTAATCCATCCGTACCACCAGTACACCCATTCAGTACATCTATGTATTAATGAACATCAGATTTTTCAGAAACTTTGAATACACGAGTACATAGCATATGTACAGGCCTGTATTCAGTTAACCATTTATAACTGATCTGATTTCATGTTATTCATAGGTGTAGTACATCTATGTACTGAATATTTAGAACTTTATATTCACTTGTCAGTTACAGGAAATGGTATTAATCCCTTTAATACATGGCTGTACTGACAGAGAATTTACTTTACTTCCAAAAATCATTTTCATTAAAACTTATTCCTTTTTAATGCAGGTTATGAAAATTGATTTTCTTCATGCATCATTTCAACTGAGCTATTTGTGAATAAGAGATTTCTTCTCTTACAAATCATCTAAGACTTAAATCTAAATCTCCTTTAAGCTCTTGTCTTGATGACTCCTTGATGTTTGTCCTTGCTTGTTGCTCCTTGAGCTCTTCAAGTTCTTCTTTGGATATTCTCCTTTTAATTGCTTACAGAACTTGATACTTTACAGCTTGATACCTGTCTTTGCAACTTGATACTAAAACACTTGCACACACATTAAATTGTATATTTGTCATATATCAAAATCTCTATGTCATTGAGTCTTACAAACTCCCCCTTTTTGATTATGACAAACCTTTTAACAAATTCTTAAATCAGAGTGTAAGTATAGCAGAAGCTAAGTGTTTTTGTCAATTCATAAATCATGGTATCAAAACATTTAATAGCACATGGTATCATAGCATATCAGAATATGTATATAAGATGATAACTCCCCCTGAATCATGTAAGCTCCCCCTCAACATATGCATTAATTTGTTTCCTTTCTCTATATTTTTCTCCCCCTTTTGGCATTATCAAAAAGGTAAAGAAATAACCATTCAAATCAGTAGAAAAGAAATTCAAGCATAGCATAGCATATTAAAGATGTTCATAACAGAGGGATAGTGCAGGGAAATTAAAAACAGAATCCAACAAATCATTACAGACCAAGGCATTTAGCCTTTCAAAACAAATCAAAACAAGTTCTAAGTCCTAAGAACTCCTAGAACTAATTGTCTCCTTGGCCTTGAAGTGATGGTTCAGCAGAGGTGTCTTCATTTTGTTGCTCAGCTTCCTCCACAGCAGCTCTTGCTAATTCAGCAATGTTGAAATTTTCTGGTTCAGGTGCAGGAGGTGCAGGGTTAGGAAATTCAATTCCTAATGCTACTTTGATCTGATCAACACTCTTTTCCAGCTTAGTCATCCTCATGTTCAGACTTGTCAATGCATTCAGTTGCACTGTGTGTCTCTTGATTTGTCTGCCATCCATGTTTCTCAGCATTACCAGTATTTGTTGAGCAAATTCAGATGCAGCACTTTCTTGTGCATCAGATGGTTCAGATGTAGTTGCTCCCTTATTTCCAGCTTTCCTTACCCATCTTCCATCTTCCCTTTTCAGTCTCATCTTGCTCACAATTTCTTCACCAAACTTGTGAGTTCCTTTTCTTCCAATTTTCTTTTCTTCTCCATCAAAAGAAACATTAAAGTGGGCTAGGATTTTGCAGACCAGTGCAGGGTATGCAAGCATCATCTTGTTTTTCCTGCATTCTAGCATGTGAGCAGCAACACAATATCCCCAACTTATTTGTTTTTCATTCAGCATTGCCCACATTAGCATTAAATCATAATTCTGCAGTAAGGAGTGATTTCCTCCTCTTGGAATCAGAATTCTGCAAACCACATAATGCAGAAGCCTATCTTCTACACTCATCATACTAGTGTAGGTAACTCTACCTTCAGGTTCATCAGAGAGAACTAAGTCTACTCTGGCCATTTCCCTATCATAATCATCATACCATTCAACTTGTGGACCATTTCCAGCAATGCTAGGTCCATAAAAAGGTAAATTTGCAAGGTTGCTAAATTCCTCTAGTGACATTTTGATCTTTATTCCTTTAACTTTAGAGCTAATTCCATTAGCATTCATCTCAAAATTTGAGTAAAAGATCTTAACCAGAAACGGATAGTAATCAACTTGTGTTTCTAGAAATTCCTTAACTTTTTGACAGATTAAAATCTCAGTGAAATTGAAGGAATTATCATCAAAATACTTAAAGTCCATTATCCAAGGTTCTAGGATTCCTCTATCCTTGAAATTTTGTCTAAAGAACTCTTTCTGATTATCAGTGAGGGAATACCTTTGGAGAAGAACATCATTTTCCATGAAAGATGTAGGAGCGCCATTCTCTGCAACCTCTGTCTCTATGTGAGACTCAACTTCCTTTCCTTTGCTCTTCTTTGCAGCTTTGGAAGTTCCTACTTCATTTTTCTTCTTTTCAGCCTTCTTTGGGGTTTCCATCCCTTTTCTCTTCTTCTCAGGAGTCTTAGAGGTTTCTGCTCCCTTCTTCTTCTCAGTTGATTTCCACATCTCCATTTCTTTTCTCTTCTTTTCAGCAGCTTTTGAGGGTGAAGGACCAGTATTCTTGGTTCTTGCCATGTTAGGGTTTTAGAAAGGGGAAAAGAAATGTCTGAGGTTTTAGCTCTGCTAGGGTTACGAATTAAGTGAAGAGAGAGTGGATTTGAGAGGATTTGAAATTTTGAAATAAAATGGAATTCAGATACCAGACTTTATAACGTTTGCGTACAGGGGTGTGATACACCCAAGTATTTAAGATTTGCATTCTGACTTTCTCAGATTTAACATACATGCCTGTAGTACACCTCAGTATACTTATGACATTCAGGAATTGTGTTTCAGTGTTTTTAATACATCTATGTATCACAGGGATGTATCAGACTAAACCACAGGGGATTCATTCCTGATCCTCTATACAGCTATTGATCACACCCATGTATAAAACAAATTTCCAGTTTTTATACATGTACATGGGTTAAGTACATAGATGTACCTGATCAATCTAATTTTAGCTGAAGCTCTCTTCTAACCATACACAGATAGATCATTCCAGATACAAATCATACAATCACAAGGCATATTTACACAGAGATTTAAACATACAAACACTTTCAACAGAGATCAGATATAAGATTGGTCAATTATGCCTAATTCTTTTCTAATGAAAAAGAAGCTTTCCTTGTTCAAAGGCTTAGTAAAAATATCAGCAAGTTGCTTTGTTGTATCAACATATTCAATCACAATTTCTCCACTTTGAACATGATCTCTAATGAAATGATGTCTGATTTCTATGTGTTTGGTTCTAGAGTGCATTATGGGATTCTTAGTTAGGTTAATTGCACTTGTGTTATCACATTTAATGGGAACTTGGTCTAGTTGCACACCATAATCAACTAATTGTTGTTTCATCCATAAGACCTGTGCACAACAGCTACCAGCTGCTACATATTCAGCCTCAGCAGTGGATAGAGCCACACTAGATTGCTTTTTACTAAACCATGAAACTAATGAATTCCCTAGTAAATGGCATGTTCCACTTGTACTCTTTCTATCTAGTTTACAACCAGCAAAATCAGAGTCTGAGTAACCAATTAAAGTACATGTAGCTCCCTTAGGATACCATAATCCCATGTCTTTTGTTCCTAACAGATATTTAATTATCCTCTTAACTGCTGTTAGATGTGATTCTTTAGGATTTGCTTGATACCTAGCACACATGCATACACTTAACATGATATCTGGCCTACTAGCAGTAAGATAGAGTAATGAGCCTATCATACCTCTGTATTTTGAAATATCAACAGGTTTACCTTGTTCATCCTTGTCCAGATAACAGGCAGTACTCATTGGAGTTGCCATCTCCTTAGCATTTTCCATGCCAAACTTCTTGATCAACTCTTTGCAATACTTGGTTTGGCTAATGAAGATTCCATTTTCTGTTTGCTTTATTTGCAGTCCAAGGAAAAAGTTCAGTTCACCCATCATTGACATCTCAAACTCATTCTGCATAAGACTTGCAAACTCATTGCACAAATGCTCATTAGTAGCACCAAAAATTATGTCATCCACATAAATTTGTACAAGTAAAATGCTGTGTGCCTTCTTCTTAGTGAACAAAGTTGTGTCAACTTTACCTCTTTTGAAACCTTTTTCAATTAGAAAATTGCTTAACCTTTCATACCAAGCTCTAGGAGCTTGTTTTAAGCCATACAAAGCTTTAGACAGTTTATAAACATGGTTAGGCAAATCATTATTCTCAAAACCAGGTGGTTGACTAACATATACCTCTTCTTGAATAACTCCATTTAAGAAAGCACTCTTTACATCCATTTGATACAATTTAAATCCCATTATGCAAGCATAAGCAAGTAGCATTCTTATAGCTTCTAATCTTGCTACTGGTGCATATGTTTCATCATAGTCTATGCCTTCCTCTTGATTATACCCTTTGGCTACCAACCTAGCTTTGTTCCTCACAATTATGCCATTTTCATCCAGTTTATTCCTAAAAACCCATTTTGTACCTATTACTTGACTATTCTTGGGTTTAGGCACTAGGTTCCATACTTGATTTCTCTCAAACTGGTTTAATTCATCATGCATAGCCATCATCCAATGTTCATCAGTTATAGCATCATCTATATTCTTAGGTTCTACTTGAGACACAAATGCCATATGATTACATGCATTTCTAAGAGATTGTCTAGTAGTTACCCCCTTTGTAATTTCACCAATGATGTTATCAATTGGATGATTTCTGACAGTCCTCCATTCCTTTGGTAAGTCAGGCTCCTGTTCTGTTTGCTCCTGCTGCAGCATCTCTCCTTTGGAGCTTTCATTTCCTTCATTGTCTTGTTGCTCTTCTAAGACAGTTTTCTCAATTGAATCTACAAGATCATCAATAACAATATCCTTTCCCAACCTTTTGGGGTTAGACTCATCAAATGTAACATGCACAGATTCCTCAATGGTTTCAGTTCTCTTATTATAGATTCTGAATGCTTTACTAGTTAGAGAGTAGCCTAGGAAAATTCCTTCATCAGCCTTTGCATCAAACTTTCCAAGGTTATCCTTTCCATTATTAAGTACAAAGCACTTACAACCAAAGACATGAAGATGTGCAATGTTTGGTTTTCTTCCTCTATAAAGTTCATAATGGGTTTTCTTTAAAATAGGCCTTATCAAAACTCTATTTAAAACATAGCAGGCTGTGTTCACAGCATCTGCCCAAAATTGTTTTGGTAGGCTAGAGTCATTCAACATAGTTCTAGCAATCTCCTCTAATGATCTATTCTTTCTTTCCACTACTCCATTTTGTTGTGGAGTTCTAGGAGCTGAAAAATTATGTTGAATGCCATGCTCATCACAAAAGTTTTCAAACACTTCATTTTGAAACTCTCCCCCATGATCACTTCTTATAGAGACAATTTTCATGTCTTTTTCATTTTGCACAATTTTAGCCATTCTTTTAAATCCAGCAAATGCATTACTCTTATGAGATAGAAAGTATGTCCATGTGTATCTAGAGTAATCATCTACTATTACTAAGGCATACAAGTTTCCACCAAAGCTTTTGGTTCTTGATGGACCAAATAAATCCATGTGCAAAAGTTGCAAGGGTCTATTTGTTGAAACAATGTTTTTAGATTTGAAAGAGACCTTAACTTGCTTTCCTTTTTGACATGCATCACATAATCCATCTTTCACAAATTTCAGTTTAGGCAAACCAATTACAAGATCTTTAGAAATCAGTTTATTCAAGTGGTTCATGTGAATGTGTGCAATTCTTCTATGCCAAAGCCAATTCTCTTCTTCTTTTGAAATAAGACAGCATGCAGTGTTTGAAGAGATATTATCTAAATCAAGCATGTAGATGTTATCTATCCTATTTCCAATCAATTTCAGATTTGCATCATTCTGATTTTCTATCAAGCAACTATTGGAATTGAATTTTACCTTAAAGCCTTTGTCACATAGTTGACTTATACTTAGAAGGTTATGTTTCAGTCCCTCAACATAAAGTACATCCTCAATGATTGTTGTTGAGTCACTTCCAATGTTGCCAATGCCAAGTATCCTTCCTTTATAGTTGTCTCCATAGGTTACACTTCCACTTGATTTTGGAGTGAGTGTGATGAACTTGCTTTTGTCTCCTGTCATGTGTTTGGAACAGCCACTATCAAGGTACCATTTCACATTCTTGGCCTTCAAACACACCTACAAAACAGAGTTCATGTTTGTGTCTTAGGTACCCAAAACTGTTTGGGTCCTTTTGGGTTAGTTCCATCAAAAGTTCCTTTTGGAACCCACACATACTTAGACTTATTATATGCAGAAATTCTGTAATGGCATGTTGTAGCAGTATGACCTTTCCTAGAACAAAAGTAGCATCTAACAAATGGTGTTTTTGATGTCTTAGGTGCAGCAAAAAACTTTTTAAAAGATTTCTCATGTATCTCAGGTTCATAGCCTATTCCAGCCTTATCATAAACACACTTTTGCTGTCCTAACAATGCTTCTAAGTTATCTCTACCATTTGTGAATCTTGCTAAGTCATTTTTCAGTTTTTCAACCTCTTTGGACAGTGAGCAGCACTTAGAACAGTTAGAGGTAGATGCAATCAAGACTTTATTCCTAGCATCTAGTTCTCTTTCTTTCATTTTCAAGCATGCATATTCATCACATTGTTTAGCAATTATTTTTCTAGATGAGACAAGTTGTTTAGCAATTTTAAGATATTCAGCATGCAACTCATCAAATGCATCTTGCAATTCCTCAAAAGTAGGTTGTGAATCTGAATTTACCTCACTTTCTGAATCACTGTCATTGCTGGCCATCAAGCACATGTTTGCCTCCTCAGATTCAGATTCATCAGTGGAATCTACATCATTATCATCCCAAGCAATATAGGCCTTTCTTGGCTTTCTCCACTTTTTGTCCTTTGAGTCAAACTTTTCAGTTTTGTCCTTCTTTTGTAGCTTTGGACAGTCAACCTTTATGTGGCCAGTCTTTCCACATTCATAGCAAGTGATGTTGTTGGAAGAGTTATCACCTTTGCTGAAGTTTCTTTTGGGAAAGGTGGATGACTTTCTTTTGAAGTTGCCTTTCTTCTTTAGGAACTTCTTAAACTTTCTGACCAGCATCCCCATTTCTTCTTCAGATTCTGCATCATGATCTGATTGCTCATCATCACTGTCTTGTATCTCTTTAGCTTGTGACTTGAGAGCCAATCCTTTCTTCTTTTTGTCAGTTTCTTCACTTTCATTCAATCTGTTCAGCTCTAGTTCATGTTCTTGCAGCTTGCCAAACAGTGTTGCAATAGTCATTGAAGAAAGATCTCTTGATTCTAAAATTGCAGTGACCTTAGGCTGCCATTCTCTACTTAGGCATCTCATTACTTTGTTGATTTGATCTTCATTTGATATAGCTTTACCAAGACCAGCAAGTTGATTGACAATATGTGTGAATCTCTTTTGCATTTCACTCATTGGTTCTCCTTGCTTCATTCTGAACAACTCATACTCATGTGTGAGAGTGTTCATTCTTGCTCTTTTGACATCAGTGGTTCCTTCATGTGTTACTTGCAATGTGTCCCACATCTCCTTTGCTGTCTTGCAATTTGAAACCCTGAAAAACTCATCACGGCTCAAAGCAGATGTTATAATGTTCTTAGCACGTGCATTATATTGAATTCTTTTCTTATCATCCTCATTCCATTCAACTTTAGGCTTATTTCTTGGAGCACCATTAGCATCCACAGTAGAGGGGACAAATGGTCCATTTTCTACTGCATCCCATATGTCAACACCAGCTGCCTCAAGGAAGATTATCATTCTTTCCTTCCAATAGATATACTCAGATCCATTGAAGGCAGGAGGGCGTGCAAGGGAAGCCCCTTCATTTAAGCAGTCATTGGAAGCCATACTCTTAAAGCTGTTAAGCCAAACTTAAGAGTTTAGCTCTGATACCAATTGTTGTTTTGGCTTCAAAGACTCAAGAGGGGGGGTGAATTGAGTTTTCAAAAATTCTTCCTTTTCAAAAACTTACTTTTCAAATTAGATTTGCCTCAGGACCACTAATAGATTAAGAAAGGGCTTTTCAAGATTCAGAACAGACAATACAGGGATTAGGTACAGGCCTTATCAATCAGTAACTGAAATTACAATATATCTTTTTCTGATTCAGTTTCAGTTTTACTCAACTCTGTTTTTCAACAATTAATAACTCAAGATTGATTGCAATAATACTTCTGGTTTCAATTCAAATTAAACAGATCAAGTTCTCAACTTTAACAATCAAGTTTTATAGCATACAATTCAATCTTTAAGAAACAAGAACATATTGTATATGATTGAGTTTTAAGCCTTGCAATTCAATAACAGTTATATGCAGTTCAGTTCAGATATTGAGCCTTAAGATCAGATTTGAACAACACAGATTATATTGCAGTTTGCTCAATGTTCAATAAGTGATTTCAGATTATAACAGAAACAATATTGTGCAATGCATATCAGAAAACTCAGTTTTATGCGCAAGACAGAAATTAAAGAGCTTTGAGTTTAGGAATACCACACAACCAGATTTATCCTGGTTCAGTCACCACCACTGTGACCTACATCCAGTCCCCACTCCACATGTGGGATTTCACACACTAACACAGCAAGCTTTAGCCAGGTAGCTTGAAAAACCTTTACACCACAGAGCACTTCTTTCACTTCTAGGATACCACACCTCTTGTGAAAAAGCCTCAATGTTCTTCCTTAGGATTCCTCACCCTAATCACACAGAGAGACTCCCTCTCTCTTACAATCAAATGAAAACAGAAAGATTGATTTCTAACTCTCAAAAGTTGAATACACAAATTGAAGCTCTTAATGAGAATGAAACACTCTTTTCACAATAAGCTCAAGAAAGATGATGAATGATTTTCACAATTGATCTCTCAAATTGATTTCGTGTGTTTCTAATATTATATGTTTTTAGTATTCTTTTGATCCCACTTTATATAGAAAACAAGTTGTAACCGTTTTGGGATCAGTCCAAACAGATTTGGGTCTGATATCAGAATCAGCTGTACTGATTCAAGTTCTTGGACAGGGGTTGAGTACAGGGATGTATTAACCATTTTACATACTGAAAGTTTCTGTACACCTGTGTAATACATGGCTGTACGAGTTCTTTAAAAAACTTGATCTTGGTTAATCCATCAGTACCACCAGTACACCCATTCAGTACATCTATGTATTAATGAACATCAGATTTTTCAGAAACTTTGAATACACGAGTACATAGCATATGTACAGGCCTGTATTCAGTTAACCATTTATAACTGATCTGATTTCATGTTATTCATAGGTGTAGTACATCTATGTACTGAATATTTAGAACTTTATATTCACTTGTCAGTTACAGGAAATGGTATTAATCCCTTTAATACATGGCTGTACTGACAGAGAATTTACTTTACTTCCAAAAATCATTTTCATTAAAACTTATTCCTTTTTAATGCAGGTTATGAAAATTGATTTTCTTCATGCATCATTTCAACTGAGCTATTTGTGAATAAGAGATTTCTTCTCTTACAAATCATCTAAGACTTAAATCTAAATCTCCTTTAAGCTCTTGTCTTGATGACTCCTTGATGTTTGTCCTTGCTTGTTGCTCCTTGAGCTCTTCAAGTTCTTCTTTGGATATTCTCCTTTTAATTGCTTACAGAACTTGATACTTTACAGCTTGATACCTGTCTTTGTAACTTGATACTAAAACACTTGCACACACATTAAATTGTATATTTGTCATATATCAAAATCTCTATGTCATTGAGTCTTACAATGTTGGCCCGTTATTGTTACCCCTTACAATCTTCTTCCTGAAATGTGTATGTCAAAGCCATATATGTTCTTGACTTGTCTGATTCCGGGGCTGTCTAATCCAAAGGCTGGCATTGATGTATACTTACAGCCTTTGATTGATGATCTGAAGAGGTTGTGGAATGGTGTTTTGACATACGACATTTCTCGGAAACAAAATTTTATAATGAGGGCAGCGTTGATGTGGACAATTAATGACTTCCCTACGTATGGCATGTTGTCTGGCTGGGGGACGCATGGGAAGTTTGAATGCCCGCATTGTATGGAGTATACAAAGGCATTTACCTTAAAGTACGGGGGGAAGTCATCTTGGTTTGACTCTCATCGCAGGTTCTTACCGAACGATCATCAATTTCGAAGGAATAAGAACGCCTTCAGGAAGGGGGTTGTTGAAACAGATGGACCGCCTCCGAGGTTGACACCAGAACAGATTTGGAGTAGAGTCAGGGACTTGCCAAAAGTCACTGAAGCCGGGGTTTCCCAATTAGATGGTTACAGGCAGTGGCATAAGTGGACAAAGAGATGTATTTTTGGGGATCTTCCATATTGGAAAGATAATTTATTGAGGCACAATCTTGATGTAATGCACATTGAAAAAAACTTCTTTGACAACATTTTCAACACTGTGATGAACGTGTGTGGCAAGACCAAAGACAACGATAAGGCTAGAATGCACTTAGAGTTGTACTGCAGGCGACCGGATTTGGAGCTGAGACATCAGGCTAATAGGAAGATGTACAAGCCCAAGGCCAATTATACTTTGACTATCCAGGAAGCAAGGTTAGTTTGTCAATGGATAAAGGAGCTCAGGATGCCTGATGGTTATTCTTCCAACTTGGCAAGATGTATTGATGTTATCAGATGCAAGTTGCATGGGATGAAAAGCCATGATTGTCATGTGTTTATGGAATGCTTACTTCCCATCGCCTTTAGTTCGCTTCCACCCCATGTAATCAATGCTCTCACTGAAATAAGTCAATTCTTCAAGGACTTGTGTTCTACAACTTTGAAGGAAGACGATCTGATCAGGATGGAACAAAACATTCTACTCATACTGTGCAAGTTGGAGAGAATATTCTCCCCCGGCTTCTTTGATTCAATGGAGCATCTTCCAATTCATCATGCATATGAAGCCAGACTTGGTGGTCCAGTTCAATATAGGTGGATGTATCCATTTGAAAGGTAATATAAGTATCTATACTATTTAGCCTTTTCCATGCATGTTAGTTAATTAATAATAACATCATCGTTTTTTCAATAGATTCATGGGCGAGTCAAAACGCTCGGTGAAAAATAAGGCTAGGGTTGAAGGTTCGATCTGTGCGTCTTACTTGCATCGTGAGACAACTCATTTCTGCTCTCATTATTTCAGACACATGGTTTTGTCGCCAACAATTAGAAGGAATGAAATGGAAAATGAAAATGGAAGACTACCCGGAACCTTATCAGTTTTTTGCCTTCCCGGTCGTCATTCTGGAAAGGAGTTGACACATTATTTAACGGAGGAAGAGTGGAACTCAGCTCATGTTCATGTATTGATCAATTGTGCCGAGGTTAAACCATATCATGAGTACGTATGTGTTTATAATTTTTATTCCTTCGATAGCATATGTTAGTTGTCATAACTTATATCCATATATGTTCAGTGCATTCTTGTCATCTTAAAACATAAGCAACCGAGATACATCTGCTCGTACTCATGTAGATTTTCCAATATGGTTTAAGCAACAAGTAAGTATTATTCCATCTATCATTCTGTTATTCACTCAAATGCATGCATATAAAAAACTTATTGTCAACTCTGTGAATAGGTTTACAGTGAGGCACCTACAGTCATTAATCAACACTTACGAAACATGGCTGATGGTCCTCTAACAATTGTCAAAGAATGGCACACTTACTTTGTGAATGGGTACAAATTTCATACTCAATCATGGACAGAAGACAAAACAACAATAAATAGTGGTGTTTACGTAAAGAGTGAGTCAAGCGGAGGTGCAGACGACTTTTATGGTGTGATACAACACATATATGAGTTGTCATAGCATTATTTAGATTATCCTAAGAGAATAGTGTTGTTTTATTGTAAGTGGTTCGATCCATCTAGTCAAGGCACTAAAATGGAAAAAAAATATAATATTGTGGACATCCAAATGAGGAGAAAATATCACTTCTTTGATCCGTTTATCATGGCACATAATGTGAGGCAAGTATACTATGTTCCTTATCCAGCAACGCATAGGGACAAACAAGGTTGGTGTGTTGCAATCAAGACAAAACCAAGGGGTCGCATTGAAGTGGATGTTTCAGAGTTGGAAGAGCCATATCAAATGGATGAAATGTCACATGCAAATGAAGCAATTGAAGTTGAACCAATCCCTTGTTTACTAGACACACAAGTTGTAGGGGAAGAAGTGGATGCCTCCATCTTCACATCAAATCAAGTCATTCCGGATGAAGATGTTGAAGAAGTCGACTCGACAGAAGATGATGAAGATGAAGATGAAGAAGATGCAGAAGATGAAGATGACTTTGAATATGACACTGGCTCAAATTCTGAATAATAATTAGCTTATTTATTTTAGTGATATATTTTGTATTAAGTTGTATTGTCATTATCATAACTTTTAAGTTAATTATTATTAGCATCATGTTTCATTATTTGCAAATTTGTGTTTTTGGTTACTTTAAGTTAACTATTATTAGCATCAATTTCCATCATGTGCAAATTTGTGTTTTGGTGACGATAAAGATTATTTTTATTTTATTAGCATCATTTTTCACTATAGACATGGCTGATAAGGGAAAGGGTAAGGCATCTACTAGAGGGGCACGCCGTCGTGGTCGACCCCGCATCGTGACACGGATGGTCGATGAAGGATTCGTGTCCCTCCCATCTACATCTGCTCCACCACGCCCTCCGCCAACACCTTTGCCTACACATGATATGGCACCCCCACCCCCACCTGTTGCTCCTACACCACGTCCACCGCCCACACGTATGCCTGACTATGTTCCGACACCTCCCTACCGACCTGATGCTCCATCTACTCAGTTCATGGAGACCTCCATTAGCATCACAGGTTCGCCCACCCCAGCATTTCCGACTTATACCCATGGAGAGAGTTCTGGACAGCCAAATGCACCAGGGGTGGATTTGCCCATGGACGACGAGGAGAGTCATGGATATACACCGCCTATATCAGATGATGAGGAGGACATCGTCGAGTATATGTCTGACGGTCGACTTATTATTACCCCGATCGGTAGAGGGTAAGAAACTTTTCAAATAATGTTATTTTATTGTTGAGTTTATATGTATGTATATTTAATTGTTCTCCAAGTTTTATTGATAAGGTTCTTTCCGTCGAGGAAATCCGTTGATTGTGTCAAATATGCGGTCATATCTCAATTTGATCGGGCCTGGAAAAATTGGGATGAGCTGCAGAAGAAAGATCGAGCTCGATTCTTTACGGCTTTTAAGGTATTTGTACATTTGAATTTAGTTCCATTTTTTAGTTATTTTTAATGTTTCTTTAATTTATTATTATCATAAAAAACATTATATTCTCGAAATTTACAGGAGAAGGCTGCTTGGAGAGTAGAACATCATGATCAAGTTGAGCAAAATTTTCATCACAAAGCTAGCAAATGTCTTTCAAGGTTGATGCAGAGACAACGGTCAAAGGGAGAACGTCCAGACTGGTGTTTCCCACCCATTTGGGAGGAGCTATGTGCTTATTGGGCTACACCTGCATTTAAGAAATTATCCGCCCAGGCCAAGCTCAACAGGGCCTCGGAAAAGGGTGGGAACCTGCACACTGGCGGCAGCATCAGTCATCCAGAGCACGCTCGACGCCTTGTAACTTCAAATATCATATTTTGTGAATTCATTTAAATTTTGTTTATATTTAAAATGTTTAAATTTAAATATTAACAAGTTTTTTTTGGTGCAGTCTAGGGATTTACGCCGTCCCGCTAAGCCGAATGAGCTTCATGCCCGTACTCATACTAGGAAGGATACCAGCGACTATGTAGATGAGCGCTCTAGACGCACTCAGGTGATTTACACATCTCTTTATTGGTATTTATTTTTATTTTATAATTAACAAAGTTCTGGTCATTTTGTATGATGATGTGCATTAATTTTAATGACAGAAGGAGTATCAAGCTAAGTTATCTCAGGTTCGGTCTCAGACAGCCTCATCTTCCCCTACCACACTTGACCCAGAGGTGGAAGCCCAAGTGGAGTTGCAGACATGGGTCGAGGATGCTGGCGGTAAGAAAAAGGGTCCCATTTATGGTATGGGAGGCCTCTCTAGCAACTACCAATGCGGGTGCTCTAGCGTCTTCACTCAGCAGAGTCGAGCATCGTCTAGTAGGACCCGCCAGTCTCAGGAGTCTGTGGAGATGGTCGAGATGCGGCAAAGACTGGCAGCTCAGGAGGCGATCAATCGACAGATTATGGAACAACTAAATATGATGGCAGCTACACAAAGAGAGAGCTGATGATGCGTTTTGGAGCCAGCACCTATCAGCCACAGTCGCAACAGGACCAGCACCTTCACAGCACCCCTCAGCCGCAGTAGCCGTCGTCCCAGCCACCTTCGTCCCAGCCTGAGGGTCATCAGCAGATCGATGATGAGGAGGGTCGATCCTTTACAGACTTGTTGCGGGGTTATAGAGAGGATTATTAGATTCTTTATGGTTATTTTGTATGATGTACGCACTGTGAACACCTAATTTTGTCTCCCTTTTTATTTAATTCTAACCTTTTACTTTCATTTTATTTTTTAGGGATAAATAAATAAATAAATAAATAAATAAATAAATAAATAAATAAATAAATAAAGCAAAGTGAAGTGAAGAAAAGAGAAGAAGAAATAAAAGAGAGTATTGGGCTCAATTCCCTCCAAATCCAAAACAGAAAAAGAAAGAAGAAAAAAATGACCCAGCTCCCCAAAGAAGGCCCCAAAAAAAAAAAAAAAAACCGTGAAACCGAACCGGGTCGCGCCTGACCCAGTTCGGCCCGTTCCCCACACAGACAGCAACCCGCGCCTCAACGAACCGGGTCACACCCGACCCGGTTCGCGACCCGCACCCTTTCCCTTCTTTTTTTCCCTCTCACTGGGCCGGGCCGTTACCTGATAGACCGGGTCATGCGACCCGGTTTCCTGACCCGCCCCACTCTCTCTTTTTTCTCCTCTTCTTCTCCTCCATTTCGCCCTAGCCGCCCCCTCTCTTTCAGAGAACAAAAGAAATTTCTCTCTTCTCCTTCTCCCATGGTTGTCGTCGCAGCCCCTCCCTATTCCCCTTTCTTCACCATTTTTTATTCTTCTTCTTTCTTATCTTCTGCCATCACCGCTTCTTCCCCTCCGTCACACGAAATCACCACCCACCGTAAACTGCTCACCACTTCTGCTCACCTCATCCTTTGTCTCCAACCCAAACCTTGCGCCCCCAACACCTGCATGTGCGTCTCTGCTCCCAGATAAAAAGAATGTCAAAAGTTGCGGCCGGGACACGTGGCGGCTTGTAGAAGACGAAGAACATCCTCTTCTCTGACAAGGATGACAAACCAAGCTCCTGAGAACCTATCTGCTCCTTCATTCTCGCTAAAAAGCTTCTGTGCTCCTTTCAATCCACCTGTAGAGATGTCAAAGGCATTAAATTTGCCATTAATGCAATATCAAGTTGAAGAAGGAACTATAGCTCCATGTCTCCTATAAAAGGGCGAAAATGAAGCTGCAGACCAGGTCCCCAAAAAAAAATTGAAGGAGAGAGTGGAAATTGTCAGTTCTAATATTACCTGTGTTGAGTGCGAAAATTCTGAGTTTTGGAGTGTTTGCTGTTGTTGGTTGGGGTTCTGTCTGTAACCTGTATCATCAACTTTTGCTCATTGGAGCCTTGTTTTGGTAATTTATCTTCATCTATTTTGTCTTTCTATACTGAGAAGCATAAAATGGATGTAAATTTGACAGTTTCTAACCTAAGAAGTTTAAATTAGCTCACAATAGCTTATATATGGTTTAATTTGGTTATAGGGTTGAATTAAATATTTAAGCTTGTAAATAAGGATCAATTGCACAGATGACATCCCAAATAAATAGTCACTTGCATATAATAATTAATTTTTATTATAAAATGCATAGTATATTCATATATGAACCTATATTTTGCGTTAATATTTTTGGCCCGCGGGTTGGCCCGCTAACCCGCGGACCGAACCCGTATAAACCGCGGGTTAAATGGACCGGGCTAAATAAGCCCGCATTTAAACGAGCCTACGTTTTATATGGTCCTAACCCGCACGGATCACGGGTTAAACGGACCGTCCGCGGGCCCAGGCCCATATACCCAGCTCTAGTTGTATGGACTGATTCACATGTTCAGAATTGACATAATATTGAGTTGCAATTTTAATCTTTTATGTTAACTGCTTGATGAAAAGGAACAACTTGAAATTGCCGTGAAAACTTAGCCACACTTTTTCTGATTGGTCTGTTGATGCTAAGACTTGAGTTTATTTTTGCCTGTACTAACTTTTATGCTCTTTAAGATAGTTTAGAAGTCTTACTTTAATGTCCTGAGATATAAGAATAATATATGAAACATGATGTGAGAATTGATAAATTTGTTAAAATCTGGTTTTATTGATATATTCATTGTCATGACTAGTCTCTATATGTGTTAAATGTTGGTTGATGAGTTTTGATTCCCTGTACTGAGAATAATTTGGCTTTGAATTTGATTGCTTGATTGTACACATACCACATGTAAATCCTAAATGGAAATCACCCATGCACTCATTAGTTATCTTAGACAGGATAATAGTTCAATATGTTCACTTTGATAACATGTCAATTATTTCGGTAAAAGGCTTGAATTGAATTTCCCTGATATGTGAAGGTGAAGGACTTTTTTGCTTCGCCAGTTTTTAATTCTCCTAAGAAGGGTTGGATTTTCTCTTATTGTATTCTTTGTTGTGGAAATAGGATCTAAAATTTGAAGGATTTGTTTTTTTTTTTTTTAGGAGGTTTGAACTTGAATGAAGGCTTAATTTCAAAATAACCGTGGATTTTGTTAGCTTTTATAAAACTGACTTGGGCTAGCTATTTAAAAGAGTGTTTTTTTTTTTTTTTACAAGATACAAGTTATTGGAAATAAGCAATTTGTACTTGTACATGACCAACATCTATTTTTCGGGTTTCAACTTGTTAACAGGTGCAAAACCTTTTTTTTTTTTTTTTTAGTTTTGGATGGTTGTTCTTATCCGATGGTATTTAGATATGGTTACTTTTTCAATGATGAGTTTCAGTAAATTTAATGAGAAGAGTATGGCTAGGATCATCACTTATGAAAATAAAGATTTAATACACATCAAATTTTGCATCACTTGCTAATGCAATGATTCAAGGTTTTCTTATGTTAAGATTGAATGGGATTTGTTTGTAAGCAATACGCAATATTTTGTATAACAATGTTTAGCGTGTCCAAAATTCAGACCTTTTTTTTACAAATAATAACAAATCACTTTTTGTAGAACAATAATAAAATAAAGTCTTTTTTTTTTATAAATTTGATTTACTTCTCAAAAAGAATAAAATAAGTTCTTTCTTTTAAAAAAAAAAAAACAGGAAATCAATTTAGTGTACACTTGTTGATTCCTTAGTCATTCAAGAGATGTCCTAAGTTTTTTTACAACTTGGCATCTCAAAAATTTTGTAGAAAACGACTCCTTTGACGCTAAATATATATATATATATATATATATATTTTAAATAATTCATTTCTCAAATTAATAAATGTACAAAGGAATTAATTTAGTCGTACGACTTATTGATTCCTTAGCAATTCTTTTCTTTAGAAATAAAAATTCTATTTACATAAAATTACGAAAGTTACCTCACAGAAAATCAAGAAAAAATCAATTTTGTCGTAATGACTTATTAAACTCATAAATACGAGCTATTTTAACTGTACAGTTTAATGGTTCTTTAGCTTCATATTAAAAAGGGTTAATTTAAATTTGCACGATCTAAGGGTAACCGTCATAATGACGGATGCTCTAGGGTGCCGTGGGGATAACCACCCATGCCTTCCGTAGACATAATCGACTTCCGAACCCTATTCAATCTCTATTCAAAAATAAAGACCAGTCGTTTTTTTAAGAAGGGTTTTCCCAATGTTTCCCAACAAAAAACTTTGGTGGCGACTCCATTCTTAAGAAAGGAAAAATTTAACTGTTTTTTTTTCTTTCCCGTCGTGAAACCGGTCGCGACAGCTGGGGAGGAAATGGTAAAAGAGAGTCAAGCCCACTAAATTAGATTTGTGCATTCGTTTCTTTATGTCGTTTTATTGCTAACCCCTTGTTGAACCTTAGGATAGACAATATTATGTGTTGTGGCCTTTTTGTTTTTCCTTTTGCAGGTTTTTCGTAATAATGGTGGTGAAAGGTAAGTTTGCCCCCCCCCCCCCCCCCCCCCCCCCACACACAACACACACACAGTATTCCCACACCAAGTACGACTCTATACCCGGGTCCGAGAGACAAACCTAAGAATAGATTCGAGGTTGTGTAGTGATAGGCCTTTTGGATGTACATCCTTTGGTTTATCATGAAGACCTCGGCTAGGACGAACTCCTCCTCGAAAGATGGTCCACTTCTGATAGATCCCTATTGTTGTGGTCACATCCTAGAATGGAGATTTAGTCCTAGTGGCCTATAAATCCTTTAGGACATAGCTTACCCACATTTGCGAATACACACTTTAAAGAAAAACATAGATCCTCTAAGTTAACCCGGAGTTTAGGACACAATGGGGGCATTCTTATCCTTCATACCTATTTGTATTTTCTTTAACATAAGCTTATTTATCATTCTCATATACATGCCATGCATTTAGGTTGGGAAATCACTGTCGATAAACTAATATCTCTGAAAGATGGAAATGGGACCATTATTCAAGACCAAGAAGACTATTTCAGTCAAGGTCATCAATGCCGACATGACAAGCCTAAAAACACTAAGTCAAATGATGAATCTGTCACATCGCCTCAACTTTGCAAGGCGCTATGGGAAGATCCTAGATCTCTTGGATGTGAATATTCAGACCGAAGCTCTCACCGCTCTTACTCAATTCTATGATCCAACTATGAGAATTTTACATTCCAAGATTTCCAGTTAGCACCTACTTTAGAAGAGTTTGGATATATCTTGGGAATGTCGATGGGAAATGCAAAGCCCTATCAATATCATGGCCACACTCCTTCTCTCAGCACAGGTAGCTGGATTATTAAATATAGATTCAAGAAAACTACAGGCTGCGGAAGACGATATTCAAGGTCGCAAAATTTTCAAAAAAGAGTTTTTTGTGGGTCGTCTACTGCAACTAGCACAAGCCGGGGATTGGGAGACTTTTAAAACCATGCTAGCAATCGCCATCTATGGATTAGTCCTTTTTCCCAGCATGGAAGGTTGCGTTTCCTACTCTGCCATTGATGTATTCTTAGCATGCTATCTGCGAATGGAGAATCCTGTTCCAGCTCTGTTAGCAGATGTTTACTGCAGCATGAACTTTTGTCGTGAAAGGAATGGCTAGAAAATCTTATGTTGTTTGCCCCTGCTGCTATGTATGGCTTGTCACCCATATATTTCCAATACCTCACCGGACCGGTTGTCTGATAGCTGACTTCCAGTTGTTTCAATTGGGAAGGAAAGATAGTAAAGAGTGGGCCGAGTACATGGTAAATTTGAATGATGGTACGATACAATGGTGGCACCGTGGGATTGGAGAATGTAAAAAAAATCCTTTTTAGCTGCGGTAGTTTTCCTAATGTGATCCTCATGGGGACCCAAGGTTGTATCAACTACAACCCATCTTTGGCTTTGAGACAACTTGGGTACCCTATGATGGGTCCCCCCATCATCGAGTTGCTAACAACATTCGAATGCTACTATCTAAATGGCACATTTTCAAGCATAGCCCATGCATTTCACAGAGCCTGGAACAATATTGTACGAAAAGGGACAGAACTGGGACCCAAGAGCTGTGGCGCGAAAGATACATATAAACTATGGGTCAGGGAGCATGTCGCAACTTTTGGTCTACCTTTTTGTCTTTTGCTAGCTAGGAGGGAGGTACCTATACTGTCGCCAGAGATCGAGGAGCAGAATGTAGATAGAGCAAAACTTCTCGAAATAAGGAAGGGAAAAAGGATTGCCGATGCCGAGCTGATTGAAAACAGGAAAGCATTTTGATACCCTCCAGAAGGTGCATGGTGAACTGAAGTGTGCCTTGGAGATGAATAACCGGAAGCTGAAAGATCGGGAGGAGTATCTGAATAAAACTAGACAATGCCTTGCTGCAGCAAGCAAAGAACTGGGGCTTCGGAGAAAAGAAAGAGATGAAGCTCGTGTCGAAAACCAGGAACTCAGAGCCTTGCTTGCCGGGTCTATGCAAGCCGAAAGAGTTGCTTTGGGAAATGTCAACAGTCTAGGAGAACAAATTGCTCATCTGAATAAGATCTTAGAAGAGATGAAGCAAGAGAGAGACATAATGGCTCTCTATGCTGCGGAACAAGAAGAAGCTGCAGGGGAATGCGCAACGCGTTTCTCTCAGCTGGCTGCTTTGGCAAATGGTGCAATAGCAATGCCCCATACTACTTGAGAGCCGCAGATACCATGGTGAACTCCTTCAACACTCCAGCAGAAATTAGAGAGTTTATTGAGTATTGTAAAATGTTGTTTGAGAAAATGAAAGACTATGTCAAAAAGCATCAGGATATGTAATGATGAATGACTATGTAGTGAAGTAATGTAATACTATGTTTTGAGAAATGAATGAAATAACTTTTTGCTTGTGTGGTTACTATGATCCTTTGCAACCTAGTACTTTTGAATGTACTTTCTAATGTACGGTTGACAGAGATATTAGCTTATCATCAGCAATTTCCAAACCAAGTCTTGCATACATAACTATTACATTTCTCAACTTGTATATTAATCTACTCTTGTAAATAAATAACAGATTTTCAACATTGCCCATAAAAAGTCTCGCCGCCATCCTTACGGAACTCGATTTCAAATAAGATCCATGGCTGAACAAGAGCAAAACGAGTTAAGAGAAGAAGTCTCTCAAATTAAGGAACAAATGGAGAAAATGATTCAAATGCTGATCGCCATGGAAAAAAAGGGCTACCGAGGGAAACCCTTCCAGTTCTGGAGAGAGATTTCCAAGTCAACCAACTCAACCACATGGTCACACTCCTGGAGGCCAACAACCTTTTCCACCATACGGCGTTCCCCCTAATTACACGCCGCCAATACTAGAAGAGCATGAAGGTACTGTTGATTCCTCACAGTACCCTCCTAATCACACCCCGGTCGTTCCTCCAATTATAAACGTTGAGCAAGGACAGATGCATGTTGCTAACATTCCGGTTAATAAAGCTTCACCCACCTCTGGGGAAGATAAGGAGACACTAGTGAATGTTGTTGTCCAAAATCACCCGTCAAAAGAAAAAATAGATATTCTTGAAGAAAGGCTAAAGGCAATCGAGGGGGTGAATAGCTTCGGCCTTCGTGATGTCGCAGAACTATGCTTAGTCTCGGATGTCGTGATTCCCCCGAAATTCAAAGTCCCATAATTTGATAAGTACACAAGGACCACCTGCCCTAAGAACCATCTGACTATGTATATTCGAAAGATGTCTTCTTGTGCTCACAGTGACAAGTTGCTTATCCATCTCTTTCAAGATAGTCTGACTGGGGCAGCATTGAACTGGTCTATGCATCTAGAGCCATTCTAGATTCGTTGCTTCCGCGATTTGGCAGAGGCGTTCATTAAACAATACAAGTACAATGTAGATATGGCTCCCGACAGACTGCAACTCCATAATATGTCCAAAAAGAACAATGAAACCTTCAAGGCATATGCACAACGATGGAGAGAAATAGCTGCACAAGTAGAACCGCCTCTGACAAAAAAAGAGATGGTGGCAATGTTCATTGAAACACTTCACGCTCCTTTCTATGATAGAATCATTGGGAGTGTATCTTCTAATTTCTCTAATATTGTAATCGTCGGAGAAAGGATCGAAGCCAGATTGAGGAGCGGAATGATCGAAGTTCCCTCCAACCCAAGAAAAGTTTCTGTCACCAAAAAGAAGGAGGAGGAGACGAATGCCGTTACCGATGGTTCCAAAAGATACAATAACAGGGAGGCTAATCCTAGGCCATTATCAAACCCTCCAGTTTCATATGTTGCTTCTGTCCCGGTGCAATCCACACAATCATCGAGCCAAAATGTCAATGCTAATCAGAGGAAGCCATTTGGCGGATCGGAAAGGAGAACGTTTCATTTTGACCCCATCCCCATGAGCTACTCTGAACTCTTGGCCCAACTAATTAGCAAGTCGGCAGTGACGCCGGTACCAATGAGGCCTGTCGAACCTCCATATCCAGCGTGGTATAATCCTGATGCCCAATGTGAATACCATTCAGGAGCGATAGGACACTCAACGGAAAACTGTCGGGCCTTGAAATTTAAAGTGCAAGACTTGATTGACGCAAAGTGGCTCACTTTCCAAACACCGGCTCCAAGTGTTTGGAGACAACCCACTCCCAAGTCACGGGAATCAAGAGGTGAACTTTATTGAGGTTGCAGAAAATTGGGTCAATGCATTGGAAGGAATGCCATCAGAAGTGCAAGGCGGTTCTCGCCCAATTGCGTTAGTGCAAAAACCCTTGGTAATTTATTACAATAAGAAATCACCATCCATCAACATGCCAGAGCCTATCACCATCCAAGTGCCAAATCCGTTCCCATACAAAAGCAACAGAGCGGGTACCTTGGAAGTACGAGGCTAAGATTTTCCAACCATCCACATCCATCGTTAACATCTCTGAGGTCAGAAGCATGACACGGAGTGGACGCATTTATGCTCCAGTCGATCAAGGGAAATGGCAAACAGAGGCACGAAAGCAACTTAATGACGATAAAGAAAAAGCACCAGAATGTCTAATTAAGGACAAGGAAGCAAAGCAAAAGGAATACAAAAAAGAGGTGTCCGTCGAGGAAGCATGCGAATTTCTTAAATATATTAAACATAGTGAGTACCAGGTGATTGATCAGTTGAGGCGTACACCCTCTAGAATCTCCCTCCTATCTCTGTTGTTGAACTCAGAACCTCACAGGAATGTGCTCATGAAGGTACTCAATCATGCTCATGTTGCACAAGATATTTCAATAGATAAGCTCGATGGGATTGTAAACAATATCGTTGCTGACAATTACATCACTTTCACCGATGACGAAATCCCAGCTGACGGCATGGGGCATAACAAAGCGCTCCATGTCTCGATCAATTGTCATGACTTCATCATATCCTGTGTACTAATTGACAATGGCTCCTCATGGAATGTGATGCCAAAATCCACGCTTTCAAAATTGCCAGTTGACGAAAGCTATGTCAAACCTAGCTCCATGATAGTACGAGCTTTTGACGGCACCCGAAGAAGCGTGATAGGAGAAGTGGAACTGCCAATTAAAATTGGCCCGTGCACATTCACAATCTTATTCCAAGTCATGGATATTGTGCCGGCTTATAGCTGCTTGCTAGGAAGACCATGGATCCATTCATCTGGAGCTGTCCCTTCCACTCTCCATCAGAAAGTGAAATTTATCATCGACGGGAAATTAATAATTGTCTCGGGGGAGGAAGATATGCTAGTAAGCAAGCCCTCATCAACTCCCTATGTCGAAGCGGCCGACGAGACATTGGAGACCGCCTTCCAAACCTTGGAGATTGCGAACACCACTTATGTAAGGGAAGGATTTCCAATCTTGGAGCCTCATCCGTCAGATGCATCTCTAATGGTGGCAAAAACAATGATTAAAGGGGGATATCAGGCTAATGGTGGTTTAGGGAAAAATCAGCAAGGCATCACGAATTTCCTTCAGATCCCTGACAACAAAGACAGGTTTTGGTCTAGGCTACAGACCAACTAGAGCTGACAGGAGAAGAATCTCTAAGGAGAAGAAGATGAAGAGGTTGGCCCGACTAGAAGGCCGGGAGCTTGAAGCAGAAGTAATTCCTCTGTGCAGCCTCAGTCAAAGCTTCATAAGCGCGGGTTTTGTGTTCGCTGATCCAAATCAATGCTACTGATGATGACGCCACAGCAAATGTCGAGCTGGTCTATCCTTGCTCACCTGGTGTCGAGCTGAACAATTGGGAAGCTGTCGAGTTCCCTGTGATGTTTGAAACATTTTCAATGTAAAACTTCGTAATGCATTTCCTTTAAGCTTCGTACGAAGTTTAAAGTTGAATGCTCTCTTGTAAACAAGCACATCTGCTTTGTTTTTAAATAAAATCAATAAATGCATGCATCTTTCGTCCTTATTTCTCTCGAACACTCAATATTAGCTTTTATTTCTCTTTATACCCACCAAAAATTAACCATGCAGGTCAGAGAGTGACTCTCTCGAAAATGACAATACTGGTCGTCAAGAGTGTAATTTTGAATGTCCCATTAACCAAGCCGACGAAGATGTCGAAGAAGATTCAGAAATTCCAACAGAGCTGCTAAGGTTGATGGAACAAGAGGCAAAAGAAATCCAACCCCACGAAGAGCCAATGGAAGTGGTTAATTTGGGGACTGAAGAAAGTAAAAAAGAAGTTAAGATTGGCCTCTCTATGGACGGCGAGAAGCGGCGAAGGTTGATTGAACTGTTGAATGAATACAAAGATGTGTTTGCCTGGTCTTATCAAGATATGCCGGGATTGGATACTAGCATTGTCGAGCATAGGTTACCTCTGAGACCGGAATGTCCCCCAGTGAAGCAGAAGCTTAGGAGGATGAAACCCGAATTGTCTTTTTGAAAATTAAAGAAGAAGTCAAGAAACAATTTGACGCAGGCTTTTTGGCTGTTTTCAAAGTACCCTCAATGGGTCGCCAATGTTGTACCAGTCATGAAGAAAAATGGGAAAGTTCGGGTTTGTGTCGACTACAGAGATTTGAACAGAGCCAGTCCAAAAGATGATTTTCCTTTACCTCACATTGACGTGTTGGTTGACAACACAGCTCAACACTCAACGTTTTCCTTCATGGATGGTTTTTCCGGATATAACCAGATTAAAATGGCTTCCCGGGATATGGAGAAAACTACATTCATTACCCCTTAGGGCACTTTTTGCTACAAAGTGATGCCGTTCGGGTTAAAGAATGCTGGGGCAACTTACCAAAGGGCTATGGTCACCCTATTTCATGACATGATGCACAAAGAGATCGAAGTATACGTGGATGATATGATTGCAAAGTCCAAGCCTGACGAAGACCATATTGTTGTTTTGAAAAAAACTCTTCGATCGTTTGAGAAAATTCTAGCTCCGACTCAACCCTGCCAAATGTAGCTTTGGAGTGGGTTCAGGCAAATTACTAGGCTTCGTGGTTAGCCAAAAGGGGATAGAAGTTGATCCTGACAAAGTTAAAGCGATTCTTGAGATGCCAGCTCCTCAATTAGAGAAAGAAGTTCGTGGGTTTTTAGGGAGATTGAACTACATAGCACGATTCATCTCTCAATTAACTGCCACATGTGAGCCAATTTTCAAATTATTACAGAAGAACCAACCCTCAGAATGGAATAAGGATTGTCAACAGGCATTCGACAGAATCAAGCAATATCTGCAAAGCCCGCCAGTACTGATTCCTCCCATTCCCGGGAGACCTCTCATCTTGTACATGACAATCCTGGAGAAATCCATGGGGTTTGTACTGGGGCAACAAGATGAATCTGGCCGGAGGGAGCATGCTATATACTATTTAAGTAAGAAGTTTACTGATTGCAAGGCGAGATACTCACCGATAGAACGTACCTGTTGTGCTTTGGCATGGGCCCGCCCGTCGACTAAGGCAATACATGTTATCTCATACCACTTGGTTGGTGTCTCGATTGGACCCAATCAAGTACATCTTTAGTAAGCCTGCCTTCACAGGACGGATCACGCGATGGCAAGTTCTCCTATCGGAATATGATATCGTCTATGTCACTCAAAAGGTGATAAAAGGGAGTGCCCTCGCAGACCACCTTGCTGACCAGCCAATCGAGGATTATCAACCTATACGGTTTGATTTTCCCGATGAAGACATCTTAGCTTTATCCGAAAAAGAAGAAGAACAGGATAAGTCTGAGGAAAAGAGATGGACCTTATAGTTCGATGGATCTTCTAATGCACTGGGGCATGGAATCGGGGTCGTGTTAATCTCACCCAAAAATGACTTCATCCCGATAACAGCAAGACTTTGTTTCGACTGCACGAATAATGTGGCGAAATATGAAACGTGTGTGTTGGGAATCCAAACGGCCATTGAAGCCAGGGCAAGAGCTCTTGATGTCTATGGGGATTCTGCATTAGTCATTCATCAGCTAAGAGGGGAATGGGAGACTCGAAACCCTAAACTGATCCCCTATCATGAATATATCAAAGAGCTGGCGGAGTACTTTGAGGAGCTTTCTTTCACTCACATCCCTAGGGAAGATAATCAACTGGCTGATGCTCTGTCCATCCTAGCCTCAATGTTTAAGATAGATGCTGAGGGATGTCTTCCTCTCATCAAGATAGAAAGCCATAATCGCCCCGCATACTGTCAGTTTGTGGAAGAAGAGCCGGATGGGAAGCCTTGGTACCATGATATCAAGCAATACATCAAGCATAGAGAATATCCCCTGAACGCCTCCGAAAATGACAAAAGAACCCTCAGAAGGCTTGCAATGAGCTTCTATTTGAACGGGAAGTGTTGTATAAGAGGAACCATGATACGGTGCTGCTGAGGTGTGTAGACGCAACGGAGGCAGAAAAGATAATCAAAGAGGTGTATGAAGGTTCTTTTGGGACCCATTCTAATGGATATGCCATGGCAAGAAAAATCCTAAGAGCCGGTTATTATTGGTTGACAATGGAAGCTGATTGTTTCGACTATGTCAAAAAAATGCCATAAATGCCAGACCTATACAGACCAAATCCATGCTCCGCCCAATTCACTAAATGTGTTGAC
Source organism: Echinosophora koreensis (assembly GCA_035048595.1). Classification (NCBI taxonomy): domain Eukaryota; kingdom Viridiplantae; phylum Streptophyta; class Magnoliopsida; order Fabales; family Fabaceae; genus Echinosophora; species Echinosophora koreensis. The sequence continues at coordinate 1,645,636 of JAPCYP010000069.1, forward strand.
GGTGCCCTGGCCGTTCTCTATGTGGGGAATAGATGTCATTGGTCCCATCGAACCAAAAGCCTCCAACGACCATCGTTTCATCCTTGTTGCTATTGACTACTTCACAAAGTGGGTTGAAGCTGCTTCGTATGCTAACGTCACCAGGAATGTAATAGTCAGGTTCATTAAAAAAGAATTGATATGTCGCTATGGATTGCCCAGACAGATGATAACCAACAATGCTACCAACCTTAACAACAAGTTGATGGAAGAAATGTGTGAAAGCTTTAAAATTCAACACCACAATTCCTCACCCTATCGACCGAAGATGAATGGGGCAGTAGAAGCAGCTAATAAAAATATAAAGAAAATCGTGCAAAAGATGGTGGTGACATACAAGGACTGGCATGAAATGCTTCCTTTCGCACTGCACGGCTATCGTACTTCGGTTCGCACCTCTACAGGGGCAAACCCTTATTCATTAGTGTATGGTATGGAAGCAGTCCTTCCCATTGAAGTTGAGATCCCATTGCTGCGTGTTTTGATGGAGGCCAAGTTAGAAGAAGCCGAATGGGTCCAAGCCCGGTTAGACCAACTGAATCTCATCGAAGATAAGAGGTTAGCCGCCTTGTGCCACAGACAACTTTATCAAAAGAGGATGATTAGAGCTTATAACAAGAAGATTCACCCTCGACACTTCCAAGAAGGTGACCTGGTGCTCAAAAAAATATTGCCCATACAAAAAAATCACCGCGGAAAATGGGCTCCAAACTATGAAGGGCCCTATGTAGTGAAGAAGGCTTTCTCAGGAGGAGCATTAATCCTCACGAACATGGACGGTGAAGACTTACCTCTCCCGGTCAACTCAGATGCAGTTAAAAAGTACTATGCTTAAAAAAAAAAAAAAAAAAAAAAGAGCTCGCTAAACTGAAAACCCGAAAGGGTGGTTTAGGCAAAAGTTAGAGCAACCCGGCAGGTTAAAAACTCGAAAGAGCGACCTACGCAAAAGTTAGGGTAAAAAAAATAAAATAAAAAATAAAAAAACCTCAAGCGACCAGGATGAAGGTAGTCCATTGGTTGGAGGAAATGGTATAAGTCCAGTGTCAAACTCTTATGATAGATATATGTATTTTATTCGTCATTTTCAAAACTAAAATCTTTGATAATCATACTAAGTTTCCCTATTTCACTCCATCATGTTGATGGCAAGGAGAATATGTGAAGTAGTTATATGATTTAAGACGATTAGTTGATCATTGGTAATAATCAATGAGAAATGCTTAATACATATTGTTACATTACATATTGTAATATCATTTTAAAATAATAAAAAATCAATTTTTTTGTTATCAAATTATAGACAAGATTGTTGTAAGGCTTTTGCTGATCACTTATGTCTATAAATTAAAAGCCTTGGAGATGAATGAGTGCCTACAGTGTGGGTGGGAAGAAAAAGTTGAAGCCAAAGTGTAAAACAAGAAAAGAAAGGATTTGATACGTTGATGTAATTTAGGATAAAGCAAAAAAGGATTTGGTAGATTTAGAGGCACAATTCAAGTTATTGATGATAATAATACTACCAATAATAATAATAATTGATGACCCGTGCATTGCACGGGTGCAAACAAGCTAGTTTTTATAAAAATGATATTGACACAATTTCTCTTCTTCATGAAGACCTCGACATAGCGATGTAGTGTGCTTTTAAACATATATCTCACCTTTATAAATTATAAGTCAAGAAGGTTGTAGTTTGTAAACAACTTGACTTGCCTTGAGCAAGGACTTTGTGCATTAGAAAACATGAAGCTCAAAGATCCATGCTAAAGGAACTTATTAGGGATTGGGCCTAAAATGGTCTTTGGAATCTAATTTGTTTAAGCAAAAACATGATAAATGTATAAGGAGCTCTCCCTATTGGTACAAGGGCTGCTTCTAAGGTGGGAGATCTTGACATGTCTCCCACCATGAAGGACCTAAATAAGGTCATATTTGCAAAAAATGATTTTACATTTTACCCCCTTTTTTTCCTCATTTCATTTTATATCTCCTCCGCCACCCCACCATCTCAGCCTTCTCTCCCACTCTCGCCGCCACCACCGCCACCCCACCCCACCGCCTCAGCCTCTCTTCCCACTCCTACCACCGCCATCGCCACCCCCACCCCCACCCCACCTTTCCTTTGCTTGAAGTAATTCAAGACCATAGTGACACCATGCTATAAGAACTTTGTTTGTACCAGATCTGTCTTTACTCGATCTTCTTCTCTGGGAAGAGAGTTTGCATGCTCAAAATATTTGTTATTGATTTCGGATTTTTGTTTTCTTTGTTGTTTTGGGTGCTTAATTTTGATGTTGATTTTGAATGATGGTCATTGATGAATCGTTGAATCTTTCACTAGAGCTGAACCTCTATGGACTTCAGTGACAGGGTATATCGGTGGCGGTGGCGGAAGAGACAGAGTGAAAGAGTAGGTAAGGCCTAGGTCAAAAAAAGTTTCCTTTTTCTTCAGATCTCGGATTCCTAACTTCATTTTCATTCATGGGTTGCAAAAAGTTGCAATCCCATCAACCTCAACAGCAAATTAGCAACCCTTCTCCCCAAAATCCTGTCTTTTTCATCCTTCTGGGTTCAGTGCTTATGATGTGAGTTTCAGATGGATCTAAAAGGCAACGTTAGGGGCGGGGTCATTTGGGTTGTTAGCGACATATGTGGCGCTCAGGAGAGGGAAAGAGAAGAATTTGGGATAATTTTTTAAATTTAAAAAGTTAAAGAACTTTAAAATAATAAAACTTTTGCAAAAAAAAAAAAGGCATGCTCACGGTGAGAGACATGACATAGTCTCTTACCGTAGCATTTGCCTTGGTACAAGAGAGATTACATGTTTGGGTTTCCGTTGGAAAGAACCCAAACTATAATAAAAATAGCTTAACAAGAATACATTTGAGGGGTTTGGATTCTCTCCAGCCCCTCACCAACAGCATATCTGGATCGTCCAATAAAATCTGACGGTCAAACAATATCAAGCATTTCAAAACATTAAAAAATTTAAATATTTAAATATTTAAGTTAGAAAACAAGCTTTTTTTTAATCTCCCATCATGGTCCCTACGTCCATATTCCTTGCCATCATGTGCAAACCAAAATTGTTGTCGCCAATGTGCTGTCGTGGACAGTAAGCCACCGTTCTCCCTTCACACGTATCTCTCTCTCATTTCCAGCCATACTTAAGCATCGCCACCACCTGTACCCATTCACAACGAGCACACCACCTGCCAGTCTGCCATCGCCTTTCTCAAAGCCAACCTGCAATTTAACTCCCCTTCCTCATTTGTTATGCAAATTTCTGTGTGTTATTTGTTATTTTGGGTTTTTGTTGCTCAAAAGTTTTTCACTTTGATTTTTTCTAATTTTTGTTATGCTAACCTCCTTTTATTAGGATTTGAAGCAAGAAGATTGGAAGCCAAAAGTGGTTATGATTTTTGATAGTTTTGAGGATGCTTCAAAGTTCTGGGTGGCAAAATAGTTGGATTTGGAGTGAGAAAACAACATTCATAAAAGAAAAAATATGACTCAACTATGTCTTTGTTATAGAGAACGCTTGCACAGACAAACGAGATTATAAAACAATATCCAAAACAAATTGTCAAGCAAGATTAAGACTTAAAAATATGGGTGAAAATTAATAATACATGATTTTTTGGAGGAACAAAACCACATTTTACACATACAAGAAACAACACATGTTATCATCTCAACAAAAAGTTTTAAAAATTCAATATATATCAAATTAATCTAGCAAATGTTGCTGGCCTACCACAAAGGAAGTTATTTGATTTGATGAGTAAAGAAATGGGAGGTAAATCTAGCTTGAGATACACTCACATTGATCAAAAGAATCATTGATAATTCTTTCGAACAATGCGAGTTTATTCAAAGTTAAATCTGTTTCCCACTTCTTTATTCATCAAATCAAATAACTTCGTTTGTAATAGGCTAACATCATCGGCTAGATCAATTTAATGACATTAAATTTACATTACATTTTTAAAACTTTTCGTTGGGATGACCACATGTGTTATTTTTTGAATATATAAAATGTGTATGTTACCCCATAAATTCATGCACTATCGATCAAATTTTCATCCATATTTTTAAGTCCTAACCTGGTTGATAATTTGTTATTTGTTATTGTCTTCAATCATGGATTGATTATCTTATAATCTCTTGTGTCTGGCTTTCAAAAGCATTCTTTACAACAAGCAAATCTACAAGAAGTAGTAGGTTTGTTGCATCTTCCTTACTTCCAATCCTACTAAAAGGCAACAACAATTATCATTTAGAATGAAGGTTAGTACCGTTAAGCAACATTTTACAAAGTGTAAAAACAAGCTAGCACAACTACAGGAAATAGAGAAATCAAAGTGGGAAACTTTTGTATGAAAAACAAAAACCCAAAATAAGACACACAAAAAATGCATGATGGAGGAGGGGGAGTTAAACTGGTAATGGAAAATGGTGTGCTCGTAGGGAACGGCACAATAGGGCAAGCGACAATTGAATTGAATTTAATGTACTTATAATTTTAGTTATTTAAATGGAAATCTTATGATACATTAAAATGAACATGACCACAGAATCTTAACGCCCTACACTCAGTGACAGTGACTCCAGACAACTATAGTAATCGTAAGGAATGGCGTTTCTCTCATAGTAGATGAACAAGTTTACTATATCAACAACAATTTACTGCATTGCAAGTTAGCTTCAAAATTCCAAGTTATTAATAAATATAAACATATCATTTTTAGGCCAAAATATCTTGAGCAATTCAGATGAGAAACGAAATTCATAAAAATGGCATTCAGAATGAGTAGGAGGATTGTATTTCATCATATGAATAATCATATGAAATTATTTCAAAATTATCATCATAATGCCAAGTTGTAACTGGGAAAACTTAAAGAATAAAATAAAATACAAAAATAATGAGATAAAAATGGGAGTAGAAGGAGAAAAAAAAGTGTGGAAACCTCTCAGACAAATGCCTCGATTTGTCGTCAGTATTGTTAAGAATGGAAATTAGATCAGACTCGTCATCATTTTTTGATCATCACCGAGAAAACCACACTTTCAAAAAAAAACCGATTCATTTAAAATACTAATAAAAAAGAGAAGACAAAGATAAAACAGATAAGAAAATCTAACAGAGATGCAGGAAACAGTGACCACGTTCTGTTCAGTGGCATGGGAATGAGATTCTCCATTTTGCCTTTTATAGGAGAGCGGGGGATGTGAGTGAGAATTTATTTAGGGTTTGTTATCTTAGGGTTTAATGGGCCTCATCAGGCATGACTTGGGCCCAGTGATATTTGGACTTGTTAAAATGGTTTCTTTTAGCTTCCTCAAAAATTGTTTGTTTGACAAGTTTAATAACTGAGTTTATAATATATTTGATTAGTTTATAAATTGTATGATCAAAGTAAAAGTGTTTGTAAACAAGTTTATCTCATTAGTGTATACTTTGTTTTCATAAGTTATTTATTTAACTTATAGCTTATCACTTATAACTTCTTAATTTTTCTTTCATTTTTACCCTTGTCACTGAAATTCCTCCTTTACTTCGCATATATCTCATAAGATGAAAGTTATACAAAAGAATCATATAAACATGTCAATTCTTCTACATTATTTAATATAAAAATATTTTAAAAAAATTGGAATTCTAATTACAAAGCTTTAATTAGAATTTAAGAAGAATTTATATAAAAATCATATAAACATATCCTTTTTGTCATTTTATATTTATAAAACAATTAATTAAGCTAACTTTTCAGCGATAAGCTAGTTTATCAGTTATTATTGTGGAACAGAGCATTAAAAAGAGAAACTAATGAGAGGAAATATTTTTTTTAATCAAAAAAAAAATGAGAGTAATATTTTTCAGAGCAAATCTTATAGGATTGGGGTCCTATCCATTTGGATGAAAATAGGAGAATTTACGGTTTGAAAAATCTCAGCCATAAATGAAAAATTAAAATTGATCAATGGTTTATATTATGACACATCACTATTGCCTTAAAAAACAGAGTTTCATTAAACAATTAAACAAATATTGCTCCCATGTTCCCGCTTCCTTCCCGCTTTTTTCCGCATATGTTCAGTGGCTAATTGGTTTTCGGCCTCCAACCATCACGTATCTGGGAAGCGGATCAGTATCCCAATCCCTGGGAAGCTAACATACCGGAATTTGCAAAATCAAGAAATTGAATAAAAACATCAATTCCTGGGAGTAAAATTGAATAGCACGTCAGAATTCATATCAAACTTGTATGAAGAAAGTCAAACTAGCAAACAGCAGGTGGGCACAAAATACTTAAGTACTTTTGTCAATTGTTACTGATCTATTTTCAGAAGAGACAAAATTTGAAATGTGTACAACACAAAGATCCATTAGAATTGATTCTCGACCACTTGTAGCGTCATATTCATAATTTCATATATTTTAACCATATGAAAATCAAGAAAGCAATATATAGAGAGATATACCGATGTATGATATTTTCTATTTGCAGTACAGATGAATGGAGAACTTTTACCTTGGGTAAGGATTCTATTAATTGCCATGGCAATCTTTATTATGTGGTGGGTGCAATCTCTACATTGCTGCAACCTTTTCGTGTGTCTCTGCAACCTCTTCGCACCTAGTTTGCTTTCTTTGGTTCTCTGTTGCTTGGTCCACCCAAATTCCACTATGTTTTGGTTCCCTTTGTTCCGCCGCCGTCTCACTCTCGCATACATTTTTTTGTGTTCTCTTCCTCCTTGATGCATTCTCTGCGCAGCTCTATCATTCCCTCGAGCTCGGTCGCTTTCTCGCCTACATTTTGCTCGCCAATCTGGTGAAGCAACGGGAGATGATTCCATGATTGGTTTTGGTGAAGGCAGGTAGCAAAAGGAAGTATTTTGAAGAAGTTTGATGTGTCGCAACCTATACTACAGAATAGATCATCGATGTGTTGGTTGGTTTGTATGTGGTTATGGATTGCAAATATACATATAGAAAACCAAAGGATTGGTTGAACATATAGATAACATCGATTATCTGATCGATTATGTATACTGAACTTGGTTGTGACACATCAAACTTGGTTGTGTCCACGATTGGTTGGTTTGTATATGGTTATGGGTTGCAAATATAAGTGTTTTCAAGAAATACATCGATGTACTAATGTGTTTAATTATTTAGATCAAGATCATTCAAGAACATAATCGATTGAACATAGGAGAATTTACTATATACACAGGAACAACAATCGATGTACACATGTTTTGAAAGAGAAATTTTGTTTAACACATCTGTGTACTAATCGATTGACTGATAACAGGATTTTCAAATCAATTCTGTTTTAATCTCAACTAACTTGTAAAGTGTGTCCAACGGATTTAATTTGATTTATAACCAATGTTATTAAAACCGAACCGGTCATCGACTCGGTCAGGGTACCGGTTCAATGGGTCACTGGTCGAACCAGTGGGTCACTGGTTGAACCGGATAAACCGGTATATATTAAATGTATAAATTTTATCGCTAAGTTATGTATATATAAAATATTTATGTACAAGACAGCAACTAATTCAGTGGCCCAGTGGTACATTTACTTGAGGACAGCGTGCTGGACCAAGTTCGATTCTCCACCATGACAACTTTTGCAAATTTAGAATTTGCATTGAGTTGATGCTCCTGGAACAGAAGCGCGCGTGTGGTCGCGTCAGAGCAGAAGGGGTCCGACCGGTTTCGGTTCAGCGATCGAACCAGTCGGTTCTTACCGATTCGTACCGGTTTAATGACGTTGGAGCCGGTTTAAAGCCTTATCCGGTCTGATACCGTGATCGGACCGGACATGGGTCCGATTTCCGACCGAACCGGTCCGATTGGCCGGTCTGGTCCGGTTTTAATAACATTGTTTATAACTATATAAGGACATAAGTAAACACTTTTTCAACATATTAAAGAATCTAGAAATCATAAGTAAACACTTTTTAAACACTTTTGATGCTCCTGGAACAGAAGCGTGCGTGTGGTCGCGTCAGAGCAGAAGGGGTCCGACCGGTTTCGGTTCAGCGATCGAACCAGCCGGTTCTTACCGGTTCGTACCGGTTTAATGATGTCAGAGCCGGTTTAAAGCCTTATCCGGTCTGATACCGTGACCGGACCAGACATCGGTCCGGTTTCCGGTAGAACCGGTCCAGTCCGGCTTTAATAACACCGTTTATAACTATATAAGGACATAAGTAAACACTTTTTCAACATATTAAAGAATCTAGAAATCATAAGTAAACACATTTTAAACACTTTTGATGCTCCTGGAACAAAAGTGCATGTGTGGTCGCGTCAGAGCAGAAAGGGTCCGACCGTTCCGGTTCAGCGATCGAACCAGCCGGTTCTTACCAGTTTCGTACCAGTTTAATGACGTCAGAGCCAATTTAAAGCCTTATTCGGTCTGATACCGTGACCGGACCGAACATGGGTCCGGTTTCCGGCCGAACCGGTCCGACCGGCCAGTCCTGTCCGGTTTTAGTAACACCGTTTATAACTATATAAGGACATAAGTAAACATTTTTCAACATATTAAAGAATCTAGAAATCAGAATACGAGATCATTTACTAAAAATTTGAGAGAGCTTAGCTTTGAGAAAATCTGAGAATTTTCAATAGGACTTCAACTTGTAAATATGATTTTTCAGAATCTGTATTCTATCTTTCTCTTTGTAAAAGTTGTGTTTAGAGAGAAGGTTCTCTCGTTGTTGATTCAAGAGTAGAAGGGACTCTTGGTGCTGTGCAAGAGTAGAAGGAACTCTTGTGGGTTTTAAAGATTGCTTGGAAAGCTGTCATATGGGTATAAGGAACCTAGAAGTGAAGCTTTTGTAAAAGAATCTTGTAAAATTGTTTTTGATTAGTGGATGAAACTCACAACGATGTGGGGACTGGATGTAGGTTACCAAAGGAGGTAGCTGAACCAAAATAAAATTGGTTTGCATTTCCTCTTTCCCTAAACTCTTTTATATGCTTATTGTTAAATGCATGAATTAGAAATATGATAGGGAAGTTTGCAAGATTTGATTTGTTTCTGATATTTGTTCACATCTGAAATCTAAGTATTGTTAATCCTAGTTATTTGAATTCTAAGTATTGTGAAATTAACATCTTGCAAAAACACATTTTGGTTTGTTAGTTGACAAAATCTTTTAGAAAGAAAACAATCATTTTTGCAAAGAGTGATAAAAGTTTTAAAAAGATCACACAATCAATTCAACCCCGCTTCTTAAGTGAGAAGTCACAACCAACACTAAAAGGGAGTGCACGTGCACCCTACATTCGTACGTTTTTTAATTCTATTTTTTTTTTCTTCAACTAATTAAAACTAACACAGATCAGCAACTTTGGTTAAGTATTAAATAATAGGTTTGATAGCATGGTCACATTTGTTCAATTTTGAAATTATAGAAACTTGATTTGAGCAATTGAAATTACAGGACCATAATCACTTAGAGGGTGACTTACATGAACCAAAACTGCAATTAAGTGTGTGTTTGGGAAAGCTGAAAAAAAATAAATTATGCTGATAATCGATATATGTATAATCGATTATCGATTATAATCAGAATCTGTTTTTGTTTGGGTATGTTTGCTGAAAAACGCTTTTTAAGATAATCTGCTTTGTTTGGATGAGACAAAACAATCACTTTTGTGTAGTAAATTACAAAAAAAGGTATTTAATTATTTGTTTAGATTAAAAATATTTGTTGTTCTTTTAACATTTTTTATATGTAATATTTTTTATTTTATCATCAATTATTTTTATATTATAAAAATTGAATAAAACAGTGGAAAATGAAATAGTTAATCAGACGTGAATACTGAATAATCGTGAAGGGGCATTTATGGTAACTATTTATTTAGAATGAAACAATATAAAACAGAGATAGTGGAGAATGAAACCAAAACATAATGAAAGGGAAGGGGCATTTATGGTAGAAGTTAGAACCTATTCATCATACGTGAATAATCAGGGCCATGAAATAATCGAACAATCCTGGAAAAGAGATGTACAAAAATAGGTCAAAACAGCTGTTTTTCTATAATAATAAAAAAAAAGGCTTTTTCAAAATTCAAGCTAGATACCCAAACATGATGATTTTGTATGAAACAGCTGTTTTAAGTAAAAAAACAGCTGAATTGTTAGTTCCCAAACAAGCTCTAAGTCAAAACAATTAAAGTCAAAAGTTCTTAGAACTCTTCTATTTAGTATGAAACAAAAAGCACAAAGTGTTGAGAATCTAAGAAAAATATTGAAAGCTTTAAAAACAATGTCAGCAAAAAATTGGTAACATGGTCGAATCAAGTGAAAAACAACCAATAAAATTATTTCTTACACATTTCATGAAAAGATTTTTCGTTTTTTTTTTTTTTGAAATGGCAAACGAATATTATAGGAGTGCAAGGTACACTCAAACCATTTACAACAGTACAGTTGAACCTTAAAGAGGATAGAACAGATACAAAAGTACAATCGTTCTAGGCACTTTTTAGGGTCTATGCACCAATCTGATAAACTACACAAAAAAAACTTGATTTTTAGCATTAAGCCACCTCCATGAACAAACTTTAATCTTGTCCGGTAAGTAAATTTAAATCTTTTCATGAACAATTTAAATCATTGTTTTGGTCTAAAACCTTTCTATGTAGCAAGTTGGATCTAGTGGGTAATCTACTCAACAATAATTTCCAAGAAAATGCTTTTACCTTTAAGGGTGTAGCACTTTTCCAAATAAGCTTGTGTGCTTGCACAATTGGATCCTGCACAACACCAATCACCAGACATCTTGACAGAAGGAGCTCATACGTGGATTTCACACTATAAGCCCCCAAAGGATGATGCAACCAATACCAAGAGTCCTCCCTCTGATTTAATGAAACCCCTATAAAAATATTTCTGAAATACAGTACCATGCTCTCCTCCCACACGAAGAAGTCTCTTCTCCATTTGAAATCCCACCTCCAAACACCGTTTTCCCACATGCCAAAAAGAGAAACCGGATCATATTGCATCGAGGAGATACTGTATAGGCGTGGGAAGGCTTCCTTAAAGGTGGAAGTTCCAAACCAAATGTCATTCCAAAAGGAAACTGAGTTACCAAGACCAATTTTCTTCCTAACCCCTTCAACCACCCAATCACACACCCCACCACCTCCGACACCTAAGAAGCGCAAGTCTTTCCACCAAACTGAGGACCATCTATCACTTCCTACCCTGCTTACATTAGGATTATTACATATCACATCCCCATATTTTGTGGTTAACACCTTCACCCAGAGAGCTTCTTTCTCAACTAGAAGTCTCCATCTCCATTTCCCTAGTAGGCATAGATTGAACAGTTCTATATTTTTTACCCCTAAACCCCCATTCTCTTTTAGTTTGCAAACGTCCGACCATTTAACCAATGGTATTTTCCTTCCTTCCGAAGTCCCACCCTAGAGGAATTTCCACTAGATACTTACAACCAACTTCCTAACTTTGACTGGCATCTTCATAGAGGAAAGGAAGTAAATGGGGATACTATTTAAAACTGAGTTTAGTAACACTAATCTGCCTCCGAAGGAAAGGAATCTGTTCTTCCAAGAGCGTAGCCTCCTTTCAATAGAATGTATCATAGGTTGCCAAGTCGAGACCTTTCTAGGATTAGCTCCTACCGATAACCCAAGATAGCGAAACGGAGTTTTCCCCACTTTACAGTTAAGGAAATCTGCCCCCGCTCCAAGAAATTGCTCATTGACGTTCACACCCACCAAACTGCTTTTATGATAATTAACCTTCAACCCGGAGGCAATCTCGAAGCATCTTAGAATACATTTCATAGACCACATATTTTCCCGAAAAGCCTCACCTATCAATAATGTGTCATCCGCGTACTGAAGGTGTGAGATAACCACCTCTGAGACACCCACCGTAAAGCCTTTGAAACTGCCAAGACTAACCGAAGACCTGATGAGACCACTTAAACCTTCAGCAACCAATAAGAAAAGGAAAGGGGCCAGTGGATCCCCTTGCTTTAAACCTCTATGGATGTTAATTTCCTCCGTCGGGCTACCATTCACCAACACAGACAGCTTCCCTGAGAATACACATGCATGTATCCAGGCTATCCATTTAGCTGCAAAGCCGAATCTCCGAAGCATATATTCCAAGAAAGCCCAGCTCACAGAATCATATGCTTTCTCGAAGTCAACCTTGAAAATGAGACATTCCTTTCCCCTCTTTTTTGCCCAGTCGATCACCTCATTAATAATAACCACTCCATCTGTAATCTGCCTGTTCTTGATAAAAGTTGACTGGTGACAGGAAATCAAAGAGTCCATGACCTCACCAAGCCGGCAGCCAACACCTTTGCAACAAATTTATATACCCAACCGATTAAAGAGATCGGCCTATAGTCTCCCAGTTCCTGCGGGCACTTGATCTTTGGAATCAGCGTTAGAAAGAAAGATGAAAGGATCTTAGGGAGGCTAGCATTAGAGGAGAATTCTATGAACATTTGCATCATATCATCCTTTAGTGTAGCCCAACAAGCCTTAACAAACGCAAAATTGAAACCGTCCGAACCCGGACTTTTGTCCCCATCACATTTTGCTAAAGCCTCTTCAATTTCTTCAATGACAAAAGGCGCTGTTAGCTTCTCATTGAGGTGAGCAGGAACTGATTTGAACTGGACACCATCCAGTTTCGGCATCCCAACAATTCTCAGCAAAATGATTTTTGAAAAATCTCACAACCTCATTCTTTACCCCTACTGCATCCTTCACCCAACCTCTATCTCCCAACAGTGCAGATATATGAATTAGTGGCCCTACGTGACTTAATACATGCATGAAACAATTTTGAATTAGCATCCCCTTCTTTGAGCCATTTGATCCTTAACTTTTGTTGAGCCAGACTTGTTTGGTTCCTCATTAGTACCCACATTTCCTCCCATAGAGATTTCCTCTGCTCAACCTTTTCCACCCGGAGTCCTTCCTCCTCATTTGCCAAATCAAGTTGCCTAATTCTATCTTTTAAAACCAGGATCTTCGAGCTCGCATTACCAAACTCCATTGCATCCCAATTCTTGAGTTCTGATTTCAGCACTTTCAGTTTTTGAGAGATGACAAAACCCATCCAGCCCTGGGCACTGGCTCCACTCCAACAGTTGTGCACTATCTCGACAAAATTACAGTTCTTCAACCAGAAATTTTTAAAGCGGAAAGGCTTCGGCCCCCAGTTTTGACTCACATACCTGAGAACCATCGGGCAATGATCCGATATGTCCCTCATAAGGGCCCATTGAGACACGTCTCCCCATTTTTCCAACCAGCTAACTGACAAAAAGAAGCGATCAAGACGACTCATGGCTGTGCCATTTGATCTGAACCATGCGAATTTTCTCCCTAGAAGGGGAAGATCAAGGAGCTCCAAATCTTCTATGAACTGGTTAAAACCTGAACTTAGTTCCCTTCCTTCTGTCCCCACTACTGTAGAGACTCATTTCCTTTCCGAAGGACATCTAACAACATTGAAGTCTCCTACTACACACCAAAAACCTCCCCAAAATCCCCTATACGACATCTTGATGTTATCCCACAGTTCCCTTTTTTCTGCAATGTTGCCTTGCGAATAAACATTGCAACGTTGCTTAGCTTTTTCCGATTCTTATTAGTTATTCTATTTAATACGAAATGAAAAATCACAAAGTGTTGAAAACATAAGAGGGACAAGATCAACATGGGCTGGAGCTACCATCTATGGCATAGGAATTGTTTTTTTAATGTCTAATTTTTTATACTCGAAAATAGAATGCAAAGGATCCATTGTTGGTTGTCGAATGTATGTACAAAGAGATTTTTTCCTTAAGTAATTTTCCAAATCTACACGAAAAAAAAATACATTAAAAATCATAAGTTGAAAAGACAAAAAGAATTCTTATGAAGATGGGGCTAGGGTTTTTATATTAGGAGAAAATTTGTGGTACCTGATTTAGAGTTCTTTTCACCATTGAGATTGAATTGAGTTTATTTTGTTAAAGTTTTTCTGAATACAACCTTGCAAAATTAAGTTTGAATGAGATGTTTACATTTTTTAAAATTTACAATTTACAAACGAAACTTGCAAAAGTAAATGTGTGAAATAAAATTATATCAGGGATTAAATAAATATAAAATATATTTTAAAACATAGAATAATAATTATGATATTGTGTTTATTTGTCGTACTTTAATGGAATCACATAAGATGAACATTAATGCCCTTCCAACTTCATAGTTCATAGGCACGGAAGAAACCACCTTTTAAATTTCTTCAACGTGTTTGACATTTTTAAAAGTTAGTTAGCTATAACTTGGTTTGAAGTTCAAACTTTGATTGAAGAAGTAACAGTTTTCACTTCTCCGTTAATCAAGACTCACGGTGGGCTTTTCACTATTCCTTTGATCATAATACTGTTTGAAATTTAATTGTTGCTCAATCCTTTTTCAACATTTATATCACCGATTTAATTATTATACATCTAAAAGTCAATTTGATTAACACTATCCAACCTGCAGTCAAAAAAAAGGAAAAACACTATCCAAACAATGTTCATATTTATCAAAATTACTTTTAACAATATGCATTCAAATATAAATCAGTCCACTACAAATTTACTTTTAGTTAAAACTAAGTTTGTGAAACGAAGTTCATCAAAACTTAGTTTTACAAACGGATTCCCTTGATCCTCTACAAACTTATTTTTCTAACAGACACAACATATCATTCGTGACTACTATATATTCTATAATGCTTTATTTTGATAGTATACATAAGGATATTTAATGGATAATCAATGCCCATACAGGATAGACTAAAAGCAGGAGGATGCCAAGAGTATTTGATATTCCATGTCTCTGAGTGAAAGAGTTTCTGAATCCACCAGAAGCCCTGATATGTTCTTGCAGTAGGTAACCACCAATTATAAGATCAATCACTATTCCAACCCAGATGTACCTCAATTTGTGAGCAAAAAAGTCAGGGGCCACCACCATAATAAGGATCATTGATCCAGGTATTTCCAGCCAATCTGCAAGGTTTTCCAGCCAAATTAACTTATAAATATTAGGGTGTAAAAGTCTTCTCTATAATATAGTAAGTTACTCTCACAAACATTTTCCACACAAAGATACTGAAATTTGTGGGTGAGGCTAAAAAAATTTCAACCGTTATATTACAATTATTCCATGGAAAACTCAACCACACATCTTAGTCTAGTGAGGCATTAAGCAGTCAATTTTTTTTTTTTTTTTTGGTAAAAGTATTTTCATCCTATTTAAGAGCCAGCCATTCTAAAGTATTCCAATTATTTCAAAAGTGCTAACATTGTTGTATTCACATCAACACAATGTTTTTTTTTTTTGGGTAAGCCTCACATCAACACATTTGAAATGTGCAAACTGAGGAATCTCATTTTGGTAAAGGACACAAATGACATATTGACATAATGACATGTATTCCCCAGTGCAAGCAATTTCCAAATAATAGCAAATGATCATATAGTCCTACTCAGCAAAGACTGGTATAGCTTTATTCAGATCATGTAACCTACCACAATAACAAGAAGAATGGACACAAGACAAGCTAACTATTCAGACCAAACTCCAAATGTTTTTTACTTGACATTATCTGGACTTGTTGAAACTTTGAGAACAAAGTGATTAGTGTGTTTATATGTCTCATAGTGAAGTAATGGGTTGCCAATATCTACAACACTCTTGGATTTCCTTCTGCCACCTCCAATTTTAATTTAGTTATATGAAGAAGAAAAAAAAATTAATTCGACTAAGTTATAAATTTGCATAAGGATCCATTCCATTATAAATCAGTGCCAAGTGCTAGCACTATAACCACACGATTTGTGACTTCTTATTATATAATTTATAAGATTTTTCCTATATATTTCTATTAATTAGTATGCAGTATATGTAAGAATTTTGAATGTAGTTCACAAAGTTGCTGAGAGAATCCAGTGACTATGTCAATGTTAGCATTGAATAATCACGGACTCATGGTACATATATGTATCATAGAATCATGGTTCATATGTTGTGTTGTCTGTAAAACACTGCTAATTGATTTAACCACAAGCATCCTTTCTATAGCAATAATATCATAAAAGGAGTGGGAAAACAGAAATATATATTGTCTCCCTTAAAGTATTGTTATGCATTGCTACTTGAAACTTAATTACCAGGAAAATGTTTAGGGAAGAAAAGTCTCAGCACAACTGCAATGAAAGCAATCCATTTCCCAACTTCTCCTCTGAATGATAAAAATGAATTAGCAGTCAATATTTCGATATTTAACCAAAAAAATGTATAGAGGGAAAATTTACAAAGCAAAAGAAAAGAGATAAGGAAGCCACTCACAGAAGTAATTACCTCAAAAAGTGGAATAGTGACCCAGGTAAGCTAAAGAATATGTAGGGCACTAATAATGATGTCAGCATATTTGTCTTCCAGTTTGTGCGATCCAGTATCAATAAATAACTGAAATGACATTTTCTTCATAGTCAGTATAATTAAGACTTTCCTTCCTAAGCAGGTGATTGAGCAACTTGTCAATATATATATATATATATATATATGTATAAAAAATGGGTGGGAATACGTTAGCATATATATATATTTCTTCAGCAAAAAGAAAGAAATAATGAATAATAAAATTGAAATATGAGCTTACATAGCAGCAAAGGAAGCGAGCCATTTAAGGAAAGAAGTACCAAACCCTATGCCTCCAAGCATAGTTGCATCTTTGAAGAGTTTCTTGGCTGCAACCTTGAGCTCATTTATATCGGAGTCGATTAAACTAGCCATTACCGGTTCTGTTTTCATGGCCAGATACTGCATTAATATTCTCCCCATTGTGCCTAAGATCTGAACTCACAAGTCAGAATTCACAAATACGAAGGGACAAATAAGATGTGGTATATAGTATAAATACACAGGCAATGAGGTAAGACAAGATTCTGAAACAAACCCGTAGTAGCGAATGTATGTGTTATGTTGAGGGTGTTGTTTATAGGACTAGCAAGTGACAAAGATAACAGAAACTGTGAGGGGCCCTAATTCAAAGCTTTCAACCAATGGTCAGGGAATGTAAAATGATGCGAACTTTCGGATCCACTTTCCTTTCCACCTGTTTTCTGGGCTTTGACTATTTTTTTGTGGATTGATTCAACATGTCATTACAAGCACGTTAATGCATTTCATCGCCTAGTTCCTTGGCGGGGTGGGGTGGGGTGGCATTTCACACTTGCAACACAAAGGCAACCTTTTTTTTTTTTTCGATCTACTTCATGGAGTATCCCACCGTCAACTTGAGACGGGAACAAATCTCCCGCGGGAGTTTGTTCGAAACTTCGATGGGTGATATCCCTTCCAGTTGAGATTTTTTTCATATTGCAATAACATTTTCCTTTTTTATATTAAATTAACTTGGATAAAATTGTAGGATCCATGTTATTCATCCTTTTCTCTATTTACTTTATTTATATCATTTTATTTATTATTTTTACAATATAGATAATTAAAGAGATGTGATGACATAATTAGAGGAATTAAAATAATTGTGTAATTTTACTAATGATTTTAAACAAATGTATGATAGATTAGAGGTGGATTCTACCGTACATTTCAAATAAGACAATATTGCCTATTTATAGATATTCTTGGACCAACTAAGTACTATTGTAAAATTATCTAGATCTAGGATGATTCATATTGGATGTTTCTTTTCAAGTAAACGTACATTTATGAAGGGGAACATCAGATTTAATGGTTCAAATGCTTTGGTCTTCTGCAAGTTTATTGAGTGTTGCCCTGTATGAAAATAAGCATTTTCGATGGTTGTTTTCTGTAATGTAACGCAACTTACATTTTTTGTGTATAGACTTTTCATTGATTTTCTTGAGCATCACTTCTACTTAAGATTAGTTTTTTCTCATTAATGAACTCTTATAGCTTTAAAAAAAAACTTAAGGCACACTTATGTTTTTTTTTTTTTTTTTCATTTACCTTTCACCTTTATGTTGTTTTTCAGGTTCATGCATTTTCTGCATTACTTCGGAAATTTATTCTTCACTTCCACACACAACAATTAACATTTTAACACATTCTTTGCCTATGCTTGACACAGATTGATAGTTGTTTAACTCTTGAATGTCATAATTTTACCAACAACGAACACTTGTGAGTACCAAGAGGAGTGCATTGCTCCCAAATATCAGTAATTGAGTCAAGTGTAGTCAACACTTTGAGTTTTTGAGGGGAAGGCTTTGGGAGGAAGAAGGGGGAAGAGATGGGGGAAGGGAAGGTTACTCCCCCACCTTGCATGAGGTTTATTTTTTAACAAAATGATCAAAATCATCCAAAATCCTCCAATTTGGGGGAGCTAAAAAATGAACTAGAGGTAAATTTTGGAGGGTTTTATAGGGCTATCTTTCCTTCTCTCATCCCTTTCTCTCTTCATTTTCCCAAAGCCTTCCCCTCCCAAACTCACAAACATGCCCTTTGACAAAAATCACTACAAACATTACTATAATTGACCACAACTAATGATGTGATTAGGCTATTGCATCTTGTTGTAAAAATTGTCTTCAACGCTTCTCGAGCATAGGAACAAAGCAGCAACAAGCCACGTACACACGAACAAATCTGAAGTAGCCAACCACAAAAGCCTGAGGTGTGTGGAATCACACTGCCCTCAAGGGTTTATCCGCGTGGTGCGCAAACCCCCCAGGATACAACAAGCCCCTCCTGGCAAATAAACCGAGGTAACAGAACAAGCAAGAAAAATATCAAAGATGAAGCAGACAATGTAACCCAGGAAGAGAAGAATAGATGAGAGAGTATTTTAGAAGAAGAAAGCAATATTTTTTTTAAAGTATGATGGTTGAAGTAAACTTTTAAAACAAGCGTATATTCTCTTTTCTCTAACAGCTGTGTTATTGTGACAACTTGCACCGGACAATATACTGGACAACTCGCACTGTAGCACTACAATAGCGTAACTTTTTTTTTTGTTTTTTTTTTTTTTTTACAAATTTTGACTTTTAAAAAAAAAAAAAAAAAAATTTAAAAAACTCATTAACCAAATAAATGAACTGAATTAACCAAATATTTGTACGTGATTAACCAGATATTTGCACATACTTAACCAAAATTTTATTGCTTAAAAAAAGCCATTAACCAGACAATGAACTGAATTAACCAGATATTTGTACCTGATTAACCAGATATTTATACATACTTAACCAAAATTTTATTTCCCAAAAAAGCCATTAACCAGATAATGAACTGAATTAACAAGATATTTGTACCAGAATAACTAGATATTTGCACATACTTAGCCGAAAATTTTATTTCTCAAAAACACACATTAACCAGATAATGAACTGAATTAACCAGATATTTGTACCTGATTAACCAAATATTTGCACATACTTAACCAAAATTTTATTTCTCAAAAAAACCTATTACCCAGATATTTGCACATACTTAACAAAAAATTTTATTTCTCAAAAAAACCCATTAACCAGATATTTGCACATACTTAACCAAAATTTTATTTCTCAAAAAAACTTATTAACCAGATAATGAACTGAATTAACAAGATATTTGTACCTAATTAACCAGATATTTGCACATACTTAACCAAAAATTTTATTTCTCAAAAACACTCATTAACCAGATAATGAACTGAATTAACCAGATACTTGTACATGATTAACCAGATATTTGCAAATACTTAACCAAAAATTTTATTTCTCAAAAAAACAATTATTTTTTAAACGAAAGTCAAAATTTAAAAAAAAAATTATGCTATAATAGTACTGCACTATTCAACTATACCCATATAGTTGTCCACTTTCAGTATCAGAAAAACATTTCTGTTTCTCTAGAGCTGGCAGCACTTGATTTTTGAAGTTCAAAAACGCTGTTCGTTTTTTATAGGATAGGATAGAAAGCAATAAGATTGTAACTAACTGAACGTGCACAAATTTGTTTTGAAGCTGGTTAAACGTGGCCATAGTACTATAGACGTTGGAGTATATTAAGGAAGGTGTGGAACAAATTATGCAACCAATTTTTCGGATAGAATCATAACAAAAATAATTTAAACTGACCACAACTCAAGCACAGGTGATTGAAGTGGTTGAGACGTGGTCAAAATGCAAGTAAGACCAAGTCAAATAAATTGTTGCAAAAGTTGTTCTCTGGTAAATTTTTTTTTTCAATGACAATATTATTTACTCAAGAAATAATTGAATAAAATAATAAAACTAACCACATTTATTTTACACTTTTTTTTTTTGATAAAAGCCAATTTATGGCAATTCATTCATAATAATGTCTGCAATACAACTTAGAGCAATGTAAAAGAAACAGGAGCTAGCATACAACGCAGATGCCCTAGCTAGAGAGTGAGCAACTTTGTTTGCTTGCCTCCTAATAAACTTAGTTGAAAAGTTTGAAGAAGAGGAAATAAGCCTTTTACAATGGCTAATAATGACACCAAACTCCGTGAAGTTTTCAACAGAAGATGAGAGCTCATCAACTACCCCTTTGCTATCAGTTTCAAACTGAACGTTATGGAGCCCAAGCTCACTAACCCATTGGATAGCATGCATCAAACCCAAAGCTTCATCAACTTTCACATTTAGAACTGAGTTAACCCATATGGTCTTGGCTTGCACAAAAATACCTTCATGATCACGGATACACATACCAAAGCCAGTTAAGTCGAGATCCTCAAAGAAAGCAACGCCAACATTACACTTTAAAACACCAAATGGGGGAGGAGACCATCTTACCATTGCACGATCATTGGAAGATGATGACACTTGGGGCTTCTTTTTTCTAGCTAAATTCCAACTGTTCAACATATCCTTGGCACACAAAATAACTTGCTGAGAAATCACTGGCTCATTCTTCCATAGTTTCTGGTTCCTTGCTTTCCATATAGACCATAAAATCATCACAAAGTGAGCTCTTTTTATTGAGTCCAGATTGTCACAAACTAAGAAAAACAAATCAGTGAAAGAGTTCACCTGATCTATCAAAGGATCAATGAGGTTCAAAAGCTCAGCTAGCTCCCAAATCTTCTTGCTTGACTCGCATTGGATCAGAATATGGCATTGAGTTTCCATGTTGGAGTCGCAGATGGGATAGGTGCTGGGACAAAGAACGCCACGGCCTTGAAGGTTGGATCGAGTGAGGATAACATTTCTGCAAGCTCGCCATATAAATGCCTTAACCTTGGGTGGAACGTTCAGGTTGTGACACCCTTCTACCCAGCATGTTATACGACAATTAATATAAATAATTTAATAATAAAAACATGCACTCATTTAATAAGTTTAAAACAATTGTCCATGGGTAGAAAAGTCCCACATGAACCAGATACAACGTGGAAATAAACCAAGTTAAAATCAATAAAACATGAAGAAATAACTACCCAACCCCGATGTCACACTCAGAGCTGGTATAACCGTTCCGGAAAATAACATCCTCGGAATACAAATGAAAAACAACTAAACATAAATAAGCCCTAACTATGAGTGGCGGCTCCTCAGAGTCATTCCTCTCCGGGCTGCTCGTCATCCTCTGTAAATGTCAATCAGGCCAAACACAAACAATACAGGGAGTAAGAGTCATGTAAACATATAAACGGCAGGGGAATAGTACGCAAGGTAAACATACACATAAGCATACATCAACATCCAACAGCATCATAACAACCAAGTATGCTATGCTATGCAATGCATCAACTACTCCGCTACTCCAACAATGCATGTGGATCCAAACTAACTCAGGATGAACGACTTTAGAGTTACATATCCGTATTCGCCATAAAAGCACCAACACCGGCAGTTCACCAAACCTTGGGTGAACCCCATGGATAGCCAACGCATCAAACCGTGGATGCCTCATCACGGGGGGCCTTGGTCACCAAACCTTGGGTGACCTACCGTGGATGGCCAGATCACCGTACTCTCGGGCGATCTCCCCTTTGTCGAACCTCCCCCAACAACTACTCCAATGCTTTATGCAAATGGCACAACAACAAACAATCTCAACCACCTCCTTGCTTGGGCCATGAAGCTCCCAAGACTTTCAACATCAAACTCAACGTAACCTTAGACCCAAACCGTGGGGTCAAGGCTCCCTTGGCCAATAAGCACCAAGGTTCAACTCAACGTGGTTGGGTCAATAAGCACCCAAGACTTAATTTAGCAACGTGCGGTAACCCAACAGATACCGACTTAACAGCTTGTTATCTTAATTATCTTATATAATTAATAACCAAGTTGTCTAATCTTTATCTTTGATTAATTATCTCAATTTATCATCATAGGGGAATGGGGTTTAAAACCCCTTAAGTCCTTTAATTGCATTACTGTCCAGGGGGGTCAGCACGGTCGTGCTTAGACCCTAGCACGGTCGTGGTTGGACACGTGAGGGCGTGCTGCCCTTTTAAGTGAAGCACGGTCGTGCTTCACACTCAGCACGGTCGTGCTCAATAGCACGATCGTGCTGTTTAACCTGTACGACCGTGCTGAACAGCGCGGCCATTTTCTAGAATTTAAATGGGAGCACAGCCGTGCTCCCTGTTCAGCACGGTCGTGCTCAATGCACGACTGCACTGTTCTGGGCAGGGACAGAAACCAACTTCTAACCAATTAACTTAGGGATTAAATCCCTTAAACTTAGTACGGTTTTTAAACCAATTTAGCCAATTAACATAATTTCATCAACCTCAAACTCATCATCACAACAATATCATCAATCAACCAAGGTCATGGCAATAACAACAATTACATGTTATCATATCATCAACAATTATCAAGAATATAAACACATATTCACAATATACCGAAACAGTTATCAACATACAATTACATACAACAGAACAGGGTCATGAGGAACCCTTAACTTTACTCTACCCCACTGCCTAATGAAAACAATTCCCTTCTCCCCATACCTGGATTGAAGGTTGCTCTACTGACGGTTCCCAATGGTAATCCGATCCCGAATCCTCAAACGGCTCACTCCGAAGTCAAGCCTTAGACAACCAACATAATCTCAATTAGTTTCTCTAATCAACATAAAAGGAAACTAAAAGGGAAGGGGACTATTACCTCTAACAAGACGGACGTATATGGCTTCCCCAACAGTTCCCAAGACTCCACTATAGCAAGGAATGGAGAGGGAATAGGGAGAGAGACACTGTAACCCGTAACAGTGGCTGCCACAAATAGGAATTAGGGTTTCACGTTAACCCTCGGTTCCTGCGCCAAGCATATATAGCTCGGACTTGAGCACGGTCGTGCTCCACTTAGCATCAGCGAGACGCGGTCAACATATTGAGCACGGGCGTGCTCACTATTGAGCACGGGTGTGCTTAACTTAAAATCAGAAACACGCTTCTGACTTTAAGCACGGGCTTGCTGGCTGATGAGCACGAGCGTGTTCATGTACCAGAAAGGGACTTTTAGGCTAAAATCCAACTTAGCCCTTAACCAACATTATTAAAATAATAAAACTAGCTTTATAAAAACATTTTACGAAAAATGGGGTGTTACAATTCCACCCCCCTTATAAAAAATTTCGTCATCGAAATTTCTACGTACCTCAAACGAAAAGATGCGGATACGCCTCCATCATCTGACTCTCGAGCTCCCAGGTAGCGCTTTCCTCAGTTGCCCCGCTCCAAACTACTTTAACCAAGGGAATTTCTTTGCCTCTTAGTTGCTTCACCCTCCTATCCTCGACTCGAAGGGGTAACACCTCAAACGTCAAGTTCTCTTTTAACTGTATTGTATCGGGGACTATCACGTGACTAGGGTCATGAATGTACTTCCTGAGTTGAGACACATGAAAAACATTGTGGAGGTTTGACAAAAACGGGGGTAAGGCTATTTGGTAGGCGACTTCGCCAACTCTTTTAAGGACTTGGTAAGGACCAATGAACTTAGGAGTAAGTTTCCTCGCCTTCATCACTCTACCAACCCCAGTCGTCGGGGTAACTCTCAAGAATACATGATCGCCTTCCTGGAATTCGAGCGCCTTCCTCCTTTTATCATGGTAGCTCTTCTGCCTACTCTGTGCAACTCTCATCTTTTCCTGAACCAATCTAATCTTTTCTGTTGTTTCCTGGACTATCTCTAGCCCTAGCACCACACTATCACTAGGTTCACTCCAACACAAGGGTGTCCTACATCTCCTCCCATACAGAGCTTCATAAGATGCCATCCCAATGCTGGAATGGAAACTGTTGTTGTAGGTGAACTCTATCAGGGGCAAAAACTTGGCCCAACTCCCTGACTGTTCTAACACACAAGCCCTCAACAAGTCCTCTAAGGACTGGATGGTCTGCTCAGACTGCCCATCAGTCTGTGGGTGGTAAGCTGAACTAAGCCTAAGCTTTGTCCCTAAAGCCCCTTGCAAACTATTCCAAAATCTCAAGGTAAACCTCGGGTCTCTATCTGAAACTATGCTAGAGGGTACACCATGAAGCCTAACTATCTCTTTGATGTACAGCTTGGCTAACTTCTCCAATGGATACTCCATATTCATCGGAATGAAATGGGTAGACTTAGTCAGTCTATCCACAACAACCCAAATCGCCTCAAAACCAGCTGGAGTCCTAGGGAGTCCAGACACAAAATCCATAGAGATGCTATCCCATTTCCATTCGGGAATAATCAAAGGTTGCAACTTACCCGAAGGCCTTTGATGGTCTATCTTAGCCTTTTGACAAACTAGGCACGCATACACAAACTCGGTTACATCCTTCTTCATCCTAGGCCACCAAAACATCCTCTTAAGGTCCTGATACATCTTAGTGGCACCTGGGTGCACACTCAATCCACTCCAATGACCTTCTTCTAAGATCAACTTCCTAAGCTCAGGAACATCTGGCACACAAGCTCTATCCTTAAACCTCAAGATACCATCGCCGCCATCCTTAAAACTTAGGTCTCTACCTTGAGCGAGCAAATCTCGCTGGTCCAAGAGGAACTTGTCTAACTTCTGACCCTCTCTAATCTGATCCATCAAACTATTGGTAACCTTCAAGGTACCAAGCCTAATACTCTTAGGGGTAAACTCACAAGCTAGACTAAGGTCTCTAAACTCCTCAATCAAATTCATCTCCCTAACCATCAAAGCGGAGACATGCAGGGTTTTCCTACTCAAGGCATCGGCCACCACATTGGCCTTTCCTGGGTGATAGGTCAGCTCGAAGTCATAGTCCTTTAAAAACTCCATCCACCTACGCTGCCTCATGTTCAACTCCTTTTGATCAAAGAGATACTTCAAACTCTTATGATCACTAAAGACCTCAAACCTCGCTCCATACAGGTAATGCCTCCAAATCTTTAAGGCAAATACCATAGCTCCCAGCTCTAGGTCATGGGTAGGGTAGTTCTTCTCATGGGTTTTCAACTGCCTAGAAGCATAAGCAACTACCTTACCATCCTGCATCAGCACACCACCTAACCCTTGCTTAGAAGCATCGCAGTAAACTACGAAGGGTCCACTAGGATCTGGCAAAACTAACACTGGTGCTGACGTCAACCTATCCTTAAGGGTTTGGAAACTCTCTTCACACTTAGAGTCCCACACAAACAACTGTGCCTTCTTGGTGAGACGGGTTAAGGGTAAAGCTATCTTAGAGAAACCGCCTATAGTACCCGGCTAACCCCAAGAAACTCCTAATCTCGGTTACAGACTTTGACGCTTTCCACTGGAGCACCGTCTCTACCTTAGCTGGGTCCACTGCTATGCCACCCTTAGAGATGACATGTCCTAAGAAGCTCACTTCCTCTAACCAGAACTCACACTTAGACAACTTAGCATACAACTGTTTTTCCTTAAGGGTCTGCAAGACAACCCTCAAGTGTTTCTCATGTTCCTCCTTACTCTTGGAGTACACTAAGATGTCATCTATAAACACCACCACAAACTGATCCAAGTAAGGGTGAAAGGTCTTGTTCATGTAGTCCATGAAGACCGCATGAGCATTGGTCACACCGAAGGGCATAACCAAGTAGTCATAGTGACCATATCGCGTCCTAAACACTGTCTTCGGGATGTCCTCAGACTTAACCCGAATCTGATGGTACCCTGACCTCAAGTCTATCTTGGAAAAGATGCAAGCGCCCATCAATTGGTCCATAAGATCATCAATCCTAGGGAGGGGATACCGATTCTTTATGGTCACCTTATTGAGCTACCGAAAGTCGACACACAACCTCATACTACCATCCTTCTTCTTCACCAACAACACAGGTGCTCCCCATGGAGACACGTTCGACCTAATGAATTTCTTTTTCATCAAGTCCTCCAACTGTTCTTTCAACTTAGCTAACTCAAGAGGAGACATTCTATAGGGTGCTATGGAGATTGGCCCGGTGCCAGGTACTAAGTCTATGGTAAACTCAACATCTCTCTCTGGGGGTAAGTTATAAACATCCCCCGGAAACACTTCAGGAAATTCTCGCACAACAGGCAAGCTGGCGACATCAGGAGGGCTGCTCTCTACTTCCAGGGAAGCTAACATCATGTATACTTGGGCTTCGTCTTTCATCGAAGCTTGAACTTGGCTGGCAGAGAGAAGGTCCGGATTCTTAGACTCCTTTGGAGTTCTAAAAATCAGGGTTTTATCGAAACAGTTGAGGAGGACATGGTTGGAAGATAACCAGTCCATACCCAGAATAATATCCAGGTCTTTCAAAGGCAAACATACAAGATCAGCAATGAATGTTCTATCATTTATAACTATATGACAGTTCTTGCATGCATAAGAAGTAGTAACAGGTTTATTTGTAGGTGCAGAAACCAACAAATCATACTCAAGGAAAGCAACAGGCAATTCAAGACTCTTGACCCTATCATGCGATATAAATGAGTGAGTAGCACCCGAATCATACAACACAGTCAATTGAGTCCCATCGATAAAACATGTACCTTGAATCAAGTCATCAGACTTGGAGGCTTCAGCTCCACTAAGAGTAAAGACTCTTCCAGTGGTCTTCAGTCGGTTGTCCTGGGACTTCTAATTCTTGCTGGCACTGGGAGGCTCAGCCTTGGCTCCTTCACACTCTCGGCTGATGTGTCCTGGCTTGCCACATCTGAAGCAGATAACCTGCATCTCCTTACACTGAGACGAGTAGTGATCTGTAGCACCACACTTGCCACACCGCATGGGCCTAGAGGCGTTAGAGAACCCGCCCCTGAACCCATCCTGCTGAAACTGTGGCTTCTTACCACTCTGCTTGAAATCTCTGCCGGTCGGAGCATACCTCTGCTTACCCTTGTCCCTCTGATCGGTCCTCTTGCCACTCTGGCTATCTGACCCTCTGGAACTAGCAACCCTGAACTGGCTGGCATCCTCATAGATCCTGCACTTGTTGACCAGAATAGGGAAAACTCTGATCTCCTGGTAGCTGATGGCCTGCTTGATCTCAGGTCGGAGTCCAGCCTCAAACTTCACACACTTCGAACGGTCATCCGTCTCATGCTGGTAGGGAGTGTAGTACCTGGCCAGCTCCTCAAACTTGGCCGCATAGTCACCGACTGACAGCGACCCCTGTCTCAAAGACAAGAATTCCATCTCCTTCTTGTCCCTGATATCCGCTGGAAAGTACTTCTCCAGGAATCTCTGCCTGAACACAGCCCACGTAATCGTTGTGACCTCAGCCTGCATCCTCAGCCTGCAGTTATCCCACCAGTGCTCAGCCTCCTCGGTCAGCATGAAGCTCGCAAAGATAAGCTTCTGCTGATCGTTACAATCCATGGCTCGGAAGATCTTCTCTGTCTCCCTCAGCCACAACAAAGCTCCTTCCGGATCGTACGCGCCCTTGAACGATGGAGGGTTGTTCCTCTGGAACTTATCCAGTCCCTGGAACTCAGCTGGCCCACCGTTGTTAGGGTTAACCTGACCAATAGCATTGGCTAGGAGTGCCAATGCGTCAGCAATCGCCTGGTCGTTGCGTCCTCTACCGGCCATTAGTTCCTGTACAAGTCCAACACAACTCTCAATACAGAAACTTAAGCGAGTAAAAGCTACAGGAAACTAACTTAAAACATCATTATCTATACAAGTATAGACAATTCACACAAGAGTCACGCAACAGACTCACAACAGACTCATACCACGTCCGAACAAGGTCGAACTGCTCTGATACCACTAAATGTGACACCCTTCTACCCAGCATGTTATACGACAATTAATATAAATAATAAAAACATGCACTCATTTAATAAGTTTTAAACAATTGTCCATGGGTAGAAAAGTCCCACATGAACCAGATACAACGCGGAAATAAACCAAGTTAAAATCAATAAAACATGAAGAAATAACTACCCAACCCCGATGTCACACTCAGAGCTGGTATAACCGTTCCGGAAAATAACATCCTCGGAATACAAATGAAAAACAACTAAACATAAATAAGCACTAACTATGAGTGGCGGCTCCTCAGAGTCACTCCTCTCCGGGCTGCTCGTCATCCTCTGCAAATGCCAATCAAGCCAAACACAAACAATACAGGGAGTAAGAGTCATGTAAACATATAAACGGCAGGGGAATAGTACGCAAGGTAAACATACACATAAGCATACATCAACATCCAACAGCATCATAACAACCAAGTGTGTTATGCTATGCAATGCATCAACTACTCCGCTACTCCAACAATGCATGTGGATCCAAACTAACTCAGGATGAACAACTTTGGAGTTACATATCCGTATTGGCCATAAAAGCACTAACACCGGTAGTTCACCAAACCTTGGGTGAACCCCATGGATAGCCAACGCATCAAACCGTGGATGCCTCATCACGGGGGGCCTCAGTCACCAAACCTTAGGTGACCTACCGTGGATGGCCAGATCACCGTACTCTCGGGCGATCTCCCCTTTGTCGAACCTCCCCCAACAACTACTCCAATGCTTTATGCAAATGGCACAACAACAAACAATCTCAACCACCTCCTTGCTTGGGCCATGAAGCTCCCATGACTTTCAACATCAAACTCAACGTAACCTTAGACCCAAACCGTGGGGTCAAGGCTCCCTTGGCCAATAAGCACCAAGGTTCAACTCAACGTGGTTGGGTCAATAAGCACCCAAGACTTAATTTAGCAACGTGCGGTAACCCAACGGATACCGACTTAACAGCTTGTTATCTTAATTATCTTATATAATTAATAACCAAGTTGTCTAATCTTTATCTTTGATTAATTATCTCAATTTATCATCATAGGGGAATGGGGTTTAAAACCCCTTAAGTCCTTTAATTGCATTACTGTCCAGGGGGGTCAGCACGGTCGTGCTTAGACCCTAGCAGGGTCGTGGTTGGACATGTGAGGGCGTGCTGCCCTTTTAAGTGAAGCACGGTCGTGCTTCACACTCAGCACGGTCATGCTCAGTAGCACGATCATGCTGTTTAACCTGTACGGCCGTGCTGAACAGCGCGGCCATTTTCCAGAATTTAAATGGGAGCACGGTCGTGCTCCCTGTTCAGCACGGTCGTGCTCAATGCACGACTGCACTATTCTGGACAGGGACAGAAACCAACTTCTAACCAATTAACTTAGGGATTAAATCCCTTAAACTTAGTACGGTTTTTAAACCTATTTAGCCAATTAACATAATTTCATCAACCTCAAACTCATCATCACAACAATATCATCAATCAACCAAGGTCATGGCAATAACAACAATTACATGTTATCATATCATCAACAATTATCAAGAATATAAACACATATTCACAATATACCGAAACAGTTATCAACATACAATTACATACAACAGAACAGGGTCATGAGGAACCCTTAACCCTTACTCAAACCCACAGCCTAATGAAAACAATTCCCTTCTCCCCATACCTGGATTGAAGGTTGCTCTACTGACGGTTCCCAACGGTAATCCGATCCCGAATCCTCAAACGGCTCACTCCGAAGTCAAGCCTTAGACAACCAACATAATCTCAATTAGTTTCTCTAATCAACATAAAAGGAAACTAAAAGGGAAGGGGGCTATTACCTCTAACAAGACGGACGTATATGGCTTCCCCAACAGTTCCCAAGACTCCACTATAGCAAGGAATGGAGAGGGAATAGGGAGAGAGACACTGTAACCCGTAACAGTGGCTGCCACAAATAGGAATTAGGGTTTCACGTTAACCCTCGGTTCCTGCGCCAAGCATATATAGCTCGGACTTGAGCATGGTCGTGCTTGCACTTGAGCACGGTCGTGCTCCACATAGCGTCAGCGAGACGCGGTCAGCACATTGAGCACGGGCGTGCTCACTATTGAGCACGGGCGTGCTCACTATTGAGCACGGGCGTGCTCACTATTGAGCACGGGCGTGCTCAACTTAAAATCAGAAACACGGTTCTGACTTTAAGCACGGGCTTGCTGGCTGATGAGCACGAGTGTGCTCATGTACCAGAAAGGGACTTTTAGGCTAAAATCCCACTTAGCCCTTAACCAACATTATTAAAATAATAAAACTAGCTTTATAAAAATATTTTAGGAAAAACGGGGTGTTAAACATGTTCCAAAGTGTCCGCCAATCACCATCAATCTTCAAGCTACCTGTTTCGGCCAAGGAGTCCATGCACATGCGGTAACAGGATTTGACCGAGTATTGCCCATCCTTCGTGAACTTCCAGATGAGCTTATCATGAATCACAGCATCTATTAGAGGGGTAGATAAAATATTCTGAGCTGCTTGAGGAACAAAAATATCACGAACCAGAGTTTCATTCCATGCTTTGTGGTCATGATAAAACAAGTCTCTAACCACCCAGCTAGGAACCGAATTGGAGTGAGAGTTTTGCAGTGTCAGTTTGTCACCATTATTAAGCCACGGTTCATTGAAAACACTAATGTTGTGGCCAAAACCAATCCTCCATCTAGTGCCCTCCTTTAGCAAAACCCGGGAATTCCAGATGCTACGCCAAACATAGCTTGGATTATTACCAAGCACTAAGTCCAAGATAATAACACAAACAAAATAAAATATTAAAATTTTGAAATATCTCTAATTATCCAACACATCTAACCTAGATGCTCTAAATATACTAATTTTTTTTTCAAGTTAATGCTTAACAATTTAATATGATATGGTAATTAACTAAAACCCTCTCAAAGTGGCAATTTTTTTATTTTTTGTGTACAAGGGTATCCTATATCCTTAGCCAAAGTCGGAGACTAATTGTCCTTTCAAAATGTAGATATCATCAATGTTGGGTTTGCTTCTTCAGTAAAACCTTTTTTCATACAAATGACAAAAATCGAACACCTGAGAACATGTTTAAAGAATCCAACTTTTACCAATTGTGTTATGCCTTGCTGATGACAATTTCTGAATTTGAACTAATATTATAAATAAAATCCATATGAAGTAATAATTCACTTTGGTTGCCTACAAGGACTTTGAGTCTAATGTATGTTTATCCGCTTGTTTTTCAATTTCTAACCTAGGATGACATATATTGCATGTTTGCTTGCGCGTTCAAGTTGACGTGACGCAGAAGCTTATATTCATAGCTTCCACATTAAATTGCCAAAAATATTATATTTGTGCCATTGTAGACTTAATTTTTGATGGTTTGGACGTGAGTCCAAACACAAGCATAATTGAGATATCCCACATTAGCATATACTATATCTCTTTTACCTTATATATATTATATTTAGATAAATATCTACGCTACTCATGTCAATTTTTACCTAAACCTTGACCATTTTTCTTATGTTCAATTTCCATGTTCTCTAGTCAATAATAACAATAATAATGAGGATGTTATTAACTTGTACCTTGAAAATATTGGTTAAGAAATTCAAAAAATAAATTATTAAAAAAATATAACTTTTGAATTCTTAATATATAAAGTATATCACTTTTCAATACAAATTTATAATTTCAAATTTCCTAAGCAGTACCATAAAAATACTTATTAACGTTTGTCTATCCTTATTCCTTGACTTGAGGTAAAAGCTAAGCTTTTGACCATGGACTACTCTACATGATAATGATGATGATTGGCAATACAAATTTATAAGAAAATAATTAACAAGTGTTTTAAGAATATTATTTGAAAAGTTTATAAAATTAATTTTTATGAAAATTTGTATATTTAATACATTAGAAGATACATATATATCTGTTTTTTAATGAATGATTATCTTATTTGGAGTTCTTAAACAATATCTATAAAGTACTCATCAACAAAAAATAATTTTAAATTTTAAATTTCCTAAATAATACTCCCTCTGGTCTTATATATAAGAGGCAAAACCCTAAAACACACAGACCAAGGAAAATATATTAAAATAAGCTATTTGTAATTAATATTTATATAAATTTACAAATTTAACCCTTCAATAATTAATTAACAAACCTACTTCAATTGAAAGTTGCACTGTCTCATAAATATAAACCCTATTATAAATAAGGGTAAAATTGAAAATGAACATTTAATATTTGTCAAAATATATGCATGTCTCTTATATTTTGGATTAAAAAAAATAATCATTTACCTCTTATAATAAGAATCGGAGGGAGTATCATAAAGATGCTAATTAGCATTTGCTTATCCTCGGTTTGAGATGAAAGCTAAGATTCTGACCGTGGACTCCTCCAAGGATAATGATGATGATTGAAGAATTTACAGAACACACATGACATAATAAGTTTGACTATTACTACCTACTCCCGATGACAAAATCAAAGAAAGCATCTATTTGCCAACAAGGTAGGGATTAGCAAAGCAAAACAATAATTCGCCCAGCTTCTAACTCAGAAAGTGAAGAAACCTTTGTAGTTACTGTTTATGCGGATGATGATCTTAAGTACTTTCAGCTTCATAAAAGCACTTTAGCAGAAGCAATAATGAGTGTGATTGAGTAACCAACAATAATAATCACACAAACTTCGAAAAGAAAAGTATCTGAAATTTCCATTACATATTCGCTGTCTCCACCATGCCACCCACTATCATTGATAACCTATAATTTCATGTCTTGTGCTTCTCAGCCCATCCCCATCACCTAAAAAGCCCCGTCACCTCAAAAACTTAATCATCCAAATAATTGTTGTCGATCAGGAGCGAGAAACATCTTGTGCAACATTTTCAGGATGAGAAATGTTATTTGAAAACTTACTTGGGATAACTCCAGTGACATCTTGATTAATCACGTGTAAATATTTGATTAATTCAGTTTATTATATAGTTAATCATATATAAATATGTGATTAATTTATAATGACCCATTAATCATATAAAGAACTGAATTAACCAGATATTTATATGTAATTAACCAAATATTTACACGTGATTGACCAAGGTGTCGCTGGAGGTATCCCATATTGGATGTTCAAATAACACTACTGTTTTAGGATTTGGTTAAGCAATTATCCATCATGATTTGAATAGCCCATTATTTTCTTTTTTAAAGTTTCACTCGTTTTTAAAGAAGGTCTTGCTGTAACTTTGAATTTTCAAAGTGTTGAATACATTATTTTTTTAATATAAATTGTTTAGTCCTAGTTCATTAACCAATGTCCTAAGGGTACAGGTTAGCATTTGCCTTTAAAAAAATGAGAATGATAATGAATGCTCTTAGGGCACTCATTAAGAAATCAAGAAAAGAAAGTTTTCATGGGGAATTGATGTATTTATTATATAAAAAGTTAAATACTTAATTTTCTAATAAAAGCTTATTTTTATTAATTTCTTAACGAGTGTCCTGACACTCATTAGAATGACCATTTTAAAAGAGCCAAATTCACATTTTTATTACATTAGTGTTATTTAATTATTAGATTTATTTTTTGGAACTAGTTTATTGATAGATTTGATATTATTGAGATAAATAAAGTTGAAATTAGTAATATATTTAAACAAGATGAATCTTAAAGTTGGAACTATTAATATTTTTAAGGTTTAATTATTGAGTTGGTCCCTGAATTATTTGAGAATTTTTCATTAGGTCACCGAACTTAAAACAATTTCAATTAGATCCCTGAATTTATATAAAATTTTCAATTGAGTCCCTGAAATAAATTTTTTTTAATTGGATCCCTGAACTTATATAAAATTTTCAATTGGGTCCCTAAAGTAGAAAGATGACTTCAAAAAAAAAATGATAGATCATGAAATTTAGAAAAAAATTACTATAAAAATGACAAAAGAAGAATATGAGAGGACAAACTCACTATTTAAAATAATAATAATAATAATAATAATAATAATAATAATAATAATAAAGTAAAAAAATAAACTTAGTGAGAAAAGTTATTGTTTAGCATGATAGTTAAATAAAAATAGATAAATTTGAGAGACAAAATATAGTTCTTGAAATGATAATAACAAAATAATGAAATATGAAATTGTGCTAGAAAATTAATATTTTATAACAAAATATTAAGAGACTAAACTGATAAACCTCATTTAAAAAAATACATTTTTTAAATAGCAATATATTATTAAATGATGATTTTAACAAAATGTTTCAAACAAAAACAAAATAGCTTGTCAATTGACTTTTGTGAGAACCCTAGCGCCTCCAAGAGAGATGTCTCTCTAAACCGCGCCGCCAGGATTGGTAAACACAGCATCGTCAGTGCCGTTCGCCGTTCGCTCCTCTCTGCGTCTGCTTCCTTTTGCAGTTGCCGACATGTAGCCACCCGCCTTCGTCCTTCACAGCCGCGTATCAACAGCAATCGGACGGAGCGCACCTCCTAGCGCCGCCCCTTCCTTCGTGCATTCGACTTCCTGCGATCGGACCTTCTCTCTGCAGATCTCGGATCTCCCCTTTTCGAGGCGGAGCACTCTGGTTCTGTTGCAAACGAAGGTCGCAGTAGGAGGTTTGGTTCTGAATCGTGTGTCCCTGGTTTGGAGTGTCTCTGGTTCCGGATCCACGTTTCATGGCTTGTCCTTGGACGTTTCTAAATCCAGATTCTCCTTCTTCAATTGCCTCGCCTTTTCCACAGCGAAAATCTTTTGTTTAGGCTTGGAATGGTTCGTTTGACATACCGGTTAGTCAGCTTCCCCGATCGTGCGTGAAGGGAGACTGTCTCTATCAAAATATCTGAGGATGAGTATCAAAAAGGGTTGGAATGTTGCAAAAACAACCTTCATGGTCGCTTGTTGTTGTAAAAGGGTGATCCCCTGTAAAGATCTCCGACTTACGTGATAAACTTTCAAAACTATGAAAACCTTTGGGGTCAATGGAGAATGATTCCATTAGGAAAGGGATTTTATGAATTCAGTTTTGCTTCTCAAAAGGATTTGCGCAGTGTCTTGATTGTTGGGGATTGGAATCTTCAACCAGGGCTATTGCGTCGTTTTCAGTGGTCTCCAGATTTTATTCCTAATAAGCAGAAACAATCTCATGCTCAATGTTGGATTAGAATTCATGACCTGCCGCTGGAATATTGGCGCTCAGAAGTGTTGTTTGAAATTGGAGGCAGATTAGGTACTCCAATAAGTCTAGATGAAGCTACTCGTACTATGGTATAGGGTCACTATGATCGAGTTTTAGTGGATGTTGATCTAATAGGGAAGTTGCTTAAGGAGATTATGGTTGAACGTGAAGGTTTTGCATTTTCTGTCAGTATCGAATATGAGAAGCTTCCTTCTTTTTGTTCTCATTGTAAATCAATTGGACACTTGGCTTCAATTTGTAAATTTGACAAGGAGAAACTGGTGCATAAGGATCAGTCATTGATGTAGAAGACTAAGCAAGCTTATGTCCTTAAGGTTCCAGAGCAAAAACCAATTGAAGATAATAGGCAGATTGATATATCACTGGGCGAAAAATTGAGTGACAGTAAATCGGTTGAGACCGTCTATGAGGAACCTTTGTCCCCTAGTCATATCTCAAATTCCATTACAGAACTCATCTTCTGTTGCAACCACTGCTGTCAATGGCTCTATAGAGAAGATCTCAACTTCTGTGGCAACTTATGTTGACTCTACATTCAAGGATACTCTGGTGCCTGAGCATTCAATCGCCACTTGTGATTTAACAGTTAGTGGTAAGAATCTTAAGACTCATGAGTCTATTTTAGCACCTATGCATCCTAATGTTGCAAATGATATTAGAATACTTGCCAAGTTTTTGGGAAATAATGATGAGAATGACCTAGAGAATAACTCTCTCTCGGCAGAGAAGTTAAATAATGATAATGCTTGTGAAATTGTTTCTAATTTCACGTGGTTTGTCTAAATCTCAGAAACATAACTTGAGGAATAATAGGAAACCTAATGTTAGGTTTAAATGATTTATTTTGCATGGGTTTTAGTTTATGTCCCACATGTTTTTATTTTCTTTTGTTTTTCTTCTTTTTTTCAATAAATTATGGTGACATAGGGTCACCTCGCCTTAAAAAAAATTGTAAAGATGAAATTTAGCAAAGAATGCCATTATTTGAAATAATTTTTATTCTAATCTAATAGTATATAATAAAACTCAATAACTTTTCACTGTATATATCCACGTGTCATCTCCTGATTAACATATATTTATTATTATAATATTAATTAAATTAACTTATGCTGGCCTCTCACTCCCTCACAATATCTTTTCCCTCCCTTCCTCCGTGACAATCCCCCACTCCCAAATCAATGTCTTGATGCTTTTTTTTTTTTTTTTTGTTGACAAAACCTTGATGCTCAACTTACAAATTAGTTGCGTCAAAAAACTAATGCTAACCAACTAATATTTTTTTTTAACCAACAAACTAATATTCTAATGGATTTAATCGGCATATATTAATAGTGTAAAGATTTTTTACACCGTCAACTAATCAGAAATTGACATCTCATTAAAAATATTTGACTGTTATCATAATTACTCTAAAAGTCATTAATACCTTAAATTATGATTTGTTGATAATGTAAAGAGTTTTACACTGACAGTGTATACTAATTAAATTCTAATCTAATATCATGTTTATTACATATTTATTACATACTAAATCTTGAAAATCTAATATCACATTAATGAATTAAAATCATCTATAATTTTTTTTTCTATATTAGCATAAAAAATTGGAACTTTCTAAACAATATTCCACTTGATTTATTATTTTAATATATTATTAATATGATGTAATTAATAAATTTAATAAAATAAATTTATATGTCATATATATTATTACCCTGGAATAAAATAGTATACATTGTCATTATAAATTTTTTTACATGAAATTCATTAACACTTGACATGTGTGTTTTTACTTTAATATTTAAGAGATAGAAATAACAATAATATTGATTTGTTTTATCATGATATTTTAAGATGTCATTGTAAAACTTTTATACACTGACAGTACATAAAAATTAAACTCTATTACTTTTATGCTAGATAAAGTGATATATTAGTAAATTTTTATGTATACTCATTATTTGTAATCATTTGTTAACAATTTAGGTTATAAAATTATCATTTATTATTTATGATTTCTTTTTTAATGTTTGTTCATAAATACATATTAAAATTGTAGATTTCAAGCATTGTGATTGATTTCAATATAATATATATTTGTTTGATATAATAATAATGAGTTTTGAAATATAATGTCATGTAAATCATCTAAATTTCTTATTACCGACTCAATTTTAATAACTTACTATCATTCAACATACTTAATGCCATTCTTTGAAGTTGTTACAAAATATTTATTTTAATTTTTAATTTTTGTTGTATTTTTTTTATATTTTTTGAGACACTTAAATTAGAGTAGTATATAGTATATACTGTCAGTATAAAAAGGTTTTACACTGACATTCACTAGCATTTTGATATGTGTGCTTTTATTTTAATAACTAAGATAGAGAAATAGAAATAAAACTAACGTTAATTTGTTAAGATATTATTGGATGTCGGTGTGTAAAAATATTTTTCACTGGCTGTGTATAAAAATTAAACACTTATTATTTATCTCTCTTAATTATTAAAATAAAAGCATACACATACCAAAATATCAATGGTTGTCAGTGTAAAAATTTTTACACTAACAATAGTTAATCCTTATAATAACGAGTTTTGAAATATAATAATCGCATGTCAATCATCTAAATTTCTTATCATTGACTCAATTTTAATAACTTAATTTCATTCAACATACTTATTGTCGTTCTTTGAAGTTGTAGAAAAAATATTTTTTATATTTATTTTCACATGAATTAGTTAAAACTAAGTAAGCAAAAAGGCCCGTGCATAGCACGGGTACTTTTCTAGTATTATAACAAGAGATGAAACTAAGTAAAAAGAAAATTTAATATTTACAAAAATATATAATTTAACAACAAAATTATTGTTTAAAATAATAAATAAAATAAAGAATCTAATTAAGTAAATATGACATCTTATTTTGATTGTCAATTTTATTTTGAGTTACTTAATTTATTTTATTATTTCTAATATTATTTAATATTTTAATTGAGGTTTTTCTTGAATTATTTTATTATTTCTTAAATAATATTATTTTATTTTGAGTTACTTAACTTATATCACATATTATTTATTTTATATTTTGAGTTACTTAATTTATTTTATTATTTTTTATTTTTATTTTATATATTCATCCTTTTACCTTAGGAACCCAATTGAAAATTTTATGTAAGTTCAGGGACCCAATTAGAAACTTTTTAGTTCATGGACCAAATTGAAAATTTTATATAAGTTCAAGGACCTAATTAGAAACTTTTTTAGTTTAGGGACCTATTTGAAAATTCCTAAATAATTCAGGGACCAACTCAATAATTAAACATATTTTTAAACAGGATGAATCTTGAAGGGAAATTAAAAGGATAATTATTTATTAAAAATAATATATTTAATATATTAAAAATAATGTATGTACTTTTTATATAAATTAAAATTTTTTTTAACTAATATTTTTTTTTTAAAACAAAGGGATCCTTAACAAATGAGTATTTTTAGAACACTGATTGACTAGACTCTCGAATAAATATATAAATACTGTGTATCGATCAATATAAATGCCAACGAAAATTGATCCAGTCGAGCAATATATAAATACAGTGTATCGAGCAATATAAATAACGAATAAAAAAAAACATTTGATGATGAAAAATTATTTATATTAACCAATCAAAATTAAATTTAGAGTATGAAAAAAACATGAACAATTACAAGTGGAACCCGTATGAAATTTACTCCATTAATGATTCTCACGTGACATGAGGAAAATTTAGGCTGTTGCCTATTCACGATGAGGATGATGGTGGCGTGTCTTGCGTGTTTCAACATCCGTTGCCTCATGCGAATCACACACCTGAGTCTTGAACTTGCAACCGAACTTCCGCCCCAGCGACGCCGTCCAACCACCGCCACCTCCACCGCCACCGCGTGGGCCCGACTTATCAATCTTCTCTATCACTTTCTTCATGGATGAACACTCGCGTTCAAGCTGATGCACCCGCGTCCTCATGCTATCCATGTCCAACCGCAGCACCTGATTCTCCCTCACCGCCAAACGCCACGTGCTGCTCTCACCTTCCTGCACGTGCGCGCCATCTAGCTCTAACCCTAATTCTATTCTTTCTCTGTGATTCTCTTCGTCATCTTCCCTTTCTATTATCGCCGCCGAGGGTCTATCGGGCTCCACTGCGGAAGCCTCCGCCGCCATCAGCGTTCCGGCGATGGCGTGCCGTAGCTGGAGCTGCTCGAAGAAAAGCACCTGAACCACCGCACGCAGCGGAAGCCTCTCGTTTTGCGCCGCGTGCGTGCACGCTTCTAAGGTCAGTTTCTCACAGTCCAATAATCCACAAATTTTCTCCCTCTCCGATTCCGATACCGATGGATGTGCCTGAAAAATTAACAGATTCATCAGTCTCTGAATCTAAAAATCTAAATCTAAAAGATCTGAAAATTTGAAAATACAAAATTGATAACTGAATCGGTACCTTGAGATATACATCTATAGCACGGTAGAGACCATCGTCGAAGAGTCTAGCTTGATCGGGAAGCGAGATCGCGAAATTGTAGAACTTCTCCGGCTTCAGATTCGCGTCGGAAGCTATCTCGGAGAGGTAACCGTCGATGAGTTTTCCGACGAGCATCAACGCCGGCGACCTTACCGCACCGTCGATTCCTTCAGCTGCTGTGGCGGTGTTTCTCGCTTCTAAACTATCCAAAAAGTGACTCAGAATCCTCTCTACACAATCAACATCGTATAAGGTTTCGTTCAAATACGAGTAGCTAGGTATGAGAAGATCATCGAGCGTGGCTTCTTCGAG
This sequence comes from Echinosophora koreensis, assembly GCA_035048595.1. Lineage (NCBI taxonomy): Eukaryota > Viridiplantae > Streptophyta > Magnoliopsida > Fabales > Fabaceae > Echinosophora > Echinosophora koreensis. The sequence continues at coordinate 1,686,031 of JAPCYP010000069.1, forward strand.
CTGCAACGCTATCTTCTTCTCCAACGCGTCTCTGCAAGCTTCCGAAGCGTTCAGTATATTCGCTGTTCGCAACAAACCGAAGAGAAACCTCGTAGCCGTCGATGATTTCGAACTCTTCTCCAAAGGAAGATTCGAAACCAGAGTTTCTAGAAGCTCTTTCTGTTCCGCCTCTGTAGAAGAAGAAGCTGAAGAAGTTAACGGTAACGGTTTTCGATTCGATCTCGAAACACCTGGAATATACTTCTTTGCATAATGCATCACGCAAATCTCTATGATCTCGTGGTTCAGTTCAGCGCTTCTCATAGCAAAGATCAATTGCTTAAACAGAGGCAAACGCAAAAGCACCAAATCCTCAATCCAAGAATCTCCGCTAATCGCAGCACCTTTTCTTCTTCCTGCGGAATCGATTCCATTCCACAGGACTTGTTTGGATGCGGAACTTCGAGGCGTGGCGGCGTCGTTGTTTGCTACAGCGTCACTCACAGGCCAGCCAAACAGTGCTGCAGGATCTGCGGATGAAGCTTTGGAGACTATCGTATCGATGCATCTCTCCGTGATTCTGAGAGTTTCCGCCATAGGCATCAATCGCTCGCATGATTTTAGGGTTTTGATGGAATCCTTGATGCTCTTGAGCACGTGATGGGAGAGGAATCTCTCGGTTTTGGAAATGAGGTTGTCGTCGGAGAATTCCTCAGTCATCTCGAGAAATTCGCCGGCGCACCGGAGAGAAGCCACATTGGAAGGGGACAGGTCGATCTTCACGCCGTAACAGAATTTCGCCGCTGTCTCAAACGCCTCAGAGCCGCCGGGGAAGCTCGTGAATGACACGTGAGACTGTTCTTCCACGATTTCGTCTTCGTCTTGTTCATCTTGTGGTTGTTGTTGTTGTTGTTGTTGAATAGGGTTTGTTTGAGATGATTCTTGTGTTATGAGGTGGAAGAGCTTTCGGCTCTTTGACATAAGAGGGAACTGAAATGGTATAATTGTCAAAGATTAGAGGATATGACACGAAAATGTTGTCCATACTGGAAGTGGAAATAGACCCAAGTTTGTGTTTTTGTGTGTGAGAAAATTGGTGTCCTGTGTTGTGATGTGAGGCTTACCTTGTGAAGATGGAAGGTCATGTCATCCACTTCAACCACAATGTCACTTGGTAATCCAGTTGTGCAGAACCTGCAAAGTGGAATTGTGAGAAAATCTTGTAGACAATTTGATGTATAAGAATAATGAAGTTTCAATATTCAGAGAGAGAGAGAGTTATTCATCTAACCATGCTTGCCCTTTTGTGGTGGGCTTTTCTGCTGATGACATTTTTATGTGTAAATTATGTTCGTATTCTTGTTCTGAGAATTTCAGTGTATGTTACTGGACAGTGAGATCCATGAAAATCAAAGGATGCGAAGCAAATGATTTAGGTTGGAACTAGAAGACACTGAAAATTTTGTGAATATGAGATATTGGGTGGAAACAAATGTATGGAAGGGAAAAAGAAAAAAATAAAACAGATTTTGAGAACACCCAGAAATGCGGTAGTCTTGCAGAGGGTGAAGTAGACTTGACTTGCACTGCCAATAGGAAAAAAGAATTAGAAGATGAGAATGAGAGAAATTGTTTGTTTGTGCTTTCTGTTGAGGTTATAAGGAAGAAAACAACAGATGAAACTTTAAGAAAAAGAAAATTAAAAAAGAAAAAGAAAAAAGAAAGAGAGAGGGGCAAAACAGAATGGAATCCACAAACTGAAAGAGGACAAATGGGCCTTGAGCAAATACCTAAAAAGGGGATCATATATTGGATGCTTCTCCTTCCTTTACCAAACCCTCCTTTCTTTTTCTTTTCTTTGAATCAGATCAGAATCATATTCCCACCTACTGTTATCCTCTCTCTCATGACTTGAGAGAGCAAATATTACTAAACTCAAAGACACCTTTGTTGAGTTTTCTTCTTAAAAACACTTGAAAAGACAATCATCACCCATTAGCCCATAACTCATTGCTTGCCAACCAGGTTCTTGCCTTGCGTAAATGATGGAATACTTTATTAATTTAATTCTCATTTCCTGACCTGTTGACTTGGTTAGCTTAGTTTAATCGTAAACCATTAGTACCATTATATTACACTGAACGGGTGAGATAACTGTCTCTGTCTTAAGCTAGTTAACCAATGCAGTTATTAATGATAATAGGCTTCACGAGAGCATGAACTTCATTAACTCTGTTTCTATATTTATACTTTCAGAAATGAAATACATAGTAATTACTGTGAAAGAAATGCACGTTTTCTTTTAGTCTGTCACTTACAAAGAGTAAATCATGGTAATATTGTCCGGAATCAGGATATTAGGGGGAAGCATGCAACTAGGACCACAGATCTATATTAGTGCATAAATGTAACTCCAAGGGTTAGAGATTTAATTGTGACTACCACCAGGCACCAGCTCATAAATCTGATACGGCCTTGGTTCAAAATTTTACTAATTTATCAAGTGGGGTCTATCCGTATTTGCATCAATGGTCATATGTTGCACACGCTATATAAAAGAAAGTTGCTTGATATGAATCTCTAGATCATTATTGTTAAGATCTTTTTGGTTTTCACTTTTCAAACTTTTGTCACCTTTGTCCATCTTCTTCAATCGCCCCTCCCCTCTTCTCTTCCAACAAAATAAATTTTTTAAAAAAGGAAAAGGAGCTATCCCTGCATTTATGTTGGCATATCTACCCTCTTATCCTTCCTTCCTTAGAATTTATGGCTGCCTTTAATGAGCGGACAACCGTTGTATCACACGTTCAAGGTGAACGGAGGGTATTTGCAATTTTCAAATTTTGAGGACATTTGAATTCATCAACAACAACACACCCAAAATAATAATAAAAAAGAGACAGTTGAAAATGTGGAGAAATATCAAAATGTTGGAGGGACAGTCCAAGAGGGGGATGGGCCCAATACTCTCAACAATTTGGAGTAGACTCCTGTAAAGGGAGCTTAAATGTATATCAAGCAAGTAGGATGTATCCATCCTTGATTAACTCAAGTGTATTGAGATCTCAAATTATTTTAGCTAATCAAGGATAGATATACTCTTACCTTTTCATTTTACACTCAAGCTTTCTTTAAAAGATAAAAAATAAATAGGGTATGGTTGGTAGTGGGGGTTAAAGGATTTTGAAGAGGAGGAAAAAAAGGAGGATATATTCTTTATAGATTAAAGTAGTATGAACTGTTAGTGTAAAAAGTGTTTTATACTAACATCTACTAATATATCAACACATGTGCTTTTAAGTTAAATACCAAGATAAAGAAACAACAATAATATCGATTTGTCAAAATATTATTGGATATCTGTGTAAAACTCTTTTATACTCACAATGCATAGAAATTAAACTCATTCTTTATTTTGCATACACAATCTTTATATTTGAGTTTTTTTAAAAAGCAAATAAAAAAAATGGTAATATATAGTTTTACTTATTTTATAATTACCCATGGTCGTTGGGGCCTTTGATTAGGCCATTTAGGCGATCACCTAAGTCCCCAATAAAAACATTATATACTTTAATTAGGCCATTTAGGTGATCACCTAAGGCCCCCAATAAAAACATTATATACCTTAATTAGTTTTATTATTGTTAATTTAGGTTATTAGGTGATAAGATTTAGAGTTTGATTTTGATACAACAATCAGTATAAAGTTTTTTATGGTGTAAACTGATCACACATCACCCCATATATGACTTTTAAAATAGTTATTATTAAAGTCAAATATTTTTAACCTCAAGGAATTGGTCTAGTAAAACATGACAGGGTCTCGTATGAGTGAAATGTTAAAATTATTTGATTTTAAAATTTTAATAAATAATTTAGCAGCTCAAAAAGTTAAAGTAATGTAAGGGGAAAATGATGAATTACATTAACGATTAAAGTAGTATGCACTGTTAGTGTAAAAAAATTTACACTGACATCTACTAATATTTTGATATGTGTGCTTTTATTTTAATAATTAAGATAGAGAAATAACAATGATGCCGATTTGTCAAGATTCTATTGGATGTCTGTGTAAAAATCTTTTACAGTAACAGTGCATAAAAATTAAACTCTTACATCAAACTACGTCCCACACTCGTTGGAGCTACTTAAGGACGAATCGTTTAGGCTCCGCCCGAGTTCGATCGTTGGGTATGCAACAACTTTTGGCCAGGCTTTACTAACGTACCACACAGCCGACTCGGAGATTAGTTCCATAGCGGATCTTAAGGATCTAAGCCGTGGGGATACTTCGAGGGTTCACTCGGTCCCAATGACTAATTAGGATGAGTACCAAACCGAAAAAACTACGTCCCTCAAAAAGTTTTGTTTAAGACCCGGGAAATTTCTATATACAATTATACATTTATACATAACCCTGTAAGTAACGTAATTTAAAAATGAAAAGAAAAACAATTTTCCTTTTCTAAATAAAACTCCAATTTTGACATCAAAAAATAAAAAGGTAAAATAAACCCCACTTACCCTGTACAGGTTTCAATTGCCTCTAAACGAAGCAAGTTACAGGAAGATAGACCAATTATTTGAGGAACGTGACGATGGATAGGGATGGATATGTCTCTATTACTGCTTCTCATGTGTTTGGTGGCTCACCATCAGACGATTTGCACAAGAGAAGTTGTGCCAAACAGTACTCAATAAAATAGCTTGATGAAGTTTTGGCCAATTCTTATAACTTGTTTCTTAAATGAAAATTGAAAACGACAATATAATGACAAACCCCCACCATATATAAACCAAAACAAGAGGATAATTACAAGATTCAATTTGTGGACATAGCTCCTTGTTGATTAGGTAATTTCCTATCTTCCATGTCTTATACTAAAGCTAACAGGTGGTTGGTTATAAGTTGCTTGGTATTATTGATGCACCTTATTTTTTGAACTGGTTATTGGTAATTAAATAATGGTGGGAAATAAGGAAATTAAGTAGTGTGTGTATGGTCCGCAAGTTTGTTGGTTCCATGTGAGAATTTACTTCTATTGGCTGGGCAGTAAATGGCAGTTTTCTAAGAGATATGGAGAAGAGCTGCAATAGTGAACAACAATTTGGGGTGGCTCTATCATGAGGATTGGAGTTCATTGGGGGTGGATGGTTGATTCATGGAGGTTCAAGTTTGGTGGTTCAAGGCAGCAACTAGTGAATGGTTCGAGTTTGAGTAAGGGACATTGGTTATAACTTATAAGGAACATGGATGTCGCGATTTTGTGTGGAGATGGTTTAGGTTGGAGTTTACGGCTATATTTGGTTAACCATTGCAAAATTATTTTTGGGTCCGAAAATACATTTGTCTTAAATGAATTCTATAAATACTTTGTCCCAAACTTATCTTTGCAACTTTTTATCTGTAAACCAAACATGTACGTATACATTGGTTATGGATGGTGAGTTTGGGTTTGGGTCCAATGGTGCAGGTTCACATTGTTTATAGTTGCAAATGTCCCTCCCTTTCCCACTCCCTCGTTTACCAACTTCCTCCCACTTTCCCAGTCTCACTCGAGGACATAAACACATTTACAAAACATGGGTTAAAAAAGGAGCACAGAACCATTATAAAGAATAAAAAAATAATATTAATTAAATCCAAAACTTAAGGTGGCATAGAAATTGAAGCATTGTAACACTCAACACAGTAACAGAGGAATTTATTCTTTACAAATTGAACCATTAACATAGAAAAGCATGCTACGTTACATTATTATATATCAACATCTATTACACTTTCTAGTAATATACGAGGGTATCTAAAAAGTAAAAATCCCGATCTCTCTCTCTCTGCTCGAATATTTCTCTATCGTATAACCCACCATCAAAGAAAAATATTTACTTCAGACCACCATTGGCGACTGCTTCAAGAATTTGAGGATTCCCATTGCCTGCAGAAACCAACATTCACACAAATTAATTTTCATCTTTATAAGCCACTTTAGTACACCTAGCATGTTTGTTAGTCAAGGTTCTATTTACTCCAACCATTTGGGTCCATTTGTTTTGGGTTTTGATAGAATTGTTTTGGAAAGAATTGATTTTAAAAAAACTATTGTTGAAAAAATTGATATGTCTTTGATAATGATATTTTAAAAGTGAGTTCAGAAAAATTGATTTTGTTTGAATGATAAAAATAAAATAACTTTTGATGTGTAAATATAAAGGATTTTATGGGTCCCACATCCAGAATTGATTTTATTCAATGCAAAAACTAGAAATTCTTGCTTCCAGTAACCATGTTTGTGCTCCCAGAATTGATTCTAGGCCGGTTAGAATCTTAACCAAACGGCCATTTTATATTTCAATTATTCTTGCCACCCAAATCAGCTATTTGTTGGGCTCAAATGTCCTATCCAGTTCAATTATATACATTCTCGTATATGTCTAAAAAAAAGTAATATCACCTACACATGCCATTGACTCTTAATAAAAAAAAAAACGGTTTATACTTTATAGCCAAAAAAGAAAGTGAAAAACAATGTTCCTATTATCCCTTAAGCGTTATCTTCAATCAGCTAAGACATCATGATTTTTTTGATCTTATAAGTCCTACCTTCATATCAATAGGAAAAAAAACAATATAATATATAGTTTTACCTTGTGGTGGAATGCTTGATTCGGCTTGCTCAGTGGCTCTGGGTATAGGCTGGGAGGAGGGTATGGCAACTCCAGGCCAGGAGCGGCACATGCAGTGCTGTCCGTCCTCTATGTTGCTGTAAACTGTGTTCAAGTGATCCCCGCATCCTCCCCATGAATACTTTCCACACCTCCCACAGAGCACCCTGTAACACATGTTTTTGGAACCCTGAGCTTTATGACTTTTGAGTTTATTGTGATGCTTCCTCACATGCCAGTAACTGATTTTAGAATAGGTATATTATATACCAGTGCTGGAACTTCGGATACATCAACCATTTTTGTTGTTACTTTTTGTCAGCTTATGTCTGAAATTCAGAGGAACAACTCGCTAGTGTAGGTAGTAACGTCTTGCATAGTTTTAACTAAACCACCATGCACTTGGGCGTAATCGCTACACAAGTGTAGCTTTTGGTTTTTTTTAGTATTGCATTTGGTAACTATGATTTGATTTTGGGTTCAAGACCAGTTGCTACAGATCTTCAAGCTGCAATACCAAAAGTTCCTTGATTGATATCAAAAAATAACAACCTAAGACAAATGCGGCTAATTCTATGGTCCTCCCTAAAAATATGGGAGGACCGACCCTACAGGGGTATTGTAGGTTTTTTAAAAAAAAGAAAAAAGAAAAAGCCTTCTTACATTTAAATATCAGATTTAGAAACTATGAAGAAGTATAATATTTTCATGTCATTTTTGTCCTTTCAATCTGAACCATTCATTTATTTTAATATTAAATGAATGGCTCTGATCCAGTGAGGTTCGGTCCTCCCATATTTTTTGGGAGGATGTTAGACTTGGCCAACACGGATAAATATCTTGAGAATTTTATCATGCCTGCCTTCTTTTCCAGCTCACTAGAGAGAAGTGTGAGTGTTTCAATCTCTGCTTGTTTATCTGCATTTGAGTTATCAGATCTGGAGCATGTTTGGTTTGTGCATCTGATCAACCCAGAAGCAGAAGATCTCGAATCCAAAAATCCCTATACTTCAATAGTAAGAAATTGTAATCAAGCCTTACAAACAGATGTACCCTTCTGAAAATAAGAAATTGCTTATTGAGGCTTACAACCAACCTCCCAACACAAGCATATGCGAAAATTTACATTTTTTTTGGGATAAATAAACACATATTTACATTACATAATACATTATCTACAATAATGATTGAATGCTAGATTAAGTATGATTGACCTTTTTGCATTAAGTGTATGATGCTCTGAACAATTTTTGGAGATCCTATTACATATTAGTGTATTCACATTTTTCAAGTACTTTATATGCATTGACCACTTTGATACCATCGACTGTGGATTCTTACATGTGCATGCGTCACAGGATGACTGATTAGTTCACATAAACAGCTTAGAACATTTTCTAATTGTAATTTTTTAATGAACAGTTGATAATACCAATGTTTGTAAACCATTGAAAAGGGAAACAGAACTACAGCAGAAATCTGATTTTTTTTCTCTCTCTCTCTTTGACAGTTTAATATTTAATAGCAAGTTGAAAAGGGGAAGCATCACACTCAGCTAATTGAGTATGTCAGCAAAACTTGGTAGTTATTACTTATTAGACTAATAGACTATGCATCAGACTCAGATAACTTTTGCTTGTGTGTCATGTGTTTGTTCTTGATGAAAAGTCTGCTCACGACAATGTTTTTGTATTGGTATTATTTTTTCTCCCAATAGATATAGTGCTTCTTATTGATTAGTTGATAGTGTAAAAAATAGTAAATTAACATTAAACTCTTTTATTTAGTATTAACTGAGGTTGTCGTGAGTGGTTAAAGGCCTCTCGCCCCTTAACCAAGATCTCGAGTTCGAGCCTTGAGTATGGAAAAAACCTCAGCTGGGAGAGATACTCCTCGAAGTAGATCGAAAAAAACTTTTTTATTTAGTAATTAGGATGATTTGGAGAAGATGAAATAAAAGGATTTAAAATTTTCCAGTGTAAGTGAAATCAATCCTACCCGAATAGTTTGGTTCTAAAGAAAATATAAACTTTAATTGTGTTGTGTTATGTTTTTTTTTTTTTTTTTTTTGAAGTTTGAAGTGTTATTGTTGAATTGTGAATTTGTGATATAGCTTGATGACTATTGTCTTACTTTTAGGTATTTAATTTTGTTACATCGCCTTTAGGTATTTTATACGTTTATTACATTTTTTATTTTATTTTTTTCATGTTATTCTGCCTTTTATATATATATATATATATATATATATATATATATATATATATATATATATATATATATATATATAAATAAGTGGACAAACAGGTTTAACTCGTTAATTTACTAAAATTGAGTTGAGTTGGCTAAAATTTTACTCATGACCCAACTGGATCAATATAAACTAATTCAATTTATAAATAATTCGTGGTGGGCCAATTCAAGTGAAATGATACTCCATTCGGTCTCTATTATAAGCAAAAAAAGTCTCATATTTTTTTGTCTAATATATAAGTAAATTTTAACTACTTTTATTCAATTTAATGATGTTATTTCCAAAATACCATTTATTTAATACAAATTTTGTTTTCCAATGACTTCTTTTATTACCAACAACACAAGCTTAATAAATAAGATGAAGGATAATTTAGGTAACAAATTTAATTTTTTAAATAAGATCAATAATATTAAATGAGTTTAATTAGCCACCTTAATATGTGTGTTTTATTTAATTTATGCTTATAATAGAGACCAGATGGAGTAAGTTTCTAATTGATACTAAAAACTTCATTAGAACTAATATTTTTATTTTTATTTTTAAGGAATCACAACTAATTGCTAAAAGCTAAAGAGCTGGTTAGCGAGCAAAATTGATTAATTAAATTTGAAGTATTTGATAAAATTAGTCAAATAATTAATACTTGTAGAATGACATAAAAAGATATATAAATATTAATATAATACAATACTCTATCAACTACAATTTGACAGAGGATTGTCATAAACAAAAAAATATCAACTACAATTTGATTAATAATCAGCCAACCATATAAAAATCCCTCCCCAATTTCTTAATTCGACGTGGTTTCTTTTTTTTTTTTTTCCCCTGAGGCATAATTAGACGTGGTTTCAACACCACCTCCACTAGTCATTCTCGAATAGAAAAAAACAAAATGAAATAAAATAAAAAAAATAGTGACAAATGCTGCTAAAGTTGTTAATTCAGGAAAATTCAAGTTATTAACATTTCAATTATCCCTTTCCAAAAAAAAAAACATTTCAATTATTATTCAACAAACGCACTTCAATTCATTTTGATCCTTTATCTTTATAAATATTCATTTTAGTCCTTTATGTTTCAAAAATGACCCAAAATGATTCTTTCCGTAAGCTCTGTTACTTACACTGTTAGTCATAGCCTATGTGGCACATGGCACTTTTCATCTTCTTCCTAAGTGAGTCTTTTTCCCCAAAACCCTAAATGTGCAAATGGAGGGAGAGGCGCAGGACTCGGGAACTGGATTCGCTCCTGCCGCTGGACGGTCCAGCGGCAGGCTTCCACCATTGGATCCTAGTGCATGGAGGGGGGCTGGATGGATTCTCCTGATCTCCATCATAGCAGCCGTTGGATGGAGGCTGGAGGGGGGCTGGATGGACTTCCAGCAGGAGCAAATCCGAGCTCCAGGACTCGAGTCTTCGTCCTTACAATTTCTTGCTTTATTCAATACTTTGACATAGGATTTAAGTGCTCCTCCAAACCACACACACGTTTGAATTTTTGGACAATCACTACAAAACACCTGTTTTGGATCTCCACAAAAGATGCCCCAGTTGTTCATATAGCCTTTGCTTAAGTTGTGAAGCTACAAATCTTGTACAACACAACCTGTTTCCACACACTCGTTTTCACAAATGCAAACGGAAACACATCCCATTTTCTGTTTCAATTTCAGTTTCTCCATCAGAGAAAGCCGAACAATTTTCCCACATAAGCAGAAGAGCCAGAGACCAAGAGACCCAGTTGAACAAACAAGGTCTGAAAATTTCAGATAACGGGGTTCTTAAAAGGAGCAAAATTGGTCATGAACACCACCATTGGAAAACCTTGCAAGCTTGGATCACCGCCACCAACACCACCATTGGAGCCAAGCATTATTAACTGAGCATGCCTGTGGAAAGAGGAGGAATCCCTAGAAATGGATTCCAATCGTCCGACGTTGAGGCAGGAAAATTCACTTACAGTTCAATGCTCCTGAGCCGTCGGATTGAGAAAAGTGACACGTGTTCGGGTTTTTTTTTTTTGAAAAAAATTGAAAACTCAGAAATTAAACCCGTAACACCCAACCCTCCCCCCCCCCCCCCCCCAAAAGTTCCGTAACGTCTCCTAGACCCGTAACGTGAAGACCACCACGCTGTTTTGCCACCGCCGGACGCCGCTGCATCGCCGCCGCTGCACCACTGTCGTGCTCCATACTACAAAAAAAGATGTGTTTAGTGACCACCACATTTGGTCGCTAAATGTGGAAATTCGGTCGCTAAACTATTTTTAGCGACCGATTTAGTGACCACCGGACGTGGTAGCAGATTGCCTAGTCGCTAAAACCGTTTGGTGGTAGCTAAATCGGTCGCTAAATGGTTTAGCGACCGATTTAGCGACTAAATTTATATATTTAGCGATTGAATTCCACATTTAGCGACCGATTTAGTATGGTCGCTAAAATGAATTTTTTTTGTAGCGCCGCCGCTCCGACCACCGTAACAGGTAACATATTCTAAGTAATAAAAGGAGCCTTTTTTGTTGTATTTCTTTGATTCTTTGTCTGACTTTAACATTAGCTAAAAACCCACATTGATTCCATCAACATAGACTTAGTTTTCTGGTTTTGTTTATGTTAACATGTTGTTGGCCTTTGATGTAGTTTTCTAAGTAATAAAAGGAGCCCCTTTTGTTGTATTTCTTTGATTCTTTGTCTGACTTTAACATTAGCTAAAAACCCACATTGATTCCATCAACATAGACCTAGTTTTCTGGTTTTGTTTATGTTAACATGTTATTGGCTTTTGATGTAGTTTCTTATTTGATGTAGTTTTCATTTTTTTTTTATAGTGAATTAGAAATATGTTTTTCTTGTTTAAACAATTTGTCTACCATTTTTTTATTGTTAGAAATAGACTAATTGAAAACTTAAATTATTTAATTCTTTTTTCACATGTTAGGTTCTTTGATCAATCATGACATCTTCAAATGTTGATAGGAAGCCAAGGATTGGTATGGAATTCGATAATAGAGAGGCAGCTTATGAATTTTGGCACGCATATAGTGTACGTATTGGCTTTGGAGTTAGAAAACGTTACTCGAACAAGAGAAAAGACGGTATTATATCATCATGTAGGTTTACTTGTTGCAAAGAAGGATTCCGAAAGAAAGACAAGAGAGATGCTTCTGTTAAAAAACCCAGAGCCGAGACTAGAATTGATTGCAAAGCGATGATTTCACTTGTATTAAGGAATGGGAAGTTTGTCATCCATGAATTTATAGAGGACCATAACCATCCTCTACAACCTCCAGAGACAACACACATACTTGCGTCCGACAGAAAGATAACTGAAGTCCAAGCATATGAGATTGATATGGCTGCAGACTCTGGGTTAAGGGAAAAGTCAACATTTCAACTTATGCGCACACATGCAGGACATAGAGCCAATCTTGGATATACACGGTTGGATGTAAGAAATTACCTGAAGGCAAGAAGACAAAGAAGTATGGTGTATGGCGAGGCCGGATGTCTTTCGCAATATTTTCAGCGGCAATTATTGGAGAATCCATCTTTCTTTCATGCATACCAAATGGATATAGAAGAACAAATCACAAATGTATTTTGGTGTGATGCAAATATGGTGTTGGATTACGGTTATTTTGGTGACGTTGTGTCATTGGATACTACATATTGTACCAACCGTGCTAATAGGCCACTTGTTCTGTTTTCTAGTTTCAATCACTATAGGGGTTCAGTCATTTTTGGTGCAGCACTGTTGTATGACGAAACAATTGAATCGTTTAAATGGTTGTTTGAGACATTCTTACAAGCACACAACAACAAAAAACCTCAAACTATCTTTACTGACCAAGACCAGGCAATGGCTAGGGCACTTGCTGAAGTGATGCCTGAGACTCGCCATGGTTTATGCACCTGGCACTTGTCGCAGAATGGAATTAAACACCTTGGAAACTTGATGAAGGGTGGAAGTTATTTTTTAAGAGATTTGAAGAAATGCATGTATGACTTTGACACTGTGGCAGATTTTGAGGCAGCTTGGACCAACCTGATCAACGAATACAATGTTCATGAAAATAACTGGATCAAATCAGTTTATGCTATAAAAGAAAATTGGGCTTCGTGTTACATGAAGGAAGCATTCACACTTGGGATGCGAAGTACACAACTTAGTGAAAGCCTGAATTCTAACTTCAAGCCTTGTATGAAACCGAATGTGGATATTATCCAATTCTTCAGACACTTTGAACGAGTTGTTGAGGAGAAGAGAGACAACGAGTTGACTTGTCAGTATGAGTCACTACATAAGCTTGCAATGTTAAGAAATGAGTTGTCACCAATACTAATACAAATGGCAAAAGTACACACACACACACACACACACACACACACACACACACACTGTATTTGATCTGTTCCAGAAAGAGTTTAAGATGTTCTTAGCTTCATGCATATCAGAGAGAAATGAGTCTCACTCTTTATGCCAATATGTAATCACTAGGGTCAACCATGAAGGATCCTGGAGAGTATCATTTGATCGTGCTACAACCACAATAACTTGTAGTTGTAGAAAGTTTGAGACATTTGGCATACTTTGTTCACATGCACTGAAAGTGTTTGAAGCACATGATGTTAGGGTCATTCTCGAGAAGTATATTTTAAGAAGGTGGACAAGAGAAGCCCATTGCGGCGTTGTGCAAGATGTGAGGGGAAATGAGGTTGAAGGAGATCCAAAATTAGCTAGCACAGGAAGATTCAGAGAACTTGTCTCTAAGTTCATTAGATTGGCAGCTAAGGTGTCGACTTGTGAAGAATACCACAATATTGTCGATAACAGTGTTGATGTCATGTGTAAGAAAATAATGGAACTTCACTTACAAGCCGGAAACAATGATAGTTCTAACAATGATAACCCCCCAATTGTGAGTTATGATGGTATGCAATCGAAGGGATTCAAGCATAAACCTGGCTTAAAGAGACATAAGCGAACAAAGGGTTGGGTTGAGTGTCAACCGGTAGAAAAAAAGGAGCTCCACCAAGAGGACAACCACATGGTCAACCATCTCAGGTATATTAGTCGATGTGTTTCACTTGTGCTAACTACTTATACTATCACTTGTTTTAACTTTACATAGTTATTTTAGGGTAAGGAATTGGGAAGTCATCAGCCCTGTGGAGTATCTTGTTCGGCACCTCCAAGTTATGAGTCTATTCAAACACAAGGGGATCAATTTAGTTTCACGGCATTTTTGATGGTAATGCATTCTATCTTTTTGAAAAAAGTGTTATCCTTACTTTTTTGATAGTGAGATGTTGATTAGTTTGTGTTTTTATGTGTAGGCACCTCTTGATGAAACGAACACCTCACCATGAGATATCATGTCTTCAATCCCTGATCTACCTTGAAAGAATTGAAGCATTGATCACTTTAGATATCATTTTTTGGAACTTTATTTTTTGGTGTTGATATCTTTATGTATTTTTTTATGGTGATATCTTGGTCCATTTTTTGATATTGATATCATCACATATTACAACATTTTTTGGTGTATTAATACAATTGAAGCTGTTACTCATTACAGTTGTTAATTATTGAAGTTGTTACTTATTTGCTGTTAAATATCTTTGTTATAGTCAACATGGGCAGCTTGCAAGAAGTAATATATAAGTCAAAGTGTACAATATCAATAAGTTGAATTTCATTAATAGGAATACATGATGGCAATACATTCCAATGGCTTGAAACTTTTATATCATATTGTACAAAATATTGTATTTTTACATTACAATTCTGAACAAAATACATTACAGATAATTCAGATCTAAAGCTGCAAAAACTGCACAGATTTTACATTACAAGTTTGTATTTTTAGTACATATATGACTTGGACTAATCTGCTGCACTAATAAGCTCAACTTCATAAGCTAAATCTTCTGATAATTCAGGTCTCAAGCTGCAAAAACTGCATAGATTTAGACAAACCAAATCCCTGAATAAGCTTGCAACATGGAGCAGCCAAAGTTCAAACCAGAAGTGAGAAAAATGAACCATGGAGCAGCCACAACATTTATGAACCAGATTTTCAAGCCAAAAGTCAGTGTAGGGTTAATGAGCATAAACCAATATTTACAGAACAACAATTGGTTCAGCCACAGAATGAATCATGAAAAATCAAGCAAATTGAAACACAACCAATGTTTACATAACATTTTCCCCATTTACAGAATGAAGCAAATAGAAAAATGAACCATGGAGCAAATTGAAACATTTCTTTCATTCACTGTCTTGGGTTCAAATCGAATCACAGAGAGGGAGGGAGGGAGGCGTTTGATTGTGTCGATCCAGCGGAGGGCGTGACTGCTGCGGCGGAGGGCCTGTTCGGAGGGCGGCGTTCGATGGCGGAGGACCGATCCGGACCCGTTTGTCCTTTTTATCGGTTAGGGTCAGTGGAGCGGCACTGCAGCGGCTTCCGGCGGTGGCGTGGCAGCGTGGTGGTCTTCACGTTACGGGTCCAGGAGAGGTTATGGTGGGGGGGGGGGGGGGTGTTACGGGTTTAATTTCTGAGTTTTCATATTTTTCAAAAAAAAAAAAGGGGGACACGTGTCACCTTCTGGGCCGTCAGATTGATCCGACGGCTCAGAAGCATTGAACGGCAGGTGACTTTTCCCGCCTCAACGTTAGAGGATTGGAATCCGCTAGAAATACTTGTGCTTTTGATGGCCTTGTTGATGATTCTGTTGTGGGCTTGGTGGGTATGGAATTTTGGGGAAGATTATTATTATTATTATTATTTTATTTTTAAAATTGGAAAGGTTGACTTCCACGTGTCAGTTCTATAATGGAACAGTTGTCATGTTAACTATCACGTAACGGTGTCACTATTCATTTTTTAAATATAAATGATTAAAATGAATCTTTTTAAAGATAAAGGACGAAAATGAATTTTACTCAAAAGATAAAGGACCAAAAATGTATTTTAGCCTTTAATTATTGACACATTGACTAATTTATCTTTCTTATTTAATCCAATTCATATTAAATCCTTATCACAACTAATTGCTTATTTTTTTTTTTTTTGAAGGAATCACAACTAATTGCTAAAAGCTAAAGAGCTGATTAGCTAGCAAAATTGATTGATTAAATTTGAAATATTTGGTAAAATTAGTTAATCAATTAATTAATACATATAGAATGACATAAAAAGATATATAAATATAAATATTAATATAATACAATACTCTATCAACTACAATTTGACAGAGGATTGTCAAAAAAAAAATATATATTACCATATTAAAATCCCTCACCTTCCTGTCCAATTTCTTAATCAGACGTGGTTTCAACACCACCACCACTAGTCATTCTCGAAGAAAAAACAAAATGAAATAAAATAAAAATAGAGTGACGAATAAACTAAAGTTGTTAATTAAGGAAAATTCAAGTTATTAACATTTCAAATTTTCAATTATCCCTTTAAAAAAAAAAACACATTTCAATTATTATTCAACAAGCGCACTTAAATCTCTGATATCCTCTGATAGAAGCTAAATATTTCCCCTAGTAAATGAAATGAAAGAAAATGGGAAGGAAAGAAGAAAAAGAAAAACTGTTATTCTGTTTATCGGTTGCAATCAAAATTCAGCTTGCAAGTTAGAACCAGCAGTTGCTTGTTGCTATACAAACGTTGTATTACAATACAATCTCTGTCTCAACTCAACTCAATGGCTCGCTTGTCTTCAAATCCCATAGGTCTCCACAGATTCCAACCATGCTTTCAAATACCTCAACCTCCTCAAATAATTGCAATTCCTTGGCGCCATCACAACATGACTCAGAAATTCAAGACCTTAGCTTCCCAGACAAATCCAAACCTAGACGACACCTCTACAACAACGGTACCTCTATTTTTAATAATTTATTTATTCATTTTGTTGCATATATTTGTATTTATTGCTAGACAATAATAATAATAAACAGTGTTTGACCTATCGTGTCAGGAAAGTTTGATTGTTGAGGCTAGTGATAGCAAGGGAAGTAATTCCGAAAAAGAATCTCCACCTAACCTTCCTGAATTCCCAAGCAAAGATATCAACAGGAAAGTGGCAATTGTTTCTACCTTAGCAGCTCTGGGACTCTTCCTATATACAAGGTTGGATTTTGGTGTTTCTTTGAAGGATCTCTCTGCCCTTGCATTACCTTATGAAGAGGTTTGTTTTCATCTACAAACTCTTGTAGACTCTAATTCCAGAAACATATAAATTGGTTTTGTTGTCAAAAATGAGGGGAAATGTGTTTCTTTGAAGATAAGACAGGTTGGCAACGGCTTATAATTGTAGTTTTCATTACTTTGTTCAGTTAGAATAACTTTTTTGAAGTTAAATATGAGGTTGTCACTGGGTTGCTGCCTTGGCACAACGGTAAAGTTGATGTCTTGTGAATCGGAAGTCATGAGTTTAAATCCTGGAAACAATCTCTCCGCTTGCGGGGGGTAAGGCTACATATATCTACCCTCCCTAGACCCCGCTAGGGGGGAGTCTCGTGCATTGGACTGCCCTTTATGAGGTTTTGACCGGGGAGGAGTTAGAAGATTTTCATGGAGGACATGAAAGAAGGACAATACTTAAGCTTCTTTTTTTTAAAGAGCTTCTAAAAAAGTGTTTGGCCCAGCTTCTACTTTTAAGGAGATGAGAAGGCAGAAAAAGCTGGGCCAAACAAGACCTTAGTTTTGAGGTATCAAGTTAAAGAACTTATATATATATACACACACACACATATTTAAATTTACATCTGAAAAACTTAACTTTTAAGAATTTTGGAATAACCATAGCTGCCTCATTCAACTATTACTCGCTCCCATGGTTGTGACATCATTGTATATGCTCCAGGTTTGCTTATAGTATTTGGGTTATTTTGTTGCGTGTTCCAGGCACTGTCCAATGGGAAGCCAACTGTGGTGGAGTTTTATGCAGATTGGTGTGAAGTGTGTCGAGAATTAGCTCCTGATGTGTACAAAGTAGAGCAGCAATTCAAGTAATGGCTTCCACGGTTGTCGATGCCTTTATTGTACTTTTGTTAGTTCTTCAGGGAAATGGTTCTGCAGCACTTTTATGTTGCCCATATTTGCATAATTTCTTAAATTATTGATCTAGTTGTAACTTTTCATGTGAACTAATTTACGATCTTCTCACCACTGGCTTCTGGAAATAGGGATCAAGTGAATTTTGTTATGCTAAATGTGGATAATACCAAGTGGGAGCAAGAGCTTGATGAGTTTGGTGTTGAGGGTATTCCACACTTTGCCTTCCTTGATAAAGATGGGAATGAGGAGGGCAATGTAGTTGGCAGGCTTCCAAGAAAGTTCCTGCTTGAAAATGTGGATGCCCTTGCTCATGGAGAAAAGTCAGTGCCTCATGCACGTGTTGTGGGACAATATTCAAGTGCTGAAGCAAGGAAGGTGCACCAAGTCGTTGATCCAAGAAGTCATGGTTAGATAACCTGGTACAGTATCATCTTTTAAAGTAGCTACTTGTTTGATTTGTCAGTGGGAAACATCTGAAGAGGCAGTCCATTGCTCTTTTATACCTTTTTTTTCTTTCATATTCATATCAAGTTTCTTGTATCATGATGTAAAAACAGAAGAAAATTCTATTCTCTGATGATATTTCCAGGTTGATATGTACTGCATATATACAGAAGAAATTTCCTAACATAAATTCCCAAAATAAGGACCCAAGAATAAAACAGATTACAGAAATCAAGAAGCTAATAATCTAGAATGAGAAAGAAAATTTTCCTAAACTTACTCCTGTAAATTAGGATGCTATGAGTGAGCTCTCAACATCCCTGATATTGTGGTGTCAACTCCCCCCTCAAGCTGTAGAGAAGATGTTGGTCATTCTGAGCTTGTCTACCAGCACTTCAAAACTTGGTCTAGGCAGCCCTTTTGTTAGAACATCTGCCACTTGTCTCGTGGGCACATGTCACCGAGATTATCCCATCTTCTAGTTTTTTCTTTGATAAAGTGTCGGATTATCTCAACATGTTTGGTTCGGTCATGGTGGACTGAGTTATGGGATGTATTTATGGCAGCTTTACTGTCACAGTACAACTTCAAGGGACTTGTACTAGGCATTTTCAGTCCATGCATTAGCCTTTTTAACCAAATCAGCTCACAAGTTCCTTGAGCAAGAGCTCTAAATTCTGCTTCTACACTGCTCTGGCTACAATATACTGTTTGTTGCTTCTCCATGTAACTAAATTGCCCCAAACCTTCATACAATAACCTGCAGGTGAGTAAAAGCTTCGACATTCCTTAGCTCATTCTTTTCAAAAAATAAACCTTTTCCTGGTTTAGATTTCAGATATCTCAAAATCTGAGAGACTGCATTAAGGTGTGGATGCCAATATAGGTAAATGGTACTTGAATGCTTTGAAGTCTATTACTCAACTCATCACTACAATAGCTGTATGTGAGCATTATTTATCTGTTTCCTCCTACCGCATCGAAAGCATTATTTAACCAAGCATTACCTACATGCATTTTGATAGTATTACAAAACAATCAATAACTGTTGGAAATATTCTTGCACGCCATTTTCTATTTGTATTACCATCTTACACGTGAATTCGTTTCTTGCCAGACTCAAATCCGTAGGTCGCTTGTATATTATTATAGTAATGGATATACTGCATATTTGTCCCAAAAACAATCAT
Source organism: Echinosophora koreensis (assembly GCA_035048595.1). Taxonomy (NCBI): domain Eukaryota; kingdom Viridiplantae; phylum Streptophyta; class Magnoliopsida; order Fabales; family Fabaceae; genus Echinosophora; species Echinosophora koreensis. Next base: position 1,705,645 of record JAPCYP010000069.1, read on the forward strand.
TGTTTATGAGCTTCAACGTCGTTATGCCTTTTATGAAGGCACATACTCCCTCCGGTCTCTATTATAAGCAAAAATTAAATAGGACACACATATTAAGATAGTTAGTTGATCTCATTTAAAAGAGTTATTGGGAATAAAAAATTAAGTTTGTTACCTAAATTACCCTTCCTCTTATTTATTAAGCTTGTGTTATTAAGAATAAAATGAGTCATTGGAAAACAAAATTTGTATTAAATGAAGGGTATTTTGAGAATAATTTCATTAAATGAGAAGAAAGTAGTTAAAATTTGCTTATATTTTGGACCAAAAAATTTGGAAATTTTTGCTTACATTGTGGACCAAAGGAGTACATAAGTATTCACCCAACATTTCGTTCTTGAATTATATTTAATGCTAACTAAAGCGACTTCGAATAATTTATCGATTACAGCGACTCTTAAATCCAATTCAGTGCACTTTATTACAGCGTTTTCTTTATTAGCAGGTCACCATAAAAGAAACTGTGATTGGTGCCATGCCACCTATTAGCTCATTGGCAACGACTATTGAGACAAGCTAGTCCTGTGATATTGCGTGTTTCCAGTAATAGATGCGCTCTTAGCAGTAAATTCAACAATCTTCCATCACTAATATATCAAAATATAAACAAGATAATTATAGTTTCATGTTGCTTATTTCCAGCCATAATTGTACATAGCAACTATTCATTGTTTACTTTCGTGTATGAATAGTGGATTCTGCATACTGATTACTGATGTTGATCAAACATAATTGCCTTGTACTTTGTTAGTACGACTCAGATAGGAGAAGGAAAAGTGGAAAACAGAATCCTAATCTACTCATACAAAAAAATAGCTATACCCTATAACTTCAAAAGTGGTAAGGAATCTGTTAAATGCCTTTATCATTCACCTTGAAGGAGGCTTTCCACCCAAAATAACTATAAATATTATCACTTAGCTACATTCCCTAACAAGCTATTTGTTGAAGGTGAGCTAGGTCCACTTAAGCAAATATCATGCACAGATACAGGGGAGCTGTCCTTCACTTTCTCCATTGAATGCAAAAAATTACCTGTCTTCTGTGGGACAAACAATGTCTCACTTCCTTCTCCTGCTCTCTCAAAATTAATACCATCCAGTGACTTTTCACTTCCACAACGAGGCGATGAACACACGGACCCAACCGACGAAGCCATGCATATTGTTTCCTCCATAGTTGCCCATCCACTTCTTCTGATGTGTTCTAGCTCTTCTGCCACTTCCATCATAGTAGGCCTCACGTCGCTATGAAAAGCAAGGCATCTAAATGCAAGCTCAGCTACCTTGTGAACAGAATAGAGTGTCCAAGCATCTCTGTGTGGTTCAAGGAAAGGATCTATGATCTCATCTACACAACCCATCTTAATCCTATCAAGAGCAAGTGCAGCCAAATTAATCTCACTTTGAGGTCTAGCAAAATCAACCACTTTCATGGCTGTTATTATCTCTAATAAAACGACTCCAAAGCTGTAGACATCACTTTTATCGGAAAGATGGAAGTTCTGGTGGTATTGGGGGTCAACATAGCCGGGAGTCCCTTGTGGCGCGGTCGAGATATGCGATGTTTCTGTCATGCCAAGCCTAGAAAGTCCAAAATCTGCTACTTTTGATTTAAAGCTATAGTCCAAGAGTATATTACTAGATTTTACATCTCTGTGATAAATTGGAGGGTCAATTGCAGAATGGAGATATGCTATCGCATTAGCAGTTTCAGTAGCAATGGTGAGTCTTACTGTCCATGGTAGTACTCCACCCCTCTCTCTTTGCAAATGTTGAGATAGTGTTCCATTTGGCATATACTCATAAACAAGTATCTGCTCTCCTTGCTCTATGCAGCAACCTAGGAGGCGCACTAAATTCGGGTGACTCACTGAAGAAAGGAGCTTGATCTCATTCATGACTTGGTCAACACTGTTGGTGTCCCTATACTTAATCTTTTTTATAGCAACACACTCATCATTGTGAAGGTTTCCAGCATAAACTGTGCCAAAAGCACCAGTTCCCAGTCTGTGTTTCTCTGAGAAAAAATTTGTGGCTTTTTCTATTTCTTTGTAGGGATAGAAAGGAACACTAGAGTTTCCTGCTGCTTCTCGTAATAGGCGCTTTACTGTCACTTGTTTTCTCAACCTTGTAGAATGGCGCCTGGCAAAGTAACATAGAAGAGACAGAGCAGCCACCAGGGAAGCTCCAGCTATGATCACTGTGATCAATAATGTAGCATTAGTCAAAATTCTTCATAGTGATTTTTTTTATTTTTTTATTTTTTTATGAAAAGAGAAAAAGAGTATAACAGAATCAAGTGTCAGGAAAATGGGATAAGAGAAAAGAGTATAAGCTCAATGCAATTACTATAGGAGTATAGGGATAATGTACAATTTGGTCCAATTGTCTTATAATTTGAAATTAGTGTTCTACTTTTTATTCAGTTTTCTCCAATTGTATTTATGTAGTGATGGTAAAAAAATATCCAAATCAGACATTAGAAGCTTAATAAAGGCATGCATTCAATACAAGTACACTAACAAGAAACTTTCTCATTGGGCAATGATTTTCGTATGAAACCCACTAGTTTATCAGGTAATAATTGAAAAAGAAATTCTATGAACAATAGTAGTTACTCTAGGATGATATTTTGGCAGAAGTTAGTAAGATTCTACCTCCAACAAGGACACCAATCTTTTTTGCTTTCCCACATCCACCAGACTTCAATATTGAAGCATTGCAATGAGAAACTGATGAGAAGGAAACAACAGAAAAAGGGATTAGAAAAGTGGCAATATTTAGAACATAAAAGCTTACTTCTCCAAGTAAATCAAATAGTTAGTACTGCAGTTACTATATGTTGCAGCTGATTTTTTTTTTTTTACTCCTTATATGGTTTTATTGAAGGCACCAAAAAGTATATTAACCGCCATTAGATTATTTATATCAAAACACCAAAGTCTAGCAAATTCATGTCCCCTAAACCAATTTGCAACTGGATCTGCAGTATCTTCAATGCTCCAATGTTGTTGTGTCAAAGCAGTTATTTACTTAATTATGTTACTTTTTCAAGAACTCGTATCCCACTCAATTTCTGTTGTCAACAACTCATACAATGATAAGCAACATGTGTCGGTGATGTCCTGAACTTTGTAGTTACTGACCAAATGAGGTTCATATTCATCACCTAATTCCTCACATGGTGAATGCATTTGTCACTAATCTCTCCCCTCTGACCAAAAAAATTCAAATCCATCCGACCAGACCATGTGCTTTACCTATATTGATATAAATAATCAAAAGAACAACAATAACCAGTTGACTTTTGAAGGATTATTTCTTTGGGAAGTTACAATTTAAAACAAGAACATACCATCTAATAAACAGTTGATTTGCTTCCATATTCTCTGCAAAATTGAGGGTGACAAATGCACCCCCCGCCCCCACAGCCCAAAAAAAAAAAAATCTCTCCTAACTTCAAGGATTTCTCAGTAACCAATCACCACAGAGAGAGGAAAGGGGATAAAGGGCATCATGATGTATTGCTCCACAAGAATCAAAATAATGAACCTTATTCTTAAGTTGATATACCACACATACCCTCCCCCCCCCCCCCCAAATCAATGCTCCCAATTATGGATCTTGATAAAGTACACACTGACCTTTATTCCAACACTAAAAAAAGAAGAAAAAAAATTAGTATAACAAGGTTAAACATATAAATACCATAAATTTGTTATTCTTATTATTACTATTACTACACTAAGATTAAAGTATAATCACATTTTTCTAATGATTGATCAAGTAACTGCCCTATACCAGGTTCAGGACAACCTCAGGGTCAACGAATACATACAAAAATACTTAATAATCCAGAGACAGCAAACAAGTTTGAATTCAAATCAATTTAGTTGACAAGAAAAATATAATCAAATAACCAACTTAGTGGACTAACCTCTCCGGCAACCAGTGCCGTTCACGAATCCATCTCCGGCGAAACCTTCATGGCACTGACAACGGTACCCTTGTTTCTCTCCTGCAAGATGGAGCTTTGTACATGTTGCATTATCAGAACAATGACACTGTCCTTCAAGCCACCACCCCAACTCAACAACCTGAAACTGCAACCTAAGCTCTTTGCCCTTATCAAAAGCAATAGCTGAGAATAAAAACTTGCACCCAGTTTTATTCCAATCATCATGTGTCATCACATCATCTTTATTATCCTTCAACCGAGTGAAGCAATTGATATTATCATCACTTCTTCTTCTTCCATCACACCCCTCAACCTCCATGCTACCAATGAAACTTGATGTGGGAATAACACAACCACCAAGCGTAGATAAACAACTTTGTACTAGGAAGCTGTTGTTCCATGTTGGAGCAAAGTGTTTACCGAAAAGGGGGTCTATGAAACTCGTGCTACGGTTGCATTTCGCAGGAAGGTTGATGAATATGCTGTCAGAAGTTACGTTTTGGACTTGTAACTCTCCAATTTGAACTTGTTTGGTTTTTGTACATTTTAGTTGGATTTCACAGCCAGAAGAGAAGCCAAAAGGGTACTTCAGGGAATGTTCTCCACAACTTCTCTGGCAGTTGTTTTTGGCTTTTGTTGAGTAGAACATGAAGATTGTGAGAACAATAGCAAACTTTGTCTTGTTATGAAACATTTCTGGATGCAAATTGGAACTGGGGTTTGAGGGAAAAGTGTTATACTTATCATCACCCTTCTACAAACCAAAAAAAAAAATTGTTAAGATTCAACTTGATTTTTTACCAAAGTTGTGATATTTTCTTCTATAGAAATTGGAAAAGCATATAAATATCTTGTTGAGCATAAAGGGATGGATTAAATGAGAAATTAAAGCTTGTGTTTGTTACCGTTGGCAAGCCATCTATCTCAATAAATGCCTCAAAGTTTTAATTTTGTTAAAATGAAAAAAGAAAATAAAAATTTGCATACCTTCAAGGCTCTGCAAGGTTGAAATTAGTGGTTGTGGCTATGGAAGGAGTAATTGACAACTTGGAAGATCCAGCTTGAATTTGAATTAGATAAAAAGATAAATGAATTTTTCATGTAAGAAAGGAGAGAGGGTTGTTTAGTTAACGTTGTTGTCCAGCAGAAAACAATGGAATTAAAAAGCAGCTTAATATAAGCATAAGTAGCAAATTGAGGGATTGTATGTTCAGAGAAGCTTCTTCTCATTCACACACTTGCGCTGTCAATTCTGTGGCGTCTAAGACTGGAACTGAAACGTAAAAGACATGTTTTCATTTCACAATTTGACTGCTGAATTGACGAATATAGCCTTTATTGAATTTTTTCTTCTGCACCAAAATTCCCTGGCCTACTATGCACGTCAAATTGTCTGAATGTAACGTTTTTCTAGTTGTCCATACCTATATCATATATATTTATCTCTATCTCTTACTTACTTTTTATCTTCTTTATATATATGCTTCTAAAAAATACATAAAAAAAAAAAAACAAAAAGGACACCAAATGGTGTCCCATTTGACATACAAAAATATTCGTCTTCTAGCCCAATAACACAAATTATGAGATGTGAAGACCGACAGGAGAGAGCTTTTGGTATGGTACGGATTTGAATTGCCTCATTGGCTTATATTATGGTTTAAACGGAAATTGATCACGATTTTTAGGGAGTAATGTAGTGACTGTAATAACTGAAGGATATAAGTGACCGTAGAGAATCCAAGTCTGTATTGCAATTGTAATCCAATCATTTTACAATGCATGCCTTCGAACTCACTTAAGAGTTGAATTAGATTAGATACTCAGTCCCATTGTTAATTTATAGTAGAACTGAATTTCGATTCTATGAAAACTTTGTTAAACAAAAAAATAGATAGAAAATTTAGTGGTTTAAACATGTTTTTATTCCATCAAATTTTGGTAATATTCGATTTTTTAGTCTCTTATTTGGAAAACATATCTATCTATTTTTCTATTTATAATATATAAAAGTTAAAGCACGGGCTATGGAACCGTCATATCATCTATCTCTAACTCTCTAAATTTGCCAACTTAAGAAATTTACAAGATTCTTGGCTCCTCACTGAGTGTCTTTTTAGTTTCTCATACTAAGATTTCTAGCTGCATGCAAGAATAGAATTAGTTTATTACAAAACTTTGAGGTTAGTTTTATTAGGAGGCAAGCTAATCGTGTCGCTCATTGCTTAGCTAGGGGGGGCAAGGTCTTATGCTAGTCACCATTTTTTTTTATTTTATTCCAACCTGTATTGCTGACATTATTTGCAATGAATTGAAGTAAGTTTGTTTGTGTCAAAAAAAATAATATAAATTTAAATATTTTTGCCTTATGGGAGCAATTGCCCACATATCCATCAATGTAGATTAGTCCCTAGTTTTCATGGTATAATCTTCACACAACTAAATGAAATTAAATGATTTTTATCAAAGAAATACATAAAGAATGAGAAAGCTATATACAATATTAATATCAAGCAAAGATGAAAACTGTTGAGAACATCAAGAAAAATAATTTTAAAAAAATTGTAAGCTAGAAATAGAAGGTGTATTTGCTATTTAATCACCAAGGAGTGCAAAGTTATGTTATTCATGTGCATTGTCTTACTAAACCAAATTTAGTTTATCCACCCGTGCAACACACGAGTCTATATGTAGTTTTTTAAATCCCAAAATTCTAAAACATGTCAGTTGTACTGCTTTGTTGGTTTGCGGTTTTCTAGTTTGTAATGTAGTTTGGTTCAATATTTAGTTGACTGGACATGTACTAATTTGCTGGTTTACGGTTTTCTAGTTTGTACTCCAAGTCTATCTTTTTGAACTGGATTGCATTAACATGGATCAAATACATGTGCATCTAGGAGTGGAATTGCATCTGCAAGTCAGTACTCGAGTTTTCTTGGGGACTAATTTGGGTTACGATTCAATTGTTTGGGATTAATCATAAGTTCTTTTTGGTATCAACTCCACAACCAGCTTATAGACCTCCTTCAATGAGGCCAATCTGCTTGCAAGCAACCAACATTCATCCCACCACCCTGTCTACAACATTGGGCACTCGATCAATTAGACTCAACTCAAAATGCACCAGGATCTACCAATGCCACTGCAAACCAACTTGAAATTATGTCTAGTGAGGCTTTTGTAGCAGCAAGCAATGAGACAACCTTCAGGCTTTTCAGTTTCATCCCCACTCCTAGATTGAAGCGGCTAGCATCTTAAAGCAACACTCTTAGGAGGAAATGAATTAATTTTAGGAATGATTTATTTTTTTATTGTATTAACTTCTGAAAATGTTGTTTATTAAGTTAGCGACACTATGGTACAACTTTTTTTATTGTATTTAGTAATTAAATGGTTTAGTGTATATGTTGTTTATGTAATTATATCAATGACAGTGTAATGACATGAATGTGAAATCAATGAAATTTAGCAATTTTTTGTCTCTTTTATTACACATTATTTAAAAATTTATTTAAAAATTATAAATGATGCCTGGTTTGATGGTTTTTCAGTTTTTCATTTTTTGGTTATTGGTTTTGGTTTTGATTTTTGCTTGTTTATTGTTTTTGGTTTGGTTTCTGTTTTGTAATTTTGGTTTAAGTTGTTAGTTGATTGTTCTAATTCTTCTTGTTATGATAGTTTGGTATTATTAAAAGTTGGTAATTATGGTTTGATGATTTTGTTCTAATAATTCTGGTCAGTTCGGATATTTTGGTAATTCATATATTGTTATGTATTAAAAGTTGGTAATGCTATTATGTTTGCTGTTCTAGTTTGTTTAAGGTTCTGCTTTTTTAAAGTTTACTTTTTGTTTAATCTTTGCTTAAATGGTTTAGTCTTGTAATCTTGGTGATTTTGGTTTAGGTAATTTTGTAATTTTGATTTAGGTAGGTAGTTGGTTTTGGTAATTCTTTGATTCTGGTTTTTTAAACTAATTTGCATCTCCATAGACCAAGTCTGGCTACATCTGGAATTGGAAGTACATCTATAAGAGCATAGCCAACCTACATGGTGAGCTCCGTAACTAAGGACTAATTTAGGTCATGAATAATTTTTAAAGGGATTGATTTGGGCAAGAAATGGGAGGACGAAACAAATGATTTTCTTATGAAAAATTGAAGCAAAAAAATTAGTATTTTGGATTCGGGGGTTTAGGGTTTGTGGTGGAGTGATGTTAATGAATATGTATTCGATAGGTTTTCGAATTTGAGGGTTTAGGGTTTGTAGGGAGTAAGGTTGAAGAAATATTGGATAACTTTTTAGATTTGGAGGTTTAGAATTTGCGATGGAGTGAGGTTGAAGAAGAAGTTTTGGACACTCTCCAGCAATGTCATTTTTGTAAGGGTACAGATCTCAACAATTTTTGCCCAAACACTTATTTTACATTTTCAGAAACCACATTGTTTTTGGTCTTCAATTTCTGCTTTTATTAACAATGTTTTTTCACGTAAAAAAATTCCTTGGTTCACATAAGTGAGATAATGTGCCATATAAGTACAACCATTAACTATTAACTGAAACGGACCAAATATAATGAAAGGTTTAACATGTCTCATAATTTTTTTCAGAAAAGAATGTCTCATAATTATAATTTTGAGAGGCTAAATGATTAACATTTTTTTAGACCAAAATCATCTGTATACCTTTTTGGAATCTAAATTCAAAATGACCCTTTTAGGATCCATTTAATTTAGATTTTGTTTTTGGTTCTACACTCAGTGAACGAATGACTAATCACTCTTCGTGGGGCATGGCTTCAGATAAAGTAAAATCACTTTTGAAGAGTAAATATAAAGAATTTTGTGAGTCTTACACGAAGATTTAATTCTATTCAACGCAAGTAATAGAATGTTTTTCTTATCTTAAAATCAATTATAATCAACTCAATTAATTTTATTGAACACAAAATTTAAAAAAGCATTTTCAAAATCCCAAAATTATTTTAATTAGACGTAAATATAACCCACGAGGTGTAGTCAAAGTGACTAGTAACTTGGGCCGTTTAACCATATGTCCATAGTTCGAATCCTGGTGATGGGATAGAGCTGCATCTATGGGTAGAGAAGTTGCTCCTTAACTAATACTCTACATCTTCAGGGGGATTAGTTCTATGACTATCGAGTGTGGGATATCCTGAGTTCCTTCCAAAAAAAAAAAAAAGATGTAAACATAATTTTGGATCAGTTATCTCTTTTACATTGAGTTATGTTATTTAAACATCAAATTTTAGATATCGTATATATTTACTTCTATCTCTCACCTACTTTTTATCTTCTTTATATACATATTCCTAAAAAATATTCCCAGAAAAACAAAGATGATATTATATGATATCTCTGTTTTGATGTACAAAAATCATTCATGCTGTTTACATTGAGAAATGATATTATGACACCAAAAATTGACACCAACTTTTATGACACCAATATACTGAATTAACCAATCAATATACTGAATTAACCATGATATCAAAAATTGGTATCAACTTTTGATGTCCCAATATCATTACTCTTTACATTGGATACCGTTTGTTACCCGAGAGAGTAGAATATTATTCAACCTCCATCTGATGTGTCAATTTCAAATAAACTGTAGTATAATCATCATGCAATGCAATTACATCGATAAACCCAACATTCACTATTCAGTGACTCCTTGACTGTATATTTTCATTTATGAAGAAAAAAAGAGAAAGAAAAAGTGCGAAAGCGACATGGACACGTTTTAGATTTGGACGGGCAATTAAAATTGGACTAATGTTTTGTTATTTGAACACCTGAATTTGAAATCACATATGACACCTCACTTATAATCACATACTATATATATATATTTATCTTAAAATATTATATTTATCCACATTCACATCAATATACGGTATCTATACGAGGTGTCAAATTCAGGTGTGTAAATAACATAAATCTTAAAATTGAGTTATGTTATTTGTACAATTTTTATGGATAAGAGATATTTACATTCATAATTATATATTATACATCTATTCTATCTTAAAATATAATATATCTCTATCTCACTCATACTCACATCAATTTACGATGTCTATGTAGGTGTCTAAATTCATATGTATAAAAAACATAAGTGATAGAAATTTAAAATGGTTTTGTCATCTTCATCTTTAAATTAATTTCAGTGGCAGAAAAGTAGAGTAAATCTCCATGAAATTGTAAAATCGTACTAAACTACTACCAACTTCATCTTTGATATTAAAGAAATTTTAAAGATATCCCTGAAGTTGTCAAATGTTAGTCAATTTAGTCTCTCTGTTGGTAATCACATGGACTAAATTGATTTTAAGTTAGTAGTGTCAGAGATTTAATTAATTCTAAATGAGTAAAATGAGGAATTAAATTGACATTCTAATTTATCATTCATGGATGATTTTGCAATTTTGTTAATTTCAAGAATAAAATTGATAGGATTTTACAATTTTATAGACCAAATATGGATTCACTCGCATTGAGGATATCGAAGAAAAGGCGAACATATATCTGTATAAATTTAAGTTTGATATACTGTAAAAGTCTTTGTATTGTTATTAATTTATATAGTTATTATTTCAAAAGTCATAAATATAATAATATATTATTTATTGATAGTCATAGTTATTTTGTTTTAAAAAAAATAGAAAAAGAAAAAAAAATTAAGCATGCTACTCCACTTATTATTTCAATAATTTTATATATCAAATGACTAAGATACCCTTTTGACAATTAACAAGAACAGGTAATACATGAGGAGAGGAAAATAGCCTTGTAGCAGACGCCAACCAAATATAACAAGATAATTTTATTGAAAAGAAAAAGTTAGGAACATGTTGGAGTGGTGATGGTCAGCAAAGAAATTATAAAATGGTATGAAGAGAGTGGGATATGTGCTGTGTGCGGACAGCAACACTCCACCATTGGCTGTGTCTCAGGTCACAAGCGCAAAATATAATAATGCTATGATTAATTGTTAAAGGTTCTAAGGTAGGCCTAGTAGGACAGCATCTTCAAGTGGACAAGTTAAATAAAGGCACACATTATTATATCATTGCCAAAGTTGTTGGATGCAATTTGGATGGGGATGATTAACATGTATGATGTATCCCTACCTAGTTCAACAAGTGCAGCTATAAATTAAGCCGTAATACATTCCCCAGTCAATTCAATTTAGTACATCTATACGGATTAGATAATAACAGGAAACAATGTTTAGCTAACCAAATATATATAATAAACGTGTGTGTTTGGATGAGCGTTTGATAAACGTGATTCTGAATGGAATTGATTTTGTAGAATTGATTTTAATTAAAAATGAGTTGAAAGTGAAGTGATTTATGTTTGGATACATTCAAGTAAAAGTGATTACTATCAACTCATGTTGTTTGGATAACTTGGATCAAAATTGCTTCTTAGTATGTAATTACCGGAATGGGTTTTAATATATAATATATTAAAAAACAAATTACATCATCCATTCCCAAATATTTCCCTCATTAGTTAAATTTTTAAAGATTGCTCTAGCACTCTCTCTCTCATTGCTCTAATCAACGATTTCTAAAAATTACCAAAGGTTTCCGTCAATTTCAATTACTACAATAATATGATTCAAGTGGCAGCAAAACTTTCTTTTTGTCTCATTCAAACTCACATAATATGTATATAAGTTGGGCCCAAAACTTTTTCCTATCCAGTCTCATTTTTTGACCCATGGCCCAACCCTATTTCCTTCTCCTGATGCCTTCTTCCCCAATAACCCTAGCAGCTGCAGCAACAAGAAGGGGGGAGACAGAAACATGGACAAAAAACACAGAAGAAAAAAGAACTCGAATAAATGGCAGATGCAGGCTGCAGTCTAGAAGAAGGGCAAAAAGAAGGGCAAAAGGAGAATATCCATCTCTCTATGATTCAAAATCGAGTTCCCTAGACTCAGAAGCTACGATGAGCAGCTTCACTTCCTATGCGCTTTTGGGGATGAAGAATCGCGTTGTTGATGGTTGCCAAACATTTGGGTCTTCAGTCAAGAATCACGTTCGAGCCCTAGATGTGCGTATGAAGGAAGGGAGACGCTGAACCAAACACACGCTTAGTTTAAGTTTGATTCATATAATGTTTTATTCTTAGATAAATTATATTACTCAGAATCTTATTTCCAGGAATATTTCCACATTCACACCGTGAGAATAAAGGAATAACTTTTTAAAACTTATATCTAAAAAGGCATATATGGATGACATGACATTAAATTAAATCTCATATCAATGACAGTTGTAGCAATTAGGGAGGGAAACCCGCGTTTAAAGAGTGAATCATATGTAGGAAAATTGGCAGTTAAAATTTGTCAAATAAAAGCATAAAATAAAACTCACAATCATACCCCGTTTCTTACCCAAAAAAACTCACAATCATCGTCTAGATTATGTTGTAACTAATAAATTCTGTTAAATCTGTTAGTGTTAATGCCACTGAGAACTGATCAAGATTGATGCAAGACAGAAACAGGAAATTGTAGGATTGATGCAGTGAGTGAAAGAATAGAAAAACAAGACAGAATCTTATCGTGGTTCAGGGCAATTGATGAAACCCCTACATCCACACTGGAGTCGATTTATTCCCTTCTTGATCTTCCTTTGAACCAGTACAAGACTTCTAGGAATTTTCCTCACTTGCACTCAAGTGTTCAACTAATCAATGAATACAAAATCTTTCCTCCCAATTACATAGCTAAGACTTTTATACTTAATAGCTAGAGTTCCCCTAATTCTGTTACATAGGAAAACAGTTACACTCAAAGCATCAATTCAGTAACTAACTTAACAGAATTAACTAACTAGCTATTACAAGTATCACTTGGCTATACAAAACAGGTTCTATTCTAACTGGTACAAAGGTGATGATCCACACGAGCTTGATGATCTGGCCATGATCCTCAACATTCTCCACCTTGGATCTTCAGTCCTTGTCAAGTTAGAATCACCTCAGTCCCAAGAGGGACTCAAGCTGTAAAGCTTCCAATGTTGACCAAGTTTAAGCAGTGATTAAACTTGGTTCCAGGAACCACCTTTGTGAGCATATCTGCAGGGTTGTCTTCAGTAGGAATCTTCTTCACATCTATGACACCTTGAGCTATAACATCTCGGATAAAATGTAACCTGATGTCAATGTGTTTTGTCCTCTCATGAAATACTTGATTCTTTGAGAGACAAATGGCACTTTGACTATCACACCAAACTGTTACAGTTGCAGTTTTCCCTTCAAGTTCATTTATAAATCCCTTAAGCCAAATGGCTTCTTTAATAGCTTCTGTCAGGGCAATGTACTCAGATTCAGTAGTGGAAAGTGCCACTATTGATTGCAGGTTAGCTTTCCAACTGACAACATTGCCATATAGAGTGAATAGGTATCCAGTTATTGATCTTCTTTTATCCACATCCCCAGCAAAATCAGCATCCACAAATCCTTCTAAACATTTGCTGCTGTCTCTGGATTTGCCATAGATCAGACCTGCTGATTTTGTTCCTTTCAGATATCTAAGGATCCATTTGACTGCAAACCAATGATCCTTTCCTGGATTAGACATGAATCTGCTTACCATGCTAACAGAGTATGCCAAGTCAGGTCTGGAGCATACCATGGCATACATGAGACTTCCTGTTGCATTTGAGTAAGGGATGCTGCTCATGACTTTAAGATCTGCACTTGTCCTTGGAGACTGATTTGCAGACAGTTTAAAGTGTCCAGCTATAGGAGTTATGACAGGCTTTGAATCCTTCATATTGAATTTTCTAAGAACCTTCTCAATATAGTGTGATTGATGCAGGAAAAGTAATTTCTCATCTCTTTTCCTAATAATCTCCATTCCCAGGATTCTTCTTGCTGCCCCAAGATCCTTCATGTCAAACTCAGAGTTTAACAATTCCTTCAAAATTTCAATTGCAGATTTATCAATGCTTGCAATTAACATATCATCTACATATAGTAGAAGATAGATGAAATGATCTGAGTTTGTCCTTTTGAAGTAAACACAACTGTCATAGGAGCTTCTCCTATAGCCATTTGAAACCACAAAGGAGTCAAATCTTTTGTACCATTGTCTTGGTGATTGTTTAAGTCCATACAAGGACCTTTTCAGCAAGCACACCATATTCTCCTTTCCCCTTTCCTCATACCCTTCTGGTTGATTCATGAATATCCTCTCTTCTAGCTCACCATGTAAAAAGGCTGTTTTTACATCCATTTGTTCAAGTTCCATGTTGTGGATTGCAACCAGAGTTAGAATGATTCTGATGCTAGTATGCTTTACAACAGGAGAGAATATTTCATTATAGTCTATACCCTCTCTTTGAGTAAAGCCTTTTGCCACAAGCCTAGCCTTGAATCTTCTTCCCTCAACTCCTGGAATCTCAGGTTTCTTTCTGAAAATCCATTTGCATCCTACCATCCTTTGCTTTTCTGGTTTGATAACTAATTCCCAGGTGCTGTTTTTCTTCAGAGAATTGATTTCCTCATCCATGGCTGTTTTCCAGTGGTTGCTGTCAGCTCCTGAGATTGCTTCTTTATAGTTGATTGGATCATCTTCTTGGTCTTCTTCCTCAATGTTCAGAGCATAAGCAATTATGTCAGCATATCCATATCTCTGAGGAGGTCTAATATGCCTCCTCTCCCTATCTCTTACCAGATTATAAGAGGAGTCATCAGTGTCAGTTTGAGGAGTTTCTGTTTCTGTTTCTGTTTCTGTTTCTGTTTCTGTTTTAGGTATGCAATTTCCTTTGCCATTTGCATCTTCCTCCACCTCCAACTGTATTCCCTGGTCTGTAGTCTCAGGCTTTTGTGATTTTGATGTATTTCCAACAATGTTTCCCAGCAAATCTTCTTCTTGAAATATGACATCTCTACTTGTAATTGCCTTGCCTCCACCTGGACCTGTTAACCATACTTTGTAGCCTTTCACTCCCTCAGGATATCCCAGAAAAACTCCCTTCTTTGATCTAGGCTCTAGCTTTCCTTCATTGACATGTACATATGCAGTGCATCCGAAGATCCTAAGGTGACCATAACTGGGAGGTCTGCCAGTCCACAATTCTTCAGGAGTCTTGAAATCAATGGCCGCAGAGGGACTCCTATTAATCAGGTAGCATGCAGTGTGAACAGCTTCCCCCCAAAACATCTTGCTGAGATTAGCATTGAATAGCATGCATCTAACTCTCTCCAAAATGGTCCTATTCATTCTCTCTGCTAGGCCATTTTGTTGAGGAGTCATCCTGACAGTCTTGTGTCTTTCAATGCCATTATCCTTGCAAAATACAGAAAACTCTTCACTAAGATACTCTAAACCATTATCAGTCCTTAGTATCTTAACCTGTTTTCCAGTTTGTTTTTCCACCAGAGCTTTCCATTGCTTGAAACTCTTGAAGGCTTGGTTTTTGTGTTTCAGCAAGTAGATCCACAATTTCCTTGACCAATCATCTATAAATGTGATGAAATACTTTGCACCTCCCAAAGAAGGAACCCTAGCAGGCCCCCATATATCTGAGTGTACATAGTCAACAATTCCTCTTGTGGTGTGTGTGGCTGCAGTGAATTTTACCCTTTTCTGTTTTCCATAGGTACAAAATTCACAGAATTCTAGTTTCTCAAAGCTGCCATTACCAATTAAACCTTGTTTGTACAGTTCTTCTAAACCCCTTTCACTCACATGAGCTAGTCTATGATGCCAAAGCTTAGTGGAATCTGTTTTAGCTACTGAGATCAGACTAGCAGGGTTTAGGATGGTTTTACCTGGTAATCTATAAAGACCATTCTTCCTGATTCCTCTCATGATGAGCATTGATCCCTTTGAGATTTTCAAGGTTCCACCTTCACCTTTGAATGTGCAGCCACCTTGATCCAACATTCCAAGAGAAAGCAAATTTCTCTTCAGGTCTGGTACATGCCTGACTTCAGTGAATGTTTTAGTTGACCCATCTGCTAGCATTACTTTCATAGTCCCAATTCCAGCCACCTTGCAAGCCATATTGTTTCCCATCAGCACCTTTCCTCCATCAATTTTCTTGTATGATTCAAACCAATCTTGATTGGGGGTCATATGGAAAGAACACCCCGAGTCAAGAATCCATTCATCACAACAGTTTTCTTCTGTTACAGTTAGCACATCAGCACTGTCATAGCCATCTGCTATTACTGCAATATCACTGGTGTCTTTGCCTTTTCCATTATTCTTTCTTTTTCTCTCAGGGCACTCCTTTCGAAAGTGTCCTTCTTTATGACAGTAATAGCATTCTTTCTTGGCCTTAGACTTAGACCTGTACTTTCTATACTTGCCCTTTCCTTCCCTCTTCTCTGGCCTGCCTCTTACAAATAATCCTTCAGCTTCTCCACCTTCACCTTTATTGTCTGTAATTTTCCTCTTTAGCTCTCTAGAGTTCAAGGTTGCTTTGACTTCTTCCAAGGTGAGGGTCTCTCTTCCAAACATCATTGTATCAACAAGATTTTCAAATGAGGGGGGGGGGAAGAGAG
Organism: Echinosophora koreensis; assembly: GCA_035048595.1. Taxonomy (NCBI): domain Eukaryota; kingdom Viridiplantae; phylum Streptophyta; class Magnoliopsida; order Fabales; family Fabaceae; genus Echinosophora; species Echinosophora koreensis. The sequence continues at coordinate 1,722,201 of JAPCYP010000069.1, forward strand.
CATAGTAGCATGACTGCTTGATCCTCTTCATCAATCTTCACATCAACACTCTTTAAATCAAGAATCACTTTAGTGAACAAAGAAACATGTTCTTTTATTGAAGCACCCTCCTCCATCTTTAACTGATAGAGCTGCTTTTTCAAGTATAGCTTGTTTGTCAAAGATTTGGTCATGTACAAGCTTTCAAGCTTAAGCCAGACACCTGCAGCTGAGTCTTCACCAGCCACCTCCCGAAGAACATCATCACCCAAGGACAAAATGATTGTGCTGTGTGCCTTGCTGACCAAGTCTTTCTTCTCCTTCTCTGTGAGAGTTACAGGGAGCCTGGCAATTCCACTCAAGGCATCTTCGAGTCCTTGATGAACAAGAAGTGCCTTCATCTTGATTCTCCAGAGGCTGAAATCGTTCTCCCCATTGAATTTCTCAATGTCGAACTTGGTAGTGCCCATTCTTCTTGGCCCCAATTCGATCTAGCTCTCTGATACCAATTGTTAGTGTTAATGCCACTGAGAACTGATCAAGATTGATGCAAGACAGAAACAAGGAAATTGTAGGATTGATGCAGTGAGTAAAAGAATAGAAAAACAAGACAGAATCTTATCGTGGTTCAGGGCAATTGATGAAACCCCTACATCCACACTGGAGTCGATTTATTCCCTTCTTGATCTTCCTTTGAACCAGTACAAGACTTCTAGGAATTTTCCTCACTTGCACTCAAGTGTTCAACTAATCAATGAATACAAAATCTTTCCTCCCAATTACATAGCTAAGACTTTTATACTTAATAGCTAGAGTTCCCCTAATTCTGTTACATAGGAAAACAGTTACACTCAAAGCATCAATTCAGTAACTAACTTAACAGAATTAACTAACTAGCTATTACAAGTATCACTTGGCTATACAAAACAGGTTCTATTCTAACTGGTACAAAGGTGATGATCCACACGAGCTTGATGATCTGGCCATGATCCTCAACAAAATCTAAACTGAAATTCAAAGGTTGAAGCAACTTAGTCAGAAACTGAGGCTGATGCATAATATAATACGTGTACTAGTCAAAAACGAAGATTAAATCACCCATCACTTCCTGTATCCACCTTGTATATCATTTTCTTGTTTTCGTTTTGTGGCCCACCAAAACCAAACCTTTTACTCAGTCTTCTGCAGAAAACCCATGCATCTGCTCTAAAATTCTAGAGAAATTATATTTCTAACACCAAATTTGGGACATCATACAGTGTCCCTTTGGTTGTTCGATGTATTTTTGGGATGCGTGTATACAAAGAAAATAAAAAGTAAGTGAGAGATAGAGATAAACACATACAATATCATATATGATATCTGAAATTGGATGTTCAAATATCATAACTCAAAATTCTAAGCCATGTCCGTGGGTACCTATTGACTTTGCACTGGCTTTATGCCCTTTTTCTTAATTTCTCTCACATCGCTTTTGATTCTCGGCACTGTTAGAGTAAATATATGCGTGTCTCTCCTTTCTACCATCACTTCGTAATCCATACACGCAAAATTGCAAATTCATATCCTCATGTTCATTAGAATTTAGAAGCCAATGACCGTTAAGCAGATACGCTTTCTAAATGTAACGGGTCAATTACTATTAGGCTCCTTTTCTTATGTTTCCTTTATCTGACGTTTGGATTACACCCATGTATCTTTCTCGTGCATATTCACCCCTTAGATTTTAGCCTATTTCCAAATGGAATTGGATCCTTTATCGTAATATGATGGTCATATTAGAGAGATATAGATACATCTTTTAATATACATAGACCCATCATAATTGGTTATAGGTCCAACTAGTTACAATCTTAAAATTTCTTTCTTTCTCTCTCCAACCGGAGAGAATCCTGTTTTATGTAAATAGTAGAGAATCCAAATCATTTCCAAATAGACATCATGATTATTGATTTTTTAATTAATTCTTAAACTTCAAATATCACTGAAATCGATTCTTCGATTAACCGAAAGTCACAAACATTGATCAAATCTAACGTTCATTTCTCATTATTTATTTTGAATGGTTGATTCCATTTTTTTTTATTTCTTTTTAAAAAAAATAATAGAAAACAAATCATGCAGGGAAGAAGAATGAAGGCATGAAGAAGAGAAATATAATATATTTTTTCCTTTTATAAAAAATAAAAATAAATGGAATGAACAATTCAACTTAAAACAAAATAAACAACTGGATTCAATCATCGTTAGTGGTTTATCTTTAAGTTAACGAAAGAATTAATTTCACTAGTACGTTTGAGCTGGATTAATTGAAAAAAATAATAGTTAAAGTTGATTAAAATATATATACACACACTCTACATTTGCCCTCAAGATGGTGTGGTTGAAACAATCAATCAATTGTTTTATTAAATGTAACTAGAATTTGCTGCCTGTAAGCTACACTGCCACACCATATCCAACAATAAAGAAGCCACCGACAATCTTAGGATCAAGTTTCTTCAACTGAGATTTATAAGGTCTCAAGCTTGGCTTCTTTCCAGTTATTATCTCATAGAGATGTTCAATACATACTTTCTGCGTGATTGATTAAGGATGTACATAGCAGTGCTCAAAGCATATCCCCTAAAATAAAACTAGCAAGGAAGAGTGGCTCAACATGCATCTCACCATATCTCAAAGCATGCAATTTCGCCTTTTCACAACTCCATTTTGCTCAGTTGTACTAGGCCTCTAGTGAAAAACCTAGGAGATCGGAGGGTGATTTGGGCAATGACTGAGGTCACTTGCTGGTCAGCGGACTCGACCATGATATAAATGTGACTGTCGGAGTGAGAGACTCCAGTGAAAAACTTCAAGGAGATGGATTTCATGGTAGGTGATGAAATGATGTGTGGTTACGTACACTGTAATGTACAGAATGACATATATTTAATTATATGTTTATATATTTGCATGCACTTTTAGTTGTTATGTTTTGTTTATCTCTCACCGACTTTTGGGACTCACCCCGCCCTTTTTGGTTTAGCTTCAGGTACCTTTTGAGGAGAGTCATCTCAGGAAGTCCATGCATATGCATGCACATGTATAGTGTATGGCAAGTAGTTGCTCTTGTTTCTTTTAGTTTGGATTTGTCATAAGCAATATCTCCATATTTTGAGGTGTTGATACTCCTTTTGGTATGGCAAACTGTTTAGACTTGTTTTATATATATATATATATATATATATATATATATATATATATATATATATATATATATATATTATATCGAATCAGGGGCCATCTTTGGCTTATGGGGATTATAAACATTTTCCCTATTTTTACTATGGTGTCTCATATCATTATGTTACGATGTGATTTATGTGTGCTTGAAAGGCCTTGGGAGGGACTGCGTAGTCTCATCCTGGCTGGTCAGGAACGCCTAAATTGGGTCCTGGCAAAACCATTTTTTGATAGAATTTTGCCTAAATGCAGGGGATTAGCGTTGTCACCTGTACACAGGAATCCCCATGGAGACTGCCTAGTTAGGGGCTCTTAGAGCGGGGATTTTTTTTCCCTACGAGGACAGGGATAAGGGAGAAAATCCTTCGGAAGTCAATTTGGAGATGGGGACTATACCCCCCAACCCGTGAGGTCCCCATCTCTGATAACCTTATAAAAATACCATAAATATATTTTTCAAATATAAGCATAATTTTATAATATATATATATATATTATATTGTGTGTGTATTTTATTTTATTAAATTAATAAAATAAATTAAAGTTTGTTTCTGTATAGATTTTCTGCAAATTCTTGAATGTAAAAGCGGGTTGAGGGTTCTGAATTCCAAAAATGAGTATAGGAAGGGACATCAAACACATTTCACAACGCTGGTAACAAGGCCGCAGATTTACTGCAATCTAAAGAGGTATTGCAATGAAGGAAAGACATGTGTTATAATGAGGAAGTTAGGGTTTGAATTTGGACCAGTTGCCTTTTCAAGATTTTCGCGGGAATTCGGAAGGAGGTAGGGAACGAGGACGTGAGAGAAATATTTGTCATGACAAAAATCTAAAATGGGGATGGATGGGGAGAAAAATAGAGGATGGGGACGAGGAGCGGGAGGTACTTCCTGCCCCCACCCCACACATTGACATCCCTAGATGTGGGTTGCACACTATGTACTAGCAGTGGCAACGATGAGAATAAGGACGACTAACTAGGAGATGAAGGTGAACTAATGAAGAATGGAGTGAGGTAGGTTGAGAAGTGGATCCCGAACTTGTACATTGCGAATGTACATGGGCTGCCCAAAGGTGAGGCAACTAAAGTCCTAACTTTAGGCCCACCTGTAAAAATGTTACTCTTAGTTTTTATAAATTAAAAAGCCACACATGCTGGCAAAACAGCCCAACCTAAAGCACAATCCGACCCAGGAACATTCTCTCACTTAAAACAAAAGGCCCTCACTCATAATTTGTTTTAAACCTCACTCACTCTTGGGTTGGTCCTGCCAATGTACAATAATCCTCTAGTTGAACCCCTATTGACAGTTCCAACATGCCATTGACGACCTTTGCTGACAGCCCTAACATGCCATTAACGCTCAACTCGGTAGTCTTAGAGTGCCTTCCCTAATTGACATATTTGTTCACCCTAAAAAAATAGTAGTTGTAAGTTGAATGGTAATTGTGCGAAATTTCAATAAATTAGGGAATCCATCAGATATTTGGAAATTAATTAATTGAAAGACAAAATTTAAAATATAATAATAATTTTTATTAAATTTTTATCTTTAGATAAATACTATATAAATATCATAATTATAATATAAACTATAAAACAATTAAAAAGAAAAAATGTTATTAGGATTTATTTTATTAATTGTTTAAAAATTACTTTAAGAAATAGATATTTGTATTGCATGTAAGATGTAAGATAAATGAAAATATAATTTTTTTTTGTATTTTTATTAAAAATATTTATGTTAGAATTTATTATACCACATACACCAACTTGCATAATTAATTTTCATATGGTTTTATTTTAATTAATACTAAATTGATTAGTATTCAAGTTTAGTGATAGCTTCGAGGATCTCTGCCCCATTTTAGTGAATCATATCATGTCTTAACCAATAATATCTTATCATATAAGTTAAAATTTTATTCAATATTAAAAAAGTTGAATACATGATATATATGATGCGGATGTTAATTTCTGGTGGCACAAAGTAAAAATTAATTCTCCAGTTAAAACTGAATTAGCACAGGTTTAATTTCCTACATAGGAAAAGGATTGGCCAACCTGATAAGTGATTATAAACTTGCAAATTTTAGTACTTTACACACACAATGAACCGATTGAACATTCTAAGCGTAGCCATATATTACAAACAGTAGTCACCTGGAGCCATATCGATAGATGGTTGGGGCTGATTGTGCTTCTAACTAATTAATTAATTAAGGAGAAGAGAAAGCATCACAATATTGGAGCCACTTTGGTTCTTGAGCAGTGGCTGTGTTGGCTTCTGAGCTGCCCACAAGAGCTTCAAAAGCGCTTTTGGCTTTGTTATAACACTTGCGTTGGCGGATACGTCGGAGGACAACTTTTTTGTCCAAGGTTTGAGAATTAGAGGCTTTGGATGACAACGAAGGCTTCAAGTGGAGCTGGCTTGATATGGCACCGACTTTTTCAGAATCCTTGCCCTCTAGGTGTTCAAGACTCTCCTTCTCGCTCTCTGATAATGCTGATTGAGTTCCAGAAATCATGAAAGCCATTTCTCTATTTTCTCTTAGCAAGGAAACCAAGTTTCATATATATAGGCGCTTTAACAAGAAGGTGTCACCTTTTGATGTATTAAATATATTGCTTTTATTTTTTAAATTTCTTAAGGCCCTGTTTATGAGTTTACGAGTTTGGAGTAAAAAGAAAGGGAGGGGATCAAAGGGGAGGGAGGGGAAGAGAAAGAGAGTATATCTCTTTCCATGTTTGAGAGTGAAATAAAAAAGTGGGTTGAGGAGGAAATGAAAGACTAATTAAAATATCCCAAAACCTTTCCCTCAAATTAATAGAACCCACAAATAAGTAGGAGATAAATTTAATCTCTCCTTTCTTTCCCCTGCGAAAAACAACTCACAAAACGAATTGCTTACTATTTTTAATGATAACTTTATTTGTTTTAATACGAAAGTTTTTGTTCTGGGATCCGGTAGAGGAAGTGGTTTCCCTTTCAGGGAGCCTGTTGTTTTTCTCAAACAAGGGCTTCAAGAGAAAATAGGGCGGTTTGGACAAAAAGTGCGTGGCAAAAGGAGAGTCAGGGCATTACATGAAACCACCAAAGAGATTCAGTGTCACTTGAGGTGTCTAACATACAGGATGCCACATTTCAGTATTCCTACGTGGCTAGTTATGGTTGAGAGATATTTCATTTGGTCACGTGAATTTGTCTGAGATTATAACATGCATCAGATCACATATAAAAGTTGTATTTTTAAGGGGCCACTAAATCCATTAATGAGTATTCTTAACGTATTCCAGTTTTATAAATCTGATGTCAAAATAACATCTCTGAATTTTTTTAAGAGCTAAAAGTGTTTTTGTATTTTTTCTTTTCGCAGGAACTTATTTAGGTCTTTAATAATAACAACAATAATAAAAATAAAATTGAGTAATATATACTATTGCATTATATACTAGACTCCGTAAAATTTGTGACAAAGCAAAAAGCGTGAGTATAAATTAAACCAACAGATCGAACTCTCATCCTGTAATAAGAAACAAGATTAGAACACCAATTTATTTATCAAAAGAAACGAAAAATAAGTTTATCTGATACCATTCATCGATAGAAGTTCGATGCACGAGCTATAATTGAAGGTTAACTTGAAGGGATGGTTGATAGCTCTTCGAAAGTGACAACACAGAAGAAAAACAATGGGCAAGTTAAAGCTGTTTTCAAGTAAACCGAGGGCGTATCGATCTCTGTATCTTTATGCTGTTTTCACTTTACGCTTTAACTCTAGCGCAAGCAATTATCTACAACCACCTTTTATAAATGTTCAACATATATAAGTTTTAGATTTCAATTCCTATTTTGTCGTGTAAGATATTGAAAATTTGAATGATAAAACCAAATAATATTAACACAGGAAATAAATAATCAAGAAAAAGAGTAGAGAGTACATAACCAAGAAGGCATACCGTTTTAAATGACAAGTCGTAAAGATGGTGCACCCACTGTGATCAAGCCATCCTTCTACATACAAAGTGCGAGAAACATAAAAGGATATTTTGATTTAGGAACTAAATTGATGTCACTTTCTCTAGAACTAAGTTGATGTTACTTTGATGAAGGGACTAACTGATGTTAACTTTATTTGGAAGACCAAAGTGATAGCACTTTCTATGACTCTATCTAAATTGTTGCTAACTTTCTTTCGAGAATCAAATTTGTGATACAAATATTTTTTTAAGGACTAAAATATATGTTCACTCTCATTGATACTACAACTATCTAAACAAAACATGATTGAATTGTTAGTAACAAAAAGGGGAGGACAATTTTTTTTTTTTATAACCAAAATATATATTGAAGAGAGTACAAAAGGTACTCTAACCCATATATAAAGTTGAATCAAAGAGCAAAAAGCTAAATGTAACTAGAGTACTGCCCATTGCGAGCCAGCATGATTATTACAGAAGCCTAAACCCAATAGATGCAGTAAGTCTTCAAAGCACCTACCCATTACACTAAAATAAACATATAGTCTGGTTGAATCCAAAAGAAACAGACCAGCAATTGAACTAACATAGCCATATTAAACAAGCACCAACAGCTAGGACAAAAATGTATTGGTTGATCAACACATAAGTAACATCAATTTGGTCCTCTAAAGAATAGTGAAGTCAATTTAATACCTCAATCACAGAAGTGACATCAAAACCATCATTCTCTGTACAAACTGTGAGAACATTTGTATTGAGGACTAAATTAATATCTTTTTATATATATATATATATATATAATTGAGGGAATAAAGTAACGTTGCATTTTATGAGTGAGAGACTAACTGATGTCAAGTTTCTTTAAAGTGTTAAGATATCATAGATATACCCAAGTGTCTTAAACACTTTATGGTTATGAGTAGAAATGTGCTCATATTTATTAAGAAGAACAGACAAAAAAGGATTAAACCAGTGAAGAAGTTTTCTTCCTTTTATAACATATAAGCCTCTAATTAAGAGATAAATTGACTTGACTTCCTATAAAGGATTATTTTTAGGACTAAAATGTGTGTTTAATACTCTCATTAATATTCTGCAGTTATGTAAATAAAAACATGATTAAATTGTTAGAAACCAAAAAAGAGGATTAAAATGTATTGTTCCATCTGAAACCAGCAAGCTCGTACCGGAGGTAGGACCCTTTATATTGAAACAGATAACTCAAGCATGTCAGTGATATTTTCATGCACACGAAAAGGTTGCTTTATCATGGCAAGGCACAAACGGGACATCATCCTCTACATTCTATTTCTTCTGTGAACATTGCTGATATAACAACAACTGTACATCCTAATCTATTCATCATTATTTTGGTCAATAAAACTCAATAGAAAACCACTAACTACTCTCCGTGCTACAGGATTGGGAATACTACGACATAGACGTCCATCAATATACGCCAACAAGGCAGACAAGACAAATTTGCCGATGCCCCACCTTCGAATGAATTTCTCTTTCGGCACGTTTTGGCTAGAGTTTGCAGATGCATCTGCCTGATCGCCAACCTCTGATTGCTTTTTCCACTTTATGCTGAATATAAAATTGTTAGCCTGCCTTCGCAGCATGCGTATTGCAAAGCTAACAAAAAGATGTTCACACAATGTCAAGACTGTTGGTCCTATTTGCCATTCCTGTCAAAAATATCCCTGAATCAATGACTTTAAATATATTATTGGGAAAACTACGTGAATATTTTGCCAGTTTGTGAATGTATATCAAGAAGTATACCCATTTTCCTTTTCAGAAGCAAGATAAGCACTGAATATGAATTATTCTTGCAACGGGTAAATTCATTGGACATTTGAAGCACCTCTAAAATAAACAAGTGCATTCCAGGCATGCAGATAAATTATTAGTTTAGGAATGTTTAGCACAAGATACTAAATATATAAACCCATGGTTCTTATAGAAGAAAAGAACATGGATCCTTTAAATGTAAAGTAGAGAACATGGTGAGCCATCCGTGATTGTTACAAATTATTACTGTGATGAAGATTATAAGTAGGAAGACAGAGATACTAAAAAGAGAAGAAAAAGATGAAATAATATGAAAAAAGAGGCATGCTCATTAGAACTTACACTTTCTCCACGGAGACGGCGTAAAGGGCGGGATGCAGTTGAGGGATCTCCTTTAAGCAATGCTTTACTCGCTAGGAACTCCTTAACACGATCCATTATCTCATTGATAAGAGAATGATTTGGAGGAAGGTTTTTCAGGATAACCTAAACATGTATAAGATTCTATCACAACCATACAGTAAAGGGAACAGTTTAAGATATTTTGTTCAATGTCTTCCCAATTTTCATGCTTTCAGGCATTAAAATCAAACCATTACATCACTGCACAACATATATGGGACAATCATTCTCAAAACAAGGTTCTCCGGTTAAAATTCCGTTCAAAAACTGTGCTAGTGTTCTCCCAAGCCATGAAATACAATTTTCCACATAAAAGTCAAGCTTGCTAGATAATCTTTTATGCATACTTGACCAACTATATGTTCATTTAGATCAACTATAACTATTACCTGATTGTCAATAACTCTGACTCTAAGGTATTCTTGTCTATAAACTGTATCCAGCATGGCTTGGATATATCCTTCAATGTATAACTGCAGCAGGCCACATATCTAATTAGTGATTGACAATGAATCAAGATATTCAAAAATCAAGCGAAATATTACGTTTGTTATGCATAAACATATAAAAAACTAACATAATTAGTCAATATCCTTAATATTACATATGCCTCTTTGTGGATTTAATTGCACTTTCAAGTAGAGCCTCCAACATTATTTTTCTCAGCCAATCAGCCAAAAGGCTAGTGGCTAAAGGCTACACACAAATTATTGGGATTGATTTTGGCTACGTTTGGTTTAGATTTTCTTGGACGCAAAGTGGACAATTTACCGTCCCGAGGCAATTTGGATGGAACTTTGCGGAAGCTCAAACATTGAGCATTCATTAAACGCAGTTTGAAACTTGGTTTGCGTTTATAAAAATCTCAACGAAACATACACTACAGCTGCATATTTTCTCATATCAATTGGGCATTAAAAATGCTTTTCTTCTTGGTGACTTAGAGAAGTTAGTCTACACGGAACAAGTGGGTAGTCAGGTCAGTCTGCCACATGGATAAATCTATGTATAAATTTTTGTAGTTTGGTATGACCCAAAGCCAGATGGATCATTCTGTTTTGAAGTGTTCCTAATGGAATAAACACTCATTCAACTGAAATACTTCTTTTATATATGGAAATGAAGGAATACCAACTGAACAGTGAATCCCTCCTGGAAATTAGAAAGAACTACAAGACAATAGAGAAAAATACAGAAACCAAAGGAAAAATCTCCCTCAGCTCCCAGAACTTTGGGACCAAGTATATGGCCGAAATATTCCCCAAACTCCTAGACAGATTCTCCCCCTCCACAATCTCTCCATAAAATGAATCCCTCTTGGAAATTAGAAAGAACTACAAGACAATAGAGAAAAATACAGAAACTAAAGGAAAAATATCCCTCAGCTCCCAGAACTTTAGGACCAAGTATAGGGCCGAAATATTCCCCAAACTCCTAGACAGATTCTCCCCTCCACAATCTCTCCATAAAACTGTTTCTGACCCCATTATTCCCCGCACAGCATAACAACTTCCTCCTATATCTGCTTGCCATGTGTCCCCTCCTTCCTTCTAGAATAAACTCTCCATATCTTTGGTCTTTGGCTTAATTGGTCTAGAATTTGGCCCATATCTCTGTGGACCTACACTCTCGGGCTCCATCAGTTCCACTTTCCCCTTGTGGTTCAATATGTTAGCTACCATATTGGTCTCCTATTTGTAACAAATTTGAAGGGACGTAGGCAGTAGTTGTGCAGCAGTGCGCAGCAGAGGAAGAAAGAGGAAGAAATGTCCAAAGTGGTAAAATGGGAAGAAGCTGCGCAGCAGGCAAGCAGCTTAGATTATTCACCCAAACAGATCGTATGACCCGATTTTTTCCCCAAATGGGCCGGAAATGGGTCAGGCCACATGACCCAAACCTCTTTTTTCCTTCCTTTTTCATAGAGTATTGGCGTTTTTCCACCCTGGCCGCAACGTGGAAGGTGGTCGCCATAACCCGCCATGCCACCGCCATAGAATGGCGGTTCCTTCAAAACCTGCCAGTGCAATCCGCCATGGTGCCATGGCCACCATTTGACAATAGTGTCTATTTTATTTAAGAGAAATGGAAGGGTAGTTTTTAAGACATACACTGATCCCGATTATGTTGGATCACCTAGCAATAGACGATCAACCACTGGGTATCGCACCTACAATGGGGGGGGAATCCACTGATTTGTAGGAGTAAAAAATACATTGTGGTAGCAAGATCGAGTGCAGAGGCAAAGTTTAGAGCTCGTCCATTAATTGATGACATGGCTAACGGCGCACCACGTCAGCACTGCCATGTGTATTAATATTTTATATTTTAAAGTTGCATATGATGCTACATAGGAAAATCATTTATTTTTTACTTTCTAAATTAGAATTATTATTATTATTGTTATTTATTACAACTATTAAAATATTATTTTTAGTTTAATTTTCTTATTCTTTTCTTTTAGTTTATAAACTAGTAAATAGAAACTCACTCTCGTTCTTCTTCACGTTTCCACCTCTGTCAATATCCTTCTTCGTGTGCTCAGAAAGAAGCTCCTTGCTCGTGTTTCTTTCGTCCCGCTTCTTTCTTATTTTGCTCGTTCTTTCCCTTCTCATCACTCAAATCACCACGATGAGCCAACTTAATGATTAGAAGACCTACTCACTTGCTTCACTTTCCAATACCCAGAAATGGAATTGGGGTTATGGGGATAGATTGAAGCAAATGACATCTACAAACAAGAACTCGAGCAGATGGACTTGCCCTAATTGTATAGTAAGTGAAATTGTTTTTCCAAAATTCATTCCAAACATGGCAGTGCTGACGTGACATGCTGTTAGCAATATCAGCACTTAAAGGATGAGCACTAACAATAGGGACTAAAACCAAAGTTTTGGAACTTGAAGGGAACAAAATCAATGAAATAAAAGTGTAGCGCCAATGGAAATAGGAAATCTGTGTTGGAAATAACAAATTATATTAAATTTATTGGGTCTCCTTGTTGGTGTAAGCCCTAGAGGCCAATCTATTTTGTATAGATCATCATTTGTATCATGAATTTGATCATATATTTGATATATGAATAAGGCATTCATTTATTATGTTATTAGTTTATAGCATAATAAAGTCCTTAGAATAAACAGTTCATTCAATGAGATATTGAGTGCGTGACTTAATAGTGAGACCTTATTGAATAATAGAAATCTATTCTTAAATATTCGTAGTCGAGTATTATTGTTAATTAGGACGACAATAATACATAGAGACTATTGTGTGAGTAGACTGATGACCACATCTCACGGGTCATGGATATGTGATATCAGGTCGGCACACAGGTATAAATATTAGGAGTAATATTTATACCGGATGACCCACTATAAGAATACTTCATAATAGTTATGTAAGTGTCATAAGTATTCTCATGGCGACCATAGTGAAGTAGTCCTCCGACTTGAAGTCACTACGATTCCTACATGAGGAGTTGTAGGCTTTAATGCTATCAAACATCACGCGTAACAGGGTGATCATAAAGGTAGTTATTGGACCCGCAATAAATCATGTGGAGGAGTGTGAGTGATCTAGACAGGATTCGTCCCTCCTACATAACAGGGGTAATGTCTTGGGCCCCTCATTAAAGTTAGACGTGAAATATGCGTGGCCACGCGGAAGTAGGCCAATATGTGATATTGGGCCCATTTGTGATTACACGTCTACTCAGGGATCGAGGAATAAATAATTGAACATAACAAGGATGACACTCTTATGCCTTGTGTTCAATTAAGACATATGGACGAAGGGACATTTACTGCATGGTAAATTTTGGTCGCGGTAAGGCTAAAATCGGATCACCAATACTCTCGCTAATTGGGTAGTAATGATGCATTGCTAGATGCCGCTCATTATTTATAATATTTAATATTATAATTAATATTTGATATTATTATAATATTTAATATTATTGCCAACCTAGTGGGAGCCTATAGGGTCACACGCATAGAGCAAATACAGAGCGGTTATATTAATTAAATATGATTTAATTAATATAAGGACAATTGGGGTTGTAGTGTGCAAAGCCCAATAGGGTAAGCAATTAGGTTAAAGGGAGCTGCCAACTTATAAATAGAAGTAGTCTCCCCTCTAACCTACTCTGGCTAACCATGCCTCCCCGTAGCCGTCAGCTAGCACAAGACGCATAGCTCTGACATCTATTTGCTCGCGTGGACTGAATAGAGGTGTCACACCTTTGTGGCACTAGTGATCTAAACGAAAAGCACGCTTCATGAGGTAAACACAAATAACCCTTTTGTGATTCATGTTTTGTAATGCGCGATCCATGGGATGGTTTTCTTCCGCCTTGAGATTTGATTTTAGAAGATGATAATCTCATGAAAACCCCAATAGTGGTATCAGAGCATATGGTCGTAGTTACCTTGAATCCCTATGTGCTTGTTTGCCTTGTTTGATAACATGTTTTTTGTTTTTGAATGTGATTCAATAGAATGCATGTTATCCCTGTGCCTATGGCTTTTGAAAATGTTTTAAAAGCATTGCTACCCTATGCGTTGATTTCATCTTTGAAATTAGTGGACTCTGCAATTAACGTTTCTATTTAAATTTCATATTGGAGATCATATGAATTCAATCATTCCATCATGTTCTGAGCAAGTGTATTTCGAAACTGTACATTCAATTTGTGATTTGGATGGCATGATATTTTGGAATATGCCCAGAATGCTTGGTCAGTTACGTGAAAGTCAAATCATATTTGGCCTTTGAATTCAAGGTCAATTATATTAACGGCATTGGTTCTACTTTAATTGGTAATTAAGTTTGTATGATCCGAGAATTGCCAAGGTGAAAGAAATCATGATTGCCGGATATCATGGAATTCAATGTACAATCCTGGCAATTGTTTTTGTGGTGAGGCATGTTTTACGCTAACCTCTTTTCAAAATTCAATGTTGAATTGTTCAATAAATTGTTTAATTTTAATCAATTCAAAATTTCTTTTCAAAAGTTGAATTCTATGAATTCAAATGAGTTCACGTGAAGAGTCTTTCACGTCAGACCTTTTTCTAAATTGGAAGGTTTAATTGAAATGATTGTGTGCTGTGCATGAATTTTTTCAATTAATTTAAATATTTTGAATTATTTAAATGTGTAATTTTAATATAAGGTATATGGTTATGGCCCTAGATTTTGGTGTCATTTATTTTGGGTAAATACGACCTGCGTGTCATAATTTATTTATTTATTTATTTAAATACAGCCTGCGTGTCGTGCCTTTTATTTATTTATTTATTTATTTATTTATTTTATAAATAATTTAATTCTTCGAGTTGAAGAGGAGGCACCACCAAATGATGACGCCGTGGGAGAGGCTTGAGAAGCTTGCTCGAGGGTCAAAGAATTGTAATAAATTAGTTATTTAATTCTTGCTTTTTTTAGGAGGCCATAACTATATTACCTTATCTTATATGTTTATGTATGAGATGCATGAAATGTATGGGATATATATATTTTTGTATGTGATGCATGAAATGTATGTATACATGTATGTTTTAAATGTTATATATGTTTGTTAAATGTATGATAGCATGTATGCATGTATGCTGAGAGACGCTTTGTATGTGATACAACGCCGGTGAGATCATTTTAATAAAAATCCCTCAAAAGGAAATATTAAGTTTAAGAGTCTTCCAATGCGTGGTACTCATCAAGACTAATATCGAATGAGTGTAGGTCCGCCAAAGCGGAGTGCATTTTTCTATACTAGTAAGATGCGATGGGACAATTGTAATGTCCAACTGCCAACCATTGGGCTTGACTTAACTGGGCCGAATTCAATAGGATTGAAATGGGCCTAGAGGCAGGGAGTTGGGCTTTAATTCATAGAGATGAATTAGAATAAGAGTTATTCACCCAACTGATCTAAGAGTTACATGAAATGTAATTGGAAATGAGTTTCCTACCTAAATAACTAAGTTTTGGGAGATCAGCCAAAGTTGACTCAAAACGAGGTGAAATATGGATCTTGGTCTCACTAGAAAATCTTCCAACGGGATTTTCCGAGTCAATGATGAGGGTCATTGATTTGAGTAAAATAGTGGGAGCGTATTTAATAAAAGACCTTATTAAATATGTTTTATCATGATACTTATATTCTGCATGTTTCTATAATTAGAATTACCATGAAATAAAACACTATAATTACTGCGATTTGTCCTTAAGAAGGACAAGGTATCCAGAATTAAAATTCTGGATTGGTACAAGAATTTGAGGATTGTCCTCAAGTACGAGAAATAGCTGTATGTTCTCGAGCAAATGATACCCGAGCAACCAGTTCCTACTAGGATCGAAATGGATGCTTACGAGAAGCATCACGTCGATGTCCTAGATATAGGATTCCTCATGATTGCAACCATGAAGGTGCATAATATGATCATGCACCTCATGATGCTCTTTTGAGAGCATGCAATGCATAAGAACCACAAGTCATCCCGACCCTTTTTTTTCAGTTGTGAACTAAGAGAAGGGAAATCCCGACAGTTATGATGTGCTTCTTATTATTGAGTACATTAAGAACTTGGTAAAATGAGATTTCCTTTTGGCCAAATGTTGGCCAGTGATATGATCTTGCAATTGTTGCTGGATAGTTATAGTTAATTCGTTATGAACGGTTCTGACAGACCTCTACTAGAGATTGCAAAGAAAGTTGAGGACTACCGAGCAGAGTCTCTAAAGTAGAAAAGGGTAGACTATTGCGATAGTCTTGAAAGGGAAAGTCTTAACCTGGTAAACAAGAAGAAGAACAAGGGCAAGAACAAGTTCAGGTCCAGTACTTCTGTTTTGGAGCTAACAGGCAAGGTTGCAAAGGAAGGCAGTTACTTTCATTTCGGTTTGACCGGACATTGGAAAGACTGCCAAATGATACAAGAAAGAGTATAAGAAAGGGAAAGGAAGTATGACTTCCTTTTGAGCATTGTGTTGTAGAAGTCAACCGACTTCAAAATTATGGGTATTTGATATCGCATGTGGATCACACATTAATGTGAAGGATCAAAGGGAGTAGGACGTTGACTAAAGGCAAAGTCAACCTGTGAATAGGAAATGGAGCAAAAGTTGCTGCATTAACTATAGAAGATTTTGACTTTGCCTTCGTGGCTTGTTTTGGAACTAAATAAATGTTATTATGTTCCAGCTATTGGTAGAAACATCAGTCACATGATATTTTCTATGCTAGCATGTTTTTGGATAATGGACTTGGAGCCCTTAATCTCGATATGCCCATCTATAATATAAATGCGATAGGGGTCAAACCAAGTGATTTGAACCCTACATGCCTTTGGCATTGACGTTTAGGCAGAATAGGTGAGAAACGCATCTCCAAGCTCCATAAAGATGGACTCTTGGAATTATTCGATTATGAATTGTTTGATGTATGCGAATCTTGCTTGTTTGGGGAAGATAACTAAGGCCCCATTCACCGGGCAAGGTGAAAGGGTCAGTGATCTTTTGAGATTGATACATAGCGATGTATGTGGGGCCCTAAACAAGTCAGCTAGAGGTGGTTATCCTTACTTCGTCACATTTACTAATGATTTTAGTAGATATTGATTTGTGTATCTTTTGAAATACAAGTCTGAAGCCTTTGAAAGGTTCAAAGAGTTTAAGAATGAAGTAGAGAACCAACTTGGCAAAAGTATTAAGGTCATACGATTAGATCATGGTGATGAATACTTAAGCCAAGAGTTCGATGACTATCTGAGAGAGTGTGGGATAGTGTCCTAACTCACTCCTCCTGGAATGTCACAATGGAATGGTATGCCCGAAATAAGGAATCGCACCTTGTTAGACATGGTACGATCCATGATAAGTCATTCATACCTTTTTGACTCTTTCTGGGGCTTTGCTCAACTTACAGCTGGATTCACTCTTAACCATGTTCCATCTAAGGCGATTGAAAAAACTCCATATGAGATATGGATGGGCCAAAGGCCTAATTTGTCATTTATGAGGATTTGGGTATGTTAGGGTGAAACATCCTATGACGGATAAACTTGGGCCCAAATCAGATAAGTGTATATTTATGGGATATCCTAAGGAAACCAAAGGATATTATTTCTACAACCCCTTCGAGGACAAAGTGTTTGTCTCTAGAACTGGAGTGTTCCTTGAGAAGGAATATCTCTAAAGGAGACAGTGGGAGGATTGTAGAACTTGGAGAAATCCAAGTACCACAAAATATTGACCCGCCTACAATGGAACAGGAACCGGTTCCACAAGATGTTGTGGTTGAACTGCCAGTTCAAGTAACACAAGACTTGTGTAGGTTTAACAGGCCACGTCACCACCCCGAGAGATATGGACTTCTCCTAACTCGGGAAGGTGATGTGCTGCTCATGGATCAAGATGAGCCTGTAACCTACCAGTAGGCCGTAATTGGCCCAGAATCTGAGAAGTGGCTTGATGCCATGAGATCCGAGATAGAATCCATGTACACGAACTAGGAGTGGACCTTGGCTAAGGCACCCGAAGGTGTAAAACCCATAGGGTGCATGTGGGTCTTCAAGAAGAAGACTGACATGGATGGTAAAATAGGTACCTTTAAGGCACAACTGGTTGGGAAAGGTTTCACGCAGATTAATGGTGTAGACCATGATGAAACCTTCTCCCCAGTAGCGATGCTCAAATCCATTCGGATTCTACTTGCTATTGCTGCATACTATGACTAGAGATCTGACAGATAGATGTCAAGACTTCATTCCATACCGGAAATCTCCTCGAGGATGTGTACATGACACAACCCGAGGGTTTTGTCGATCCAAAGGATGTTGGAAAGATATGTAAGTTGCAGAGATCCATTCATGGATTAAAGTAAGCTTCCAGAGGATGGAATCCTCATTTTGATAAAGTTGTAAGACAGCTTGGATTTATCAAGAACGAGGATGAACTTTGTGTGTACAAGAAGGTTAGTGGGAGTGAGATTGTCTTTCTTATATTGTATGTGGATGACATACTGCTTATCGGAAACAATATCCCTACGCTACAAAATGTGAAAACATGGTTAGGGAATTGTTTCTCGATGAAGGACTTGGGCGAAGCTTCCTACATGTTAGGACTCAGGATCTATAGAGATAGATCACTGAAATTGCTAGGCCTTAGTCAGAGTACATTATGTACTACACCAGATATCTTGTATGCTTTGAGCATAACAAGAATGTACCAATTGATATCAGTGAAGGTCATTGAACCGTAGTCAAGAACATCCTTAAGTATCTGAGAAGAACTGAGGATACATTCTTGACAAATGAAGGTGAGGAAGAAGTCGTTATAAGGTGTTATATCGACGCTGTTTCCAAATCGATAAAGGTTATTCCAGATCGCAGTCTGGATTCCAGTTTTATCTTAATGGTGGCACTGTATATTTGGAAAAAGTTCCAAGCACGAGACAGTTATAGATTTCATTACAGAGGCCAAGTATATAGTTGTCTTAAATGTAGATTTAAAGGCCGTTTGGATCGGCAAGTTCATTTATGAACTAGGAATGATTCCTAACTTTGCGAACTCCATTGATCTCATTGCGAAGATGATGGAGTAATCGCATAAGCTAAGGAAACATGATCTCACCAGCGATCCGAACATATACTTAGGTACTTTCATCTCATTCGATAGATGATCGATAGAGGAGAGATGTGAAAATGCGCAGAATGACAACACTAAATTGCCCGCTAATGGAGTCTCTTGCTTAGTGTAGCATGATACTCACACAAGATCAATGGGTGTTAGATTGATGCCCGATTGGCTCTAGTGCTAGTGGGAGATTGTTGGTGTAAGCCCTAGAGGCCAATCTATTTTGTATAGATCATCATTTGTATCATGAATTTGATCATATATTTGATATATGAATAAGGCATTCATTTATTATGTTATTAGTTTATAGCATAATAAAGTCCTTAGAATAAACAGTTCATTCAATGAGATATTGAGTGCGTGACTTAATAGTGAGACCTTATTGAATAATAGAACTCTATTCTTAAATATCCGTAGTCGAGTATTATTGTTAATTAGGACGACAATAATACATAGAGACTATTGTGTGAGTAGACTGATGACCACATCTCACGGGTCATGGATATGTGATATCAGGTCGGCACACAAGTATAAATATTAGGAGTAATATTTATACCGGATGACCCACTATAAGAATACTTCATAATAGTTATGTAAGTGTCATAAGTATTCTCATGGCGACCATAGTGAAGTAATCCTTCGACTTGAAGTCACTACGATTCCTACATGAGGAGTTGTAGGCTTTAATGCTATCAAACATCACGCGTAACAGGGTGATCATAAAGGTAGTTATTGGGCCCGCAATAAATCATGTGGAGGAGTGTGAGTGATCTAGACAGGATTCGTCCCTCCTACATAACAGGGGTAATGTCTTGGGCCCCTCATTAAAGTTAGACGTGAAATATGCGTGGCCACGCGGAAGTAGGCCAATATGTGATATTGGGCCCATTTGTGATTACACGTCTACTCAGGGATCGAGGAATAAATAATTGAACATAACAAGGATGACACTCTTATGCCTTGTGTTCAATTAAAACATATGGACGAAGGGACATTTACTGCATGGTAAATTTTGGTCGCGGTAAGGCTAAAATCGGATCACCGATACTCTCGCTAATTGGGTAGTAATGATGCATTGCTAGATGCCGCTCATTATTTATAATATTTAATATTATAATTAATATTTGATATTGTTATAATATTTAATATTATTGCCAACCTAGTGGGAGCCTATAGGGTCACACGCATAGAGCAAATGCAGAGCGGTTATATTAATTAAATATGATTTAATTAATATAAGGACAATTGGGGTTGTAGTGTGCAAAGCCCAATAGGGTAAGCAATTAGGTTAAAGGGAGCTGCCAACTTATAAATAGAAGTGGTCTCCCCTCTAACCTACTCTGGCTAACCATGCCTCCCCGTAGCCGTCAGCTAGCACAAGACGCATAGCTCTGACATCCATTTGCTCGCGTGGACTGAATAGAGGTGTCACACCTTTGTGGCACTAGTGATCTAAACGAAAAGCACGCTTCAAGAGGTAAACACAAATAACCCTTTTGTGATTCATGTTTTGTAATGCGCGATCCATGGGATGGTTTTCTTCCGCCTTGAGATTTGATTTTAGAAGATGATAATCTCATGAAAACCCCAACACTCCTCTCTTAGGAACTAGACCCTCTTTTAAGAAATAGCTAGAGTTATTGTTGCATAAGAATTAGCTAAATTATTTCTTAGAAATAGACATGCATGTATTATCCAGGTGTTTATAAACTTTATATGACCAGTTAAACTAATCATTTGATTCTTATACGTGACATTGATTTTCAATTTAGTCCCTATACATAAAAATATTCAAAGCATTCTCTACACGTGACAATCATTTTCAATTTGGTCCTCACCGTTTGTTGGTGTTATGACGTCGTTTGTTTGAGTTAAAGTATAAGGACCAAATTGAAAATGATTGCCACGTGTAGGGACTGAATTCAACAAAAAAAAAATGAATTCGGTCCATAAATGTGACAATCATTTTCAATTTGGTCCCTACATGTGGCAATCATTTTCAATTTGGTCCCTGTCATATGACGGCATTATAACACCAATAAACGACGATGAACAAATTGAAGATGATTGTCAAGTGTAACTGTAGGGATTGATTTGAAAATATTTTACGTATAAGGACGAAATTGAAAAACGGTATCACGTATAGGGACCAAAGTATTAATTTAACCTATATAACCCCTTGACATAACATCTGATTTTAATCTAATAATATTCCATTTTCTATTATCTCTGAGAAGTAGCACTAGAGGTCACGACAGAGGAAAACCATCACATCAAAGCTGAAACATGATTGACCAGGAAAAAAAGTTCACCGGTGAGCAATGGGTTTACCGGGCATGGGTGTATCTTTAGGATCTAGATACAATGTCAAGAGTAAAGAGAGAAAAGAGACATTGTGAATTAGTATGATTGGATTACACGACGGAGGCTCATTTATATAGAGTTAATGTAGTAAGTACAAAAAATAACAATCACCCTAATTACCATAATTGCAAGATTTGGTTAGCCTGTACAATAAATCTAGATATTATTAGATAGTTTCCAACAATATCTATAAAATCAAAGAGGCTGGGTATTACAAATGTTAGAAATGGAGGGAAAAGAGAAGAATGGAATCTGATATTATCGATTCAAAAGAATTACAGAGAGCTTTCACTTTATATAGTGATTGGAAACCTGTTATGATGCTAACTGCATCTTACAGAAATAACCGCAAGATACAGCTGTTCAATAGCTAAGAGAAACGGGCCTTAAGCCCAATTACTACAAACTCGATTATCTCTAACATTCCCCTGCATAAGCTCAGGGTGTTTGAGCAAGTGAAAGCTTGTCAAACACTCTGAGTTTATCTCTAAGAGTGCAGAACCGTGTGGCTGACAAAGGCTTGGTGAGCACATCGGCCCACTGATCATGAGCTTTATGTGCTTGGTCCGGGAGTGTAGAACAGGGTTATGAGCCAAGGAAACAGTGCTGAGGTTGTCACACAGAACTCTAGGAACTTGAGTTTTAACTCGCAGTTCTAACAACAGAGACTGAACC
This sequence comes from Echinosophora koreensis, assembly GCA_035048595.1. Taxonomy (NCBI): domain Eukaryota; kingdom Viridiplantae; phylum Streptophyta; class Magnoliopsida; order Fabales; family Fabaceae; genus Echinosophora; species Echinosophora koreensis. The sequence goes on from JAPCYP010000069.1 coordinate 1,744,261, forward strand.
CATAATATTTCTGCACAGAGGGCTGCCATACTCCTATACTCTGCCTCAGCACTCGACCTTGCTACCAAGGTTTGCTTCTTTGACCACCAGGAGATCAAATTGGGGCCAAGATACACACATGCACCAGATGTAGAACGCCTATCATCTGGATCCGATGCCCAATCAACATCACAAAATCCTGTTATAATTAGAGGGGTGTGGATGGCAGCAGGCTGAATCAAGAGTCCATGATGAATGGTACCTTTAAGGTATCTAAGGATGCGCTTGACAGCTCTCCAATGGTCCTCCAAGGGCTGAGACAGAAACTGACATACTTTGTTAACCGAATAGGAGATTTCAGGCCGAGTGAGGGTTGCATACTGCAAGGCTCCAACTATAGAACGAAATAGAGACGGATCAGGGACATAATCAGCACCTATCTTAGAGAGTTTGAGATTGGCAACCATGGGAGTATTGATGCCCTTTGCTGAATCCATCTTAGCTTTGGCCAGTAAATCTCTAAGGTATTTAGTTTGGGAAAGGAGTAGAGCACCATTGGGCAAGTGAGTTACTTCTACACCCAAAAAATAATCTAGATTACCTAACTGTTTGAGGGCAAATTCTGTGTTCAGAGCTTCAATGAGACTCTGAATGTGTGTCAGTGAACTTCCAGTGACAAGTATGTCATCTACATAGACCAAGATCATTATGCAATAGGTGGCATTATGCAAAGTGAAAAGAGAAGGGTCACATTTGCTTGCCATAAAGCCTCGGCGCAGTAGAGCAGTTTTTAGTCTCTCAAACCAGGCCCTAGGCACCTGTTTGAGACCATACAAGGCCTTCTGCAGTTTACAAACCAGCCTCTTAGCTTCCACCTCAAAGCCCGGGGGTTGTTGCATATATACTTCTTCATGAAGATAGCCATTGAGAAAAGCATTATTGACGTCCAGCTGCCTTATAGGCCACTTGCAAGACACTGCAATGGTCAAAACGGTTCTGACAGTAACAGGTTTTACCACTGGAGAAAACGTTTCAGCGTAGTCCCAACCAGCCTGTTGGTGAAACCCCTTGGCAACCAATCGGGCCTTATATTTGTTTAGGCTGCCATCTGGGTTTTCCTTAACCCGGAACACCCATTTGCAACCAATTGGGGTTCTGTTTGGTGGAAGATGGACCAATGTCCAGGTGTTATTCTTTAATAGTGCATCAAACTCATCTTGCATAGCTGCAGCCCATTGGGGAGCAGCCAAGGCTTGTTTAACAGAAGTGGCTCCAGTTGGGTTAGAAGAAGGGTAGGGTTAAGTCTAGGCATAACGATCCCTGATTTGGATCTTGTTTGCATTGGATGAGTGTTTAGAGGGATAGGTTGAGGGGGAGGAGAGGTCTCGACTGAGGGTGGGGATGGGCTGGGAGAGGTCACAGGTTGAGTGAGAGGTTGTGTTGGTGAAGAGGAACTAGAGGAGGAAGGTGATTGATTAGAAGGTGATGTGGGTGAAGGAGATTGATATTGAAACTGGACAGAATGAGTTGGAGAGGGAATGGACATTGCAGGACTGGGAGTGGCAAGAGGGAAAGGGGAGGCAAGTGGTGCAAGAACAGTACTAGGAATTAGAGGTATTGATGAGACTAGACGCAATGAGGGCCTCGGGTGTTAGGTTATGGAGGTGGGAAACAGTTCACTGTAGGGAAACCGAAGTTCATTGAAAATGACATCTTTTGAAATATAAATGCGACCACTAGAGCTGAGGCATTTGTAGCCTTTGTGTGAGGACGAATAACCAAGGAAAACACACTCTTGGGAGCGAAAGGACAGTTTATGTTGCTGGTAAGGACGGAGAAAGGGATAGCATGCACACCCAAAAACTCTCAGGAACTTAAGATTTGGTTCCTGATGAAGGAGGACAGAATATGGGGACTTGTTTTGAAGTATAGGGGAGGGAAGTCTATTGATGAGGTAAGTGGCCGTGAGGAAGGCATGGTCCCAGTACTTGAAGGGGAAGGGAGGCATGGGCCAAAAGAGTGAGGCCAGTTTCCACAATGTGCCTGTGTTTATGCTCAACAAGGCCATTTTGGTGATGGGTATGGGGACAGGCTAAACGATGGACAATCCCAAGAATGGAAAGATACTGAGAGAAGGTCGGAACTCACCACCCCAGTCACTTTGGACAATTTTGATTTTGGTGTTAAATTGTAACTCAACCATGGCACGAAATTGAATGAATTGAGACAGGGTATCTAACTTTCGTTTTAGAGGGAAAACCCAAGTGAAACGGCTAAAGGCATCCACACAAGTCAAAAAATAGGTGCACCCACAAGAGGACTGAACTGGGGCAGGTCCCCATAGGTCACAGACAACAAGTTCAAAGGGAGAAGTGTAAACAGTTGTGGAGGAGGGTGCTGGGAGGCGATGTGCCTTGCCCAAGCAACAAGCAGAACAAAAGTCCAGTGGACTTTTGTGAGGAACAGTAACGTTGCACAACTTAAGTGCCTCTCTAAGAGCATCATGGTGTGGGTGGCCTAAGCGAATGTGCCACAATTTATAGGAAGTAAAATTGGGAGACAAGTTTGAACTAGATGTAATGTCATTCATGTTATTGGATGAATCATTTACATCAATATTTGAAACAGAAACTGAGTTACAGCTAGGAACACTAGGTATAGTGACTGAATTACAGCTAGAAACAGTAGGAAATGAGTTACAACTTGAAGTATTATTTGCAGTGACAGAATTACAGCTAGGAGGAAAGGATGACATATCTGAAGGGGAGACATTGTCAAACTTGTACAGACCATCAACACCCACATGACCACGGAGAAGAACTTCAGAAGAAGCCTGTGATTTAACAAGACAAAAGGAGGTGTGAAATTCAAAGAAAACATGATTATCATGGGCAAATTGGCTCACACTAATCAAGTTCTTGGTAATGGAAGGGACAAGAAGTAAATTGTGTAGTGTGAATTTGGTGTGGGGTTGGGAAGGTGTAGTAAAGGACATGGAACCAATTCTGTTAATAGACAAACCTTGACCATTGCCCAAGTAGACTTGCTCAGACCCTAGCAAGGAGGCAGTCTCAGTCAGGTTGGAAGGGTCCGGAGTAACATGATGTGAAGCACCCGAATCAGGGTACCAAGAACTGCTGAACTGAGACTCAGTGCCAGTAAGAAAGGCTTGTGGCTGCTGTGGCCTAGGTGGTGGTGCAAAGTTCTGAGAGAAATGAGGAGTTCTAGCAGCATTTGCGAACATAGGTGGTGGAGGCCTCTGATGCAAGAAAGAGCATTGCCATTTGTTGAAACCTTGATGCTGAGGAGGTCCTTGTTGGTACTGATCAATGTTGGCATTTCTATAGTAACAAACACTAGCATCATTCGCATACTTCTTACATATTTGGCATTGGACGTTAGAACGACCACCGGAACGTCCACCACCACCGCGATCTCGATATCTACCACCACCGTAGCGACCGCCACCTCGATTACATGGAAACCTTCACCTTTGTTGGACGATTCACCACCACCAACATGCGAGTAACTATCTGGAAATGATGAATTCTGAAAGGAGCCATTCGGAGCAATGGAATTGGTGAAGTTTCCAGAACTAGATCCTTGAGAGGGAGCTTGCACCTGTGTGAGATTCACGGAGACCGAATCAGGGAGAACACTTATTCTTTTCAACTCGAGCTTCATGAGCTAAGAGGATCGATTCGAGTTCATCAAGCGACACTAACTCGGTTTTGCTATTGATCGCAGTCACAACCAGATCGAAATCTTCAGGAAGTGCTTCGAGCGTCACTTCCAGAAGATTCCGAGGAGGAATCGGATCTCCAATGGACAAGAGAGAATCGGAAAGAGCACGAACATGAACAATGAACTCAGAAACCGAGCGATTACCTTTGTTTAAGGATCGCAAATCAGAATGAAGTTGGCACGCCTTCGTCCTTAAGAGATTGTGAAAGTATTTGTGAATCTCGTCCCAAATCTGCCATGAATGTAGACAATTCACCACGCGCGAAAGCAGAGAATCGGAATTTGAAGCAAGAAGCCAAGTCAAAATGGGTGCATCTTGTTGCTCCCAATCACTGTAAGCAGGATTTACTTCATCGTTTTCATGATCAGTATCGGTGAGAAACCTAGGTGGAATTCGCGGATCGGTGATGTATTTATGAAGTTTGTGGCCACGAATTACTCCCTCAATCTGTTGCTTCCTTTGCCGAAAATTGTTATCATCCAACTTCAACGAGATTGGATGTGAAGGTGTGAATTGTGGTGCGCTAGGGTTTCCAAAAGGATTAATAGAAGCCATGGCTTCAGGATCTAGAAGCTCTAGATACCATATTACAAGTGTTAGAAATGGAGGGAAAAGAGAAGAATGGAATATGATATTATTGATTCAAAAGAATTATAGAGAGCTTTCACTTTATATAGTGATTGGAAACCTGTTATGATGCTAACTGCATCTTACAGAAATAACCGCAAGATACAGCTGTTCAACAGCTAAGAGAAACGGGCCTTGAGCCCAATTACTACAAACTAGATTATCTCTAACACTGGGAGATCACTCTCAACTATCGAATATCATAACAATATTAAAAAAATACTTCTAATCCCTTGGCTTTTTCCCCATTGGTATGTTATGTCTAATGCATGCATTCATTTCTTCCACCCCTCAAAGAAAGCCTGATATAATTAATTTTAAAAAAATAAAGATATTCTTTGGCACAAACATGCAACCCAAGGGAATGACAGAGAGAATCTCAAATTAATCTCCAAATACCAATGCAAGTGTAACAACATATTATGCAGTACCTCATCAACTCCTGGACTTCGATCAAGTAATATCTTTCTATCTGGGCCACCTTCCATCAAAGCAGTTCCCAGAACCGATGGCTCCATAGCCAATTTTAGAATTCCTTGGTGAAAGCCACTCACCTTGAAAATTAAATTTGTCAAAATGAAAAATATCAAACACATAATAATGCAATAGAGAATAACTTTGTGCTAAAATGAAAGTAACCAAAGTCCAAACTAATAAACAAAAGGTGGTATTTCTGTACCAATCCATTGAAACCATTTGCCTCTGCACCTTTGAGAATAGAGTCTGATATTTCAGCTACAGCTGCAAAAACTACATTGGAACCTGCTGATCTCAACTGCATAGAAGCCATGAATTGATTAATACTGATACCCCATGATCACATTTGTAATTCAATGAAAATTATATAAATAAAGGGCAAAGAACTTACAGTTTTCCCTAGATCACCAAAGTAGCGTTTTGTCCCCGAAAAACCTTTACCTTTTATACATTTACTTATAAATTTGAAAGTTCCTGATCAATAGCAAACCAGGAAAAAAAAATATAATGTAGTAGTAAAAAAGCATAAGAATAATTGTCCCAGCGTCGTATTTGAAACAGTAGAAGTATCTTTCAGCACAAAGTAGACAACTACTTTTCTTTTCTTTTCTTTTTGCATATGAAAACAACTTAATTAAGGACGAAGTAATACAAGTCTTGAGGAAATGAGTTCAAGGAAATCTTATTGAAAAGACAATAACTCTCCATTCAAGTTGATACTGAATCTCCTAAAGATGGAGAAAGGCCAGAAGGTAGAGCATAAATTGCCTGAATCACCAGAATCATTGCCTCCTTGTACATAAATTCAGCCCTAATATGGCTGTCCAACACGTGTCCCTAAACTGTCACCTTGCGGATAATGTGAATCTTTTTTTATTTTTTTGTATTAGGGGGAGGGAGGTATACGTGAAGAAGTGTAGGGCGGGAGATAATGGGTCAGTCCACCAGATGCAGATTGTTCGCGCTAATGATGTTGCAGCAAAACAATGTTGATGCGGCAATGAGAGGGGAGGGAGAGTCACAAGGTTATACGGTTAGAAGAGGTTATATATACGTGGAGGAAGGAGAGAAGAGGAGGCTAATATTCAGTTAAGGTTTGGGAATATTTGGCTGGGGAGGAAGCAGACCCTCTATGTCTGCAGGTGTTTTCTGTTTTTTCTTTTTAGTTATTTTAGCTTAATCCCTATTGTAAGGAGGTAGACTCTATTTTTTTCCTTGAGTAAAATTTCTTGTACTTATCATTGATGCAGCTGGCAGCCCACAATCCCACATTACATTTTATACGTTATTTGTTGATAATGTGTTCATTGATACCAAGCTGAGAGCTTAGTAAGGCTTACTTTGAGGGAGAGTGTTGGAAACTTGGAATATTAGGACTCTTAATGTTTTAGGAGTCTTGTTCTGTTAGTAGTGTTACTTGGTTGGGCTTGTATCAGTTGTACTACCCTACTATTTGACCAAGATTAGTGTTTTATATTATTTTATTTCTTTCCTACTTTTCCATCTTTTCCCTATAATTTTATTTAAAAAATGGTTGCAGTTAAATTCTCATGAAACTTAGCAACCACAATCTATGAAGGAAAAATAAAGAAAAGGCACAAAGTGGAATGGAATTTGACACAAGTAAATAACTTAGAAAAGAAAAGTGTTAACAGACAGTAAACTAACAGAGTGTATGATATACCTAAAGTGAATCCTGGAAGATTCGCCAGCCCACGGGATGGATCAAAGAAGACATCAAGAGATGATGAAGCCAGATCGTCAAAAATAGAAACAAAATCTGGTGGAAGCAAGGGGCTTCCTTTAGCAATATATATGGCCCTCATAGCATACCTGGACAAGCTCTTCAATTTTCAGCCCTAACTCTTGTACAAATTTAAAAAAAAAAAAAGGTATATGACAAGCTTACCATGAATAATGTTGTGCGCATTTAATGAATAATTCACGAATTGTTATCAAAGCATGGGTAATCAAGACCCCATTGAGTTCTACAACCATATTTTTAATGGGAGGCACCTGGAATGAAAAATAAGGGTGTAAACTGTAAATGACTAATTATATTAGTATATGTAGAAAAATATATTGAGTATTATTGATCTTGTTAATGAGTACAAACACTAAGAAGATTATATAGGCAACGCTAAACCTAATGGGCCAGACTAATGGGCCTAATACAAAATTTACAATATTTACAACACTCCCCCTCAAGCTGGTGAATGGATATCTATCATTCCCAGCTTGCAAGTAAGTTGACTGAATCGTTCTGTTGGTAAGCCCTTTGTTAACACATCTGCCAGTTGATGCCCAGAAGGAATGTAAGTCGTAGTTATCAGTCCGCTATCCAGCTTCTCCTTGATAAAGTGTCGGTCTATCTCAATGTGTTTTGTCCTGTCATGCTGAACAGGATTATGAGCAATACTAATAGCCGATTTGTTGTCACAAAGCAACTTCATAGGGCCTTCACACTTTATCTTCAAGTCATCAAGCACAATCTTCATCCACAATAGCTCACAGATTCCCTGTGCCATAGCTTTAAATTCTGCCTCAGCACTTGATCGAGCCACTACACTTTGTTTCTTACTTCTCCAAGCGACAAGGTTTCCACACAAAAATGTACAATAGCCTGAAGTGGACCTTCTATCACTCACCGAACCTGCATAACCAGCATCTGTATAGGCTTCCATAGTTAGGCTTCCACCTCTTTTGAACAAGAGCCCTCTCCCTGGAGTGGCTTTGAGATACTGCAGAACACGCTCTACAGCCTGCAAGTGTCTCACCCTCGGATCATGCATGAATTGGCTCACAACACTAACCGCATATGCTAAATCTGGTCTAGTGTGTGCCAAGTAAATCAACTTCCCCACTAATCTCTGATATTGGACCTTGTCAACTTTAGCACTCTCCTCTTCGATGCTCAATTTGTGATTTTGCTCTATGGGAACACCTGCAGGTTTACATCCAAGTTTGCCTGTCTCCTTCAAAAGATCAAGGACATACTTTCTTTGAGAAATGAAAATGCCTTGTTTTGAGTAGGCCACCTCAATTCCTAAGAAATACTTAAGTTTCCCAAGGTCCTTCATCTCAAACTCTGCAGATAATTTCTCCTTGAGTAGTTGTCTTTCAACCAAATCATCTCCTGTAATAATGATATCATCAACATAAACAAGAAGTACAGTTAGTTTTCCTCCCTGTGAATGTTTGAAGAAAAGTGTATGATCTCCTTGACTCTGCTTGTAACCCAGGCAAACCATTGCTTTTGTGAATCTCCCGAACCATGCCCGGGGAGACTGTTTAAGCCCATATAAAGCCTTCCTCAATCTACACACTCTGTTTGTTCCACTAGTGGGTCCAAATCCTGGAGGAATCTCCATATACACCTCTTCTAAGTCTCCATGCAAAAATGCATTTTTAACATCAAACTGGTGAAGGTCCCACCCTGAGTGAGCAGCAAGAGAGAGTAAAATACGAACAGTATTCATCTTTGCTACTGGAGCAAATGTCTCCCCATAATCAATGCCATAGGTCTGAGTATATCCCTTTGCTACTAGTCTTGCTTTGTATCGATCAAGAGTGCCATCTGATTTATGCTTGACTGTATAAATCCACCTGCAACCAACTGGTTTCTTGCCCCCTGGCCTCTCAACAATTTCCCAAGTTCCATTCCTTTCAAGTGCTTTCATCTCCTCATCCATAGCTTGGACCCAATTTGCATCCTTTAGTGCCTCTTGAACAGATGCTGGGATTCTCACAGAGTCAACCGCTGCAATAAAACTCTGATGCTGCAGGGAAAGATGTTTAGAGGAGACAAATTGAGAAATAGGGTATTTGGCACAAGACCTTTTCCCTTTTCTCAAAGCAATTGGTAAGTCATCAGGATCAGGGTCAAGAGTATCAAAACACTGAGAATCAAAAATGGGTGAAATATTTTCAGCACTTACCTCCGGTTCGGACAATTGAGGTTGTTTCTGGACCAGGTTGGGTTTTACTCTCCTCTGATACACCAATATTGGCTCATTAGTTTTGTTCTTCGCTGGAGCTGAAGGTGCAGATTCCTGTAAAACAGAAGACAAAGGAAAAACAGGAGCAGAAACAGGAGGCTCATAAACAAGTGACTTAGGAGCAGGTGACTGAGGAACAGGTGACTCAGGAGCAGGAGGACCAAGGAGGAGAAACTCGGACTCAGATGCCAAATTATTGCTCTCCCCCTGAAGCTGAGGGCGAGTGAAGAATGACACATGTTCATGGAAGGTAACATCCATAGAGACAAAGTATTTACGACTGGAAGGATGATAGCATTTGTACCCCCTTTTGTTAGGTGCATAACCCAGAAAGACACACCTGACTGCACGAGAATCCAACTTAGTCCGGTGTTGCTTATGAACATGAACAAAGGCAACACATCCAAATACCCGAGACTCAAGACTCTGCATGATAGGGACAGAAGGAAAGTGTGAGATCATAAACTGAACTGAACTAACATTACCTAGAACACGAGATGGTATCCTATTAATCAGATAGGCAACAGTTAGAACTGCTTCTCCCCAGTATGAGTTTGGGACAGACATTTGGAAGAGAAGGGCTCGAGCAACTTCAAGTAAGTGGCGATTTTTCCTTTCTGCAACCCCATTTTGTTGTGGGGTGTCAACACATGTAAATTCATGGATGATGCCCTGTTTACTATTAAAATCGGAAAGGCTATGATTGACATATTCTTTTCCATTGTCCGAGCGTAATCTTTTAATGCCTTTCCCAAATTGTGTCTGCACCATATGATAAAATTGAATAAAAAGTTGGGGTACTTCTGATTTATCCTTCATCAAGAAAAGCCAAGTTACTCAAGTACAATCATCAATAAAGGAAACAAACCATCTCGCACCAGAAATATTAGAAATAGGGGCTGGTCCCCAAACATCAGAATGTATAAGATCAAATGGTTCAGCACTTTTCTTATAACTAGAAGGAAAAGTAGCACGATGATGTTTAGCAAACTGACAAATGTCACACTTGAAAGACTCAACAGACTGTTGTAAAAACAAAGACGGAAACATAGACTTAATTAGCGAAAAAGGAGGATGTCCAAGACGCTTGTGTTGAAGCCAGACCTGTGATGCAGGAGAGTGAGACTCAGACTGTAAGCAGGAAGACTGCACCATATCTTTCATCAGACAGATAGTACAACCCTCCCTGTTCCTTAGCAACTCCAATCGTCCTCCCCGTGGCAAGATCCTGAAAAACACAATGAGAAGGGAAAAAAGTTACTGCACAGTTCTGGTCCTGAGTAAGCTTACGAATAGAAATTAGGTTGTTGGAAAGTTCGGGAACATAAAGCACATTTTTCAATTTAAATGAGGGTTGAATGTCAATATTCCCAGAACCGACCACACGAGTACGAGAACCATCAGCAACAGTAATATAATGAATACTGGAAGGTGAGGTATAAGAGGAAAACAATTTGGAATGGAATGTCATATGATCAGTGGCACCAGAGTCAATAATCCATGCATTCTTAGGGATAATTCCAGAGGCACTAAAGGTGCGGGAGCAAAAACTCTTACCAGCCATATCCACGGAACAAGATTCAAAAAATCTTACTAAAAGAGTCGAGACTCGGTTCTGAAACAGTAGAAGGCAGCAGCAACAAAGAAACACCGAGGCTTCAAAAATACCCACGAAAAAAGGTTCTCCGATCCAGATTTCAACCCCTCAAACGGACTGAGAACGTGCCGGCGAAGCTACAGTGAAAGTCGTGCGGCGAGACGGTGGCTGGAGGGCGGCGCGTGGGTTACACGCGCCGGGAGGTGAGCTATGCTGTGGCGGCGCGTGAGGGCGTGTCCGGCCTCCGTTGGCCGCGATTTTCTGGGTTCCGGTCGATCTTGAGGAGGCGATCCTCTGGGTGTTGTCGCCGGAGTGATATCAGCGGTGGACGGCGGTCAACGGTGGTGAACAGTGACAGATGGTGGGCGACGGCAAAAAACGGGCACGATAAAGGTGCCAAACGCTGCTACGAAGACAGCCACGAGAGTCGCAATGAAGGCGGCTAGGGTTTTTGTGCGGAAGCAAGACCCCCAAGACCGGGAGCTCTTGATACCATGTAGAAAAATATATTGAGTATTATTGATCTTGTTAATGAGTACAAACACTAAGAAGATTATATAGGCAACGCTAAACCTAATGGGCCAGACTAATGGGCCTAATACAAAATTTACAATATTTACAACAGTATACATCAAGGTTTAAGCCAAAAAACTATCAATGAAGTATGTTGAACAAACCTTAACCACACTATGAATTAAAGATCGCAGAGCCTCCTGCGTCGAGCTATAACTTGAATGTGATTCCCCAGGAATAAAGTTTGCAATGATCTACAAAATAGAGGATAGATTCTAAAACAGTAAATAAGGCAAAGTATTAAAACTAAAGGAAAGATAGACATTAAAGAAGGAGACCTTTATTGGATGGATTTCAAAATGATCAAAGTAAAACCGCTGACTCTCTGAGTCACTAAGAGACGTTCTCCAAAATGAAGCAATTTTCATCAATGACTCCTCATCAAGGTTTAAATCAATTGGCTACATAAACCAAAATGTCAAATCATATGAGTATGACCAATTCATATATGAAGGGGAGCTGTTAAATTCATTCCTATAATTGAATAGTATTGGATTTTAATAGTCTAAAAAGGCTTAAAACCAAACAGAATCTAGAAAACAAGAAACATAAAGGAGAAAAGGCCAGAGTCCAACTTTACCTGAAGAAAAATTGATGAGTATCTAAACTGCTTTACATCAGAACTGGACAAAAATAGAACAAAAACAACCTTCAGTACACTATCATTTGAGTCACTGTCATCTAATTGATGTCTGCGGAGCATTGATGCAAAAGGAGCTCCATTCCACTTGAGCTCCAAATTCACGTACTGGGTCAATAACAAATAGGATACAATGAATCAAGTCCTTGAATGGAATAATTTCCTGAGACTTAGTATAAAAATGTAAAGTGCAATTTTTATCATAAAATAAAAAAAGTGGAACAAAGAGTATAAGCCAGTCATGTAGACATTATTAATCACAATACCTGTACACTGAACTGGTTATATTTCTGGTAATGATTAGAAACAGTAATCATGTGCATATTCCCAACCTTTGCAACTACAATTGGTGTAAAATCTTTGAGCTCATTCGCATCTCCCTCCTTCAAAAATAGTAGCTTAGCAACAACAGTAGCAACTAGCAAGTATGCAAATGTTTGAAAAGGAAAAGTGGACGTTAAAGCTTCAAAGAAGGCATAACCATACTTGTTATGGTTTTATTATGAATTGAAAACTGTAGCATATCACATAGACTAGGCAAAATCAATCCCCTTTTCCAAGGGCAACACATTTCATGAAACTAAAAAACTTCACAATCACTTTACTTCTGGCAGTGTTTGAAATTGAGTAATGATATTCTAACACCAAAAGTTGACACCAACTTTTGACACTTTGGTTAATCGGTGCAAATATTTGGTTAATTCACTTCATTATATGGTTAATCACGTGCAAATATTTGGTTAATTCATGATGACCCATTAATTATATAAAGAACTGAATTAACCAGATATTTGCATGTGATTAACCAAATATTTACATGGTTATGGAAAATAAGCTTTAGATGACTCGTTAACTATATAATAAACTGGATTAACCAAAGATTTGCACGAGATTAACCAAGGTGTCGCTGGAGGTGTCCAAATCAGGTGTAAGAATATCATTACTCTTGAAATTGAGGTACTGATATATTATCCATTTGAAATCCTTGATCACAGATTTACATGAAATGACCCTTTCAACTTTTATTTTAGCTTTTCGGATAGACAGATTGAACAAACCAGTACAAACTGAGAAATGCTCAGTATGATCATAAAGCAGAGTGATATATGTTTTTTGTTCCAAAACTAAAATATTTTTACTGAAGTTCACACAATACACACACTAGCAAGCATTACTAATAAACATGGAAAATGCAACTTAAACAAAAATCAACAGATATTCGACATAGATAATTACAAAAGCAAGAATACCTGTTTTACATGTTCAAGTAGGTGAACTGCAAACTGAGAAATTCTCAGTTGAATTTTTGCACAAAAATCACTAATTGTATCTCTCTTGAAAGTGTCAGAGATCTCACAAATTCGCAAAACTCGGGTTGCTCCTTCTGCATAAATTTCATACCCTACTTGTGCCATCTCCATGCCATTATGATCGCTGAAACTCGCCATCTGATCACTTGATCGTTTGTCTAAAAGCAAACTTGGAGCCAGCGCTCTTTGTTGCCCAGGTTTGTAGAAAGGTTTCCATGCTCGCACCTTATCCAACTTAATCTCATGTAAATGAATGCTATCTACGAGAGAAATTAACAGTACTATTAGATTTTAATATAAACCACTCTTCTACCACTAACCTACTTCAGATTTAAGATTCACCTACACAGTAAAATAAAAGAGGGCAATTAATAGTAACAACAAAAAATGCAATCATAGCATGCCTTAATTTTCTTTCTTATATATATGACGAGACAAGTATTTATTCATATAATAAAGCCCAAAGCGCATACAATATTGTTAAAGATTGCAAAAGTAGTGCAGCTAAAGGAGTCAGGTCACAGAAAGCTTTGTGAGCGTACTGTTTCTTACCTATCTATTAATGGTGATGCGCAGAGAGAAGAGAGAGAGGGGGGAGAGAGAGAGAGAAACTGAATTATGTATTACTGAATATAAGTCTTGGTACTATGAATCTAATCATCTACTTATTTATAGCTTGGGTATTTTGTATTTAGAGTACACAGAATGAACCATAAACCTGCATGTACTGTATTAGAACCTAATAAAGCTGTTATACTTGTTGTAAGTGCCCTAGATTGGCTACATGCCCCGTCAACACCAACCAAAAAAGCTCAAGGTGGGTGCTGAGGAGTAGCCAAGGCAAACACATTGAGCTTGTTCCTGAGTAGAGCAAACCGAGTGGGAGAGAGAGAAAGAACCAAATCGTCAAGTGGTTAATAATGTTTATATTGTTAAGTCCAATACCCCTGTGAGTGAATGGTTTTGCATTATGTTTTGATTATTAACAAATTATATTGAAAATGTGCTTTAGCTCTATTGCTTAAAGTGTGATTTGACTTGGTTCTGTCAGTAACAGAACAACTGATTCTGTTTCACAGTAGCTGGACTAACTACAGCGGGATATGGCCCAAGACATACTCCTAACAAGGATCAATCCCTCTGTCAGAAGTATAAGTCCTCTGAGTTACTAATCATCCCTTTGAGCAATCCGAAACTACGAAGTCTACAATTTCAGAAAGTTTCAGAAGGAAATTTCCTAGTGTGAAGAATGTTTCTCTTTCTCATTAATTGAACTAAGGGAAAAACAAACTTTGTATATACATGCATATGAGCCATGGGCCTTAGCCTATTGGGCCTGACTAGATCAGAACAAATAATAAAGGAAAAACATGCTTATTCTAACACTCCTATATACATTAACACCTGGGTTGTCAAGTTTCAAGGAGGTCACAATTCTACCCCCATCTTGTGACTATGTTGTCATCTTCATATAGAGTGGTTAATCTATTAACCTCATACTGACTTGAACACTTGAGTGGTCATTAATCCTTAATTGGAAACATTTTGCCAAGATTATCCGAAATTATATCACTTTCCCAAACATAAGCACTGCTTTAGCATCACCAATACTAAGAATAAATTGAAGAAAGAGTATACAACAAGATTTAAATAAGCACCATTGATGCGGACAACCAGTCTGCGAGGAAGAGTTAAATCATCCCAGACATAATCAGCACTGCATGCAGGTCCAAGAAATTCTGGCTCTAACAAACCCTGGAAATTTCTCCAATAATGTGAGGGGAGGAAAACATAAAAGAATATCGAATGATTAAGTTAAAAACAAAACAAATAGAATTGTTATACAACCTTTTGATAGTAAGTTATTGATACATCATGCAAATAATTCTCGATTCGATAAGGCAGACTCAGATTTGGTGGCTTGTAGAAACTCAAAACAAGAGTAGAACCTTCTTCTACCACATGAACAGCTGCAAATTGTGTCATTTTGCTGTCTGATGTTGTAACTTCATTAGTCTGTTTCCTGAATTTCAGAAAAAAATGTCCAAGTGAAGCTATACACACTGGCCCAGACCAACCCCATCCAGGCTCGTTTGTCTTAATCTGAATATATAACAAGGAATTGTCATCGGAACTTCTGTGCTTTCTGATAAAATGCTCAAATACATTGAATTCTCTTGTCTTGCTAAATCCTTCCTTCAGCTGTAGTGGCCTTCGTTGTTTGCTGTCAATGGAAATAACACCTTCCACCTCATCCTTCATAGACAGCTAAATTACTTACATTACTGAAGAAAAAAGACACACACTTAAACTGGTTTGTACTGAAAGCATACCTGAAAATAGCATTGACGAACAGTGATACATGCTTCTGATTCATTACAAATAATATATCGTGGAACCAAAGTCACCGTTTGTGATGGCACAACAATTTCACGTGAGGAAGGACCGGTAGACACTCCAAGCTTTGTTACAGATTTAACCCCAGATCCTTCTTCTTTCTTAAAGCTTACTTCTGTAAGGCCTGATAAAGAATCCAAGTCTAGCAGTGCCTCAGATGTATGATCCTCCAACAATTTCAGTTGCACTTTTTTGGATCTGGAAACAGAGAGTAAGATAAGACACTGCAAAAAATACAGAAACATAATAATTCAAGCAAACCTAGTAGCATTACAGGAAAGTACAAATTTGAAATATCAAACCAACAAGTGATGGACAATAAGCCATCTTACTTTAAGAACCATGATCTGGTTGACTTTGGAGGCAAACATAAGCCTAGCTCCGAAGGAATGTTCAAATTTAAATTGTCTAATTCAGTTCTGCATATGGAGAGCCAACCAATATGTCAATGGACAAAGATGAGATTAATGTGCCTATTAACTGTCTAAAGTTGTAGGAGTCACCTCACTAGAGGCCACCGTTTAGTCGCAAGAACATAAATTGGAATATCTGTATCATTCTTAATGGAATAGGATGTAAAAGCAACCACCTGCAGGCAGCACCACAGATTCACTAGATATTCGAGTAACTGAACCAATGCATAATATAGAACTTCACAACTAGATACCAATTTTACTTGATCTTAATGAAAATAAGGCTAGCATAATAACCTCCAGCATGCCCCGGTTCCCCCGGTACAATCTCAAGGTTGCGAAAAACTTTCCTCCATCAAAGTCCAAATATATATCCAGATGTTGGAGATCATTACTCTGCTTCAGTAACTTCTTCACACAATCCCCACTATTTACCGTCTTGGAACTTGATTTACAAGCAGTTAGAGTAACAGTGAAGTATATAACAGCTGGATTGGCATAAAACTCAACAGTTGAACCACATGATATTGTTGCCTGCTTCCCAATATTTTCATATCCAACCTGATTCGACTGATCTTCACCACAATTAAAATTAAAAGTCAATTCAGTGTTAAAAAGGAATACAATCTTCAAAGCATGCATTTCTTTACCTGTTTCACTTAAAAGGACATCTATCTCAGAGTGCAATAAATTGGTCATCCGTACAGTAGGAAGAAGATATATTTCTTTCTGCTCTTGCAATGAAACTGGTGAATTCTCGTTTTTAAAATCAGCTGCCGACTTACCAGTTGCAACAGGGATATCTCTGGAAATTGTCTGAATGAAAAAATGCATATTAGCAACAAAAACACCCTCAGACTTGAGGATGCAATGTGCAGTGCTAAAGGAACATTTAACTGATTTTACAGATAATGCCTTGCGAACTCTGTAATTCAATTTATCAAATATTCCAGATAGACGGACAGCTTTTCCACCTTTAATAGGATCTGACCATTCCACAGAAAGAGAACTTTCAGAATTTATCAATTCCTGTGTCATTTTGGGTCTAAATGAAAATAAGAAATTACCTGAAAACGAAAATTAATCATTAAACCCCATTTACTCAGGATAAAGGTCGAATGATTCTCAGAAGAACAGAAAATAATAGATACTTCAGCAGGAAAAGGAAAAAAAAAAAAAAAAACTAATAATGATGTAATAAGCAGTATTCAACTTAACCCATTGATCATGCATCTAAAGAAAGGGGCAAAAAAAAAAGGAGCCTTTACTCTGTTTGGAACTTAAATGCACTTTTAATGCTTTTCCACAGACTTATTTTAGTTTTCTCATCCATTTTTTCAAAGAAAACTTCTGTGAGCTGAATAAATTGTTAGGTATATAATGAAGTCATTAATGAGCCTTCACCTAAAAGCTTAAGCCTTTGGGAAAGTTGGTCCTTAACATGGCATTAACACAGTATCATCCACTGTGACCTGTGTCTAGGTTTCCACTGTATTGAGTTCCATAGAACTCCTTTGCATTTTCTTTCCCATGTTTTCTCCCCATAAATTCTATTATCCTGTTTTTCTAGAAATTCTAGTGTTTCCATAAAACTATATTAATTCCTCTGTGTTAGAAAATCAGATAAATATCTGATGATATCTTTTCATATCTTAGAATATTTTAGAGTATCCTAGATGATCTCTTAGGATTTATTTCTTATTTATATTTTATGATTTGTTTCTCTATTTGATTAAGACTAGGATTCTACTTTTAGTATAAATAGGATTATTAGGGTTGTCTTTTGTAATCACATTATCACCACATCAAATCAATATCAGTCTTATTACTTGCTAGTTTATTTCTCTCTTTTCCTCCTTTCCCTATAAAACCTTCCACTTCAACACTCTGTTTCTCTTTAGTCGGAATCAGAGTTCTCAGCTTCTCTGCAACACTCCTCTGTTTCGAGGCTTGGGATCCAATGCTTTTGCAGGAAATGGGTGGTTAGAGCTGCCACAAAAGGTGCAACCGACTAGTAGGGAGTAGTTGTCAGTTGTAATGGTGAACAGTGGCTGTTAGATAAATAGGAAGTTACCAGTAGGTTTTACTTTCATTAATTACATTTTTTTATTCTTTCTGTACCCGTACATTCATAACAGCTTGCTCAGCAAGCTCTCTCCTGTCATAATAAAATCAGAGGACAGTGACTAAATGTCACAATTTTTCCTCTTCAATATTCTGGGTTTCTCTTTTTTCTTACTCTAATAACATGCCACACAGAGCTTGGGTACACAAACCCTAGCCTTCTACCAGCTTGGCCCACTGCCAGCAGTGAACAAGCACCTGCTACCCACAGTGAACCATTACCAGTGGTGAACCTTCTCAGGTGTGTCACACACCAGTCATTGTCATTTATATCATTCTCTAGTCGTACATGCCTCAGGTGTGTTTGGGATCTTCAGATCGGTGGGACCAAGAAGTCTTGCGGCCAATCTTCTCCGCACACACCTCTCATCTTCCTTTCACGTAGCCTTCACGTGCCACATGTGCAGGCAGAGGTTTCTTCCAAGGCTGTTTTCCTGCCTATTTCCAGCCAGTTTGAATCATTTTCAGTACAATGGTCTCTTCCCTTGTTTTTCTTCAAACCGCAGTTTCGGTTTCCCTTGTTTTCTTCAAACTCCAGTCTCAGCTCAACATTTGTCTCCGGTAGATACACAAGGGTACCTAACCTATGCTTTCTCCACTGTTATGAACTTGGTTAAAACAAAGATTACCTCAGATTGAGAGACTCGGGGATTACATTCTTAAAACAGAGGATCCCGAAACTGATCCTCCTATACTCATGAATTATATCACCTCATTCTCTACAAACAAACTGGATGGAACAAACTATGCTCTATAGGCGGCAGAGATTGAGTTATGGCTCCTAGCTGACCCCATTCTTGACTTGGCAGATTTCCATTAAGCTTCCAGCACCATTGCGTGCTCGGTTGCAGTAAGTGCAGCACAACTTGTCATGGTTGAGTCTTTATTAGAGTATACGTATATAAGCTGTATAGCTCCAGTAGGTTGTTAGGATTGTAACAACTGTAACAGCTGTCAAGTCAGCTCAACTGATTCTGTTATGCAGTGCACACTATCTATATATAGTGGCACTCATTGTATCATTCAGTTTAAGAAATAATATTCAGATTCAGT
This sequence comes from Echinosophora koreensis, assembly GCA_035048595.1. Lineage (NCBI taxonomy): Eukaryota > Viridiplantae > Streptophyta > Magnoliopsida > Fabales > Fabaceae > Echinosophora > Echinosophora koreensis. The sequence continues at coordinate 1,763,194 of JAPCYP010000069.1, forward strand.
TTCCTTTCTCTCTCCTTTTCCCTCTCTTTCTGTTTCTAATATGGTATCTAGAGCTTAAGTTCGAGGCCATGACTTCCGCTTCCAATCACGATCCTCCGCAGCCGCCGTCACCGCAGGCGCAATCACAGAGTTCGATGTCCAATTTCTCTTCTCTCGTTAGCAACTCTCTTCACTGGAAGCAAGATGTTGATGTTGTGATTTGTGCGAATAGGCTCGAAAAGTTCATTGCATACCCTAGGGTTCCTCTGCAATACCTCAGCAACGACGACCACATCGTTGATCGTACCAATTCTGGTTTTCTTGAGTGGGAGGCGCAAGATCAGCACCTGTTTGATAAAATGCCTCAGACACGGCATCCACAATTCTCTGCTCATTATGCTCCTAATCAGTTACAAAATTTTGCCCAGCACCTGTTTGATAAAATGCCTCAGACACAGCATCCACAATTCTCTGCTCATTCTGCTCCTAATCAGTCACAAAATTCTGCTCAGTCACAACACACTCCAATGGCCTACACCTCTTTTCAGCAAGCTTCCAGTTCAGCCAATCCACCACCACTGCCTCTGACATGGAAGCACTCCAATTCTGTTCCTCAGGCTGCATTCTCACACAATACTCAACCTGGTGGTTCCATGGCTATGGTAGCTGCTGGATCCAATCCTTTAGCAATGGCTGCAACAGGTTCTGGTTCAGATGCTGGAGTGTGGTATGTTGATAGTGGTGCCACTCACCATGTTACTGCTGACTTAGCTAATCTTCAACAGCAGCAGCAACCAAGCAATTGTGGTCTGGACCAAGTTTATATGGGTAATGGTCTTGGCCTTTCCATTTTATCAACGGGCTCTGCATGTGTTAACTCTCCTCATGTTCCTAGTGTTATTCTTCAGCTTAATGACATTCTTTATGTTCCCAAAATCACCAAAAATCTTTTAAGTGTAAGTAAGTTTTCAAAAGACAATCATGTTATCTTTGAGTTTCACTCTCATGTCTGCTATGTCCTCTCTCCGGTCAATAAACAGGTTTTGTTAACTGGCAAGGTCAATTCTCAAGGTCTATATGTCTTCTCTCAACTCTCAGTGGCAAGCAAGTCTGCTCAAGCTTTCCCTACATGTCTTAGTGTTACTAGTTGTCATGTTCCTACTTCTATTGAAAAGTCTAATTCCAGTTGTAATCAAAATCCAAGTTGCAATCAAATTGTTTCTAGTTGTAATTTCAGTACTCTTGCACCAAACTCTTACTACATTTGGCACTGTAGGCTTGGCCATGCCAATGATGTTGCAATTAAACAAATTCTCAAACAATGTAACATTCCATCTGTGAATAAAACTGTTATGGATTTCTGTACATCTTGTTGCTTTGGCAAATCACACAGGCTACCTTCTAATGCATCTACTACCACTTATGCTAAGCCTTTTGATCTAATTTTCTTGGATCTGTGGGGTCCAGCCCCTGTGCAGTCCTCTTCTGGGCACTCTTACTACTTTTCCATAGTCGATGCTCATTCAAAGTTTACTTGGCTTTTTCTACTAAAACAGAAATCAGAAACATTAACCATTTTTAAACAGTTTCTTGAAATGGTTAAAGTGCAATTTCAAATCACTGTTAAGTCTGTCCAAACCGATTGGGGGGGAGAATTCAGGCCCTTTTCTAAGTTTCTTGCTGAATTGGGCATTGTGCATCGAGTTATTTGCCCTCACACTCACCACCAAAATGGGAGTGTTGAGAGAAAGCATAGACATGTGGTAGAAACTGGGTTATCTCTACTTGCTCAAGCATGCTTGCCAATGAAATTTTGGGACCATGCTTTCACTACAGCAGCCTATCTTATCAATAGATTACCCACCCCTACTTTGTCTCACAAGTCTCCTTTTGCTGTCCTATATAATAAGGAACCAGATTATGCATTTTTAAGAGTCTTTGGGTGTGCTTGCTACCCATGTCTTAGGCCCTATAATAAGAACAAACTCCAGTTCAGGTCTTGTGAATGCACTTTCCTAGGTTATTCCTCTACACACAAAGGGTATAAGTGTCTTTCTAGTGATGGAAGACTTTACATTTCTAAGGATGTCCAGTTCAATGAGTTTAAATTTCCTTATGCCACTAAATCTAACAGTACTCCCTCCACTCCTTCTTCAGTTTGTGAATCTATTCCTCCAATTCCTCTCACTATAATTCCACCTAATGCTTTTCCACCCAGTCCTGCTCCTGTCCATGTTCCCTCACCTTCTCCAAACTTGTCTCCTCTTGGTCATCAAGCTCAGTCTACTCCTAATTCCTCCAACTCATCAACCTTACCCTCCTTACACTCAGGTCTTTCTCCCCTGTATCCTGGTTCTCCAACTTTGTATCCTGGTTCTCCAACTTTCCAACCTAGCCCTGTCTCTTCAAGTCCCTCTCCTCCACCTATTCAAAACCTGCAGCAGCCCACTAGTCTTCATCCAATGGTTACTAGAGCAAAGTCTAGAGTGTCTCAGGTTCTGTTAACACATGCTGAACCTCGTTCTCCTAAAGAAGCATTGACCATACCTCACTGGAAAGAAGCCATGCAACAAGAGTTTGATGCTCTAGTAAGGAACAACACTTGGACATTGACAGAATTGCCTTCACATAGACAGGCCATTGGCTGTAAATGGGTTTTCCGTGTAAAGGAAAACTCAGATGGGACAATCAACAAGTTTAAGGCTAGGTTGGTGGCCAAGGGATTCCATCAAAAGCAAGGTTTTGATTACACAGAGACATTTTCACCCGTGGTCAAACCTGTAACTGTCCGAGTTATCCTCACTTTGGCCATTACTAATCATTGGGACATCAAGCAACTAGATGTCAATAACGCGTTCCTAAATGGGCTTCTAGCAGAAGAGGTGTACATGGAGCAACCCATGGGTTTTACTAGCTCAAATCCAAACCAAGTGTGCAAGTTGAACAAAGCAATCTATGGCCTAAAGCAGGCTCCTCGGGCATGGTTTGAAAGATTAACTCAGGCTCTAGTTCGGTTTGGTTTTCAGTCCAGCAAGTGTGATCCTTCACTGTTTGTGCATACTTCTGGTGGCCAGAGTACATACATCCTAATATATGTTGATGACATAATTGTGACAGGGTCTTCCTCTACCCGAATAGCTCAATTGATTACAAAACTCAAATCAGAATTTGCTCTTAAGGAGCTAGGTGATTTAGACTATTTTCTGGGAGTAGAAGTCAAGAAGCTTCCCAATGGTTCTCTTCTTTTGTCTCAAACCAAATATATTAGAGACTTGTTGGCAAAGGCAAATATGGCAGATGCCAAGTCACTCCCAACTCCCATGACCAGCAGCTGCAAGCTGACCAAGTTTGGAGGCAACTACCTAGCTGATCCTACCCAGTACAGGTCCATAGTTGGGGCTTTGCAGTATGCCACCATCACTAGACCAGAATTGTGTTACAGTGTAGGCAAGGTCTGCCAATTTCTCTCACAACCCTTGGAGGAACACTAGAAAGCAGTAAAACGCATTCTCAGGTATTTGAAAGGCACTTTAACACATGGTTTATTGTTGAAACCAGCATCCAGCAGTGGCCCCTTCAGTCTGCAAGCCTTCAGTGATGCAGACTGGGCAGCAGATACTGATGACCGAAGGTCTGTATCAGGTTCTTGTGTCTTTTTTGGACCAAACTTGGTCTCTTGGTGGTCAAGGAAGCAGACCTTGGTGGCTAGGTCTAGCACAGAGGCAGAATACAGAAGCTTGGCTGCCACCACAGCAGAGGTTCTGTGGCTGAAATCCTTACTGCAAGAGTTGAAGGTTCCTGTTTTGCCACCAGTTATCTACTGTGATAACTTAAGCACAGTTTCCTTGTCTCACAACCCTGTGCTGCACTCAAGAACTAAGCATATGGAACTAGACTTGTTCTTTGTCAGAGAAAGAGTCCTTGATAAATCACTGGCTGTGTATCATCTTCCTGGACAAGACCAAGTGGCTGATGTGCTCACCAAGCCACTGACTAAAACCAGATTTGAGACTCTTAGGAGCAACCTAGGTATAGTAGATAGGTTCTCACTATGTAACCCCACCCTATGAATATAAGGGGGTATATTAGAGTATACGTATATAAGCTGTATAGCTCCAGTAGGTTGTTAGGATTGTAACAACTGTAACAGCTGTCAAGTCAGCTCAACTGATTCTGTTATGCAGTGCACACTATCTATATATAGTGGCACTCATTGTATCATTCAGTTTAAGAAATAATATTCAGATTCAGTTTCCTTTCTCTCTCCTTTTCCCTCTCTTTCTGTTTCTAATAGTCTTTGACAAACCAGGTTTTCCTCCTACAAATGTCTGCTCCAAGTTCATAACAGGGAGTCGCTGTTTTAGCTGCAGCCTATTTGATAAATTGATTACTCTAGTTTTTTGGTAGTGTAAGTCATGTCCAACTCATGACATCTTTCTTTCCCTCAACTTGTATTATGCAGTCTAAAGTGTCATTTCTTTGGCTGTGTAGCCTTTGTATATGTTCATCGACAGCATCACAGCAAACTTGATCCCCATGCTATCAAATTTGTTTTCCTGGGTTATGCTCCAAACAACAAGGGGTACAAGTGCTACCAGCCTCCAAGTCATCGTTTTTAGGTTTCCATGGTTGTTATCTTGCATGAAAATGAGTGCCTCTTTAATCGACCTCTGCTTCAGGGGAAGGACATTCCAAAGCTGAGTCCTCCTTTCTGCTTGACTTTGCTCATGAATCTATTCCTGAAGCAGTTGTAATCGAGTCTACCTGATCTTCTCTTAACGCACAGGAATGAGCATCTTCTCCTAGTATCTCACTTGAACCAGCTAAGGTCAATCCACCAAAGACCAAGGCAGCACACCAAAATTGGTATAACAGCAAACCTCAGACGTTAAAGTACTGAAGATACTAGCCCTTTTGTTTCTGAACCTGATGCTTTAAATATTCCCTTTGAATAATTGAGACTGACCCTGATGACTTTCCTATTGCTTTGAGGAAAGGGTAAAGGTCCTGTACTCAGTACCCTATTTCTCAATTTCTTCTATTCATTTAGTCTTGTAAACATGAGTGTTGAGTGCAATTCACTCAAGAAAATACAAACACTTTGACACCCAACCCTCCACATCAGTATCTTCCAAAACCTATCTCACAAAATCGTTAAAGAATGATGCCCCAGCCAAATATTTTCAAAACAGAAAGGGGTAGGTCCCCAGTTCACCTTAGCAGGCTCTAGAGCCACGGGAAAGTGGTATGAAATAAGCCAGGCATAGTCTCCTGAACCACAATAGGAAAAGCTTCTTCCCAGGTATTTGTAAAAAGAAATCTATCCACATTCTTCCCAGTCTGATCTCTTGAAGCTGACCATGTAAATAGAGCATTATTAAGAGGGAGATCTCTGAGCCCACATTCTCAGATGAAAGTGACAAAATTCTGCATGCTAGCATTAGCTCTGCCACCTCTAAGCCTCTCCATGCAAAACCTGACTGCATTGAAATTGCCTCCTAAGCACCAATAAGGCGAACAGAACACAAAAAGTTCAATTCATCCCAGAGAAGAAAGCATGATCATGGTCTGGTTGGAGCCTAAATAGAAGTGAACCACCAGTCCACCACTGCCTTTCCCTTTAACATCAAGCAAAATCTAGATGGAAAAGATTCGATCAACTGAGTCTTAATTTAGCACCCTTAAGATTTCTTGAAATTTGGGCTTGGGCCTAACTCAACCCCAAAAGCTAGCTTGTAAGGTGTGGATTGCCCAAACCTTATATGCACTACTTAGGCCATATCTCTAAGCGATGTGGGACTAAACACACCCCTCATATCTAGCACAATGAAGGTGCTGGTGGCTGCAATGAAGGCAGCACAAAGTTGTCGCAATTAAGGCAACCAGGGGCAGACCGCAATTAAGGCGGATTTCCAACACACCCCCTCATGCCCAGGCCCAGGCCCAATGGGGCTGGAGCGTGGATGATGCGGGCAACCCAACAACGGATTTAGGATAGGCTCTGATACTATCTTGAAATTTGGGCTTGGGCCTAACTCAACCCCAAAAGCTAGCTTGTAAGGTGAAGATTGCCCAAGCCTTATATACACTACTTAGGCCATATCTCTAGGCGATGTGGTACTAAATACACCCCTCATATCTAGCACAATGAAGGTGCTGGTGGCTGCAATGAAGGCAGCGCAAAGTTGTCGTAATTAAGGCTACTAGGGGCAGACCACAATTAAGGCGGATTTCCAGCAAGATTGCATGATTTTAAAAGCTTGATTGAACGTCAATACTAGAGAATAGTAAGGAGGAAAAAATCTGAGAGAAAAGAAAAGGAAGAGCAGTCAATAAAAGCACATGCGGATAAATCTGCATACCAACACTTAGAGACATTAATGCCCGCTTAACTCCCCCAGAGAAGTTTATGGCATCAAACATCGCCGTGGAATCATCAATAGAATCCCCTGGTTTTAACAACACAGATGCAAACTCATCTTCCTTTGGATCGGGTCGTTGGAATTGAAGTTCCATTGAAAATCCAGTTTCGTTATGTATTCTGATCAAAGGAGAAACCACAACCGACAAACCAACCTAATAAAATAATAAACACAAAAATCATCAAGGCATAAATAGATGTAGATGAGACAACCATTAGAAAGGATTTAGATCAAAATGGCCACCATGAAGATTAGTTTTAGACAGAACACACTGGTGTTGTTTCCATGTAGTCAACATGAATAATAATTTTATTTAATTAATTTAATAATTAAATAAAAGTAAATTACTGGAAATATTATATGTAATCTTTTTTTTTTTGACGAGATGTAATCGTTTTTAATATTATATTATTTATTATAATATATTTTTTAAAATATTTAATTATTTAGTTCTAATAATTACTTTAAAAATTTATATTACACCAAATTTGAACTTGCTGCTTATAATTGAGAAGGAATTACTTAGGTGCAGAACAATGATATTTGCATATTTACCTCTGAATTTCTAAAAACCCTAACTACAAACATTGGCCCAGGGAAAGTTCTTGAACCTGTTCAATCAATCATGAAATGGATAAGAACAACCCTGTCAGAAATTACATGATCTCAAGGATGCACACCTTCAATAAATCAACCACAAATATAAAGAACGTAGAAGATCTTTAACCACCCAATTCTTCTACCGTGGTTAAGAAACCACATCATAATGAATAAATAGGCAATATATTTTTACTAAACATTTTTCTTCATGATCAGACAATCACACTGATATTTTTTAGAATTCAAGAATGCTGAGAAACCAGCAAGAATACATTAGAAAGTAAAGGAAAATCCAGAGAGAAAGAAAAGATAGGAGAGAGGTGGTCAAATCTGATATTCAATTTTCTACAGATATTGAGATTGATCACATTTTATAAAAGAGAAACTTGATGCTGGAATTATTTGTTTGTCGTTTATTCCCTCCAATCAACAGATGGCTGAGTCGATATCTTGACCAAGGGCCTCGCTAGAATTCACTTTGATAGATTGATAAGCAAGTAGGATATGATTAATATCTATGCACCAACTAGAGGGGAGTGTAAGAATATTAGGAGAAAATTCAGGGATTTTATCCCTAGAATAAAAGGAGAATAATCAGGGATTTGATCCCTTGTTTTCTGTTATTTTATTTCCTTTTTTTCTTCGTAATTTGCTTCCTTCTTTCCTGGTTATTTTCTTGGAACTGAGGATTGTATTTTTTTCTTCTCTATTTAAGCAGTGTACTTAATCAGTCTGAAATAAGATCAAGATTGAATATTTATCTTCTTCTATCTATATTTCAACATTAATATCTCACAGAAGGCACTGCACTACTTGAGAAATGTAATTCATATACTTGGGAGGCAATAAACAGCACTAGAAAGGACCAAAAGAAACAAGAATTGTTATTCATTTTGACAAGGAGCCATAGTAACAAAAACCACCATCAAATAATTTTACTATAAAGCATTAGGTAATCTCAGTTTACATATGCCAGCCTAATGATAATGCATGTGCAAGAAAGTGGTTAAAAGAGACCTTCTTTCGACATAATTCGTGTTCTCCAAGCAAAAGTCTGCGCTTGTGAAAGTAAGACATGAATAGAAGAAGTTGCAAACGAGCCAAAATCAGCAAGCTGGATAGAAACAGAAGTTGCTGCTTCTGAATCTTGATTTCTGAAATCAGAGAGCCTCCTGTCAGATAAAAATCACAAACTCACAGTCATCAATCAAACAAACAGGAATCCAATATTAACCATTAAAATTTCGATCTCCAATGACGAATATGAATCAGAACTAATTTAATTACATGGTCTGAGTCATATGCTAAAAATAGAAGAGAGAGAAGGTACAGAAGAGAAAGGGAAAATGAGATCCTTTGAGAAGCTTCTCATAACATCAAACACACGCGGAACCCAAGGCAGTGTATTGAATTGAGATTATTAAAAGACTATTTATGGATAAATAAGTCCAATGGATTTTAAAAATCAATTTAAAAATGTAATAACATAAGATTTTTTTACAATCAAGATTTAATACGTTTGGATTTTAAAAGATTTATAAGGACGGGTAATTCAAGCTCGTGAAATCATTCAGAGTCTTTTGAACATGACCAACATATTCCTACAACCAATAAGCAACGCCACAATTAGTGTTTTCATCATATCATCATTTTATCAAACACATAAGGGGCATACCATACTTTCACGGAAGCAGCAATGGATGGGAGCATGAAACGACATCATCGCATGCAAGGGAAGGGGGTGAAGAAGGCATTAGAGTGGGGGGGAAGTGGTTGTTTGAAGAGGTTTTAGAGCAAAGAATACAAGAGTGCGGGAACAGTAGCCATAAAGGAGTGTGTACTTCCAACTTGAACACAATAGAGCTTAGCATAGGATGGTTAGTACGTGGGTTTTGAGAAAGGTATTGGGGTTTGGATTGAAGGGACAGGAGAAGGAGAAAAATCTTTGTTAAAGTCTGATGGGTAAGGGTGAGATTTCTTATAGGGTTTGGTATTTATATAGTTTATCAATCATATATAGCGGTGCATAACAGCCAACCTGAAAAACTGCTATAGCGAGATAGCGGGAGCGGGTAGCCACCATTGCAAAGTCTATATGTGACATCCGGGGCTAACAGGGGCAAGGAGTGGTCGTCGGTGCAAGAGATGAAGCACGAACAAGGAGCGGCTCCTGGCAACCTTTTAGGCGGAGGGACATGTGACGTGAGCGAACCGATTCCACAACGAATGAGAGGGAACCTGAGACTGTAGATATGGGACTGCACAGTTGAGGGGATCCTGAGACTCTGCGGGTATAGGACTGTGCAGTTGAGAGAAGCTTCAAAGAATTGACCTACATCATTATTCCAACAAGACTCATCTTCTTTTCGAGAGCCCATCACTTATAACTCTAAAGTTAAGCATGCTTGGCTTGGAACAATTATGGGATGGGTGACCTCCTGGGAAGTTTTCCTAGGAAACGTGTGAGGTAAAAGCACACTAAAAAGACCTGTGTTGGTTTGTGGGGACAGTCATCAATGTGGAAAGCAGTCTGGGATGTTACAAATGGAGAAGCGGGACCTCTCCCAGTATGGTATGATTCGGGGACGAACCAAGCAGAAGCTGGTAGGCATGTGACACATGGGGCTGACGAGGGTGGAGAGTGGTCGTCGGTGCAAAAGATGAAGCACGGACAAGAAGCGGCTCCTGGCAGGCTTCTAGGTAGAGGGACACGTGAACAAACCAATTCCACATCAAAATGAGAGGGAACTTGAGACTGTGCAGGTATGGGACTGCACACTTAAGGGGATCTTGAGATTGTATGGGTATGAGACTGTACAGTTGAGAGAAGCTTAAAAGAATTGATTGATACTACATATTCCAACAAGATGCATCTTCTTTTCGGGAGCTCATCACCTAGGAACTCTAAAGTTAAGCGTGCTTGACTTGGAGCAATTATGGGATGAGTGATCTCCTGAGAAGTTTTCCTAGAAAACGTGTGAGTGAGGACAAAGCACGTTGAAAAGACTCGTGTTGGTTGGTGAGGACAGTCATCAATGTGGAAAGCAGCCCGAGATGTTACACTATACATGAAGGCAAGCCAATACACAGCAAGCTCTGAAGCACCTGAAGTAGTTTTCTCCCCCGTGTCGGTATCGGATATGTATCCGATACAGAGATGCTTCGACATGCCAAGAGTACGTATCAAAGGAGTATCGAAAACGTTTTTTCTAAATAAAAAAATTTGATACTCGTAACGTGAGTACCCCGTCGATACGCCATGGGTATGCCATCGATATGCTGGAAGGTCAAATATAGATACCCCAGATAGGAAATCACACATTTTTGGTATAAGAAGCTGCAATTTATATTTTCATGTGGAAGAACATAAGCCATCCCTGAAGAAAAGAGAGATCATTTGCCCATTCTTATCAACATGGTGCATACTGCATCCCTTCTTTATCGCCTCTGCTGTTTTGCCCTTCTTGCCCATTCTTATCTTGCTATGTGCACCATCTTCTCTTACCTATTTGGCTATTTCTTATTTAGTTTACTGTTTCTTTACTAACCCACCGACTGGGTGCATGACCTTTACTTACCCACCCACCACTATGTCTTTTACTTACCCACTCACCATCATTTCCTTATCAAGTGAGTGAGTCACGCACCATCATGTCTTTTTTTTTTTAAAATTATTTAATTGTTTATTTATTTAATAATATGTTATTTAACAATGTAAGTCTTTTGACTTGCATCAAATCTGGACCGTCGAAGTTAATTTATCTGATGGGTCAAAAATTTTCAATTAAAAATATATAAAAAATAATAATCAAGTGTCGTGTGCCCATTTTACCTCTTTTTTTTTTCCTCACCTCACCTTCCCTTTTTCTTCTCGGTTAGAAGCAACAAAGTTTCTCTTCTCCTTCCACCCCACACCGCCATTGCACCCTGCCACCATCGTTGCCACCACTGCCCCCTGCTGCCGCATCTGCCCACTGCATTGCCGCTATCCACTGCGCTACCGCTGCCGATAGTTGAACCCCAAGATTTTCTTTCCGCCACCGCTGCCCATTGTTGAACACCAGGATTTTCTTTTCGTTCAACGTTGCCACCCCATTCTTGAACACCTCGATTTTCTACCGCCACCGTGTAACTCTTTTCGTTGTACATGATGTTGGTATAAGTTGTTCACATTATTGTGTTTTGGTCTCTGTGCATCTCTACTCTATTGAAAACCTTATCCAATTTTTTCCTGTGGATTGAAGAGGGTGTTGCTGTAGATAAGACCGCTCCTGTGCTGAGAAAATCATTAGCTTATGGTGGTCCTGGATGTGGCCTTCATGAAAGTGCAAAAGTGAATGAGAAGCGAGAGGGTAAACAAATGTCGTTGGGCGGGGCAAGAGGTCGAGAGAACGGCTTCAGAGAGGTGGCCACGGGAAGAGGCATCGAGGAAGGACTTGACGATGAAAAAATATGGTGTTCAACAATGGGCAACGGCGGCTGCAGGGGGCGGGGGGCAGCGGTGAGAAGAAAATGGGAAGGCTGAATGAGGGGAAGAAAATTTGTCAAAAGGGCACATGAAACTTTAGTCTTTTATCTTTTTTTTTTTTGAATTTTTATTGTAAAATTTTGAACCATCAGATCAATTAACTTTGACGGTCCAGATTTGGTGTAAGTCAAATGACATACACCTCATGTCAACGGATCCTCTCTCTCTCTCTCTCTAACCATCAGATCAATTAACTTTGACGGTCCAGATTTGGTGTAAGTCAAATGACATACACCTCTCTCTCTCTCTCTCTCTCTCTAACCATCAGATCAATTAACTTTGACGGTCCAGATTTGGTGTAAGTCAAATGAGATACACCTCATGTCAACGGATCCTCTCTCTGACGTACTGTATCCTATATTTTTTAAGGGAAGACGTATAGATACGATACTCGTATCGTATCTGTGCATCATAGACAGCAAGACAGCAACAAAATGAAAAAGAATGGAGTTCAAGAACAGAGCAGAGACATGCGAAAAGAATAGGGTCGTTGCGAACAAGGGGCTGTGAAGAGCACTTAGCACAACAAAGTTACCACAATACAACTGGGTCTCCCAAAAAGGCTGAGTTTGGCTTGAAAAATGGTGGGCTGTCATAATATTAAGCTTCTGTGTCATGGGAACTGTGGAGCAGAAAACAAATGGTTGGAGAAGATGGGTTTGTGACCCTAAATGACTTCTTACTCAAAAAAAGGTAGGAAATGACTAAAAGGTCACTAATGACTAAGGGCCGTTTGTTACGGATTAAAAAAAAAGTGATTTTGACATTCAATAATTTAAAGATTATCTTTTAGAGATTTTAAAGAAAAGCAGAAGTTATTTTGTGTTTGTTTACAATCATAAAAATCATTTTTTTTAAAGCTAGTTAATGATTTTTTCCAAAAGCTAAGGAAAGTAGCTTTCCATTTTAACCATAAAAATGATTTAAAAAAACATCTTTGTGAAAATCTTAAACAAACACAGTAAAACCTCATTAAAAATGATTTTTTACTTTAAAAAATGATTTTTTCTTTAAATAATTTGTAACAAACACACTCTATATGTCCTTTAAAAAAATGGGCAACTGCTGAAAAGGATGACAGATTCGAGATTTTGCTCCTCGCATCAGATTGCGTCCGCAAAGGATGCGATAGCAACGCTACGACCTGGACGTCGCAGGGAGGCTGTGCAATGCAACGTGGCGGCGCGATAGTGGCGCTATAGCACGTTATTGACTACCTAGGGTATTTATGTCTCCCACTAAAAAGTCAATCAATTCCACATTGAAAAAAAAAAAATCCATCGAAATTAGCAAGTTTTTGAATACCAAAAGACTTTAGTTATTTGTTCAAAGTCTTGATTAAATATAACTAGATTTGGACACCACCTTTAAAATATCCTAATAGCCCAAATTGAATACCACAAAGGCTTGTTTAGATTATTTAAGTCTTAATTGAATACCACAAGACTTATTTATCCCAAAATAATCTCTTTAAAAACCTAATTGAATACAACCCCCAAGTATATCAAGACCTACCATCCAATAAACTATCAACCTAGATGAAACAAAAATCAAGGTCTTGGATCAAATAGTCAGATTCACAATCAGAATGGTTCTGAATATTTTTAATAAACATTTATCAAGAATATTTTTCATAAAACAAATAATCAGGAATACCCATGCTATGTATGAAAATCACAATTAAATTAATGTGAGAATAAAAGTTCTTTTCTTTGCAGCCACACTCTTCAGTATAAAAACAAGGACCATAAATAGTCACGTTTGAATATTTGACATTTGGTAATGTCATTTACAAGGCAATGAATTATAAACAACTGCGTACCTTAATAAAATGGAGGCAGACTGTTTTCTGGGTATTGTCACTCTTTGATGATTAAACTGTAAAAGAAGATTTAGGCCAGACTGATTCTCCACCTGCCAACTAGCAAATATTATTAGTTGATCATATTGATACCAACCACACCATCAATTTAGTGGTGCTTAGAAAATTGGCATATTTTGACTTATGAAATTAAGTTAAATAGATGGTAGTGGACAAGACATCAACGAAGAGAAGTTTAAACAAAACTTATATGGTAAAGCAAAAATGGAAAAAGAGAGAAGGAACATCAATTAGGTCTTTTTATTTCTTTCTAATGGTAAAAATCACATGGATGTACTAGTTCTAGAACCTTGCAGCAGTTAGCCAGAATCATGGAGCCTCGCAGCGAATAAGGACCAGACAGGTTCAATTTCGCAATCATGAAGAGAAGCACATCCAATGAATTCTCACTTAGGGATACGTCCAGCTGCCCAGATGATCACGAAGTTTTAGAAAATAGTGATATAATGTCCAACTGAAAGTAAAGTACCATAAAATCAGATAAAACTTACAACCTCTTTAACTCTGCAGAAGTAATTAACAGGAACTGCATGAGAAACATATTCTGAAAGCTGGGTTTGAACATCAGACCGGTAAAAAATGCAAATTTCAGTGGGATGGATAAGTTCTCCCCTAAAATTTAAAAAAAAATGTATTTCAGTTAAAATGCGTGTGGTAAAAAGGAAGTTTACAATTCAAATGGGCATGTGGCTAACCATAAGTTTCTTTGAGCATCAAAATAATCTACTACTGCACTTAATGTGCATATGACCCTGGATTTTGTTGCTAAACTTTGTATAGTAAGTTGTGTTTTGTTGATGAACACGCAAATGAGAGGAAAGAGATCTTCTGTATCTGAAAGCTCATGAACAATATTAAGAGAAATTTTCTCAATTTTAATATCAATCCAAGGAAGTTTTCCATCCTGCCAAGAAATACTATCTTCATTGGTGTGCAGACTAGTTTGCGGAGCCATTCTAGGGCAGCAGCTAGCTGTCTCTGAAACATCATAAGCAACAGAAAGATCATGAAAAACTTTGAACTTGATTGGATTCCCAGGCTTCCTGACAAACTCTGGAGCACCATCCACGAAAGCAACAGCAGAATTATTCCTTTGGTTCACAAGGTAGAAAGTTTTCTTCACTGATTGATTGCAAGCCTCCCAGTCAGTAACTCCTTCATAACTTTCACCGTGAGGGGGATAGACTCTCCAAAGTGCGCATCCTCCATCATTATTACAAGAGATGTCAACAAAACATGATCCTGGACGACAATTCAATCTCAACGGCACACCCATATCGCTCTTAGCAAACAATGATATCAAGGAAAACCACAAAACTGAAGACTTCCATCTCCTTTGGGTGCAGTGTTTGACCTACAGAGAAGTGTTAGTTGCTACATGTGCTACATAATCATCATAACACCAGAAAAACTAAGAACAAAAGATATTTACAACCAGAGAAAATTTAGATCACAGGAAATTTTAGCTCAAAAAACTGAGAGTGAAAGACAGCAGACACTGCTACTGTAATTCACAAATAAAAGCCTGCACATCAAACCACTGAAATTTGGCACAGCATCTTCACGATTGAACTAGATGATTTCATAGAACACAAATTTCAAACCATATCCACATCTTACACAAAAAAATTACACCAAGCACAACAACTAGCAGCATTACTGCTTTCAAATCATTTTATGATACGTGACTAATGAAGATATTCTAAATACCAATCCTACAGCACTATAAACCCTAGTGCACTGTTAAGGCCCTAAACAACTGATAACTATAAGGAGAGAGATACCTGCAGAATTTGCAGCAATTGACAGATAGAGCTACTGAATTAACAAAGATTTTGAAAAATTAGACAGCCAGATATGCTGGACTTATTTCATACCCTGAAAAGAGCCCTTTCTCCTACAAGAGAGTAATGAATAACGCCACCTATACTGAAAGTCTTTTGTTCACCTTCAACTGCAAAATACATATGTTGGTTGGCATCTTGAATAGCAACAATTGCCCCTACACAATATCATTGCTAATTACAACTGTAATTTCAAAAAAGATTACAAACAGATAACATAAAGCATGAGTCTTAAGTACCATTGGGAATTAATGTTTCCAAACTATTGTCAACTTCATGGGTAGTGGACCAGTGATTTCTCTCCAATTCTTTTGTTGTATTCTGACTGGGTACCCCAGAGAGTGAGGAGGCCATTGACAAAATTGTCTGGCATAATGACACAGGATTTAGAACAAATGCAACATATCTTAGCAGTACATGCAAGAACAAAAATGAATAATACAAGACTTCCAAATCTTATTTTAAAAAACAGCACAGACAACTACCAACTAAACCTTACAATAAATTAATAATAGGAATGTAAAACGTTCACCTGAATTTCAGACAAAGAAAGTGTCATATCGAAACCTGAAAGAGAACCAATGCCAAACCAACGCCTAGACAGATGCAAAGAACCATTATCTGGCCTCTCAAGTGACATGGTAGCTCTTAAATCTTTCAAAATTTGGTTCTGATGACTTAACTGAACAGGAACAGGATCTCTTGAACTACTTGCATCACTAACTGAGTTAAATTCACCAACATTCTGAGCAGATTCAAGGTGAGGTGACAAATCTTTTGATGTGAGAGGAGAAAAATGAGGAATTGCTGTTTCATCTTCCACTTTCTCGTGAATAAATTGAGAGAGAATTGACAAATGAGAAGGGTCAACTGTCAACTTCCTCCCAGTAGTTGCCAATTCAAATTTCAGATGGATGTCAACCTCCAGTACAATTTCTCGGATACCACCTGCAGTGGTGAATTGCATATTTAACAAAAATAATTGATGTTACACTACACGACTAGAGGACAGGTTAATTACCAGATTCATTTTCAAGTGCAAAAACAAGAATAGAGTGAGACAAAGAGAAGTCAAATGCATCTGGCAATGCACTTTCAGCTTGTTGAGATGTGCAAGTCCCTTGATAATTCTCATCATTAAGAATATAGCTCCCTTTGCCATGCTCTCCCTTCTTGATGCCTTTACTAGATTGCTGTGCATCAGAAACGAGATTGCCAATATAATGAAGATATGAATAATATTTATCAATGGCCATTCCCAAAGATGTTGTTTCAAGAACAATCAATCCACCCTGCCCAATAACATTTATAATTTAGTACGATAAAACGTAAACTGTACATCTTGAAATGTTAGCATTGACAGAAAACAGATTTAGTTGTAAAATAGATAAAGACTTTGAGATCCAATTTGTAATAAAGGCTCGAAACAAAGATGCAAGAACATGCCTGAGAAATTATTATGCCCTCTCTAGCTCCTCAAATTATTACCTGGATGTCCCAGGATATCATCTGAAACTCTCCACCAATAGAAAGTGAAGACAAAAGCTCATTCGATTGATGTGCTGGAACCAGATTACTCTTAATTGAGCATCTACCTATGAAGACATTTGTCACTGCAATATTTATTCGTAACCAGGGACTTGCTGAAGCTGGCATGCTAATATTTGCAGGAGATTGATTATTTGACAGTTCAAAGACTGTCAAATTGGTTTCTCGTATCACATAAGATATATTACCATCAGAATTAGAACTTCCAAGTGTTTGGCTCCCACTTCCTGAGGATGAGGTACTTTGAATAACACCCAAGCCTAAAGTAAATTTGCAACCAGAAAGTGATATTTCATGTAAACAATTAACAGATTGCAATAGCAAATTTTTAAGTAAAATATAATCATTGTTGTTTCCAATCGAATTCTGGTATTTAAAAACAGAAGATATGATTCCTGATGAATCAATGAGGAGATCCATTTTCCCTTCTTCACAAGATATTACAATAGTTGTCTCCTGAATAGAAATCCAAATTCCACAGTCAGGTAACTTTTGCACAGCCATTTTGTTTCCAGTTAAAATGTCAAACTTTCTGGTCGAACTCTCCACATTATCACTTGTCCTAGAATTACAAAGAATGACATCTATCAACTTGAATCTGCAGGTCCCTTTGATAAAAAAATGGAACATGTGATTTGTCAGTAAAGCTCCCTGTATAGTTCCCTCAGTGCTATCGGTTTCTGCAAACAATGCTTCTTGTTTCACAATTTCACGATACATGCAATCAACATCTTCAAAGCTACTAAACAGATAAGATACGATAGAAGACAAACTTGCAACTGCCTGTTAAAAAGAAAAAAATATTCTTTAGTCATAACTTAGAAATGTAACTGCATAAATTAGAATAGAGCTGAATTTGTGAAATATACTCTTGAACATAAAAGAAAAAGGAAAGCAACAATAACCACAGAAAGAGTATCAGTAGCACTACTTCAGCGTTTGAATAGAGCAAATTTCCTTCTTGATAAACCCCTTTGAAAGTCCAAAGCACCTTCTAAAGCCAAGATGCATAGTTACATGTATCACCACATCAGTATCGGATTCGAGATCAGTGTGACTCAGGAAAATGGGATTTCCTGAGGGTTTGTTACTTTGTTTGAGAGTTGGGAGGGCAAGGGTTTGAGGAGGAAGGAAGGGGGACAGAATGGATGAAACTCTTGACAAATTGGTGTCAGAGGCTTTGATACCATGCCAAAAACCATATCTCCTAATGTGTTTGGTTCAAAGAAGGGGAGGGGAGGGAAAATAGCACTTTCATGTTTGGTTCAGAAGGGGAGGGGAGGGATTTTAAAACAAATTTCTTTTAAAACCATTATAATTATTTATTTCAAAATAGACAGGTGGGGATATTTTAGTCAATACGTGTCAAATGTTTTAAAATCCATCCCCTCCTTCCAAATCCCCCCAATATTGGAAAGGAGCCAAAATTGACTTAAGAAGGGATTTTGCTCCCCTCCCCTCCAATCCCCTCCAACCAAACACTACGTAAAAGTTTAGGCTATTTCGTAGAGGCCCAAGTATGATTTTATATTATAACATACAACACAAAGCTCTTTCTCCACATGTGTTTTATGTGTCGATCAAGTTCAATAACTTCACATTTATTTTTACACATTTACCAAAGAAACCCTAAACAACAACAATAAATCCCAACCATCTATCGTCCTAAGTCAAATAATTTAGTTATCTGACAAATTTTTTGAAAAAAAAACATCTTAAGACACCAGCCTGCCTGCAATTCTTCTACAAGGTTAAATAGGGATTACTTATTACTAGATAAATAAGTAGTAGTGGTGTATACATTAGGGATAACCTAATAAGCTAATACTTTTCTAACAATGAATTTATTCATATATATTATATGACAGAACAATAAATATCATTTGACCTAACTAGGGAGGTAAAAAAATCACCTTATAGATCATAT
Source organism: Echinosophora koreensis (assembly GCA_035048595.1). NCBI lineage: Eukaryota > Viridiplantae > Streptophyta > Magnoliopsida > Fabales > Fabaceae > Echinosophora > Echinosophora koreensis. The sequence continues at coordinate 1,781,924 of JAPCYP010000069.1, forward strand.
ACACCTCATCCAAAAATGAGAAAGCAGTGAATCCTCCAGCTGTTATATCCACAGCAGCTGAAAAGGCAGACATTGTTTTGCTCAAGGAATAAATGTAATCCCTGCATTGTCAAATTAATAACCACAAATCACAATCCCAAACACAATCACAAGGAAGAAGCTCATGAAACAACACATTTTTCAATTAAGAATAGGAATGAAAAAAGAGAGCCCCAAAATTTCTTACCTTACCTCTCCTATTCCATGACTATAAGTCACAAATCTATCATAAATACAAAGAAACGAGGAAAATAAAGTAACTTCCAATCAAAATTTTAACATATTATAATCACCAAATGACAATTAAAAACTGTTAATGGTGATGTGCAGAGAGAGAGAGAGAGAGAGAAGAAAGAGAGAAAAATGAGGAACTGAATATTATTGAGTGATGAATAATTGTCTCAATACAATGAACTGATCATCTACTATTTATAGTAGTGATCACACGTGCCACTAAATAGAGCAGTTATTACAAGACTAACTGCCTAGGATCTAATACAATACATGCAGGCATGGTTGTCAAAATCGTGAGTTAACTCATAGAATCGGACATAGTGAAATCGAGTGAACTCGGAGTCAGAATCGTTTTTGGGGTAGACTTGACTTGACTCGGGTGGAATCGGTAGAATCGGGTGGAATCGCGATTCTATGGGCGAGTTACCAAGTCTGAGTGCATTTTCAAAATGATGCATAAAACACCCAAAACGTGCTTTTCCTCTCTTTTGTGCATTTCTGTTTGACACTGCCCTCTCTTCACTCTCGATTTCGAACTTCAGAAGCATCAAAGAGAAAGAAAACCCTAGCACCCCTCTTCACCACAGTGATGCGAACGACCACCCTCCCTGCAGCCTACGTCCGCCGCTTCAAACCCACAAACGACCACCCTCCTTGCTGTGAACCACCACCTTCCCTGCCACCTGTGTCCGCCTCTTCGAACCTGCGAGCCACCACCTTCCTTACTTGAACCTTGTAGCTCTTCCCTGCTCAGGTTTGTTGCAGGTGCAGCAGCAAGGAGATTTCCTTCCCTCTATTTTATCCTTCCTTGCTCAAACCCCTTGTTTCTATATTGCAATGTCTGAGGCTGAGGCTAACCCAGTTGCTGCAGCAACATCTGGAAGATCCAGGGGTAGGGGGAGGAAAAATTTCCCTGGAAATAGAACCGATCCTAGGAGGAAACATGGGACTGATGTCCAAGGCAATGGCAAAAAAGTGAAATGTAGCTACTGCTCAAAGATTGTTAGTGAAGGAGTTTTTAAATTCAAGCATCATCTTGCAGGGAGTAGAGAAGATTCTAAACCGTGTGCTACGGTGCCAGAAGAAGTGAAACAGCTATTTATGAGAATTGTTGTTGAGGCTAAAGAAGCATCAAAGAAAACATCTGTCAATTGATCATTTGAACTAAGAAAGCTAGTAGTGATGTCTCCAAATAAAATCTTCTCTCTAAAAAAAATGACAATCTATCTCAATATGCTTAGTCCTCTCGTGAAATACTGGATTTGAAGCAATATGCAGTGCAGTTTGGTTATCACAGATGAGTGTCATCTAAGTGACCTCCCTATATCTAAGCTCTTGATGTAACAGTTTGAGCCATATGAGTTCACAAGTAGCCAATGCCGTGGCTCGATATTATGCTTCTGCGCTTGACCTTGCAACAACATTTTGCTTCTTACTTTTCCATGAGATAAGGTTGCCCTCAATGAAGATACAATACCCGGAATTGGATCTCCTATCAGTAAGAGAGCCCACCCAATCAGCATCTGAATATCCCACAGCTCAAGTATGACCCTTGTTTTCATAGACAAGACCTTTTACTGGAGCTGCTTTAATGTACTTCAAGATTCGAATTACGGCATCCCAATGTCCTTCACAAGGTGAATTAAGAAATTAACTTATCATACTAACAGCAAAGGAGATATCTGGGCGAGTGACAGTAAGATAATTTGGCTTGCCTACCAATCTTCTGTATCTCTCTAGATCAAAAAGTCCCCCTGATTTGGTAGGAGCTTAACATTAGGATCAGGGACGGACCTACGTGGGTGAGTCTAGGGGCATCTGCCCCACCAATTTTTTTTTTTTTTCCAATTTAACTCGTAAATATTTTTCTTTTTGTCCCCACTAAAATAAAATTGTTGCCCCCCATTATCCTACAACCCTACTCTACATAACACTTTTATTTTTTTTCACTACAACTTAAGTTATAAGTTTATTTAGAATTAGTAAAATAGATAAAGTGAGCATTGATTTGCTTATTTGTGTGGAAGGCTTAAATCCCAAAGGTTCATTTTTTACACTTGACAAGAAGTTGATTTGTTTGGCTCGATTGTATCCATCAGAATTTTCCTCAGTGGAGCTTATGGGGCTTGATAGATCATGGATGTTTGTTCTAGTGAACATTTTTCTAATTTAAATGGGATTAGTGATCTTTTAGGAATGTTGGTGAAAACTAGAAAGCTTATCGCATATTCAATTCAATGGTATATTTATTTACTTCTGAAGTTAGCTTTGATTTTTCCCGTGGCCACTACAACAGCTGAAAGTCTGCAATGAATTTTGTGAAGTATCAAGTGCGCAATCGTATGAGAGATGAATTGTTGAATGATTGTTTTGTCACTTACATAGAGATTAGAGAGATATTTTTAATAGTGTTGAAAATGAAAGTTTTTACTATAAAGACACGTAGAGAGCGGTTATAGTTTATGGAAGTTGACGTGTCTTCCATTTTTTGGGTATACAATGATGTAGTTTTCTTAATCTCCAATTTTTACTTTAATTAATGATAATGATGTCATTATTTTATCATTTATCTATTTATATATTTATTATAAAAATATTTATAGTATATAATCTTACCCCCACTAGTCAGAATTTCTGGGCCCGTCCCTAATTAGGATCCATAGGAGTGCCAACTGGTTTAGCATTCATCAAACCTGTTTCCTCAAGAATGTCCATGTCATACTTCCTCTGAGAAATTACAATGTCATCCTTCGATTGTGCCACCTCTATCCCCAAGAAGTATCGAAGCTTACCAAGATCCTTTGTCTGAAAGTGGTTGCAAAGATGTCGTTTTATTTGAGCAATGCCATGATGATCCCTGCCTGTAATGACAATGTCGTCAACATACACAACCAAGTAAATAACCCTGTGCCTGAATGACGATAGAAGACCGAGTGAACTGCCTCACTTCGAGTCATACCAAATTGTTTAACAACATTTCCAAATTTGATAAACCAAGCTCTAGGAGACTGTTTGAGTTTGAGCCCATATAGAGATTTACGAAGATCTTGAAGACTCCCCCTGAGCAACAAATCCAGGAGGTTGCTCCATATAAACTTTATTGAGATCGCCATGGAGGAAAGCATTCTCAATATCAAGTTGGTGAAGAGGCCATTGGCGAATAGTAGCCATAGATAAAAACATGCGAACAGAAGCCATTTTTGCCACCGGGGAAAATGTGTCCCCATATCCAAACCAAAGACCTGTGTACAGGGGCGGATCCACGTTGGGGTGAGGGTGTGCACATGAACCCCCTCAAATTAAAAAAAAATAATATTATTTCTTCATATTTGTTTTTCTGCCCCCTAGTAGTTGGCAAACTTGCACCCAATGCCACTGGATTACTCCTACAGCAACAGCGCACATCGCCCTCCTCCTTGGCTACGCCGTCTAGTAGTCGACCGCCGCCGCCGCCGCTGACAAGGCCTCTCATAGCACAGCACCGTTTCTGCATCTGGTGTTGAAAAAAGGAGCCAACATTCCATCCACTTGCCCCGTTTCTGCCTTCTAATTTTGACATAATGAACTTCTATGTATGTTTTTATTTTTAGGGTTGCAGTGCATTGGGCTTTTGGGCCATGCAGGAGTCTAATTTTTTTTTAAAACAATCAAATGCACTACACTTATATGGAGCCAACATAATGGAACGAATGGGCTTGGCAAATTCCCTAATTCTAAAAATGGCTATTGCTATTACTAAAGTGATTCTATAAATAATCAGAATGCATAAGTTTATTATTTTCCTTTTTTTTTTTTTTAAAGTTTATTATTTTGACCATAACTTCAACTAACGCAAAAATAGTGTATGAATTTAATTAATTATTTAATTATGTTAGCTTATATTATGAATTTATTGGAATATTTTAATAGATACTGAATTAACCGGATCAACCAGTGACCCATTAACCCAGTGTCTTGACCAAGTCGATAATCGATCCGATTTTTATAACACTAAGTTATTGCCCCCACTGGCTCAGGGTCCTAGATCCGCCACTGCCTATGTATAACCTTTAACAACTAGTCGTGCCTTAAGGCGATCAACCTGACCATCAGGACCAACTTTAACTGTAAAGATCCACCGACTTGCAACAATTGAGTTCCCTGGAGGAAGAGGATAAGGGCACACAATTCTTCAACCATAGCTTGGCACCACCCAGGAAGAGAAAGGAGCTGCACCTGTAGTCTTTGGAATAGATATAGAAGACAAGGAAGAAAAGGATTATGAGTAGACTGTATACCTTTTTTGAATGCAATAGGAAGATCAAGTGTAGGCAATTGGGCCGGAGGAGGTGGAGTCGAAGGAGAGTCACAAGAGCCATAAGTGGAGGCATCGGTGTTGGAGGTGGAGGCACATGTGCTGGAGGTGGAGTAACAAGTGCTGGAGGTGGACTGCCGATGATGATAAACTTGGAAAGGACGAGGAGGAGCAGGATTGTCTTGAACCTGGGGCATCACAAGTGGAATGTACTCAGCAGAGACAGAAGGAAGAGCTAAGGTGTCTAAAAAAAACTCAGGAGTGGAAGTAGGTCCAAAGAAAGGAACAGACTCAGAGAAGGTCACATCAGCTGAGACTAGCTACCTGCACAAAGTAGGTGAATAACAATGATGACCCCTTTGAGATCGATCTTAAACTAGAAAGACACATTTGGGAGACTGAGCAGACAATTTATCAAGACCAGGAGCAAGATTATGGACAAAACAAGTAGACCCAAAGACTCGAGGTGGTAAGGGATTTAGAGGCTGATGGGGAAATAACACAGAATGGGGTACTTGGTTATCAAGAACAGAGGAAGGCATCCGATTTATGAGATAACAAGCAATAAGAACAGCATCCCCACAAAATCGAAAAGGAACATTGCCATGAATTAGGAGAGTCTGAGTTGTTTCAACAAGGTGACGATTCTTACGTTCAGCAACCACATTTTGTTGAAGGGTATGAGCACATGATGTTTGGTGAAGAATGTCATTAGAAGCCATAAAGGTTTGAAATGACTGAGATAAATATTCACAAGCATTATCACTTCGCAGAGTACAAATAGGACCACCAAACTGTGTTTTTATCTCATTATAAAATTGCTAGAAAATGGAGAAAAATTCATACCTATTTTTCACCATAAATAACCAAGTACACGGGAGCAGTCATCAATGAATGTAACAAAGTATTTGAACCCCAAAGTTGATGTAGGACGACTAGGACCCCAGACATCAAAATGGACCAAGGCAAAAGGAAACTTAGCTCGACTATGGACTCGACTAGGGAAGGAACTACGAGTATGTTTCCCAAGTTGACAAGACTCACAAGGCAGAATAGATAACTTGGACAGACTGGGCACCGATTTTTGTATCTTTGCAAGGCTAGGGTGACCTAGTTAAGCATGTACCATAAGAGGGGAATCTATAGCAGTGCATATACGAGGGTGGTAAGGGAGATGGTAGAGGCCGTTAGACTCATATCCGACACCAATCATCCGACCTGAACTCCGATCCTGCATGAAAATCGAATCTTCAGTGAAAGAGATGACACAATCAAGAGAGCGAGTTAAGCGACTAATAGAAAGCAAATTAAACGAAGAACCTAGAACAAATAATACGGAATCAACTGACAAGGAGGGAGGAGGATGTGTTTGGGAACCATTTGCTAAAGTGACTGTAGCAAATAACAGAAGGTAGAAAGTGTTGAAAACAAGGATTTATTACTCGAGATGTTATCGGTGGCACCAAAATCAACAACCCAAGGACCAATTAAAGGCAATTGGGAGAGACAAGCAATGGAATTACCAGTGTGCACAACAGAGGCAGTGGAACATGAGGTCTGGTGCTCCTGCAACCGCTTCAAGAAATCAAAATAGGCTGCCTATGGGGTAGTGAGACCCGAGGGCTGACATTCATCGAACCACCTCAAAATATCAACATGGGTGGGTCGTGTGGTGCTAACAGAAGCCATGTTTGGACGGAGAACAAAGAGAAACAACTCCCAAGAATGCTGTCTAGGCAATAAGGATGACTGGCTGGGCTCCAAATCGCAAAGTGAAGACAGATAAGGGACGAGGGACGGCCAGCGAGTTTGGAGCAAGAAATGATGGCTGGATGCGCCGTCACGCGCGGCTTGAAATGGCACGCGAGCGGTTGCATGCAAAGGTGAGACGAGCATGCGGGCGCGTCATACGTCGGACAGCGGTGGGGTCTGGATGGTAGGATAGATCGGCGGCCGACAAAGCTGTTGGTGGGCTCAGCTGTCGGAAACGGTGGCGGACAGTGGCTGACAGAGCTGACTGGACAATTTTGGGAGGCCGGAAGGGGAACACGGCCACCAAAGAGGCTTCAAAACCGGAAAGACAACACGGTTTTGTAGGAAAAAAATTCCACTGGCAGGCTTAGTCCACCAAGTAGGCACGAATTAGGGTGCCTCTTGTTAGGCTCTAGATACCTTGTTGAGAAAGAGAGAAAACATTAAGGCAAATGATAGAATCCGTGTGTGTTACACATCAGAGCTCTGCCATTTATAATGAATCGTAATAAATACAAAATATTAATGCTATCCTATTTTTTATATTTACATGATACTATGAAATCACCCTATTTATTTACATTATTTCTAGCAGAAGGTATTAGTGTTGGTGGATTGTGGGGCATCTCATAACCGTGTCCTCAATAATGGCTAGAGAAAAAGGGTTAACAGTAACCGAGACCCCTCCATACATGGTAGAAGTGGGTGATGGAAGAAGAATCCAATGTAGTGGGGTATGTCACTAACTCACTCTTCAGGACCACGGGTTGCAAGTACAGCAAGATCTTTTCATTTTTGAGTTAGGAAGGGTAGACATAGTGATCTTTTCAAAGAACTCAACATGAAGGTTCCAACAAAAGAAGGAATCAAGGTCTTGAGAGGTGATCCTGCATTAACCAGAACTGCTACTTCCTTCAAATCAGTAGTTAAGGCTTTACAAAATGAGGGCCAGGGCTGCTTACTGGAATATCAGAGCCTACAGGGTAATTTAGAGAGTACAAATCACCTAACCCAGTGGCTTACAAGGGTTCTAGAAGAATATCAGATGTTTCAAGAACATCAAGGTCTATGCCCACCTAGAAGACATGATCATGCAATTGCCTTGAAGGAAAGAGCTGCAATTCCCAATCTAGGGCCATACAGGTACCCCATTACCAAAAAAAGGATTGAGAAACTAGTGGATGATATGTTAAATTCGGGTGTTTTAAGACTGAGTGTCAGTCCCTATGCTAGCCTTATAATATTAGTAAAGAAAAAAAGATGGAGGGAGGAGATTTTGTGTAGACTATCAAGCCCTAAATAACATCACCATACTTGATAAATTTCCCATACCCATGATTGATGAATTGTTAGATGAATTGGGAGGGCCAGTCATTTTCACTAAGTTGGACCTTAAATCAGGATACCATCAGATATGGATGAAAGAGAAGGCTATTCCTAAAACTTCCTTTAGAACACATGAAGGGCATTATGATTTTTTGGTGATGCCGATTGGGCACACCAATGCACCTTCAACCTTCCAATCCTTGATGAATGAGATGCTACGGCTCTACTTAAGAAAGTTTGTTTAGGTGTTCTTTGTTTTGGTTCAATACCAACTACAATTGCTCCACCAAGCTAACACCCTTCAAGGCTCTCTTTGATCGAGACTCGAGACCCTCCCCAGCTCTCAAAGGGTACCACAATTCCCTCTACAGTTGAAGAGGTAAATCAGATGACTAATGATAGAAACTCTATCTTAAATGCCCTCAAAACTAACCTGGTTAGAGCACAAGATTAGATGAAGTTTTATGCTGAAAAAAAACAGGTGAGCACTCACTAAGGGTGGGAATAGGCTAGGCCGAGATAGGCCCTAATAAGCCTGGGCCTGACCTGCGTTCCTATCTCGAGGCCTGAGCCTGGCCTATTAGCCTGATATAGGCCATCTTCTAAGGCTTGAGCCTGGCCTGCTTTAAAGTCTGGCCTGGCCTGAAAGCTTACTTAAAGTCCTACTTATCAACAATACCTTTAAATATGCCTCCATCTATAAATAGGTCATAGGCATTCACTTGTAAATAGGTTCGTAGGCCTCTAATGATAAAGAAGTTAGTAGACCTATACTAATAAATAGGTCACAAGAAATTCACAAATAAATAAGCAAGTAAATCACCACATGGTCAATAGGCCTTTACTTTCAAATATTATGAATAATATAAATAATATAGTAAGAGAATCAGGAAAATATCCCTGATATTATCCTCTTTGATTTTATTTGATCTTATATTTATTATTCTGATTTTATTTTGATTTATTTCCTTCCTTGATTATAGGAAGAGATTTGATTTGATTTGTTTTGCCTTTATTGTAATCTCTCTATAAAAGAGACTCCTATTATGAATGAAATCACAACAATTGTTTCACTACCTTCTATATGGTATCAGCAGCTCTAGGTTTGAGTTCTTTTCTCCCCTCCATGGCGGCACGCCCAAACTCATGGTAGCACGCCCTTACAGGCACTGTTGAAGACAGTAGCAGCGTGAAAAGAAGTGGCCTAGGCAGTGGCGGCCCAGGCAACGCTGTGCAGGCGCCGGCGCTAGTGCAGGAGCCGGCGATGCAGGTGGCGCCGGCGGTGTAGGTGGTGCTGGCGGCGCCGATGGTGGTGTCAACGGAGGTCTGAACCGTCATTTTAATGGCCAAGAGGGTTTTTCTAATTCCGTTCAGGTCAATGTTCCGCGGCTTCATGGGAAAAACTATATAGAATGGTCCCAGACTATTAGATTGATCCTGGAAAGTAAAGGCAAGTTTGGATTTCTTACAGGAGACATGCCGAGGCCTACAAACAATGATCCAAATTTCAGGTTCTGAAAATCTGAGAATTCTTTAATCATTGCTTGGCTAATTAATTCCATGGAACCAGCAATTGGAAAGCCCTTCATGTTCTTGCTAACTACGAAAGATGTCTGGGAAGCTATCAAAGATACATACTCTGACATTCAGAATTCCTCTCAAATCTTTGATTTAAAATCTAGGCTATGGCATGCCAAACAAGGTAATAGAGATGTGACTACTTATTATAATGGACTAATGACTCTATGGCAGGAATTGGATCTATGCTATGAGGACAATTAGAAGTGTACTGAAGACAGTGTCCTATTCATCAAAAGGCAAGAGAATGATCGTGTGTTTATGTTTCTTGCTGGACTAAATAAGGAACTTGATGAAATAAGAGGTAGAATTTTCGGGAAGTCGCCTCTACCAACTATTCGTGAAACTTTCTCGGAGGTAAGAAGAAACTTTCAGAAATAGAGGGCTCTGCACTTGCTACTAGAAACTACAATGAAGAGGGGAAGAAAGATGGGAAGAATATCTGATAAATGGTGCGAGCATTACATGCGCTCGGGTCATACTCGTGAGACATGTTGGAAACTCCATGGCAAGCCTACGAATTGGAAGAAGAAAGGTGGTGGTGAGAATCGTGCATTCCAAGCTAGCACCTCTGATCAAGAGAAGCAGTCTTCTTCAAGCTCGTCTCCTTTCACTAAGGAACAAATAGATCAACTGTACAAACTTCTTGAGTCTCAAACTCCTTCCTGCTCCATAGCCCAGAAAGGTAACTTTGTTAAAACTGCCCTTCTTAGTGTCAACCATACTTGGATTGTTGATTCAGGTGCTACTGATCATATGACAAGAGAATCTAGTTTCTTTTCTTCATATAGTCCTTGTGCAGGTAACCAGAAAATTAAAATTGCAGATGACTCTCTATCAGCCATTGCAGGGAAAAGGTCCATTGTCCTGTCTCCAACGATAACTCTCCAAGATGTCCTTCATGTCCCAAATTTATCATGTAGTCTTTTATCGGTCAGTAAATTAGCCCGGGATAAAAACTGTCAAATTAATTTCTTTCCATCTCATTGTGTTTCAGGATTTGAACTCGGGGAGGATGATTGGCAGTGCTAAGGAGAATGGAGGACTCTATTACTTTGATGATGGACTTGGATCAAAACAACAATCCCAGCCAATAGGTTCCTGCTTTGAATCTAGTTCTATTTTTTATAACAATAATGATATTATGTTATGACATTTACGATTAGGTCACCCGAGTTTTAGGTACCTAAAATATTTATTTCCAAAGTTGTTTTGTAATAAAGACCCTTCGTTATTTCATTGTGAAATTTGCGAATTTGCAAAACATCATCGCTATTTTTTTCCTATGCAATCTTATAAGACAACAAAACCTTTTTCTATTATTCATAGTGATGTTTGGGGTCCTAATAAGACAAGTACCCTCTCCAATTAAAAATTGGTTCATTACTTTTATCGATGATCACACTAGACTTTGTTAGGTGTACTTGTTAAAGGAAAAATCTGAGGCTGGTTAAGCTGTAAGAAATTTCTTTAAAATGGTGCAGAACCAATTTCAAACAAATATTCAAGTATTCAGAAGTGATAATGGAAAGGAATAATTTAATATGATTTTGGGGAATTTCTTTCTTGAAAATAGGGTTGTGCATCAAAGTTCTTGTGTTAATACACCCCAACAGAATGGGATTGCGAAGAGAAAGAATAAACATCTCCTAGAGGTGGCTAGAGCCTTACTCTTCGAAACAAAAGTTCCAAAATACTTGTAGGGTGAAGCTGTTTTATCTGCAGCATATTTGATTAATCGTATGCCGTCCAAAGTTTTACAATTTCAAACTCCCCTTCATATTTTTAAAGAGTGTTTTCCTATGGCTCGTCTTTTAGCCAATTTACCTTTGAAGATATTTGGTTCTATTGTGTTTGTTCATGAATATAAGCATCTTCGGAAGCTAGAACCACGTGCTATAAAATGTGTTTTTATTGGATACTCTCCAACCCAGAAGGGGTACAAGTGTTTTGACCCAAAATCAAAAAGATTTTTTGTAACAATGGATGCCACTTTCTTTGGAAAACAACCTTTTTTAAGGAGATTCATCTTCAGGGGGAATTCACATGAAGATTCTTTTGAAACCATTATTTTATCTGAAAATTCACACAATTCTGAGACTTATACTACTGCACCAATAGCAAATGACCAAGTTTCATTATCTGGACCTACTCACATCATGAGTAAGGCTCCTACGGAATCTGGGTCTACATCTCTAAATCAAAACTCTAACAAACAATCCTTGGAAATTGATAATAATGAAGAACTAATTGAAATGTCACAACATGATGATCCTTGTGAAGAAGAAATTGACAGTTTCCAGGATGGTGGCCGAAGGTGGGGAAAGTTCTTTGTTTCAAGAAACCAAAAGAAAATGAATGAAGAATCAACTCTCCAGCACAGTCATGAATCCGAACTAAGGGAAAATCCAATCAGTCAACTGATACGGGTAGATCCCCTTCTGAACCTAATTGTCACAATGAATCAGTTGAATTAGACATCCCCATAGCGCTTAGAAAAGGTATTAGATCTTGTACTAAGCATCATTTGTCTAAATTTGTGTCATATTCAAATTTGTCTTCCTCTTTTGCTGCATTTACCTCACAGTTGTCTAGTACAGAAGTTCCAAAAAAATGTACAGGAAGCTCTAAAAATTCCAAAGTGGAAGGAAGCTGTTCTTGAGGAGATGAGAGCTCTTGAGAAGAACAACACTTGGAGTGTTATGACCTTACCAGCTGGGAAAAACACAATGGGTTGCATATGGGTCTTCATTGTGAAGTATAATTCAGATGGATCCGTAGAAAGGTACATGGCACGCTTGGTGGCCAAGGGGTTCACTCAGACCTATGGCATAGACTACTTGAAAACTTTTGCTCCTGTGGCAAAATTGAACACTGTCAGGATTCTCTTATCCCTTGCTGCCAACTTAGATTGGCCTTTGCACCAACTGGATGTGAAGAATGCCTACCTCAATGGTGGCCTAGAAGAAGAGGTATACATGGATGGGCCTCCTGGATTTGAAGAAAAATATGGGTCAAATGTGTGTAAATTGAAAAAGTCACTCTATGGGCTCAAACAGTCTCGGAGAGCATGGTTCGAAAGATTCACCCAATCCATGAAGAAACAGGAATACAGTCAAGGACAAGCCGATCACACCCTATTCACAAAATTTTCCTCTGATGGGAAGATTGCTGCACTAATTGTCTATGTTGATGACATTGTTCTTATTGGGAATGATGTAATAGATATGGGAAGACTGAAGAAAAATTTGGCAGCAGAATTTGAAATCAAGGATTTGGGAGCATTGAGATACTTGAAGACCAATCCTAGGAAAGGCTTGTACTTTAGAAAAACAAGTGAGAGGATGAATGTTGCAATTTTTTACTGATGCAGATTGTGCAGGATCAGTCACCGACAGAAAATCAACTTCAAGATATTGTACCTATGTGTGGGGAAATCTAATGACTTGGAGAAGCAAGAAACAAGGCTTGGTTGCTAGAAGTAGTGCTGAGGCTGAATTTAGAACAATGGACCAATGAATTTATGAAGGGTTGTGGATCTATAGTCTTGGAGGAGCTCAAGATGAAGGTTGATCTTCCACTGAAGCTGTACTGTGACAACAAACCAGCAATAAGCATAGCTCACAATCCCGTCCAGCATGACAGAACCAAACACATTGAGATTGATCGCCACTTCATAAAAGAAAAATTAGATGCTGGCATTATCTGTCTTCCTTTTGTGACTTCCAACCAACAAACAGCTGATATTTTGACCAAGAGTTTAGCAAGACCCATTTTTGAACAATTGATAAGCAAGTTGGGCATGATGGATATCTATGCACCAACTTGAGGGGGGTGTAGAAGAATCAGGAGAATATCCCTGATATTATCCTCTTTGATTATATTTGATCTTATCTTTATTATTCTAATTTTATTTTGATTTACTTCTTTCCTTAATTATAGGAAGAGATTGGATTTGATTTGTATTGCCTTTATTGTAATCTCTCTATAAAAGAGACTCCTACTATGAATGAAATCACAACAACCGTTTCACCACCTTCTATAAATATATTTGTTATTATAATATATTATATTATACATATATATTTATGTGTGTGTATGTATTAAATAGGCCAGTCTGATAGGTCTGGTAGGTTTTTTTAAAGCCTTAGGCCTGGCCTCTTTAGCTATATAGGCTTTTTAAAAAGCTTTCACCTGACGTATTTACTAAATAGGCTAGACCGAACTAGGCCCTAAAGAGGCTAGGCCATAAGCCCCCGACAAGCGGCCTGGCCTATTCCCACCCCTAGCAGTCACTTATGCAGTAGGAGATTGGGTGTACCTCAAGCTACAACAACCATATAACTTGAAATACTTAGCTATGACAACGAATGAAAAGCTCAATTCTAAATTCTATGGTCCCTACCAAGGAAGCAAAACAATAGGTCAGGTGGCTTATCAACTAGACCTACCAGAAGAGAGCAAAATCCACCCTATCTTCCATGCTTCCCTTCTAAAGAAAGCCACAGCACCAACAGTGACCCCACGACCCTTGCCCAAAATATTGACATAAGATATAGAACTGCAAGTCGAACCTTCATTAGTGGTGGCCGTTCGCAATGGGCCAACTGGTCAGGCTTGGACTTTGAAGCAACCTGAGGAAGCGCTTGACACCATTCAGGAACAGTTCCCATAATTTCACCTTGAGGACAAGGTGCAACTTTTGGGGGGAGTATTGTTAGTTGACCTCAAATCAGAAAGACGTAGGTCAGAAGGAAGCACAAGAAAAGTGGGCCAGCCTAGTCAAGATTAACAATTAATCAATTATACAATGTAATATTAGTTGCACAGTGATTGTAAAGAATACATAGAATAGGAGGGAAAAGGGATTCATTTGATTATTCAGTTAGGAAGGTGGTTAGGGTGAGGACAAGCTCCTGAACATCCCCGTCGGGTTCATTGTATCTGTACCATTCTTTTTTATTGAGATCTCACATCGACTAGAGATAATGCCAAAGTAGTCCTTATAAGGCTTGAGCAACCCTGACATCTTGAGCTAGCTTTTGGGGTTGAGTTAGGCCTAAAGCCCAAATTCTAAAATGATATCAGAACCTATCCTAGATCTGTTATTGGGCCAGTTATGCCACCTGCATTTTGTCCATGCTACAAATGTCCAGTCTTGGGCATGAGGGAGTATGTTGAGATCCCACATCAACTAGAAATATGGCCAAAGTCATCCTTATAAGGCTTGGACCATCCTCACCTCTTGAGATAGCTTTTGGGGTTGAGTTAGGCCTAAAACCCAAATTCTAAGATTTTTCTTCTATCTCAGTTGGGCACCTTGCTCCCAAGATCATTCAATATATTGCACTATTCAGTAAAATTGGTATTCTAGCTTAGCCAGTTCTATCATAGGAAAGTTAGTATCAATGTCGTGATACCTATATATTGTATTCTCTTGTAATTCTTGGAACAAGAAATAACACACTACCTAACAACATCTGAATCAATGGATTCAGATTTTATTATAACTAACAAATCTTCCTGAAGTTTCTAACAAACTTTGACATACACACACACACAAGAGAGAGAGAGAGAGAGGCCTCAGTATTATTTCAAACTTCAATTAAAACCATAAATGAAAATGTCAAAGAAAATAGATAAACCAGAGACAAGAAACAGAATTCATCAACATATAAGACCATCCATTGAGGACCATCATCATAAAATGGGAAATGAATAATGAAAACAAAGTATCAGCCTGTAGCCAAGATCCTACCTAAAGGATAATATCTTGACGGTGATTGGCTCCAATACAAAAAGTTGAAACCGATGTTCTTCTGCTGACTGTTCCAAACAAGCATTTATGCCATTTAGATGGAAATAGGAACCCACTGAAGTCTTTCCTGACGATGCGTACTTATCATTATTGGGTTTTGGAATTTCCATCACATGCGGTTCCAATGTAAAACACTCTGCTTTGGCATCCTCAAGCCCCAGTTGACATGTCGATGGTGCCATCCCAAAAAAAGGTGGTGAGCCAAGAGCGCCTTCAATCTCATGGAAATCAAAAGTGAGGTCAAAATTGTCCTGACTGGCAGTGTCAATAATGCCTTGACCACCCAGATTAGCCTCGCTTCTGTGTGAAAATCTTACACAAGGACCATCAACAAATACTCCAAAATGAATGCGTTTTTCTGGAAGCTTTTGAAGCAAGGCCATAATCAACCCTTTGGAATAAAACTCATATTTGTTAACCCAAGCATTTTCTGCTTTATCCACAAAATTTGAAGCAATGGATGTTTCCCTCCTATCCTCCAAGCAAATAGCATGTCGTACCTGACTAAGAAGTACAGTCACTGATGATACTGAAGAATGATTCAAAACTAAATTTAACTTTCCTAGCATTAAACCACATTCACAAAACCCAAATTCTGGATTTTTACGGTCTGGATATGTGGAATATAACTCAATCTTACATAGAAGGCATGGATTTTCAGAATACTCAATCTCACTTTCATTAAAATTGCTGCAAATTCCTTTCCAAGTCACAGACAATTTTCTCATAAAGGTTCCGATATGAGAATCACAAGAATCTTCAGCCTGGGCAGCCTTAGTTTCAGTAAGAAGAAAAAAATTTGCAGGCTCGACCCACAAAATCGATTCCATATCATTAGTGCCGTTGTTCCTGATTCCTTTAGCTGCACTAGGCATATTCATTGTACTTGCTTCTGCTGACACTATCCAAGGGGCAGGTTCAACCTTCATTTGCCCACATGATACAGTGACTCTCTGTTCAAAAATATCTTTTACAGATACTAATACCAAAGCATCAATAGAGAAACATATTGAAAGGAAATCTGAGCATGCAATCCCAGTCTGTGACTGTAACTTCTCATATACAGATGGTTGAATTTCACTGATTTGGGAAACTGTCATTATGATTTTCCCAAAGTTCAGCACAAAGCAACACCTTTGACAATGATCTTTAGTAAGACTTCCCAAACATCCATTAATATCTGGATCTTGCACTGCTTTTTTTTTCCCAAAAAAGATGCTCACAATACAGTGGATTATCTTTGAAATCACTTTCCACATAAGTGCCAGTATAAAAAGAAAAGGGCGAAAAAAATTACTTGGGCTTACACCCTCTTCATCACAGTCAGATGGAATTTTCAATGCTGCTCTATGACGGGCTATTCGCCTTGCCAGTGCTATGCCTTCAGCAGGCAACTTTTTCTCAATGTCAGAGATCACCTCCCAATGGTATCTAGCAGAACTCAAAATCAGTTTGTTCTCAGACATCTTAGAAATTGACTTTTTCCATATGTGGCCAGTAGAATACCCAGTTAGCAGCAAGATTTTCTCATAAGCATTGACATAGTGTATCCAGTGACCTATTACACCAACTAATCTTTGCAATGACAATCTAGGAGTTACAGTCACATGGCCAATTCTGCTGGCAGCTATTCTCCATAATTCTCTACCACTTCTAGTTTGATTGTACTTATCAGATAGCAATTTGTCCAAAACTAGACATACAGAAATGTCATGTGGAGAGAATGAAAAGGCAAGTTCTGGAAAACAAAGACTGCAATCTGCCAACTTAAGATCTCTAAATTTAATGAAACTGTTCATATCAGATGAAAGCAAAACACGATCTGTATTATTTTTTTCAATAAATCCAATCCTGAATCCAATGCCATCAAATATGTAAGAGATCTCTTTCGTTGGAATAAAAATTGTACTGAGAAAACCTCTAAGAAGACATTTTTTGTCCAGATACTTAGACCTTGCACTAAACTCCTTTATTTCCCCAAAACACATAAACTCGTCATTTAAGATGGGGAATTGAACCTCCATGTGAATGCGGTGTGCCTCTAGATGACAGTTTTTCAGAATAAGATTCAAAATAGATTCTGTAAAATCTTTTCTCTCAGGTACATCAAATAAGATCCTCTCCAAAATGTGATGCAAAGAACAGCCCTAAAATCAACATAAAAGATAACAGTAAATACCATAATGATATTATATTTTAACAAATTGATTCTGCACAAGAAAGCTAACAGCCAAAAGTCGACAGCTTATATATATGAGTGTATGAACTTTAGGCTATGTCTGAGAGTTTTGGAGAGGATGGGGTGGAATGGTTAGTAATGGAGTGGCTTAGAGTGGAGTGGAGTGGTAAAAATATACCACTCCAATGTTTGAAAGTTTTAATGAGACATCACACTTCATTGTTTGGAAGTCACAATGGAAAGTAATGGAGTGGAGTGATTAGTGAATTACAAAATTTATTTCCAATTCTACCCTTTTTAATTTTCATTGTCCATAACAATGTTTACCAATTTTCTTAAACAAATACTGTAGCAAAAGTATAAGATGTAGATTCATCCAAATTTAATTCAATCTCAAAATCTCCCATAACTAGACACTGTAACTACAACTATATGATAAATCGCCAACCAACGCATTGTGTAGTGTAAAAATCAATTGCAGCAAACACACCACACCACCTGCCATACAACTCCTAATCTCAGGTGAAAAAAAGGACACCAAGACACCCAATGGCACAGCTTCTCAACTCATGGGCATATATGTGAATTAATTTAACTGATAAGTAAAACAATAACAATTAACAAAAAAAAGTAAGTTGTTCACAATCCAAAAAGGAGACGTGAGAAGAAGAGTGAGGGGAATCCAAAAAGTTTTGTTTTATTTTGTTTAGATGGGTTAAAATTGTAATTTTGCATTTAATAGTAAAAAAAAGGGAAGTGTTCCCTCCCAAACCCCCCAAATTGGAAGGTATGAAAAATAGGGGGCTTTGGATGGTTTTGACTTTGGAGTGGTTTGGCTTCCCATCCCCAACCATTCCACTCCATTGTTTAAAAAACTCTCAAACAATGGGTCAAGGGATCTTAACCACTCCACTCCATTACTAACCATCCCACCCGATCCTCCCAAACATATCCTTAATCCCAAATTAGCTTTTTCCCATTTTCAATGAATTTGCTGACTGGACATCAAATAATCTTTCCTTTTCTAGTTATACCCCCAACCCCAAGTATAAAGACATATAAATTGTAAGAACAAGAGACTGCGACAGCCACAATCATTCCGATTCTCCACATTCAATTAACCTAAGTAGTTTCAGTATTTTCCATTAGTTTTCACTTTTCAAATATTATATGCAATACCATACTACAGAAGAAAAGGTTCAAAACTTCAAATTAACTTGATCTAAAGCATAGTACTCCCGCTAGTATGCAAATCAGCATATATAAAAGGTAACTGTTAGGAATCATATGAATTATTTTTAATCGCATTTAATTTCATAATAATTCCTTATCAGACTAATAATCTAGAATATGAAGCTTCACCAGTTGCCGATAAAGAATTTCCCTCCTCAAGTGGCAAGACTCATCTACCTTACTGGGAATTCAAATAAATAGGAAACTAACCATATAAACCCCTATCTCACTGTAAATTCAAACTTAGAAGAAGAAAATTCATTACCTCCGGATCAAGAACCGAAAGATTCTTTTTGAGATAATCCAAATAATCATACTTCGAAGTCCGCAACAGCCTCGCACGGCATCTCTCCTCTTCTGGCTTCCTTCAAGACCAAATAATCAAGTCAAGGAAACAAGAAAAATAAAAACTAAGAATAAAAATGAGTAATCTCTCATTTTTATCGGTCATTTTAGTTCCTAGCTTCAAAAAATTATCATATTAATCCTTGAAATTGTAAGGAACAGTAGTAAGGTATTAACATGAGGTCTGCGGTTGCAATTAAGGCTGCTAGGTTATGGTTTTGGTAGTCTCCATTACCACATCGCATCCGCATTTTCTGCAATAGCGGTAAACACAACATAACCGCAACCATACAACGTAACCACAACCGCATTTTAAAACATTGATCAGTCGTATTAGTCTCTCATTGTCCAGTCAAATTGGTCACAGATTAACATGACCGGTACTTATAATTTCAGGTACCAAAAAAAGCAATGAACAGTGAGAAACTTACTCGAACGACAGATTGTTCAGTGAAATTGATCACAGATTAACATGACAGGTACTTATAATTTCAGATACTAAAAAAAAACTGTGAACAGCTGGACTTACTCGAAGGACAGCACGAGGCAAACGCCGTGAACTTCGATAGTGAACGCGGGTGCGTTCCAGGTTGAGAATCTAACGGTGATGCGTTCGACGGTGAGGTCCTTGAGAAACAAACGAGAAGGAGAATCGAAGAGCTGGTTGAGAACCGAAACGTCGAAGCGGAGGTTGGTGGCAACGGCGAGAGAGTTGAGGAACCCTAATTGGAGATCGAGTTGGGGTTCTTCGAGGAGCCATGGGTTGAGCAGAGACAGTAGTCTCTGCCGGATTATTCTATTCAAGAAAGGCATGGTAATAGTGATCTCATGTCATGGATTGGAATGAATGGAGTGATCGATTGTGTTGTGTGTGTGTAGGATAAAAGGTGGAAACGAAGATAGGAGTAACAGAATTTAGTCTGGGAGTGAAATGGATATGTGAATCGGCGGGAAAGTGTTGGCCCACGTATGTATCCGACTGAACGATGCGGAACGCGTGTTAAGTGGCAGTGCTCCGGTATATGACTGACCCCTCGCGTTAAAACGTCCAGTCATCCCATTTCATTTCCTTTTTTATCCTCTCATTCTCTCTGTCATGTTACGGCTCATTTGGTAATCAAGATAAAAGGGACAAGATATAATAAATTATTATATTCTATCTGAAATTATTATTTAGTGACCCAGTAAAAAGGATAGGATAAATCAATCATGTAACCTATTTTATAATGTTCATCTAGTTAAAATTATATCCTGATGAAAGGCTTGGTTAGAACTCAACAGGATAGAATAGGGTGATTTAAAGTATAATAAAATATAAAAATATTTTTTATATAAAATAATTAAAACATAATAAATTAATAATTAAAGTATAAGAAAATATAACATGGTTACTTATGGATCTCGGCAAGTGTACCAAGTCGATGTAAGTAATATTTAAAACGGTGAGACTGAGTATCGTTCTTAGGGATTGATAGATCAAGTACCACTTCGCAAACTTAATAACTATTTGAACGAATAATTATGAGAATATTGGAATCAATGATTAAAGGCAATTAAACTATTAATTCAAGTAAACTAATGTAAGCAGTTAGAAGACAGTCACAATATTATGAGAAATAACAATCATGAGAAAAGTCTAGGGATTTGATTTCACCTACGTTTATCAAGTTTGATGCAATTATGAATCCTCGCTGTGACACCCTTCTACCCAGCATGTTATAAGGCAATTAATATAAAACAAATAATAAGGAAAACATGCATTTAACTGAATTAAATGAAAACAGTTGTCCATGGGTAGAAAAGTCTCACATGAACTCGTTTACAACGCGGAAAAGTAAAGAAAGAGTTTTAAACAAATAAAAACATAACCAAATAAATAACCCAACCCCGATGTCACAATTCAGAGCTGGTATAACCGTTCCGGAAATAAATCCTCGGAATACAACTGAAAACAACTAACTAAACTAAAACAACCCTACTATGAGTGGCGGCTCCTCAGAGTCACTCCTCTCCGGGCTGCTCGTCATCCTCTGCAAATGCCAATCAGGCCAAACACAAACAATACAGGGAGTAAGATTCATGTAATCATATAAACAGCAGAGGAATAGTATGCAAGGTAAACATACACATAAGCATACATCAACATCCATCAGTAACATAACAACCAAGTATGCTATGCTATGCAATGCATCAACTACTCCGCTACTCCAACTATGCATGTGGATCCAAACTAACTCAGGATGGACGACTTTGGAGTTACATATCCGTATTGGCCATAAAAGCACCAACACCGGCAGTTCACCAAACCTTGGGTGAACCCCATGGATAGCCAACGCATCAAACCATGGATGCCTCATCACGGGGGGCCTCGGTCACCAAACCTTGGGTGACCTACCGTGGATGGCCAGATCACCGTACTCTCGGGCGATCTCCCCTTTGTCGAACCTCCCCCATCAACTACTCCAATGCTTTATGCAAATGGCACAACAACAAACAATCTCAACCACCTCCTTGCTTGGGCCATGAAGCTCCCAAGACTTTCAACGTCAACTCAACGTAACCTTAGACCCAAACCGTGGGGTCAAGGCTCCCTTGGCCAATAAGCACCAAGGTTCAACTCAACGTGCTTGGGTCCATAAGCACCCAAGACTTCAACTTATCAACGTGCGGTAACCCAACGGATACCGACTTAACATTTGATTATCTAATTATCTTATATAATTAATAACCAAGTTGTCTAATCTTTACCTTTGATTAATTATCTCAACTTATCATCATAGGGGAATGGGGTTAAAAACCCCTTAAGTCCTTTAATTGCATTACTGTCCAGGGGGTCAGCACGGTCGTGCTTAGACCCTAGCACGGTCGTGCTTGGACACGTGAGGGCGTGCTGCCCTTTTAAGTGAAGCACGGTCGTGCTTCACATTCAGCATGGTCGTGCTCAGCAGCACGATCGTGCTGTTCAACCTGCTTGCTCAGCGCGGCCATTTTCCAGAATTTGAGTGGGAGCACGGTCGTGCTCCCTGTTCAGCACGGTCGTGCTCAATGCACGACTGCACCGTTCTGGGCAGGGACAGAAGCCAAGTTCTAACTACATTATTTAGGGATTAAACCCCTAATCTTAGTGCGTTTATTATGCCTAAATATTCCGTTAAACAGTGTTGTCAACATGCACTCATCATAACAGCAACCACAATAACACCCAACCATTCAACAATATTATGTCAATAACAACATGGCATCATATCTATAGACAACCATCATGCGCAAGGCATATAACAATCAGATAACAATCAGAACATATTGTCATAGACTAACACTACATTATCACAGACATACATATAATAGCATCGGGGTCATAGGGAACCCCGTTACCTTACACTACCCACTGCCTAATGAAAACAATCCCACTTCTCCCCATACCTGGATTGAAGGTAGCTCTATCAACCAACGTGTGCTCCTAACTGCAACCGGTTCTTTCCCAACGGCTTAACCCAAAGAACCTTAAACAAAAGAACACAACCAGATTAGTTCCCTACTCAAAATAAAGAAGGAAACCACAAGGGGAAGGGAAACCATTACCTCTAGACCAAGGTAGAACCACTAATCTCCCTAAACTGCTTCCAAAACTCCACTACGGCGATGAACGAAGGAGAAACGGCGCAAGAAGGAGTTCTGGCCGCAGCTGCACCAAAAACAGGGTTTCACGTCAAACCCTCGGGTCTGTTTACGTATATAACGTTCGGACCTGAGCACGGTCGTGCTTACCATTCAGCACGGTCGTGCTCCACTTAACGTCAGCGAGACGCGGTCCACGCATTGAGCATGGGCGTGCTTACTATTGAGCACGGTCGTGCTCAACTTAAAATCAGAAACACGCTTCTGACTTTAAGCACGGGCTTGCTGGCTGATGAGCACGAGCGTGCTCATGTACCAGAAAGGGACTTTTAGGCTAAAATCCCACTTAGCCCTTAACCAACAAATTAAAATAAATAAACTAGCTTGAGAAAACATTTTTAAGAAAAACAGGGTGTTACAATTCCACCCTCCTTATAAAAATTTCGTCCTCGAAATTTCTACGTACCTCAAACGAAAAGATGCGGATACGCCTCCATCATCTGACTCTCGAGCTCCCAGGTAGCGCTTTCCACAGTTGCCCCGCTCCAAACTACTTTAACCAAAGGAATCTCCTTGCCTCTTAGCTGCTTCACCCTCCTATCTTCGACTCGAAGGGGTAACACCTCGAATGTCAAGTTCTCTTTTAACTGTATTGTATCGGGAACTATCACGTGACTAGGGTCATGAATGTACTTCCTGAGTTGAGACACATGAAAAACGTTGTGGAGATTTGACAAGAACGGGGGTAAGGCTACTTGGTAGGCGACTTCGCCGACCCTTTTAAGGATTTGGTAAGGACCAATGAACCTCGGAGTAAGTTTCCTCGCCTTCATCACTCTACCAACCCCAGTCGTCGGGGTAACTCTCAAGAATACATGATCGCCTTCTTGGAATTCGAGCGCCTTCCTCCTTTTATCATGGTAGCTCTTCTGCCTACTCTGTGCAACTCTCATCTTTTCCTGAACTAACCTGATCTTTTCTGTTGTGTCCTGGACTATCTCTGGCCCTAGCACCACACTATCACTAGGTTCACTCCAACACAAGGGTGTCCTACATCTCCTCCCATACAGGGCTTCATAAGGTGCCATCCCAATGCTGGAATGGAAGCTGTTGTTGTAGGTGAACTCTATTAGGGGCAAAAACTTGTCCCAACTTCCAGACTGTTCTAACACACAAGCCCTCAACAAGTCCTCTAAGGACTGGATGGTCCGCTCAGACTGCCCATCAGTCTGTGGGTGGTAAGCCGAACTAAGCCTAAGCTTTGTCCCTAAAGCCTCTTGCAAACTATTCCAAAACCTAGAGGTAAACCTCGGGTCTCTATCTGAAACTATGCTAGAGGGTACACCATGAAGCCTAACTATCTCTTTGATGTACAGCTTAGCTAACTTCTCCAATGGATACTCCATATTCATCGGAATGAAATGGGCAGACTTAGTCAGTCTATCCACAACAACCCATATAGCCTCAAAACCAACTGGAGTCCTAGGGAGTCCAGACACAAAATCCATGGAGATGCTATCCCATTTCCACTCTGGGATACTCAAAGGTTGCAACTTACCTGAAGGCCTTTGATGCTCTATCTTAGCCTTTTGACAAACTAGGCACGCATACACGAACTCAGCTACATCCTTTTTCATCCTAGGCCACCAAAACATCCTCTTAAGGTCCTGATACATCTTAGTGGCACCTGGGTGCACACTTAATCCACTCCTATGACCTTCTTCTAAGATCAACTTCCTAAGCTCAGGAACATCAGGCACACAAACTCTATCCTTAAACCTCAAGATGCCATCACTGCCATCCTTAAAACTTAGGTCTCTACCCTGAGCGAGCAAATCTCGCTAGTCTAAGAGAAACTTGTCTAACTTCTGACCCTCTCTAATCTCATCCATCAAACTGTTGGTAACCTTCAAGGTACCAAGCCTAATACTCTTAGGGGTAAACTCACAAGCTAGACTAAGGTCTCTAAACTCCTCAATCAAATCCATCTCCCTAACCATCAAAGCGGAGACATGCAGGGTTTTCCTACTCAAGGCATCGGCCACCACATTGGCCTTTCCTGGGTGATAGGTCAGCTCGAAGTCATAATCCTTTAAAAACTCCATCCACCTACGCTGCCTCATATTCAACTCCTTTTGATCAAAGAGATACTTCAAACTCTTATGATCGCTAAAGACCTCAAACCTCGCTCCATACAGGTAATGCCTCCAGATCTTTAAGGCAAATACCACAGCTCCTAACTCTAGGTCATGGGTAGGGTAGTTCTTCTCATGGGTTTTCAACTGCCTAGAAGCATAAGCAACTACCTTACCATTCTGCATCAGCACACCACCTAACCCTTGCTTAGAAGCATCGCAGTAAACTACGAAGGGTTCACTAGGATCTGGCAAAACTAACACTGGTGCTGACGTCAACCTATTCTTAAGGGTTTGGAAACTCTCTTCACACTTAGAGTCCCACACAAACAACTGTCCCTTCTTGGTGAGACGGGTTAAGGGTAAAGCTATCTTAGAGAAACCTTCTATAAACCGCCTATAATACCCGGCTAACCCCAAGAAACTCCTAATCTCGGTTACAGACTTTGGCGCTTCCCACTGGAGCACCGTCTCTACCTTAGCTGGGTCCACTGCTATGCCACCCTTAGAGATGACATGTCCTAAGAAGCTCACTTTCTCTAACCAGAACTCACACTTAGACAACTTAGCATACAACTGCTTCTCCTTAAGGGTCTGCAAGACAACCCTCAGGTGTTCCTCATGTTCCTCCTTACTCTTGGAGTACACTAAGATGTCATCTATAAACACTACCACAAACTTATCCAAGTAAGGGTGAAAGGTCTTGTTCATGTAGTCCATGAAGACCGCAGGAGCATTGGTCACTCCGAAGGGCATAACCAAATACTCATAGTGACCATATCGCGTCCTAAACGCTGTCTTCGGGATGTCCTTAGACTTAACCCGAATCTGATGGTACCCTGATCTCAAATCTATCTTTGAAAAGACGCAAGCGCCCATCAACTGGTCCATAAGATCATCAATCCTAGGGAGGGGATACCGATTCTTTATGGTCACCTTGTTGAGCTGTCGAAAGTCGACACACAACCTCATACTACCATCCTTCTTCTTCACCAACAACACAGGTGCTCCCCACGGAGACACACTCGGCCTAATGAACTGCTTCTTCATCAGGTCCTCCAACTGTTCTTTCAACTTAGCTAGCTCTAGAGGAGACATTCTATAGGGTGCTATGGAGATTGGCCCGGTGCCAGGCACTAAGTCTATGGTAAACTCAACATCTCTCTCTGGGGGTAAGTTATAAACGTCCCCCGGAAACACTTCAGGAAATTCTCGCACAACAGGCAAGCTGGCGACATCAGGAGGGCTGCTCTCTACTTCCAGGGAAGCTAACATCATGTATACTTGGGCTTCATCTTTCATCGAAGCTTGAACTTGGCTGGCAGAGAGAAGGTCCGGATTCTTAGACTCCTTTGGAGTTCCAAAAATCAGGGTTTTATCAAAACAGTTCAGGAGGACATGGTTGGAAGATAACCAGTCCATACCCAGAATGATATCCAGGTCTTTCAAAGGCAAGCATACAAGATCAGCAATGAATGTCCTATCATTTATAACTATATGACAGTTCTTGCATGCATAAGAAGTAGAAACAGGCTTATTTGTAGGTGTAGAAACCAACAAATCATACTCAAGGAAAGTAACAGGCAATTCAAGACTCTTGACCCTATCATGCGATATGAATGAATGAGTAGCACCCGAATCATACAACACAGTTAATCGAGTTCCATCTATAAAACATGTACCTTGAATCAAGTCATCAGACTCGGAGGCTTCAGCTCCACTAAGAGTAAAGACTCTTCCAGTGGTCTTCAGTCGATTGGCTTGAGACTTCTGATTCTTGCCGGCGCTGGGAGGCTCGACCTTGGTTGCTTCACACTCTCGGCTGATGTGTCCTGGCTTGCCGCATCTGAAGCAGATCACTTGCGTCTCCTTGCACTGAGACGAGTAGTGATCCGTAGCACCACACTTGCCACCCCTCATAGGCCTAGAGACGTTAGAGAACCCGCCTCTAAACCCATCCTGCTGAAACTGTGGCTTCTTACCACTCTGCTTGAAATCTCTGCCGATCGGAGCATACCTCTGCTTACCCTTGTCCCTCTGATCAGTCCTCTTGCCACTCTGGCTATCTGACCCTCTGGAACTGGCAACTCTGAACTGGCTGGCATCTTCATAGATCCTGCACTTGTTGACCAGAATAGGGAAGACTCTGATCTCCTGGTAGCTGATGGCCTGCTTGATCCCAGGTTGGAGTCCAGCCTCAAACTTCACACACTTCGAATGGTCATCCGTCTCATGCTGGTAGGGAGTGTAGTACCTAGCCAGCTCCTCAAACTTTGCCGCATAGTCACCAACTGACAGCGACCCTTGCCTCAAAGACAAGAATTCCATCTCCTTCTTGTCTCTGATATCCGCCGGAAAGTACTTCTCCAGGAATCTCTGCCTGAACACAGCCCATGTAACCGCTGTGCCCTCAGCCTGCATCCTCTGCCTGCAGTTATCCCACCAGTGCTCAGCCTCCTCGGTCAGCATGAAGGTAGCAAAGATGAGCTTCTGCTGATCGTTACAATCCATGGCTCTGAAGATCTTCTCTGTCTCCCTCAGCCACAACAAAGCTCCTTCCGGATCGTACGCGCCCTTGAACGATGGAGGGTTGTTCCTCTGGAACTTATCCAGTCCCTGGAACTCAGCTGGCCCACCGTTGTTAGGGTTAACCTGCCCGATAGCATTGGCCAGAAGTGCCAATGCGTCCGCGATCGCCTGATCGTTGCGTCCTCTACCGGCCATTAGTTCCTGTACAAGTCCAACACAACTCTTAATACAGAAACTTAAGCGAGTAAAAGCTACAGGAAACTAACTTAAAACATCATTATCTATACGAGTATAGACAATTCACTCAAGAGTCACACAACAGACTCATACCACGTCCGAACAAGGTCGAACTGCTCTGATACCACTAAATGTGACACCCTTCTACCCAGCATGTTATAAGGCAATTAATATAAAACAAATAATAAGGAAAACATGCATTTAACTGAATTAAATGAAAACAGTTGTCCATGGGTAGAAAAGTCTCACATGAACTCGTTTACAACGCGGAAAAGTAAAGAAAGAGTTTTAAACAAATAAAAACATAACCAAATAAATAACCCAACCCCGATGTCACAATTCAGAGCTGGTATAACCGTTCCGGAAATAAATCCTCGGAATACAACTGAAAACAACTAACTAAACTAAAACAACCCTACTATGAGTGGCGGCTCCTCAGAGTCACTCCTCTCCGGGCTGCTCGTCATCCTCTGCAAATGCCAATCAGGCCAAACACAAACAATACAGGGAGTAAGATTCATGTAATCATATAAACAGCAGAGGAATAGTATGCAAGGTAAACATACACATAAGCATACATCAACATCCATCAGTAACATAACAACCAAGTATGCTATGCTATGCAATGCATCAACTACTCCGCTACTCCAACTATGCATGTGGATCCAAACTAACTCAGGATGGACGACTTTGGAGTTACATATCCGTATTGGCCATAAAAGCACCAACACCGGCAGTTCACCAAACCTTGGGTGAACCCCATGGATAGCCAACGCATCAAACCATGGATGCCTCATCACGGGGGGCCTCGGTCACCAAACCTTGGGTGACCTACCGTGGATGGCCAGATCACCGTACTCTCGGGCGATCTCCCCTTTGTCGAACCTCCCCCATCAACTACTCCAATGCTTTATGCAAATGGCACAACAACAAACAATCTCAACCACCTCCTTGCTTGGGCCATGAAGCTCCCAAGACTTTCAACGTCAACTCAACGTAACCTTAGACCCAAACCGTGGGGTCAAGGCTCCCTTGGCCAATAAGCACCAAGGTTCAACTCAACGTGCTTGGGTCCATAAGCACCCAAGACTTCAACTTATCAACGTGCGGTAACCCAACGGATACCGACTTAACATTTGATTATCTAATTATCTTATATAATTAATAACCAAGTTGTCTAATCTTTACCTTTGATTAATTATCTCAACTTATCATCATAGGGGAATGGGGTTAAAAACCCCTTAAGTCCTTTAATTGCATTACTGTCCAGGGGGTCAGCACGGTCGTGCTTAGACCCTAGCACGGTCGTGCTTGGACACGTGAGGGCGTGCTGCCCTTTTAAGTGAAGCACGGTCGTGCTTCACATTCAGCATGGTCGTGCTCAGCAGCACGATCGTGCTGTTCAACCTGCTTGCTCAGCGCGGCCATTTTCCAGAATTTGAGTGGGAGCACGGTCGTGCTCCCTGTTCAGCACGGTCGTGCTCAATGCACGACTGCACCGTTCTGGGCAGGGACAGAAGCCAAGTTCTAACTACATTATTTAGGGATTAAACCCCTAATCTTAGTGCGTTTATTATGCCTAAATATTCCGTTAAACAGTGTTGTCAACATGCACTCATCATAACAGCAACCACAATAACACCCAACCATTCAACAATATTATGTCAATAACAACATGGCATCATATCTATAGACAACCATCATGCGCAAGGCATATAACAATCAGATAACAATCAGAACATATTGTCATAGACTAACACTACATTATCACAGACATACATATAATAGCATCGGGGTCATAGGGAACCCCGTTACCTTACACTACCCACTGCCTAATGAAAACAATCCCACTTCTCCCCATACCTGGATTGAAGGTAGCTCTATCAACCAACGTGTGCTCCTAACTGCAACCGGTTCTTTCCCAACGGCTTAACCCAAAGAACCTTAAACAAAAGAACACAACCAGATTAGTTCCCTACTCAAATAAAGAAGGAAACCACAAGGGGAAGGGAAACCATTACCTCTAGACCAAGGTAGAACCACTAATCTCCCTAAACTGCTTCCAAAACTCCACTACGGCGATGAACGAAGGAGAAACGGCGCAAGAAGGAGTTCTGGCCGCAGCTGCACCAAAAACAGGGTTTCACGTCAAACCCTCGGGTCTGTTTACGTATATAACGTTCGGACCTGAGCACGGTCGTGCTTACCATTCAGCACGGTCGTGCTCCACTTAACGTCAGCGAGACGCGGTCCATGCATTGAGCATGGGCGTGCTTACTATTGAGCACGGTCGTGCTCAACTTAAAATCAGAAACACGCTTCTGACTTTAAGCACGGGCTTGCTGGCTGATGAGCACGAGCGTGCTCATGTACCAGAAAGGGACTTTTAGGCTAAAATCCCACTTAGCCCTTAACCAACAAATTAAAATAAATAAACTAGCTTGAGAAAACATTTTTAAGAAAAACAGGGTGTTACAATTCCACCCTCCTTATAAAAATTTCGTCCTCGAAATTTCTACGTACCTCAAACGAAAAGATGCGGATACGCCTCCATCATCTGACTCTCGAGCTCCCAGGTAGCGCTTTCCACAGTTGCCCCGCTCCAAACTACTTTAACCAAAGGAATCTCCTTGCCTCTTAGCTGCTTCACCCTCCTATCTTCGACTCGAAGGGGTAACACCTCGAATGTCAAGTTCTCTTTTAACTGTATTGTATCGGGAACTATCACGTGACTAGGGTCATGAATGTACTTCCTGAGTTGAGACACATGAAAAACGTTGTGGAGATTTGACAAGAACGGGGGTAAGGCTACTTGGTAGGCGACTTCGCCGACCCTTTTAAGGATTTGGTAAGGACCAATGAACCTCGGAGTAAGTTTCCTCGCCTTCATCACTCTACCAACCCCAGTCGTCGGGGTAACTCTCAAGAATACATGATCGCCTTCTTGGAATTCGAGCGCCTTCCTCCTTTTATCATGGTAGCTCTTCTGCCTACTCTGTGCAACTCTCATCTTTTCCTGAACTAACCTGATCTTTTCTGTTGTGTCCTGGACTATCTCTGGCCCTAGCACCACACTATCACTAGGTTCACTCCAACACAAGGGTGTCCTACATCTCCTCCCATACAGGGCTTCATAAGGTGCCATCCCAATGCTGGAATGGAAGCTGTTGTTGTAGGTGAACTCTATTAGGGGCAAAAACTTGTCCCAACTTCCAGACTGTTCTAACACACAAGCCCTCAACAAGTCCTCTAAGGACTAGATGGTCCGCTCAGACTGCCCATCAGTCTGTGGGTGGTAAGCTGAACTAAGCCTAAGCTTTGTCCCTAAAGCCTCTTGCAAACTATTCCAAAACCTAGAGGTAAACCTCGGGTCTCTATCTGAAACTATGCTAGAGGGTACACCATGAAGCCTAACTATCTCTTTGATGTACAGCTTAGCTAACTTCTCCAATGGATACTCCATATTCATCGGAATGAAATGGGCAGACTTAGTCAGTCTATCCACAACAACCCATATAGCCTCAAAACCAGCTGGAGTCCTAGGGAGTCCAGACACAAAATCCATGGAGATGCTATCCCATTTCCACTCTGGGATACTCAAAGGTTGCAACTTACCTGAAGGCCTTTGATGCTCTATCTTAGCCTTTTGACATACTAGGCACGCATACACAAACTCAGCTACATCCTTTTTCATCCTAGGCCACCAAAACATCCTCTTAAGGTCCTGATACATCTTAGTGGCACCTGGGTGCACACTCAATCCACTCCTATGACCTTCTTCTAAGATCAACTTCCTAAGCTCAGGAACATCAGGCACACAAACTCTATCCTTAAACCTCAAGATGCCATCACTGCCATCCTTAAAACTTAGGTCTCTACCCTGAGCGAGCAAATCTCGCTGGTCTAAGAGAAACTTGTCTAACTTCTGACCCTCTCTAATCTCATCCATCAAACTGTTGGTAACCTTCAAGGTACCAAGCCTAATACTCTTAGGGGTAAACTCACAAGCTAGACTAAGGTCTCTAAACTCCTCAATCAAATCCATCTCCCTAACCATCAAAGCGGAGACATGCAGGGTTTTCCTACTCAAGGCATCGGCCACCACATTGGCCTTTCCTGGGTGATAGGTCAGCTCGAAGTCATAATCCTTTAAAAACTCCATCCACCTACGCTGCCTCATATTCAACTCCTTTTGATCAAAGAGATACTTCAAACTCTTATGATCGCTAAAGACCTCAAACCTCGCTCCATACAGGTAATGCCTCCAGATCTTTAAGGCAAATACCACAGCTCCTAACTCTAGGTCATGGGTAGGGTAGTTCTTCTCATGGGTTTTCAACTGCCTAGAAGCATAAGCAACTACCTTACCATTCTGCATCAGCACACCACCTAACCCTTGCTTAGAAGCATCGCAGTAAACTACGAAGGGTTCACTAGGATCTGGCAAAACTAACACTGGTGCTGACGTCAACCTATTCTTAAGGGTTTGGAAACTCTCTTCACACTTAGAGTCCCACACAAACAACTGTCCCTTCTTGGTGAGACGGGTTAAGGGTAAAGCTATCTTAGAGAAACCTTCTATGAACCGCCTATAGTACCCGGCTAACCCCAAGAAACTCCTAATCTCGGTTACAGACTTTGGCGCTTCCCACTGGAGCACCGTCTCTACCTTAGCTGGGTCCACTGCTATGCCACCCTTAGAGATGACATGTCCTAAGAAGCTCACTTTCTCTAACCAGAACTCACACTTAGACAACTTAGCATACAACTGCTTCTCCTTAAGGGTCTGCAAGACAACCCTCAGGTGTTCCTCATGTTCCTCCTTACTCTTGGAGTACACTAAGATGTCATCTATGAACACTACCACAAACTTATCCAAGTAAGGGTGAAAGGTCTTGTTCATGTAGTCCATGAAGACCGCAGGAGCATTGGTCACACCGAAGGGCATAACCAAATACTCATAGTGACCATATCGCGTCCTAAACGCTGTCTTCGGGATGTCCTCAGACTTAACCCGAATCTGATGGTACCCTGATCTCAAATCTATCTTTGAAAAGACGCAAGCGCCCATCAACTGGTCCATAAGATCATCAATCCTAGGGAGGGGATACCGATTCTTTATGGTCACCTTGTTGAGCTGTCGAAAGTCGACACACAACCTCATACTACCATCCTTCTTCTTCACCAACAACACAGGTGCTCCCCACGGAGACACACTCGGCCTAATGAACTGCTTCTTCATCAGGTCCTCTAACTGTTCTTTCAACTTAGCTAGCTCTAGAGGAGACATTCTATAGGGTGCTATGGAGATTGGCCCGGTGCCAGGCACTAAGTCTATGGTAAACTCAACATCTCTCTCTGGGGGTAAGTTATAAACGTCCCCCGGAAACACTTCAGGAAATTCTCGCACAACAGGCAAGCTGGCGACATCAGGAGGGCTGCTCTCTACTTCCAGGGAAGCTAACATCATGTATACTTGGGCTTCGTCTTTCATCGAAGCTTGAACTTGGCTGGCAGAGAGAAGGTCCGGATTCTTAGACTCCTTTGGAGTTCCAAAAATCAGGGTTTTATCAAAACAGTTCAGGAGGACATGGTTGGAAGATAACCAGTCCATACCCAGAATGATATCCAGGTCTTTCAAAGGCAAGCATACAAGATCAGCAATGAATGTCCTATCGTTTATAACTATATGACAGTTCTTGCATGCATAAGAAGTAGAAACAGGCTTATTTGTAGGTGTAGAAACCAACAAATCATACTCAAGGAAAGTAACAGGCAATTCAAGACTCTTGACCCTATCATGCGATATGAATGAATGAGTAGCACCCGAATCATACAACACAGTTAATCGAGTTCCATCTATAAAACATATACCTTGAATCAAGTCATCAGACTCGGAGGCTTCAGCTCCACTAAGAGTAAAGACTCTTCCAGTGGTCTTCAGTCGATTGGCTTGAGACTTCTGATTCTTGCCGGCGCTGGGAGGCTCGACCTTGGCTGCTTCACACTCTCGGCTGATGTGTCCTGGCTTGCCACATCTGAAGCAGATCACCTGCGTCTCCTTGCACTGAGACGAGTAGTGATCCGTAGCACCACACTTGCCACACCTCATAGGCCTAGAGACGTTAGAGAACCCGCCTCTAAACCCATCCTGCTGAAACTGTGGCTTCTTACCACTCTGCTTGAAATCTCTGCCGGTCGGAGCATACCTCTGCTTACCCTTGTCCCTCTGATCAGTCCTCTTGCCACTCTGGCTATCTGACCCTCTGGAACTGGCAGCTCTGAACTGGCTGGCATCCTCATAGATCCTGCACTTGTTGACCAGAATAGGGAAGACTCTGATCTCCTGGTAGCTGATGGCCTGCTTGATCTCAGGTCGGAGTCCAGCCTCAAACTTCACACACTTCGAATGGTCATCCGTCTCATGCTGGTAGGGAGTGTAGTACCTAGCCAGCTCCTCAAACTTTGCCGCATAGTCACCAACTGACAGCGACCCTTGCCTCAAAGACAAGAATTCCATCTCCTTCTTGTCTCTGATATCCGCCGGAAAGTACTTCTCCAGGAATCTCTGCCTGAACACAGCCCATGTAACCGCTGTGCCCTCAGCCTGCATCCTCTGCCTGCAGTTATCCCACCAGTGCTCAGCCTCCTCGGTCAGCATGAAGGTAGCAAAGATGAGCTTCTGCTGATCGTTACAATCCATGGCTCTGAAGAGGCTCTGAAGATCTTCTCTGTCTCCCTCAGCCACAACAAAGCTCCTTCCGGATCGTACGCGCCCTTGAACGATGGAGGGTTGTTCCTCTGGAACTTATCCAGTC
The DNA here is from genome assembly GCA_035048595.1 of Echinosophora koreensis. Lineage (NCBI taxonomy): Eukaryota > Viridiplantae > Streptophyta > Magnoliopsida > Fabales > Fabaceae > Echinosophora > Echinosophora koreensis. The sequence goes on from JAPCYP010000069.1 coordinate 1,816,059, forward strand.
CCTGGAACTCAGCTGGCCCACCGTTGTTAGGGTTAACCTGCCCGATAGCATTGGCCAGAAGTGCCAATGCGTCCGCGATCGCCTGATCGTTGCGTCCTCTACCGGCCATTAGTTCCTGTACAAGTCCAACACAACTCTTAATACAGAAACTTAAGCGAGTAAAAGCTACAGGAAACTAACTTAAAACATCATTATCTATACGAGTATAGACATTCACTCAAGAGTCACACAACAGACTCATACCACGTCCGAACAAGGTCGAACTGCTCTGATACCACTAAATGTGACACCCTTCTACCCAGCATGTTATAAGGCAATTAATATAAAACAAATAATAAGGAAAACATGCATTTAACTGAATTAAATGAAAACAGTTGTCCATGGGTAGAAAAGTCTCACATGAACTCGTTTACAACGCGGAAAAGTAAAGAAAGAGTTTTAAACAAATAAAAACATAACCAAATAAATAACCCAACCCCGATGTCACAATTCAGAGCTGGTATAACCGTTCCGGAAATAAATCCTCGGAATACAACTGAAAACAACTAACTAAACTAAAACAACCCTACTATGAGTGGCGGCTCCTCAGAGTCACTCCTCTCCGGGCTGCTCGTCATCCTCTGCAAATGCCAATCAGGCCAAACACAAAACAATACAGGGAGTAAGATTCATGTAATCATATAAACAGCAGAGGAATAGTATGCAAGGTAAACATACACATAAGCATACATCAACATCCATCAGTAACATAACAACCAAGTATGCTATGCTATGCAATGCATCAACTACTCCGCTACTCCAACTATGCATGTGGATCCAAACTAACTCAGGATGGACGACTTTGGAGTTACATATCCGTATTGGCCATAAAAGCACCAACACCGGCAGTTCACCAAACCTTGGGTGAACCCCATGGATAGCCAACGCATCAAACCATGGATGCCTCATCACGGGGGGCCTCGGTCACCAAACCTTGGGTGACCTACCGTGGATGGCCAGATCACCGTACTCTCGGGCGATCTCCCCTTTGTCGAACCTCCCCCATCAACTACTCCAATGCTTTATGCAAATGGCACAACAACAAACAATCTCAACCACCTCCTTGCTTGGGCCATGAAGCTCCCAAGACTTTCAACGTCAACTCAACGTAACCTTAGACCCAAACCGTGGGGTCAAGGCTCCCTTGGCCAATAAGCACCAAGGTTCAACTCAACGTGCTTGGGTCCATAAGCACCCAAGACTTCAACTTATCAACGTGCGGTAACCCAACGGATACCGACTTAACATTTGATTATCTAATTATCTTATATAATTAATAACCAAGTTGTCTAATCTTTACCTTTGATTAATTATCTCAACTTATCATCATAGGGGAATGGGGTTAAAAACCCCTTAAGTCCTTTAATTGCATTACTGTCCAGGGGGTCAGCACGGTCGTGCTTAGACCCTAGCACGGTCGTGCTTGGACACGTGAGGGCGTGCTGCCCTTTTAAGTGAAGCACGGTCGTGCTTCACATTCAGCATGGTCGTGCTCAGCAGCACGATCGTGCTGTTCAACCTGCTTGCTCAGCGCGGCCATTTTCCAGAATTTGAGTGGGAGCACGGTCGTGCTCCCTGTTCAGCACGGTCGTGCTCAATGCACGACTGCACCGTTCTGGGCAGGGACAGAAGCCAAGTTCTAACTACATTATTTAGGGATTAAACCCCTAATCTTAGTGCGTTTATTATGCCTAAATATTCCGTTAAACAGTGTTGTCAACATGCACTCATCATAACAGCAACCACAATAACACCCAACCATTCAACAATATTATGTCAATAACAACATGGCATCATATCTATAGACAACCATCATGCGCAAGGCATATAACAATCAGATAACAATCAGAACATATTGTCATAGACTAACACTACATTATCACAGACATACATATAATAGCATCGGGGTCATAGGGAACCCCGTTACCTTACACTACCCACTGCCTAATGAAAACAATCCCACTTCTCCCCATACCTGGATTGAAGGTAGCTCTATCAACCAACGTGTGCTCCTAACTGCAACCGGTTCTTTCCCAACGGCTTAACCCAAAGAACCTTAAACAAAAGAACACAACCAGATTAGTTCCCTACTCAAAATAAAGAAGGAAACCACAAGGGGAAGGGAAACCATTACCTCTAGACCAAGGTAGAACCACTAATCTCCCTAAACTGCTTCCAAAACTCCACTACGGCGATGAACGAAGGAGAAACGGCGCAAGAAGGAGTTCTGGCCGCAGCTGCACCAAAAAACAGGGTTTCACGTCAAACCCTCGGGTCTGTTTACGTATATAACGTTCGGACCTGAGCACGGTCGTGCTTACCATTCAGCACGGTCGTGCTCCACTTAACGTCAGCGAGACGCGGTCCACGCATTGAGCATGGGCGTGCTTACTATTGAGCACGGTCGTGCTCAACTTAAAATCAGAAACACGCTTCTGACTTTAAGCACGGGCTTGCTGGCTGATGAGCACGAGCGTGCTCATGTACCAGAAAGGGACTTTTAGGCTAAAATCCCACTTAGCCCTTAACCAACAAATTAAAATAAATAAACTAGCTTGAGAAAACATTTTTAAGAAAAACAGGGTGTTACAATTCCACCCTCCTTATAAAAATTTCGTCCTCGAAATTTCTACGTACCTCAAACGAAAAGATGCGGATACGCCTCCATCATCTGACTCTCGAGCTCCCAGGTAGCGCTTTCCACAGTTGCCCCGCTCCAAACTACTTTAACCAAAGGAATCTCCTTGCCTCTTAGCTGCTTCACCCTCCTATCTTCGACTCGAAGGGGTAACACCTCGAATGTCAAGTTCTCTTTTAACTGTATTGTATCGGGAACTATCACGTGACTAGGGTCATGAATGTACTTCCTGAGTTGAGACACATGAAAAACGTTGTGGAGATTTGACAAGAACGGGGGTAAGGCTACTTGGTAGGCGACTTCGCCGACCCTTTTAAGGATTTGGTAAGGACCAATGAACCTCGGAGTAAGTTTCCTCGCCTTCATCACTCTACCAACCCCAGTCGTCGGGGTAACTCTCAAGAATACATGATCGCCTTCTTGGAATTCGAGCGCCTTCCTCCTTTTATCATGGTAGCTCTTCTGCCTACTCTGTGCAACTCTCATCTTTTCCTGAACTAACCTGATCTTTTCTGTTGTGTCCTGGACTATCTCTGGCCCTAGCACCACACTATCACTAGGTTCACTCCAACACAAGGGTGTCCTACATCTCCTCCCATACAGGGCTTCATAAGGTGCCATCCCAATGCTGGAATGGAAGCTGTTGTTGTAGGTGAACTCTATTTAGGGGCAAAAAACTTGTCCCAACTTCCAGACTGTTCTAACACACAAGCCCTCAACAAGTCCTCTAAGGACTGGATGGTCCGCTCAGACTGCCCATCAGTCTGTGGGTGGTAAGCCGAACTAAGCCTAAGCTTTGTCCCTAAAGCCTCTTGCAAACTATTCCAAAACCTAGAGGTAAACCTCGGGGTCTCTATCTGAAACTATGCTAGAGGGTACACCATGAAGCCTAACTATCTCTTTGATGTACAGCTTAGCTAACTTCTCCAATGGATACTCCATATTCATCGGAATGAAATGGGCAGACTTAGTCAGTCTATCCACAACAACCCATATAGCCTCAAAACCAACTGGAGTCCTAGGGAGTCCAGACACAAAATCCATGGAGATGCTATCCCATTTCCACTCTGGGATACTCAAAGGTTGCAACTTACCTGAAGGCCTTTGATGCTCTATCTTAGCCTTTTGACAAACTAGGCACGCATACACGAACTCAGCTACATCCTTTTTCATCCTAGGCCACCAAAACATCCTCTTAAGGTCCTGATACATCTTAGTGGCACCTGGGTGCACACTTAATCCACTCCTATGACCTTCTTCTAAGATCAACTTCCTAAGCTCAGGAACATCAGGCACACAAACTCTATCCTTAAACCTCAAGATGCCATCACTGCCATCCTTAAAACTTAGGTCTCTACCCTGAGCGAGCAAATCTCGCTAGTCTAAGAGAAACTTGTCTAACTTCTGACCCTCTCTAATCTCATCCATCAAACTGTTGGTAACCTTCAAGGTACCAAGCCTAATACTCTTAGGGGTAAACTCACAAGCTAGACTAAGGTCTCTAAACTCCTCAATCAAATCCATCTCCCTAACCATCAAAGCGGAGACATGCAGGGTTTTCCTACTCAAGGCATCGGCCACCACATTGGCCTTTCCTGGGTGATAGGTCAGCTCGAAGTCATAATCCTTTAAAAACTCCATCCACCTACGCTGCCTCATATTCAACTCCTTTTGATCAAAGAGATACTTCAAACTCTTATGATCGCTAAAGACCTCAAACCTCGCTCCATACAGGTAATGCCTCCAGATCTTTAAGGCAAATACCACAGCTCCTAACTCTAGGTCATGGGTAGGGTAGTTCTTCTCATGGGTTTTCAACTGCCTAGAAGCATAAGCAACTACCTTACCATTCTGCATCAGCACACCACCTAACCCTTGCTTAGAAGCATCGCAGTAAACTACGAAGGGTTCACTAGGATCTGGCAAAACTAACACTGGTGCTGACGTCAACCTATTCTTAAGGGTTTGGAAACTCTCTTCACACTTAGAGTCCCACACAAACAACTGTCCCTTCTTGGTGAGACGGGTTAAGGGTAAAGCTATCTTAGAGAAACCTTCTATAAACCGCCTATAATACCCGGCTAACCCCAAGAAACTCCTAATCTCGGTTACAGACTTTGGCGCTTCCCACTGGAGCACCGTCTCTACCTTAGCTGGGTCCACTGCTATGCCACCCTTAGAGATGACATGTCCTAAGAAGCTCACTTTCTCTAACCAGAACTCACACTTAGACAACTTAGCATACAACTGCTTCTCCTTAAGGGTCTGCAAGACAACCCTCAGGTGTTCCTCATGTTCCTCCTTACTCTTGGAGTACACTAAGATGTCATCTATAAACACTACCACAAACTTATCCAAGTAAGGGTGAAAGGTCTTGTTCATGTAGTCCATGAAGACCGCAGGAGCATTGGTCACTCCGAAGGGCATAACCAAATACTCATAGTGACCATATCGCGTCCTAAACGCTGTCTTCGGGATGTCCTTAGACTTAACCCGAATCTGATGGTACCCTGATCTCAAATCTATCTTTGAAAAGACGCAAGCGCCCATCAACTGGTCCATAAGATCATCAATCCTAGGGAGGGGATACCGATTCTTTATGGTCACCTTGTTGAGCTGTCGAAAGTCGACACACAACCTCATACTACCATCCTTCTTCTTCACCAACAACACAGGTGCTCCCCACGGAGACACACTCGGCCTAATGAACTGCTTCTTCATCAGGTCCTCCAACTGTTCTTTCAACTTAGCTAGCTCTAGAGGAGACATTCTATAGGGTGCTATGGAGATTGGCCCGGTGCCAGGCACTAAGTCTATGGTAAACTCAACATCTCTCTCTGGGGGTAAGTTATAAACGTCCCCCGGAAACACTTCAGGAAATTCTCGCACAACAGGCAAGCTGGCGACATCAGGAGGGCTGCTCTCTACTTCCAGGGAAGCTAACATCATGTATACTTGGGCTTCATCTTTCATCGAAGCTTGAACTTGGCTGGCAGAGAGAAGGTCCGGATTCTTAGACTCCTTTGGAGTTCCAAAAATCAGGGTTTTATCAAAACAGTTCAGGAGGACATGGTTGGAAGATAACCAGTCCATACCCAGAATGATATCCAGGTCTTTCAAAGGCAAGCATACAAGATCAGCAATGAATGTCCTATCATTTATAACTATATGACAGTTCTTGCATGCATAAGAAGTAGAAACAGGCTTATTTGTAGGTGTAGAAACCAACAAATCATACTCAAGGAAAGTAACAGGCAATTCAAGACTCTTGACCCTATCATGCGATATGAATGAATGAGTAGCACCCGAATCATACAACACAGTTAATCGAGTTCCATCTATAAAACATGTACCTTGAATCAAGTCATCAGACTCGGAGGCTTCAGCTCCACTAAGAGTAAAGACTCTTCCAGTGGTCTTCAGTCGATTGGCTTGAGACTTCTGATTCTTGCCGGCGCTGGGAGGCTCGACCTTGGTTGCTTCACACTCTCGGCTGATGTGTCCTGGCTTGCCGCATCTGAAGCAGATCACTTGCGTCTCCTTGCACTGAGACGAGTAGTGATCCGTAGCACCACACTTGCCACCCCTCATAGGCCTAGAGACGTTAGAGAACCCGCCTCTAAACCCATCCTGCTGAAACTGTGGCTTCTTACCACTCTGCTTGAAATCTCTGCCGATCGGAGCATACCTCTGCTTACCCTTGTCCCTCTGATCAGTCCTCTTGCCACTCTGGCTATCTGACCCTCTGGAACTGGCAACTCTGAACTGGCTGGCATCTTCATAGATCCTGCACTTGTTGACCAGAATAGGGAAGACTCTGATCTCCTGGTAGCTGATGGCCTGCTTGATCCCAGGTTGGAGTCCAGCCTCAAACTTCACACACTTCGAATGGTCATCCGTCTCATGCTGGTAGGGAGTGTAGTACCTAGCCAGCTCCTCAAACTTTGCCGCATAGTCACCAACTGACAGCGACCCTTGCCTCAAAGACAAGAATTCCATCTCCTTCTTGTCTCTGATATCCGCCGGAAAGTACTTCTCCAGGAATCTCTGCCTGAACACAGCCCATGTAACCGCTGTGCCCTCAGCCTGCATCCTCTGCCTGCAGTTATCCCACCAGTGCTCAGCCTCCTCGGTCAGCATGAAGGTAGCAAAGATGAGCTTCTGCTGATCGTTACAATCCATGGCTCTGAAGATCTTCTCTGTCTCCCTCAGCCACAACAAAGCTCCTTCCGGATCGTACGCGCCCTTGAACGATGGAGGGTTGTTCCTCTGGAACTTATCCAGTCCCTGGAACTCAGCTGGCCCACCGTTGTTAGGGTTAACCTGCCCGATAGCATTGGCCAGAAGTGCCAATGCGTCCGCGATCGCCTGATCGTTGCGTCCTCTACCGGCCATTAGTTCCTGTACAAGTCCAACACAACTCTTAATACAGAAACTTAAGCGAGTAAAAGCTACAGGAAACTAACTTAAAACATCATTATCTATACGAGTATAGACAATTCACTCAAGAGTCACACAACAGACTCATACCACGTCCGAACAAGGTCGAACTGCTCTGATACCACTAAATGTGACACCCTTCTACCCAGCATGTTATAAGGCAATTAATATAAAACAAATAATAAGGAAAACATGCATTTAACTGAATTAAATGAAAACAGTTGTCCATGGGTAGAAAAGTCTCACATGAACTCGTTTACAACGCGGAAAAGTAAAGAAAGAGTTTTAAACAAATAAAAACATAACCAAATAAATAACCCAACCCCGATGTCACAATTCAGAGCTGGTATAACCGTTCCGGAAATAAATCCTCGGAATACAACTGAAAACAACTAACTAAACTAAAACAACCCTACTATGAGTGGCGGCTCCTCAGAGTCACTCCTCTCCGGGCTGCTCGTCATCCTCTGCAAATGCCAATCAGGCCAAACACAAACAATACAGGGAGTAAGATTCATGTAATCATATAAACAGCAGAGGAATAGTATGCAAGGTAAACATACACATAAGCATACATCAACATCCATCAGTAACATAACAACCAAGTATGCTATGCTATGCAATGCATCAACTACTCCGCTACTCCAACTATGCATGTGGATCCAAACTAACTCAGGATGGACGACTTTGGAGTTACATATCCGTATTGGCCATAAAAGCACCAACACCGGCAGTTCACCAAACCTTGGGTGAACCCCATGGATAGCCAACGCATCAAACCATGGATGCCTCATCACGGGGGGCCTCGGTCACCAAACCTTGGGTGACCTACCGTGGATGGCCAGATCACCGTACTCTCGGGCGATCTCCCCTTTGTCGAACCTCCCCCATCAACTACTCCAATGCTTTATGCAAATGGCACAACAACAAACAATCTCAACCACCTCCTTGCTTGGGCCATGAAGCTCCCAAGACTTTCAACGTCAACTCAACGTAACCTTAGACCCAAACCGTGGGGTCAAGGCTCCCTTGGCCAATAAGCACCAAGGTTCAACTCAACGTGCTTGGGTCCATAAGCACCCAAGACTTCAACTTATCAACGTGCGGTAACCCAACGGATACCGACTTAACATTTGATTATCTAATTATCTTATATAATTAATAACCAAGTTGTCTAATCTTTACCTTTGATTAATTATCTCAACTTATCATCATAGGGGAATGGGGTTAAAAACCCCTTAAGTCCTTTAATTGCATTACTGTCCAGGGGGTCAGCACGGTCGTGCTTAGACCCTAGCACGGTCGTGCTTGGACACGTGAGGGCGTGCTGCCCTTTTAAGTGAAGCACGGTCGTGCTTCACATTCAGCATGGTCGTGCTCAGCAGCACGATCGTGCTGTTCAACCTGCTTGCTCAGCGCGGCCATTTTCCAGAATTTGAGTGGGAGCACGGTCGTGCTCCCTGTTCAGCACGGTCGTGCTCAATGCACGACTGCACCGTTCTGGGCAGGGACAGAAGCCAAGTTCTAACTACATTATTTAGGGATTAAACCCCTAATCTTAGTGCGTTTATTATGCCTAAATATTCCGTTAAACAGTGTTGTCAACATGCACTCATCATAACAGCAACCACAATAACACCCAACCATTCAACAATATTACGTCAATAACAACATGGCATCATATCTATAGACAACCATCATGCGCAAGGCATATAACAATCAGATAACAATCAGAACATATTGTCATAGACTAACACTACATTATCACAGACATACATATAATAGCACCGGGGTCATAGGGAACCCCGTTACCTTACACTACCCACTGCCTAATGAAAACAATCCCACTTCTCCCCATACCTGGATTGAAGGTAGCTCTATCAACCAACGTGTGCTCCTAACTGCAACCGGTTCTTTCCCAACGGCTTAACCCAAAGAACCTTAAACAAAAGAACACAACCAGATTAGTTCCCTACTCAAAATAAAGAAGGAAACCACAAGGGGAAGGGAAACCATTACCTCTAGACCAAGGTAGAACCACTAATCTCCCTAAACTGCTTCCAAAACTCCACTACGGCGATGAACGAAGGAGAAACGGCGCAAGAAGGAGTTCTGGCCGCAGCTGCACCAAAAACAGGGTTTCACGTCAAACCCTCGGGTCTGTTTACGTATATAACGTTCGGACCTGAGCACGGTCGTGCTTACCATTCAGCACGGTCGTGCTCCACTTAACGTCAGCGAGACGCGGTCCACGCATTGAGCATGGGCGTGCTTACTATTGAGCACGGTCGTGCTCAACTTAAAATCAGAAACACGCTTCTGACTTTAAGCACGGGCTTGCTGGCTGATGAGCACGAGCGTGCTCATGTACCAGAAAGGGACTTTTAGGCTAAAATCCCACTTAGCCCTTAACCAACAAATTAAAATAAATAAACTAGCTTGAGAAAACATTTTTAAGAAAAACAGGGTGTTACACTCGCAATTACTAATCCTTTACTTTTGTCAATCAAGAGTCCTAAATTATCCTAATGTCTCTCTCGAGTACGGTTAGTAAACACCCCTTAACCCTTAACCAACTATATCTCTATGATGGTTAATTATCGAGAAATTCATTAAGTTCTATGACTCCCTATGAAGGTTGCATACATTCCCTACAGTATATCTCTATCCGCATAAACTATATGGTTTTACCCCAATGCTCTAAACACATAACTAACCTCCCGGTATCGTTATGATTGGCAAATCATGCATAATAATGGCCAGTTATAAGCAAGCATTAAGACCAGAAGTAAAACACAAAAGATATGAAGAAAAGAACCACGAAAATATCATAAAAACATTCAAACCGTCCATACGTGGCTACATCGTCTCCCTAGAATGGAGGAATTAGTTCATCGTCATAGGAATCAATAACATAATCAAAGAAACCAACATGAAAACAAGAAAAGAAGTCTAGGCGCAGCAAAACAGAGCGAGACGCAGCCAAAAGAGCAAAGTGTGGAACCTTATTTCCGTACAAAATGCGAGAATTTATAAGTTCTGGTATCAGCGATTCTTGGGGCGAATTACGTTTCGACAGTCGAAATTTAAATCATAGCTCAGTCCAGAAGTGCACCATCCGCATGGGCGAATGGTCCATCCACGGGGCGGATGACTCAAAATTTCTAGCCTCTTCTTGCTTCTCTTCCTTGCTCACAGGCTTCACTTTTATCTTTCTCAAGCTCATGTCATAACTGAAATTTATTCAAACTAGAAAATCATTGAAAAAGACTCAATTTCCTAATTAAAACAAAGAAAAAACATTCAAAGACTATAAACACTACTTAAGGAAAACAAAGCCAAAGTTGAGTACTAATTGACAATACAACTCATCAATATGGTAAAATTCACAAGAAAATCTAGAATAAAACTAGATAATCTAGCGGATTATCAGTTACCATGAAATGTATAGCAAAAATATAAAATATTAATAATTAATTTTAAAAATTATTTTCTTTTTGTCACAAGACTAATTTTTTTATTTTATATTATTCTTAAAAACTAAAAAATATAAAAAATTTATTCTAATAATTTAACTATATGTAAAGTAGAAACTAAAAATAAATATTTAAAATTATAAAAAAGTTATGTTAAATAATATTTAAAAAATTATATGTAATTTTATCATAAGGATATTTTGTATTTTTTACTGGAAAAAAATTGAAAACTATAAAAAACTAAAATCTAATAAAATGTGAAAACATTTAGAATACAAACGAAAATTTTAAAATTCATACTAAAATTATAATGCTATCCGGTTGGTTATTTGGTGGGCAGCAAACGTCGGATAGAATAACAGCTTATGTTGCTCATATCATATCTTACTCATATCATGCTCTCTTATCATATCTGTCCGTCCTATCCTGACCACCAAATAAGCCCTTATGGGATAGGTTCCTCAAAAGTGAGCAAGATCGTAAAGTGATAATTAAAGTAAGTTAAGAGATCTTACTGCACTTTAACTAATTGAGGGTGGATACCTTACTTTCGTACTCTACAATTTAGCTGTATTTTAGAGGAGCTTTTTCCCATATTATGATATAGAAAAATACAAAAATAAGTTTTTAATGAGCCTATATATAAAAGCAAACTTGATTTTGTATCTTTTTTTTCTTTCTAACATTAGAGAGAAAAGGAGATAACAAAAAGAGATAATCCAAATCCTCCCACTTTATTGAAAATGGATTATCTCTTGTTATGTTGCCTATGTAGCAAGTACAATGAGGGTGACAAGAAAGAAGGTGAAGAGAAAATGGGAAAATGATGAAGAGAGAAAAAAAAAAAGAGAGAGAGATAAAGAGGATGGAGAGGGATGGTGGTAGAGGATCCAAACCTCATTTTATTTGTCCAGCAATATCGGAATCAATATTAGCAACACATTTTTTATCATACTCTTTTAAACACACTTTATTATTGTATGAATTTCACATAAGATCTATCAGATAGTGGGTCTCACGTAAAATCTACCAAGTAATAAAAAAATGTTTTAAAAATTGTTGCTAGCATTTCTCTCATTTGATATGCTAGCAATTTTTCTTGAGACATTCAACAAAGAATATGAAAAACCTGGACTTGGGGCCTCTTTGTTACAAATTAAAAGGATGATTTTCATATAAAATAAGTTATAGATTATGTTTTTACATATTTTTAAGTAAATCAGAAGTTAATTTTTGTTTGTTTATAATCATAAAAAATCATTTTTGAACACTCTCTGCCAAGCCGTCACCGACCGTGCACCCGCAGAACCGCCGCTGCAAGCCCACTCAAAGTCGCAGTCAACAACGCTACATGGCACCGTCACAAATCTGAGCACATTCATATTCAAAGGGTAGATGTGGAAAATGAAAAGAAAAGAAGTTCTCTCTGCAAAATCTTCACATAAGGAAAGGGAAAAAAACATGTGGGTCCACCAGCAATTTAATCCCTCTTCTCTACTTCTTTTCCCTCCCAAACAGCTAAAAATGAATTTTCTCCTCTCACTTTCTTCCTCCCAATTTCCCTATTTCATAGCTCAACCTAACCAAACGAAGCCAAATGACTTCAAAATATATCTTGAAAAAATGTAAGACTAATTCAAAGGGGTTTATAACCAAGACAAAATATTTCACAAGTTCAATTCTTATGTTGAGTATGGTTCAAAAGAAAAGCAGCGGAAAGAAATTGAGAGAAGAAAGAGAAGAAAAAGGAATATTTACCTGTTTGGAATGAGTATAAAAGAGGGAGGGAAGAGAAAATATTAAGTGGGACCCACATTCATATTTTATCGCCTTTTTTGACGGAAAAGCAGAATTAATGTTGTATTTTGGTTGAAAAGACCAAAAACCTCCATCTCTTATTAAGTGGGCCCCCACTCATATTTAACAAATATTTTTTACTTTCATTTTACTTTTTACCCAAACAAACAACAGAAAAGAAAAGTTTTAACTTTCCTTCCTTTCATTTTCTTCATAACAAACAACTAAACAATCTTCTCATTTTCTACTCTTTTTCTCTCTTTCCCATTTCTTTCCTTCCACTTTTTCCTCTCACTTTTCTTTCCTAAACAAAACAATATTGATTGGTGTGAAACCCTTCTACCCCGCATATTATAAGGCATTTAATATAAACAAATTAAATGGAAGACATGCATTTTTAAGAATAATATAAAATATTGTTCATAGGTAGAAAAGTCCCACATGAACCAGTTATTAACGCGGAAATAAAAATAAGTTTAAAACAATTAAAACATCACAAAGAAATAAACATATCCCAACCCCGATGTCACATACAAAGCTGGTATAACCGTTCCGGAATAAAATCCACGGAATTACAACTGGAAACTATAAAACTAACTGAATATAAACTAGCCCTAACTATGAGTGGCGGCTCCTCGGAGTCACTCCTCTCCGGGCTGCTCGTCATCCTCTGCAAGGTGCCAATCAGGCCAAACACAAACAAACAAACAGATATAGGGAGTAAGAATCATGTAAACATATTAGCAAGAAAGTAGGAAGTAAAGTAAACGCAAACAGACATGGCACCAACATACACCAACAACATCAACATTCAACATGTTATGTAGTGCAATGCAATCCTACTCCGCTAAACCAACAATGCAAGTGGATCCACTAAACTCGGGATGAACGACTTCGGAGTTAAATATCCACATTGAGAATCTACTCAACGCCAGAGAATCTACTCCTTGGATAGCCAACAAATCAAACCAACGAATGCCTCATCACGGGGGCGCTAGGAGAATCTACTCCAATCGTGGATGACCAGATCGCCGTACTCTAGGACAACCTCCCCTATGTCGAACATCCCTAAACAACATCTCCGATGCAATGCGTATGCAACACAACAACAACGGCAACACCACCTCCATAACTCCAACGGAATCGACCAAAGATAACAGCGGAATCAACCGCAACAACTTGCCTCGCGGAATCTACCTGAGGACTTTAGCGGAATCGACCACAACACTTGGGGCAAACTCTCGACCACCAAGGTACAACAACAACACCTTAGACCCAAACCACGGGGTCAAGGCTTCCTTGGCCAGAAAGCACCAAGGCACAGCTCCTCAGCTTACGGTACTCAAAGGGTACCGACTTATCAAACTCAACACCTCACCTTCTCATCATCTTAATTATCTTTAGTGGACATTAGCCAAGTTGTCTAATCAACTTATCATTATTTGGGGAATGGGGTTTGAAACCCCTTAAAGTCCTTTAATTCTGTTCTGTCCAAGAGGGTTGAGCACGGTCGTGCTTGTAACTCAGCACGGTTGTGCTTAAACATGTGAGGGGCGTGCTGCCATTTAAGTGAAGCACGGTCGTGCTTCTTATTGAGCACGGTCATGCTCAGCATCACGGTCGTGCTCTTTGTCCTGCACGGCCATGCTAAACAGCGCGGCCATCTTCCCAGAATTCAAATGGGAGCACGACCAGGACGGTCGTGCTCATCGCGCGACAATGTTGTCCTGGGCAGGAACAATAACCGTGTTTTAACCAAATTCAAGGGTTTAATCCATTAATCATCCTAAATCCATTATTAGCATGTTTAATGGTTAAAACCCATCAGTAACAACAGCATCAACTCAATTATGGTATCAATCATTCAACCAATAACATATGCCAAAAACAACCATCAAAGATCAACATGTTCATTTAACCACGTAACATCAAGAGTATAATATGAAGATAGGCATCTCACAACATATTAACAATCAAATCAGGTTTATCAACATAACCAACAAATCAAATATATCAAACACATGTTTATACAAATCAACCGGGGTATGGGAACCCCTTTACTTTACTCTAACCCCGAGCCTATGAGTACACTACTCTTCTCCCCATACTTGGATTGAAGGTAGCTCTAACGGCGGTCTTAACGGCAAACGGTTCCTCCCCCTTAAGCGGCTCACACTTGAACAATTCTTAAACGATCAAAACATTAACGTTATTGGTTTCGCAACCATCCCAACCACAAAACGAAAGGAAACCAATGAAAAGGAACAAAACGTTACCTATACACGAAGTACAGACGAACCACGTTTCCCTAGGGTCTCCAATACTCAAGAACCACACTGAGTATGAAGGAAAAAGGGAAAAGGACGTTGCAGCCACACTAGGGTTTTAGCCACCAAAATATGAAGTGTATGATGCAACCCTCGAGTCTGCACGACGTATATAGGCCCGGACTTGAGCACGGTCGTGCTTACCCTTGAGCACGGTCGTGCTCGACTTAGCGTTACGAGACGCGGTCAGCACGTTGAGCACGGGCATGCTCACTGTTGAGCACGGTCGTGCTCAACTTCAAATCAGAGACACGTTCCTGACTTTAAGCACGGGCGTGCTAGCTAATGAGCACGGGTGTGCTTATGTACCAAAAAAGGACTTTTAAGCCAAAAATCCCACTGAGCCCTAAACCAACCAAACAACTTAATAAAACCAGCTTAAAGAAAATACTTCTGAAAAACGGGGTGTTACAATTGGTGTCTTACAACAACCATCTTTGTAGACTTTCTATTCTTATAATATTTCATCTCCTTACACACATACAAGAGGAAAAGCCCATTGTACCTGCAAAAAGTATTGATACTTTAACGAAAATACGGATTTAGATCCTCTACTTTTCTAAAAAAAAAGGATATGATCTTGTTAGAGGGAGAAAGGCACAGTTTTTAAAATGTAACTAATAGGCCTGTAACCAATCATGGTAGGTCAATGTATGCTAAAAGTTATGTATATATTTCACAAACATGACCATCATATCGTAGGAGAGGATCTTATTTACGGAAATACCGGTGATATCCTACCGCAAGCGCTTCGTTGTAAAGCGTAATAATAGATCGTTCCCACAAGAACTTTGTATTGACTGCCGTTTTCTTCTCACAATGGTGATTGGCTAAACTAAAAGCGCACTTAAAAGAACAAGTATTTTGGAAACAGAACAATGGTTTGATTTTAATAACAGATAAAATAACCTCTTCAAATTATGGTTCTTCAAAATGGCAATTATAAATAAAATCAATTTTCCTAATGCTCTGAGTGCTGGATTTTAAATAGGGGTGGACATCGGTCGGTTATGGTCGGGTTCGGGTGACGCATGACGGTTTTGATCGGTTTTGAACACCAAAATACGTGATCCATTACCGTCCAATTGAAGCTTCGGATAAGGCGGATGGCGGGTGTACGGGTGGCGGGTGTGTGCGGGTGGGTTGTCTCGGTTTTGGATAACAAAAAAAAAATTGCAGAAAGCATAGAAGGAGAAGAAGATCCAGAAACAGAAATAGCAACCACAAACCCAGAAAATTTCAAACATAAACCCAAAAGCATCAAACTTCAATAAGAACATAAACCCATAAAGCTTCAAACTTTCAATAAAATCATCTAATTTTCAACAAAAATTATTAAAAATTGCAACAAAAAAACACCTATTCTTCGTTATGTGCTTTCTTCATTCACAGATCTGGAAGGAGGATGCTGGATGCGTCTCAAGACGAATATGCAGTGTCTTCTCCTTTGTAGCTCAGATTTGCTATAGATCTGTCTTCACGGGTTGCTCAGAGCAGACCCATGTAGCAGCAAGTGGCAAGGGGGAGCGAGCTGCGACGCGATCGAGCTGCGACGGCGATCGGAAGGAGACCAGCTTCGACGACAATGGGAGGGAGCTTCGAGTTCGATGGCGAGGCGAGGGAGAGTGCGACAGCAATGGGCGGGATCTGCGACGGCGATGGCAGGGGAAGGGCAAGACGCAGCGGCAACCATTAGGGAAGGGAGGGGAAGACGAAAGAGCTTGGAAAGAGGGAGGCACTATGCTAGGGTTTTGAAGCAATATTACAAATGAACAAACAAATGAGATCAGGTATTGAGGATTCTGAAGCATTTGTGTATTGTTACATGGAGTTGGGCTGGGCCTCCAAACCAAGTATGCCAATGGACATGATAGATACACGATACACAACATAAGCTGTAAGCCATACACGATACCAGTAGTTCGGTCGGTTACGGATACTGACGGTTTCAATTTTTCTCACCCGTGGCCGACCGATGTAAACCATATGGACCCGAAAATTTCAACCGACTCACCCGCCTGACTGCATGAACCCGTCCGCTCATCAATTTTTTTCTCGGATGCTTCGGTTCTCGGTCGAGTCGGGGAAATTTGTCCACCCCTAATTTTAAAGGCAAAATATGCAAATATAATTTTGCCTTCTTTCAATGAACAATCACGTGTTTAAGCTTATTAACAACCTATTTTCATGGTAGAAAATTCAGTAAAAACCCACCAACCATAGATATTTTTGAAGCAGCTTCAAGAGAAATGAAAGCTTTTTTCATGTTTCAAGTCTCTTGTTCAATCTTATAGTTCTAATATCAAACTTCACATTTCGGTTATTCACTTGACATCTAAATGAAACGCACCATTTCATTTATAAAAGAAAAAATAAGAAGGGGACATATTTTTAAGCCGTAGAAGCCCCTATCCCCAATGTGAAAACACACACACAGATACCACCATTTGGCAGAGAAAGGGTGCAACAACCATCCTCCCTCCCTTACTTATATCCACCTCTTTTTATCTTTTCTCCCCTATTGCGTTCTATTTCCTCTGAATCCCAAACATCCTTTAAAGTTCAGAGAGGTTCTTAAGGCCCATCCTTCCATTTTCTCTGGTAAGCAAAGTAGTGGTGATTTTTGGGAGCCAATGAGGCTACCCTAAGGGAGAAGGAAGGTACCCTCATCTGGGTTCTTTGAGGTATGCACATCACCTAGAAACTTTAGGAATGTGTTTTCAACATAGTTAAGGTTTGGGTAAATCGTTTTGGAAAGTTTTGAATATAAACTTTGGGATTTGATATGTATCCATTGTTGGTATAACTTTGAATAAATTTCTAAAAGCTTGAAATTATTTTCTGATGCTCATATTCTTTGGAAAACACCTCAGTGGATCCTCCTTAAGGCATTAATAGAGACTAAGTTGGTCCTTTGTAGTTGTGAGTAGCTAATATATTTAGTGGCAATTTTCTATTTAGTTATTTTCTACATGGAAGAAGTAAATTATTTATAAAAAAAATTCTCTACAAATAGGAGCTGAAATTTTATTTCTATTTTGGGAACAACTTTATTTTAATTTCTATGAACATTTTGAAGACGAATAATATTATTATAAACTATTTTCCTTTCCATTGATTCAGATTTCATGGTTCTGAAATGCTTTTGTTGTTGTTACAACTCTTGACAAAGATATATCTTGTAATTCAAAATGGTAATATTGATAATCATGTGAACACGTATTGATTGGAATTAAATGATGATGATTGTGTTTGAATTGTGAAACAATGAAGTAAAATACATTCTAGCAACTTGATGTGAATGTTATCATGATTTAATTGAAGATTATGTGTTGATTGTCCATTGTGGGTTCTATCATGGAATATCATTTGCTGCAAGGAAGAGATAATAAAGCCTATGAATTGAGTGCTCATAGTCCTTATAGATATTGTTTGTCCCTGTTTAGGGGGCCCCCTTAACTATTTTTTCAAAAAAAAATTATATGAAATTATTAATTGTCTAAACTTATTAATTTTATTGTCGTAAAAAATAACTCTTATTCTCACACTTCTTGGTTTCTACAGCTACTACAGAGCAATATTTTTGAGCTATGAATATAGTCAATACTACACATACTAATAAGATGAAATTTTAACTGATTGTTTCCTGTAATACATTAAAACAAATTACTAAAAAATTAAGTGTATGTTTAATTATAGATGATTTTCGTGACATGTAGGAGAGCCATTTCATGTTTTGATAGATTATTAGTATGATTTCGTAAAAAAAAAAATAGATTGATAATATGGTTAACGTTTTGGAAAATAAATAATGAATATTTTGTATGCAATTTAATGAGTATATATTTGCCCCTAATCAATGAAGTTTGCCTTCAACCCTGTCGTTCGCTGTAACAAAGAGATAATACGGCATATGAGCTGACTGCTCATAGTATATTCAGGTGATTACAGTTTGCCTCTACGAAAAGATAATGTTATATGTGTGCACATAGTATGGAGATTACTCTCCGTCTTGCTTTGATATAGTTCTTCATGTGTAACTCATTTTGGATTTGTATTATGAGTTTGTAGAATATTGCTAACCTTCATTTTGGATTATTCTCGTATTCTTGAATGAACTCTCAAGAAATGAAGCAATGAATTTTATAAAGTGATTTCAACGTATTGCATATTTTTTTTCCTATTTATTCAATTAAATTCATATCTAAATGAAATCACTCTTGCAGTGCTTGTTTCTCCTTTTCGTCCACTTAGTTTATTATGCTCTCATTGAGTATTCGTGACTCACCCCATTTCCTTTCCCTCTTTCTCAAATTTACAAGAAGCATAGTAGATTGTCCTGTGGTTGCATATCATGACATTGAAATCATGCAAGCATAAACCATATATTTGCAAGCAGTAAAAATATTAAGATTGGATTAAAAAGGACAACACCCACAACAAATGAGAAAATTAGAAATAACAGTGACTAGTGTTTTTTACCCGTGCGTTAGTTTTTCAATAACAGTTTCATGTTAATAGCAAAATAAAAGAGAACATTTTTCTTAACGTTAAATTTTTAAGTACATAATATGAGTTTGAGCAAGTGCGCAGCACTGTAACCAAAATCTCATAGGATGAAGAAGATAGTCCTATGATTGTTTTGGATTCTGATTATCAATATGGACCGCATACAAATTCATGGACAATGACTCTATCTCGAGTAGTTGTTTCAAAGAGTAATACATTGGTAAGTTTGGTATTTAGATGTTGTTGAATTGTTTTTTAAATTATGTTTCAATCCTTTTACATACACTCACACTTATGATCGTTTGGGCAAAGCATATGATTCCTGCAAGGATTGTACGGGTTTTTTGCTTGAATGATCAAGATGCTATCTCTATTGAAAATGAAGAGAAAAAGATCCACCACTGCAGGTTATTAAGAACCGGTCGAAGAAAGGCATGAATGTTACATAGGCAGCAAAGAATGATATGCTTTTTGTAAAGAAAAAACAATGGGAAAGGGTAATAATTTAAAGATTAGATTTAGGGTAGCGATGACCTTCAGAAGGTTTTTGTGGAAATATGAAGGTTTAGGTAGTTTAACATGTGCAATTGTTTGGTTTTATTTGATTTTTATGGAATATTGTATAAACTTAAGTTCTAATATGTTTTTGGTAGATCTTGATGGAGTTTATCTATAATGCAGGTTATGTTATTATGACTTTTATTTTATCAATGATTTGGATGTCATATGTGGAAGCAGTTTTTACACACCAAGTTATCTATCTTGATATAAAAATCATATTGATATCATGTTTGCAAACAGTTTTATAATTTCAAATGGAATGTGTTAGCTTTATTACTATATTTGGTTTTGATATTCGTCATTGTAACCATGAAAATAATAATCACAGACACCATGGTATATAGATACAATATACCCAAAATGAAGAGATGGGGTTGTTATAGAAATGATGTTACAAATGGTTATATAATTGAATATAATTCATATAATAGAAAAGGAGTAATAAAAAAATAGGCTAATCTAATTAAATAATGAACATTCCAGTGTATTATATATATAATATAATATAATAGAGTTGTTTCAAACTGTACCATATATAATTTAGTTTATTTTTTAAAATAAAGATGTAGTCCATATAAAATATATTTTTTATAAATATTTTATTACTGCTTTTAGGATCTTTTCATTGGGATAACTATAATTAGGAATAATTTGAAATAATAAATAAAGATGTGAAGGTTCAATATTATTAAAAGAATACACAAAGACAATAAACTGTGAATCTACTATAATTAAATAAAACATACATAGATCCTTACATAAGTATCAACAAAAACACATAATTAATAATATGACTTTAAATACATCAATTATTCCAGTAAAAAAAATACATCAATTTTTTTGGAATACTTCTTTATAAACAACATTCTTAACAATAGAGCATGGTTCACCATCATCATCAAGAGTTAAAATCTTAAGACCCAACTTACTTTTAACTCTAGACATAGCAACATATAATTGACCATGAGAAAACACTTGTCGTGGCAAATATAAACCAATATGTGATAATGTTTGCCCCTGACTCTTATTTATTGTCATTGCGAAGCTCAAAATGAGTGGAAGCCTTCTTTGAAATCGAAAAGGAATTGAAGCATCTGAAGGGACCATGTTCATCCTCGGAATATACACCTTGTCCCCAACATGAGTTCCTATAGCAACTTTGCAACCAATAACATTCGAACCTAACTCATTCACAATTAATCTTGTTCCATTACATAACCCAGAAGATTGATCAATATTTCGCATTAACATGACAGGAACACCAACTTTCAACATTATCTTGTGATTTGGTAATCCTGAGCAATTTATTTGGTTAAGAAACTCATTTGTTATCCATTCAGGATTAATCCCATTAGTTTCTTCCATCTTACAAATACTATGAGCACTTAAATATTCCTTCCCTTCACTAGGTAGTAATGCTAAAACATAATTATTCACTTTTTGTACAATTTCCAAAGTTGGGACTAATATTGCTCTATCTTCAAAAAATTTATAATCATTGATATTCTCCATCAAGTTAGGATATGTAGAACAGACAATGCTTTCAATATGATCCAAAGAATTTGAAATCAAAAGATCTCTTGGGATATCAATTTCCGCTTCCCCATCATTATCAATACCCAACTTCCCATCACCAATATCAAGAATCCATTTTGCAAAATTGGTGGTTTCTTCTACATCAACATCATCTGAGCTACTTTGCAACCTCATGTTTTCTGTTAATTTCAAAAGTTTACAGTGTCTCCATAATGTAGATGAATTAATAGTAGCCATGACAACATCAGCCCTACCTGCTTTAGGGATAACAGGTAATTGATAACTCATAGAAATATGAGTTATTGCTATCCTTTTAGCTTTATTATTGTTCTTGTTTTAATCAATTTTGGAAAAGAAATTCAAGTTTTGCCTCAATTAGTAAATATTTGTGTTGAATTGTTAAAATGCTGAAAAAGATATTAAAACTGATTTGTTTTTGCTGAAGGTTTGTTTGAGTTTTGAGCAGAATTTAGAAGTGAAATTACTGCAGGAGTTGCTCTGGAATGCTGCAGCGTCTGGAAAGAGAATCACTACAAGACAAAAGAATTGTCAGCTCAACACACCTTCACTACAGGACAAAGAACCTGCTGCGCTGTCCCAAAACGAGGAAAGAGAAAATGCAAGGCAGCAGCTGTGTGTACTAGGGGAATGGGCCAAAGAATATTTTATTAATTGTTGAATTTTGTAAAGCCCAAAAGTGCATGAGAGAGAGAGGATAGGAAACCCTATTTTGGGGACATTAGTACAAATAGGGTAGTCAGCCTCCTTTTTGAGAGGGGCTGGTACAGCAGCCTCCATTTTCTTCTTTGTTTTCTCTGTAATTACGCTTATGCTTTTATGCCTTCATTTCCTATTTGATTAATTAGTTTTGTCTTTAAGCTCTTTATGAGCTAATTTTCCTTAGCATAGGATTCTATGAATTTGTAATTGATACTTAAGGGTGATTTATGCAAATGGATGTTACTCATTTTCTTCTTCTCTGTTTGAAAGCTTAATTTCATTTTAGACTGATCAACTAATTTGGAATACTAGCTAGTTGGGTTTGGAAAAACTTAATTAGTGGACTTGTTTAGAGGATAAAGATTAAACAATCAATTGGAAAATTGATTGTGTTGAATGAGCTAGGAATAGCCTTCAAGTCTTTAAGTAGCTGGACATATTTATCTGACAACTGAGGGAAATTAATATGAACTTAGGAATAAGAAGCGTTTAATGAACTCAGTTTTACTGCTGGAAAGCAAACTTTCATTCCTGGGCTAAATGCTGTAGCATCCTGAAGCATCGAATACCCTGAAGTTAAGGTTACAAAGGATTAAGATCCTAGCTATTTCTATCTCTGTTCTAAAACACCCATTTATTGCTTTTATTACTTTCATGCACTTTATAATCACTGTTCTGAAACTCTAGTACTCCATTTACTTTATATGCTTAAAACAACTCTTTACTTTATTAAGCTAAGTAGAAAAAGGTTAAAACTAGAACTTATATTCAAATCATTTAAATCCTCGTGGGAACGATCTTTACTTACTCTTTATTACTTGTTTGACTGTGTATACTTGCACATCTTTTTGGGCAACAGTAATATTGTCTAAAATCACCACCAAGAACAACTACCTTCCCTCCAAATGGCTTAGATGAATTATGAACATCGACAACATTCATAATATCTTTCAAACTCCTATCAAATGCTTCAAAAGCCCATCTATTAACCATAGGAGCTTTATCCCATATAATTAAACTTGCATGACGAAGTAAGTCAACTCTAAAGCTATTTTGCTTAATATGACAGCATGAATCCTCATTTAATGCCAAAGGGATAGCAAATAGTGAATGGGCAGTCCTACCCCCAGGTAATAGAAGAGAAGCAATACCACTAGAAGCAACATTAAGAACAATCTTACTTTCAAAACGAAACTTGAAAGACAACGTTTTCCACAAGAAAGTTTTACCGGTGCCACCATAACCATCAACAAAATAGGAAACCACCATGCCGATTTGTAACAGCAGCAACAATTTCATCATATATCAATCTTTGTCCGATATTCAATTGAGCTAAGCATTCAACATGTTTATCAAACATATGTTCTTTGTCATAATCAAGCTCTCGAACAATGTAAATATTAGTAAAATCAGGTAGGTCCTGGGTTTTTGGGTAAGGCATAGTAGTAAAATCCTTTAAAGACTTCTCATTCATACGCAAAAGTTTTTCAATCTCAACTAAACACAATGTCTTTAATTGGTCTTCATTCAAACATAATCCTGCATTTAGAAAAACACACATACACACAAATATATATATATATATATATATATATATATATATATATATATGCACAACTTTTGAATACCAAAAAAACTAAAATAGCAAACTATTTAAAAAAAAAACCAATATGAAATAATTATTCAATGATAAGAAGCAATACCTGGATATCGCAGCTTCTGTCTTCTATCATATAAAATACCATTTGCCAACAGCTCCCACATCTCTTCCCATACATGTACTAGATTATCTATGCTGTTAGACAACAATAAGGTGACAAAAAGCATCCTAATATATAACCCGGAAGACAAAGATGAAACCTCACGAATACCATCAACGAATTCCTTATCATCAGATAACAATCCCAAAGCAGAGCAAGCACCTTGAAAAGTCTCATGTATATGACCATTTACGGTTTTCAAACTATCATAACTGGTACAACCTTTTTGTATATTAAGCAACAATCTCATGTAATAAGACCTCCCGTCCCTGGGGGAACGAAATTCAAACGACCAATCATTTGCCCTATTTTCCTAGGATGCCACTCCCTTAATTGAGAATGGTAGACAAACCTTGAAGGAAATTCTGCGTAAGTCAAATCCATGCCTTCACTATATTTACGGTTAGCTTCCATCCAAGCTTGGAACATTGTTTTCTGATTTTTCTTCTTCTCAAGAACATCTTCAATATTATCTTTTTCATTGAATACTATATATTGTTCTCTAGGAAGATGAAATGTTAGTCTCTGAACTGGAGGCCATCTTTCATGGATGTCAAAAGCAAAGAGTCTCCAAACAGACTCACAAGGCGACAAATAACGACAATCATAATACTCACTAATCTCATCAACAACTTCATTTTTATCCAAATTAGAAACACCAGCAGTCATAGCAAGAGTAACACGATCTGGGCCCTTGTTAACATATTTAAATAAATATTTAATACAATCAGACTTGTTGCAATATTCAATATTAATATGGGCTTGGTATCTCATAAGTAACTTAGGATTATAAGTCACAACATATCGATTATCCAACTGAACACCACCCTTTGTTGCAGTAATTCCAGTATCCCTTCTTTTATAAATTGGATATCCATCATCACCAAAGGATGTTTGATCAACAAACTTCTTTGGGAAGTACTTTGAACATTTACCATCTTTCATGCAAGGAGATCTACCATTTACATTACCACAAGGTCCATGAAGCATAAAATTTGACACCACTTTATGTAACTCTGGGAACCTATTACTGTCTGGCAATTCAGCTGATATGACAGAGTCAATAAAATCAACATTTTGTAAATTATCCTTGTCTTCCAACCACAATATGATATGCGCATGTGGCAAACCTCATTTTTGAAATTCAATAGTATACATGCCTACAAAAATAACACAAATCATATCAACTATATTAGTTTCTACATAATTCAGGTTATTCCACCGAAAAATTCAGATATCGAACCACAATATAGATTTTATGGAATTCAGATTTGCGACAAACTTTCCAAAGAAATCCCCCTTCCTAAAATCATTCATTAACTGTTCCAGCTTCATGTGAAACACTCTACATGCAATATCAGGACGATCTGACGCAGTAAGTCCGTCCTGACTAACAAATTCATGCACTTCATTCCACTTCGGGTTACATGTGAAAGTTACAAATAAATCTGGATAACCAAAACTCTTACATATGGACATAGCATCTTGACAATTGTTAAACATGTATCGGCGACCACCAGTAAATGAAGATGGAAGGATTACTCGTTTCTCGATAGAGTTGGCTTGTACATCACCTCTTTCAACAGCTTCCTCAATGCCTTTCAAAAAATCACCCCTAATAATATCTTGATTTTTCCTAATAAAGGACAATCTTTGTGCTTCAACCATTGAGTACGAATCAACAACAAATTGTTGAAACAACCTCTTACTTTTCAACAAAATTGTTTCTTCAAAGCTTCTTTCCATCAATCTAAATGCAATAAATTCTCTAACAGAAATACGAACCCTTGGTTTATGTGCAGTAGATGAATTATCGGTTGTCAGAGGAATATGTTCCTGATAACCTTTTTCTCCATATGGGAATAATAATGAATATTGCAATGGAATAAATGATTTATGAATTTCTAAAATCCGTTGAAATTCACTACCACGTGTACGCAATATGATATCCCGACCACAATCATTGGAATCATAGTCACCAATGATTAGAGCAGCAACTTCATCCACATATGGCAAATTATACATACGGGCATCCACAGGGTGATTCCGAAACAATCTCAAGGAAACATTAGCATCTACATCCTCCTTAATAACATCCCTAACACGTCTAAAAGACTTGCTAGAGAATTCCACTGATCTATCATTCCCAGTAAATCCTTCACCAAAGTTGGGTCTAACATTTTTTTGTCAGTAGTATTAGGCCTGAAATTTTTTATTACAACTAATTCTTAATCTGTACGGGTTTTAAAGTTAACATTAACTAATGCTATAATTATACATAATAAAAACAAATTATAATTACTTCAAATACCAAGAAAGTCATACATAAAACATGTCACGATAAATAGACAAAATATACCACTGACAATATTCAATAATAACATATAATGGTGTAAACAAATAACAATTTGTATAATAAAACATAATTGAAAAAATAAACATGTTCAAATACCTGAAATGAGACAATCGATTTGCTACTTCATTTTTTGTGTCATATATATACAATTGTGCAAATTTAGGTGGTTGCCCTTCAATGGGCAACAAACTTCCTATCCGGTGATAATTTTGGCCGCCAAGAATAAATTGTGGAGGTCCACCACCATAATTCAATTCTCGTTGAACTTTACCTCCCAATGAGGTAAAGGCAAACATACTATTGTTGGAACGTATATTTTCGAGGAAATTAGTACTTCTTGAATCTAGCCGATGAATCAAGTTTCAAAGTAAGTCTGGTAGTCTTTTCAAATATGGCAGCATAATTTTTCCTTTCATGCAACAAATTGAAAATGCAACACCAACAGATTTCTTGCATTTCTCCGCACGTTCTTCAAACCAAACCAAGGCACCATAATATTGGCAACAAAAATTCATACTACCAAAATCAGAATAACCTGGCATTTGATTAAAACTAAAGTAAGTACCGAGTAACAAACAATTGTAAAAATATCTATATGTTAACATATATATATATATATATATATAGATATATATGTATGTATGCACACACAATAGTGTAAATAAATACCTTCATTTTCACCTTCAACAAATAAATTATTCTCTTCAACATCAATATTCGCATGGATGGTTGACTCTCCGGTATCTATTAATTAGATCGTAAAACATTGAGATGAACAAAAAAAGCATTATGATTAAAATAAACCTATCCAAAAATTCAAAATAACAAATAATTCCATCAAACGGAAACAAAATTCTCTACCATCCATAATTGTAAAAAAGGGAAAACAATAACAAAAAATAATACATTCACTCATAAATACACATATTTATAGATATATATATATATATATAACATTAAAATAAGTACCTTCATTTTCACCTTCAACAAATAAAGTATTCACTTCTACTTCAACATTTGGATCAATGACCCGATCTCCAATATCTATTCATTAATTTTGAAAGCATTGACAACAACAAAAAGATTACATAAAAAAATAAATTATAAAAAATTCATAAAACCAAAACACATAACATATAAATAATTTTAAAAAATGGAATACCTGGGAAATTATTAATAGCAAAGTACTTTCTCCTAGAACACATATCCACCGATATAGTTGGTTGATGTATATTATCTACCGGCGAATCCATTCCTTGTAAATAGCATAAATCTGCATTTTCAAAACATAATTCCAAGAAATTTAAAAACATCAAAGGTTATTGAAAAATTCCCTAATAAATTAAAACTCAATAAATTGCAATTGTAATAAATTATGGCAATTGCTCAAATGATATTTAAATTAAAACTCAATAAATTGCAATTGTAATAAATTATGGCAATTGCTCAAATGATATTTAAATAATATAACAAAAGATTAAATATCAATTTTAATAGCTTGACAACTCAAAACACTGTTACAGGAACAGTAGTAAAAAAAGGTGACTATTGTTCATGTACATTTTCAAAACATTATTCCAAGAAATTTTAAAAACATCAAAGGTTATTGAAAAATTCCCTAATAAATTAAAACTCAATAAATTGCAATTGTAATAAATTATGGCAATTGCTCAAATGATATTTAAATAATATAACAAAAAATTAAATATCAATTTTAATAACATTTTGTTCCTCGACTAATAAAAAAATATATTAGCAAGTCAATCAACACTTACTGTTCTCAATTGAGCGTAGAGGATTTACAAAACTACTGCATGGAGTATCTTTGTCTTTTGGTAATACCGGTTTGACACGTTTATCAGCTAATAGCAAACATCAAAAATACCCGATCAACAAAAATATTCTTTATATCATGTGTAATAATTTGTAAAAATTATCATCCAAGGAATATAATGATATAAACCTGTATTTTGTTGATACCATCTTTTTTTTTTCTCTCTAATCAAAGACATTCTTCTTTGTCGAACAATTTTTCCACCAAAACCTAATCCACCATTCATCTCTTTACCATCAACATTGCTCATTGTGTGTTAAACTAAAAGAAACATTGAAAAAAATATATAATATATGAAACTAATTATGCATATAATAAATAATATATGTATAAGTAGTACCGTTATTTAAAATTGCAACATTCCATTCAAGTAAACAAAATTTTAACCATTAAGAAGAAATGGATATATTATAATATTTCTACATGTTTTTAAAAATTTAAATGGAATCAGGAGCATGTAAATATTACCGACACAATGAAATTGAGCATCAATAAATGACTAATGAACAGTATCATGCATTTTTAGTGGATGCATGATTTGGAATAACACAAAAAAAAAGTGCATACATAAGAAAGCAATTTCCGTAACCTAAAATTTGAACAGGAAACAATAAAACAACTTATAGAGAAGTTGCTTTCCTTCAGCTCTAAAATCATCAAATAGCTCAAACTTAGTACCTTAAAATCAATGAGAACGTAATGACCGACTGAAAGTACATCAAGCAAAATAAAGTAAACTAAACACATAAGTCTAATAAACTAATTTTTCAAGAAATAAAATATATAGAGACACTTGGCATTCAATCAAAATATGCCAACAACATCATAAAAAACATTCAAAAGTTAAATATAATAGACTAACACAATATACATTTTACATCACAACATGAATATGTGAAGTAGAAAATTAGTTGAAATGAAGCACCTAAAACTAAATAATAAATTAGCAAGGGACTAATGCAAACTAAATTAGCCAAGAACCCTAGATAGCTAAGAGAATCTCCAATGCTATTTTGATAAGCAATCCACTTTGGTTCCTTAAGTGATCCCCATTGTGAACCTCATTGTGTCATATTACATTTAAGCAACTCATCAAATTTTTACTCTAATGATATATACAATAAGCAACCCATTATTTTATTCTTTTTTATATACACTTAATTTTATTTTTTTTTAAATATTATTTATTTTATTTTGATCAATATATTTTTAAAAAAAATAACTCCGCCTATAACACAGTATAAAAATATTAATTTTTTATTTAGATATATTTTTTACTTTTGCATTGGATTATATAATAATAATAATAATAATAATAATAATATAAACCTAGACATAGTGTTGTACAGCTATAATATAATAATATATGTTTATATTTTTAAAAACATATTTATATTGTCACTCCTTTCAAAAATTATAAAATATTTATCTTATTACACTATCAAGTATAGCTGTACGGCATTATTATGTTGTACTACATTAATATGAAGATTTTTTTTTTTTTTTGAGATAGAAACTAATAGTAATAGGAAACATGATGGTTCAGATTCATTGATTTTTTGGTTAAAAATTTCAAGAGAGAAAGGAAACCACAACCTTCTCTAGAACCATCCTTTTGTCAACCAATTAGAAATTGAAACATTATTAAAAATATTTGATTATTATCCTAAATAACTTAAAAATAACATAAAAATCATCAGTTCTATAATTTCTAATTTGTTATCGGTGTAAAGAGATATAGTACATCCAAAGTAAACTCATTTTTATAGACGTTGAACTATTACAGTTGTAAAATTGATTTATTGACATTGAAGGGAAGAAAAAAATCACATATTAGTCTCTTACTCTCTCGAATGTTCTCAGGAAACAATTAATTTTTTTTTTCTCAAATATCAAATCTCTCTCTCTTGGCCAAGGCATGCATCTCTGAAGTTGTCCGTCAACCTCCTTCTCTGTTTCTTCTTGACTCCATCATCTTCATACCCCTAAGGAAAAACTTTCTCCTTCATGCAGAATAACCCCATCCCATCTCTCAGATCACCCATCATCTGAAAAGTTTTCTCCTTTCACCCCAAAGGTTCCAACTTTAACACTTTCTCAAGACCCCACAACTCTATAAACAAAAATTGCTTCTCTGAACTTTAGTGTCTCTGCCCACAACTCCGATGGACGAACGACGTCTCTGGCAGCGACTCTTTTCCGCAGCGCTCGTTGCCTCCGACCATCGACGACGACGACCACTACGCAACATTCTACTTCTCTTCTCCATTTTACACCAAGACTAAGGTTCTTATCTCCTTTGTTTCTTCTCTGTTTCAGCTCTCAGCCCAGATCGACTTCCCCCGTCATGCGACTTGCGACGGAGTTGTTCTAACAGCGGTGGGTTGCTCTGACGGTGGCTGACGCAGGATTTAGAAGGCGGTGGCTCCGGCGGTGCTGGTACGTGGTTGTTCCGGCAATGCTCATCTCAGAGTTGGTTGTTTATTTTCATATTTCAAATTCTTATGTTGCGTGGTGAGACCTGTTGTGAGTTTTATTTCTTATTTCTCATATATGAGATCTATTGTGTTGGCATTTCTGAATTTTTTTTTCTTCTGATTTTTGTAGTGTGATTTCTGATTTTTGTTATTTTTGTATTTCTGATTTTTATATTTCTGATTTTTGTTACAAATTATTTTCCTGATTTGTTTCAGATTTCACAATTTCACAATATATATTTTGTATGATTTCTGATTTCCATTATATGCTTCTGTGTTGTTGAGCCCCCATCCCAATTTTCCCTCTCAATTTTGTTGCATAGAGTGGCCAAGTAAAAAAAAATTTTTAATTCTAAGCACCGTGTATTATGCTGCATTCTTGCTCTGTGTTTTTTTTCACTCATTTACAAAATTATAATTAAAATAAATAATTGGTAATACAGAGGTTACTTGATATAATAATATGGGGTAGGAAATTAGTTTCATTAATGCATGAATAATCATGAGTCTCAATGCATCAATAAGAATTCTCACAATTGATCACAGAAACACATCATATAATCTCCTTTTCTATGTAGCACACTAAAGCATGTCATTTCATTGATATATAAGGTAGTCACTTTACCTGATTTTCTCGAAACAAATTCAACTGGATTGTTTACCTCTTTATTCAAACAACACCTACAATGAGAGAAATAAGAATGAGTATAAAAAATTACAAAGCCAACAATGATGGTGTGTGTGTCCTATTTGTTGCATTCTTTGCTAGATTGTCTCTTGAGAGTTTCATCTTTTGTAGTGTTATGCAATATTTCCTACCTGATTGTAATAGAGCATGTGTAGAATACATGGTTTTTAGTAGGCTATGTTGCTGTCATGTGGTTTTCAAATGAGTCTGGTTGTTGATGGTCTCTGATTTGGCCCAGGTGCTCTTTTTGGTTTGTCAAAGTTCCCGCACTTTCACTGTGGTATTGTCACTACTTCTTGGTTGCTGGTAGTTTGGTTGATTTGCTGGTGTGTTCCGGTGGAAGCCTCATCTCAGTTTTGTATCCAGGGCTTTAAACAATTGGGGTTTTATGGTATATGAGTACTTCATGTACTTTTATATATTTAATCTTGGTTTGTAAAAAAAAATATAGAAAATCATTACAATCAAATCAACTCATTAGGATGGTCAAAGTGGGTTAACTTGTAGTCATAGAAAAACTTTCAATGCAATCCCTTGATAGGAGCAGGTTGCTTTTTACTTTTTCATTTTTTTTATTATATAATAGCAGTATGTGTAAAGCTGTTAAACAATTTAAGTAATTAGTTAAAAAGGAAAAAAGGCTACAAATTTAGTAACGTGTCTCACCAACTTGTAGGGTGACGAGATGAGACGCTTGCCTAACACAAAGCTTTTCTAATCATTGTTACAGTAGTTTTAGTAAATAAATAAATAAATAATGTTTTATTAAATAAAAAAGTAATTATTATAATAATCCAAAATAATCAATAGGTTGACAGCTCAAATCACTGTTACAGGAACAGTAGTATAAAGGCGACAATTGTTCAAGTGTATTGATGATTCGCCATTGGAATATTCACAATCCCGAAATTAGAAAACTACTTACTCATTATCATGATAAAAGTAACCAGGTATAATTGAAACATGGAAAATATAAGAGGAAAAGAGAGATAGAGATGAGAGAAAGGAAGAAAAAAATCTTATTGAACTTAAAGCAAAATATGGAAAAATAGCAGGAACACAACTCCAACTTGCCAAAGAAAACAAAGTTTAATCTAAAGGAAGGAAAGGAATGTAGTGACTTTTCCTATCCTTTTAGCCCCATTCGCATTCACTAAAAACCCCAAAAAAGGTCTACAGAATAAATGATCATCGTAAAGCTGTTGCAAATTATGACCATAATGGCCAATTTCAACAATCATAATTGATTCTAGTGGCCTTTTCTCTTCTAAATTGACGCACAAATTATGGCCATGTTGGGCAACACCGGTCGACCATAATTCTTTCGTGAAACATTTCTGATGTACGAATTATGACCATTTTGTGTGACATTGGTGGGCCACACTTCTCTCTGTTTTTTTCTTCATATCTTCTTGATTTCAATCTTGGCCATAGTATGTAACACTCGCAACTTGTGTTAAGTCCTTTGCAACTCTACTTCCGCTATTCCACCTAATTAACAACAAAACAAACAAAAAGGTAGTAAAATTGAACAAAAGTAAACTAAAGTCCTAAGATAATCTATAGGTGAAGAGTAAAAATATATACTATTCTAGTTCATCAGCCATGTCTATCCACTATGGTTCAAAAATAGCACAAATAAAAATATCTAAAATCTATTAAGTAATATCTAACGGTGTCTAAGAATGGACCATCTTACAAGTGGTGTGTGGGTGGACCACAAGTTTTAAGGTGTTTTTTTCAAATTTTTTTTTATTTAAAAAACAAATTATTTTGCAAATCTCATTCCTACCTCCAACCCTGATTGGCCCTCTGCCATCAGCCACTTGTAGAGTCACCGTTAGCCAATCGTCCTCCATCATACGCCCAACGCGAGCCCAGCCATCTAGGCACCAACACCTCACGACGTCCGCCCATGCACAGCCTCCACTAATCCGACGAACCATATCTGACCACCATTACAGAACCAAGCCACCGCTGCATCGCACTCCCTTTTAAGACGCTTCACTTGCAGCCACGCAACAACCAGATCTTGGTGATGGCCTCTAGGCATTTGTGGAGACCTAATTTATACAGAGACCCATCATTTTGGGGCTTCTTTCTACCCCTTCTCTTTAGGCATAGGAGATGTTTCTTCTGTGAAGTTTTCTATGCTATGATTAGTTAGTTTTATATTTTTCGACAACCTTATACAGAAGCCTTTTTGTTCAATAACATTGATATGGATTATTCAAGAAGATAAGTTTTCAAGTTATCTTCTAGTTTATGTACAAATAGGTTGGGAACGTCTTGTTTCTCGTTGGAGAAGCGCTTTTAACAAAGCCATTATTGTTGTGCCCGAGCGGTTCGGTTTGTCTCCTGATTACCATTGTAGGGGGTTCTTTATCAACAATCCCCACTTATCTATAACAACTCATTACACCAACTTACAAACATGTCAAAATCATTGTTGTTAGTGTCAGTGATTTTTTTTTTTTTAAGTTATTAAAGTTAAAGCCTTTTGAACTCCATTCACACTCTTCTCACTTGCCAGATAAAGGATGAGTCGGGTGGTGGCTCAGCAGTTGTTTGCAAATTGTTTTTTTTTGTTTTTTTGTGAAAATCGATTGTCTAGTGGATGGCTCTTGGGACAGTGGGGGCAAGACAGAGTGAAGGACAAAGTTATAATTTTAATTTTTTTTGTTATATGTTCAGTAATTATCCAATTTCAATTTAAACCGTTAGATTATTTTAATAATATATTTAAGGCTAAAAATGATGGTAAACTCATAAACCAAACTTATTAGATGGTACACCCTAGACACCACTGTATTGAATAGCAAAAAAATACGGGTTTTGCTACTAGGGCTCCTGGTTATCCATCAGAATTTTTGTCAATTAGATTGAAAGTTTGTGTAGTTGAGATAGAAAAGAGAGAAAATTTGTGTTACGTTACCGCATGAGTTTAATTATTCAGTTGGTCCCTGAACTATTTGAGAATTTTCAAATAGATCCCTAAACTAAAAAAGTTTCTAATTGGATCCCTAATCATATAATTTTTTTAATTGGGTCCCTAAAGTTAGTTGTCGTCAATATGTCATTTGTCAATATGGTTGGTTATGGTTATAGAAGATATAGGGAAAAAAAGAATAGTAAAGGAAGTGAGAGAGGACGAGTTGCATATCTGTGACCTTTGTGTCTAGCCTCGAATGTCACATGGAGAATGTCATGGAAAAAAAAAAAAAACAGATATGAGCGTCCAGTCTAGAATATATCAGAAATATTACATTCAATAATATGGTTCACTAATGGATTCTAACCCTAGGGACCCAATTAATTTTTTTTAGATGGTTGAGGACCCAATTAAAAAAAAAAAAAGATGGTTAAGGATCTTGTTGATGCACGGGCCACAACTCGGAAACTGGCCCAACCCACAACTCGGAAACTGGCTCAAGTCACAACTCGGAGACTAGCCACCTAACCCACAACTCTGAAATTGGCCTAAGTCACAACTCGGAGACCAGCCCAAGACAGGACTGGGAGATAAGCCCATGTTGACGTCAAGACAACAACTCGGCCAGCGAACTCTATTGACGTCTGGGCCTCAACTCGGCCAAGACAACTACCCGGATTCGTCCTAGGCCACAACTCGGCCAAACGGCTACTCGGATTATCTGGCAACATTAAGAGACAATGCCAATCAAGCAACACTAACGGTCACCCATAACGTTTTTATAACCGCCCTATAATTACCCATAATGGCTCATAAACACCCTCACTCTATATGTACTAGGCATAGTACTCAGTTGGGGCATCTTCTCCTGACACTACTCATACACTCTGAGTGCTCGGCTTCCTACTGAATGCTCGGATTCCTGCTGGGGCAACCTCTCTCCATCATGAGAACAGATCGAACCTAGAATTACGTGAGCCTTGATTCCCAACAGGGATACGTAGGAGCAGAATATCGCATTCTGTCAGGTCGAACAATTTCCAATCTCCGAGACACTACTCTGATTATTGTTCTTGCACGAATAGATCTAATTAAAAACTTTTATTAGTTTAAGAACCTACTTAAAAATTACAAAATAATTCACGGATTAACTGAATAATTAAACCTATTTAGTTATCTGTGACCCTGATTAAGAGGGGAAATAGTATCTGCATTCTTGTTTGCCACGCATAGGATGGCAATTTGGACCCTACCCTATTGGTACCCACAAAAAATACCCACAACGGGTAGGGTAATTACCCGCTTTATGGGTATGAGTTCGGGTATGGATAATTACCCACAAACAAGAGAGGGTATGAGTGCGGGTACGGGTACTCTAGTACTTACCTTGTCCCGCACCCGCATTTATATATTTATATATTTATTTATTGATATTTGTATATATAATTATAATTTTATATCAACTAGATTCTTCTACCCGTGCGATACACGGATTTAATAATTTATATTGTGTATTATATAAATATAATTGTGATAAAATAATAAAATATTAAATTATTTTATTTTTAAGTTATAAAAAAGTAACGTCGTAAGATTACATAAATTAAACAAAAAAATATAAATAATAATTGCTTTAATTTTATTTCTTATGATGATAGTAGTTATTAATATTACATTCTAACATATATAAAGATTATTCAGTAAAAAAAAAATTAAAGATTATAATCTTGGAGTAGTGATGTTGGACGACATTGCTTCCTTGAGTTTTATTCAAAAAAATTAGTGTATTATTTTTAAAAAAAATTAATCAATTAGAAAATAGTTATTTAAAATGCCAAACATAAAATATGAAAACAAATATTGTGATAATTATTCTTAATGATTCAATTAGTGACACTTCTTCTTATCAAGATAAAAATTAAAAAAATTAGTGACACCTTTTTCTCATCTTTTATTTTTTATTTTAACAATGACTTATCCCTAAATTTTGTTATTGTGGAAAAAGTTTAACATTTTCCATAAATTGTATTATTATTAATAGTAACCTTTCTCATTAAGTTTTATCTCCTATTGTTTAATTTTTTCTTCAAATATTTGACTTTTTTATATTTCAAAATGTAAATTTTCTTCTTCAGATTCACTTTATATTGTTTTATATTTTATTTACTATTTACAAACATGTAGTTGATCAAAGTGGTAAGGGATTTTGACACATTAAACAAATGGTCAAGGGTTCGAATCATGACTCTTGGGTTCCCTGACGGATATTAGTTACTACTAACGGTGATAGATACTTCGTACCTATAACATTGTTAACAAAAAAAAAAATTTTATTTACTATTTTAAACCATAATTATGCTATTAAGTTATACTTTTATATATTTTATTAACTTAATATTGAATTTTTTATTCAATTTCATCTTTTGTTATAGTATATATAAATTATTTCAAATAATTAGGTTTGTCTTATATCATTTTTTATTATCTTAAATGATACATTTTGACCTATATGTCTATTACTATTATTTTATAATTAATTTAAATAATATATTTTTATTCTGTTTAATCTAGTAATGTTTTGCTATAAATCATGAATTTTTCACCACATTTTTATATTTAATTATTATTATTATTATTATTATTATTATTATTTAATAAACTGAACTTTGTTCCTCAAATTTATGTATCTTTATTTCATCATTCTTCTAAACAACGACTTTTTTCACTAAATTTTATTTTTTACAATATTTTTTTTAATTAGTGAGTCTTTTGCGACTCAGATATTCATCTTTTTTTTTTATCATGCCAAACAGTTATTTTTTCTACATTTTATCATCTATTACTTAATTATAATTTTATATAATGACATTTCTCAATAAATTTATTATAATTTGCAAAGTGAATTTTATTTTTTTTCATTTTATTATTATTTCGAACGCTGAATTTTCCCTATTATTTCATTATTTTATTTCTAATAATTTTATTTTCATTTTAAAAACTAAAATTTTAACTCAATTTCATCAAAGAAAATGATAGATTGTACAATATGTTAATATAGAAACTAAATTCAATGTGCTAGTCACCACCATAAAATTCAAACTAAAACAAACATAAAACTCAAAAAAAAAAAAAATCCTCAATTTAAGTGCTCCTGAACGTCATTAACAGTTTTCTCACGACCATATATTTTTTCAGTTATGCATATTAGCCACAACCACATTCCCCACATAAATCTATGGTAGTAAACATAATGATATAATTGATAAGCAAACAAAAAGAGGTTATATTGCATGCAAAATAAGCAACAATAGTAGCATAAAAATCAATTTTTTTATTTGAAAAGTGAATTTTCCTATACAATTTTAATTTTATCATTTTATTATTAATTCAAACACCGAACTTCCCCGCTTAATGGTGTCTTATTTATTTTATTATTATTTAAAAAGTTATTTTTATAAGTTATACTCACTATTATTTTATTATTATTTTGAATAGTTTGTCATTAATTTTAATATTGTATTATTTTATCATTAATATTTCAAAACAATAAATTTTCCTTCATTAATTTTATTTTGTTTCTTTTTATTATTTTCGATAATCACTTATTTATCTCTTACTTATATCAATAATTATTTTGTTATTTTTTAAAAGTAAATCATCTCCATTAGTGTTTTATTATTTTATTATTATTTTTCAACATGACACTAAGGCACCTGAAATGAACAGTGAACCTGAGGGAATGGTGTCGTGTTACTCGTGAACAGGGAGTTTGAACCTTGATGTGAACGGAAATTTTTCGAAGTGAACAGTAAAAATGAATAGTGGAGTGTGAGTGGATGAACAGTATAAATGAACAGGAAATAGGACTTTGTTTTTATTAATAGATTAGATTAGATTTCTAATAATAAAATTAATATAAAATTTCTAAACTTAGGGTTCATTAGTATTTTTCCCTTTCCCAACTTACAAGTTCATGAATTTATTATTTTGGATGTTTATTGTAATATTTACTCGTTTTGGATGTTTTTATTTAGTTTAATACTTTGGTTTTTAATGTTTCATGAGAATATTTAAAAATTCTTTGGATGATTTTTAATTGAGTTATAATGTTCTTTATGTTGTTTATTGTTTTTGTTCCTTAAAGTGCGATGTGTGTGTGGGTACTTAGATCCCCATAGGATTTTGATCAAAAAAGATCCCCATAAGATATGAGTACGGATGTTAAAATTACTACCTACACAGATATGGGTTTGGGTATGGGATATTTTTTCCAATACGAGGACGAGTAGTATAGTACACTACCTTACCCATTACCATCCCTAGCCACGCAAACAGTTCATAAAAACTTCATGCACAGCCCGTGGGATCTGGCTCTGCAATTATGCTGGCGTATCAGATCCTTCATCCTTCATTCTCATGCAATTATAGACTGAAAAAAAATGCAGGTAGGCCATAGCATAGTGGTCCTTTCTGAGTTTATATCCATATCCACACCAACCACACTCAACAAACCAAAACTTGGATACCAACTACACCACCCACACCGTGCAAAAAGACAAAGTTCTCTCCAGCTCCGACCCCACATGGTCTTCACAGTCCACACTCCACACAAAAAAAACAAAAACCCAAAAAAGAAACAAAGAAAAGATTCCACTCTTACCCCACTCTTCTTTTTCCTTCACCTCACACTTTACACATTTTTGGTTCTTCCTTTGTTCTCAGCAGTACACATTACACATTGCTCCCGATCATGGATTCTTCTTGTCTTTCCCTTCAATTCCATTTTCACCAGTTTGAATTTGAACATTTAATATAATATATTTACACTTTATTTCTTCTAATGCTACATTCTCGAGAAAATCTCACACTCCCTCACCTTTTTTCACAGTACCAATTAGATTATTTGGCATCTTTTAGAGGACAAAATAGAAACATTCTTTTCCTTTATTTCGAAAATTCATTTTTCTAGTTTTGGTACGAAGCTTGTGCTGAGCGGAGCCCTGAGCTTTCTCCTTTTGATTTATTCTTCAATTTTGTCTTATCTTGGAAATGAGGGCAACCATGTCGCCGGCGAGTAAAACGACGGTAACCGACGACTGCGGCGACAGCCGCGGTGTCCAGTATTCGTTTGCTGTAGAGTACAACGGACCGCCGCCGGACTACGATCTTCCCCAGGCGGTGCCGATAAGTGTCGACGAGATTCCGGTGGCCGCGGTGGTGACGCAGGTTCCGTTCTCCGACACCTTGTCTTTGCCGGTGGTGCAACCGCTCTTCGCGGCGGAGCACCACCGGTGCTCGAAATTCTCCAAGGAGCTCAAAACGAGCTGCTCCGAACAAACGGTTTCTCCAACTTCGGTTATCGCCATTGATCGGATAAACGATAGCGCCGCCGCCGCCGCCGGGAGAGTCACGGTGTCTCCGACGTCGGTGATCGCCTTTGAAGACGGAGCTACGCAGAGCAACGGTGCATGTGAGTTATCCGGAGAGTTGAGCAGCTCCGTTAGCGGCGGCGAACGTTCACTTGAGTTTTCCGACAGTTTAGGGAGAAGCTCCAGTGCGGTGAGGAATTCAAACGGTGAGAAAGAGAGTTTCGATTTCGATTCAACTGAGTCTGTGTTTGAGAGTTTAGATTATTTGAAGAATGAGAATTGTAGCGATAAACCTGAATGTGAAGTTCAACGAGAACCTGTTGTGAGTTTCGATGTGGATTTGGATAATGAAGATGATTTGGGAGATGAATTCGAACACGAGGAGAGTGAAACTACGCCGTTTAAGAGAGAGCCTTTAACGAAGGGGAAGAAAGGGTCGTGCTATCGGTGCTTTAAGGGGAATAGGTTCACGGAGAAGGAGGTTTGCATTGTTTGTGATGCTAAGTATTGTGTGAATTGTGTGTTGAGAGCGATGGGTTCGATGCCAGAAGGAAGAAAATGTGTTACTTGTATTGGATACCCAATTGATGAAGCGAAACGAGGGAGTTTGGGGAAGTGTTCGAGGATGTTGAAGAGATTGCTTAATGATTTGGAGGTTAGGCAGATAATGAAGGCTGAGAGGTTTTGTGAAGTGAATCAGCTTCCACCTGAGTATGTTTGTGTGAATGGAAAGCCTCTTTGTTTTGAGGAACTTGTTACATTGCAGAATTGTTCTAACCCTCCAAAGAATTTAAAGCCTGGAAACTATTGGTATGATAAAGTATCTGGTTTTTGGGGGAAGGTATGTATGCATGTTTGTTTGGTTGGTTGGTTTTTTAGCTATTATGCATTTGTGTGTTTTTTTGGACTTTTTGAGTTTTACTGGGGATGATGATTGTTTGCATGAATCTCACAGGAAGGACAGAAGCCTTCTAAAATTATCAGTCCACATTTGAATGTTGGAGGTCCCATCAAACCGGATGCTAGCAATGGAAACACACAGGTTTTCATTAATGGCAGGGAAATAACAAAAGCAGAGCTTCGGATGTTGCAGGTTGAAAATTCGATTTCTGCAAATACATTTTTGAAAGGCTCTATCTTAAATTCTCAATAACTGATTTTTGTTTGTTGTGAAAAAAAAGAAGAAGAAAAGGTTTTTGAAAGGATATTGTTTTGGTTGGGCAGTTGGCAGGGGTTCAGTGTGCTGGTAACCCACATTTTTGGGTCAATGAGGATGGTTCATACCAAGAAGAGGGACAGAAAAATACAAGAGGGTATATATGGGGAAAGGTAACCTTTTCTTTGTATTTGTCTCTTATTTTATTCTGCGCCATTGTTCATTACTTCATTTGCATTATTACACACTCATTTATTTATTTCACTTGGTAGGCTGGAACAAAGCTTGTATGTGCTTTCCTGTCCCTGCCAGTTCCTTCTAAATTTTCAAATTTGTGTGGGGAACAACACTCCAATCTGGTTAGCAGATCGATTCCTGACTACCTCGAGCATGGAATAGTTCAGAAGCTCCTCTTAGTTGGTTACAGTGGGTCTGGAACGAGCACCATTTTTAAGCAGGTGATCTTATTATTTTGTTATTGAGTTTGCTAATTCTGTATACTTTTAGTGTCATGCTTAGTACTTGCTTGTAATTTGGAAGGTCAAATTGGACAAAATAGTGTCGTGTAAGCATATTTCATGAAAATTATCATTTGTAAAGCCACTTAGAAAACTGACATGAGAAAAGCTTCTGGGAGGAGTCTAAAGTCTAAAGTCTAAACATGAACATAAATATGAACCTAGTGAGTCAGTCAAAATATATCATGGATGCTATGTTATTGTCAATCCTGTTGGGTGTTTTGCTTTATATGTTTGGATGCACAATTATGTTAACACTCTTGTGTCTCACACCACTGACTTCATAGTTGGACATTACTACATGATTATACATAGGCACTTGAAGCATTGTTGACTTCAAAGTGTAACTATTGCTGGGAATAGTTACCTATGTTGGACTGATTTTTGTCAACACGCTTGTTGTTGCTAAAAAGCTAAGAAATCAATATATTTATAAAATTGTAAATGTGTATGTCAGGCCAAGATTCTTTACAAAAGCATCCCCTTCTCAAAAGATGAACGTGAAAATATAAAGTTGACCATTCAGACCAATGTCTATGCCTATCTTGGCATACTGCTTGAAGGTCGTGAGCGTTTTGAAGAAGCAAGTCTCGGGAATTTAAAGAAAAGTCAATCTTTTGTACTTGACACCGCAGGTATGAGTTCAATTTTCTCCTTCCTTTCCATTCCTCCGACTGAAATATGTTTATTTTTTTTATTATTGAATTTTGACTCAGTAGCCAAAGTTTCTCCCTTTTAAAGCACCATATACGTGGCTTAGTATGCAATAAATGTGCACCATCTAGGTGTTGGTCCAAATCGTTTGCAGCATGCTTAAGTGGGTTTAAGGTGTCATTATGGTTCTTAGCTTTTAAGTTTTTACCCCTTCCCCTTAAAAGGAAGAAGGACAGTAAACCCAACTCATTCATACTGGTTTTAGTATAAAATGATTTTATGTGTTGTTTCTTCCAAGTCACAACAATGAATTGGATGTTAAAAAAACTGTCATATGCGCATACACGTGTATGACATAACTATGAGATGCTATTTTAATTAGTTTTCATGTGTGTTTTACATCAACTTGGACATTACATTTTGTACGTTTATATTTTAATCATCAATGTTTAGTTTTTTATTTATTTAAATGGATAGTTCTAGTTTGGAATTTGGATTGAAGTTGGATATATTTATCATAAGGACTTAAAATTTATGAATATCATACTTGCCAAGTTTGTTCACATAGCACAAGGTGTTCATTTTTGTGTGACTGCAAAGATTTTGACATGCAACTAAATGATAGTCACTAAAATAAGAGATGACTAGAAATTGCAGAATAGGACATAATTATATTTCACCTTTAACTTGTCTATCTGTAAAAGATTGGCTGGTAACATTATGGTTCACAACAGGAGGCAGTCCAAAACTTGACGACAAGACAATTTATTCCATTGGCACAAGGCTAAAAGCATTCTCTGATTGGCTGCTGAAAACTATGGCTTCGGGCAAACTTGATGCTATCTTTCCAGCTGCTACTCGTGAGTATGCACCATTGATTGAGGAATTGTGGAACGCTGCAGCCATTAAGGCCACCTATGAAAGAAGAAGTGAAATAGAAATGCTACCCAGTGTTGCCAGTTATTTCCTTGAACGGGTATATGATCATGCTTCTGTTGAGTTTATTTTTATCAACATTGTACTTTGTTCATTTGCTCTTGTCAACTTAATTGCACATGACCTTTGATCTGAAGATGGGTATATTTATCTGTTATTCACTTGCATATAGAAGAAAATTTTAAGATTTAAGAGCATGGTATATTTTTTGGGGGGTGATGGTGGAATAGTTAAGGAATATATGGCAAAATTTGTGACTATTAAAGATATTGAGATCCTCCCTTAAGCAGCAAATATAAATCTTTTAGGTCTGTGATATGTATGAAATACAGTAAGAAAGGGAACAACTAATTGAGGCAAGCAGTAATTAAGAACTTGTGGCTCATAAATTAGTGCTTAGGATCTTCTGAAGTATATTCATTTCATTAAGAAAATCTGGGTAATAGAAATCTTAACTGAGCAAGCACTCTCCACAACATAATAATTTTTACGAGGTGCTTAGGTGAATGCTAGGGAGAATAGGTGGTAGCTGTGGTGGTTCATGTAGTTATATACCATCATAAAAGGATCTTTTCTCAGGTAAGGGGAGCGATGGTTCTGCAATGGACATTGGATAGATGTATTTAGCTTGAAGTATTAAGTTCAATGTATCGAGTCTAAAAGAGCTCAGCAGATGCTTTTTGCTCTCTCAGCTCATTTATTTGCCCAGACTTAAATTCATTTTGCAGGCTTGTAGTTAATGCTAGCTAATTCATCTGTTAACAAGCAAAGCCCAAAACTGCTTTATATCTATATGTTAAGCATTAGCATGCTTCATAAGGATTATATTTGCAAATATTTGCACCATGTTGCATCCTTATATTCTTATATGTTTTCTTTCTATTTGTTTCTACTTGAAAAAGAATGTTGGGTTAGTGTCTTTGAGAATCTTGTGCTGTTCATGGACAATGTTTCTAACATGTCAATCTTTGTTTAGGCTGTTGAGATATTGAGGCATGATTATGAACCCTCGGATCTTGATATCCTCTATGCTGAAGGAGTAACTTCATCCAATGGGCTGGCATGTGTGGAGTTTTCATTTCCCCATTCAGCTCCTGAGGAAACTGTCGACACTGCTGACCTTCATGATTCTTTTGTTAGGTAGGTCAAAATATTTGCGCCTATTGTTATATGTCAAAAATGTTCTGGGTAGCCCTGAACC
This sequence comes from Echinosophora koreensis, assembly GCA_035048595.1. Classification (NCBI taxonomy): domain Eukaryota; kingdom Viridiplantae; phylum Streptophyta; class Magnoliopsida; order Fabales; family Fabaceae; genus Echinosophora; species Echinosophora koreensis. The sequence goes on from JAPCYP010000069.1 coordinate 1,859,983, forward strand.
TGATTAACTCAATTGCTGTTATAATTATATTTTCTCTTGGGGAATAATAACTTGGCTGAAAATGCCAAGGCATAAGGCAAGTACACCAAAACCCGAAAACAGAAACAAAATGGAGAATAAGTATGGTCCCTACTGTAGGGATTTAGGAAGGTGATAGAGACCAGAGGTAAGAAAATGGAAGAGTATGTATTATTTGCTGTCTCAGAAGGAAAACTTTTGTAATCCTATAGCCTAGCTCCACAGAGGAATGCTTAGAGCACTCTGTGCCCAGCAATAGCCGAAAATTAACAAAATACATAACTGATTCTTACTCTCGCACATCCGACCTCATATGACCCCCATACATGTTCCTTCCCTCCCCCGGCCTGTAACTAACTTGACAGCTCAGATACCCATCCTTTTTCTTTTCCTTTTCTACCCTTCCTCATAAACCTGCCAGACCTTAGTTCCATTAGTGACTTGTTCACTCCCAGCCCATGAGTTGCTTTTTCTTCTCTCCACGAGGCTCATCTTCGAAGTTGAAGTTATGGAAATGCTTATGTTAAGCTCTGGTTTTGTGTTCTTGCTGTTATGATGTTTAGCAAACTCAATGGAGGTTCCTTCCACTGGCATGAATGCGATGTAGCAGTCATATAGTGCATGCACTGGAAATACAATAACTTCATGTGCTCTATACATATAATTCCTTCTCTTTTGGTGGTTTACAGGTATCAACTACTTACAATACATGCAAGAGGGCTAGGAGAAAATTGCAAGTGGCTAGAGATGTTTGAGGATGTTGGAATGGTCATCTTCTGTGTTGCCTTGAGCGACTATGATCAATTTTCTGTTGACGGAAATGGTTGTCTCGCAAACAAGATGATATTGAGCAGGAAGTTTTTTGAAACCATTGTTACTCACCAAACTTTTGAGCAAATGGACTTCCTATTGATATTAAACAAATTAGATCAGTTTGAGGAGAAAATAGAACAAGTTCCACTGGCTCAGTGTGACTGGTTCTCTGATTTTCATCCTGTAATTAGTCGCAACAGCAACAGCAACAGCAACAGCTTTAATAATAATGCCTCCCTTGGTCAGCTGGCTTCGCATTACGTAGCGGTTAAGTTTAAGAGGCTTTATTCATCTCTTACAGGGCGAAAGTTGTATGTGTCCCTTGTGAAGGGGCTGGAGCCAGATAGCGTTGATGGAGCACTTAAATATGCAAAGGAGATTTTAAAGTGGAACCAAGAGAGACCAAACTTTAGTTCAAGTGATAATAACTCGATGTATAGCACTGAGGCGAGTTCATTCTCTCATTGATTGCTAGTTTAGAAAAGAGTTGTAAGTCATACTGATGCATGGCTTGGATTCTGTCAGTGTACATAAATATATTTTGCTAACTAGTAGTAGTAACATGGAAGCACATTCCTTCCACAGGCTATCGAGTTGTAATATGCACTAGACACCTGTAGGTTTCACGCTGTTAGGATATGTTGTTTGTTGGCACACAAGCTACACAGATCAAGGTGTAATGTTCAAATTCATTTTTTCACATGGTAAAGTAATATTTTAATGTTGTCCTCATGAGTTAGGTTATTTGGCTGCGAAAAATGATTTGTGAATGTGCGGATTTACACCCCTGATAATGTGCTTCCACTTTCTCATTCCCTTCTCCCCTTTCCCCTCGTGCAAAACCTATTATGATCCTCCTCTTAACCAAAATAAATAAAATTTTATGTTTGTATTTGTCACCGGCCTTCAACTTACAAATAAGTTGCAAATCGGCTGTTTTTTATGTTTGGATGGAGGCATATAATGGGGAAGGGATGGGTGGACAAATTTCTCATCTTTTGTCATTTGAGAAAAATTTAAATAAAGGGGGAAAATAAAAAAATAAGATGCAACCTTTCCATCATTTATTGTTTACTTTTTTAATTCTTTAAGTAACTTTTCTTTTCCTTCCAAATTCTTCCATCTAAATAAAAACACATAAAAAACAGTAATGTTGTGCATCTTAAATTTGACAACTTGAGACACATGGTTAATGGGGTTTAAAATTGTGGTTAATGATGTTTTGGACTTGGTTAATGGGTTCACCTATACCTGTACTAGATGGTTAATTTATTAGTGGACAATTTGTTTAATAATATACAAAATCTTGAGTGTTTAGTTTTTTGAAAGTTTTACAACTTCGAGTCTTTAGTTTTCCGAAAGTTTTAACAAGATATAAAAATGAATTAAAACATTGTTCATTTTTATCTCATTGAAAAGAGATTAATTTTTCTAATATAGAAGAAAAATAATGTAGTTTAAGTATTTCTAGTGGGAGAGAACTTACAAATTTTAGGCTAAATTAGACTTTTGGTCTTTTATATTGATTTTTAGATTCGATGTGGTTCTCTATCTGTAAAAAGATTCATTTTAGTCCCATAAGTTTCAAACGTTAGCTAATGTTATCTTTTGTGTCACCTTTGTTAGTTTTAGTGTACATGACATTTAAGTGGTGATCTAGGTAGCTAAGTTGGCATGTTCTCCACGTGACAATCACAAAGATGGCCAAATTGAATCCAAATAAAAAGATAAAAGACCAATAAAAAATTTAACCTTTCTTCTCCAATGTTTCTTCTTCCTCAACATGTCTTCTTCCCCCCAACGATTATAACAGCCATGAATTACCCTTCTCTACCCCAGTACAAAGTTGCAGAGAAGGCATGACATTGATGAGTGGGTTGTAACGGTTTTGGAGAAAATTTTTGAGTAGGTATGCATGAACTCCTCTTCTCACACTCCCCACCCTTCCCCAATCGAGTGCTTCGTGCTTAAGGGTTTGACATTGTTTGTGTGAACACAGTAACCCACTCATAATCTCATTTTCTCCACCAACCAGCAACTAAAACTTACTTGAAAAATCACCATGGAACCTTTTTTGTTGAATTTTTTTTGGGTAGAAAATAGGGGAAGAGCTTTCTTATCAGAAATCATCATTTTCTTCCATTTTTATTTCTCCATTCATCCTCACTACTTATATTTTCTTCCTTCTTCCACTTTTCTCCCTTTCCTTTCCTGTTTCAAATCCATTTTTCCAAAGTCTCTAGAGTGTTTCACCTGGTAGCTGTTTCGCGACCAACTAGATTTGAGCTCCTTCGTGCTACACCAGTCACTAGATTGAAGAAAAGTCAATTATAGCTGCCTGCAACCCTTACCCTTAGGGAAAGATGATACATTGAGGAAGAATGACTAGAAATTCAATTTGATCATTTATCTTTTTCTTTGATTTCAACTTGGTCCTCCTATTGACTCCAACACATATTATCACGTGAAAAGCGTTGCAAGCCCACTACCCAAATCACCACTTAACTGCCACTTATGTTAAAATTAACGTCACTAACAAAGGTAACTAAAACTGAAAGGGTAACTTTGGCCAACATTTCATGATTAGAGGACTAAAATAAATCTTTTAAAGATATGAGACCAAAATAAATCTATAAATTAAGATATAAAATTTAAATTCTAATTTAGCCAAAACTTTAATATCAGAATCAGGACCTAAAGATAAAAACCCTTTCCAAGCAAAAATAACATTTTTTTTTCAAACGAAATACTCATTTTAATTCCCAAATTATTAAGAAAAACAAAAATGTGACCATGGCTCTCTGTTTATTCAATTTACGTTTTTGAGCGAAAACCCCTTCCCTCCGTCCCGATACTGACACACCACCCCACAACCAACCATGCGCCACCTGTTCCGTTTCGGCGCCGTCATTCGCCGCGATCATCTGCTCCGTCACTACAAGGCGGCGAAGGGAGCGACGGCACCGTCAGCGGCGACCCCTCCAAAGCCTCCAAAGAAACCGCAGAAGTTCAGCTTCCACGGCGTGACGTGGGAGGACCCATATAGCTGGATGTCGAACCTGAACGACAAGGTGGCGATGCGGCATATGGACGTTTACATGGAACAGGAGGAGAAGTACACGGAGGCTATCATGTACGACACTGAACGCTTGCAGAACAAGCTCCATTCCGAGATGGCGTCCCGAATGGCATTTGACCTTTCCACTCCTCCACTTCGCTGGGGCCCTTGGTAATTTCCTTCAGCTCTTTGCTTCTTCTTCAGCCAAAATAGAAACACTTTATTTGGACATGGACAACAATTGACCAATGTTAGTATTGACCAATGTTAGTAGCAGTGTTGATCTTGGTTAATGGATACATCAATGACTAACTTGTTAACCATCCGTCGAGCTGCATTAACCATTTTATATATCATTAACCAAGTCATCAGTTAAGGAGTTCGCTCATCTAATGTAAGTGTACCCATTAACCACCACGATTAACCAATTGTCGATTTTTGCCCCATTTTTTTATGTCCAAATGATTTTATTTTTTATTTTGAAAAGAAAACAGTTTCTATCAAAATTTTGCGTCATTTTTACACTGGTGAATGATCTCAGTTATTGGTTAACAAACCAAAGAGGATATTTACACATCAATATTCTTGCATTTTTGTTGGCATTTGTTTGGGAAAATAAAGGTAGACAGTATGAGAGAATGTGTGTGCTTCTTGTTTAACAATTTGTGTAGATTGGTTGAAGAGTGTTCAGCTCCTGATGATGCGAAGCATGGATAGTTCAAAATAGTTGCTGTGTTGGACCATTTCGGATACTTCATTGTTACTTTCGGATACTTTTAGCTCTATTCTATAGATTTTTTACTTTTAATTTTAAATTTTTATACTTATATAAATGAAAATAACATAATAATTAGATGAATATCAGTATTTTGTTATGTTTTAAATGATTTATGCTAACTTTTTAAACATTATATTGCTCTTTTAATTTAGGATTTGTGCTCTTCTGTTAATTTTGTACTGATTTTGTATATTGCACCGTCGTATCCAATGATTTTTGACACTTGCCATATTCTTATGTCCGTGCCGTATAGTATCCATGCTTCCTTGGATAACAGGTTACCATCTTTTTGAAAACAGGTTTTTAGTCTGAATTTATGCAGTAGATTGATATTTGCACACCAGAATTTGTGCATTAATGAAAATTTGGCTAATGGGCTGCTAGCTCATACACATTAGCCAAAATTTTGTACATCATGAAGCATTATAAGACGGGTGTAAGTAAACATGGTGTGTAAGTGTCATTTTTCATTTATACACCGTGTTATTCAATAATTGAGATATCTTTAAAAATGTAAAGAATATTTGGTGCAAGAATAATTGCTGAGTGAAAAATTTGCAAACTCGTAGCTTGTATTCACAGTGTGGTTGGGCATTGTAGGTTGTATTATCGACGTGTTGAAGAAGGAAAACAGTACCCGGTGCTGTGCAGAAGATTGTCGAGCTTGAACGACGAGTTCATATCACATAAACATCCTTCTGCCGGATTTGATTTTACCACAGGGAAGAGAATTGAGCAGAAGCTGGTTGACTACAATCAGGAAGCAGAGAGATTCGGAGGTAATGCCAGTTATTATTTATTCTTAGGAAGCATGGATATAGACACTGGACAGACATACTTACAATGACAGGTGGATATTGCCCATTCTTAAAATTATATGACATGACACAACCAAGATACAACATATAAAATTTACATAAAAACACAATCCTAAATTAGAATAAAGACATCAATGTTTCATAAGTCATCATTAGTCATGCTATATGCAATTGAACTCTATTATTTATCTATGATTGTTCTATCCCACTTGTATTGATACCAATGTTCCAAAAATAATTGAAAGATTGATGCCGGAAGCATCCAAAGGTATCTGATGTGATATGTATCTAATATTGGTACGGCAACCATTTTGAAGCATCGGTGCTTGAAATTATTGTTTTTAGCTTTTTGTATTTAATATAGAAAACGAGTGAAATGAAATTGAAGAGAGGTTGAAGTTAGATGCTAGTTAGAGAGGAGAAAGAGAAGCTGTGGTTCTATTGCAAGTCAATGGAGTTGTTCAGGATTGCTAAGAATTCTTTTCCCTAAATTTTGTAGGTTATGCTTATGAGGAACTGTCTGAGGTTTCGCCAAACCATCAGTTTCTTGCATACACCATGTATGATAAAGACAGTGACTACTTTAAGTTATCTGTAAGAAATTTGAATTCTGGTTCGCTGTGTAGTAAGCCTCAGGCTGATCGAGTTTCAAACTTGGCATGGGCTAAAGATGGGCAGGCATTGCTTTATGTTGTAACAGATCAGAAAAAGAGGCCATATCGGTGGGTAAACTAAAACTGGATTTTATTGATTGATGGGTGCCTTAGTGCCCTTCAAGAATTAAAAGTGAGATCCACTTAGTTTATTACTTGCTTATGATTGTTAGCATTGAAATCCAAGTAATCTTCCTAAATCTCACCTCCCAATTAATGCTGCAGGATCTACTATAGTCTGATCGGATCAACTGATGAAGATGTTTTGCTTTTGGAAGAATCAGACGAAAATGTTTACATTAATATAAGGCACACAAAAGACTTCCGATTTGTGACTGTGAATACATTCTCTACCACATCTTCAAAAGTAAAAGATCTAATCTGTAAAATTGTGTCAAGCTAAGATCCTTCCTATTGTATAATAATTATAACCATTTTTTAGGTCTTTCTAATAAATGCAGCTGATCCATTGTCTGGCTTGAATCTAGTTTGGGAGTGTGATGCTCTAGCTCACTGCATAATTGAGCATCACCAAGGTTACCTTTATTTATTTACGGATGCTCCCAAAGGTGGGCAATCAATGGATTATCATTATCTCCTTTGTAGTCCAGTTGATGCTCCTTCAAATCCAAGAAAATGGGAGGTAGTTTGGAACAACACTCCCCCCTATTGTTGGCTTATTACATTTTTGTTGCTCTTACATTATAATCAGAATACGGGTTTAGTTGTGACAGTGAGATATGTTATTATTGCAGTTACTTGTTTTTTTCTTCCTCGGTTTACATGCTTGTCAGTCAGGTTTACCTTACATGTCATATTTTGCCTCAAACTGCAGGAGGTATTTGCTGATGACCATGATTTGATTGTTGAGGATATTGATTTTAGTGATAAATACTTAGCACTCATTGTAAGGGAAGGTCAAAATTTTAGACTTTGTTCTGTTCGACTGCCATTGCCCTTTGGGAAGGTAAAGAAAGAAAATTTGCTATATCATGCTATTGCAGATAAACTCTTGATGTAATTATGATTATGATTATATCTTCTTATTGGAATATCCCTGTAGTCCATCTTATTTTTGTGATAGGGGGCAGTTAAAGTGAGGAAGCTGGAGCCACAGTACTTGTCTCTTCCAAAACATGTTTGTCAGATTTCACCTGGACCAAATTATGACTTCTACTCATCAGTCATGCGCTTTATAATATCATCACCTGTGGTATGTGAATGAACGCTTCTCTTTTTTGGGTAATTTCTGAAGATGGTTTCTCTTCATGTTTCTGTGAACATCTGTTTACCTTCATATCGTAAATGACCATTTAACAGACCTGTAAACATGGACCACAGGAAATTATGAGAAGATGAAAATGAAACAGCATTTTGAAATAAATTTGTTTTTCATATTTTATTTTATTGATTTAGCTCAACAATGATGTTGCAAGATGGAATTCAAAATAAAACTTTAGTGAATACTTAGACATAAAGAGATGATGTTCTTTATCTTTAGTTTCTGATCAATTTGAGCTTCCAAAAAATACTTGATGTATTTTCCCAGTATGCCTGGCATCATTAATTTAGGCTTTCCAAGTTTTCTCTACCTATTATTTTCCTCCTTGTTAGGTGTTTCCTGCTTTATATCACAATTTGTAGTGTCCACATTGTTACTTATATATGGGTACATAAGACATCATTACGATATACTTTTTCATATATTTTGTCTTGAGAGGTCATATTTTGTTCAGTTCGACTGGGAAGAAAGACCCCATCTCCAAATTCCAATATGTTCACTATAAGTTTCTTGCAGATGCCTGATGCTGTGGTTGACTATGATATGGCAACTGGTAGGTGGAACATCATTCAACAGCAAAATTTGCTTCATGACAGAACATGGATACTGTATGGTACAAATTCTGCAAGTATTAGCATGGACGACTCAAATTCAAAATGCTTCAGTCCTGTGAATGCCAAATTGGAAGATGACCACTTATGGAATGACCTGTCTGAGTTTTATGCCTGTGAACAATATGACGTCCCTTCATCTGATGGGGTTTTGATTCCTTTGACTATTATTTTTGCGCGTAACAATAAGCCAGAGGATAAAAAACCTGGGATATTGCATGGACATGGAGCTTATGGTGAGTTGCTTGACAAACGGTGGCGTAGCGAATTAAAGAGTCTCCTGGATCGCGGTTGGGTTGTTGCCTATGCTGATGTTAGGTAGGCTTCACATTATTTGGTGGCCATGTACAAAAATGCATATCCATATGGATATACTTCTATTGTTTTATTTATGAATATAGTTGCTTATTTGTTTCTAAGTCACTGAAAATTGACCAAATAAATTTTTATTTTTCTTGTGTCCAATCTCTTAAGTCTTACCTATAGTTTGGGTGGTCTGTTTCAGAGGTGGAGGCGGTCACGGTAAGAAATGGCATCATGATGGTAGACGTACAAAGAAACATAATTCAATCAATGATTATATTTCTTGTGCCAAGTTCCTCACTGAAAGAGGTTTTGTGCATGAAAACAAACTGGCTGGTTGGGGATATAGTGCCGGAGGACTTTTGGTTGCTTCAGCCATTAATCATTCTCCAGATTTATTTCGTGCTGCAGTCTTGAAGGTTTCTATGAATTTGCGTACCTGCTTTTCGGTTTTGCATTTCTTAGGCTCTGCTTTTAATGTGTCAGCTCAAATACTCAATGCCTTCTTTTGTCTTGTTTCTGCTGTAGGTTCCGTTTTTAGATGCAACCAACACTCTTCTGTATCCCATCTTACCACTTTTAGCTGTTGATTATGAAGAGTTTGGCTACCCTGGGGACCTCGATGATTTTCTATCTATTCGAGAATATTCTCCATATGACAATATTCAAAAGGATGTTTTTTATCCAGCTGTATTAGTAACCTCATCTTTCAATACACGGTAAGTGATGTATTTGCATTTCTGCCATGGTATCTATGGTTTCCTACCTGGTTGATTCGTACAGTAGTGACAATCATAGAAGTACAGAGTACGGACACTTCAACATGGGTGCTGAATTGGTGTTGCATTTGTATAACATGTAATAGTTGTTACTCACATTTTATTCTCATTGGAAAACAACACCATAAGTACTCAAAGAACAACACTTAAGCTTTCTCCTATTTAGAACTGAGTATTATTTTGATATAGTGTCGGTGTAAATATTTTGACACTATCATACATCACCACCTCTTTTAAGATAGTTATTAACTTATTATAAGAGTTAAAAGATTCTCTGTGATGTGGCAATGCATGATTGGTGATAATATAAAAAAAGATTTTACACTAACAATGCATTACAATTAAGAATTTAATTTCTATACATTGACAGTGTAAAGAGTTTTACACCAACATCCAATAATATTTTGACAAATTAGTATTAATATTTCTCTTAGTTATTAAAATAAAATCACAAATGTCAAAATATTAGTGGACGTCACTGTAAAACTTTTTACACTGACAGACAATACATATTACTTTAATCCTACAATTAAATCCTTTAAATTTGTGTTATATGTTACTCTTATAATCATCGTGTTTTTTTTGTATTTATCCTATAATTTTTTTCATAATTTCTTGTCCTGTGTTGTAATTAATGCTTCTGAGGTGGCAACAAAGTTTCTTAAATTAGTTAAATACTTTGTTTATTTCATATTTCCCTTTTCCGTGAAATTTAATTATACTTGTTCAAGGTTTCTTAGCTGGGATTAGTATATAGGAATTGGTGTTCATTGTTTAGTTCTGTATGTGTGGCTTTGAGAAATGATATTTGCACACCCAAAATTGACATCCAAAGTTGACACCTTGGTTAATCGGTACAAATATTTGGTTAATTCAGTTCATTTTATGGTTAATCACGTGTAAATATTTGGTTAATTCATGATGATCCATTAAACATATAAAGAACTGAATTAACCAGTTATTTGCATATGATTAACCAAATATTTACATGGTTATGGAAAATAAGCTTCATATAACCCATTAACTATATAATGAACTGAATTAACAAAAAATTTACACATGATTAACCAAGGTATCCACCTGGGTGTCAAACCCAGGCGTGCAAATATCATAACTGATCCTATTATAATACCCTGATCTGCCTATTAGGATCCAAAGATTGTTATCTGTACATTATGTGTATAGTAAAAAGATCAGACAAAGAGGTCATTACTGTACTAATAGACCTTTGTTTTTGTTTTTCCCGACTCAGATTTGGGGTATGGGAAGCAGCAAAATGGGTCGCGCGAGTTCGTGATCTTACCATTTATGACCCAAAACGGCCAATATTGCTGAATTTGACCACTGATATAGTGGAGGAAAACCGTTATTTACAGTCCAAGGAGTCAGCATTAGAGGCTGCATTTCTCATTAAGATGATGGAATCATAGATATGCCAATTCATCATTTACTCAATCTCCAAAATACAGTTGGCACTTGTTAGATGCCTCCCTATGGCATTCTGATTAAAAATTGAAATTGTTCTTTGGTTGAACCATGATCCATTCAGGAGCTCAGCATGTAAAAGTGAAATACTTACCATCCAATATCTTTTCCAATTGTTTGTAGAAGTGTAGCTTTCTTGGGGTCATGGATGATCTACCCTGAATTGGTTCTGTGCTAAACAGCCAATCAAATAGAGACAAGAGCCTTTGCTGATTTATTATGCACGGATGGGACCTTATAGCATTCTTGTAACAGAATTTGTAGTTCATATATGTAAATGTCGCTGTACCTTATTGTATAATAAATAACATAATTCAGTTTTGGTCTTTAACGATAATGACATGCATGTCTTATGTTTTTTTTAAATCATGATATTGGTTTTTTCAGATCATGGATCCTATTATATTCTCCCACGTTTGACAATCCACGATCCAAATCAATCCACTATTAATTAAGTTTTCAACAGATATCACAAGATTGTACAAGCCCAGATTGTGATAGTATATAAATATAAATTATCTTCCAATAAACTACCTTACTTGTGACCTTGCACATATACTCAAGACATCTTGTAAATAAATCATCCTATGGTGATACCACACATACATCAAATTCTTTTTATTATAACGACAAAAGTCATAATTTTGATGACACAACAATTTTATTGTAACGCCAAAAGCGTCACACACCAACAAACCAACAACCTGGCCTTTCTTTCTCTCCCATTTCCCTTTTTTTAATTTATTTTCCCTTTATCTACTTTTACCCACGAGTCACATCACATTCATTGCCTTCCTTTTCATCACGTCTCACGGGTCGGCTTCTCAGTACATACCCAATTCAAGCCAAACCCAACGAATTCTTTCTATCTAGTGGAAAAGTAGAGCTCAGTTATTTGTCAACTACTGGATGGAAGAACATCATAATAAAATACTTTTATAATAGTTCCTTTATGAAACAAAACTTAGTGGGTGAGGCCCAACTATGATTATTACTCCTTATAAAAAGATATATCATTCGTTTAACCTCAGATTCTTGGTGTTGGTTGAGGACTTGAGGGGCCAAGCATGGACGCACTATCTAGTTTGTTTAAAGGTTTGCCAAATTATTTCTCAAAATATGAGGATGAGAATAAGAGAACGAGCTTTTAAAAAAAAAAAAATTTGAGTTATTAATTTTATAAAAAACATTCACATGTTTTATTTCATTTTTATTCACACCAAAAGTGATGGGTATGATATTTGAAAATAAAAATATATTTGTAAATGACTAAGCTACTCTCCAATAAATTTTAATTTCATGTCATTTGACTTTCTTCCTTGTGTTTTTTTTTTAAAAAAAAAATCTGAAAAATAATAAATACTAAATAAATATATTTTTGATTCTCTATAGATTGATTATATTTAATATAATAATGTTATTTGTACATCCAAGATTTTGAAATCATTAACCAAAATTTTGACATCATTAACCAATTTGTTAAGGCTTATTTTTCAATTGCAAACTTAAGTTTGCCCAATGCAACAAATTCTTTCTTGTTAGATCCACTTTTAATTACAAAAATGTCATTGCAAACTTAAGTTTGCAATCCCAAACATAAAACCAAACATAGCCTAACCATCCATTTGGACATCATCAACAAAGATTTGGACATCAACGATCAAGCATCGAGGGTGGGTTTGAGTAAACGGTTTAATTAAACATTTATTCAATCAGTTTTTTCCTTCAAACAAGCTAAAAACAAATAAGCTTCTCTAACAAACTTATCAAAATAAGCTGAAAAAAGCTTATAGGAAAATCATAAACCATTTTTATAAGTTTATTTTTCATCAACTATCCTCATAAGCTCTTCCAAATGCACCTCAAGTATACAAATAACATTTTTTTTATTTAATAATATATCCCAGGATGCATCATGTACCATATTTTATTTCATAAGGCGCATACAATGTGTATTATTTTCTTGTAGGACCGCATACTCATAGAACTTTACAAAAATTACCTAAGTTTTATCCTTTCCGGTAGTGGGTACCAAAAGCAGATTCTGCTGATATGCTCTGCATATGGATCCGTTCTTACCACATTAAAATTCAAGTTTCAATTCTCACATCTAGTCTAGGAACAAAAATTGAAACCAATAAGGAAAGAAACCACTGGTTGGTCTCGTGAGCTATATAGCATGAAATGAACACTGCCTTTTTACAAAAGTTGGAAATCATGTCGTATGCAACAGAAGCAAAGTATTTATAAATAGAAGTTCTAGTTCTCTACCCATACAATCTTGCTTCAAAGTACACAATGGCTTCCCAATATGTAACAAATCTCTAAAGCCAACTCTACAAGAAGCTCAAAAAGAGGAAAGTGAAAAATGTAAGCAACATGAAACATTTGAATTAACAAATCCACCCACTTGCCTTGTCTGGCTTTTGATGCAGAGATAATTATCTGTCTATTTAGCAGCATACAAATGATCATCGATCCATTCTTCCGGCAGCTTCTGGATGCCGCCACTTTTGACAACCTCTCAAAAATATCCATTCATGTTCAGTTTCCAAAATCGAATAAAGCAATCTGCGACTTTGTCATCTTATGTCTCGGAACCTTCTTCGACAGTAGGAAGACCGCCTTCTTGGATAAATGCTGGGTTAAGAAACTTTGCCACAAAAGCCCACAATTTATACACATCCTCAAAGTTAGTCAGAAATCCCAGTGAAGCTGTGACAACTTCAAGTCTAACAAAGTTACCCTTTCCATCGTGCCGTCCATTCTCCATTGGCCTGCAAAGAGTCGTGTCTTCAAGATTCAGAGCTCCACGTTGCTGTCTTGAGCTATCGAGAATCCGTATATGACTAAGAAAACCAATACCAAGAGAGATCCCTTCTTTTTCAGCCAGCTTTTGAACAATCTCTGGATTGATTAGCCCCCTACTTCTGTCTCTGACATTGAAAGCCACAGCTGCACCTCTTTCATATTTTATTTTTGGGCCATAGATGTGGACAAGACTTGCTTTTACATCTCCATCTGAAACAGGTAACTTCAGTTGCAGTAAAGAGGTAACAAGCCAGTTTACCAAAAACCGAAGTCTGAGTGTAGTCTTATTGAGACCAAGCATATTAACATGATCAATATGCCGGCATAATATCTCTGGTTCCCTCCTGCCCCAATCCTGTCCATCACCATATTCTCCGTCACTTGTGCCCTCTTCATCATCTAAACTAGCTGCAGATATGTCCCCTGGCTCCAGGGTCTGGCTTAGGTACTCTTTACGATTATCTTCCATGCTAAATGACACTCTTCTTCCCCTGCTGTTGTGTTCATTCTCTTCCAAACCAAAAAACCTACCACCGCCATATTGATTTCCTTCTCTCCTACCCAACAACCTAAATTCACCTTCAGTTTCCCTTCTTATGGCACTCTCTTTAACATCAGGACATATTTCAGAGGTAGAGCCATTCCCTAAGCTTTGATGCTGAGCAAAAGTTGAATTATTGAGACAAGAACCTCTAAAAGCAGCAGATCCATTATGAACTGCTTCACTGGTACTAGGTTCTTCCACAATCTCATCAACATGCAGATGGTCTGACCCATTACCATTTCTTGAATATTGATCAACTTCATCAACGTTTTCTTCTTCAGGGACCTCTTTGACACGATCTAGTTCCTGTGACATTAGAACAGCAGCATCAAATGACAGCACATGGCTGTCGTCATGAGGACCTAGGTTTACCTCTCGGTCATCATACATAGGGCTGCTATATATCTTGGAAGATGGTTTTGGAGATTGCTGCTTCTGGTTCTTCCTCCCATTGAACCAGAAGGTTGGTAAAGGAGAAGCTATCTTCTGTTTATTGAATTGACCTGCATTGTCAGACCCCAATGGACTCTGACCCAAATCAATCCAAAATGAGTTGTCAGATGACTCATCCTCACTGAAAACAGGGCTCTTCATAACCTCCCCAACGGATATACTCTCAGTCTCTTCAAATATAGTGCTAGTTCCATCTCTTTCAGAGCTGTCTTGATCCATTTCAGTCTCGAATACATCTCTGACCTGAGCAGATGTGTATGCACCAGAGAAGGCAGGTAACTGTGATCCCTGACGATTTTCAGAAGTCTTATCCCCAGCTCCAGCGACTTCGTCATCTTCAATCCCAGCCAATCCATCCAATCCATCTACAGAATCACTCAAGCACAATGGATATTCAGGTGTGATCTTCACGATTCCAGAGCCAGTACTCCCAGATCGATTTTGAAGGCTTGCCATAACCGATTTCTTGATCAGGAGACAGCCAAAACCTGTGGGATCATACCCAAATACCCTGTAAAATGATGTAATTATAAAATCTGGCCTGAATAGCGATAAGCCAAGTGAATCCATGTCCTTGGGGCCCAATGATCCAGCATCAAGCAACACATGCCAGTTGTTCTGCTGGGCCAGGGCCATCCACTGATATGAATACTTAGCCCCAGTTACTCTGGACTGCACTGGGAACACAAAAAGACCTGTAGCTGAGTCCTTCTTTCTCCTCTTCTTGCTGGAAATCTGTTTTCTCAAATCAGTGGAGCAGAGTTTGAGGGTTGGCCATTTAAACCATGCACTGTACACTTTGGCACCTTTCTCCTTGGCACTCTGAGCCATCCAAGCCACAGACTGGCTCTCATGGTCAAACATGGTCAACAGTTTTTTGTTTGTATGGAAAGGGTATGATTCAGACAGCAATTTAAAAGCTGATCCTCTACTGACAGTAAAAACAAGACCATATTCATTCTCAGGGATATTCAGATAGTCCATAATTCTAGTTTTTATATCATGCTCAACAGTTCCTTTCTCAGCACCACCATAAAGTGCATGGTTACTCAAATTTGCAGTTATCTCAGACAAGCTAAATGTGGAAGACTCCCAATAGTGAATGGTCTGAACAAAAGAAAAGAGTCCAAAACCACAGTAATCAAGGCATACCTTTGGTGACAAATGTGAATATTCATCAGACCTCAACTGATCAACCTTCTCAGAGGACTGGTACTTGGGGTACATAGTGAGGAACTTGGAAAATGCTTCTTCAAGGCTGGGAATTGACTCCTCAGACTCGAATATGCGCTCGGCCGCGAGGGCTGTGGCACGAAGGAACTCGCGCTGGGCGTGCAGCCGGGCCAGTGATCGGGATCTCCCAAGGCTGTCATCCTGGTTGCCAGCAGAGTCAGGCTCCATGTCTTGAGATTTGGAGAGTGAGCCATCTTCAGAAGCTTCTTCAAGAGCTTCCCTGAGCTTGTTTTCTTGAAGCTTCCGGAGCATTGATGGGTTTCTCTGTCCATCCACCATGGATGATTCATCTTTCCTTCTGCTCTTCTTGTCCATGATCAGAGAAGCACAGTGAGAAATGGGCTTCCATAGTGATAGATGCATGATAGCTTTCTCCTCAGTCCTCAAACAAAGCAATCTGAGATGAGAACCAGGAAGCTTTATCGAGGAAATTCAAACAACACAAACAAAGAGGGTTATAACAAATTCAGCATAAACTCCATGACCCCCAAAGCAGAAAAGCTAGATGATAGAGAACCTGGAATCTTAAAGGCCACAACTTTGGATTTCCACAACAATCAAATTCAAGAAAGAATAGATTTTTAAAAGAAAAAGCAAACAACTCAGCTCACCATTTCAGGTGAAACCCAACGAATAAAGAAATCTCTTTTTTTTCAAACCCCAAAATGGGTTTCAATATCCAATTTCTCAGGAAAGGAAAGACATAGATAACAAATGGAAAGAAACCCAAGAGAGAGAAAGTCAAAAGCTCAAACCCTTCAAACCCTAAAAACCCAGATCCCGGAATTTTCAAAGCAACTCACTTCTACAATAAACTCAAAAAAAAATAATAATTGGAGAAATGGGTTTGGAAGAGAATCGAAAGACAAGCAATAAAAACTGCGAACTTCTTCAATCAGGAGCCAGAGACACTCCACAAAACAACCTCCGTAGCCCTCGAAGGTTAAGAATTAAAAAAAGAAAGACCCTCTTACTCTCTCTCTCTTCAGTTCACTGCATAAAGCAAATCACCTATATCAAATTCTCTTTCATTACAAGTGTGTTTTTGGATGGTTTTTTTATTTTTTTTATTTTTTATAATAGTGATTTTGACTATAGTTGATTTTATTTTATAAAATTGATTTTGTTATAATTGAGTTTGAAATAAAGCGACTGATGTTTGTATGTTTTTATTTTGAAATGAAGTTTGTTGTAAAATTTAGTGTAAATTTCTCAACTCAACTCAAAGGCTACTTTTTGTAGCTTCTAGTCACAATTGCTTCTAGAAGCAAAATCAATTTTACGCGATAGTATCTAAACATCTCATTTTTACTAAAATCACGTTTGACAGAGGGTAAAATCAATTCTAGAGGTTTTCAACGTGAAACTAAACATACACTAAGTGTGTTTTGACGGAACGTTTGACAAACGTGATTTTGGATTAGAATTGATTTTCAGTACAATTGAGTTTCAAGTAAAGTGATTTATGTTTGAATGTTTTTATTTTAAAAGTAAGCTTGATGTAAAACTTAATGTAATTTTTCAATTCAAAAATAAAAGATACTCCAAACTGTTGATGATAGAATTGATTTTGAATGTAAAATTGTTTCCAAAATGTGTAATGAAACATTTTTTTTTATTAGAATCAGTTTGACAAGCGTAAAAACACTGCTGATACCTCTAACAGTGGAACCAAATAAACAGGACGAGAAATAGTAAAACCAAAACATACCGGTAATGAATATGATATATCTTCACTATACAATTTTTTTCTTCAAGAAAATCAAAAAGAAAAAGGGGGGAAAAAGAGAAAAGAAAAAGGAGTGAAATTTCAATTCAGAAATCAGAATAAACCCCGTTCTTTTTCTCTCTCTCTTTCTTTGACCCAAAACCCTGACTCCTCAATCTTTCAGTTTCATCTGTGGAAAACACCCTTTGAAACAGCCAGGGAGAAGGGGCATTTGACTCTCGCAAAAACCAAATGGTTAATGATATTAAAAATCAATTGTTGATTATTTTATGAATTGAGGTTCCTTTGTCCTACGTTGAGGGTGGGACCCACAAGCTGAATCATGACCAAAAGTCAAATAATCAGCTGGCTTGTAAAAGCTGTTATCTGTCCCACTGTGCAAACCACAAGGTCCAAAGTCCAATCCCACTCAGCCTTGGATTTGTGAATCTCAAATGGAATCAGATTACCACCCAGATCACAGTTTGTAGTATTATTAGTTGCTACCATTACGTTAGTGTTACAAATTCGGATTTAATTATAATAAACAATTAGTATAAAAATTTAGGTCCTGCAAGAATACTGATTGAGGAATCAAAAAAGGTAAAAATTTATAAAAAAACAAAAATACAATTTTTAAGATTAATAAATACATTACTTCCCCATGAATTCTTGCTATTCTTGGTTCCACAACCAGTGTCGGGCATTTGTTAGCATTTTCCTAAAAATTTTATGATATCAATTAATTATATGAGTTTAATTTCAATATATTATTAGTATAAAAACTTTTATGCAGTCAATTAATCAATCATCACATTATACATAACTTTTAAGATAATTATTACAAATAATGATGCTATTTGATACGAAGGTTTTTCTAGGCGAATGCTACGATGAGAGGCTTTGTAATGTCTCTCACCGTAAGCAAGCCCTTTAATGCAAATTTACAAAATTTAATTTTGCAGCCATGCCATTTGACCAACTCGTGACCCCAATCATCTCCTCCTCCCTCTCTCTCTCTCACACCTCTTCCGCCCAGCCATCACCCGTGACGCCGACTCCGTTTGCAGAATCGCGTATCACTGCCGAGTTACCCACTAGATTTGACCTCCTCCATGTCACCTCGAACAGCCACGCTCCGCCTTTGCCTCCACCGCGAATCAGTCTCTGCTGTCATCACCAGAACCGCACCAACCCTCATCGAGCAGAATCCATCAACCCGATCTCCACCCAAGCAGGACCAGAACGTGTGAGGAGTACGAAGGGAATGGGTTTTAGGGTTCGACCAGTACCTGAAGCTTCTAGCAGAATCTCCTGAGCGGTACGCTTACGCCCATTTTCTTCTGCTTTGGAGCGCGGCGACCGACGGCGAATGGCACGATGGCAGTCGCGGGAGCATCTTGTTCATAGTTGATGAGAGAGAGAGAAGTAATGGGCAACACCGCAAACGACCACCGCATCTCGCGTCTTGAAAGGTGAGCTCCGTCAAGCCTTGGACTGTGGGACCAGACACAACATCACCATAGCCGTCCAACCGTTCCTCCGATGAACCGCCGCTCTCCGACGAACGTCATGGGAGATGGAGTGAAGCAGGTTAGGAGGTAGCAAACAGGGACCAAAAAGTTATTTTCTTTTTGCATAAGAGTCCTTGCGCATGGTGAGCGACTTCATAGGTCGCTCACCCTAGAATTGAAAAGTTAAAAAACAATTAGCAAATAAAAATCGTTCGTATCTTTTAAATAATATGTCAATACATGATTGGTTGATGATGTTAAAAACCGTACGTTTCTAATGCATTCCAATCAAATCCATTAGAGAACCTCAAATGAGGATTGCTCAACTAATTCTAAAAAATGAGAAGTGGTTCTTGTTGGGTTAAAGTTTACTATAGATTCAATTATAAATGATTTTCATGACATGCAGGAGAGGTGTTTTGTGTTTTGATATATTACTAATGTAATTACTATTTTGAAACATATAATTATGAATATTTTGAATGAAAAATAATATGTATATATTTATTGGATGAAATTTAATTTTTATAGTTGGCATTCAGGTCTGCCTCCGTCTCTGGACATTCACATGTAATGATCGTTGCTTCTATAAGCAACTAGTTGTTATATAAGAACCCAATAAAAAATAGAGAAAAATAATATATAATAAATATAAATAAAGATGTAGGGTAACTTGTGTGACTCATTTGGTGAATTTTTTTAGAATTGTATTGTTAGAGTGGAGAGTTGCTTAAAGTAGTATAAAATAACAAGTAATGAGGTGGCATGATACGACCCTAAAAGAGGAGTTCAGCAACTTCAATGAGTTACACCATTAGAGATGCATTTATACATCGTTACATTATTAAAAATGTTTAACTCTTACATTAGCTACCTTAAAAGTCACTCATGGGATAAGGTGTAATTGGTTGTCAGGGTAAAAAAAACTTTACACTAACAATGTATCAAAATAAAACTTAATACATTTAGAGTTACATTGTTTGAATAATATTTAGATAACACTTTATTTTATTTTATTTTATTTTGTATATAATATATGTATTTATTTTACTGATTAAATTTGATATATTATTAGGTTAAAATAATTTCTATGTCCACCCATATAAGTGGGTAAAGTTCTCCCAGTACCTATTTTTTATATTCAGAAGAATCGAACCCAAACCTTAGGGGAACCAAACCCTAGACACTTAGACCAATAGACGTTGGAACGTTTAAAATAGTTTACTATCATAATAGTTGTTTAAAAGTCTACATAAAATAATTTGTAATTGATGAGGTTAAAATTTTTATACCAATAGTATGTCAAAATTAAATTCTTTATTTTATAATAAAATATTCTATATGCAATATTTTATTAGTCTTATATCAATATATAATATTTTTAGCAGTGTTCAAAAATCATTTTTTTATGTTTATAGTAATTATTTTTAGAGTAAATTGAAATGTCTAGTTTGATTGTCTAAATATACACTCATAGTTATTGTGATCATTTTTATTTTTTTTATTAATTTAGTTGTTTTTTTTTACTGAATTAATTTAGTTGTTCAATAATTAAAATGTTTGTTTATTTTAATTTTTAAATATTTTTTACTTTAATTTAGTATTTTTTGGGGTTACCATATCATCGGTACGAAGTATCTCGTAAATAATGATTAATATTGGGCGGCATTTAAGGGTTGTCCCCTCCAAACCAGGTTTTCTCATACACAAGAGTCGGGAGACGAACCCCATATCACTTACTTAAGGGGTCTAAGCTCGTTACTACTCGGACCAACCACATGTTGGTTTTAATTTAATATCTTAATAATTTAAAGTCTCATCAATTTAATTTCTTAATTATGAAAAACGTTATCAAGTTTGCCTTTAAATAAGGGCTCCTTTAAATATATTTCTTCGGGTTAAAGAAATAAGAAAAACTAATTTTATAATACTTTACATAATTGAGAGACTAGAGTGATAGGTAAGAATTTTCAAAAGTATTAATGCATATGTATTTCGCGGATAAAATTAGCAATATACTGTTTTCTTTTATATGTCACTGGAAAATACGTATTTGAGATCGTTTCCCTTGTTTCGTAAATCAGTTTTAAATTTTGATATTCTTGTATGGTAGATTACTACTTTGAAAATTTCAGAGAGTATGAAAAAGGCCCATTTTTTGTGTGGTTTTTGCTTTTGTCTTTGCCTTAAAGCCAATGGTTTTGCTTTAAGATTCAAATTCAATCAAATACATCATGCTACGTTTTAATATGGAAATTAGAAAGAATCTATTCCCACGGCCCCTTAAAGCAAAAAGAGAGAAATTAAAAAACGATCCAGATTAGAAGAAGATTATTGTTAGATTCAAAACATTGCTTATTTTACCCTTAATCCAAAATGATATAACCATTTGTAAAGAACATTTAGATAGAGAGACATTACATTCAAACAATGATCAACTCATCAACCAACTTATATAACCTCCAATCTATCATGTGTTATTGTTTGGGAGAAACAACACTAATTAATTTTTGTTGGGTTATAAAATTAGCCATCCTCCTTGTGTCAGTGTCTTGTGCTTGAGGATTTTGTCTATAGAGCCAGATCAACAATATCGATTTCTTTATATGTTTGGATGTGACAAACGAGAAATCAAAAAAAAAAAAAAAAAAAAAAATTATCAAGTTGATTGTAGTGTTGCTCTATTATCATTTTCTTTATCAATTTGAACATGCAAATTCAGAGTATTGCCTTATAACTAGCATTTTTGGTCAACCCTTGCAAGAGGAGGATTAATCAAAACAATTAAATTAAGTACATTTCAAAGAAAGACGTGTGTGCTTATTTTACAATCAATCAGTGGTAGCTAGGTTTGTTTTTGTTTATGACGTTTTTGGGATGTTAACAACATATATTTATTAAGATTGTTATTATAAGTTTATAACCAAGTGATTATTTTTTTTGGAAGGAAACATGCTTATCATTGATAGGCCATAAGAGTGCACGTTACAATTAGGAAAAACATGAAAAACTTAATACTAGGAAAGGAAAGAGCTGAACGAGCTAAAACATGGGCATCCTCGTTTGCATGTCTCCTAGTAAAACCGACACTATAAGAGCTATTACTATGAAGCTGTTGACATTTTTGTATAATGGAACCAAATTCAGCAACTTCATCACAATGACCATTAATATTGTCAACCACAATTTTACTATACATCTCAAACACTGCTTTGTTGAGACCCATTTGTTGAATCCACTATAAAGCAAGCACTAACCCGGTTGCCTCGCCTTCATGAACTCGAAGTAGATAAGGAACCTAAGCAGATTTAGCAATAATAAAAGCACCAGCATCATCTCTAAGACAAAAGCCAAACCTGTTTTACTTTTACCTTCTATTTTAAAGAAAGAGGCATAAAGATTACATTTTAAGTACCTAGCTGGTGGTCTCCTCCAAGAAACTATGTTACTGCAAAGCATGTGATCCGGCTCGAGAAGTGAAGTAGAGTGTTTCCCAGTCTTTGTAAACAGCAGCAGCTCTAAAAAGAATGTAATTGCTATCTTCAGTCTTCATAGGTTGCTAAGGAGAACCTTCCAATAGAAGCTTCTGGAAAACACGTGATGAAGAGACTTTAAATAACTCACATAACCCTAAGTAGCCATTTACCAGCAATGATAAGTATTTCAAAATGACAGAGATGAAGAGACTTACCAGAGAAGACAGAGAGAGTTAGTTGCTAGGTGAGAGAGAAAGCAAGAGAGAGAGAGAGAGCAAGCGCAATAGAGGGAGAGAGTCATAGAGTTTGAGAGAGAGAGCGAGAGTTTGAGAGTGTGATCTGGTTTGAAAGAGTGAGTGAGTGAGAGAGAGAGAGAGAAATAGAGAGAGAGTAATAGTGGTCACATTCTTTTAATATAGCAATTATGGTGGACCAAACCTTTAATAGCGCCTTAAGTGAGAAACGCTATTTAAAATATATATTTAACAACACTTCACTATAGAAACTGATTTATTATATCTTGATACCACAAATTTTAGCGGGAATGATACCAAGTCATAGAGCACGACTGCACATCTTCCTGACTTCCTCTTCTCCATCTCCACTAACGTATTAACTTCTATTAATAGTTTCTCTTTGAAAACACACAACTGCACGTACGTCTTCCTCTTCTCCATCTCCACTAACGTTGTAACGTTCTATTTATGGTATCTCTTTGAAAACGCATGATTGCTCTTCTTTGCACGTCTTCTCTATAAAAAAAAAGCTCTCTTTGATAGTAACCATTCTTTTACTTCATTCTCAGAATAACTTCCCACAATGGCCACCAAATCTTCTACTCAGAACATTACACCAATAAAGGAAATTAATTTTGAAAAGCTCAAAAGTTATGGATTTGAAGTTACTATAAAGGTCGAGCAGAGCTGTCAAAATGGGTTGGAACCCATGAGCCAACCCGGCTCACTGGTGGGTTGGGTTGAGCAAAACCTAGCTCATTTTGACCCGGCTCACCTAACCCGCAGGTTGGACGGGTTCAACCCAGGTCGAGCCAGGTTGGCTCACAGGTTACACTTTAATTTTTTTTTTTTTTAGGATATATACACAATGGTGTGAACACTTAACACAGGCCCAACCCAAATTCATATTGCACACTCTTTCTAAACGTGAAATTGGCATCAGGTGACTAAAGAGTTAAAGTAAAAAAGTGAAAAACTCATTTTTGAGTAAAAAACGCACGCTCTTGACCCTGATCCTTAAGTAGCCACTGATCGAAATCCCTAATCTCGAACGACGATCACAGATCTTGGCAGTCAACCTCCATGCTTGGTCGATTTGCTTGGAAACTAGAAAGGAAGGATCATGGAAAATAAACTGGAACAATGTCGAGATGTGCAGATTTCTCCGCATGTGAATCTTGAACACCAAATGGATCGCAAGTGGTGTGATTTAGATTCTAGATCTTTCTTTTTTCCTGTCTATTTGCTTTTTGTTTTTCGCATAACAGTAAAGCACCAAAAAGAGGAAAGGGGTAGTGCCTGCTTTTTGGTCCTTTACGCATAGGGGTAAACTGGCAGTGATTGTTGGTCCTTGTGTTTTTAGCTATTTTTAAAAAAAAAAATATTTTAATATAAAGTGAGCCAACCCGTTTAACCCACCAACCCGAGATGGGTCGAGCCTGGTTGAAAATTTATTGGCTTGCCAAAAAAGCGAGTTGGGTTGGGTTGACCCATTTTTTGACCAACTCGTGGTGGATCAACCCGGGTGAACCAGGTTGGCTCGTTTTGACAGCTCTAAGGTTCAGGCTCAAGGATGGAAATATTTTTCGACGTTGATCATGCCATCCCCATGATAGAACTTCGAGAGTTCTGATTCAACGTTGAGATCAAAGCTGACGGATCCATCAACGCGGAAGTAACTGAAAAAGTAGTGACAATCAATGAGGGTTTTATTGCTGCCATAACAAGAATTCCACAAAGCGGTTTGATGAGTTACAAAAGCCTGGAGTGGATAAAGGAAGACCCAAGTCTTTCTTTGAAGAATATTTAGCGGCCCATATTTGGGAACAATGCTGAAAAGAAGAAGGCTCAAAGACAATATATGACCAGCAAGGCTCAATTTCCTAGAGTGTTGTTGCTCTTTCATTATACTTGTCACCCACTATCCATTGAATGTTTCAAAAACTGAATTGAATTGACCATCATTTATAATCTCCTCATTTGCTCTCAAATCAATCTTCCATTCCTTATAATGGAACACATGAAATACTTTCTCCGTAGGAATACTGATATCCCCTATGGACATCTCTTTCAAACTATCTACATGCGTCATTTTGTACACATGCATGATGTTCCTAAAATGAAACCTTCATCCAAACCTCTCACCTCCGACTACCTCATTAATCAAATTGAACCATGGGAAGAGATGGAAAATCCTAAGCCTATCATTCTAGATTCTTCTTCGAAATATATGTATCCAGAATCACAGTCACCAATGTCTCCAACTGAATCTGCTCTGGGGGAGATCCAGTCAAAGAGAAGGCGTGCCTATAGCGAGGCATTTGGAAGCGTACCAAAACTACATCGCTATTGGAAGAAGATCCCAAGAAGAGAAAAGTGACTCAAGACGAGTGATGTTCTGTGAGGGAAATAAGTGTAAATATATGCCTTGACAGGTACTTTAGTTTTGATGAATGACAAATGTTGAAGTCAGAAGGACTAAATTGTAAAAAGCGCAAAAGGGGGAACAAGCAACCAAATGGGTTAAGGGAATTTTACTATTTGTATTGCTTGTTTTAGAAGTGTTGTAAATGGTTAATAATGCTCCCAAGACTAAAATTGGTCACACACACACACATTAAAGAGCTTTTAAAATAAAACTTAATTGGCATTAATTTGATCTTAAATGGTTTATTAAATTTGGCCATTAAGTTTTTCAAATTCAAATTTGAATCAAGTAATAATCTATTAGTATAATCAATTATCATGCTCTTAATTATGCTTTAATGAGTAATCAATAATAGAGCTGTTATGTTTCTAAAATTTGAATTTGAAATATAATAATCGATTATGGTAATCGATTATGCCATTTTGATCACATTTTATAAATCAACTTAATTGGCTATTAATTGTGTTTTAATGAGTAATAACTTCTTTCTAGCCGTTAAGTTTGAATTTGAATATGAATAATCGATTATACTCATAAGGTAATCGATTATATGCTTTAAGTGCTCGCAAAATTTCAAACAGAGAACCAATAATCGATTAGCATAATCCATTATGCTGTCAATAATCGATTAGCATAATCCATTATGCTGCGACTATCTAAAATAGGCATTTTTCAATCTGAGTCAAAATAATCGATTATGGCTTTTATATAATCGATTATTATGCACAAAAATTGAGTTTTGGAGAGTTTTTGACCTAATCTTTCATTGTCTATATAAAGGAAACTTAGGCACAATATGGAGTAGGAAAATACTATTTGATAACTGTGCTAATTCTCTGAAAAACATTTTCTCTCTTCTTCTCTTTGCTCTTACACTTGATCATATAATCTTGAGAGCTTTATACATCATATAGGTGTGATTGTAATTGTTCTTCAAATTGTTTTAATCAACACTATTAAGAGTGCATATTGTAGGTAAGAGTTGTGTGACTCAAACCTTTCTTTTCTACACCAAGTGTGCAAGAAAGGTGATATCTCTTGTGGTGTTTCTTGGATGTGATTTCTAAGTGTTTACAAGGGAAGTGATATTCTTTGTGGTTGACAAGAGAGGTGATATCTCTTGGGTTATTTTATTTGAGGCTCTTTCACTGGGGGAAAGGTTTCTAGTAAACATGGTTAAAAGCTAGTGTTGATTGAAAACCCTTGGTGGCATTACCTTGGGGACTGGACGTAGGCCACTTGGGTAGTTTGTGAGCGAACCAGGATACATCGTGCTGTTCATCTTCTATCCCTATCTCTTTTATTTTTCGCAATCGTTTACTTTTCTTAAGCTTTATTAATCGCGTGCTTTTCATTATCAACGGTTTTACGAAATATTTTTTTTAAAGGGTGATTTAATTTGTTAAAGTTTCCAAAAATTCATAGCACACACAATTCACCCCCCCCCCCCCCCCTTGTGTTTGGAGTCACTTATCAACAAATCAACAATAAGTTCTGACAGTCCCTCCTCTTCATTGCCATCTTCTGATGCGGATTCAAGACAGCAGTTATAAAAAAGTTTGATGAACTAATTGTTCTTCTTAGAAATCATTAGGAATTATTCCTTTTTACAATCAATGAAGTACTAAATCATTTATTCGTTTCCCGAATATAATACATGCATGCGCGCGTGCGCACGCACACACATATCAACTATTTATCATTTAGCTATAAAAGTAAATGAAAAGAACAAAATATTAGCAACAACAATTTTATATGAATAACTTAAAAGATTTAAGGAAATTAATGGTCAAGGTACAACTCTAAGGGTATATGTGAGAGAACAATGATATTTATATGTTAATATTAGGGAAGCAGAAGTAGTAATTTGAAGTTTGAAGTGTGAGAGTGTGGTCATAGCGAAAGGTTTTAGTATTAAAATAGAGAAATGATAGCACTTATATAGAAAGGTTTCAGTATTAAAGTAGAGAAATTATAATAGCTATTTTATAGCACATTCTAAACGAAACCCTATTAATGGTGGACTTTTTAATAGCGCTTTCTTGAATATGCTCTATTAAACCATTTCTTTCTTAAGGGTATATGTAAGAGAACAATGATATTTATAGGTTAATAGGGAAGCAGAAGTAGTAATTTGAAGTTTGAAGTGTGAGAGTGTGGTCATGGCGAAAGGTTTCAGTTTTTAAATATGGAAATGATAGCGCTTATTTAAACAAGTGTTGTTATAATTTCTATATAATAGCGCATTCTATACGAAATGCTATTCATGATGGACCTTTTAATAGCGCTTTCTTGAATAAGCGCTACTAAACTATTTTATTTCTTTTTTAAATGATTCTTTTTCATTCTTTTAAATTTTTAATGCAAGCAGAACATTTCATTTGTTACATTTTCACATGAATATTTTTCATTCCTTTAAATTTTTAATGCAAGCAGAACATTTCCTTTGTTACATTTTCACATGTTTAAAATTTGTTTTTGTGTTCCCACTCCAAGTGAATAAACGGATAAGGATTGCACTTAATGAGAACAAATACCTTCAAAGAATATTTAATTTCTATTTTATTTCACTTCAAATATACATCTTTTGAGTTTAAACTTTAGAGTTTACATTTTACACTTCAAATATACATCATCTCAATAACATGTTAATAGCAAAGGAGAAAACGGAATGAAGCTTTGCTTTAGTTTGTCTTCTTCCCTCCCTTCAATATCCCTCTCGTGTCTTTATCTGCACATAGGGTCACTGGGGCGCCATCGCTTCTCATATATTTGTGTCGTCTCTCATGTCAAAAGAAAGATTTGTTGCTTGAAACACCCTTCTGTTCTGGGTTGCCAACGCCACCACCACCTTCTTCCATTTCATGCAGGCACCTTATGGATACCCCCCATAATGGATATGTCATTCAAATATCTTTTTGAAAGGCTCCCCTTTTGTTCTGGGTCGCCAGTGACTTTTTGATAATCCTCATATAGGATTAGAGCAGTACTTGGGCGCCCAGACATCTCATTTCGTAAGGCATTTGGGAGAGACGATGACATTCACATATGTTCTTGTCGCCTGTCATGACCTTTAGGGTTGGCCCTCTTCTGGCTCTCATATGGACATTAGTCATGACACATGGCAAGAAGATATGAGAGTGTCGGCCTCTTCTAAAAGATAAGAACATAGAAGAATACATGAGGAGATTTTATAAAAATTTTAGTGTGAGATAAGAACATAAAGGAGGGTTATTTATAGGAGAAATTGGCTTAGGTTTAGGAGCATTAGTTCAATAGCTATTGAGGCGAAATTGATTACTTTCCAGTTTTCTATGCATTGAAGGTTGAATATCGGGTTTTCTATGCAGAAAGTGTACTTCCATCAATTCCATGAACTGTGTCAACGCCCAACGACTACAAGCAGATATTTGGTCACCTAGAAAGTGTAGTTTTAATTCGAGGAAAAGATAGTGTTTTTCCATTCAAACGCTATAATAGTTACAACTTCCATAGCGTTTGCATATATAAACACTATTAAATTTGTCTATTATGATAGCCCTTCCCCGGTTACGTGCTATTAATGATGTATGAGGTAAGGAATTTTTTTTCTTTTTCAAAATAGGTTATGAGATAAAGATAGTGTTTCCTCGGTGAACCACTATTAAAGGTATAATGTAGTATAGTTTCTAATGGTTAGCGCTATTAAATACTTCCGTGCATTTTTTTAGAGCACCTCTTGTCGAAACCGCTATTAAGTGTGCGTTATTAAATCCGAATCTAGCATGGTGATACCACATAATATTAGCAAACCACCATCATTCCAGGCATAAAAAAACCGCTAAATCAACATGCGAGTAATAAATACATGAATTTTCACACATATGCAGATATAAAACCATTATCATGAGGGTTTTTCCCACATGAACATAAAACCATGATCATGAGGGTGAATTGTTGCTATAAATTAAAAATCATAAGCTAGAAAATTGTTGCTCGTGTGTGTTCTAATTAAGTTTTTGTGCTTCTATACATGATTTTTTGTTTTTTGGTGCAAATACATGAATTGTTTTATTTGATGTAGTTTGTTATTGAATATCAGATCCTTTTATTGTTTATGTATGGCTTGATGTTTAAATTCATTGAGCTGCATTATTTGTTGGTTCAGGGGTTGAGTCTTCAGCTTCTAAATTGACTCCCATGAAGAGCTCTACTTGACAAGTAGGTTTAGGTAGTTGTGGTTATCAGAGTAAGGTACACTAAAATCAAGAGTGAGGATTCGGGGTAACTCTCTTAGAGTTACTCTTGGAGTAACTTGATCCCCACCCACATACATACATACATACATACATACATACATACATACATACATACATACATACATACATATATATATATATAGTTCAATATGATGTAGTTAAGATGTTCACATAAAATCTCTAAATTTTGATATTACATTTGTTACATTTATAGATCAATAATTGATAGGACTTCATCTCCATATCCATATGTATGTGCATGCATATTAACTTATTAGCATCTAATAACAATGATTTAGATAAATCATGAATGATTTAGTATAGGCAAATGCTAAGGGCACTGATTAAGGAATCAAAAATTACATTTTCCAATAAAAATTTATATCTTTAGGTTCATTAACCAGTATCCTTAGGACACTGATTAGCAAGATCCTTTAGGGCTCGTTTGGTGGTAGGATATGAGCGGATAGGATAAGAGAACATGATAAGAGTATGATATGATATAAGTAGGATAAGCTGTTATTCTATCCGGCATTTAATGTCCACCAGATAACCAACTGGATAACATTATAATTTTAAATTTTCGTTTTTATTCTAAATGTTTTAATATTGTATTGGATTTTAGGTTTTTATAATTTTACTTTTTAAATTATATAAAAGAAAAAATTATCCTTATGATAAAATTACATATAATTGTTTCGAATTGTTAAATATGTAAACTTCAATTAAATTTTTATTATTATTTTAAATATTCATTTTTTATTTTTTATTTTAAATATAATTAAATTATCATAATAAATTTTATACTTTCAGTTTTTTTTTTTTATACTTTCAGTTTTTTAAAATAATATAAATAATAAAATTAACTTTGTGCCAAAATAAAAAATTATAAAATTAATTATTAATATTTTTATTAATTTAAATTAATTTTATATTTTTTACATTAATATTTTATTTTATATAATTTTATATTTTACCATATTTTAAATTATTATTTTCATTTTTTTAGTTTTTATTTTTAATTTATTTACATTATATAAATAAATGACAAATTTAGCCTTTTTTACAAAGTTACGTATAATTTTTAAAATTTAATTTATATTTTTTAATATATTTCCATTATTTGAAATTTATTTTTATATTTTATAATTTTGAATGTTAAATTTTTTTATATTTTTTACTTCTTATTTTAAATATTTTTATATTTTATTATACTTTAAATCAATATTTCCTGTTGATTTCTAACTCAGCCCTCCCCTCAGGATAAAATTTTAACTAGGTGGACATGATAAGATAGTTGACATGATTGGGTTATCCTATCATGCTGGCTCACCAAACAATAATTTATCTGTTTATGATAGGATATGATAGTTTATCCTATCTTGTCTCTCTTATCCTGACCATCAAATGAGCCCTTAGTATATACTACTCCCTCTGGACTCAATTATAAGCAAAAAAATACATATATTTTTTGGACTCAAATATAAGCAAAAGTCAACTAATTCAACTCTATTTAATGTTAGTGTTCCAAAAGTCAAGACAATCAATTAATCCAACCAATTCTTCTTTTACTTTTCCAATAGCATTGCACACTCCCGAGACAATTAAAGGGTTGTTTAGTAATTATAACTCCTTTTTTTTTTACATAAATCAAGATAATTAAACAAAATTAACTAACTTCTTTAATAAGTGTGAAGTTAGTTAATTTTGCTTATAATTGAGTTCGGAGGGAGTACTTTATTAGTAAATACACAAACCATTTACTAACATGCATAAAAATCAACAAGACTCATATGAATGTAAGAAGACCCTATTAATACTCTATCTGTAACACCCCATTTTTTCTGTTTTTCAATATCGGTAGAATTATAATTGTTATATTTTTATCTGAGATCTAGAAAATGGTTTTGGATAAAACAAAATCATATTTAAACTCTACTTTATAGTAGAAGGTTACAGTTAAAATTTAGGTTTAAAATTCAGACGGAACCCGGACTACGTTTTCACTAAAAGTAAGATTTTACTGATCAGAAAACCTAATTTTGACCCGAAAACGAAACGTTTTAGATTTTGATCACCTTTCCAGTGATATAAACTATTTTGGAAATTTTCGCTCAAAAATAAAATATTGTATTTTATACGGGTGAATTTTCAAAGAAAAACGACGTAGAACCTTAATCGGGTAAACGATGGAGCCGGAATCGAGATTGAAGAAATGAACCAGGGGGACAAATGGGCGAACTAGGCTATGCCACCTTAAGGGGTGAGTCCCTACTATAACACCCCGTTTTTTTGTTAAAAGCTTTTCTTTATGCTTGTTTGGATGTTTAAGTTTTAAGCTTAAGTTTAAAGTTGTTGGTTAAGGGCTTAGTGGGATTTTTGGATTAAAAGTCCCTCTCTGGAGATTAAGCACGACCGTGCTTATGTCCAGCATGCCTGTGCTTGGCCACTTGTCTTGTGACCAGTTGAGTCACAAGCACGGTTGTGCTTGTTAAAGGTCATGGTCGTGCACTCGTGCGGACCGCATCTCGGAGACGCTAAGTCCAGCACGGCCGTGCTTATGAGGTGCACGGCTATGCTTCGAGTGTTGCGTTTTTAACCTTATTTTTGGCGGCTGCAAACCCTAGTTCGGCTATTACTGTTCCATTCCATATTTCCCTCATACTTAGTATTTCTTGAGTATTGGAGACCTTTGGGAGGCTCTGTTTCGTCTGTGCTCGTAAATAGGTAATGTCCCTTTCCCTTTTGTGGTTTCTTTTCATTGTCTTGAAATGGGAACTGAGTTGGTTTGTGTTTTTGTTTATCAAAGGCTTGGTTGTGGACTGAGCCGCTCGTGGGGACATAACCAGTTTGCTGTTGGCGCTTTCGTGGAACCTTCAAACCAGGTATGGGGAGAAGGGTAGTGTAACCATTAGGCTGTGGGGGTAGCGTAAGGTAAAGGGGTTCCCATAACCCCGATGTCTTATATGATGTATGATTGAAATGTTCTAAATGCCTACGTTGATGAATATATTTTCTGATTAGTTGTATGCCATAAAATGTACTTTTATGCCTATGTTGGTTATCTTGGTGTGAACATGATAATATGTTTATTTTTGGTTGATATTATGTTGATTGGATGGTTGCTGCTATGACAGTTGTGATATTGATATGCGACGATAAAGCGCTTAACTGGTTATTTAGGCTCTTAAAACGATTTAGAGTTTAGAGAATTAATCACCTAATAATTTGGTTAGAATCTGTGTTGAACTCAGCCCATAACAGCACTGTCGCGCTTTGAGCACGGCCGTGTTGAACAGGGAGCACGCCCGTGCTCCCAGTTTGAATTCTGGAAATGGCCGCGCTTTAAGCACGGTCATGCATAATATGGAGCACAGCCGTGCAGCTGAGCACGCCCGTGCTTCACTTAAGAAGAAGCACGACCGTGCTGGGGATCAAGCATGCTAGTGCTCCCCTGCAGAACAGAAATGAAATTAAAGGCTTTTAAAGGGTTTTTAATCCCAACTATCCCCAACGACGTTATGATAACACAGCCAACTAATGATAAAAGTAGATAACTTGGTTAAAGACTAATGAATATAATTAATGATGATAAGATGGTTATGCCGGTACCCCATGGGTTACCGCACGTTGCTAGCTTTGGTGCTTATTAGCCAAAGTGGCCTCGATGCTTATTGGTCGAGGTGTTGATAAGTTGTAACTTGGTGCTTATTGGCCAAGGGGGACCTTGACCCCGGATGGGTCTAAGGTGTTGATGATGATGATGCTAAGTCTTGAGTGCTTATTGGCTCAAGTGGAGGGGGTGGTTGCCCTGTTTACTATTGTACCCATGCATCATGCACCGGAGTTGTTAGTTGGGGGACGTTCGACATAGGGGAGGTCATCCGAGAGTAAGACGATCTGGCCATCCACGGTAGGTTACCCAATGTTCGATGACCGTGCGCCCCCGTGATGAGGCATCCAAGGTTTGATGCGTTGCTATCCGTGGGTTCACCCGAGGTTTGGTGGACTGCTGGCATTGGTGCTTCTATGGCCAATGCAGAGATGTAACTCCGGAGTCGTTCATCCTAAGTTAGTTGGATCCATATGCATAATGGAGTAGCGGAGTAGTGTTGCATTGCACCGCATAACATACTTGGTTGCTATGACCTTGATGTAAGATGATATAAATGATGATGTATGCTTATGATGCTGCCATGCTTGTTTGTTTACCTTAATTCCTATCTCCATGCTGTTGTGTTTACATGATTCTTACTCCCCGTTCTCTGTCTTCTAGTTTGGCATGCATGGTTTTATGCAGAGGATGGCGAGCAGCCAGGAGAAGAGTGACTCTGAGGAGCTGCCACTCATAGTTAGGATTTCCCTGTTGTTTAGTTGAGTTGTTTTAGTTTTCAGTTGTATTCCGAGGATTTTATTCCGAAACGGTTATACCAACTCTGTATGTGACATAGGGGTTGGGTTATGTTTATTTTTGTTTATGTTTTATCTTTTTAAAACTATGTTTTTATTTTCCGCATTGTTGAGAACTAGTTCATGTGGGACCTTTCTACCCATGGACCCATTTTCATTTTAATTAAATGAAGTATGCATGTTTTTATAATTCCTCTTTTAAGTAAACGTTTTATATTAACATGTGGGGTAGAAAGGTGTCACATTTAGTGGTATCAGAGCAGGTCTGTCCTATCAGGCTGTGGTATGAGTCTGTTATGAGTCTGTTGTGTGCTATTATTTGAATTGTCTATACTTGCTATAGACAATGATGCTTTAAGTTAAGAGCCTGTAGCTTTTACCGCTTAAGTTTCTGTATCTAAAAGTTGTTTTTGGACATGTATAGGAACTCTTGGCAGGTAGAGGTAGAAATGATCAGGCAATCGCAGACGCGTTGGTACTCCTTGCCAATGCCATATGACAGGTCAACAACAACAACAATGGTGGAGCAGAATTCCAGGGTCTTGAAGAGTTTCAGCGGAATAATCCACCGTCATTCAAAGGAGCATATGATCCAGAGAGAGCTTTGTTATGGTTGAGGGAGATGGAGAAGATCTTCCGAGCGATGGATTGAAATGACCAGCAGAAACTCATCTTTGCTACCTTTATGCTTACTGAGGAGACCGGGCACTGGTGGGAAAACTGTAGACAGAGGATGCAGGCTGAGGGCACAGCGGTTACATGGGATGTGTTCAGACAGAGGTTCCTAGAGAAGTATTTTCCGGCAGACATCAAGGATAAGAAAGAGATGGAGTTCTTGGCCTTGAAACAAGGATCTATGTCAGTTGGTGACTATGTCGCAAAGTTTGAGGAGCTGGCGAGGTATTATACACCATACCAGTATACTGCAGATGAGTGTTCCAAGTGTGTTAAGTTCGAGGCTTGACTTAACCCAGAGATCAAGCAAGCAATTAGCTACCAAGAGATTAGAGTCTTCCCAATTTTGGTCAATAAATGCAGGATCTTCGAGGATGATTATCTATCCAGAGTGGCTAGTTCCAGAGGATCGGATAGCCAGAGCAGCAAGAAGACTGATCAGAGGGATAAAGGTAAATAACCTATGCTCCAGCCGGTAGAGACTTCAAGCAGAGTGGTAAGAAGCCACATTTTCATCAGGATAGGTTCAGGGGTGGGTTTTCCAATACCTCTAGACCCATGAAGTGTGGCAAGTGCGGCGCACCGGATTACTACTCTTCTCAGTGCAAGGAACCAGCTATTATCTGTTTCAAATGTGGCAAGTCTAGCCACATTAGTCGTGATTGTGGAGGAGCAGAGTCAGAGCCTCCCAGTGCTAGCAAGAGTCAACAGTCTCAGGCCATCCGACTGAAGACCACTGGGAGAGTCTTTACTCTTAGTGGAGCTGAGGCCTCTGAGTCCGACGACTTGATTAAAGGTATGTGCTTTATCGATGGGACTCCTTTAACTGTATTGTTTGATTCGGGTGCTACTCACTCGTTTATATCACATGATAGGGTCAAGAGTCTTAAATTGCCTGTTACCTTTCTTGAGTTTGATTTTATTGTTTCCACACCCACCAATAAACATGTTCTTACTTCTCATGCATGCAAGAAATGTCATATTACCATTAATGGTATAGTCTTCATTGTTGATCTTGTATGCTTACCCTTGAAACAACTTGATATCATTCTTGGCATGGACTGGTTATCTTCCAACCACGTCCTTATGAATTATTTTGATTGTTGGCCGTGGCAACCATACCCAAGAGGGGGGTGAATTGGGTTTTAAATAAAAATGATAACTTTTTCGATAAATCAAAAACCCTTTTTAAAGTTAAAACAGAATTCGCAGCGGATAAAAGATTATTGTCGAATTGAAGCGCTTGATAAAAATAAACAGTTTGAAACTAAAGCGCTATAAAATAAAGTGCGATATAGTAAAGAGGATAAGGGAAGAATATGAACACAACAATATATCCTGGTTCGGCCACAGACTACCCACGTGGCCTACGTCCAGTCCCCAAGGCAATACGACCAAGGGTTTTCAATCAACTCTAGTTTTTAAACAGGATCAACTAGAACCTTTACAATTCAGAGAACCCTTAACACAAATCTTAGGACATACGATCCCTTGTGTAAGAACCTCAAACACTAGCTTTTAAACAGGCGTAGCTAGAACCTTTATAATTCAGAGAACCCTTAACACAAATCACAGGACATACAATCCCTTGTGCAAGAGCCTCAAAAATATCCCAAGAGATATACCCTCTCTTGTTTGGTAACCAAAAATGTGGTTTGAGTCAATCCGACTCTTACCAAGATAAAGCACTCTTAATAGTGCAGATAGAAACAAATTGAAGCTCAAATAGCAACACCTATATGGTGTATAAGTTTCTCAAAATAATATGATCACGTGTAAGTGCAAGAGTAAAAGAAAATAGTAATCAGAGTTTAAGCACAATAGAGAGTAGAAAAGAGTAGTAGATGGGGCATTTTTCCAAGGCTACCAGGCTACCTATTTATAGAGAATAGGTTAGGGTTCAGTGAAATTAGGTCAAGCCTCTTAAAATGCATTTCAGCCGCAGAATAATCGATTATCTAAAGTCCATAATCGATTATTTAATGTGTTTCCATGAAGCGCGCGTCTGGACAGAAAGGTCATAATCGATTACCATAATCGATTATGTCTTCACTGCTTTTTCCCCAAAGAAGATAATCGATTACCTTAATCGACTATGATGTTACTGACTCTTTAATAAAATACTATAATCGATTACATAATCGATTACAGGGTTTCAGGTGTAGCACGTTGGAAGTCAGTAAGGTCATAATCGATTATCCAATTTCAATAATCGATTATTATATTCAAAATTTGAAATCAACGGCTTTAATATCATAATTACTCATTAACACTCATTAAAGCCATTTAACCACGACTCATAATCGATTATAGCATTTCCATAATCGATTATGGTGTGTATCAGGTGGTTTTTCAAAAACTTGACAATTAAGGAAAGATTGCCCAATTAAGCTCAGTTTTAATTGTCAGTTTTAATCACATGTTATTATTTATTTAATCATATGATTTATATTTTAAAGCACATGTTAAATATGTGTGTGTGTGAGTGATCATATTAAATTGAAAACCCTACTTACCATTTACAGATTATTCTAAAACAATCAATACAAGTAGTAAAATTCCCTTTTTACCCCTCTTGATTGCTTTGCCTAATCTTGACTGATCGTTTCGCCTTTTTCACGCTTTTTGCAGATAAGTCCTTTAGACTTAAAATTGCTTTTGTCATTCATCATTTTACTCCTCTTGATTGCTTTGCCTAATCTTGACTGATCGTTTGGCCTTTTTCACGCTTTTTGCAGATAAGTCCTTTAGACTTAAAATTGCTTTTGTCATTCATCAAAATATATGTACCTGTCAAGGCATACATCCACAAACTCCCCCTTTTTGATGATGACAAACATCTCAGGAGGGAATTTCTAAAATATAGAGTTAGAGCAATGAGTATATATATCTGAGTTTTAAAACGTTTGCTCAACTCCCCCTCACTTCATGCAATATTTTGAAATTCTCAAAATTCTCCCCCTTAAGCATGCACTCAAATATCTCTCCCCCTTTTGGCATTATCAAAAAGCGGGAAAAGTAAGTAAATATTACATGGCATACATCCACCAAGATTTAAACATTTTAAGCATGAGATAAATTTAGCCATGGCATGCAAGCATAGAATTATCATAGAAATCAGGTACGTACGGAAGCAAAAGTGCCAGGAAAATTAAAGCAGTACAAGAGTCACACTTAATGAGCATGGATATATACACCATTTATTAAGATAAACCATTTGTTTATAATGATGCAATAAATTTTTATAACCACTTGCTATAATGACCATTGTTCAAAAATTTCGAAAATTATCACTTGTTGGCCATTGTTATTAATTTTTATTCCATATAAAGCTCATAGTTATCTCAAAAATAGATTTAATCACAATTTAACTTATCTCGTAGAGTCATCTCGCCTATTTCAATTTTGGCATTTAGAGATGAAACTTGCAAACTTTCAAGATGAGAATTTTTAGCGATATAGCAAGTTAAAAGAAAATTCTCCCCCTTTAATAAGTATATAATCTTGAATTTCTATACTTCCCTTAAACATGCAAGTATTTCTCCCCCTTTTGAAAATAATTTTTTTTTTTTCAAAATATCATTCCATTTATGAGAGAAAGAATATAAGCACATTTAATTTCAACAAGTATTAAGCAATCCACAAAATTGAATATCACAAGAGATTAGGGATTGAGAAACTTATTGAGTTAAATGTGATGTGGTGCTCTTCGCTTTCAAACAATTTTTGCATTTGCAAAATCTTTCTTTGAATTCTTCCTCTTCATGTTTCTTCCACTTCACGTTGCCAAAAGAGGATCTTTCAATGCTCATTTCAGTTCTTCTTTTGTTTCGATGTGCTTGTGATTCCAAACATTGATTGCAGTTTTGTCTTGATAACTCATTATGAATCTTGGTGTCTGAATCTCCATGAGTCCTAACATAATTGATTATCGGGCTTTGATAATTGATTATTCGTGTTCTTGTTGAGCTCCGCATAATCTATTATTATAATTGGTTTTAACTCCTCTGATTGTCCCTTTTATATGTAATCGATTATTGTAATCGATTAGGACTCCTCTGTCTTGAGCGGTTTCTCCCCCTTTCAAATGTAATCGGTTACCTTAATCGATTATTGGCTCACTGACTTGTGGATAATCGATTATCTACTGTGGATAATCGATTATTGATCGATTTTTCAGAACTTTGCCAATCTCTTGGGAGAGAACCTGTATAACCTTGTTACCACACTTCAACACACATATTAGAAATAACAAGGTGAAAATAGTGAATATTGATTTGATTTTTCAAATCTTTGCACAAATTTGGCAAAAGATGGTTAAGGTGCCAAAATTATTAACCACAATCTCAATAAATGTCAATTTAATTGCTTGTGGTATTATTGATTATGAATTTCATTTAATAATCTAAATTCAAATTCAAAACCATTTTAAACTAGTCATAGAAAAGAATTTGAATTTTGAATTAGAAATCTTGAATATTTTTTTTGGCAATAAGAAATATTCAAATAAAAGATATCCCAAACTCTTTTAAAGACTTTCTTTATCACCCACAATTTTAATGAATTTTCATTTATGTATTTGTGGTGTAATAAAAGATTTTCATTAATCTGAAACTTTTGAATTTAAAATGATCTCCAAATCAATCCTCAATAAATATTGATTCAATCATCATAAATAGTTTTTCACCTCAAAATTTCGAAAATAGCCAACAAAGGATTTGAATTTTGAATTTGAAATTTAAAATCTTAAATCATTAAAAAAAGAAATCTCATTAGATTTTCTGTTGATCATAAAAATCAATTCGTAATAAATTTTGAGATCAATCAATATCAAGATTTTTTATTTCCATAGTCTTAATGATTTTCAAATTTGAAAAAGATGTGATTTATCAATTCATGATTAGAAATCAAATTTTCAATAAAGTGAAATCATAAATCAAATCACTAATTAAGTCTTAGAAATAAATTTTCAATCAGATTTTATTTTTCAAGTAAATGAAGAAATAATGATTTTGAATTTCAGAACATATCTTCATAATTTTTAATTTCGAAAATGAAATAAAATATTTTGAATTTTGAATTTAAAATCTCAAAAATTGATTTCTCTTTATTATGATATTCAAAAGATATTATAATAATTTTTTTCCATCATTTAAATTTCAAAAAATTGATCCTCAATAAATATTACAATCAATCAATATAAGGAATACATTACTATAATCATTATGATTCTCAATTTGAAAAATCTCTTAATTAATTCATTGCTTGAAATTTTATTTTCATTAAAATATGATCATGAATTAAATCACTATTCAATTTTCAAATCAGATTTTGAAAGAAAATAGTAAGGATATAATTTTTCAAAATATTTATGTATCATAAAAGAGATTAATGTCAAATCAACTTTGAGTTATTATAAAATTAAATAAGATATCATATCAAAATGAAACATTTATTAGAAAATTGATTTTGGATTAAAAAATATATATATTTTCAAAAAAAAGCCAAAATTCGTAGCATAATCGATTACGATAATCGATTATGTGTCTACTGTTTTCTGTGAAAATTTTAAGCTCATATGATAATCGATTATCTTAATCGATTACAGTGTTTCTGACTTTCTTCCCTGTTTTGTCGAGGAAGCATAATCGATTATATAATCGATTATCCCATTCGATTTTCAAATTTTATAACAAGGGAAATTTGTAACTTATTCAAGTTGTTTATGCCATACTTCAGATAATAATCAATCAACATATAAGCATGTTCTTGGCATTTAGCACACAGTTCCACAATCAAGCAAATATATTCAAGTTGGGATTATCACATGGAATATATCTTGATTTCATATAACAATCTTTATCGACATACCTCCATTTAACAAATTTTGCATTTAAGCATGTATAGGAAGTAGAAGGTAAAGTTACCTCGTTGCGTGAATTTTAAAGACTATTCCTTCTTACCCACTTTCGCTTGATCTTGAGTCTACCTCTTACATTATCTTCCTTGTTTGAGTTGTTCATCGAGATACATTTGCTTCTTTTGGTGGTAATTGCATTTTCTAACTTATGAAGCATTCCTCTTGATGTCACCTCCATTTCCAAACTAGATTGTTTATCAATTTTTAGTTTTTCCTGCAAATTTGAAGAACTGGAGAAACTTTTTGGTACCCATTTCATATTGGGTCCTTGCGGGTTAGTGGACAAGCTATTTGCACCTTTAGGCACCCAAACAAATTTATTTCTCATACAAGAGTTTTTCCTATAGATGCACATATGAGAAATGTGTCCTAACTTTCCACAGAAATTACATGTTACATCCTTTTTATTTGTCATATAACAATTTTCATACTCAACAATAGAATGACTATGACTTTGGTGTATGTCATGTTTAACATTAGATGAATCATAGTTGGCACGAGTTGCATCTTCTATTTCATACGAGGGATGTACACATGTGAAACCTTTTGTTGTAGTAATTTCATGGAATAACTCTTCAACTTGATTATCAAGGATTTTGCAATTTTCAAAACATGAAGAGAATTCAACTTTCACAAGATTTTCTTTACTAAGAAAAGCATATTCTTTCTTCAAAATTTCCAAATCTCTTTCAATCAATGAAATACTTTTCAATGAACTTAAGTTATGATTTTCTAAACTTATCAAATCATCATACAACTCATTGTATGCACATAGCCATTTATCATTTAATGATTTGAGTTCAGAATCGTTTACCTCCAAGTTTCTTTGAGTCTCTTGGAGAGTAGCTTGAATTTTCTTGACCAATAGCTTTTTGCTTTTATGGTCCTTTTTCTTGGCATGTTCTTGAGGATGTTCTTCCTCCATTGAATTTCGCCCTTTCCTGTTATTGCTTTCATTCTTAAAAGTGTTAGTGACAAGGTAATTATAATCAAGCACATTCAAAATAGCCTTGGCACAATCACAATCTTTAATTTTCTCATAAGCATCATCGCACAAACAATTCCGAAGAATTTGCATTGCTTTGAGATTCAAGCAAAAACAGTTTTTATCAAACTCAGTCTGATGTTGTTTGGGTTTAAGAATGAATCCATGGACTCCAATATCCCATAAATCAACATCAATTGACTGCATAAAAATTTCGATTCTCATTTTCCAATATATGAAATTCTCACCATCAAAGAATGGTGGTTTGTCAATTTCAAAAACCATACATTTTGGAAAACTTTTTAAAAGGGTTGCCAACAGGATCTTAACTCGAAGCTGTTAAGCTACTAACCAGAGCCGAAGCTCTGATACCACTTGTTGGCCGTGGCAACCATACCCAAGAGGGGGGTGAATTGGGTTTTAAATAAAAATGATAACTTTTTCGATAAATCAAAAACCCTTTTTAAAGTTAAAACAGAATTCGCAGCGGATAAAAGATTATTGTCGAATTGAAGCGCTTGATAAAAATAAACAGTTTGAAACTAAAGCGCTATAAAATAAAGTGCGATATAGTAAAGAGGATAAGGGAAGAATATGAACACAACAATATATCCTGGTTCGGCCACAGACTACCCACGTGGCCTACGTCCAGTCCCCAAGGCAATACGACCAAGGTTTTCAATCAACTCTAGTTTTTAAACAGGATCAACTAGAACCTTTACAATTCAGAGAACCCTTAACACAAATCTTAGGACATACGATCCCTTGTGTAAGAGCCTCAAACACTAGCTTTTAAACAGGCGTAACTAGAACCTTTATAATTCAGAGAACCCTTAACACAAATCACAGGACATACAATCCCTTGTGTAAGAGCCTCAAAAATATCCCAAGAGATATACCCTCTCTTGTTTGGTAACCAAAAATGTGGTTTGAGTCAATCCGACTCTTACCAAGATAAAGCACTCTTAATAGTGCAGATAGAAACAAATTGAAGCTCAAATAGCAACACCTATATGGTGTATAAGTTTCTCAAAATAATATGATCACGTGTAAGTGCAAGAGTAAAAGAAAATAGTAATCAGAGTTTAAGCACAATAGAGAGTAGAAGAGAGTAGTAGATGGGGCATTTTTCCAAGGCTGCCAGGCTACCTATTTATAGAGAATAGGTTAGGGTTCAGTGAAATTAGGTCAAGCCTCTTAAAATGCATTTCAGCCGCAGAATAATCGATTATCTAAAGTCCATAATCGATTATTTAATGTGTTTCCATGAAGCGCGCGTCTGGACAGAAAGGTCATAATCGATTACCATAATCGATTATGTCTTCACTGCTTTTTCCCCAAAGAAGATAATCGATTACCTTAATCGATTATGATGTTACTGACTCTTTAATAAAATACTATAATCGATTACATAATCGATTACAGGGTTTCAGGTGTAGCACGTTGGAAGTCAGTAAGGTCATAATCGATTATCCAATTTCAATAATCGATTATTATATTCAAAATTTGAAATCAACGGCTTTAATATCATAATTACTCATTAACACTCATTAAAGCCATTTAACCACGACTCATAATCGATTATAGCATTTCCATAATCGATTATGGTGTGTATCAGGTGGTTTTTCAAAAACTTGACAATTAAGGAAAGATTGCCCAATTAAGCTCAGTTTTAATTGTCAGCTTTAATCACATGTTATTATTTATTTAATCATATGATTTATCTTTTAAAGCACATGTTAAATATGTGTGTGTGTGAGTGATCATATTAAATTGAAAACCCTACTTACCATTTACAGATTATTCTAAAACAATCAATACAAGTAGTAAAATTCCCTTTTTACCCCTCTTGATTGCTTTGCCTAATCTTGACTGATCGTTTGGCCTTTTTCACGCTTTTTGCAGATAAGTCCTTTAGACTTAAAATTGCT
The DNA here is from genome assembly GCA_035048595.1 of Echinosophora koreensis. Classification (NCBI taxonomy): domain Eukaryota; kingdom Viridiplantae; phylum Streptophyta; class Magnoliopsida; order Fabales; family Fabaceae; genus Echinosophora; species Echinosophora koreensis. Next base: position 1,903,143 of record JAPCYP010000069.1, read on the forward strand.
TTTGTCATTCATCATTTTACTCCTCTTGATTGCTTTGCCTAATCTTGACTGATCATTTGGCCTTTTTCACGCTTTTTGCAGATAAGTCCTTTAGACTTAAAATTGCTTTTGTCATTCATCAAAATATATGTACCTATCAAGGCATACATCCACATTGATAAGACCTTGGGTTTTGGAACTCCAATGGAGTCTAAGAATCCGAACTTTCTCTCTGCCAGCCAAGTTTAAGCTTCGATGAAAGACGAAGTCCAAGTGTACATGATGTTGGCTTCCCTGGAAATAGAGAGCATTCCTCCTGATGTCGCCAGCGTGCCTGTTGTGCGGGAATTTCCTGAAGTGTTTATGGGAGATGTTTACAACTTACCCCCAGAAAGAGATGTTGAGTTCACCATAGATCTAGTGCCTGGCACCGAGCCAATCTCCATAGCACCCTATAGAATGTACCATCTAGAGCTAGCTAAGTTGAAGGAACAGTTGGAAGACCTGATGAAGAAGCAGTTCATTAGGCCTAGTGTGTCTCCTTGGGGAGCACCTGTGTTGTTGGTGAAGAAGAAAGAAGGTAGTATGAGGTCGTGTGTCGACTATCGGCAGCTCAACAAGGTGACCATGTTAAGTCTCTATAATGTGTGCATTTCCCTAAGTTTTGATGAAAGCTAAACATTGGATAATGATTTGATTAACCTACTTTGTGGTTGCCAACCTGTCTACTTAGTTTGCAGATCATAAATAGCAAAACTCACTTGTCTATCCACATGTATGACAACCTGTCTGGATAAGCAAAAGTCAACCCGTCTGCTGACTAGGATTGTTGACTTTCTACAAATCAGTTTCAACCTGTCTCTGCTATGTTCTCCTACTCGTCTAAGGTTCTTCGATAGGAACTCGAGTACACGAAGCTTTTAGAAGCTGTCCCCTCATGCAGAAGACTCCGTCTCTCTCTCACGCTTATCAAGAAACTCAGAAGGTCATTCTCTCAAGCAACCTAGGAAATCAGAGATAACTTCTAGTTAAAGAATGTTTCCAACATGCTTTATTCCCTAGTACTCTTGGTTATTACATGAAAAGGGAAATATACTCTGCAAAGTACAAAAGCATTCTGCACAACTCTGATTTGGCTATTGCACGATGCATAAAGCCATGATCCTTTATGTTAGAGTACAACTAACGTCCCTATTGCATTAATGGCTGCCCAGAACGACTTTCTTGCATTTAATGAAGCTCTGCTTGAAGTCATCGTTGCAAGGAATGTCTCTAACGGATATTAAATGTTTGAAGGCTATAAATACAGAAGTCTACATTTAATCCACTCTCTGAGTATTAGTGAAAGAACTGTTTGTCGGATTGTATTTATTACAAACAAACTTCTCAAAACAAACCTGTGTGAGCCTGAAGAGGCTAGGTGTGCAAACAATACTTGGAGTCTGTAACCTGATCAGTTATAGTGGATAAATCTAGGTGCTGCCAAGGACTGGACGTAACTCTTTGTGTTAAAGAATGAACTAGGATAAACAACTGTGTTAATCTTTCTTCCCTTAAACTCTTTAGTTGTTTTGATTATATTATCTGCTTTCTAACTAAGGGGTTAAAAGTGTGAATATCAAGTTTGTTTTTCATTTGTATGATTGTGTGCTTTTCTGTCAAAATATACCAGACAGGTCACCTGTCTGTGTAAGCTGTTTTAAACTTGTCTGAACCTAGCTTCTGTGTGCGAAAAGTTTTCAAATTTGTTTTAATTTCTGATAAACACAATTTAACCCCCCTTCTCGTGTTTATAGTTGTCTATTTCAGTTGGTATCAGAGCTCAGCCTCTGGGTTGAGCATCTAACAGTGTAGAGGTAAAAGGTCCAGAAGAATAAACATGACTGCTGGAGCTAGTGGGAGCCACCAGACTGAATGAGCTTCCTTAACCAGACCTCCATTCTTCAATGGAGAAAACTACAACTATTGGAAAGATAGATTTCAATGGTTCATTTTATCTACAAATTCTGATCTCTGGGATGTCATCAAAGATGGTCCATTCATTCCTAAAAATGATGACAACACTGACAAGCCAAAAGCTCAGTGGACCCCTGCAGAAAAGACAAAATGGGAGTTGAATCACAAAGCCAGATATAACATCATTTGTGCTCTCAGTCCTGAAGAATTTGAAAAGATTTGTGCCTGTGATTCTGCTAAAGAAATATGGGACACTTTAGCTGTCACACATGAAGGAACTGCCAAAGTTAAAGAATCAAAAATTGCCATACTTGTCAGAAAGTATGAATTGTTTCTCATCGAGGAAGGAGAATCTATTGCCCAGATGATAGGAAGATTCCAAACTATCATCAATGGCCTAAAGTCTCTTGGCAAAGTTTACTCTAATGCTGAGAAGGTTGGAAAGATGCTAAGAAGTCTACCTAAGCAGTGGAGACCTTTGGTAACTGCTATCTCTCAAGCCAAGGATCTTACTTCCTTGACTATGGATGAACTTCTTGGTACACTCACTGTTCATGAGCAAGAACTTGGAGATGAAATCACAACAAAGAAGGGTAAGTCAATTGCTCTGAAGGCTGATCAAAAATCTTCAAAAGCTTCAAGAGCTCTGAAGGTAGACGAGTCATCCAGTGATGCTGACCTGTCTGAACCCGAGGATTCTGAAAGTGATGAAGAATTATCTCTCCTAACCAAAAAGATAAAACTTCTCTTACAAAAAAAGAAGTTCAGAAAGGATAAGCCATTCAGAAGGTTCAACAAGGACAAGAACTTCAAATAATCCACTTCAACAGACAAGAGTTCAATTGTCTGCTATGAGTGCAAGAAGTCAGGTCACATCAAAGCTGAATGTCCTCAACTCAAGAAAGCCCCTTTTAAGAAGTTCTTCAAAAAGAAGAAGAAAGGAATGATGGCTACTTGGGAAGATCTGGAGTCAACATCTTCTGATGAAGAGACAGAGGAAGAAGCTAATCTCTGTCTGATGGCCAACACTGACTCAAATTCAGATAATGAGGTACATCCTGACTATGAGGAATTACTTGATGCCTATGAGGAATTGCTGGAGGAATCCAACTGCTTATCTAGAGCTTTCAAATCCCTCAAGAGAGAGTATGTTAAGCTTCTCAGTGAGCATAAACAGAAATCTCAAGAGTGTGAGAAGTTTGCCAAAAAGAACAGTGAGCTGAAGACTGAAAAGTCTGATGAAGCTAAAATCTCTGGTGAAACATCACAATCTGAAGAAGTTGAAAAACTTCAACAAAAAGTGGAAGAGCTCACTTCTGATCTTGCCAAATTTGTTAATGGTAGAGATAATCTGACTAAGCTGCTTGGTTGTCAGAGGCACTCCCTTAACAAAGAAGGTATTGGATATGTTCATCAGACACATCATAAAGTATCAACTAAAAACTCTAAAGTGTCTGCTAAATCTACTTTCATTAAACCCTATACTGTCTGTAACTTCTGTAGAAAAACTAGACATGTTATGTCTAAGTGTATTCATAAGAAAAGAAGGAAGTCTTCACAGACTCCTAGAACTCACAGAAAAGGACCCAGAAAATTATGGGTACCTAAAGAACAAATAATCTCTGTTGCAGATGTCCTCAACAGGACAAAGAAAACACCATTGCTGGTACCTGGACAGTGGTTGCTCGCGACACATGACAGTTGAAAGGTCTATGTTCCTAGACCTCCAACTTAAGAAAGGAAGACATGTGGCATTTGGTGGAAATCAGAAAGGGAATGATACAAGCATTGGTACTATTGGTGGTAAACCTCCTCTTCCCTCTATATCTAATGTTCTCATGGTTAAAGGATTAAAACACAATTTGCTTAGCATAAGTCAATTTTGTGATAGTGGATTTGATGTCTCCTTTACCAAGGATTTATGCATAGTTAAAGACCCTAGTGGCAAAACCCTCTTTTCAGCTAAAAGGCAACAAAATTTGTACAAGATTGAACTGACTGATCTCTCAGATCAAAGTGTAACCTGTCTGATGTCTAAAGAAGATGAAAGATGGTTATGGCATAAGAAACTAGGACATGCTAGTATGAAACTAATTTCAAAATTGAAAAAGATAACCTTGTGAGAGGATTGCCTGATATCAGTTTTAAGAAAGATGTTTTGTGTGATGTATGTCAGAGAGGTAAACAAGTAAAATCTAGTTTCAAATCTAAAAACCAAGTATCAACCTCTAGACCTCTTTAGTTGTTACACATGGATCTGTTTGGACCAGTTAGTGTTGCTAGCTTGGCTGGAAGAAAATATGGATTTGTCATAGTTGATGACTATTCTAGATATACATGGGTACTCTTCTTAACCCACAAGGATGAGTCTTTTAAGACTTTATCAGTATTCTGTAAAAGATACAAAATGAGCAGGGTTTCTGTATTTCTACTCTTATAAGTGACCATGGGGGAGAATTTGAAAATGAGCACTTTAGACAGTTCTGTGAGGAGAATGGAATCTCTCACAATTTCTCTGTACCTAGAACTCCTCAACAAAATGGAGTGGTTGAGAGAAAGAACAGATCTCTGCAAGAGATGGCTAGATCTATGCTCAATGAGAATAATCTCCCTAAGTACTTCTGGGCAGAAGCAGTAAACACTGCATGTTATGTACAAAACAGAATACTCATTAGGTCTTTTCTAAAGAAGACACCCTATGAATTGTGGAAAAGAAAAAGCCCCAAAATTTCTCAATTTCATGCATTTGGTTGTGAATGCTTCATTCTAAATACTAAAGATCAACTTGGAAAGTTTGACTCTAAAGCAGATAAAGGTATCTTTGTAGGCTATTCTGAAATGTCTAAAGCTTTTAGAATTTATAATTCTAGAACATCTGTTATTGAAGAATATGTTCATGTCAAATTTAATGATGGTTTTAAAGACTGATAAGGAATTATCAGATCTAGAAGATGATCTTGCAGGTCTCGACATAAATAAGTCAGAAAATCAACAACCTGACCTGACCAAGACAGAAACTGAAATTGAACTAGTTAGACAAGTGGAGCAAACAAGTCAGCAGACAAGTCAAGATCATCATGATGATCTTAAAAGGGACTGGAAGTTCAAAACTCATCATCCTAAAGATCTTGTTATTGGAAATCCCTCAGAAGGAGTGAGAACCCGATCCACTTTAAAAGAATCAAGCAATGTGGCCTTCATGTCAAAAATAGAGCCAAAGCACATTGAAGAAGCTCTTGAAAGCTGGATTCTTGCTATGCAAGAAGAACTCAACCAGTTCACCAGAAATGATGTCTAAACACTTGTCTCCAAGCCCAAAAACAAGTCTGTCATTGGAACAAGATGGGTCTTCATAAACAAATTGGATGAGGATGGCAAAGTTGTCAGAAATAAGGCAAGGTTGAAGCTCAAGGCTATAACCAACAAGAAGGTATTGACTATACTGAAACCTTTGCACCTGTAGCTCGCATTCTGATGTCATATGCTGCACAACACCAAATCACTCTTTTTCAAATGGATGTAAAAAATGCTTTTCTCAATGGTATAATTGAAGAAGAAGTATATGTTAAACAAACCCCTGGTTTTGAAGATACTGATAAACCAGATCATGTTTTTAAACTTAAAAAGGAATTATATGGTTTAAAACAAGCACCTAGAGCATGGTATGATAGATTAAGTTCTTTTCTCATGCATAATGGTTTTACTAGAGGTCAAGTAGATACTACCTTGTTTAAGAAAATTTCTAAATAGAACTTCATCATAGTCCAAATACCAAATATATGCTGATGATATTATTTTTGGAGCAACTAATGAAAAGCTATGCAAGGACTTTTCCAAGCTAATGCAAGCAGAATTTAAGATGACTATGATGGGAGAATTAAAGTTCTTCCTTGGATTACAAATCAAACAGACAAGTGATGGAATCTACATCCATCAACAAAAGTATATTAAGGAGATGCTTAAGAAGTACAAAATGGAAAGTGTGCTAAACTGATGAAAACTCTCATGCAACCCAATGCAAAACTAAGTAAAGATGATGAAGGTAAAAAGGTAGACCAAACTGTCTGCAGAGGTATGATTGGATCTCTATTATACTTAACTTCCAGCAGACCTGATATTCAATTTAGTGTCTGTATGTGTGCTAGATTTCAATCTGACCCAAGATAATCTCATCTTAAAGCTGTTAAACGAATATTTAGATATTTGCTTGGGACTACTAATCTTGGTTTGCTATATTTAAGAACTAAAGAATACAGATTAGTGGGATTCTGTGATGCTGACTTTGCTGGAGACAGAATAGAAAGGAAAAGCACCAGTGGAGGATGTCACTTCATTGGAGCAAGTTTAGTCTCCTGGTCAAGCAAAAGGCAGACAACTATTGCTCTATCTACTGCTGAAGCAGAATACATCTCAACAGCTAGTTGTTGCTCTTAACTTTTATAGGTAAAACATCAACTTGAGGATTACTCTATTTATGAGCATAATATATCTGTATGGTGTGATAATTCCAGTGCTATTTGCTTAACTAAAAATCCAATTCAGCATTCTAAGGCTAAGCATATAGAAATCGAACATCACTTTATAAGAGATTATGTTCAGAAAGGTATCTTTGATATTAAGTTTGTTAAAACTAAAAATCAATGGGCTGATATTTTCACTAAACCCTTAGCAGAAGAAAGGTTCTTATTTATTAGAGATAATCTAAACATGCATTGCATTGTTGAATGAAATGTCTGAGTATTGAACTGTCTATACTACCTGTCTTATGATTTTATATCACCTGTCTATGATTACCTGTCTGACTCTGCTGAGTCACTATGCTAAAACTCAACACTTTTATTGAAATGGTTATTAATTATTTAATACCAATTATTAATCTGAAGCTAATCATGTGCACGGCAGTTTTTAATCTCGAAACCATGTTTTCACTATGTCTTAAGTGGGCGCTACAGTTCCCCACAAAAATCGTGCCATTTTTGAATTTAAAAATGTTTTCTTTCTTTCTCCTGCCTTTATTACTATAAAAGGCATATATTCAGAAAGGTTCAAACTTTACCTTTTCAAATCCCTAAAGTCTCTTTATCTTCGTCTTCTCTTCTCTCAAACCCTTCTCTTTTCCAAAACCCTCGAAACCCCTTCTAAAAAAAAATGGCATCTTCAAAGCGTCTCTCTTCAAAAGAAACTGCTGAGAAATACAACATGAAGGTTGCTGAAGTTGAGAAGATCCTACCTGGAAACACTGTTGATCTTCAACAGTTGAAGAAATGGGGTATGGATGTCACTAAAGAGTTGGAATACTCTAAGTGGACTCCCTTCTTTGACATCAAGGAGCTTGTTCATCCCAAGCTTGTAAAAGATTTCTGGAGAAATGCTGTAGTTGTCACCAGCACGCTTGATGGAACTAAGAGCTTTAAAGCTCGAATGATGGACAAAACCCTTCTTTTCCCCATTAGCTCTCTAGAGCTAGTTACAAGATGTCCAAGGATTGGAGCTGCTTTCAAACCTGACTGGGAAGATCAGGTAGGAGTTGAGAATGTCAACATGGCTGTCTATGGTGTTCCTAACCCTGAGAACAAGAAGCCAATCAGCATGGTGCCAAAGTGCAGATTCTTGCACAAGCTGCTGCTGGAGTTTGTGATGCTTAGGAAAGGATCACGAGATAGTGTGACCAAGATGGACATATTTGCTCTGTACTACTTGATTCACAGAATCAAGGTAGACATCAATGATCTCATCTACATGTAACTTGAAAATCTGATCAAGAGGACCAACATGCAAACTTATCCCTATGGAATGCTGTTGACTAGGGTCTTCAGGAACAGTTCCAAGTGATGTTCATTTTCTGGACATGTCACTTCCTCTTGACAGGAAGGTCCTGTCTATGATGGACATTAAAGGTATCTCTCTGAAGGATGAAGATGATGATGATGATAATAATAATAATAATAATAATAATAATAATAATAATAATAATAATAATAATAATAATAATAATAATAATAATAATAATAATAATAATAATAATATAATAATAAGAAGAAGAAGAAGAAGAAGAAGAAGAAGAAGAAGAAACCTGTTGCTGAGCAGAAGCAGAAGGAGAAAATGGAGGAACCAGTGGTTTCCACTGATGAATCAGAGGTTCCTATATCTGAAAGAATCTGGAAGCCTGCTGGAAAAGTGGCCAGACAAGACTAGAAACCTGAGGTAGAGAAACCTTCAGCTTCTGAAGGATCTGCTGAAATAGTTGAGCATCTAAGGTTCAAGCTGAAGAAACCCTCTCCCAAGAGGAAGACAAGTGAAGCTGAGGAAGTTGTTGGTGCATTTGCACAACCCAGCAAAAGAAGAAGGCTGGTGAAGACCTTTACCAAGGTCAGACAATTGGAGTCTGAACCTAGTAAAGATGAAGTATCTGCTCAGGGGGAGCAGACAACTACACCCTTGGAGGAGCCAAAGGAGGAGGAGCCAAAGGAGAAAAAGCCTCTTGATTTGGGAATTGTTCCCAGAAAAAGAAGGACAGGATACCTAGTGCCAATAGTGGCTCATACTGAAAGGGAAGAAATCCCTGCAGAAGGGCCCTCTGCTGAAGATGTTGTTGCTGCTGTAACTACAGCTAACCTGTCTGGTGGGACTCAGACAGTTGTTCTTCCTGAAGCTGACACTTCGTCTCCTTCAAAGAAGTAGCCAAAGCTTTTTGAGGATCAGATAATGGCTTATTCTGTCCCCTCTGCACCATCTTCTCCCTTTCAGGTATCCACAACTCTGTTGTTTCTTTCCCATCTGCTCTTTTTGTCCAACCTTTGTCAGTTGGTTCTCCCTTTCCCTAACCTGTCTCCTCTCACCACACCCAAACATCATATAATGTTGTGTGTTTGATATGTGTCAGTATATAGTTGTTCACAGGGACTCAACTCCCAAAGAACAATTGAGCATATCATCAAGACTGTTTGTAAGTGATCTGCAATCTCTGATGAGTGCAAATATCTCTCATTTATCTGTCATTCCTTCTCCTCCACCTTACATTCTTAACACTTGTAGGGAGATTTTCTTTTATCCCCCTATTGTTGTGTTCATTAGAAACATTGGAAGGATCTCACTATCCTGCCTATGTTGTAAGGCTACCTAATAGGTCTAGGTATTTCTTTCTTTTAGTCACAGGATCAAATTCATTTTTCTATCATATAGATTCATTATTACCTTTACCCCCATATATCTTAGCTAATCAACCTCTTCCCCCTCCTGTACAAATTAAAGTCACTCGTCTGTCTCTATGTGAGAGACTTTCCTGTGTCTTTCCTTCTCTTGATACTGACCTAGTCAGAATCAATCCTTTGTTTAAGATAGCTTTTCTCCCTTTCTTTTTCTTCAGAACCATTCATCAATGTATCTTTCCTCGTATCTCTTCACCCTTCTCTGTACCCAAGGCACCCCCAGTCTTAGCTTTGCCCTGGTATCCAGATCTGTCTACTGCTTCAACCAGCTTGTCTATGGAAGCCCTTTCTTCTTAGATGGTGAACGTACATAGCTTCAATTTGCTTAGAGCTGAGCCAGAAGAAGTCATAAGACAATTGGATGAAGAAAGGCATGCCAGACTGCTTTTAGAAAAGAGAGTTGACTCTCTGTTTTTGCTTTTTAGTCAGCCTAGGTAATCTTTTTTGTAAAAATCTGCCTAGGTAAACTTTATTTTTTTTTCTCTGTATGTTCCTTTTTGTTGTTGACAAAAGGGGGAGAAAGTAAAAGTTAAGATGATTAAGTAAAAAAAACTTGTGCTACATATCTCTGACATTAATGATATTAACTCTGATAATGTGCTGTTTAAAAATTAGAATTGTACCTTAGTGCACCTGTCTGCACATTACTTCTGGTGTTATAAAATTTCAACTTGTCTTAATTCTGTTCTCACTTGTGTTGATATTTTCTAAAAGTTCATTAAATCACCTGAATGTTTGTCATCATCAAAAAAATGGGAGATTGTTAAGTCTCTAAAATGTCTGTGTGCATTTCCCTAAGTTTTGATGCAAGCTAAACATTGGATAATGATTTAATTAACCTACTTTGTGGTTCCTAACATGTCTACTTAGTGTGCAGATCATAAATAGCAAAACTCACATGCATGTCCAAATGTATGACAACCTGTCTGGATAAGCAAAAGTCAACCCGTCTGCTGACTAGGATTGTTGACTTTCTACAAATCAGTTTCAACATGTCTCTGCTATGTTCTCCTACTCGTCTAAGGTTCTTTCATAGGAACTCGAGTACACGAAGCTTTTGGAAGCTGTCCCCTCATGCAGAAGACTCTGTCTCTCTCTCTCTCTCTTACTGATCAAGAAACACAGAAGGTCATTCTCTCAAGCAACCTGGGAAGTCAGAGATAACTTCTAGTTAAAGAATGTTTCCAACATGCTTTATTCCCCAGTACTCTTGGTTATTACACGAAAAGGGAAATATACTCTGCAAAGTACAAAAGCATTCTGCATAACTCTGATTTGGCTACTACACGATGCATAAAGCCATGATCCTTCATGTTAGAGTACAACCAACATCCCTATTGCATTAATGGCTGCCTAGAACGACTCTATTGCATTTAATGAAGCTCTGCTTGAAGCCATCGTTGCAAGGAATGTCTCTAACGGATATTAAATGTTTGAAGGCTATAAATACAGAAGTCGTTGAAGATGAAGACATCAGATATTACAAAGCATTAAAGAGCCATTACTCTGTTCATTCTTTCTATCTGTATTCTTCAATCATTTGAAGTTATTACGCAGCCTTTCCTAAGTCTATATTTAATCCACTCTCTGAGTGTTAGTGAAAGAACTGTTTGTCTGATTGTATTTATTACAAACAAACTTCTCAAAACAAACCTGTGTGAGCTTGAAGAGGCTAAGTGAGGAAAGAATACTTGTCTTGGAGCCTGAAGAGGCTAGGTGTGCAAGCAAAACCTGATCAGTTATAGTGGATAAATCTTGGTGCTGCCAAGGACTGGATGTAGCTTTTTGTGTTAAAGAGTGAACCAGGATAAACAACTGTGTTAATCTCTCTTCCCTTAAACTCTTTAGTTGTTTTGATTATATTATATGCTTTCTAACTAAGGGGTTAAAAGTGTGAATATCAAGTTTGTTTTTCATTTGTATGATTGTGTGCTTTTCTGTCAAAATATGATTGTGTGTGAAAAGTTTTCAACTTTGTTTTAATTTCTGATAAACACAATTCAACCCCCTTCTTATGTTTATAGTTGTCTATTTCAGACCATAAAGAATCGGTATCCCCTCCCTAGGATTGATGATCTCATGGGCCAGTTGATGGGCGCTTGAGTCTTTTCTAAGATAGATTTGAGGTCAGGGTATCACCAGATTCGGGTTAAGTCTGAGGACATTCCAAAAACAACGTTCAGAACGCGTTATGGTCACTACGAGTACTTGGTTATGCCTTTTGGTGTGACCAATACTCCTGCTGTGTTCATGGACTACATGAACAAGACCTTTCACCTTTACTTGGATAAGTTTGTGGCGGTGTTCATAGATGACATCTTAGTGTACTCCAAGACCAAGGAGGAACATGAGGAACACCTGAGGGTTGTCTTGCAGACCCTTAAGGAAAAGCAGTTGTACGCTAAGTTGTCTAAATGTGAGTTCTGGTTAGAGGAAGTGAGCTTCTTAGGGCATGTCATCTCTAAGGGTGGCATAGCAGTGGACCCAGCTAAGACTGAGACGGTGCTCCGCTGGGAAGTGCCAAAGTAAGTAACCGAGATTAGGAGTTTCTTGGGGTTAAATGGGTATTACAGAAGGTTTATAGAAGGTTTCTCTAAGATAGCTTTACCCTTAACCCGTCTCACAAAAAAGGGACAGTTGTTTGTGTGGGACTCCAAGTGTGAAGAGAGTTTCCAAAACCTTAAGGCTAGGTTGACATCAACACCAGTGTTAGTTTTGCCAGACCCTAGTGAACCTTTCGCAGTCTACTGCGATGCTTCTAAGCAAGGTTTAGGCGGTGTGTTGATACATAATGGTAAGGTAGTGGCCTATGCTTCTAGGCAGCTAAAAACTCATGAGAAGAACTACCCTACTCATGACCTAGAGCTAGGAGCTGTGGTATTTGCCTTAAATATCTGGAGACATTACGTTTATGGAGCGAGGTTTGAGGTCTTTAGTGATCATAATAGTTTGAGGTATCTATTTGACCAAAAGGAGCTGAATATGAGGCAGCGTAGGTGGATGAAGTTTCTTAAGGACTATGACTTCGAGCTGACCTATCACCCAGGAAAGGCCAATGTGGTGGCCGATGCTTTAATAGGAAAACCTTACACGTCTCCACTTTGATGGTTAGGGAGATGGATCTGATTGAGGAGTTTAGAGACCTTAGTCTAGCTTGGGAAGTTACACCTAAGAGCATTAGGCTTGGAACCTTGAGGTTACCAACAGTTCGATGGATCAGATTAGAGAGGGTCAGAAGCCAGATAAGTTTCTCTTAGACCAGTGAGAGTTGCTTGCTCAGGGTAGAGACCTTAGTTTTAAGGATGAAAGTGATGGGGTCTTGAGGTTCATGGATAGAGTTTACATACCGGATGTTCCTGAGCTTAGGAAGTTGATCCTTGAAGAAGGACATAGGAGTGGACTGAGTATGCACCCAGGTGCCACTAAGATGTATCAGGATTTAAAGCAGATGTTTTGGTGGCCTAGGATGAAGAAAGATGTGGCTAAGTTTGTATATGCTTGTTTAGTGTGCCAAAAGGCAAAGATAGAACACCAGAGATCAGCAAGAAAGTTGCAACCGTTAAGTATCCCAGAATGGAAATATGATAGTATTTCCATGGATTTTGTGTCTGGACTCCCTAGGACTCTAGCTGGTTTTGAGGCTATCTGGGTTGTAGTGGATAGACTAACTAAGTCCGTCCATTTCATCCCTATGAACATGGATTATCCTTTGGAAAACTTGGCCCACTTGTACGCCAAAGAGATAGTTAGGTTACATGGTGTACCTTCTAGCATAGTTTCGGATAGAGACCCGAGGTTTACCTCTAGGTTTTGGAACAGTTTACAAGAGGCTTTAGGAACCAAGCTTAGGCTAAGTTCAGCTTATCACCCACAGACTGATGGTTAGTCTGAGATAACCATCCAGTCCTTAGAAGACTTGCTTAGAGCTTGTGTGGTAGAATAGTCGGGTAGTTGGGACAAGTTTTTGCCCCTGATAGAGTTCACCTATTACAATAGTTTCCATTCCAGTATTGGGATGGCACCTTATGAAGCTCTTTATGGGAGGAATGTAGAATACCCTTGTGTTGGAATGACCCTAGTGATAAAGTGGTGCTAGGACCAGAGATAGTCCAAGAAACAACAGAAAAGGTGAGGATAATTCAGGAAAAGATGAGAGTGGCACAAAGTAGGCAAAAGAGCTACCATGACAAAAGGAGGAAGGCGCTCGAATTCCAGGAAGGTGATCATGTATTCTTGAGAGTTACTCCAACGACTGGGGTTGGTAGAGTGATGAAAGCGAGGAAACTTACTCCGAGAACTTGATACCAGATAGCCTTACCACCGTTCTTGTCCAACCTCGATAATGTTTTTCATGTGTCTCAACTCAGAAAGTACATCCATGACCCTAGTCACGTGATAGTTCCCGACAAGATACAGTTAAAAGAAAACTTGACTTTTGAGGTATTACCCCTTCGAGTCGAGGATAGGAGGGTGAAGCAGCTAAGAGGCAAGGAGATTCCTTTGGTCAAAGTAGTTTGGAGTGGGGCTACTGAGGAAAGTGCTACCTGAGAGCTGGAAAGTAAAATGATGGAAGCGTACCTGCACTTTTTTGATCGAGGTGAGAAGAAATTTCGAGGACGAAATTTTTATAAGGGGGTGGGATTGTAACTCCCCGTTTTTCGTTAAATCTTCTCTTTATGCTTGTTTGGATGTTTAAGCTTTAAGCTTAAGTTTAGAGTTGTTGGTTAAGGGCTTCGTGGGATTTTTGGCTTAAAAGTCCCTTTTTGGAGATTAAGCACGACCGTGCTTATGTCCAGCACGCCCGTGCTTGGACATGTGTCTTGTGACCAATTGAGTCACAAGCATGGTCGTGCTTGTTAGAGAGCACGACCGTGCACCCATGCAGACCGCGTCTCGGATACGCTAAGTCCAGCACGGCCGTGCTTATGAGTTGCACGGCCGTGCTTCGACTGCAGTTTATATATACAGCACAGAAATCGAGGGTTTCGTTTTTAACCCTATTTTTGATGGCTGCAAACCCTAGTGCGGCTACTACTGTTCCATTCCATATTTCCCTCATACTCAGAGTATTTCTTGAGTATTGGAGACCTTTGGGAAGCTTTGTTTCGTCTGTGCTCGTATATAGGTAATGTCCATTTCCCTTTTGTGTTTCCTTTCATTGTCTTGAAATGGGAACTGAGTTGGTTTGTGTTTTTGTTTATCAAAGGCTTGGTTGTGGACTGAGTCACTCGTGGGGACATAACCAGTTTGTTGTTGGCGCTTTCGTGGAACCTTCAAACCAGGTATGGGGAGAATGGTAGTGTAACCATTAGGCTGTAGGGGTAGCGTAAGGTAAAGGGGTTCCCATAACCCCGAGGTCTTATATGATGTATGATTGAAATGTTCTAAATGCCTACGTTGATGAATATATTTTCTGATTAGTTGTATGCCATAAAATGTATTTTTATGCCTATGTTGGTTATCTTGGTGTGAACATGATAATATTTTTATTTTTGGTTGATATTATGTTGATTGGCTGGTTGCTGCTATGACAGTTGTGATGTTGATATGCAATGATAAAGCGCTTAACTGGTTATTTAGGCTCTTAAAACGATTTAGAGTTTGGAGAATTAATCACCTAATAATTTGGTTAGAATCCGTGTTGAACTCAGCCCAGAACAGCATTGTCGCGCTTTGAGCAGGGCCATGCTGAACAGGGGGCATGCCCGTGCTCCCAGTTTGAATTCTGGAAATGGCCGCGCTTTAAGCACGACCGTGCATAATATGGAGCACGACCGTGCAGTTGAGCACGGTCGTGCATAAAGGAAGCACGCTCGTGCTTCACTTAAGAAGAAGCACGACCGTGCTGGGGATCAAGCACACCCGTGCTCCCCTCCAGAACAGAAATTAAATTAAAGGCTTTTAAGGGGTTTTTAACCCCAGCTATCCCCAACGACTTTATGATAACACAACCAACTAATGATAAAAGTAGATAACTTGGTTAAAGACTAATGAAGATAATTAATGATGATAAGATGGTTATGCCGGTACCCCATGGGTTACCGCACGTTGCTAGCTTTGGTGCTTATTGGCCAAAGTGGCCTCGATGCTTATTGGTCGAGGTGTTGATAAGTTGTACCTTGGTGCTTATTGGCCAAGGGGGACCTTGACCCCGGATGGGTCTAAGGTGTTGATGATGATGATGCTAAGTCTTGAGTGCTTATTGGCTCAAGTGGAGGAGGTGGTTGCCCTGTTTACTGTTGTACCCATGCATCATGCACCGGAGTTGTTAGTTGGGGGACGTTCGACATAGGGGAAGTCGTCCGAGAGTAAGACGATCTGGCCATCCACGGTAGGTTACCCAAGTTTCGGTGACCGTGTGCCCCCTTGATGAGGCATCTAAGGTTTGATGCGTTGGCTATCCATGGGTTCACCCGAGGTTTGGTGGACTGCTGGCGTTGGTGCTTCTATGGCCAATGCGGAGATGTAACTCCGGAGTCGTTCATCCTGTATTAGTTGGATCCACATGCATAATGGAGTAGCGGAGTAGTGTTGCATTGCACCGCATAGCATACTTGGTTGTTATGACGTTGATGTATGATGATATAAATGATGATGTATGCTTATGATACTGCCATGCTTGTTTGTTTACCTTACTTCCTATCTCCATACCGTTGCGTTTACATGATTCTTACTCCCCCGTCTCTGTCTTCTTGTTTGGCATGCATGGTTTTATGCAGAGGATGACGAGCAACCAGGAGATGAGTGACTCTGAGGAGCCACCACTCATAGTTAGGATTTTCCTGTTGTTTAGTTTAGCTGTTTTAGTTTTCAGTTTTATTCCGAGGATTTTATTCCGGAATGGTTATACCAGCTCTGTATGTGAAATAGGGGTTAGGTTATGTTTATGTTTTGTTTATGTTTTATCTTTTTAAAACTATGTTTTTATTTTCCGCATTGGTGAGAACTAGTTCATGTGGGACCTTTCTACCCATGGACCCCTTTTCATTTTAATTAAATGAAGTATGCATGTTTTTATAATTCCTCTTTTAAGTAAAAGTTTTATATTAATATGCGGGGTAGAAGGGTGTCACGACTACCATGACTCACCATAGTCATAAATGCTCATGTATGATTAATGAGGCGAATCACCAAAGCCATTAATGCAAATGGTGATTCATCCAATCTTGCACATGTCAAGTAGCAAAGAACAATTTTCCTTTCCCTTGCTCCATGGCCCTTGGTAGTCGACCAAGCCTCCTAGCCACACATAATTCATCTAGTCACCATAATGCATTAATGTCAAATATGAGTCATGTATTCTAGCACATGTTAGGTGACAAAACTCAAATTCTCTTCCTCTTGCTCCTTACAATTTCGACCAAGACTCCACTACACACCAATCATTTGGGGGGGAAAAAACACAGGTGTTCTTCTTTGCTTTCTTTCTCATATTTGGCCAACATCACTAAATCTTGACCCATCCACCTGCTTGAGAAACTAAGGACATATTCTTGATCCTCTCCTTGTAACACCCTGTTTTCCGGAATTAATTTTAATTAAGCTGAGTTTATTAAGTTGGATTTATCGGTTGAGGGCACAGTGTGATTTTTGGCTAAAAGTCCCTTTCTGGTACATGAACACGCCCGTGCTCATTAGCCAGCACGCCCGTACTTAAAATCAGGAGCGTGTTTCTGATTTTAAGTTGAGCACGACCGTGCTCAACAGTGAGCATGCCTGTGCTCAACGTGTTGACCGCGTCTCGTAACGTTAAGTCGAGCACGACCGTGCTCGATAGTGAGCACGACCGTGCTCAAGTACGGGCCTATATACGTCGAGCAGACTCCGGGTTGCACCGTACACTCCACTTTTGTTACAAAAACCCTAGTACCGCTGCAACTTCCCATCTTCCCTTTTCCTTCATACTCAGTGTGGTTTTGAGTATTGGAGACTCTAGGGAAACGTGGTTCCGTCTGCACTTCATGTATAGGTAATGTTGTGTTCTCTTTCTTTAATTTCCTTTCGTTTTACAGTTGGGAAACTAACATCATTTCTAATCTGTTGGTTTAAGGCTGGTTTGAGTGAACGCCGCTGTTAAGAAAGGAACCGGTTGCTGTTTAGGACGTTGTTAGGAAGCTACCTTCAATCCAGGTATGGGGAGGAGAGTAGTGTATTCATAGGCTAGGGGTTAGTGTAAAGTAAAGGGGTTCCCTAACCCCGATGTGTTTATATATGTATGTATGAATAACATGCTGAATTGGTTGTTTAATGATGGTATGCTCTTGATTGTTTTGGTATGTTATTGGTATACTGTTCATGTTCATAATATGTTCTTAATGTTGGTGTTGGTTGCTTTGCTATGAACATGATGTTGTTGGGTTGATGCCATGGTTGAATAGATTGCTGTTATGATGATGAGTTAAGGTCTGAAAACATGCTGATAATTGATGTTAGGATTAATTGGTTAAAAACCCTGGAATTTAGCTGAGTATCAGCCTCTGTTCCTGTCCAGAATAGCACTATCGCGCGATGAGCACGACCGTGCTGAACAGGGAGCACGACCGTGCTCCCAGTTGAATTCTGGGTAAATGGTCGCGCTGTTCAGCACGGCCGTGCAGGACAAAGAGCACGATCGTGCTGCCGAGCACGACAGTGCTCAATAAGAAGCACGACCGTGCTTCACTAAAAGGGGAGCACGCCCCTCACGTGCTTAAGCACGACCATGCTGGGTTACGAGCACGACCGTGCTTAACCCACTGGGATAGAACCGAATTAAAGGACTTAAGGGGTTTTAAACCCTATTCCCCAATGATGATTAATTGATTAGACAATCCGGTTGATAATACTAAAAATAATTAAAGATCATGAGATGGTGAGGTGTTAAGTCGATAATACTAAAAATAATTAAAGATCATGAGATGGTGAGGTATTAAGTCGATACCCTTTTGGGAGCCGCAAACTGATGAGCTGTGCCTTGGTGCTTTTTGGCCAAGGAAGCCTTGACCCCGTGGTTTGGGTTTAAAGGTGTTGATGTTGCTGTGTACCTTGGTGGCCGAGAGTTTGCCCCAGGTACTGCGGTTGATTCCGCTTAAGTCCTCAGGTAGATTCCGCGAGGCAAGTTGTTGCGGTTGATTCCGCTGTTATCTTCGGTCGTTTCCAGTTGGAGTTATGGAGGTGGTGTTGCCGTTGTTGTTGTGTTGCATACTCATAGCATCGGAGTTGTTGATTAGGGATGTTCGACATAGGGGAGATCGTCCTAGAGTACGTCGATCTGGCCATCCACGGTTGGAGTAGATTCTCCTAGCGCCCCCGTGACGAGGCATTCGTTGGTTTGATGCGTTGGCTATCCAAGGAGTAGATTCTCCGACGTTGAGTAGATTCTCACTGTGGATATTTAACTCCGAAGTCGTTCATCCTGAGTTTAGTGGATCCACATGCATTGCTGGTTTAGCGGAGTAGGACTGCATTGCACTGCATAGCATAATGATGATGTTGATGTTTGGTGTAATGTTGATGTGTTTACTGCTTACTTTACTTCCTACTTCTTGCTATATATGATTACATGAGCTTACTCCCCATGTTTGTTTGTGTTTAGCCTGATTGGCACCTTGCAGAGGATGACGAGCAGCCTGGAGAGGAGTGACTCTGAGGAGCCGCCACTCATAGTAGGGCTAGTTTGTGTTATGTTAGTTTTCAGTTGTAATTCCGTGGGTGTTTATCCCGGAACGGTTATACTAGCTCTGTAGGTGACATCGGGGTTCGGATATTGTTATAGGTTGTTATGTTTTCGTTGTTTAAAACTCATTTCATTTTCCGCGTTGTAAATGGTTCATGTGGGACTTTTCTACCCATGGACAATTGTTTTATTTATTTCAATAATAATTGCATGTTTTCCTTTAATTGTTTTTAAATTAAATGGCTTATAACATGCGAGGTAGAAGGGTGTCACATTTAGTGGTATCAGAGCCGTTCGACCTTGTTCGGACGTGGTATGAGTCTGTTGTGAGTCTGTTGTGTGACTCTTGTTTGAATTGTCTATACTTGGTATAGATAATGATGTTTTAAGTTAGTTGCCTGTAGCTTTTACTCGCTTTAGTTTCAGTATTAAGAGTTGTGTTGGGCATGTATAGGAACTAATGGCCGGTAGAGGACGCAACGATCAGGTGATTGCTGACGCATTGGCACTTCTGGCCAATGCTATCGGACAGGTCAACCCTAACAACGGTGGGCCAGCTGAGGTCCAGGGACTGGATAAGTTCCAGAGGAACAACCCTCCGTCGTTCAAGGGAGCGTACGACCCTGAGGGAGCTTTGTTGTGGCTGAGGGAGACGGAGAAGATCTTCCGTGCGATGGACTGCAATGATCAGCAGAAGCTCATCTCCGCCACTTTCATGTTGACTGAAGAGGCGGAGCACTGGTGGGATAACTGCAGACAGAGGATGCAGGCTGAGGGTACAACGGTTACTTGGGCTGTGTTCAGGCAGAGGTTTCTGGAGAAGTATTTTCCAGCGGATATCAGAGACAAGAAAGAGATGGAGTTCTTGTCTTTGAGGCAGGGGTCGCTGTCAGTCGGTGACTACGCGGCTAAGTTTGAGGAGCTGGCGAGGTACTATACTCCGTACCAACATGAGACGGACGATCGCTCCAAGTGTGTGAAGTTTGAAGCGGGACTCCGGCCTGAGATCAAACAGGCCATCAGTTATCAGGAGATCCGAGTTTTTCCGATTCTAGTCAACAAGTGTCGGATTTACGAGGATGCTAGTCAGCTCAGAGCTGCCAGTTCCAGAGGATCGAACAATCAGAGTGGCAAGAGGACTGATCAGAAGGATAAGGGCAAGCAGCGGTATGCCCCTACGCGTAAGGACTTCAAGCAGAGTGGCAGGAAGCCCCAGTTTCAGCATAGTAGCTTCAGGGGTGGGTTTTCTGATGCCCCTAGAGCTATGAGGTGTGGGAAGTGTGGAGCACAAGACCACTATTCGTCCCAGTGCAAGGAAACACAGGTCATCTGCTTCAAGTGTGGCAAGCCAGGACACATCAGTCGCGAGTGTGATGGAGCTAAGGCCGAGCCTCCCAGCGCTAGCAAGAGTCAGAAGTCCCAGGCCAACAGACTGAAGACCACTGGAAGAGACTTTACTCTTACTGGAGCCGAAGCCTCCGAGTCTGATGACTTGATCCAAGGTCGTGTTTAATTGATGGAACTCAATTAACTGTATTGTATGATTCGGGTGCTACTCACTTGTTTATATCGCATGATAGGGTCAAGAGTCTTAAATTGCCTGTTACTTTCCTTGAGTTTGATTTGTTGGTCTCTACACCTACAAATAAACATGTTTCCACTTCTTATGCATGCAAGAACTGTCATATTGTTATAAATGATAAAAATTTTGTTGCCGATCTTGTATGCTTATCTTTGAAAGACCTGGACATTATTCTGGGTATGGACTGGTTGTCTTCCAACCATGTCCTTCTGAATTGTTTTGATAAAACCCTGGTTTTTGGAACTCCAAAGGAGTCTAAGAATCCAGACCTTCTCTCTGCCAACCAAGTACGAGCTTCGATGAGAGACGAAGCCCAAGTATACATGATGTTAGCTTCCCTGGATGTAGAGAGCAGCCCGCCTGATGTCTCCAGCATGCCTGTTGTGCGAGAGTTTCCTGAAGTGTTTCCGGGAGATGTTTATAACTTACCCTAAGAAAGAGATGTTGAGTTTAGCATAGACTTAGTGCCTGGCACCGGGCCAATCTCCATAGCACCCTATAGAATGTCTCCTCTAGAGCTAGCTAAGTTGAAGGAACAGTTGGAGGACCTGATGAAGAAGTAGTTCATTAGGCCGAGTGTGTCTCTGTGGGGAGCACCTGTGTTGTTGGTGAAGAAGAAGGATGGTAGTATGGGGTTGTGTGTCGACTTTCGACAACTCAACAAGGTGACCATAAAGAATCGGTATCCCCTCCCTAGGATTGATGATCTTATGGACTAATTGATGGGTGCTTGCGTCTTTTCAAAGATAGATTTGAGGTCAGGGTACCATCAGATTCGGGTTAAGCCTGAGGACATCCCGAAGACAGCGTTTAGGACGCGATATGGTCACTATGAGTACTTGGTTATGCCCTTTGGTGTGACCAATGCTCCTGCTGTCTTCATGGACTACATGAACAAGACCTTTCACCCTTACTTGGCTAAGTTTGTGGTGGTGTTTATAGATGACATCTTAGTGTACTCCAAGAGTAAGGAGGAACATGAGGAACACCTGAGGGTTGTCTTGCAGACCCTTAAGGAAAAGCAGTTGTATGCTAAGTTGTCTATGTGTGAGTTCTGGTTAGAGGAAGTGAGCTTCTTAGGACATGTCATCTCTAAGGGTGGCATAGCAATGGACCCAGCTAAAGTAGAGACGGTGCTCCACTGGGAAGCGCCAAAGTCTGTGACCGAGATTAGGAGTTTCTTGGGGTTAGCTGGGTACTATAGGCGGTTTATAGAAGGTTTCTCTAAGATAGCGTTACCCTTAACCCGTCTCACCAAGAAGGGACAGTTGTTTGTGTGGGACTCTAAGTGTGAAGAGAGTTTTCAAACCCTTAAGAATAGGTTGACGTCAGCACCAGTGTTAGTTTTGCCAGATCCTAGTGAACCCTTCGTAGTTTACTGCGATGCTTCTAAGCAAGGGTTAGGTGGTGTGTTGATGCAGAATGGTAAGGTAGTCGCTTACGCTTCTAGGCAGTTGAAAAACCCATGAGAAGAACTACCCTACCCATGACCTAGAGTTAGGAGCTGTGGTATTTGCCTTAAAGGTCTGGAGGCATTACCTGTATGGAGCGAGGTTTAAGGTCTTTAGTGATCATAAAAGTTTGAAGTACCTCTTTGATCAAAAGGAACTGAATATGAGGCAGCGTAGGTGGATGGAGTTTTTAAACGATTACGACTTCGAGCTGACCTATCACCCAGGAAAGGCCAATGTGGTGGCCGATGCCTTGAGTAGGAAAACCCTGCATATCTCCGCTTTGATGGTTAGGGAGATGGATCTGATTGAAGAGTTTAGAGACCTTAGTCTGGCTTGTGAGTTTAACCTTAAGAGTATTAGGCTTGGTACCTTGAAGGTTACCAACAGTCTGATAGATCAGATTAGAGAGGGTCAGAAGTTAGATAAGTATCTCTTAGACCAGCGAGCATTACTCGCTCAGGGTAGAGACCTAAGTTTTAAAGATGGCAGTGATGGTATCTTGAGGTTCAAGGATAGAGTTTGTGTGCCAGATGTTCCTGAGCTTAGGAAGTTGATCTTAGAATAAAGTCATAGGAGTGGACTGAGTGTGCACCCAGGTGCCACTAAGATGTATCAGGACCTTAAGAGGATGTTTTGGTGGCCTAGGATGAAAAAGGATGTAGCTGAGTTTGTGCATGCATGCTTAGTTTGTCAGAAGGCTAAGATAGAGCATCAAAGGCCTTCGGGTAAGTTGCAACCTTTGAGTATCCCAGAATGGAAATGGGATAGCATCTCCATGGATTTTGTGTCTGGACTCCCTAGGACTCCAGCTGGTTTTGAGGCAATTTGGGTTGTTGTGGAAAGACTGACTAAGTCTGCCAATTTCGTTCCGATGAACATGGAGTATCCTTTAGAGAAGTTGGCTAAGCTGTACATCAAAGAGATAGTTAGGCTTCATGGTGTACCCTCTAGCATATTTTCAGATAGAGACCCGAGGTTTACCTCTAGGTTTTGGAATAGTTTGCAAGAGGCTTTAGGGACAAAGCTTAGGCTTAGTTCAGCTTACCACCCACAGACTGATAAGCAGTCTGAGCGGACCATCCAGTCCGTAGAGGACTTGTTGAGGGCTTGTGTGTTAGAGCAGTCAGGAAGTTGGGACAAGTTTTTGCCCCTAATAGAGTTTACCTACAACAACAGTTTCCATTCCAGCATTGGGATGGCACCTTATGAAGCCCTGTATGGGAGGAGATGTAGGACACCCTTGTGTTGGAGTGAACCTAGTGATAGTGTGGTGCTAGGGCCAGAAATAGTCCAGGAAACAACAGAAAAGATTAGATTGGTTCAGGAAAAGATGAGAGTTGCACAGAGTAGGCAGAAGAGCTACCATGATAAAAGGAGGAAGGCGCTCGAATTCCAGGAAGGCGATCATGTATTCTTGAGAGTTACCCCGACGACTGGGGTTGGTAGAGTGATGAAGGCGAGGAAACTTACTCCGAGGTTCATTGGTCCTTACCAAATCCTCAAAAGTGTCGGCGAAGTCGCCTACCAGATAGCCTTACCCCGGTTCTTGTCAAACCTCCACAATGTTTTTCATGTGTCACAACTCAGGAAGTATATTCATGACCCTAGTCACGTGATAGTACCCGAAGCTATACAGTTGAAAGAGAACCTGACGTTTGAGGTGTTACCTCTTCGAGTCTTCGAGTCGAGGAAAGGAGGGTGAAGTAGCTGAGAGGCAAGGAAATTCCTTTGGTTAAAGTGGTTTGGAGTGGGGCAACGGAGGAAAGTGCTACCTGGGAGCTGGAGAGCAAGATGATGGAAGCTTACCCGCACCTTTTCCCTTGAGGTACGTGTAAATTTCGAGGACGAAATTTTTATAAGGGGGGTGGAATTGTAACACCCTATTTTCCGGAATTAATTTTAATTAAGCTGAGTTTATTAAGTTGGATTTATCGGTTGAGGGCATAGTGGGATTTTTGGCTAAAAGTCCCTTTCTGGTACATGAGCACGCCCGTGCTCATTAGCCAGCATGCCCATACTTAAAATCAGGAGCGTGTTTCTGATTTTAAGTTGAGCACGACCGTGCTCAACAGTGAGCACGCCCATGCTCAACGTGTTGACCGCGTCTCGTAACGTTAAGTCAAGCACGACCGTGCTCGATAGTGAGCACGATCGTGCTCAAGTCCGGGACTATATACGTCGAGCAGACTCCGGGTTGCGCCGTACACTCCACTTTTGTTACAAAAACCCTAGTACGGCTGCAACTTCCCTTTTCCTTCATACTCAGTGTGGTTTTGAGTATTGGAGACTCTAGGGAAACGTGGTTCCGTCTGCACTTCGTGTATAGGTAACGTTGTGTTCTCTTTCTTTAATTTCCTTTCGTTTTATAGTTGGGAAACTAACACCGTTTCTGATCTGTTGGTTTAAGGCTGGTTTGAGTGAACGTCGCTGTTAAGAAAGGAACCGGTTGCTGTTTAGGACGTTGTTAGGGAGCTACCTTCAATCCAAGTATGGGGAGGAGGGTAGTGTATTCATAGGCTTGGGGTTAGTGTAAAGTAAAGGGGTTCCCTAACCCCGATGTGTTTATATATGTATGTATGAATAACATGCTGAATTGGTTGTTTAATGATGGTATGCTCTTGACTGTTTTGGTATGTTATTGGTATACTGTTCATGTTCATAATATGTTCTTAATGTTGGTGTTGGTTGCTTTGCTATGAACATGATGTTGTTGGGTTGATGCCATGGTTGAATAGATTGCTGTTAGGATGATGAGTTAAGGTCTGAAAACATGTTGATAATTGATGTTAGGATTAATTGGTTAAAAACCCTGGAATTTAGCTGAGTATCAGCCTCTGTTCCTGTCCAGAATAGCACTGTCGCGCGATGAGCACGACCGTGCTGAACAGGGAGCACGACCATGCTCCCAGTTGAATTCTGGGTAAATGGTCGCGCTGTTCAGCACGGCCGTGCAGGACAAAGAGCACGACCGTGCTCAATAAGAAGCACGACCGTGCTCAATAAGAAGCACGACCGTGCTTCACTTAAAGGGGAGCACGCCCCTCACGTGCTTAAGCACGACCGTGCTGGGTTACGAGCACGACCGTGCTTAACCCACTGGGACAGAACCAAATTAAAGGACTTAAGGGGTTTTAAACCCCATTCCCCAATGATGATTAATTGATTAGACAATCCGGTTGATAATACTAAAAATAATTAAAGATCATGAGATGGTGAGGTGTTAAGTCGATACCATTTTGGGTGCCGCAAACTGATGAGCTGTGCCTTGGTGCTTTTCGGCCAAGGAAGCCTTGACCCCGTGGTTTGGGTTTAAAAGTGTTGATGTTGCTGTGTACCTTGGTGGCCGAGAGTTTGCCCCAGGTACTGCGGTTGATTCCGCTTAAGTCCTCAGGTAGATTCCGCGAGGCAAGTTATTGCGGTTGATTCCGCTGTTATCTTCGGTCGTTTCTGTTGGAGTTATGGAGGTGGTGTTGCCGTTGTTGTTGTGTTGCATACACATAGCATCGGAGTTGTTGATTAGGGATGTTCAACATAGGGGAGATCGTCCTAGAGTACGGCGATCTGGCCATCCACGGTTGGAGTAGATTCTCCTAGCGCCCCCGTGATGAGGCATTCGTTGGTTTGATGCGTTGGCTATCCAAGGAGTAGATTCTCCGACGTTGAGTAGATTCTCAATGTGGATATTTAACTCCGAAGTTGTTCATCCCGAGTTTAGTGGATCCACATGCATTGCTGGTTTAGCGGAGTAGGACTGCATTGCACTGCATAGCATAATGATGATGTTGATGTTTGGTGTAATGTTGATGTGTTTACTGCTTACTTTACTTCCTACTTCTTGCTATATATGATTACATGAGCTTACTCCCCATGTTTGTTTGAGTTTGGCCTGATTGGCACCTTGTAGAGGATGACGAGCAGCCCGGAGAGGAGTGACTCTGAGGAGCCGCCACTCATAGTAGGGCTAGTTTGTGTTATGTTAGTTTTCAGTTGTAATTCTGTGGGTGTTTATCCCGGAACGGTTATACCAGCTCTGTAGGTGACATCGGGGTTCAGATATTTTTATTGGTTGTTATGTTTTCGTTGTTTAAAACTCATTTCATTTTCCGCGTTGTAAACAGTTCATGTGGGACTTTTCTACCCATGGACAATTGTTTTATTTATTTCAATAATAATTGCATGTTTTCCTTTAATTGTTTTTAAATTAAATGGCTTATAACATGCGGGGTAGAAGGGTGTCACACTCCTCAATCTAAGACATAGTTATCTCACCAAGAATCTCACCAAGAAATTCACTTTGAGCCATTCTTGAAAATGGATTATTTTATAGCTTAGAGAAATCCATTCATGATCTTCATCATCTAGAGGTAAACCCTCATTGCCTATGATCATGATTACTCTTCCATTCAATTATTTCTCTTCATTCATGTCAAGTTTATCATTTTTCCATTTTCTTGGATTTTCTTCAAATAATTCTAGAAAATCATAAAATGGTGATTTTTGAAGTAGGACAATTTTTCCTATCTCTCTAATACTCTAGGATCATAGATCCAAGAGCTTGAAAAATTTAAAGATTCCTAGCCAAATTTTCTTGTATTGGCCAAACATAATCCATATAGGTTAGATGAGTTTTGTTTCATTTTTTTAACTTGTTTTATAATTTGTTGTGATGGATTAGTTGATAGTTTGGTGTGTTGATTTGTAAGAAGGAAAAAAAAATCCAAGAGGCTACTTTCAAGAAGGAATTCGAAAATTCTAAGGTAAGAGGAGTTTACCTGAGGAGTTTTGATAGCTATATGCTATCTGTATGTCGTGTGTAAACTTATTCGTAGTAATATGTGGTATTAAATTTAATTGTTATATAATCGTTTATTTTATTTTAAATTATCTGTGAAAGCATGTTACAACTGTGATATATGGATATTTGTGTATATGAATAAATTGTTGGATGATTGATTAACTGAAAGCCTGACAGTGGTCAGTGTTCAATTATAATTAAGGATAAAGCTTTAAATATCTTGAGGAGAAAATTTAATGTTTTGATTTATGAAAGTGGAAGAAAAATCTTAAGATAATGGTATTTAATTTTATTTTGGGTAAAGAGTAAATCAATGAGTGATAGTGAGGGCGAAACCGTGAAAAAATTTTATTTACGATATTTTTCAAGAAAATAAGTTCAAAAAGAAAATAAATAAATAATATGAGAAATTAAGTTCTAAGTATTTTAATGTTGACTGAGAAAAAGCTTTTAGAAAAGAAAAAGCTATTTGATTCGTAAATGATTTTATTCTATACGAAAGATAATTTAGAAAAGTATCTTATGGCAAAACTATGAGAAATAGATTTATTATTTTGGACAAAAACGTGTTAGAAATAATTTTCAAAAATTTGATGTGTTTTCGGAAAAGAAAGTTCAAAAGAAAATGAATTTGAGAAAAAAGGAATTTCTTTACGATTTAACGTTTTACAAACGAATTTCAGCCGAAATTTTTTACTGCAAAAGGGGTTTGAATCAGCGAAAATATTTCCGATAAACTTGGATAAGTTTCGGAGTTTTGTTTTAGTATTTGTTGTTTCACAGAACGAAAACTATGTTGCAAAATAAAAGTGAACCTAGTGGCCGAGACGTCGAGATTCTAGTGTTCTGTGAGAAAAATACGTAGAACGTTGATCCATGTTGTTTGTGGGGACTTTATGTCCAATAAGTGATGTGGTGGACTGCGTGTCCTGTGTTGAATGTGGATGGGCTTGATGCCTGAGTAAGAATAGTCGTGAGCTTTGAGTCTCGACAAAGAAAGAATGAACGAAAAAGAAAATAGTGAGAACAAATGTTTTACATGAATGAACTGGCAGACGTGCCATTGTGTCCCTATATATATCTATAGGGACATTCGGGTTCATGAGCCACAAAGGCTAAGGCCTCGCGACCTTGAGCCATGGAGGTAACGATGCAAAACGTGGATGTACTCAATCAGGAACTACTCAATATTATATAGGTGCTTGAGTGTGATACCCTTGAACAATTAGGGTTCGGACCTTAGTGAATAGGCCGACCTCACAGAAATGATTGTGTTATTGGGATATTGCAACCTATACTGCTCGACGAAGGGAAGTTAGGATCTCCGGAGATTAAGAAACAGATAGTGGACATTGAAGTGTCATGCATTTTTACAAAATAACGATGATTGTCAGGTATGAATCCCATTGTTTAAAATAATGAGATTATTGTTGAGGATTCACAGGTTCTATTATGTATGTACTGGTAATTTTTGCTGTTATCTATGTCTCGTGCATGTAGTTATCGCGATAAAACCCATATGTCGGTATCTCACCCTTGCGTTATATATGCTTGTGGTTTTGTTGTTGTATCTTGGTGCATGAGTACAGATGATGCACAGGAGTTCCCGGTTTCACTTGGAGATACTAGTCCTGGTCTTTGAAGAGGACTTATGTAGATGAGATGACCATATAGGTCATTCTCGGTGGATGTTTTGTAAAACGACCGGCTTAGGCTCTTGAGATGTGTTGTTTTGATGACAGTATATATATATATATATATATGGTTTAAATAATTTTTGATCCCTACAAAGTTCATCAATTTTGGTTTTGGCCCCTGTGGAATTTTTTCTTAGGTTTTCGTCCCTGTAATCTCAAAAAATTTGCAAATAGTCCTTACCGTCATCTTTTTCAGTTATCTAGTATTCATGGGTATCGAGGTAATTTCATTTTACTGTCCAACTTGATGTAAAATTTGGCCATAAAATAGAAACAAAATCATATATTATGGACATAAGGTTAAAATTGCTAAATTCCTTCATTTTGTATGATATCTAGTACTCAGGGGATACCGAGGTAATTTCTCATTCTTATCCGACTTGCTCCAAAATTTGGTTGGAAAGTAGAAATAAAACCATACATTAGGGCCATAGGGTTAAAATTGACAAATTTTTTCATCTAGTATGATTTCTAGTACTCAGGGATAACAATAGGGACTATTTACAAAATTTTCAAAAATACAGGGACGAAATCCTAAGAAATTTTTTTACAAGGACTAAAACCAAAATTGGTGAACTTTTCAGGGACTAAAAACTTATTTAAACCTATATATATATATATATGGCTCGGAGAGTCTTTCTTTTGAATGGAAATCCAAGACTTTTCTTTTTGGTCATGTAAATATTTTCAGAAAACTCGTACACTACAGTGACTTAAAATGTTTAATATTACTACGAAGGATGAATGTATGTATAGTACTTTGTTTTACTTTATTGGTTACAGATTAATGTTTGGGGATATCAAAAAAGAAAAAAAAATTATACCGTTTTCAATCATAGCTAATACGTAAACTATTTTCCGGAAGTAACCAGCGTTCATTTTCTTTTTATGTTTTCCGCATCAAGTTAACCATGTAGCACCAAGGGGGTGTTACACTATCTAAATCCAATCCATTGTCATCCATATATGCTAGGGGTGTGCAGAACCCGACCCGGCACTAAAACTCGTCCCAACCCATATCGTTCGGGTCGGGTCTGACCCTAACCCGCAGAAGAGAAAGGACGGACCCGTGTCCCATTTAATGAACCAGCGTCGGGTCAGGGACGGGTCCAGGTTGACCTTCGGGTTACCCAACCCGTCCCATATAATAATAATCTACTTTTATTTTTATCACTCCCTAGCTTACGTTTCACGTTTGATATATTTTGTGACTTTTGTAATATTGAAAGAATCCTATTTGATGAAAGTATCATATTCTTAACAATGTGATTTTGGTAAAACGAGCATCAAGGAAGCATCCAGCAAAAAGATCTATTTGTTGATATTTTGTAACATTCGGTTTTGGATCTATTTGGTGACACGATACTAATTGGTGGCTTTTAGATAGCATCTTTTGCCAATATTTTGGCTTGTTAAAAAAAAAAAATTCTCACTCACAAATTTAGTATGCAAAGAATCTATTTAACTTCGGGTCAATCCGGTTTCATCCCATTTAGACTCAGCCTTAAACCAACTCGCATATGATCGGATTCTTTCGGGTCTAAAAACAAGTTTGGATTCAAAGAATTGCCTCTATCAATATTTAGAACTGGGTAAAGGACAAGCAAAACCCGTCCGAACCCGTGCAATGCTCACGCATAATGTCTGCATTCTCCATGTTTATTTGGTAAGCGGAGGGGAAGAAAGAAGCATTAATGTTGAGCACGTGTACAACCAATTTATTATGTAGTCTTGGAGTTAGGACACCAATTTAAGACGTTTGGTGAAGCTCCTTCCCTCGCGAACGGTTAAAAAAAAAAAATCTTCTTTTTTTTGGCTTTTCAATATTTAATAAAATACATTTAATTCTTAATATATAAAATAGTAATAACTTTTAACTTATTAAAAATTGAGTTTAATTTTGATATACTATTGGTGTAAAAAAATTTTACAATTGTCAATCAATTATAGAAAATTTTATTTACGACTTTTAAGATAATTATCATAAGGGTCAAATATTTTCACTGAAGTGACATTTTATAATTGATTGTGTAAAATATCTTTATAATGATATAATTCATACCAAATAAATCCTTAAAAATTCGGTAATTAAAGAGAATATAAATTATTAACCTTACAATTATTTTCAAGTTGTAAGCTTTGTTTAAGCCCACACAGCTCGAGAGAGAAGAAACAAACAGAGAAAAAAGTGATTTTTCAATTTCGTAAGGTTTAAATAAGCTTTTAGTCCCTGGAAAGTTCACCAATTTTGGTTTTAGTCCTTGTAAAAAAAATTCTTAGGATTTCGTCCTTGTATTTTTGAAAATTTTGTAAATAGTCCCTATTGTTACCCCTGAGAACTATAAATCATACTAGATAAAAAAAAATTTTGTCAATTTTAACCCTATGGCCCTAATGTATGATTTTATTTATACTTGTTAGTCAAATTTTGGAGGAAGTCGGACAAGAACGAGAAATTACCTCAGTACCCCTTGAGTACTAGATATCATACAAAATGAAGGAATTTAGCAATTTTAACCTTATATCCCTAATGTATGATTTTGTTTCTATTTTATGGCCAAATTTTACAGCAAGTCGGACAGTAAAATAAAATTACCTCGATACCCATAAGTACTAGATAACGGAAAAGATGACGGTAGGGACTATTTGCAAAAAAACTTAGATTACAGGGACGAAAACCTAAGAAAAAATTTCACAGGGACCAAAACAAAAATTGAGAAACTTTATAGGGACTAAAAACTTATTTAACCCATTTCGTACACCTTGTAAATCTGCTAGAGAGAAGGGAATGTTCACTAGAAATTAAGTTTTCTGAAAATATACAATAACACTTTAACACAATGTAAAAGTTGGGGCACTTTTGCTTTGTGTTCATGATGATGATCGTTTTTTTGTCCGTATAAAGTAAAGACACCAAGTCACCAGGAGCATAAGACATGCATGCTCGAACTGAGGTCATTTTTTTTTTTGATCCAAAAGGGGTTAGAACCCCAACAAAGGTCCTTTATAATATGGTGGAATAATAATTGCAATGATTCAATGAAATGTAGATAAAAGAAAAATACATATAAATTGTTGATCGTATGAGATGCTAAAGACACTATTTTCAAAAGATACTATCTTCGGCTCCAAAAAAAAAAAAAAAGGATACCATCTTCATGAAAAAAATGAAGTGCAAAATAATAGTGTAAAAATCTCTTCGGATATATCGAGCTATAACTCCCTCACACTCGAAAAGAAAAATATAAGAATTTTTCAAAGGAATTACCACTTTTATTTTTCTTTCTCTACAAGCAATTTTAGACAAAAGGAAAAGGCTTGATAATTTCTCCAAAACATGGTGTCCCTTATTTTACTTTTGAATCAAGAGACAAAATGAAAACCAAAAAGCTTTATAATTTTATATCTCATTCTTGATCATTTTGCATGTTGCTAACAAAGAATGATGAATTATGAGCAACTGCCAATTTCCATTCAATATGTACGGTGCCAGATATAGCTCTTTTTGATCATCACTTCCCAATAATCTCGTTAAGTATGCAGTGACTTCTTTGTGATTGGCAAAGAAAGTAGGCCGAATGGAATAAGACTCTAAGAAGCCGTATAGGTTGGAGCCCCTCTCAAGTTGAAGCCGATGGAGATACCTACTATATGAAATAAGTGGATGTTAATTGCATAATATATTGAGGTATCAATAAATCATAAAATTGAAATAAAATATATAAGTTGAATTAATTATAAAATTAAAGCATACTTACGTGGACCAAAGACTAACAACCGTGGTGCAGAGTTGCTCGCCATCTGTGCAAAAAAAAAACCCAATATCGTCACCACTGAATACAAAACCAAGCTCATGCGGGTCAATTGGGCGTGTCAGCCATCCATCGTGCTCCAACGGGCATTCAAAAAGCACGGATGCAAAATCCTCACCAATCGAGAACAAACGAGTTAAGAGAGACGGCGAACTCGCCTTTGCCTTCAATATTAAATAAATAAAGTATATAAGGAGTTGAGAATAAAGAAAACATAAGTAATTAATTGTTTAAACAACTAACGTAAATAATGACACAACTGACGATAAAAGTGATTTAAGTGACCCTGATAATTACAATTATGTCACCACCTCCTTTTTAACATCTAAGTTTTCCTTAACTGACGTTAAGCTTTCCTGTTTATTACATATTTTGCACTAGTGTGATTCTTGGCTAATATTGCAATCTGATGATCTTAAATTGGCCCATTAACATGAAGCCCAGGCCAAACTTAGCCAAATAGTCTCCTTTGTTCATCAGCTATGTTTTCCTTCGACTAGTCATCTCATCTTTTTAAATAGTTAGCCGTTTTACTAGCTTGAATTATCTTAAGTCTCAACTATTTTTTAGGAGATAACAAAGGCTAATAATTTTTGTTTTTTTATCGGGTATTTCCAGAAACAAAGTTGTGAGATAAACTATCGGCTCGGGATATGGTTAAGTAAAACCCTTTCCAAAATAGCGAGCCTGGGATTTGAAATCCGTAACCTTGCATGCAAAGCTCGCCTGGGAGCATAATCCATTTCTGTGACCGATTCTACTTTAGGTTTGAGACTAATTATGCAAGAAAAAAAAAAATTTAACCTGTGAGATAAAACTTGAAATTTTCTAGCAATTACCATGTAAACTATTTATAAGGCAAGCCGAACATATACTGTCATATTAAATAATGATAGATATATTTACGAGGGACTGTACTAATGTATCAAAAAAAAAAAAATAGTGGCTTGCAAAAAGAAAGAGTGGAAATTTTTACTAAGCCTTTTTTTAACCCTTCTCTTCCTCTCTTGGATTCCATTATCAATAATCATGCGCAAAACCCTAGAAGCTGAACTGGTAAAGAAAAAAGGGCACTTGACGACACTACAGATATTTACTTTCTATTTTTATTGGATTTGAGGAACAAATTGACTAATGGATTAGCAGTTGTATCATTCAAGAATAAAGCATTGTTCTTTACCTTGTCAAATGAGTGACGAGAAAGTTGCACGGTAGATCAATTTTATTTTTATATTATATAATAGAGAGTGTGTTCTTAATCAACGATATTACCTTTTCTTGAGCCAAGTTGCCGCTAATGTGGTCCTCTAGATACTGTCTCTAAATCTCACTACTGTAATAATGAATCAACTCTCATATATGATGCCGTCATGGCAATATATGTATATAGGAGTATATATCGGTTTTTCTAACCTATACAATATTATATATGATAAGTCTCATTAATTACCTACTATCAACCTACTTTCAATTAATTTTGATAAACTAACTAATGATGTTTTTTTAAAAAAATCAAATATCTCTCTCATATTTAATTGTTTGGATTCACCTCCTTATAATTGCACAACCTCACCGCTATACAACGTACACTCATAAAACAAAACTTTCCAGAGAAAAACCCCATTTCTCATAAACTCTTTCGGTACTAATCGCCCAACCAAATGGATTTTTTTTCCTTTCTAATTAATCACATTATAAATTTGGAAAATTTAATTATAGTATATTATCGAATTTGCCATTGTATTTCTACTTTATTGTCAACATTTTAATAAGCACACCACTTATAATACGTTATTCATTTTACCTGTGCCATAAAAATCAAGTATTAATTATTTATTATTTGAATTATTTAACAAATTATTTTAACTTAACAAACAATCATATTTTTATCATGATTATTTTATAAATAACAACAACAAAACAATAATTATTAATATTATTAATTAGGAAAAATATAATTAACACAATTATTTAATTAATATGTAATTTAATAAAATGTGATTAATGATAAATTTTAACAACTTTTCAAGTGAAGCCAGTTTCCTGAGTAGCCTGTTGGTTTGGAAATTGTCTTTCAGCCTACAGGTACTCGGTTCGAGACTGGCACCCAGCAGCAAAAAAAAAAACAACTTTTCAAGTGAAGAAATTTTTTTTTATAAAACTATAATGAAAAATTAAATAGTCGTTTAATCACCTTTAGTGGACATGGATAGCACGTGCATTACTACAAACAATAATTGATATCATTTGGTGGCCAGTTTGGAATGGTACTGGATCATAATCTCATGAGTAGTCAACAAGTTTTTCGAGTGCACAAAGTGGCACTTGGTCAAAACCACGAGAGAAAGAGGACTGTATCAATTATCAAATATCCAAATACAGGTTGGTTGGTATGCATCATGAGCCTTTGATGGAAACGAGAATCATTTTTCATGAAATGGTTAGAACAGATAGAACCAATCAAAGCAAATGTGAGAATACCAAATTACCCTCAGCTTGAAGCATGCATATTTTTACAAGGAGTAAACACTTAATTTGGTCCCTGAAATTGTGAAGCGATATCAACTTAATCCTTGAAATTATCGAAATTTCAAATTAATCCCTGAAATTGTAAAACGATAATCAACTTAGTCCCTCCGTTGAAAATCGTATGAACTAAGTAGATTTTAACTTAGCAGTGTCAGGGACTTAATTGATATTAAGTGATTAAAATGAGGGACCAAATTGATACTAACTTATTATTCATGGACTAATTTGGAATTTCGATAATTTCAAGGACAAAATTGATACTACTTCACAATTTCAGGGATCAAATTGGGTGTTTACTCCTTTTATGAGTAGGGATGGCAATGGGTAGGGTTTGGGTAGGGTATTATAGTACCCGTCCCCATACCCACGTTTGAAAAAATTACCCGTACCCGGACCCATACCCTTGTGGGTAGCAACTTTAGTACCCTTACCCGTACCCTCTGGATACCTAAGTATCCGTACCCACACCCGTTACGCGCACTTTAACAGGGAAAATGTAAAAAATAACAAAAGAAAGTTATAACAATTAAAAAACGATTCAAAGGTCTTTTAAATCCACTAATAAATATTACAAATCAAAATATTTAAATAAATAAAAACATCCAAAAAGGAATTATGGATGTAACTAGGTTTAGAAAGTTAAGAATCTTTAGATTAATTTTGGTTTTATGATTTGTATTATAGTTAAAATTATATATATTAGTAATATAAATAAATAAATAAATAAATAATTATATATACCTATATATATGTGCGGGTATGGGGCGGGGTGGGTACCATAGTACCCGTACCCTCACCCGCACCCGTACCCATTCATTTTTGCGGGTAATTACCCGTACCCGGATCCTTATCCATTATGTGGGTAATTACCCTACTTATTATGGATAATTTTTTAGGGTACCCTATAGATAGGGTACAAATTGCCATCCCTATTTATGAGGCTACAACACACACAACCACTCCATCCGACAGCCAACCCCACCTCTGAAAAATGGAAAAGTGAGAGAAAGCTTTGGATGCCTCCGAGGCTTCAAATGAAGAGAAGGATAGAAAAGGACTTGGTTGAATGGGGTGATGGGGCCTCGCTTAGCATGAACTTAGTGCATTAATGTGGTCTCCATAGGTAAACTAGGGTATAATCTAGGACCACCCTAACTTTATGTTTTTTTATTCAAAGGAGGGAAGGAACTTCATTGACAATTTAATATAAGATGTTCTTTATCTTGTTATGATCTGACGTTTTTTATTTTGTATGCCTTGTTTTTTCCACCCTTTTTCATTTTGACTTTTATACAATGTTCAATATCCCACTGTCTAATATTTTTCTCGCTTTTTATATCTAATAATTGCTCATTTTACCTGTTTAATATTTTTATGGAGAAAACTTAACTACCGTTCCATGAATATACTCCCTCCGGTATACAATATAAGCAAAAATTTTCAAATTTTTTGGTCCAAAATATAAGCAAATTTCAACTACTTTTTTCTCATTTAATGAAGTTATTCTCAAAATACCCTTCATTTAATACAATTTTTGTTTTCCAATGACTCCTTTTATTCTCAATAACACAAGCTTAATAAATAAGAGGAAGGGTAATTTAGGTAACAAACTTAATTTTTTATTCCCAATGACTCTTTTAAATAAGATCAACTAACTATCTTAATATGTATGTTCCATTTAATTTTTGCTTACAATAGAGACCGGAGGGAGTATTAGATACTGTTTCCCAATAAGATTGTGTCATGTGTAACAGCACATCAATAAAAATATAATATGTGTATGAGTGATATTTTTATTGGAAATTAAACAACAGTTATTGTACCTATAGAATTATATCTAAGTTTTGTCCTATTTTTATTCTCTTATATTTAGATTGAAAATTTAGACAAAATAGACTAATTCAATTTATTTCCCAGGCTAAATGTTCTTTTTAAAAAGAAAGAACTTGATAGTACGAAGCTGAACTTAAATTTTCTACCATTTTAAAGATACATTATGTATAATATAAAAGTAGTTAAATAATATATATTATAATGTAAAATTGATAATAAAATAATAACTATATATAATCTAATTAAATTAAAAAATTCAAACAAAACATTGATTATTATCTAATAATTTTTTTAAAGGTTTGCTTTATTTTCTGGTAGTTTAATTTTTTATCTTAGATTTTGAGTCTAATTGTAACACATTTGCAATGTAATTATCTAATAATAGTATTATCCATTTTTTTATATCTCATTTAATGAGCTTGATTATGTCAACAACTTCGTTAAATAATATGACATTATATATATATATATATATATGCAATCTATCGTTTCATTATAATTAACTTAATCCACCTAGGGATGGCAATTTGTATACTACCCATTAGGTACCCGCAAAAATTACCCACAATGAGTAGGGTAATTACCCGCACAATGAATAAGGGTCCGGGTAATTACCCGCAAATTTGAATGATTACAGGTGCAGGTAAGGGTACAATGGTACCCACCCCGCTCCATACCCGCGCGCACACACACATATATATATATATGTATATATATGTATATATAATTTTTTTTTTTAAAATTTATATCACTAATATATATAATTTTAACTATAATACAAATTTTAAAACCTAAATTAATCTAAAGATTCTTAACTTTCTAAAGTTACATCTATAACTCCTTTTTGGATTTTTTATTTATTTGATTTGTAATATTTATTAGTAGATTTAAAAGACCTTGAATCATTTTTTAATTGTTATAACTTTCTTTTGTTATTTATTGTTCTTTCACTGTTAAAGTTCTGGTAACGCCGTAACGGGTGCGGATACAGGTATTTAGGTATCTAGAAGGTACGGATAAGGATACTAAAGTTACTACTCACGAGGATATAAGTCCGGGTATGGGTAATTTTTTCAAACCCGAATATTGGTGCAACCTCGTTTTCTTCACTACTACATTCTGATTGTGCTACCTCGCTATGATGATGTGATATGAGATGTTGTTGTGCACATTATACTTGTGTTTCGAGCATTATGTCAAAATTAACTTCTGTAGTTTTACGTTCATGTTTGACAAGGAACAATGCTGAATGAATGCCCAAAGGACCAAGGCTTATATATCTGAACAAATTATGGTTCATTAACCATTTTTCAGATCAGATGAAAAAAACAATTTAAATTATGGCTGATAATACAAATGATTTACTCATATTAAAAAAACATTTTCTAAATTCACTGTATTTTTCAAATAATTTTTTTTTTGGTCAACCTAAAACATCTTTTGTTTCGTCCTTTTGAACCTCTGTTTTAGTTATGGGGCTTGTTCTGAGCCCAATTCAACTTGTCTAACTCAATGTTTATCACTGATCCTTTACTGTATGCTTTGGGCTCTTCCATAATGATGTGGGCTCAGTCAACCGACCCATAACAGCTCTGAATGGTGTACACATTACACAACCCATCCAAAATCCCCTTTCCTTGGACGCCTTGTTTATAAACTTGTTAGCAACAAAAAAAAAAAAAAAGGTAAATGAAACAAATTTTTTGTTTATAAACTGCAATGAATAAAATAAGAAATAAAAAGGTTAAGTTTGAGCTTTTTGACCAATGAAAAAGGGAAGGAAAAGAGAAAAACTTTGTTTTCTCGAGTTGTTGAATGCCAGACGGGTTTTGATGGGAAAATGCTACTTGACCAATCCCATCTTTATGATCACAACACCACACTTTTGGATATGCCGGTAGAATTAAAGTGTAACTATAACTAAACTATAACTATATAAGATAATGTGTGTGTATATATATATATATATATATATATATATATATATATATATATTGACAAAAGATAGTGTATATTTAAATGTGTGTAAATAGATACATCACATTTATATTTACCATCAAAGGGTGTTGATATATACAACACAGTTAATTTTTTCTCTTCTTAAACTTACGAGATTTACAAATCTCGGGACAATTTTATCATTTGAAAGGTCACAATATAAACATCCTTTAATCAAATGAAGTCATATACATATATATATCCATCAACATGAATTAATTGGAAAATAGGCGCATCTTTTAATCTCTTTTTATTCCGATCGATCACCAAACATCACCTAAGTCCCCAAAACTTTCTTCCCCCATTGTGCCTCGTTGAGTAGATCACAATGAATAAAAAACAAAGCACCCCGTGACTTTGAATTGCAGGACTAACTTATTGTAAAACCAAAATCTCCAATACTAGTGTACTTTGAGAAAGCTGTTCATGTGTTGATGACCTACCATAATTTTCTTTAAAAAGGGGTCAAACCAAATCCAACTTCATTAAAACAAACATGCTTACAAGTTTTCTCTTGTAAAGAAATAAAAAGCTCCTTATAAACTTCTCAATTGGATTTGCCTCTTGCAATGGTGCTTTAGTGCTTCTTTAATTAGGTGAAGTCTTGTGAAGCATGAAAGCCATGGCCTTGAAGTGTTATAACATCTTGGTCCTTTTAGTTTTTCTTGTTAATCTAAGCTTTTGTATAATTAATGCTGCTGCACAGAAGAATGGCTTAGGAGCTTCTTTCATCTTTGGTGACTCCTTGGTGGATGCAGGAAACAACAATTATTTGTCAACTCTTTCTAAGGCAAACATCCCTCCAAATGGAATTGATTTTAAGGCCTCTGGAGGAAACCCCACTGGCCGCTACACCAATGGAAGAACCATTGGTGATATAGTAGGTAATATATATTGTCTTCTTTTTCATATATGCATGTGTGTGCCCCAATTAATTGTCCTTGTTAAAAGACAATTTAACATTTTTTGGCTCAATTAACATTTTAATTTCTTGTTTGATTTTTCTAAGTATAGTGTTTGGTTTTTTATATTTTAACCTTTTTAGGAGAGGAACTGGGACAACCAAATTATGCTGCCCCATTTTTGGCCCCAAATGCAACTGGGAAGGCTATACTCTATGGAGTGAATTATGCTTCAGGAGGAGGAGGGATTCTGAATGCAACTGGAAGAATATTTGTCAGTATTTGTAACTTCCCTATTAGAAAAAGTTTTCTTTTTTCTTATTCATTCTATGTAGTAAGAAATGTAGTTTAATCTCGATACATTATTAATATAAAGTTTTTTACACTATGAACTAATCGTATACCATCACATGTATGACTTTTAATATACTTGTTACAAGAATAATTTATTTGTAATGATATGGTAACAAATAATTGATTATTAGTTTAAAAATATTTATATCAACACTATATTGCAATTCAATCCTAAGAAATATAATTGTTTAATGTCACGTGCTTCAATTTGTCTTCAGGTGAATAGGATAGGAATGGATGTTCAAATAGATTACTTCAGCATAACAAGAAAACAGATTGACAAGTTGCTGGGTGCATCGAAAGCTAAAGAGTACATAATGAAACAATCCATTTTCTCCATCACTGTGGGGGCCAATGATTTTCTCAACAATTACCTTCTCCCAGTTCTTTCCATTGGGGCCAGAATCTCCCAAAGCCCAGATGCTTTCATAGACGACATGATCAATCATTTCAGGGCCCAACTTACCGTATGCATCTCAATCTAAATCTAAATTTACCAAAACAAACTAATCCAATTGGTGTAGGATAAAGATATGCTCTCACTTTGTTGTGATAGATTATGTTCCCATCAATACTATTTTGTCATTTAATTAAAAATCTAGGCTAAATTATACTTTTGGTCCCTCATCTTTATTTTAGGTTTCAGTTTGGTCCTTCTTGTATTTTTTTGTTCCCTCTTGGTCCCTTATTTTTATTTTAGGTTTTAATGTGGTCCTTTTCGTTTAAATAAGGTACGAAGAGGACCAAATTGATATAACTTATGTAAAATAAGAGACCCTTTCGGAACAAAAAATGAAAGAGGGACCATTTTGGAACCAAAAAAGGGACCAAATTGGTTTAATTTTTGCAAAATGAGGGACAATTTCGGAACAAAAAATAAAATAGGGACCACATTGGTATAACTTTGAAAAATGAGGGGTCATTTTGGAAAAAAAAATTAAAGATGGACCAAATTGAAACCTAAAATAAAAATCAGGGATCAAATGTATAGTTTAGCTAAAAATCTATATAATATTAGAAAGGTTGAATATACGGTAACATAATATTGGTGGGGGATAAGATACATGACACTAAAGTGAGACAACAATTTTTTTGAGAATTGATGTAAATGAAAACTTAACTTTTTTTTAGAAGGGTAATTTAATTATTATTATTTATTTTTTTGACTGGTTAGAAGGGTAAATTTGGTTGTTTGGATTGCAGAGACTTTACCAAATGGATGCTCGGAAGTTTGTCATTGGCAACGTTGGCCCAATAGGCTGTATTCCTTACCAAAAGACAATAAATCAACTGAATGAAGATCAGTGTGTGGATTTGGCTAACAAGCTTGCACTTCAATACAATGCCCGATTGAAGGATTTGGTTGCTGAGCTAAACGACAACCTCCCCGGTGCCAAGTTCGTCGTTGCAAATGTGTACGATTTAGTGATGGAACTCATAAAAAATTATGATAAATATGGTAAATATTTCCTTTCTTCTTTTGATGATATATCATAATCGTAATTCAAATAACTCTCTAACTTAACAAATTGACTTAGAGTTAATAACTTAACTCCATGTTGTGCACTATTTGACTAAGATAAATTACCTTATTCTCTTGAATCAAGAGATTTATATTATTTTGTATTATTAAATATGTACAAACTAAGTTTTGTAGGTTGATGCAATTTTCGATCTAATGCTACATTATTAATGCTATAACAGATATATCACATATTCATTTGTTTAGTTTAGAGTAAGAAATCTCTTGCTCTAACAGCAGCAAAGATTTTATTCCTAAACCCAAAGCCTTGGATGATGAGAGAAAATGGAAGGGAAAAAACTGAAAAGCAAAGAAAATGGGTAGAAATGGGTATTTTCTCTTCATGTGTTTAGATAAAAGAGAAAATGAGTATAAAAAAAAAATTATAAAAAGTAAAAGGAATAAATATAAAGATTTAATTAGTATACACTGACAGTGTAAAGTTTTTTTACACTGTCAACCAATCAGAAATTGACATATCATAACAAATCTTTTATTATTATCCTAACCATCTTATGTTTGTTTGGTGAGACCCACGATAATTTTTTCTTTTTTTTTCTCCTATTTTCTTTTCTGTCGAAATAAGAGAGAATGTCAAAATGGTATCTGCTATCCATTTTTCTTCTCCCTTGTTTGCTTTCCTTCTATTTTGTATCATTCCAAACAAAGTAAAAGGGGATAGTATGACACTAACATTAGTTTCTTTTTATCATTATATATAACAGGATTCACAACATCAAGTAGAGCTTGCTGCGGAAATGGGGGCCAATTTGCAGGGATAATTCCATGTGGGCCTACTTCCAGTATGTGCACAGACAGGTACAAGCACGTCTTCTGGGATCCTTACCATCCAAGCGAGGCTGCAAACCTAATCCTCGCCAAGCAGCTACTTGACGGAGACAGCAGATATATATCTCCTGTCAATCTTAGGCAACTCCGGGATCTTTAATTATTTGTTGTTTTCCTACCTCAATTTCTCTTACACAATTACACACTTTTATTTGTTGTCTATTATCAAACTATAGCTGTCCACATTGCCTTTTGGTGTTTCTGCAATTAATTAACGTGCATGTAATTTTACAATCCTGCTTTGCTTCCATTTCCTTTATTCAATGAACTTATTATGATTCTAAGTTTTATTTGCATTGACATGTACAATCGGTACTTCAAAGATTAGTGACTAGTTTCAAGTTGATATATATGGGGAGCATTTCATTATCTTGACCCTCTTGATGGTGAAAATTTTGTAGTAAATAATAATTGTTGGCAAGGTTTTAAATTGCGGATGCGGCCGCAATATCTCGATTGCGGTGGCCATCGAAACCGCATCCGTTCGTGATTGTGGAACGCATCGGCCACAATATGACCACATCGGATCGCAACAACCGCAACACAGCCATGACCGCAACCGTAATTTAAAACCTTTCTTGTAGGTATATATTAAGGAAGTAGATTTTTTCTACAACAAACTTCCGAGCCTTGGTAGTTTAAAAAGTCTAACCAATTAAACCAGTCTTTGAGTACATGATTACCTAATTATTTTTCTTTTATGAGATAAAACCGTCTATCTATTTTTTTTCTTGGCAACATGCACACAAGTGAAGGTCAAGGAAAAATTAATGACATCAATTGCAGAGTGTATGGTTGTGATAGGTGGGAATAGGTTAAGCAGTTGATCATTGGCTTATATAACATAGTATATTTTTTGTCTATACAGGTATAACTTGTTTAACAAATAAGTGGGATGTAAATTTCTTGAAGAACCTTTTTAACTATGTAAAATTTAAGCACTTAAAAAAGATATGGTTTAATTAATGAACTTTTAGGTTCGTACAAAGTGAGCAAGTTTTGGTCCCAATAAGTTTTAGAATTTTGTCTTAGTCCCCATCGTTAGTGCTCATCCGTTAAGTATTGACATGACATACGGTGTGCCACATCAGCATTGTGTCACGTAGGCTAATTTAATAATTTTTAATGCCATGCAGAATTGGTTAATGAAGTTCTTAGTCTATGCAAAGTAGACGAATTTTGAATTTTGTCCCTACACTTTTTTCATTAGTTTTAGTCCCAGCAAGTTCCAGAACTTTGGTTTTAGTTTTTATCTTTAGTACCTATTCGTTAAGTATTGATATGACTAACAGTAAGCCACGTCAGTACGGCAGATTACAAAGACTCATCATACACTAGGTAGAGAGTAGTTCACACTCACATATCCATGCAAATTCCAGGTACACAATACTTGATCTAATTCTTCTATTCAAATTTATTAACATGCTGTAATAGTGTATCTATAATAGATCCGGATCCTTGAATCTGTGACAAATCCATCATTAACCTGATATGATCTGTTTAATAAGAAGATTGAGATACAACATTTCAAAGAAAATTTGTTTAATTAAACGGGTCAATCTTCAAATTAACCTTGAAAAAGCCTTTCCAGACAAAAGATTGGCTGAGTGGGATTGATGGAGAATTTAAATTGGAAAGCATAACAATTTTATTTTTTTAGGTGATGGGTAATAGTACCAGTGATAGTAATAATTAATTCTCCACTAGTGGATAAGAATTATGCAAAGTCCCCATTCAATATTTTCATGGAGTGGAGGAATCATGTGGCTGCAGAAAAGGCCAAAAAGAAGAAAAGAGAGAAGTCTGAACTAAGGACTATTGAGATGGAAGGGAAGCAACATTGTCAGTGATAATGGGCGACCGAATAAGCATGAGCAGTGCAAGATTAGAGAAGAGAGAACCTGATAGCGATTGTGTTTTTGGGTCCTCCCATATGAGGGTGAGAAAGATTTCAACTTTCAAAGTTTCCAAGTTTTGGTTTCTGATTGATAGCGACCCATGATTCTTTGTCTTTTGCGGGGAGAAATTTTTCTCTACACCTTGTTTAGTTGTTTACATAATTTTTCTCTACACCTTGTAAACTAAAGTTAAACCTTTGTTTTTGTTCTAGACCTTAATTCAGCGTGTCACATTAGACCCGGCTAACTCCAGCTGGGTCGAACGGACCCATATAAAGGAAAACCTCTTCAACCATCTATTTTTTCTATTCATAAGACTCATACTCGAGATATTGTTTAAGGATAACCAAACTTTAGTTAGAGGTGTTCGAGGATCAATTTGGATGGATTTTGAGACAAAAAGTTATCCGATCCAAAAATTAAAACAATACACGGTTCGGTTCGACAAGGATTGCTTCTTTAAAAAAAATCCTATTAAATGCGGTATGGATTCATTTGGATGTTTCGGTTACCAGCAACATAATAATTTAAAAATAAGTCCAAATAACATTAATAAATATAACATACTAAAAATTAAATTTTACGAGCTAACAAGTATAAACTTTATGTTTGGAACATTAAAAATAGTATACAACTACGTTATATCAAATTAATAAGTATTAATAAGAAAAAAATCAACAAATAAAAAATCAATAATACAAAAAGTAGAATAAATATATATTAAATTTTATAAATGCGGTCTGGTTTGGTTTCAAATAAAGGATCGAAATCTGATCTCGTTCAATCGGTTTTCACAAAACAAGATCCAAAAAATCTAATAAATATTGGTTTTGTTCGGT
The DNA here is from genome assembly GCA_035048595.1 of Echinosophora koreensis. Classification (NCBI taxonomy): domain Eukaryota; kingdom Viridiplantae; phylum Streptophyta; class Magnoliopsida; order Fabales; family Fabaceae; genus Echinosophora; species Echinosophora koreensis. The sequence continues at coordinate 1,948,005 of JAPCYP010000069.1, forward strand.
TTTCAGATTTTTTTTATCGGCTTAAATGTGAACACCCCTAACTCCAGCCATTTGGACCAACAAGCATCGATAAGAGTCAAACATTTTTAATGATATAATAATTTATAATTATTTAATAGCGCAAAAAATTTATATCAACATACCAATTCAATTCAATTCTTAAATCATAGGATCGTTATACAATTAAAAAAAATATTATTTATTGACTTTTTTTTTTTTTACAAAAATATTATTTATTGACTTAGTTTATATAAATCTAATGAAATATAGTTTATGCAAACAAATTTTTTCATTTATTTCGAGTATTTAACACCCTCCGATCCTAACCTGTCCTGACCTTAATTAAACTAACTATGAAGACTTAGGGTCAGGGATAGACCCATAGATTCTGGCTAGTGGGGGCAAGATAATACACTATAAATATTTTTATAAATAAATCTATAAATGGATAAATTGTTATATGATGTAGTATGGATGATACTTTCCGGACTCTTTCTTTCTACAATCTTTTTATCTATTTTACTAATTCTAAATAAACTTAAAATTGAAATTGTAGTGCAAAAGTAGAAGTGTTATGTAGAGTAATGTTGTAGGACAATGGAAGTAAAAAATTTTTTAGTATAAGTAAAATAGAATTATTATAGAGTAATGGGGGCAACAACTTTTTTTTATTGGGGGCAAAATAAAAATTATTTAAGAGTTAATAAAAGAAAAAAAAAGTCGGTAGGGGTAGATGCCCGCAACCTCATACACCTGGGTCCGTCCCTGCTTAGGGTTCAATAAAAGGTTTTGCTAACCAGTGTTACCTAAAAGCATTAGTTAAGAATTCCAATAAAAGCAAATATTTTTTGAAAAATTAAATAGAACACACCTTCAAAATGTTGAATGCAATATTTTTCAATGATAAATTTCTTCTTTTGACTCCTTAATCACTACCCCTAGGATACTGGTTAGCATCCTACTTCGATAAAGTACACTTGGTATATATTTGGTCATATTTAAACTATGTTTCGGGTCGTTTAAAATCTAGTGTCCCACATTAGCAACAATGAGATGTAATAAGATCTTTTCACTTAAATCAATAAAACTTTATATGATAAGATAATATAATTATATTAATATTTATTTTGAAATAGATATTAGATTTTAGTTCCTCACTCTATAATTTAACAATATAGATGTTTAATATGATAAGGACTTAATTGCACTTTTCGTTCCTCACTTTCCATTCACGATCGGTCAACATGTAGTATGGACTGATTTTGCACAATTTGACAAATTAAAGGATTAAATGTGTAATTAATTTTTGAGGAACCAAAATTGCACAATTGAAAAAGTTGAGAGACGAAAAGTGCAATTAAGCCTATGATAATTAAAGGTAAAAAAAATAAAAAACAGATTATTACTCATATTTTTTTATCATAATATTCGAAATTAAAAATCACATTAGATAATAACTAATTTGAGTCAAGTTAGAAAGATTCATCAGAAAGAGGCAAAGCTTTCTCATTACATATTTTTTTCATTCGCAAGACTCGAATTTGAAATCTTATTTAGGAGGAATCGAGTTTCTTACCACTTGAATCACTAGACGTCAAATATTATTACTCATAATTTAGTTATGAATAATATATAAAATTATGTATTATGTCAAGTATCAAATCAACTTAGTTCTTAAGTATTTGAATTAAAGGGGCATGTTGTAGATAATTCAAATACCCTATTCTTTCGTGAGTTGTGTTCGGCCTAAGTTCTTGAGCTCCTAAGTTCTAACAATAAATGTGTCACAAAAAAAAGTTCTAACAATTATTACTGCAGTTATCTATCATTATTATTATTATTATTATTATATAAAACACAATAATCTCCAACCATGGTGCTGCCACGTGTCAAATATATATTGATTTCTGCATGTCTCCTGTTATACCAACGCGCTGTTGTCCACGCGCCTGACACAACATGCTGAATTTTGCTGGAAATTCGATGTCCAAGAAGGAGGGGAGGGGAGGGGGATCGATCACAGGTACCCCTAGCTGCATGCAAATAAGCCAACCACTACTATACCACAATGTGATTCAATGGTTTAATCAGTAACCCATTGACCCGTTACTTCAACTGAGTCGATAATCGGTTCAATTTTAATACCACTATGTGTTGCTATCATTTCTCTCTATATTTTTTTATATATAAAACACAACAACTTCAAATGGTCAATACACATGTGTCAAATTATTATCTTCCTGTTTTCCAAATTGCATATATCAACCAATGGGTCTCAAAGAAAACAGCCTGCATATGTTATGTGTTTACTCTATTCTCTCACTATCCTATTCCTTTTATCGATAATAAATTGTATCGTATTGGTTTTCCATTACAAATGAAGTCACATTAATTATGCTTTATGAATTTTGACATTTGTTTTTTATGAAATCCATATTAGTTAAATAAAATATTGAGCCTTGCTAACCAGCGTCCTAAAAGTATTAGTTAAGGAATCAAAAGATTAAAAATTTGTATTGAAAATTGTAACTTTTGAACTTTCAAAGTTTTAAATACACCACTTTCTAATACAAATTTTCTATTTCTAATTTCTTAACCAATGCCCTAAAGACACTGGTTATCATTTTCCTAAAACATTCTACGATACGCCCAATGATCACTTTTGATAACTCTATCCTCTTAAATGAATTTAATTTTAATATATCTTTTATATCATCATTTAATCTTATATTATTATGTTATTAAAAATATATAATTTTACAATTTTTATTGAAAAACTGCATATATAATAATATAAAGTTATTTAAATATATTAAAAAAATTACAATAAAAATACAAAATTTCATGTGAAATGTGCAACTAGGGATGACAATAGGTAGGGTCTAGGTAGGGTACTATAGTACCTGTCTCCATATCCATGTTTGAAAAAATTACCCGTACATGTGTGGGTAGCAACTTTAGTACCCTTACCCGTACCCTCTGGGAACCTAAGTACCAGTACGAGCACCCCATTACCCTATTTTGACTCTAAAAAACAAGAAATAACAAAAGAAATGTTGTAACAATTAAAAAAATGATTCAAATGTCTTTTAAATCTACTCATAAAACATTACAAATCAAAATATTTAAATAAATAAAAACATTCAAAATGGAATTATAGATGCAACTAGGTTTAGAAAATTAAGAATCTTTAGATTATTTTTGCTTTTAAAAATTTGTATTATAGTTAAAAATATATATATTAGTAATATAAATAAATAAATAAATAATAATTATAATATATATGCCGGCGGGTGCTATAGTACCTGTACAAGCATCCATGCTTATTCAAATATGTGGGTAATTACTGTATCCGGACCCTTACTCATCACGCGAGTAATTACCCTACCATCTTGGATAATTTTTGCGAGTATCCAATGGATAGGGTACAAATCATCATCCCTATGTGCAACATGTTAGTATGTGTATGTATATCAACATATGTCAGCCTATTAATATGTAAAAGTCATGAACCATAATGATAAATGTTATATATATTAACTTATTAGTATAAACAACAGTAGTTTTGATTCAATCGTATAATTTATCTGAATACGATAGCACCCCTGCGACAGCACGGGTACCATTCTAATCTATATCTATATCTATATCTATATAATATTCAAATCTCCATAAATATCACTATTCATGACAGGTGTCATCTTATTATGTGTCTACTGTTATAACAAAATGCTGCCAGCTTATTAATTTATTCTCTAACTAATCTCTAATAATAATTATTTCTCTCCTTTCATCTAACTTCACCAATTACACCACACCTAAAATTTCGTGTTCTCCCTCAATAAAAAAGGAGAAGTCATTTTCATGTTTTGTAAGAAGAAAACTAGAGTAAAGTCAATCCACTACCGTAAATAAAAATAGAATTCTTTTTATAAGTGGCGTTTGGTTCCAATAATATTTTATTTCTAGACAAACTAAATTCCTGAAAATCACATTTTCATGAATCTTTTTTTTTTTTACCTTTATACTTTAGAATAGAGTTTTCTTAATTTTTTAACTATCATTCACTAATTTTATTCCCGGATATTTTTTATGCATGTGAATAATTTTTTAAACTTTTACCAAATATAAGAAACTTTATTCTTGTGCCAACATTCTAAGAAATATGCATGTAGACATATTAAATTATTTTATGATAATTATATTTATTTTCATATTAATTAATTAAAGCAAAAAAGGAAAAAAGGGATCGTGGGTAGTACGGATACTTTCTAGTGAATAATAAAGTCCAATAAATAGAATGATGTATTCATGTAAATAATACTAGAGTTTTTGCCCGTGCACTGCACGGGATTACATCATTGTATAAGATATATAAAATTTGTAAGTTTTAAAAGATAAATATAAAATATAAAATATGTAATATAAAATATGTGTATAATAATACAAACTATAATAAATAGATAGTACAAAAATAATTTATTTTATTTCTATACATATTATCAATCTTTTTTTGTTTATCTAAAATATCTCATTTTTAAAGTTGTACAGAATAGAAACCCCTATATTTAAATGCCACTTTTTTTTATTTAAATGTTCAAATTCAATTTGTTTTATTGTTCAAATTCAGATTGTGACTATTTTCAATGTGTTGATTTTCTAAATTTATTTCTTTTAAAAATGTTTTGATTGATTTATTCCAACTTCCAAAAAACAATAAATGTAATTTAATTCTAACCTACCATAACATCCAATCAAATAATTTTTATTTTCTTATATTTTTTGTTTCTTTTCAATTCCAATACCACGTTCATTTTTATGTTTACTACCAATCTTTTTTGTTTCTATACAAAGATAATTTATTTTATTTCTATACTTACTATCAATATTTTTTTTGTTTATCTAAAATATGTCATTTTTAAAGCTGCACAGAACAAAAACCCCTATATTTAAATGTCTAAAATATCTTTTTTGTTTTAAATATTCAAATTCAAATTGTGTTATTGTTCATATTCAAATTGTGACTATTTTCAATGCATTGATTTTCTTAATTTATTTCTTTTAAAATGTTTTTATTGATTTATTCCAACTTTCAAAACACAATAAATCTAATTTAATTCCAACCTACCATGACATCCAATCAAATAATTTCTATTTTCTACTATTCTTTTTTGTTTCTTTTCAATTCCATACCACATTCATTTCTATGCTTACTTTTAATCTTTTTTGTTTCTATATAGAAATAATTTATTTTATTTCTATACTTACCACCAATCTTTTTTTTGTTTATCTAAAATATGTCATTTTTAAAGCTGCACAGAACAGAAACCACTTGTATTTAAATGTTTTAAATATCTTTTTTTATTTAAATGTTTAAATTCAAATTGTGACTATTTTCAATGCATTGATTTTCTTAATTTATTTCTTTTAAAATATTTTTATTGATTTATTCCAACTTCCAAAAAATAATAAATCTAATTTAATTCCAACCTACCATGAAATCCGATTAAATAATTTCTATTTTTTTTCAATTCCAATACCACATTTATTTCTAGTAGAGAAGCACATGGCTATCAATAACATGTTATTGGGAATTTATGAGTCTTTTAAAATTTGAATTAATGAGCCTTTTTAGATTCCAGATAAGAAGTTGTAGACATTAAGTCTTTCAAAATTTCAATTAATTTCAATTAATGAAGAAAAACCATTAAATCTTATTAAATTTATAATTCACTAATTGTATGATTTTCTTTTACTAAATATATTGATATTAATACTTTTTACTATTTTTATGTAATTTTATTGTTTTATTCAAAAGTCATCTCACTATAAAAACTAAATTACTGGCTCACCTTATGAAATTGTTACCCAGATTTCAACAATTATAATAATAATTTTTATAGCTGTGACTTTTTTCCAATTATACAAAAAATTAAATAAATAATTGATTTGCTTCTCTTCTTTTCCTATGACCATTTTTACTTTTTATAAAAAAATTTATCTATCAAATTTTTTTTGTTCTCTTTTAATTTTTTTTAATTAGTTTCTCCACTTTTCCCTTTAAAATCATTTTTAGAAAATATAATTTATTTATTTATCCTTTTTTAAGTCCATGTTAACCATCTTCTGGAAATATTTTAACCTAACGCACCTATTAAAAGAATAGTTACCCCCAATTAGTTGTGTGAGTAATTGACAAATTTTAAAGTATTTATTTTATCATATTAAAGAAGAAGAAATAACTCTTAAGAAATCTCAAAGCCAAAGATGCAAACAATATATTGTTCAAAGACCATGTTCACCAGCATCTTAAAAGACTTGATTATGTTATCAATTAAGAAAGAAAACTCAAACCATACAGATTCTAACAAATCCAAACAACAATGAATTACAAATTTCAAAAAATAACATAACAAACCAAGCTTTTCATTTCCATTGCCAATGCAAAGTAATTAAGCCTTTGTTACACTGCCTTTTTTTTCCCTCCTTGTGCAACACTGTATCAGTTTTTCTTCTATTTTTTGTTTCGTCCCCCCATGTTCATCTTGCTGGTTTAGAGGGCTGCAACTACTGCTGCTAACATGCCAAACAATCATAAAATGCAATTAGTTCATGATTACGGATAAAATGCTAGAAATGATTACATGAGAATATATAACATCACATAAAATAAAAAGGATAATCTATCAGTAAATATTTTACCTTAGACCCTTCCATAAGATCTGGTTATTTCCCCTGTAAATCACCAACCAGAAAGTTCTATGAAGAAGTAATTCAATAATTTTTTATATGTAATATCAAGATTTTAATGACATTTTCGAAACAATAATGACATTTTCGAAAATAACAAACAAAATAAATTCAAGAATAAAAAATCAAATAATAGATGTCATCCTCCAATATCATGACTTTTCATTTATGGGAGAAGTATTGGAATTATAATAATAGCAATTAACAAAATGTCTTGAAAACATTAAAAAATTTAAAAATCAAAATCTGAAATTGGAACAAAGCAAGCATTTAATATATATTGAAAATATTATAATTTAAAGTATCTAGACTATTTTTTTTAAAATAAAAATAGCTGCCATTCATGATAATTTAAAACGTTCTTGATATCTGTTTAAAAACAATAATGACATTTTCGAAAATAAAAAACCAAATAAATGCAAGAATAAAAAATCAAATAATAGATGTCATCCTCCAATATCATGACTTTAATTTATGGGAGAAGTATTGGAATTATAATAATAGCAATTAATAAAACATCTTGAAAACATCAAAAAATCTAAAATTCGAAATCTGAAATTAAAAAATAAAATTAAAATAATGCAATCATTAATGATACACTTACATATTCTAAGATATAAATTATTAAATATTTTAATTTTAATTCTAATAAATAATTAGTTGTCATCTACTAATACTGTTTATAAAGGAGTTGATAATTTCACCTCACTCATTAATAATGACAAAATAATTACCTTTTTATCTCCACCACAATCTTGCTAATCTTTTGCCTAAAATTATGATAATTTCATCCCATCCATTCATAAGGCATCCTTCAAACTTTGATGCTTTGGTTAATTAAAAGAAAATAAATTAGAATGAAAAATAACTGAAATAACTATAGAATCAAAGGTAATAGGTGGAGGTTTAGCCTATGAGTGATGAAGCAACCAATTTTTAACAAAAAAAAAAAAGTGATGAATACCTCCAAGGCGAACACCATTTCACTACTGTTGTTGACTCGTTGCTGATGTAAATTCCACTATCATGCTACCCTCTCTAATAAACTCTTCCCCTCTTTCTCCACATCTTAAACCTATGCACCGCAAGAAAATAAAAATAAGAAACCACAAAATCAAATCAATTCATATTATTCATAGTCTCTTTATATATCATGAAACTTATTATAAGATTTAGAACGAATGAATGATCAAAGAAGGAATGAACGATCAAAGAAGGAAGAAAAAAAATACGGAAAGTCAAGAGAAGCATTTAGATAATTACATTTACCATTTGTTAACATGTCATACTTGTAACAGACCAGACCTCTCCTCTGTTTGCTTCCAAACCTGTAGAACATGAAGAAAGTTGGGTTAGTCAATTCCTCCCCGCATATTGAAGACAGATGAGGTCCCCTTGCTAGTTCGTTGAAATGTTGAATGGGAAAAGAAAATATTGGGAGAGAGAGAGTGAGCGAGATATAGACAGAGTGAGAGAGAGACATAGAGCGAGTGAGAGAGAGAGATAAAGAGAGAGACAGATAAGAGAAGCAAGCATACCTTGTTCAGTAATACCTGTTTAGCTTTCTCTTCTTTCTTTCTTTTTATTCGAATAAAAAAAATAACCAACCAAAGAAAGAGGCTTTTGGATTTTGAAAAGGTGGGCTGAATTGAAATAGGGTTAAAATGATTTTCTCCTATTCTGAATGTATTAATGGGGCAATTGGATTTTGAAAATGTTTGAATTAGTTTTGGGAACAACCATTTATTTGAATGCCTCATTTAATTCAAACAGCTACCAAAGTCTTGAAACTCAGGTATTTCTAGCTATTTTCGATTTGTATATTTATTTTTTTATTTTTTGTATTTCTATTTCTATTTATTTAATTGTAAATAACTAAATCTGATTGTTGGTGTTTTTCAAAATGTGCATGAGACTCTTCCAACCATTAATACATAGAGAAGGAATATTTTGAAAATTGTAGTTAGCAATAAATTTCCTGCAACTCTTTTATTCTTTTATTGTTTTTTTACTTACTTTTAATTATTTTTTTATTGGAAGTTGGAACTCGTTTAAATAAAATATTAATTGCTAGCAATTGATTATTTACATTTTAAATATAAATAATGTAAAATTAAAAATATCATTTACACTAATACTGTTTATGGAAAGTCTTAAAAGATACTTATTGTAGAATTGTTGTAGGATTTAACATGATCATGACACGTGTCCAAACTTTTCTGAGAATGGGAAAAAAATTATATTTTAATATAGATTCAGTTTTCAATACAGTGAATATACATTCCGATAATCTATTCTTTCGTGAGTTGTGTCTGTGCTAAGTTCTAACAATTATTACTACAGTTTGTATTATGTCAAATATCAAATCAACTTTGTTCTATGTCTATCATTTACATGAATTCGGTTCAAAGTAAATAATAATCTTTGGGTCATGATAAACTCATCCATGAACATAGAATACGACGTGGGTCTAACTTTATGATTTCCCTTTGCTGCCATTCTCATGGCGCGTGCGTGCCTTGCCGTACCACCACCGACAACAACCGGTCTGTAGTAGACAGGTGTCTCTCCCCTGATACCCCACCACGCAGGAAGAGCAATACCGTCCGATCGCTATCAAAGGGAGGCGAGGACAGTGGACAGTGGTGTGTGTGTGTCCATTTAGGAGAAGGCACAGTGTTTTGTAAACTAATGGCTACAGTGAAGCGCAAAATCAGGTGGAAGATAAGGGTACGGAGGAGGAATCTGATGCGGACACGACGCGTCCGAAATCAGAGGGGAGACCCAATTATTGCTCCCCACGCTGCCCGACACTCATCATTCTGTCTCTATTCTCCCCCACCTACTACTCCATCAATTTCCCTCTCTCTCTCTCTCTGTCACACTCAGACTCACATTCTCATGCTCAATGAATGAATCTGCATTTTACTGAAAAATAAAATAGCGAAGAATTAAACATTAAAATTTATATTAAAAAAGATATATTTAATACGTTATAAATTTAAATGAAAATATTTGTTATTAAATCTTGCTAACAATTGTCCTAAGGATATTGATTAAAGGTTTCAATAAAAGTTTTCATTGAAAAATTAAATATAACACTTATCAAAGTATTTAATGCATCACTTCCTAATAAATACTTTCTTTTATTGATTCTTTAACCAATGTCCTTAGAGCACTGATTAGTATTCTTCAATAATAAAAATTAACAAATGCTAACCAGTTCTCATATGACTTTAGTTAAGGAATCAAATATAAAAAAAACTTTTGTTGAAAAATGATACATTCAACACATAAAAATTAAAAAATTATGATTTTCATTAATTTTTTTTTATATATTGATTCCTTAATCAATATGATTAAGATACTGGTTAGCCCAATGGAAAAAAAAAAGAAGACAAAGGTTAGCAAAATCTATAAAAAAAAATTATATTTGAATTTTATAACCGTTAAAAAAAAATCGCTTAGTTACCGAAGTTTGTTGGTTCAGATGTAAGGAGCTTTATTATTTATACTAAGGTGGTATTTGGAAGAGCTTATTTAAGCTCCTTTTGACTTATCTGATGACATAAGCTCTTATGCAGTATGTTTGGCAGAGCTTATAAAAGTAACTTATGCCATCCCATAAGGAGTTTTTGACTTATTTTCATAAGTCACTGGAACAAGCTTATGGAATTTTAACAAGTGCTTATGATCCTTCCGTATTTTTCCCCAAACGCGACCTAAGTCATCAAATCTCATCAGAACTTCTGGATGACCGCCCAACTAGTTGTTGTGTTGCACCTCATTTATCGAATATTTTTTAAAAGAAAGAGCTTGATTTTTTTTAACAAGATCTCTCTTTCTAGTCGTGTAATTAAAAAATAGTTTATATGAGAGTTTTGTCCCCTTAATCAGAATTAATTGAAATTTAACATAATTTTCGAATTGATTTTTTCTTTTTTTTTAACAAAAACAATTCCGCTTTGCTACTTTCAAAGTTTGGCGTTGCCTGTCATGTTACCGAAACAAAACAAGACACTCTTCTTCTTGGGCGCACGTTTTGGAAAATCATGGAAATCATATGGAAGTCCGCAGCAATGGCCCCCACTCAATCTATTACTATACAGAGACAATAATTTTCTAGGTACTGCAGCATAAATTAATCAAAGTTAGGTTTGGAATTCTCTGCCGATTTAGCAACTAAGAACAGTGAGATATAATATCAAAACAAAATTTGTTTAATGTTTATTTATTATATTGGTAATGCATTTTTACATGTGCGCAATGGAACATTTCTATAAATGAGTTGAAATATGTTTGCCTAACTAGAGGAAATAAATTGGAAGCTTAAAGGCATGGATGTGATATTATCCTAAAAATTTATTTATGATAAATACAAAGAGCAAATTAAACTTCGATGCAAGGACATGGCCTAACAACCTACGGCCTACGGGCTCCACGTCAAAGTACTTTGGATAAGGAAAGAATACCAGAAAGCAGATAGGCATATAGAGTTACATTATTTCCAACACTTGATTAAAATATAATATTTAGATAAAAGAAATTATTTAGACTTTTGTTTTATTTCCATCCCATTTTTCTCACTTTATATTTTTTTCTCGCTCCAGAACAGCTTTATCTCTCACATGGATGCTATATATTAAGTTGAATATGAGTAAGGGTGTGTACAAATCAGCTTATTTGAGTTTTTCAGAAAAGTTTATGAAAATATACTTACGTAATTTTTTTTTCTCAGGATATTATCCATACTTAATTACTGATAGTAATCCTTCGAGATGTTAGACGACATTTAAGGATTGATCTTTCCAAACCAGACATATGTAAATAATTTATGAAAATAGTTTATGATTTTCATATAAGTTTATTGTAATAAACTTATCAAATAAGCTTATAAAAATAAGTCATATTTAGCTTATTTGAAGGGAAAAAAAAAGTTATCAAATGAGAACTTAATTAAGTTGCTTACCCGAATATATATATATATATACACCAACATGTGGTTGGTCCAAGTGATAAAAGACTTGGACATCATAAACAAGTAGGGATGTCAATTTTACCCGTACCCGTGGATAAAATCCGTAACGGATACGGGGCGGGGGGACTTAATGGATACCCGTGGGTAAATTAAACGGGTATTTTCTATACCCGTTTGTTAATGGGGCGGGGGCAGGTATTGAGGTACCCGTACCCGCGGATACCCGTACCCGGTTATTAAATTACAAAAACACCCCACTTTTATATACATGAATAACTGATACCTAATAACCTAAATCATTCTGCGCCGTTTCTCCTTGCCTATCTCACTTCTTCATCTCACTTCCGTGGTTCCGTCCTCCGCCGCTCATCTCATCCCTTCTGGTCAAGCTCCATTTCGAGTTGGTCACGACCCCATCGCAGGCTCGCAGCTCCTTCTCTTCAATCTGTTATGCATCTCAGTTGCCGTTCGCCCTTGCTCCAGCTCGTCGTCCGTCCTTACTCCAGCTCGCTGTTTCCGGTCATCTTCTCTAGTTCGCCAAGTCTGTTTCCGGTCATCTTCTCCAGTTCGCGCAAGACTTCGTAGTTCTTTCTTCCCTCCCAAATCAAATCGCAGAAATCAACTTGAAAGTTGAATCGCTTCTTCAATTAATTAGCTTCATCTTCTGATTTTTTGTCCTGAAATTTGTGCGAATCGGCTTGATGAAGTCACCATTCTTCTATTCTTCTTAGATTTTGAAGTCCCCATAAGTAGATCAGCTTGATTTTTTCTGAGATTTGTGCGAATTAGTCACCATGTTGTATCAGATCTGAGTTATTTGGCAACTATCCGTGGATATCCGTTATATCCGTGGGTATCCGCAAAACCCGTTTAAAAACCCGTCTATCGGGTACCCGGTCGGGTAACGGGCGGGGACGGGTAGAGTTTTCACCCAACGGGGCGGGGGGCGGGTGAGTGCTACCCGTGCCCGCCCCGCCCCGTTGACATCCCTATAAACAAGTGGTCAGGGGTTCGTCTCCTGACTATTGTGTATGGAGAAAATATGGTTAGGGTGGGACAACCCACCTTGTGTACCTAACAAGCAGTGCCGGCCCTTGGGTGAAGCCACCCAAGCAAGGGCTTTAGGCCTCAAAATTTTTTTACTTACTGGATCATAGTTACTATATAATTTAGTAGTTTTTTTTTTTGGAAATTTTTTTACTTACTAGTAATAGTTGTTATATAGTAATTTACTATAAAGTAATCCTGGTGGAGACACTCTAATTAAGAGATTGCGAAAACCAAGGGTTAATTCTCTACTCTAAGTAACCGATTGAGGATTAATCACATAGTTGGTCAAAAGGGCCGAAACTTGTGGAATATCCCGAGATGCCACTGAAAAGCCAAAGGCCCTAACTACAAAAGAATATAGCAATTTAATAAATGATTTTATATCAAAAAAATTTTGAAAGATAAACTTTAAATAAAAATATCATAATTTTAATAAAATATTCTTATTAACTTTAAAAATGCCTCAGTTTAGAAATCGCTTTAAGCCTAAATATATATTGAGTCGACTTTGCTAACAGGTTTTCCGACGGAGATTAATCACTGCTAACAGTGGTGGATATTTTATATTTATAACATGGTTTGCATAAAAAGAAGTGTATCCATATGTCATTTGAATGCATTGCTTATTTAGATAAAAATCTAACAGCAACACACTGTTGAATTTTTTGTAAGATTTACTAAATTATACGAGTTCACTCTTTACTTGATGGGACTGGTTAAACTCCACTCAATAAAGATTGCAGGATGTTAAAAAAAAAATGTTAATTAGTGTTCTTATAGCATTAATTAAGAAATTAATATTTAAATTTTTTTTATTGAATAACGCAACTTTTCAATTTTTAAAGTATCAAATAAATCATTTTTGAATAGAAATTTTCAATCTTTGTTTCATTAATCAATATCCGGATGATACTTATTCGCATTTATCTTAAACTTATGTTGCCGACTTTACTATTTTAATTCTATAGATAGATCGTAATATTGTTTTGTATGCATCCTGATTCTTGATGTCCCAAAACCACCCAAAATTAATATTAGAAAGGGGAAAAAAATAAAAAAATAAATAAAGAAAGAAAGAAGGACAGTGGTTGCAAGAAGGTAAAGAGTTGAGGTGTTGTTTATGCAGCAGAGGCAGCAGTCCTATTAGCCGACCCAAGCAGAGTCTAATTTCTGGAGCCGTCTGAAATTCAAATGTCCTGTGCTTCACACAACACTCTGTAAAAGCCTGACCCTCATCCCACTCTCTCTCTCTCTCCCTGCCTCCCCTCTTCTCTTCTCATATAACCCTCAGAACCCTGTCTCTGTTCCACCCCACACCACACCACAGAATACAGATATTCTCTCTCTCTCTCTCTCTCTCTTGTTCCCCATAAAACCATCCCTCCCCAGTCCACTCTCCCCTCATCACACACTCTCATTCATTCCCTTCTTCCCATTATAACATAACATTTCCACTATTCACAACAAACCATTAACTTTCACTCTCTCTCAACATTTTCAACAAACCACCAAACCAAATGCCCTCTATGGATTCCAGCAACGCAACCAAGTCCGTTCAGAACCCTTCTTCTGCTGCAGCTCCTCCGCCACCACCAGAACAAGAGCACCTCCCGTGCCCACGCTGCGACTCCACCAACACCAAGTTCTGCTACTACAACAACTACAACTACTCTCAGCCCCGTCACTTCTGCAAGTCCTGCCGCCGTTACTGGACCCACGGCGGCACCCTCCGCGACATCCCCGTCGGCGGTGGCAGCCGCAAAAACGCCAAACGCTCCCGAACTCACCACCACCACGGTGCTGCCTCCGCCTCCGCCACCTCTTCTTCCTCTTCCACCATGACCTCAGCGTCCCCATTGATGGTGCATAACCAAGTAGGGTCTGGGTCCATGCAGTTTCTGGATGGTGATCATGTCAAACAGAACAACGTGAATGTGAGTGCGTGTGGTGGGAGTTTCACTTCGTTGCTGAACAACACTGCTACTCAAGGTTCTGCTGCTACTTCTGGGTTTCTGGCTCTTGGTGGGTATGGTCATCATGGGTTTGAAGATATGGGGTTTGGGATTGGGAGGGTGGGTTGGACTTTCCCTGGTGGAATGGTGGAAGGTGCGAACATTGGTGGTGGTGGCGGCGTTGCGGCTTCTGGCGGCGGTTCGTGGCAGTTGGAAGGCGGCGAAGGTGGGTTTGTGGGTGGAGACTGTTTCTCTTGGCCCGGACTTGCTATTTCAACACCAGGATATGGTCTTAAATGAAACCCTTTTTTTTTTTCTTTTTTTTCCTTTCTTTTTTTGGTTATTTTGAATTTTCTTTTTTGGTCACTTAAGGGTGGGTGCTTTTGATGGTTTCAGTTTAGTGTTAGTTGTTATTACTGGCATGGGTGTGTAAGGGAATTATGGTATATCATCATCTGTGAATTTAGAAGTAGAAGGACAAGTATGAGTTAATTTTTATGGTTTTAAATGTTATGGTTTGATTTGCTGTTTTGAGTTTTCTTGTTCTGTGTATGTTACTGGCTTTTACAGCTTCTTTTCAGAGACTAAGCTGTGTGATAATTTTTATTTGGTTAAAGTAAGTGACATGAATTCTCTATTTGGTTTTTATACATAAAAAATTATTAAAATGGTCCCTATAGGTACAAAAAGTCTCCATTTAGTCCCTATATATTATCCGTTTGGTCCTTATACGAGCAAAAAACTATTAAGTCAGTCTCTGACATTTTGTACGACAAGGATTAAATGAAATTTTTTTGTACATATAGAGATCATTTTAATAATTTTTTATATATAGGGATCAAATCACGTATAGGGACCAAAGTATTATTTTAACATTTTTATTTTATTAGTGACTGACAAATGACTTGTGTTTTATTCTTAAGAGTAAAGACCTAAAGTGGTCCCTCAAATTTTTCAAGTAGGACAGTTTGGTCCTTGAAAAAAATAAAGGATAATTTGGTCCCCCATATTTAAAACGGGAGACAATTTGGTTCTTACGGAGGGACCAGAATGTCCCCCGTTATGAAATTTGGGGGACCAAATTGTCCCCCATTTTAAAATTTGGGGGACCAAACTGTCCTTTATTTTTTTTAGGGATCAAACTGTCCTACTTGAAAAATTTGAGGGATCACTTTGGGTCTTCACTCTATTCTTAATTCTTAATATCTGTTTGTTTGAAGTTTGAACAGCGCTTGAATTAATACTTGACTCCACCAAAGTTGTAAAAGCACAGCCATTGCTAGAAGTATATAAGGAAACACGTTAAATAATAAAGAATGTTGCGAATTTAACGTGAGTGTTAGAAGTTTCAAAATGCTAAATAATGAGTTAGTTATGTAGAAACTATATAAATTGGAAAACCTATGGGAGCATTGTCCTATGTTTCTGAGTGTGTTGAAATCACTTTTGTTTGTCGTTCTTGGTCCCATGTTGGCGCCCCCTGATTTGTAACAAAGAAAAGGAAAGGAGCAGCAGTTTCTGACCCATTTTGTTCTTGTATTGTTTGTAGACTACGCAAATGAAATAATTTAGAGGAAGAAAGAATAATATATATAGTTAATATTTGTATTCAATTGAGCCTTTTATAAAGTTGATAAGCGTTGTTGTCTGGTGGCTAAAATTTGAATTTCTTTCTTTTTGTGGTACATAAAAATCGCAGTTCCCTGTGGTGATTTGTTTAACTTCTCTATCCTCTTTTCAACGACATGCTGGGGGAGAATGGAAATGGGGGATGAACCAAGGATGTATATGAACCGGGAGCCTGTTGCATCCTTCACTGCCTTTGCGGATTGTCTATTTTGAGCAATTTGTTTCAAACTTATTAACTTCCAATTATATTATAGTCAAAGTAACCAATTTTCTACCATCTTTCTGAAATTAGCAGGAAACAATTCAAGCAAACGTCACGTTAAAGAGCTTATTAGGAAATATTGTCTTGATATCGTTATTGTTACTACTAACTAAGATTCACACTAGGATTCACACTCATAACTAGGGTCATGTATAGGAATTTTGGAGCTTTTTACGAAATTTTTAAAGAGACTTAATATTATATAAATTATCAATTCTAATATTAATTTTCTAACATTTTTGAGTTGCGAAATCATTTATTAAAGTTTTATAATAAACTAATTTTAACATTTCACTCAATAGAATCTGAAGATGAAGAGAAAAAGAGAAAAAAAAATGAGAGCCAAAAAAATTTGAAGTAAAAATATAAATTTTTTTATAACATATATGTATATTTGGAAATATAAAAAAGTAATTAAATCTTAACTAATTACCTCCAATGGCTATTTTGTCATTTTGCATGGTTGCATTCCCATTTCCCAATTGTTAATTATGCGGATTACCTCCGATCACACAATTAACTATATATGACACTGTACACGGAAGAGTAATAAAGGGCATAAAGTCGGAATCTTGAATGTTAAAATATACTACCTTCGGTCTTTATTATAAGCAAAAAAGTCTCAAACTTTTTAGTCCAATATATAAGCAAATTTTATGACGTTTCTCCAACTTCATGACGTTATTCCCAATATACCCTACATTTAATACGAATTTTGTTTTTTCAATTACTCCTTTTATTCCAAAAAACACAAGCTTAATAAATAAGATGAAGGATAATTTAGGTAACAAACTTAATTTTTTAAATAAAATTAACAATATTAAATGAGATTAACTAGCTACTTTAATATGTGTTTTATTTAATTTTTGCTTATAATAGAGACCGGAGGGAGTAACTAATAATACGTCTTTCGGATTGCACTTCTTGTGATTGATTTTGGACGATCTTAATAATGCATGCATTGCACGTGAAATTAGGTCTTATTATTTAACCACTTGCCAAATCAATTATCATAGGTTTTTTTTATATATATAAAGTAATAAAAAATTAAGGCCTAAGACAATGGCCTTAATGGCCTTGCACCCTATACGGCCCTGCTTATAATGCCCATTGGTTGTGGGAAACGCTTAGTTTTTCGACGACAGCTATTATGGGTGCATATGGCAAATCACATGTTCGAAGCTTTAATACTTCCCTAATCCCTATTGATACTAAGTTACACCCTCAAGTAGCCACTATTTGCACTTCAAGAGGTGATAAATCTTGGCAGCAGTCTAGGGAACTCATCACTTGGCCTGTGAAGGTCCGGCATGTGTTCTTTAGCTGTGATTAAAGAAAATAAAATGAGGAAGAGGTGAGTTATGAGGGATTACATAATAGAATAAATACTGTTCAACCAGGAACAATAAAATAATCTGAGAAGAGTCTGGTCTCGAGGGAGGGTTTTTTGTGGATATAGCTTGACATAATAGGTGTATTCTGCTCCTACGTATCCCACGTGAGAATCAAAGCAAACATAGTTATGAAATAATGCCGAGGTACTACTCGGCTTCTAGTGTATGAAGAAGAAGATCTCTCCCTGAGGTCTACGCCTCATATATATAGATGGCGTGGTTGTTAATAACATTAGTGAGTAATTAAGAATGTCATCAATATGGGTGGTTACAAAACTGTTGCAGGATAAATCGGCCTTGATTTTCGTTGTCTTGTCGGCTAGCCTGAAATGGACCTAGTCCATCAAGCTCCGATTTGTGCTTGGGCCGAGGTCTGATCCATGCAGCAACGCCATCGTTAACTCGACCCTTCGATAAAGATCTTGGCGTCATCATTTGGACTCGGAGTTAACTGGGCGAACACTTATCGGTCCATGTTGGAACAAATATGATGCCTGATACAATTTATATATAATCAACCTTGATCACAATCAACTAAATTTGTACAGTGACATATATAACATTGTGACTAGAGCTCAATATTAAACAAATCAAACTTAGTAACCCAAATATCACAACTATTCTTCTCATACCGCTTGGAAACCTAAGAAGATCCACAATTAGGCGTTACGCCATCTCTGAAGCATAATAATTTTCCAATATAATCTTTATTGGATGTTATGTATACTTACTCCAGTGCATAATCATTTACCAATATAATCACTACTAGGTGTCCACAGTATGCAACCATTTCTAGTATAATCGCTACTAGTCATTATATATCATTGTCTCTGATGCATAACTATTTTTTGTATATATAATTGCTACTAGGCATTACGTAGAGTTGTCCCTGGTCAGTAACCATTTTCAATATAATCGCTACTGGGCATTATGTATCGTCATCTCCATTGCATAATCATTTTCAATATAATTACTATTGGACATAATAATATTCCAATACATTTTCCTCAAAAACTTCATATTTCATAGAACTATAGAACATTATATAAAGATATCATGTTTTTGTGATTTCTAGAATATGAAATGTTAAGTGAGTGACACAACCATTTTTAAGTCATCTCATATATACATATATATAACATCAAGCAAATTATGTTCATCTAGTCACAATGCATACTAACTGTATCTATTCACACAAAATGTAGTACAACTCCGAGCACAGATAGGTACTCGTGTAAACCTAGTATACTACTTGTTTCAGAATGACCTGCCTTTCTCTTCACTTGAGAGTCCTTATATAGCCTGGGGTATCGTCTGGCACGTGATTCTCTCCCCTCGTCTTATTGCTCTTAAAGTCGTGTAAATGCGGGTTCTTAAACGTTGTGCCCATGATAAAAAGGTGCTGGTAAACTTGAATGTTCTAGCATTAACTCGGTCGCTTAGATATGCTAGTTATTCTTGGCCGAGTTGGATCGAGGTTTCCTTGGTCCGCATCCGTTCCGTATGTCTAGCTCTGCTTACTGAGTTGGGAAATAGTTGGGCCGAGGATGTCAGAACATCTCCCTTGTCCTTTCGACTATGAGATGTGCGTCCCAACTTTATTCGCTTAGTTCGAAGACAATTGGGCCGAGGACATCTCGGTCCATGTTGGAACAATATCCATCAATTACACATGAAACAAAACATTCATAGGTTAGTTATAGCATGACCTAATGACCTCTCTCTAGTTACTTATTTCCTATCTTAGTATCACTTTACAGAAAATTCGCTTATAAGTCTATATTTTTACCCAAAATCCAGTGGCACAAGAGCTAAAACCTAGCTTCTTTAGTAGCTAAATATGCTCAAACTTGTATAGCTCAATCTTTCATTTTTAGGATATGTTTGATTTGCTATAATTCAAGGGAGAACACAGAACAAGACAACTTGTTCTATGTTTGTTTCAAAAATGCATATGGGACAACACAAGAAGATAGATAAGGGACAGAACAAAAGTGTAAAACTTTGTTACTCAGACAATCGAAGGACAAAAGTTGTCCCGAGTACCATAAAAAGGAAATGACAAAATTATCCTTCCCATCCTCCCTCTCCCACCTACGCAACTCTCCCACTCCACGAAACCCACTACATGCTTTCATTACTGTATGCTCCACTACGTGCTTCTAAAGGCTGCTTTCAAATTTGATTACTGAGTATTGCGGTATTGCCATTTGAATTTGAATATCTGTCTAGTACGTAAGCTTACCAAACAACGTACAGTACAAAATTGCTTATGTTGTGCATCGACTAACAAACATCATACAACACAAAAGTTGTGTTGTGACTCAACTACTTATCCTGTATTGTCCTGTATTGTTCTTCCTGTTTTGTACTTATATGTGACTCAAACGGACCCTTAAGAGGTTAAACACATCAACTTCCACAATAATTCCTTTAAGAAATACAAGGGGACTAGGTGCTATCGATATCTACAACCCAATAAATCTCGCTTTATGTACATTTCATAATCAAGTTTCGAATTTAAAGTCAACAAAGAGGTAATGTGGATTACAAACCAAAGTTGCGACCCAAGTATGACCCAATTTCGTTTTCTTGTCCAGTATGAAACCTAGTCGTTTTTTGTGAAACCTTTCTCCTTGTTCTTCGTCATGGACGACGTGCAGCGAGCGATGAACGAGGACGAGGATTGTGAATGAGAGTCGTGACCCTAAGCGAGCGGCTCAAACCAAATCGACTTACCTCACTTTCAAGCACCCACTTGACCAGAGATAAAGATCCTTCTTCGTTTAGCAGTTGGGAACAAAGAGTAATCTGATTCCTTGGACGTAGTCCATCATTCGGTCCTTCTGAAGCTATACAAAGGGATGGTGACCCTAGGCTTCCACGTCGATATGGTGAGCGCGACCTTGAGGTCGGGGGACCTGGATTTTACATTTGTGCCCATTGTATCTTGATGTTTGATTTTGTTTCTTTGCATATCAATGGTTTTTTAGTGTTTGTTTTTGTTTCTTTCTATACCAGTAATGTGAGTTGCGAACCAAAGTCGTTACCCAAGCATGACTCGTTTTCGTTTTCTTCTCCAATATGAAACCTTTGCTTTTTTTTTTTTGTCAAACCCTTCCACTTTCATAGAATTCTTGAAGGAACTTGCTCCCGTTCATCGTCCTTCACCATCTTTTGCAATGAGAACTTTGTTGCTGCTATGGAGTCATCTTGTTAGTGTTTTTATTCATTCTTTTCAGTCTCCATAGGTCTCAAATAAAGGTAATAATCATTCCCTATATTCTTCTTACTTCTCCTTTGAGTTTTCTTGGAATAAAGATTGATTTCGGGTGTCTCCCATTGTCGTTTTCATGCCGTGGTGAAGAAGCATTCAAACGAAATTGCCGAACAGCCATTCTCCTCTTTTTCACGTGCTGTGAAATCTAATTTCATGTATGGGGGAGAGAGTGTTTATTCTATATGGGATTTGAGAGAGAATTGAGATGGTCAGGGGTTTTTGCATAATTCCTCTTGGTGCTTCTATGCTTACTTTGATTGATTGATGAATTCTTGTATGAACAAAAGTGTATTTGTGGTGTTTGTGATTATAATATGTCATATTCATTACAGGAGCAATGAACCTTAATAATGAACAAAGGGATTCCATTGTGTGAATATGTGTGAATATGCTCTAATGATGGTTGATATGAGTGTATGTTATAGTGTTGTTTTGGCATATTTATTGTTGACGGTGATATGATTTGTTATTGGCTATTTTGATTAAGCCATGAATATCGATGTTATTTAAGCCTTAAGTTATAAGAATATAGTTTTAGGTTAATGAAAATTCATAAATATGAAGATAGATATGAGGAGCCGTAAATGATCCAAAGGATTAATTCAAGAACACATAGGCTTTGATCTTGAGTGTTAAGTTACTCAATAAGATAAATGATAACATTAGCCTAAATGCTATGGCAACTTGACATGATATAGAAATTTTAAAATATTCTTAGACAATTTAGAATACTTATTTTTGATCTTATCTTATAGGTTTTTAAATAAAGTTAGTTAAGAGACATTATCTTGTAAATTTTAAATAAGAAGAGTTAGTGAAAGAATCTGATTTCGATGATAGCTAATAAATCTAAGTTATTAATCTTAATAAAGATATTGAGGTTTAGATTTTTCAGATTGAGTTAATGATCTAAATGAGGATGTTAACAACAATAGTTAAGATAGATTGTCATTAGCGATGTAGCTAATAATAACTTGTAATGGGACTTACGATTGTATGCATTTTACCTCGTTGCTGCGATGATGATGATGATGGTTGATTGCCTTATTTGTTAATATTGATTTGTTGTTGATGCCTTGATAATGATATATTATATCGATGTTGTTGTTATCCTCGTTGAGGAATGTTGTTGTTGATCAATGTTAATGATTGCTAATGTTGGTTAAGACGATAACGATGAGTTATCATCCGTTGATGCTGTTAAACTTTGATGCTTATTGGTCAAAGTTGTTAAACCATGATTAATGGTGTTGATGGAGGTGGTTTTTAATGGTTAATTGTTTGTTAGCATACATGCATTCATGCATGAAGTTGTTAGTTGGGGGAAGTTACGATGACAGGGGAGTTCACCCGATTGTATGGCGAACTTGCAGTTTGCAACGATCCATCCGAGAGTTAGGTAGGTCATGGCCCTCCGTGGTGATGCATCTGAGAGTAAGGTGCATCAGCTACCCAA
Organism: Echinosophora koreensis; assembly: GCA_035048595.1. Classification (NCBI taxonomy): domain Eukaryota; kingdom Viridiplantae; phylum Streptophyta; class Magnoliopsida; order Fabales; family Fabaceae; genus Echinosophora; species Echinosophora koreensis. The sequence goes on from JAPCYP010000069.1 coordinate 1,970,756, forward strand.
AGGGTTCACCTATGGTTCGGTGGACTGCCGGTGTTGATGCTTGTTGGCCAATGTGGATTTGGAACTCAAAAAACGTCTTCCTAAGTTAGTAATGGATCCACATTGCATATGGAGTAGTTGGAGATTGGTTATGTAATTGCATAGTGATGCATCATATTCGAGTCATGTTATGATCTTGTGTGTGTTTATGTATGTATGTTGGATAATATGCTAAGGGTATGTAATTGTGTATGCACACTGTCTTGGTTACTGGCTCTGTTTTCGTATGGTTTGAACATGATCTCTTACACATGCAACATTTTGTGACAGAGAAGGAGTAATCTACAATAATATACGTGTAGTGGAGGGATGTCTTCTATGGAGTGTCGTGATATAGCGGTTGGAGACAGCCGGATTGCACATCATCTTAGTGCTTTATGTTTTCAGTTTTGAAACTTGGTTATTTATATTGTATAGGAATTGTAGAGCTCTCATATATGTGACATCTAGTCAGGGGATTAATTTACTATCATTATGTTTCCATACAAACTTCATGATTGTTTATAATGTTTTTATTTACTTCTTTAATTAAATTTGAGTTTTATGATGTGATGCTCTCAACTATGTTTTGTGACACAGGTTTTCAAGATTCCACGTTTTCATTCCACAAAAACATAAATTTTTTTATCTATTATTTATATAATACATGTTTCAGGGTAGAGGGTGTCACAGAGCATGCCAATTTTCTAAACTAATATGTTCATAATGACCAAACAGAGATTATGCATGCACCAAATTAAACCAATAAGCTAAAATGAAGAGTTTTCAAAGAAAGAGAACCTAGTTATGAAGCAAAAGACTTGAGCATTTGAGGAGTGAGTAGGGAGTAAATAAGTTTCATAAAAAATAAATAAAAATGTTTCAAAATATTTTCCTCAATAAGACATAAAGAGAAATAGAACTCACGAAGGAAACTAATATTGCAGAGAACAAATAAGGAACCAAAGAATAAAGAACCTGCAATGGAGAACATTAATAGAGAACAAGTAAAAAGAACAAGAGCAACTTACTGGAGATGGACAACAGCGAGGAGAAAACAGAGAAAACCCCAATACTTATAGAACCTGGCAAAGAACCAAAATTAGGAACCGAATCTTATTTAGGGGTTCAAATTAAAAAAAATGTAAAATGTGGAAATTTCAAATGTTAGATGCCAATATTGAAGAGTTAAGCAAGAAAGGCGAGGAACCACTGAGATTACCTTTGAGACACCCCGTTGTGCCCCAGTGTTTTATTAGTTTAAAGCCTTCTTAATTAATTCCTTAATCGCTCGCCTAACGTGAAAAGAAGTAAATATTAAAACTCCTTTAATAATCATATAACTTCTGCAAATTAAACACGCCAACGTTGTAATATATAAATACACACATGTTTATTTATTACATTACCAAAACACTGTTGAGGGTATCCTCTCAATAGGATCCCTCACAGGCATAAACTTAACTAAAAGTCATACTTAGCGGAAACATATAAAAATACTTCTTAGACACACTGGCCATACTATCTATACTCTAATCACCATGGATCACAGCTCGACCTCCTGCCTCTGGTTCATAAGGAGTTCCATCCAACCCCTCCTCATTCAGCTCCGCTACAGGGTCTTCTTATACGATCCCATAATAAAATAAAATACCATACACATAAAGCATATAGGGGATAAGAAACATTTCTATCATCATAAGAGCGGAAAAGAGTCATAGTATATAACATAATAAAAGTCACAGACAATCAACATATATAACTAGCAAATCATCCTCGAAATTAAGATATCATCCTCTACCCTCAAGCTCACGCAACTAAACCTTTATGATAACATAACTATCTCTATTCCCTTCACATTCATCAATAGTCCATGGCAGTCTGATGCAAAGAACTCAATATAGCACACTTCTATCTTTTGATAGGATAAGACTCGGCATAGTGCACTTCTATCTTTCGATAAGATAGGATCCGGTATAGTACTCTTCTATCTTTGATAAGATAGGATTCAGTATAGTGCTCTTCTATCTTTTGATAAAATAGGGTTCAGATTAGTGCTCTTTTATCGTTTGATAGGTTAGAATTCGATATAGTGCACTTCTATCTCAATAGGATCCCTCACAGGCATAAACTTAACTAAAAGTCATACTTAGCGGAAACATATAAAAAGACTTCTTAGACACACTGGCCATACTATCTATATACTCTAATCACCATGGATCACAGCTCGACCTCCTGCCTCTGGTTCATAAGGAGTTCCATCCAACTCCTCCTCATTCAGCTCCACCACAGGGTTTTCTTGTACGATCCCATAATAAAATAATATACCATACACAAAATATATAGGGGATAAGAAACATTTCTATCATCATAAGAGCGGAAAAGAGTCATAGTATATAACATAATAAAGTCATAGACAATCAACATATATAACTAGCAAATCATCCTCGAAATTAAGATATCATCCTCTACCCTCAAGCTCACGCAACTAAACCTTTATGATAACATAACTGTCTCTATTCCCTTCACATTCGTCAATAGTCCATGGCAGTCTGATGCAAAGAACTCAGTATAGTACACTTCTATCTTTTGATAGGATAAGACTCGGCATAGTGCACTTCTATCTTTCGATAAGATAGGATCCGGTATAGTTCTCTTCTATCTTTGATAAGATAGGATTCAGTATAGTGCTCTTCTATCTTTTGATAAGATAGGGTTCGGTTTAGTGCTCTTCTATCTTTTGATAGGTTAGAACTCGATATAGTTCCCTTCTATCTCAATAGGATCCCTCACAGGCATAAACTTAACTAAAAGTCATACTTAGCGGAAACATATAAAAATACTTCTTAGACACACTGGCCATACTATCTATATACTCTAATCACCATGGATCACAGCTCGACCTCCTGCCTCTGGTTCATAAGGAGTTCCATCCAACCCCTCCTCATGCAGCTCCGCTACAGGGTCTTCTTATACGATCCCATAATAAAATAAAATACCATACACATAAAGCATATAGGGGATAAGAAACATTTCTATCATCATAAGAGCGGAAAAGAGTCATAGTATATAACATAATAAAAGTCACAGACAATCAACATATATAACTAGCAAATCATCCTCGAAATTAAGATATCATCCTCTACCCTCAAGCTCACGCAACTAAACCTTTATGATAACATAACTATCTCTATTCCCTTCACATTCATCAATAGTCCATGGCAGTCTGATGCAAAGAACTCAATATAGCACACTTCTATCTTTTGATAGGATAAGACTCGGCATAGTGCACTTCTATCTTTCGATAAGATAGGATCCGGTATAGTACTCTTCTATCTTTGATAAGATAGGATTCAGTATAGTGCTCTTCTATCTTTTGATAAAATAGGGTTCAGTTTAGTGCTCTTTTATCATTTGATAGGTTAGAATTCGATATAGTGCACTTCTATCTCAATAGGATCCCTCACAGGCATAAACTTAACTAAAAGTCATACTTAGCGGAAACATATAAAAATACTTCTTAGACACACTGGCCATACTATCTATATACTCTAATCACCATGGATCACAGCTCGACCTCCTGCCTCTGGTTCATAAGGAGTTCCATCCAACTCCTCCTCATTCAGCTCCACCACAGGGTTTTCTTGTACGATCCCATAATAAAATAATATACCATACACAAAATATATAGGGGATAAGAAACATTTCTATCATCATAAGAGCGGAAAAGAGTCATAGTATATAACATAATAAAGTCACAGACAATCAACATATATAACTAGCAAATCATCCTCGAAATTAAGATATCATCCTCTACCCTCAAGCTCACGCAACTAAACCTTTATGATAACATAACTGTCTCTATTCCCTTCACATTCGTCAATAGTCCATGGCAGTCTGATGCAAAGAACTCAGTATAGTACACTTCTATCTTTTGATAGGATAAGACTCGGCATAGTGCACTTCTATCTTTCGATAAGATAGGATCCGGTATAGTTCTCTTCTATCTTTGATAAGATAGGATTCAGTATAGTGCTCTTCTATCTTTTGATAAGATAGGGTTCGGTTTAGTGCTCTTCTATCTTTTGATAGGTTAGAACTCGATATAGTTCCCTTCTATCTCAATAGGATCCCTCACAGGCATAAACTTAACTAAAAGTCATACTTAGCGGAAACATATAAAAATACTTCTTAGACACACTGGCCATACTATCTATATACTCTAATCACCATGGATCACAGCTCGACCTCCTGCCTCTGGTTCATAAGGAGTTCCATCCAACTCCTCCTCATTCAGCTCAGCCATAGGGTCTTCTTGTACGATCCCATAATAAAATAAAATAAAATAAAATACCATACACAGAAAGCATATAGGGGATAAGAAACATTTCTATGATCATAAGAGCGGAAAAAGAGTCATAGTATATAACATAATAAAAGTCACAGACAATCAACATATATAACTAGCAAATCATCCTCGAAATTAAGATATCATCCTCTACTCTCATCCTCACGCAACTAAACCTTTATGATAACATAACTGTCTCTATTCCCTTCACATTCGTCAATAGTCCATGATAGTCTGATGCAAAGAACTCAGTATATTACACTTCTATCTAGTGCTCTTCTATCTTTGATAAGATAGGATCCAGTATAGTGCTCTTCTATCTTTTGATAAGATAGGGTTCGGTTTAGTGCTCTTCTATCTTTTGATAGGATAGAAATCGATATAGTGCACTTCTATCTTTTGATAGGGTAAATCAGATCAACGCGTCATAGACTGAAAAAGTATATGCATCAAAGCCTCTATATGAATCTCACTATCTCGCATCAATAACAACCTAGTACCTCAAGCTCCCCATCATAGCCTCAACTCGCATTCTAGATCACACCTAATCCATTAAATAATTTAATTGAGCTAGGCACCTCTAAGACACATTCAATTCATTCTCTCACACAAACAAATATCTCTCGAACAACATATATCTTCACTTAAAATCAACTAAGCATAGTAATAAAAACCAGGCAGATCATGCATAACACAGACAATCATAAATATTCAAATACCACAAAATATCATATAAGCAATTCAATACTAATAATAAATTCAATTCAACCTCAGATAAGATAAAATCATCCTAACGTCGATAAACCTACAATCCCCAAATCACCATTGGTTTTACAGAAAAGGATTCCAATGTGATTTTGGCCTTGTCGATTACTCAACTACTAGTAGGGTTTAGGTCGCCCTACGCAGTTATTATAGAATATACTACTTATCATTTCCGACGGTAGATTGGTTCTTTCCCCCACCTGAGTTAGCACCGAAATCCTGAATTCGACGTTCCTCGCTATCACACCACAGCTTAACAGTTTCACCTTGAACCAAACAACATAACTATAATTAATCAAACAAACCTAACTATACCCACTTTATGCTAGATTCGGCCATTCAATTCAAATTAGGGCTAGGATCATTTTCTCATTCTAATCTTTTGGGTACTAACTACTTAGGTCTTAGATAACTAGGATAAATTGCTATAAGTTGAAAATATGGAATACAATTCATCCAACCACTTAGGGTAGGGTTTCGGCCTCAAATATAAAAATAGGTTAGGAAATTTCTTTGATTCAAGATCTTAGATTTAGAACCTACACATTTTAGATAGTTGATATAAATCATGACTTAATTAAAGATTGAAGAAAACTTATTTTGTCCATATGAACATCAATTCGGTCATGCATATAAAATAGGGAAGGAAAATGTTTTTGATTACATACTCTTGGATAATAAAAGTAGAGATCATAACTAGATCATAGAAATTGGTTTCACATTAAAATGATTTTTCTACAATTTTCTAGAAATATTAGAGGTTCTAGATCTAGAAATGGAAAACTCATGAAATAGGAAGAAAATGAAGATTGATGGATTATTTAATGAAGCTAAAATGATTAGGAAGAGATTCCTCACCTTGGAATGAAGGGAAATGAAAGAGAAATGATCAAGCTTGGAGGTTTCCTTCAAGAACAACAATGGAGTTTTTGTGATTTTTGTGAAGAAAAGTCTTAGAATGAAAATGAAGAAGAAGAAGTGAGTGAAATGGGAGGGGCTGCGGTTTGGGGGGTATTTATAGGGTATATCTTAGGCTTTGTTTGGTATTTAGGAATAGAATTAATGAGTTTTGTGAATATTTAATTAACATAAGCTTAACCATAGTTAATAGTTAACTTAACTAGGGTTATGTTACTAACTAGGGTTAAAATTCATGTGGCTCATAATCAATGTAGGTTGATTGATTTTGGTCCACATCTAATGAGTCATCCATGACTCATCGATCCAATCCATTAGCGGTTCCCAGAAATCCCGTACGCAGCTCCGTCATTTACCCGATTTCGATTTTTTGAGAGGAAAATGATGAAACGAAAGCAAAATGAAATAGGTATGGTTTAGTATATATTGCTGCACGAAATTGGGGAGATGTGGGAGGTTTAAAACCACGTAAAATGAGTGGTTAAAAGTGCGTAGATGTGTCTTGTTAATAACCGCGAAAGCTTGGGGGTATTTTAGTCATTTTACCTAAAAGTCATGATTACTAGCATTCAATGCTCATAAATGCTTGGTGACTCATCCTCCAGGAGTCATCATGTGTGACTCGTTGTCCCAATCTCTTGACGGGTTTCTGCAGTTTCGTTTTCGACTCCGTCGGTTTCCCGATTTGGGTTTCTGTCTGTTTTTCGATCGAAAATTTACAAACTAACCAGATTCGTTGGAAATATGATTTAATCATAAAACATTTCGTTCACGAGTCGAAATTAGGTTTTCTGATCATTTAAAATCTTACTGTCAGTGAAAACACCGACTGTTTTCCGTCCGAACTTTTACCAAAATTCGTCCGAATAAACATAATATTTTATTTCTGATCATAAATTTGGAAAGTCGGATTCCTCACGGACATAATATAAAAAATCTATAAATTTTAAGTTTCGGGTCAAATTAGGGTTTTCTACCGGTATAAAATTATACTGTCAGTAAAAACGCAGATCGGGCTCCGTCTGAATTTTCAACCCAAATTTTTACCGTAACCTTCTACCATAAGAGAGACTATGAATATGATTTTATTTTATTAAAAATCACTTCCTAACTCTTAGATTAAAATATAATTAATTATATTTTAACCGATTAAACAGCGTAATTAAAAATCAGGCTGTTACAACCTTCAAGAACAGAAAACCCCAAAAATGGAGCCCTAATCGCTCACTGTGAAATCGGAGTTATGGTGGAGCAAAGGAGAAGGAAGTGGGAGAGGAAGAAAGGTGTTAAGTTGAGCGTAGAGGGATTGATGGTTGGTTTTTTGAATCCATCGTCTTCCGCTTCGAAACCTTCGAAATGGGAATCGGTGTGAGCGAGAGCGAGAGCGAAATGGGAGAGGAAGAGACCTGAGTTGAAGAAGAAAGGTTTGCCTGTGCAGAGAGTGAGGTAGGGGGAAGGGAAAGGGAGAGACCGAGAGACAGACAAGGGAGAGAGTGGGGGCTGAGAAGTGTGACACCCTTCTACCCCGCATGTTAAAAGCCATTTAATTTAAAACAATTAAAGGAAAAACATATAATTATTGAATAAAATAAACAATTGTCCATGGGTAGAAAAGTCACACATGAACTGTTTACAACGCGAAAAATAAAATGAGTTTAAAACAATAAAAACATAACAAACCAATAAAAATATCCGAACCCCGATGTCACCTTCAGAGCTGGTATAACCATTCCGGGATAAACACCCACGGAATCACAAACGGAAAACTACATAACACGACTAGCCCTTACTATGAGTGGCGGCTCCTCAGAGTCACTCCTCTCCGGGCAGCACGTCAACCTCTACAATGTGCCAATCAGGCCAAACACAAACAACAAACATATATAGGGAGTAAGAATCGTATAAATATATTAGCATGGAGACATGCAGTAAAGTAAACAGCAAGCATAGCAGCATCACATCAAGCATCAATATCATCATTATGCTATGCAGTGCAATGCAGTCCTACTCCGCTAAACCATCAATGCATGTGGATCCACTAAACTCGGGATGAACGACTTCGGAGTTAAATATCCACATTGAGAATCTACTCAATGCCGGAGAATCTACTCCTTGGATAGCCAACGCATCAAACCAACGAATGCCTCGTCACGGGGGCGCTAGGAGAATCTACTCCAACCGTGGATGGCCAGATCGCCGTACTCTAGGACGATCTCCCCTATGCCGAACATCCCTAATCAACAACTCCGATGCTATATGTATGCAACACAACAACAACGGCAACACCACCTCCATAACTCCAACGGAAACAACCGAAGATAACAGCGGAATCAATCGCAACAACTTCCCTCGCAGAATCTACCTGAGGACTTAAGCGGAATCAACCGCAGTACCTGGGCAAACTCTCGGCCACCAAGGTACACAGCAACATCAACACCTTTAAACCCAAACCATGGGGTCAAGGCTTCCTTGGCCAAAAAGCGCCAAGACACAGCTCATCAGTTTGCGGCACCCAAAAGGGCATCGACTTAACACCTCACCAACTCATGATATTTAATTATTTTTAGTATTATCAACCGGATTGTCTAATCAATTAATCATCATTGGGGAATGGGGTTTAAAACCCCTTAAGTCCTTTAATTCGGTTCTGTCTCAGTGGGTTAAGCACGGTCGTGCTCGTAACCCAGCACGGTCGTGCTTAAGTACGTGAGAGTGAAGCATGGTCGAGCTTCTTATTGAGCACGGTCGTGCTCTTTGTCCTGCACGGTCGTGCTAAATAGCGCGGCCATTCACCCATAATTCAACTGGGAGCACGGTCGTGCTCATCGTGCGACAGTGCTGTTCTGGGCAGGAACAGTAACTAGGTTTTTCCCAAATTCAAGAACTAAATCTATTAATCATCCTACATCGATTATCAAACGTTTTAGGCATTAAAACTCATCGTACAAACAGCATCAACTACAATATTGGCATCAACCCAAACATCATATTCATCTCAACAATTAACCAACAACGTCATGCTCATATTCAACATAAATTCATCATCAACAATATGAAGTATTTAACATACAATCATACAACAGTCAGAACATACATCAAGAACATAGCCACGTCATAAATCAGTATATCACATAACAACGGGGTTATGGGGAACCCCTTATTTTACACTATCCCCAAACCTATGTAAATACTACCCTTCTCCCCATACCTGGATTGAAGGTAGCTCTAACGACGTCCCAAACAACGAACCGGTTCCTCCCCTTACAGCGACTCACACCGAAACGAACCTTGGATCAACAGAATACCAAAGGTTAGTTCCCTATTCACAATAATGGAAAAAGGAACTTAGACAAGGAAGAAACGTTACCTATGCAACAACACAGCTATGCTAGCGGTCTCCCAAGGCCTCCAACTCTCACTAAAACTAATCAAAATGAAGGAAGAAGGAAGAAAGCTTGTTCTGGCCGCACTCTCAGGCTGCCGCACTCACCAAATAGGGTTACACATTAAAACCTCTTATTCTATTCACGTATATAACTTTCGGACCTAAGCACGGTCGTGCTCACTATTGAGCACGGTCGTGCTCCACTTGACGTCACCGAGACGCGGTCCATGCATTGAGCACGGGCGTGCTCACTGTTGAGCACAGTCGTGCTCCACTTAAAATCAGAAACACGCTCCTGATTTTAAGTACGGGCGTGCTGGCTAATGAGCACGGGCGTGCTCATGTACCAGAAAGGGACTTTTAGCCAAAAATCTCACTATGCCCTCAACCGATAAATCCAACTTAACCAAAACCAGTTTAATTAAAAATATTCCGAAAAACAGGGTGTTACAATTCCACCCCCCTTATAAAACTTTCGTCCTCGAAATTTACACGTACCTCAAGGGAAAAGATGCGGGTATGCTTCCATCATCTTGCTCTCCAGCTCCCAGGTAGCACTTTCCTCAGTCGCCCCACTCCAAACCACTTTGACCAAAGGAATTTCCTTGCCTCTTAGCTGCTTCACCCTCCTATCCTCGACTCGAAGAGGTATCACCTCAAACGTCAGGTTCTCTTTTAACTGTATAGCGTCGGGTACTATCACGTGACTAGGGTCATGAATATACTTCCTGAGTTGTGACGCATGAAAAACATTGTGGAGGTTTGACAAGAACGGGGGTAGGGCTATCTGGTAGGCGACTTCGCCGACTCTTTTGAGGATTTGGTAAGGACCAATGAACCTCGGAGTAAGTTTCCTCGCCTTCATCTCTCTACCAACCCCAGTCGTCAGGGTAACTCTCAAGAATACATGATCGCCTTCCTGGAATTCGAGCGCCTTCCTCCTTTTATCATGATAGCTCTTCTGCCTACTCTGTGCAACTCTCATCTTTTCCTGAACCAACCTAATCTTTTCTGTTGTTTCCTGGACTATTTCTGGCCCTAGCACCACACTATCACAAGGTTCACTTCAACACAAGGGTGTCCTACATCTCCTCCCATACAAAGCCTCATAAGGTGCCATCCCAATGCTGGAATGGAAGCTGTTGTTGTAGGTGAATTCTATCAGGGGCAAAAACTTGTCCCAACTTCTTGACTGTTCTAACACACAAGCTCTTAACAAGTCCTCTAAGAACTGCATGGTCCGCTCAGACTGCCCATCAGTCTGTGGGTGATAAGCTGAACTAAGCCTAAGCTTTGTCCCTAACGCCTCTTGCAAACTACTCCAAAACCTAGAGGTAAACCTCGGGTCTCTATCTGAAACTATGCTAGAGGGTACACCATGAAGCCTAACTATCTCCTTGATGTACAACTTTGCCAACTTGTCTAAAGGATACTCCATGTTCATCGGAATGAAATGGATAGACTTTGTCAGTCTATCCACAACAACCCAAATTGCCTCAAAACCAGCTGGAGTCCTAGGGAGTCCAGACACAAAATCCATGGAGATACTATCCCATTTCCATTCTGGGATACACAGGGGTTGCAACTTACCCGAAGGCCTTTGATGCTCGATCTTAGCCTTCTGACAAACTAGGCACGCATAAACAAACTCTGCTTCGTCCTTTTTTATCCTAGGCCACCAAAACATTCTCTTAAGGTCCTGATACATCTTAGTGGCACCTGGGTGCACACTCAGTCCACTCCTATGACCTTCTTCTAAGATCAACTTCCTAAGCTCAGGAACATCTGGCACACAAACTCTATCCTTGAACCTCAAGATGCCATCACCGCCATCCTTAAAACTTAGGTCTCTACCCTGAGCGAGCAACTCTCGCTGGTCTAAGAGATACTTATCTAACTTCTGACCCACTCTAATCTGATCCATCAAACTGTTGGTAACCTTCAAGGTACCAAGCCTAATACTCTTAGGGGTAAACTCACAAGCTAGACTAAGGCTCTAAACTCCTCAATCAGATCCATCTCCTTAACCATCAAAGCGGAGATATGCAGGGTTTTTATACTCAAGGCATCGGCCACCACATTGGCCTTTCCTGGGTGATAGGTCAGCTCGAAGTCATAATCCTTTAGAAACTCCATCCACCTACGCTGCCTCATATTCAACTCTTTTTTATCAAAGAGGTACTTCAAACTCTTATGATCACTAAAGACCTCAAACCTTGCCCCATACACGTAATGCCTCCAGATTTTTAAGGCAAATACCACAGCTCCTAACTCTAGGTCATGGGTAGGGTAGTTCTTCTCATGAGTTTTCATCTGCCTAGAAGCATAAGCGACGACCTTACCATTCTGCATCAACACACCACCTAACCCTTTCTTAGAAGCATCACAGTAAACTACGAAGAGTCCGCTAGGATCTGGCAAAACTAACACTGGTGCTGATGTCAACCTATTCTTAAGGGTTTGGAAACTCTCTTCACACTTAGAGTCCCACACAAACAACTGTCCCTTTTTGGTGAGACTGGTTAAGGGTAATGCTATCTTAGAGAAACCTTCTATAAACCGCCTATAGTACCCGGCTAACCCCAAAAAACTCCTAATCTCAGTCACAGACTTTGGCGCTTCCCACTGGAGCACCGTCTCTACTTTAGCTGGGTCCGCTGCTATGCCACCCTTAGAGATGACATGTCCTAAGAAGCTCACTTCCTCTAACCAGAACTCACACTTAGACAACTTAGCATACAATTGCTTTTCCTTAAGGGTCTGTAAGACAACCCTCAGGTGTTCCTCATGTTCCTCCTTACTCTTGGAGTATACTAAGATGTCATCTATAAACACCACCACAAACTTATCCAGGTAAGGGTAAAAGGTCTTGTTCATGTAGTCCATGAAGACCGCAGGAGCATTGGTCACACCAAAGGGCATAACCAAGTACTCATAGTGACCATATCGCGTCCTAAACACTGTCTTCGGGATGTCCTCAGACTTAACCCGAATCTGATGGTATCCTGACCTCAAATCTATCTTTGAAAAGACGCAAGCGCCCATCAACTGGTCCATAAGATCATCAATCCTAGGGAGGGGATACCGATTCTTTATGGTCACCTTGTTGAGCTGTCGAAAGTCGACACACAACCTCTTGCTACCATCCATCTTCTTCACCAACAACACAGGTGCTCCCCACGGAGACACACTCGGCCTAATGAACTGCTTCTTCATCAGGTCCTCTAATTGTTCTTTCAACTTAGCTAGCTCTAGAGGAGACATTCTATAGGGTGCTATGGAGATTGGCCCGGTGCCAGGCACTAAGTCTATGGTAAACTCAGCATCTCTCTTTGGGGGTAAGTTATAAACATCTCCCGAAAACACTTTAGGAAACTCTCGCACAACAGGCATGCTGACGACATCAGGAGGGCTGCTCTCTACATCCAGGGAAGCTAACATCATGTATACTTGGGCTTCGTCTCTCATCGAAGCTTGTACTTGGTTGGCAGAGAGAAGGTCTGGATTCTTAGACTCCTTTGGAGTTCCAAAAACCAGGGTTTTATCAAAACAATTCAGAAGGACATGGTTGGAAGATAACCAGTCCATACCCAAAATAATGTCCAGGTCTTTCAAAGGTAAGCATACAAGATCGGCAACAAAATTTTTATCATTTATAACAATATGACAGTTCTTGCATGTATAAGAAGTGGAAACAGGTTTATTTGTAGGTGTAGAAACCAACAAATCAAACTCAAGGAAAGTAACAGGCAATTTAAGACTCTTGACCCCATCATGCGATATAAATGAGTGAGTAGCACCCGAATCATACAATACAGTCAATTGAGTTCCATTAATTAAACACGTACCTTGGATCAAGTCATCAGACTCGGAGGCTTAAGCTCCACTAAGAGTAAAGACTCTCCCAGTGGTCTTCAGTCTGTTGGCCTGGGACTTCTGATTCTTGCTAGCGCTGGGAGGCTCTGCCTTAGCTCCATCACACTCTCGGCTGATGTGGCCTGGCTTGCCCCACTTGAAACAAATGACCTGTGTTTCCTTGCACTGGGACGAATAGTGGTCCTGTGCTCCACACTTCCCACACCTCATAGCTCTAGGGGCATCAGAAAACCCACCCCTGAAGCTACTTTGCTGAAACTGGGGCTTCCTGCCGCTCTGCTTGAAATCCTTGCCCGTAGGGGTATACCGCTGCTTGCCCTTATCCCTCTGATCAGTCCTCCTGCCGCTCTGATTGTTCGGTCCTCTGGAACTGGCAGCTCTGAACTGACTAGCATCCTCGTAAATCCGACACTTGTTGACTAGAATCGGATAGACTCAGATCTCCTGATAACTGATGGCCTTTTTGATCTCAGGCCGGAGTCCCGCTTCAAACTTCACACACTTGGAGCGATCGTCCGTCTCATGCTGGTAAGGAGTGTAGTACCTAGCCAGCTCCTCAAACTTAGCTGCATAGTCACCGACTGACAGCGACCCCTGCCTCAAGGACAAGAATTCCATCTCTTTCTTGTCCCTGATATCTGCTGGAAAATACTTCTCCAGAAACCTCTGCCTGAACACAGCCCAAGTCACCGCTGTGCCCTCTGCCTGCATCCTCTGCCTGTAGTTATCCCACCAGTGCTCCGCCTCTTCAGTCAACATGAAGGTGGCGAAGATGAGCTTCTGCTGATCATTGCAGTCCATCGCACGGAAGATCTTCTCTGTCTCCCTCAGCCACAGCAATGCTCCCTCTGGGTCGTACGCTCCCTTGAACGACGGAGGGTTGTTCCTCTGGAACTTATCCAGTCCCTGGAACTCAGCTGGCCCACCATTGTTAGGTTTGACCTGTCCGATAGCATTGGCCAGAAGTGCCAATGCGTCAGCAATCGCCTGATCGTTGCGTCCTCTACCGGCCATTAGTTCCTGTACATGCCCAAAACAATCTTTAATACAGAAACTTAGCGAGTAAAAGCTACAGGCAACTAACTTAAAGCATCATTATCTATACCAAGTATAGACAATCCAAACAAGAGTCACACAACAGACTCACAACAGACTCATACCACGTCCGAACAAGGTCGAACTGCTCTGATACCACTAAATGTGACACCCTTCTACCCCGCATGTCAAAAGCCATTTAATGTAAAACAATTAAAGGAAAAAACATATAATTATTGAATAAAATAAACAATTGTCCATAGGTAGAAAAGTCCCACATGAACCGTTTACAACGCGGAAAATAAAATGAGTTTAAAACAATAAAAACTTAACAAACCAATAAAAATATCCGAACCCGATGTCACATACAGAGCTGGTATAACCATTCTGGGATAAACACCCACGGAATCACAAACGGAAAACTACATAACACGACTAGCCTTACTATGAGTGGCGGCTCCTCAGAGTCACTCCTCTCCGGGCTGCCCGTCATCCTCTGCAATGTGCCAATCAGGCCAAACACAAACAACAAACATATATAGGGAGTAAGAATCGTATAAACATATTAGCATGGAGACAGGCAGTAAAGTAAACAGCAAGCATCGCAGCATCACATCAAGCATCAATATCATCATTATGCTATGCAATGCAATGCAGTCCTACTCCGCTAAACCATCAATGCATGTGGATCCACTAAACTCGGGATGAACGACTTCGGAGTTAAATATCCACATTGAGAATCTACTCAACACCGGAGAATCTACTCCTTGGATAGCCAACACATCAAACCAATGAATGCCTCGTCACGGGGGGCTCGGAGAATCTACTCCAACCGTGGATGGCCAGATCGCCGTACTCTAGGATGATCTCCCCTATGTCGAACATCCCTAATCAACAACTCCGATGCTATGCGTATGCAACACAACAACAACGGGAACACCACCTCCATAACTCCAACGGAAACGACCGAAGATAACAGCGGAATCAACCGCAACAACTTGCCTCGCGGAATCTACCTGAGGACTTAAGCGGAATCAACCGCAGTACCTGGGCAAACTCTCGGCCACCAAGGTACACAGCAACATCAACACCTTTAAACCCAAACCATGGGGTAAAGGCTTCCTTGGCCAAAAAGCGCCAAGGCACAGCTCATCAGTTTGCGGCACCCAAAAGGGCATCGACTTAACACCTCACCAACTCATGATCTTTAATTATTTTTAGTATTATCAACCGGATTGTCTAATCAATTAATCATCATTGGGGAATGGGGTTTAAAACCCCTTAAGTCCTTTAATTCGGTTCTGTCTCAGTGCGTTGAGCACGGTCGTGCTCGTAACCCAGCACGGTCGTGCTTAAGTACGTGAGGGGCGTGTTCCCCTTTAAGTGAAGCACGATCGTGCTTCTTATTGAGCACGGTCGTGCTCAGCAGCACAGTCGTGCTCTTTGTCCTGCACGGCCGTGCTAAACAGCGCGGCCATTCACCCAGAATTCAAATGGGAGCACGGTCGTGCTCATCGCGCGACAGTGCTGTTCTGGGCAGGAACAGTAACCATGTTTTTCCCAAATTCAAGAACTAAATCTACTAATCATCCTACATCGATTATCAAACGTTTTAGGCATTAAAACTCATCGTACAAACAGCATCAACTACAATATTGGCATCAACCCAAACATCATATTCATCTCAACAATTAACCAACAATGTCATGCTCATATTCAACATAAATTCATCATCAACAATATGAAGTATTTAACATACAATCATACAACAGTCAGAACATACATCAAGAACATAGCCACGTCATAAATCAGTATATCACATAACAACGGGGTTATGGGGAACTCCTTATTTTACACTAGGCCCAAACCTATGTAAATACTACCCTTTTCCCCATACCTGGATTGAAGGTAGCTCTAACGACGTCCCAAACAACGAACCGGTTCCTCCCCTTACAGCGACTCACACCGAAACGAACCTTGGATCAACAGAATACCAAAGGTTAGTTCCCTATTCACAATAATGGAAAAAGGAACTTAGACAGGGAAGAAACGTTACCTATCCAACAACACAGCTATGCTAGCGGTCTCCCAAGGCCTCCAACTCTCACCAAAACTGATCAAAATGAAGGAAGAAGGAAGAAAGCTTGTTTTGGCCGCACTCTCAGGCTGCTGCACTCACCAAATAGGGTTACACATTAAACCCTCGAATTCTGTTCACGTATATAACGTTCGGACTTGAGCACGGTCGTGCTCACTATTGAGCACGGTCGTGCTCCACTTGACATCACCGAGACGCGGTCCATGCATTGAGCACGGGCATGCTCACTGTTGAGCACGGTCGTTCTCAACTTAAAATCAGAAACACGCTCCTGATTTTAAGTACGAGCATGCTGGCTAATGAGCACGGGCGTGCTCATGTACCAGAAAGGGACTTTTTGCCAAAAATCCCACTATGCCCTCAACCGATAAATCCAACTTAACCAAAACCAGTTTAATTAAAAATATTCCGAAAAACAGGGTGTTACAAGAAGTGAGAGCAATGAGGAGAAATGCAGGAGGATGGGAATTGTGTGCTTATTTAGGGTTTAATTCGGTCACTATATTGTCCATTTGAAAAAATTTATTATTTAGAGACTGAATTAGCGATCAATTTGGTTGCAACCATAAAAATCAGTCGCTAAATAATTTCTTTAATTAATTTTTAAACTTCATAGTTTACAGACCGATTTTGCGACAATTTGGTTTGCGACCGATTTGATCG
The DNA here is from genome assembly GCA_035048595.1 of Echinosophora koreensis. NCBI lineage: Eukaryota > Viridiplantae > Streptophyta > Magnoliopsida > Fabales > Fabaceae > Echinosophora > Echinosophora koreensis. The sequence continues at coordinate 1,987,862 of JAPCYP010000069.1, forward strand.
GTCACTAAATGCATTTTAACAATCATTTTCAAAAAACAACTTTTCGGTCGCTATTTGACCTTTTTCTAGTAGTGTAAAAATTAGAAGTTCAAATATAAATAAGATTGACATTAAAATTTCATGCAAGCCATTAAGCTTTAGATAGCACTCAATAAGTTGACATTATTGTAAATGTACTTAGCTATATTTTCATTTCAAAATTATCTTTCAGGACTCGAGAGTCACTGTAAGTCAAAATTTTTATTAACTCTTGATAAGGGTTGGTCGAGTGGTAAGCATCTCGATCGCATAAGGTAGAGAACGCCAGTTCGAGTCCTAGTGGCATACACTCTAGTTTGGAAGTTGCGAAAACCAAAAGTTAATTCCCTACTCTAAGCAGCCGATCGATGATTGGTCTCATAGTTGATCCAAAGGACCGAAGCTTGTGGGATACCCAAGATGACACTGAATAACCAAAAGCTCTAATTACGGTGGTTCATAAAAAAATTTAATGACTCTTTGATTCATAAAAAAATTTGATGTTCCAATATGTATTGACTCTTTGATTTTTAATGATATGAATTAGTTTGATTGCGTCAAAAAAAAAAATTAGATAACACTTGGTAACACTAGTGCAAAATATGCATTTAACATCGAGGTTTTAACATCGGTTTTAACAAAACCGATGTGAAAAGGGAGGCGGTGGCATTTTTGAAATTAAACTGAAATCTTTTAACATCGGTTACCACCAAAACCGATGTTATAAAATATTTAACATCAGTTTTTATAAAAACCGATGTGCAAAAGTAAAACAAAAAACAATTTTTTTTATCAGAATAAGATTAGACATCGGTTTTGTAATAACCGATGTGGAATATTAATTTTAGACATCGGTTTTTTGATAACCGATGTGGAAAAGGGAAACAAAAAACAAAAAAATTAATCAGCCATAAAATTACACATCGGTTGTATTATAACCGATGTGGAAGATTGACAAAAAAATGAATTTTTTAAGCAGCAAAATTTTTAACATCGGTTTTTGCTGTTAACCGATGTGGAAATATGTATAACACATCGGTTTTGTGTATAACCGATGTGTATTGTGATTTTGTTTTCTTTTATTCATCCCTCCATTTCCCTTTCTTGCGCGCTACCCCAATATTTTCTCTATTGTATGTGCGCTCCGTAACCCTCACACCCTCACACCTCCGTTCTTGCTCGCTCCGCCGCGTCCTTCGCTGTCACCTCAGCCTCGAAGCCCCTCCGCTTGCTCCTCTGCTTCATGCCGTGACCTTGTAGCCTCCGCTTGCTCCGCCGTTTCCTGTAGCCTCGAAGCCCACTTTCTGACGCTTGCTCCACTAGCTCCGCTGCTTGCTCCGCCGCTTAGTCATCTCAGGTAATGCCTCTTATACCATGTTTCTAAGGAAGGATTAAAATGTGGTGCTCTGATGATGGTCAAATGCCTGGAAACTTGTCCTGCTTTCTGGCTCATGGCAGTGTGTTATCTGTTTTTGGTTATTGTGGGTTGAGGTGGTTTATTTTAAAATTCCAGCAAAAGTTTGATTTAGAAGTTTGGAGTTCTGTCTCGTTTATGGGTGGTGCTGTTTCTGGTTTTATTAGGGGTGATGCAGGTTCTATATGGCTTTCTGTGTTGGTCTGTGCACTACACAGTGTAGTTTTTGGTTTTCTAGCATGCAGGCGTTATAGCAACATTTAGTTTTTGGTTTTAGTTTTTGGTTCCAGCACTCATGAAGGCAACAAGCTATGAAGGTTGCAACTCTTGTTTTGGTTACAATTTTAAGAGTATGTAAGTCAGTAAAAGGTGCATATAGTATAACTTGGGGATTCAAGAGGGAACAATGATTCTAGATGGGGGGAAGATTAGAGTTATAGTTCAACCTTATAGCAACATTTAGTGCGTTTGGTTGATACAATACCCAATCTTACTGGTTTTGTTTCTCATTTATTGTTGGTTGTCTCCAGTGTGTGAGAAGGTGGAAAGCAAGGGAAGAATGGGCTGTGTTTTTCAATGTGTTTGCATGTGCCTGTGTATGTTCCTTTGTTATTTCTTTTCACTAGTTTATTTTCAATTTATTTACTTCATTTTTCTTAATGTTTAGGATTTGTAGCATGTCAAGCAAGTGATACTCCATGGGCATAGCTTAAATTACAAACGGGTATGGTAGATTTATCTTTATAATGTTTTTTCTCTTGGGTTATTTTGGTTGTCATATTGAATTACTAAATGTTTGTGTTAGTTTTTTTTCCCATTTAGAATTAGAATAATTTATGCTCTTACTTTTGTTAGATTGCTCCATTTTTTGATTTGCTTTAGTGAAATATCTCTTCTTGTCTCTGGTAGGTTTTAGAATATTTTATCCCCAAATAGAAGTGAAGTCCATCGGATTTGCAAACCATAGGGTAGGATGGGGTGTTTAAGAATAAATGATCATATGAAGGATTTTTTCCATTAACTGTGTAATGTCTATATAGTTTGCTGTTCAGTTTCTTTTAGAAAACTTTTTAAAGAGCTATCACCCTTTGTTTGTGAATGCATGTATTGTGTTTGTGACAATGTGCTAGAGACAAGAGTATATTTGTACAATTAGTTATAGCTTCTTCATTTCTCTTTCTCTTTCCGGGTTTCTTGATTATTTGAAACTTAGGATTTCGTTTCCACACTTATTGTGTTTCTTTCCACACCTGGTAAGCTTTCTCATCTCTACTTTTCTAGTTTGATTTTTGTTTGCTTTAACTTGGGGATTGGAGTGTTTTATTACTTTTTTAGTGTTAATTAATTAGTAAAGCCTTAGTTTCCCGTTTGAGATGCAATATTAATGAGCACACGTGTACCTGCTTAAGGTACTTGTACAGCTCATTATATTGGATCTTGAATTGTCCAAGTTGGACAGTTTGGGAAAAAACTTTTTCTTCATTCAGTTAAAATAGTTATTCATTGATTCTCATGTTATATACCTGATGAAAGTTCGGATTGGTACATTTCCTTTCGTTCTCCGGGTGCATACTTTATCGTGGTGGATGGCATCGCGTTCAAGTCGTGTACGTCGGAGACTGAAGGGAAATGCTGCCGAAATTTCGTCGAGTATGAGCATGAGAGTTAAGGACTAACTGTTAACCGAATGTTGAAAAAGTTTCTTCTCGAATGGGATAGGGCCATACCCTATCATAAGAAGTAGTTGATGAAGATGTTGGACTAAGTATGAAGTTAATGTTTTAGTCATGGATCGCGGTTGGATGAATGCTAGACGGACAAGTGATGAGTATGAGAATGGAGTGGAAGATTTTCTACAATTTGCTAAAACAAATGCTCCTGATAGTAGTGACGGAAGGTTTTGTTGTCCTTGTGTTAACTGTTTGAATGAGAGACGACTAGAAGCTGACGAGATACGGGATCATCTTATTTGTGAGGGGATTTGCAAGAGTTATACAATATGGATATGTCATGGTGAAACATTAGACAGGCCAAGGGTGTCGGATAGAGAGGAAGTTGATGACGTAGATATGGACGATGGACTAGAGGACATGATCCGTGATATTGGGCAAGAGTCCTTTCGGCGAGCACATGTGTATGATACTTTGTGCAGTGATGCGGAAGTGGCTTTGTATCCGGGGTGCACTTATTTCACACGGTTGTCAGCGGTGTTAAGATTGTTCAATGTGAAGGGGAGAAATGGGTGGAGCGATAAAAGCTTTACCGAATTGCTTGAGTTTTTGAAAGACATGCTTCCAGAAGGTAACACATTACCATCCCGAAACTATGAGGCGAAGAAGATATTGTGTCCGATGGGTATGGAGTATAAGAAAATACACGCTTGTCCCAATGATTGCATATTGTACAGGAAAGAGTTTGAAGAGATGCACGAGTGCCCCAGGTGTGGGGTATCACGATACAAAGTGAAGGATGATGATTCTAGTTGTGATGCGGTCACCAAGGGTCCTCCTGCAAAGGTGTTATGGTATCTTCCAATAATTCCGCGGTTCAAGCGATTGTTTGCTAAAGAAAAGGATGCAAAGAATATTAGATGGCATGCAGATGAGAGGAAAGTGATGGACAGCTTCGTCATCCGACTGATTCTTTGCAGTGGAAGAGAATTGATAGTTTGTTTCCGGAGTTTGGCAATGAGCCCAGAAACCTCAGGCTTGGACTTGCTACCGATGGAATGAATCCATATGGAAACTTAAGTAGTATTCATAGTTCATGGCCTGTTCTCCTAGTAATTTACAACCTATCTCCTTGGTTGTGCATGAAGCGCAAATACATTATGTTAAGTATGATGATTTCGGGTCCAAAACAGCCAGGAAATGATATTGATGTTTATCTGAGTCCGTTGATTGAAGACTTGAGAAAGTTGTGGGATGAAGGCATTGATGTGATCGACGGGTATTGCCGTGAGACTTTCAGATTGCGTGCCATGTTATTTTGCACCATCAATGACTTTCCAGCATACGGGAACTTGTGCGGGTATAGTGTTAAGGGGCATAAAGCATGTCCAATATGTGAAGAAGGCACATGTTACCATCAACTGCAACATGGAAGGAAGACAGTCTACCTTGGGCATCGAAGATTTCTCCAGCGTAATCATCCTTATCGTAGGTTGAGAAAAGCTTTCAATGGACTTCCGGAGAATGCAATTGCTCCGGTGGCCTTGACTGGAGACCAAGTTTATGAACGGGTGAAGAACACTAATGTTATCTATGGGAAGTCCCAAAAGAAGGCTACTGAGAAGAATATATGGTAGAAGAGGTCGATCTTCTTTGATCTTCCATATTGGTGCAAGCTTGATGTAAGACATTGTATTGATGTGATGCATGTGGAGAAAAATGTGTGTGACAGTTTAATCGGAACGCTTCTCAACATTCAAGGCAAGACAAAGGATGGTGTGAATGCTCGTCTGGATCTAGTTGCGATGGGTATACGAGAGCAGTTAGCTCCACATAAAGTGGGGGATAAGAAGACTTATTTGCCCCCAGCATGCCATACTTTATCAAAAAAAGAGAAAAGAAGTTTCTGTGAATGTCTACGGGGAGTCAAAGTGCCACAGGGTTACTCTTCAAATATCAAGAGACTTGTCTCAATGAAAGATCTCAAATTAGTTGGCTTAAAGTCTCATGATTGCCATGTCTTGATGCAACAACTACTACCGGTGGCCATTCGTGACATCTTGCCTAATAAAGTCAGACATGCCATTACTAGGTTATGCTTATTCTTCAATGCTATATGTAGCAAGGTCATTGACACTAAAAAGTTGGATGACTTGGAAAATGAGGCAGCCATTATCTTGTGCCAATTGGAGATGTATTTTCCACCTTCATTTTTTGACATCATGGTTCATTTGATTGTTCATCTAGTGAGGGAGATTAGATTGTGTGGCCCCGTATATTTAAGGTGGATGTACCCGGTTGAGCGATACATGAAGATCTTGAAAGGATATATGAAGAATCCACACCGTCCCGAAGCATCTATTGTTGAAAGGTATGTTGCAGAAGAAGCTATTGAGTTTTGTACAGACTACATGTCAGAAGCGGAACCTGTAGGGCTTCCGAAGTCTCGTCATGAAGGAAGATATGATGGGAAGGATACACGAGGTATCACTGTTAAGAGCATGGATCGGGAGGAAGTGCTTCAAGCACATTTGTATATATTGAATAACACTGATGAGGTTGAACCATACTTATGTGAGCACAAAAGCATCATCAACGAAACTTATCCTAGAATGAATGAAAAATGGTGTTTGAACAAGCATAATAAGACTTTCTTGAACTGGTTTAAAGAAAAAATTGCAAAGGATGGTACTGCTTCTGAAACATTAAAATGGCTAGCACAGGGACCTAACTTTGATGTCATATGCTGGAGTGGGTACGATATCAATAAGTTTTCCTTCTATACAAAGTCCCAGGATGACAAAAGTACTATGCAAAACAGTGGGGTTATGGTCGTCGCTGAGTCCATGCATTTCTCTAGTTCGAAAGATAAAAACCCTGTTATGGCATCCGTTTCATACTTTGGGATCATTGAAGAGATCTGGGAGGTTGATTACACGAAGTTTAGAGTGCCTGTTTTTAAATATCAGTAGGTCGACAGTAACAATGGTGTGCAAACCGATGAGTTAGGATTCAAATTGGTGGACCTTAATAAGGTAGGTAATAAAGACGAGCCTTTCATCATGGCATCCCAGGCAAAACAAGTGTTTTATATCCGTGATCCTTCTAACAAAAGGTGGTCAGTGGTTCTCCAGGGAAAAAACATGTATAATGGTAGTGAGGGAAATCAAGATTCAACTCTTGATATTTCTGACACTCCTTCTTTCTCAACACGGGTGCCTAATTTCAATGAGGAAAATGAAGTGAACGATGTACATGCTACTCGTAATGATCACCAAGAAGGGTTATGGGAGAACGTTACTACTTGACCATAGTGTAAGTTTAGTTTGAGTTATGTTTAAAGTCATATTATATGTTTACGTTGATATTTATAAGTTATGCTTACGTTGATTGATATTTATAAGTTATGTTTGATATTTATCCTGACATACTGACTTTTTGTTTTTGTCTAAACAGGTATACATGGCTGATCCTGAGGATATCCCTCCTTCATGCAGTGGGTCGGAGACCCCGTCTTCGGGTAGAAAGGGTAGACGTGCCACACGAATGAGGAATTTGACTGCCAACCGTGGTTCAAATCAAAAGATAACAATCGACTTTGATTGTAACCTCAATCCTATTGGGCCAATGGCAGAGCAGTTTATTAGTTTTGTGGCGACCCTTGCTCGAAGCAGGCCTAGCATACTTATTGACCGTTGGAAAGATGTACCTCAGGGCGTGAAGGATCATCTATGGGAGAGTATTCTGGTATCTATACTTTTCCGTCCTGTGTTTGTATCTACTTTATTTTAATCTTATAAATATCATACAGTAATTCGTTGATTCTTTTGTTGTTATTGTAGCTCACCTTTGATCTGCCGGATACGACGGATATGAAGAAACGTTGGATAAAGTATGCTGGTGAGCGTTGGAGGGGTTTTAAGGTGGACCTGGGCAGATACTATGTATTCAATCCACGCTGTGAAAAGAACCCACTTGAGGTGTACCCATTTCTTGACCAGGCGACGTGGGATCGCTTTGTTCAGAGCCGACATGATCCCAGCTTTCAGGTTAACTTATTTGAGTTGTCTCTAAATTTATGTAATTTCATTAATTTTATTAATTTACTGATGTAATTTAATTGTCTTCTATTTATAACAGGAGAAGAGGAAAAAGGGGCAGGAAAACCAAAGCAAGAATGTCTACCCCCATGTATTGTCTCGTGGGGGATATAAAAAGCTTGCTCAGACCATGGTGGAAGAGGAAAAGAAAGCATGTCAGGAAGCAGCATCTCAGGCAGATCCTAATGCTGAAAATCATCCTGAAGTTGTTGATCCACCTCCACCCCCACGCCATCGTAAATGGAAGAGGGCCCGACAAAGAAAAACGGGACAATATACATCTGAGGAGGCACGCCAAGTAGCTGAGAAGATTGTATGTGTAGTTTGAATTGTAATTGTGATTTTAACAATGTTACTGAATTGTAATGTGACCTTATATTTTATATGTTGCAGGATGCCTTGGACGAGCAGGCCACTCAAGGAACCTTTGTTCCTAGAGGATGCGAGGATATCTTAGCTGCTGCCATCGGTAAACCAGACCACCCAGGCCGTGTCATTGGTGTTGGATGGGGCGTTGGCATTCGCCAATACCATGGTTCATCTTCACACCAACGCCACAGGGATGTTGCTGCAGATAGAGAACGGCTAAAACAGGAGATTGCAGCTGAGCTTAGACAGGAGATGACCCAGCAGTTTAACCAGCAGATGGCAATAATGGCTGCTATGTCCCAACAATTCACAAGTGTCCAACCCTCTGTCCATGTGAGCACTAAGGGCTCATGTGAACCTCCTCATCAGCCTGATGATGATGATGATGATGATGATGATGATGACGCCCTTGATAGGTGTGAGCTGAATGTTGATGATCATCATGATATTCTGCCTAAAAGGTCAGATCCAGGAAGACCAGAGAAATCTACTCCTGCCAAGGTATTCATTTGACCATTCAATTAATTACGAATGAAATAACTTAACTGTGATTACTAATGTATATCTTTTTTGTTGTTTAGGGGAACGACAAAGGGGATCCTGGTGATGTTTTTCAACGTCTTGCTATAAAGCTTGTCACCATGGAGGTTGATGCAGCTTTGGTAAGGTTGGAACATGATGGCAGGGCGGATGACGATCTGTATATCCCAAAGAAGGAACTTATGGAGATGGCGCTCCACCATGAAATGGCTAGTGCTGCACACATCTCGTTATGATGCACGTAAGTACATTTTATTTATAAGTTAAATAATTAAATTTTAAATACTATCATAATTAACATGTTTTATCAATATATTAGGTATCTGCATCGCATGCTAGGTAATCAGGGCAACCTCACCCTTTATGGGTTCATTGACCCCATGCTCATTCAGGGTGATGTTCTCCTAGCATCAGAAGACCCGGTCGCCACCATACGTGATATAGTTGCCCGAGACCATCATCAGTTCTACCTTGTGCCTTATCTCTATAAGTAAGTACCAGTTATTTAATTATAACTATATATGACTTAGTCACTAATTGTTCCGCAAATGCAGACGACATTGGCAGTTGTTGATCTTGTGCCCTCGTGTGAATGTCGTGGTCTTCTTCTGCTCGATGGGCCATAGGCCGGCGAATGAACTGAAGAACATCATGGAAACATAAGCATTAAAATAAGTTAGAATCAGTAATGAAGTTGTTTTAATTATCTGAAATCTATTAGATATACTTTAATTAATGTTTATTTTCTAATGATAGGTCTATTGATGCAAGCCGCATGCTGTGTGGTGAAAGGCGTCGGCCTATTAGATGGATTATTCCTAACGTAAGATATTTATTAGTTCAAACGCTTCAAGCGTAGTGGGTATAATTATTGATTTCTATTTAATTTCTCATATTCTAACTAGGTTTCATTTGTACGTAGTCTCATAGACAACGTGGATCATGGGAATGTGGATACTATGTGATGAAGTGGATGGTCGAAATTATCTCCTCCGGTATCACTGAAAGATGGCAGGAGGTAAATGCTAATTGGTACAATTAGTTGTAACAATTATATATAGATTCGTTATATGTTTAATTTTAGTTTATTACTTAAAAGATATAATCTAATTATGTCCAATTAAACTTGCAGATATTCAACAATCCGACTCCACTCTCTGATGCCGACATAAAAAACATAAGGATACGTTGGGCAAATTTCTTTCTTGAAGTGTACCAACATTAGTTTGTATGTAGTTAGTATATAAACGCATCATGTAATAGATATAGTGTACTTTTGACTGATATATGTTTTGACATGAAATCTATAATATATCATATGTAGCTTTTTGGTTTCTAATTATCTTTGTTGTCTGAATGTTATTGAATATATTTATTGTTAGTAGACTTTTAATTTAGTGTGTTTTGGTTGTACAAAAATGATTCTGTAGACAATATAGATTTTATATTGATCTGGATTACTGGATTACTGAAACAGGGGAAAGGACTCTCAATACTGAAAAAGATGATTTTTTTTTAAAAAAAAACTAAAATTCACATCGGTTTTCATAAAAACCGATGTGGTAACCCCAATTTTCCACATCAGTTTTCATAAAAACCGATGTGGTAACCCAACTTTCCACATCTGTTATGTTAAAAACCGATGTTGAAAGTTTGTTTTCCACATCGGTTTTTAACATAACCGATGTGGAAAGTTGAGTTACCACATCGGTTTTTATGAAAAACCGATGTGGAAAATTGCTGAAAAGGAAATGTGGCTTTCTGAAACAGACTTTTTTACATCGGTTTTAAAACCGATGTGAAAAGTGGTAATAAACCACATCGGCCTTTTCAACATCAGTTTGAAAACCGATGTGAAAAGACAAAAAAAACCGATGTGAAATCCCTTTTCTGCACCAGTGTAAGTTGACATTAAAGATTTTAACTTACGGTTTTGGTCACATTCCGATGCGATCGTTAGGGCCTGATGCGATCATTATATGATCGATACGGTCTGCAGTCACTGTCAGATAGGGCTGCGGCAACTAAGCAACCGTGGTGTCGCGGCTGCATCACTTAGATGTTGTTATGTTGTTCCCAATTTAAAACCTGTTGACATTATTGTAAATGGGCAAATGCTAGGGTGAGAGACCATCTCATGTCTCTCACCATGAGCAAGCCCTTAAATATAAAATTTCTATTATTTTAAAATCCTTAAACTCTTTCAAATTTGCAAAATCCACCCCATGTTCTTCTCTCTCACTCCCCCTTTCTGTCACCTCCTCCCCCAACCCGCCATCACCTCCTCCCTCATCCCGCCGTCCAGAAATTCCATGAACAAACACAAATCATTGAACACCACCATCAACCAGACACTCAGCCCACCCCCACCGGTCCTTCCTCCCTTCGGATTTTCCAGTCAAAATCCGGTAACCTGGGCGTTTTTCGATCAGGTACCTTGGTTATCTATAACAGAACATTAGGGGCACAATTTCTTTCTGTGCTCTCTCTTCAAGGTGGATTCTCGTTAATTCTCTTTCATTTTTTCTTCATTCCCTTCGTGTCCGAGTTTCTTGTTATCCATAAGAATGGCTTCTGCAGAAATCGAAACTGATGCTTCATCGGTGGGCTAGCCTGGGCCACCGACAACAATGCTCTCAAGAAAGCCTTCTCCCCCTATGGCGAGGTCGTCGAATCGAAGGTTCCTTTGTTGCAGGGATGCCATTGAAGCGATGATTGGGTCGATTGCGTCATCTCTGATGACGATTCCTCTTTCATCGCGGCTTCTTCGTCGGCCTCGTCGCTCTCCGTCAGCAGTGACGTGCTTGGTGACAGCACACGACGGCGATGGGATGGCTGGCGGCTGCATGCGGTGGAGCTCTGGTCTGGTTTTTCGATTTGGAGGACGGCGGTGCTGCTGTGGTGGAGGAACGCGTCCGGCAGGTGGCTTCATGGAGGCCAAATACAGAAGCGGTTGGGGGAGTGGCAGCGGAGGCGGTGGGGTTGGGGGAATGAGAGGGCTGACGAAGGAGAGTGGAGAGAGAGAGGTGAAGATGGGTCAATTTTGTAAATATGGAAAGATTAAGAATTTAAAAATAATTAAAAACTTGCTTAAATGCCCCTCTTAATGGTCTCTCATGGTGGGAGACATGATAGGGTCTCCCACCCTTGAAGCTGCCATTGTAAATGTACTCACTAGCCTCCGTTTCTCCATAAAACGACGTTGAATGTTTCTCCTAACGAGCTTAAACGACAGCGTCCCGTTGCCGTTATTTCGTGCAGTAGTAAGTAGCAACAGCAAGGCACGGCAAATGCAATTTTGAGGCTGGAAAATGTCTCCGGCGGGTGAACTCGCATGGCTCTGCTGCCTGGTCGACGATTCTCTCCGCTCCAACACAGTACCGCCTCACTCTTCTCATCTCCAAACTCCAACTATACCATTTCTTTCTTATTCTATATTCTCAAACTGCTTCGGTTAACCCAACCTTCTTTTCATGTGGTTCAGGAATCAGACACCTTCGTTTCGATGTGCAAAGAGAAGGAAAATGAAATTCTACTCAATTCTTCTCAGGTTCGCATTCTCTTTCTCATCTTCAAGTATTGCAGAACGTTCCGTACCTGATGTGTTTTTTTTTTCTGGTTGCGATTTTTTATTATAGGTCGTGACAAAAATTAAGACGCGGCTTAGAGGATTTGATTCTAATGCAGAGGACGCAGCGGCAAAACCTGCACCGAACAGTGACGGCTTATGTGGTTCAAACCAGCATTCTTCTGAACATCAATGTCTGCATAAGATAGTAGCCGAAATGGTGAGTGAGTGAGTGTTGAATCTGAATTATGTGTGAAGAATGTGAATGATAATTTTTCATTAACTTATGAGCTGAATCTATTGACAATCTAACAAGACACTTTAAAATAGCTGTATTCTACAACTTTTTACTTATACTTTTTTGAGTTTTCATACCGTTTTAGATGAAAATGTCATAATTAGACTGTCATTTTATTAGAGAAAAGGTGCTTTCTAGTTGTATTTTCACGGATTACATCAGCACCGATGACCAGTTAGTAGACATTCTCACTAAGTCCCTTGGGGTCCCCGTATTGGGTTCCTTTTAACCAGCTAATCTGTATTCTCCGAGTTGAGGGGGAGTGTTAATGTATATTGAAGCGTGTTGGTTGTTCTTGATTTGCCTTTTAGTTTCTGCCACCTTCTCTGATTATCCTGTATTGCTCTTTGTGACAGATGATTTTGCTAACTGTCAAGAGTGAATTTGTTCAATATGTTGCTGTCAATGCTCTTGTCGTAACTTCACAGTTTGTGTCCACAACGGTATGACTAATGAAACAGTATAAGTTTAGGCTATGCATATATGATTCCCTGTTTTGGTTATCATAGCCGGCAATTATTTGCAGGGGAACAATTGGGATGGATTTATTCGGTTGTTGTGCTGTTTCTTGGAAACAGCAATTGCTAGAATGCTGTCGTGTTCGTCTGTGCACTCTTCTGGAGCTCAAAATTGTGAGTTTGATTCATCTGAAGTTGATTTTCCGATGCAATGTGGACTGAAAAATTGTGATTGGTCTACTGTGGCTGGCATAACTCAAGTTTTGCATGTCATATGCAAATGTTTGAAGGAAGATTATGATGATGAACTTGTCAAAGTGTACTATGATTCTGTCAATTCTTGTCTTTTGAAAGTGCCTTGGGATTTATTGGATGAGTTTTGTGACACCGGTAAGAAAGGCTCTTCCATGAATCCACGGCACCCCCATAATTTCGGTGCTATGGAGCATGGAATCAAGTTTCTTGGGACTTTTCTTCAGTTACTATGCTCTTTGGTTGACCACAATGATTTTTTTGAAACTGGTTGTGATTCTGCCAATAAACATCCACTTCTGGTCACAGTAATTAATCTTATACCTAGACTTGTAAAGCGGTGTCTCAGAAACCAAGAAGATAGGGCCGAGACATGCATCATTCATTACCTGAAACACAAGTTACTGGTAAGGTTCATCCACTTGTTCAAAGAACTTGAGAATTGAATTATTTATGACTTGTAAGATGTATGATTGAATGCAGTATTGATCATTCTTGCCACATAAAGTTTTATGGGGAAATGGGTTATGATTATTATTTAAAATGTTTTTTGTGGTATACAAAGCTCAAATAAGATTTTAGTGCTGAAGGAGTTTGACAAAAATTTCCATCTCAATCTGAAATCAAAATTCTTTGCAGGATGCTTTGACCCATTAAATTGTAAAGCAATCCTCTTGTCATTTCTTTACCAGGGTGGCAATTATTGTATTGTTATAAATTTCCCATTAAATTGCCTTAATTTTTTCTTGAGGTCATAATAATTGGAAAATTTGAATGTGAAAAAGAAGAGAAACAACTTTAAAATTTACAACTTTCTTGACTTGTTTCTAGATTTTTATGCTTAGAATGGAATCAAGTTTACAAGGACAACTTCTGGGGAAAGTCATTGTCTTCCTGTTATGTCATGGTTTTTATTTTATCATTGGTTTTCAGATTTAATAATTTGTGCTGTTACTTATGTTTGTAATTCTGCTCATCGCCATACAAATATTAGTGACCCATATGAATGTCCCCTGTGTGAAGCGTACTCATCAAACCAATTACCATGCTCCATGCAGATTCTGATGATCAGACTTGGTTCACTCACATGTCTAGACTGTTCGATCCGTCTTTCTTGGCTGGAACTCCTTCATAACTACTTTCATGAGCTTTTGCGACAACCCTTAACTCATTTTCTGTCTGATCAAGATGATTGCCTGGAAGGCTCTCCATTTTTATTGAGTTTGTCTGATGGGGAAGCATGTGGGATGCATTCCAGCCATCTTCAAAGACAAGCTGTTTTCCTCTTCCTGGATTGTTCTTTCAGTTTGATCTGCCAAAGAGGAGAAAATATAGACCCCTCTATTCCTTCAACTTTATGCTCATGTTTGACCACTAATCCAGATTCAGAGCTTGATCACTTCTGTACAAAAAAGGGATTACTGGAGGTTTACAAGTGGATTCAAGGACATCTTCCAACTGAGATCTCTGTCAACCATGAAAAGTACTTGGAGATATGTATGAACTTCATGTCATCTTTTCTCCAGCTATATCTTCGTGAGGTTTGTCTGCTCACCCTTTTCATGCTGCTTGTACTCAATAGTTTATGACTATCAAACTTGTTTGACGCAGCCATTGCCTTCAATACATTTTTCAGTTCTTGAAATTTATGGTTTTTCAAACTTTAGGGTGCATATGGAGTTTTTTAATAAGGATAATGATCATTTGTTTGAAGGTTAAGTTAACCACCACCAGGGATTTGATTAAAATTCTTTGACTAGTTAGGCTAGGTGATATTGATATATTAGAACAATGAAGTATGGACACTATAAAAATTCAAATTCTAATGGAATATTTTGAGTGTCTATGTATCCATGCTTCTTAGATTGGAAATATATGTCAGAGCAAGGGCATTAATGAGGGTCTGGTGGAGTCTTGCTGGTTTTCCTATGTTACTATACTGTTGAATAATAATTTGACTATCTTGTTTCATTGTTGTTATCCATCATTTGAATCGCAGGATGATCTGTTGTTTGAAGTGCTTCTGCAATTGTTTAGCATAACATCTTGTCTCCAGCTACAGTAAGCAATTGTGTTCAACCTTTTCCTTTTGTTATTAACCACTTAAGATTTTGACGATCTAGATTTGGCAGAAAGGAAGCTGCATACCGGGATATAAAGAAAGATTTTCCTTTTGATATGTCAGACACTTTTAATCCAGTGCATCTTTTCCATCTGTTTCTTTCAGAGGCAAGTATTATATACTAGTATACTATGTTAGCACATGCAGATAGGACACCCCAATGATCTCCACTTTATTATTTAGTTTAATTCAAAACCAAATAGAAAAATCTTATTCATTATCTCGTACCTTACTACCCACAAAAAGCGGGTCAAGGTGGTAAGCAACCTTGACCCCCTGGGATGAGGACGCAAGTTCAAATTTTGGGAAAGTAACTGCTGTGAGGAGACCACATAACTCTTGTGCTCCCACAGTCGAACGGGCCATGATCGGTTCAAATAGGCTGAATCTGTGAGGATATCTTGTGGTCTCACAAATATTTTTCCTGTACCTCGCTGATCTGCAGATACATTATGATCACCAAGTGCTTCTTGATTACCTCATTCTGAAACATACTGGAATTAGCTGCGCTAAATATCTTCTAAGGTATCTTATATATACTAACTTTTTTTTTAATCACAAATTTCCCTTTATGCTATAATAAATAAACAGGCAAAGCTATAATCACATCTGGTTGTAGCGACTAGTTTTCTGCTGGATCTTTTGGCCCTGTCTTATTTTTATTTGTGATGTTTTTGAGGTTATGGTTTGGTATCTTCTCTTGCATCCCATGATTCACGTAAAAGAGAACTCTGGTTAGCCTAATATTTTATAAATGAAAAATCATATTCTCACACTCTTTTTCTCCACACCCCTTTTTACACTTTTTTTTATAATCATTGATTAAAAAACTTTTGCCTTGGAAACAACAATGTGTAGATGATCAATGGTTATAAAGTAGGTGTAAAAATGGGTGTAGGGAAAAAGATTGTGAGAATATCATTACTATTTATAAATTCTTGTCACAACCCCCAATTTCCTTTGCCTTTATTCAATTGTGGAGGATAAGTTCAGGGTTCAAAATCCATTGTGTGCATGGTAAGTTTAATTTAAGGGCAAAACGAATTATATGGTCAAGGAGAAATACTGCTAAATTATGAATCTTGGTTAGCGCACTTAACCTGGGCTTTTTGCTACCTGAAGTTGTTATTTACTTTTTTATCTTTTGCAAATTTTTGGTAGATGCTTAAATTTGATATGCAACTCATGGAAGTTATTTGTGAAATTTCCATCATTTGGAGAACTGTTAAAGCAATCTTGCAAGAGAAGAAAAGTTCTAGGGGATGGTCTAGAGTTTCTGGCTGATGGAAGGCCTTCTTCAGTTGGAAACGATGGAAGGCACTATAATATAAATCCATTCAAGAAAGCTTCAGAATGTTTACTATCTTTAAACAATTCTGTTGAAAATCTTCATCGGAAGAACTTGTTTCCATATAATCCCGAAGTGCTTCTGAAACGGTATGTCGCTTAACAATGAATTTAGTTGTTCAACAGATGGGTGACCCTTTTAGAATGACGATTCTGCACACCCCGAAAAAGATAGTAATGAGTTTATTTCTTGCAGTCTAAGAAGATTTCAAGAGTTCTGCTGTCGGGAAAAGGGATTCCATGGACAGAAAAAGTGAGTAATTACCCAAACTGCATGAATGTTGTCATACCGTGGATGCTTGGGTATCTTGAGCTTACAAAGGTTTCAGAACTACATATTTGGGTGAGTTGGGTGCTCATGGCAGGAAGCTAGGCCTTTTCTTCATCCTAGTGTTTTCAAACTGTTATAAATTCAATTCATTGTTATGCTTAAATGTCATCTTGTTAATTGAATGGAATACTTGCTGGAAACAGGGAGTGGTGCCATGGATGGACAGAAAGGAGAGGAATTTTTGTGCTGGTTCAAAGATCTGAGGGTATAAGATGGCTACTTCACTGGTATAGGCAGGTCTTAGTGCCACAACTCAAGACACGGCTTCTAATGGTGTCCATCTAGTGCACAGTCTTGGTTACCTCTAAATCCATGAGCCTTCTATGGATTTATGTCTCTTCCATCTCAGGAGAATATGTGAATGATAGGATCGATGTACAGTGCATAACTGCATATAATCTCAGATAGCTGTATATTTCATCGCTGTGCTACCTGGTTGCTACCCGTCTTTAATCTTGAATTTGAAAAGGTTTCAATCTGTTAATAGGGATATTAAGCAGATGCTGAATGTGCTCAAGGTCATTTATGTCTCTAACACTAGTTTGTATTGCATTGTAATGCACAACCTATTTACTGTCTACAAATACACCACTTAAACCCACATTGGGTATGGTCCTGGAGCTCTTGAATTTCTTTTCTCCCTACTGATATATTTTTTCATTTCGAAACTAAAAAACAGAAAGAAAAACACTTTCAAACCCTAATTAGGGCAGCCATCATTGTGGCTGCTACCTGTGCTTTCAACCTCCCGGAAGGTAACTCGTCGGTGTCAGACCATTTCGACATTGTGGGAGGGCCAGCAATGTCGGGGCTGTCACTTTTGTTTTTATGATTGGATGGTGCTTGTGAGTTTTTTAGAGGAGCTTGGTGGCTGAGGAAATTGACCCAGACAAGAGCGATCGCAATCAGGGAGGGTTGCTGGTAGTTGGTTCCTACCCGTCTTTTCAGAAGAAACGCACATCTATGTGTTTGTTGCGACCATCCATAATTGGATTCTTTGAAAGTTTGTTTGCAGGGCTACTATCACTTTGAAAAATAGTTGAGTCTGGTTTAGTTTTCTCAATACCCATTTCAACCATAGTGTCTGCACAATAAGCAGCAACAATAAATTATGCTTCTATTGTAGATGGGCGAACTACTGGTTGCTTCTTTTATGACTAACATGCTGCTCCTGAACTCAATGGAAATACATAACCTGAAGTGATTTCTTTCTCTATCCTCTAAATCCTCAGCATAATCACTATCAAATGTAAGCTACAATATTAGCATCTCCTCCCTTCCCGCAGAAAATTCCAAACTAAGTAGCTCCCCTTAAATATCTTGACACCTTTTTTGTTGCCTATAACTATAAGTGAAGCTCGGTAGGATTCTCCATAAATCTACTGATGAGATTCACCATAAACATTGTCCCAATTTATCGACAGAAGAATATCCCTTTATTGATGTGTCGTAGGGAGAAATACTTATAATTCTAACACAAGTTAAATTCATATATCAATGGTTTTCTAACCCATTGAAGGTGTTTATTCAGAGAACTTTTTATTCACGATATAGTGTACTTGAGAATTTTATCTAATAGAAATGTGTACATATACCTCGATCAAAAGATAAAAAAAAAAAGGAAGTAAAGTCTCCATGAATTTAATTATGCGTATTTATTAGCTATCAGCAAGAGAGAATCACAAAGTTCTTGCGGCTTGCTAAGCATAGCCATATGATCTGCGCCTTTGATCTCCACCACGTCATTAATACCAGCATTTTGGATCATCCAGAGCTGATCTTCCAATGGAATTCCAAGATCCTCAGTACAGACAATATAGGCACGTGGAACGGTCCCATATCCCTGTTTGGAATAGTTCTTTTGTTGAGACAAGTCTTCTACAAAGAGTGAGCCTGGCCTAAGCAATGTCTTCGCCAATTCAAGATCCTGCAAAGATTTATTACATGATGATGGAGATGAAACGTGTCATTTGTCCGCATGCATTACTTTAACCAAAAAGTTTATTGATATTTCTAATTGTTTATTCTCATTCTATTGATAAATGATAATCTTATAAAATAATAACATGAAATAATACGGTTTTAATTGATATATATTTTCAGTGTAAAAAAAAAATTATATTGCCAGCTAATCATAAATTGTTTCATCATAGTTGTTTTTGACTTATACGTAACTCATATCATGCTTTGTAATTGATTGATAATATAAATGAATTTTATATTTTTTTATACAAAAAAGTTTGGATGAGTCGGTTTCAGGGCTCATCAGGTTTAGGGCAGGCCTCACGGCTCAAAAGAACTTTACATTGACATTGTAAACCAATTAAAATCAATTAATAATTCATTAATAAAAAATTTAAAGTAGTATGCACTATTAATATAAACAGTGGTGGCCCTGATCATGATTTGATGGTGCGACCACACAATGCCCCATTTTAGGGACCCCAATTTTTTTTTTACTTAGTGTGTGTGTGTGTGTGTATATATATATATATATATATATAAAAATAAAAAATTTATATAAATAAATTTTTTTACTCGATGGCCGAATTGTTTTTTAAAATTCATGTTCAAACCTTGACAAACCTTGTAAGTAGGAGTGGGAATAGATCGATCTGTTTACAATTAACATTATATTTTAATTAAATATATAATATACAATATAAAAATAATATTTTATTATAAAATTAATATATTATTACTGAATTCTAAAAAAAAAAATGAAACTATGTGTATGACCACTTCCATTCTTACTTCTTCCGTTCGAATTAGAGTAGAAACCCTTTCTTTTGTATCTCCCTTTACGTGACTGACCGATTGCGTCTCTCATCTGCCGAATGTCATTATCCTCTTTGCTTGCCTTTTTACAGGTATTTTATGCTCCCTATCCCTTTGATTGCCTTTTTAATTTTTAAATCATGTTTTAACTTTTTGAAGTCAAGTCTTCAAGCGTGATATTATTTTGACTTTTGACCGCTAGTGTTGGGATATTGTTACAACATGTTCGGATTGATAGTTATAAATATAATATTTTTGTTATAATTCTATTTTAGTTTGCTGCTATAATCTTTTCTTTTTCTTTAATAATATTTTTTTTGAAAAATACTAGCATCATACTCTATCACACTCATCTTCAATACACTTTTTGTGCATTTTTTATAAGCAATATATATATATATATATATATATATATATATATATATATATATATATGGCTTATAAAATAAGGTGCCTTCTAAGGTGAGGGAGCAAACAAGTCCCTCACCTATGCACCACTAGTTTACAGGTAAATCTAAGGTTTTTGTTTTTGTTTTTATTTTCTAAATTTCATTTTTACCCTTGATCCTCCATCATCTTCCCCATCTGTTAATGCTCCTTTGCCACCGTTGATGTCCAGCTTTCTCACAAGCGCCACCCCTCCACACGTTCAGCCATCTCATGACTCATCTCTTTGGCCCTCTGTTTTTGTTGGTACCGTTGGAAGCTAGAAGCTTCCTTCCAGCAGTTTTTTATTTTTATTTTTTATTTTTTGGTAAATCACCTTATATATATGTATTGGGCTATTCGTAAGACCTGTAACAAGAAAATATAAACAGAAGGCTTATTAAAATGAAAGCCAATTGTGTTGCAACTTGCAAGATCTGAAAATCTTTATTCGCCTTTCAAAGGAGATGTCCAGCCACAATCTTTATTCTTTTCTTTTATTCCTTGTTTTCTTATGCTTTTATTATTGGTTATATTATTGATTTAGAATTAGAATAAAGATTTGATTGAATGTGAGGAAGATGGTGGTGTACAGAACAATTTCCCTTCCACAGATCGTATGGTGATAGAAAGTGTGGAAGATGGTAGGGACAAAATTGTCACTTTAATTTATTTTGGTTACCTATTCTACCATTACCAAGTTTAGATCTCAACCATTCAATTATTTAAACAATAAATTCAAGGGCTCATTTTTACTCCCTCACCATGAGGGACTTATTTACTCCCTCATGGTAGAAGCCACCATAAAATAAAAGGACACTAATTTTGAGTTTGTACAGGACATTCAAAATCTCATGGACAACCCTGAATATAAAAAGTATTATATTAATATTTACTAACATTTAGATATATGTATTTTCATTTTTAATAACTAAGAGAAACATTACCGACAAAGAGGATGTTTAAAATATTATTACCTCGGTAGAGGAGAGTTGGTAGAGCTTGGAGGATAAGAAGTTGGGACCAAAGAACATGGATAGCTTGTTACCGCGTGGAGAGAATTCAGTGTCCAACCATCTAGCCGCTGGGAATCTCTCAACGAACTGTTGAAGTTGAAAAATCTAATCATTGAGATGAATGACTCATGATACCAAATGACAATTATTTCAAAGTTGAAAGTTCAACTAATTTCCAACAAATAGTAGTGTATGTTTCAAATATAGATTTTTCTAACATGTATAATCTTACCTATGTTAAAAAATTATAAATTATAAATATTATATTAAAAAAAATAGCTTTAAACTTTTCGAGAATTGAATATACAACTTTTAATACAATATTTTAATTTTTAATTTTTTAATATATACAAAATTGCACAAATTAGAAAAATTGTTCAAATATATCCAATTTTTATGCTGGAATTTATATTCAGGTTTCAATTAACCATCTTTGATCTTGCTAACGAGTGTCCTAAGAATATTGTTTAAGGAATTAAAATAAGGTAATTATTCATTTATATCAATTCTCAATGCATTGAAAACATAATTTTCCATAAAAATTTAATTATTTGGATTTCTTAAACAATACCCTTAGGGCACTCGTTAATAATTTCCTTAAATGTATGTCAATAGAAATTACACAAAGGAATTTGTTCACCGATCTCAAAATGTAAGGGGAAATATAAATGTAAATAGAACCAAAAGCACTAAAATGTGTTAGATTTTTACTTGAATTTTTAAGAACAATTAGTATAAAACTAACGGTCATGCTAACGAGTATCATAATGATATTGGTTAAGAAAATCAAAACAAGTAAAAGTTCATTGAAAAACTAGTTCAACACTCTTTAAAATATGAAATGCATAAAGTTTCAATACAATATTTCAAGTTTTAGATCCTTAACCTGGTAAGCATTCTCCTAAAACTAAAAATATGATTTTGTGACATAATTAAAAAGTTAACGAAATTTGTAACTTGTAAGAAGTATAGCCAAGGCTCAAAAGCAAACCTTTTCAATGACATAGGATGGTTTGTGTTCCGTGTCTGGCACAAAAGCTGTTAAGAAAACACCAACAGCTACCTTTTCTGGGAACTTGTCCATGGCAAGGGCTATGTTCATCCCTCCAAGGCTATGCCCCACAAGAACTACCTTTTCATTTTGGGGAAGTGAGGCCAACAGCTCCAACAAAGGCTCAGAGTATTGTGAAAGAGTATCAACATCTTCAATTTTCTTCAAGTTGGTGCCAGAAGCTGCAAGGTCGAGTACTGTGACCTGGTGACCAGCAGATTCCAGGCGTGGCTTCAGCTTGTACCAAGTCCAAGCGCCATGGCAAGCTCCATGCAGCAGAACATAATGCTTCTTACAATTCTCTCTACTCATGAACTTTTCTTGTTGTGGACTTGTGGTTGTTCTATATTTCTTCCTGCTATATATAGACCGTGAAATAATCTACTATATCTATATTAACATTTTACATTTTAGGCTGGTGAAATATCAACTTGACCCATTCTAAGATGTTTCCAAGTGTCTCTCTTTGAGGGTAGTTTTGCCTGATTAAATTTTTTAAAGAGTAAAGACCCAAAGTAGTCCCTCAAATTTTTTAAGTAGGACAGTTTGGTCCCTAAAAAAAATAAAGGACAATTTGGTCCCCCAAATTTCAAAATGGGGGACAATTTGGTCCTTACGGAGGGACTAGAACGTCCCCCGTTATAAAATTTGGGGGACCAAATTGTCCCCCGTTTTGAAATTTGGGGACCAAATTATCCTTTAATTTTTTCCAGGGACCAAACTGTCCTACTTGAAAAATTTGAGGGACCACTTTGGGTCTTCACTCTTTTTTAAAGCTTCTCAACTATTGGCATGTGTCAAATTGTCACATCCTAGGAAAAAAAAACGCACAAACCACCGCAGATACCCTTCCGCCATCGACTTCAGCCATTGCTAAAGTTTTATGATATGAAGCATTGTACGGTTAGGTGCTGACAAAGTTTTAAAAAATATAAAGCTTTCCTAAACACAAATTTAGGGATGACAAATGTTAAGGTCTGAGTAGAATACTATAATACTCATCCCAATACCCGTATTTGAAAAAATTACACGTATCCGGACCCATACCAACGTGGGTAGCAACTTTAGTACCCTTATGGACCTTCTGGATACATAAGTACTCGTACCCGCACCTGTTACATGCACTTTAAATGTGAAAAAGAAATAAATAACAAAAGAAAAATTATAACAATTAAAAAACAATTTAAAAGTCTTTTGAATCTACTAATAAAATATTACAAATCAAGATATTTAAATAAATTAAAATATCTAAAAAGGAATTATAGATGCAATTAGGTTTAGAAAGTTAAGAATCTTTAGATTAACTTTGGTTTTAAAATTTGTATTATAGTTAAAATTATAAATATTAGTAATATAAATAAATAAATAATTATAATATATATATATGCATACATATGTGCGGGTGCGGAGCGGGGTAGGGGTAGGTATCATAGTACCAGTACCCATTCAAATTTACAGGTAATTACCCGTACCTGGATCCTTATCTAATGTGCGGGTAATTACCTAACCCATCGTGGGTAATTTTTGCGGGTACCCAATGGGTAGGGTATAAATTGTCATCCCAAAACACAATGATGGACTTTTGCTAAAAAAAATTGGTGAATTCTCTAATACCTCCCATAATTTTAGTGTAATTTTTACACGGCTCACTTGATCACCCACATGCTGACATCTCATTTAAAATAGACACATCAGTAACACCTCATTATCATTTTTTTTAAAAATATATTTCAATTTTTTCATTTAATTTTAGACTCAAAAGACCCATATGTCCCTTTCATCCCTTCCAAATCCAACCCTTAGACCACTTTTATCACTGACCACCATGACAGGCAACCAAACCAAGTACACATATGCTGAAAACGACGCTTTCATATCGATCTGCGCTGTGTTCGTTTCAATTAATATTTAAAAAAAAAGTTACTTTGAAATCTATTTTTTTCTTAAAAGAAAAATTCACTTCCGATCGCATATTTTCCTAATAGCGGCACACAAAATGCAATTAACCCACTGATTCCAGGTTTTGGTAAAAATTACCAGCCACCGAATAGAAAGGGGGATGAAAAGTTCAGTGCTTGCGATTTTAAGTATCGTAAATGCCTAATATCTAATTAATCTCAGTTAATTAGACTTCTGAGGGAGATTTTGATTGAGAGATCCTGATAAAAGAACACCAAATAGGATTGAGAATAATTAAAGAAGAATAAAATACTAGCCGCAGCTCCGGCGAAGGTGCGGCGGTCGATGAAGTTAGGGGTTTGAATCAACGTTTTGGGAATGGAAAGATAAACACGGTTCAGAGATGCGGCTTGACGAGCTAGAGAAGCCATGTCTTTGAGGTTGGGCGAGAGAGACAGACAGAACGAACACAATGGTTGCAGATCTGGCCTTGACTTGGTTGGCTGCCAAGGTGGTTGGTCGATGAAAGTGGTACAAAATTAAATGAAAAGGTTAAAAGATTTTTTTTAAAAATATGATAATGAGGTGTCACTGATGTGTGCATTTTTAAATGATGTGTCAGCACGTGAGTGATCCAAGTGAGCAGTGTAAAAATTACACTAAAATTATGGGACTTACCAGAGAATTCACCAAAAAAATTTCCCCCCTCAAATGGAAGAAGGTTGTGGACAGTGGGCGCTCTAAATAAACACTTTACTTTTCCTTTCTCCTCTCTAAACTAATCGGCTCTCCTCTCTATATTTTGCAGATCGTTGCTTTCTCACTTGCTCTCCTCTCTCTTTTTAAAAAAAAACTTTATAATGCCCATCTTTTGATTGTAGTAATAAATCCTTGCAGAAAACTCAACATGGAGATTTCTCAATGTAAATTTTTTTTTTTTGTAATATGGGATAATTTGTTTTTGTGTTCAATCTTTAGGAAATGTAGTGCTCAAACAATGACTCACGTTCTTTGCAGGATGGGGAACAAATGACCCAGGTCAGTTCTCTCATTTTCTTAAATTTCTAATTCTTCAATCTCTCCACTTCTTTTCTCTCTGTTTTCATTGACTTCAAAATTCAAATCCTATATTCTTCTACAGTTCTGACCCAGGTCAGTTCTCCCTTTCTTCCGCTTTCTCTGTGCTCATCTCGTGGTCTGTCTCTGATAAGCTTTATTTGTGGTATCAGTGTGTATCTTGAAGGAGCTCAATGGTTTGTAGAAGAACTCTCCTACATTGTCCAGTGCAGATGACATTTCTGTTTCCTTTGTTTTCTTTTTTTTGTAGTGTTTGAAAAAATTGAAAAGTTTTAATTTTTATCAAATTTTTTTTTGCTACTAATTGTAGTGCATTTTTTTTTTCCTTTTTAAGTTGTTCCTTCTTTCTCTTGGAAACGTTGCAATAGCATTTATCAAATGCCCAATTGATGCTTTCACAATAATGTCTATTTAATATTGACAACAAGGAAGGCTGAGAAACCCACCGTTTCACATAAAAACAAATTGCTATTAAGTGAAATTAAAATAGAAATTAAAATTTAAAAGATTTGAATAGTCATTTGTTTCTGTTGAGCATTTTTGTAATAAGGATGATTGCTCTACAGTTCCGGTTTAATAGGCTTTAAAATCAGATTTCATTGAAGCAGAGGTGGTACCAATTTTAATGATCATTCATATTATTGAAACTCTGTCATTTGTATACCCAAATAAAGTAACTTTTTCGCTAAATAGTTGTACTTTATGATTACTATCATTTTTGCACATGAAAAAACAACTTAAGGTTACCTTTTTTTTTTTTGAATTTAATTGATATATATTGGCAGTGTAAAGTACTTTACACTGTCAACCAATCAGAAATTGATATATCATTATAAATACTTGATTCTTATCTTAACCACCTTAAAAGTCATCAATTCCATGATTTCTGATTGGTTGTCAGTGTAGAAATCTTTACACCGACAGTGCATATAAATTAAACTCTTTTTTTTTTTTTTTACGAGAACTTAAGGTTACTTTTGATGTATAATGAATTAAATCATTATTTGTTTCTATGATGAGTTTCAGTTTCACTGGTACTACTTTTGTGATCTCATAGCATTGTTAAATTACTAAGCATGCTCCAATAAGATTAATTAGCATTCTTAAGATTTTATAGAGAAAGCTAAGAGGCCTAGATCCTCAAGGTTAAGATTTCAGTTAGCATTCTCTGTCCATATATATAGGTGACCGAGTACAAAGCTTATATTTTATTTTCTGCAATAAAAAATGTTGTTTTATAAGAATTATAACTATAAGTTTGGTATGTTTGTTCATGCTACTTTTGATTAATGGGATTTTGAAGCAAAACATGATATTATTTTGATATGAACTGATCTTTATATTTGGTATCTATTTATCATCAATACAATAGGTAGCAACTACTGCTGTGACAAAACCACAATCTCAAGGGAACATCCTTATACCAAAATGTTCTGTAAGAACTTTTTGTGAAGTATTCTATTTTCTTCGTTAAAAAGATGGAATATTTGGCATGCAACTAATTAGCATATTTTACCCAGCTTCTTCAAAAGATGGTAAAGAGACATCTAAGAGTGATGCTGCTAGCTGTGAACCATCCTCACTATACAACTGTTTATGTGGGTAACCTTGCTTCAGAGGTAAGAAACAATCGTTTTATATTTTTTCATTTTTGGGGTTAAGAACAAAAGTAGTTCATCAACAGAAAAAATGTTGAGAAGTTTCCAAACTTACTAATGCAATGCATCTAATATTTTGAGTTCAAAACTAATTGTTGTATTGTTGAAATCAGAAGTTCATCTCTTTCACCTGGAATGCATCTAATGGGTGAGTTGTTTGTTTTTTAATTGAAGCACATAGATAAGAGCATGTGTGCTTCTGCCAAGGAAGGCCATGTGTGCTTTTGCGAAGAATTGAATTGAAGTGCATAGAAAGAGCATGTGTGCTTCTATGAAAGAAGGCTGATCACTTACATTATTTTTCAATTGTTGTTTATCAATATTTTTGTAGTACGTAGCGCTGCTTACAAAGCCAGTGATATTCAGTTATAGCTATCATTTTAAAGGTTGTTGTTTATTACCCAATGTATCTTAATGTGTGCCTTGAAGCCTCGGTCCTTTAAGCTGAAATGGTGGGCTTTTGATGTTCAACTAAGCTTGAGAAATGGATGTGCTATTGGTTCTATAGTTGTCACATAAATTGAAGCATTTTGTTTTAGTTTAGTTCAGAGGCTTATGAATGAGAAAGGTTGCCATATACAATTGGGGCATTTCGTTTTTGTTTTGTTGTGATGTGAAGATATTTATTCGAAAGCATACACTATTATTTATTGTTGATTTTATGAGAGTAGATACGCTATATGTGCACTAAGAGATAATCTCGACATTAACATTTGTCTATGATGTTTTTCTTCAAGTCATTGTGAATTAGGATGTTAGTAGAAAATTCAAATATTCAAATTCTTTAAGTCATTGTTGATTTGTCCGTTGTAGCCTCGGGTTTTGTTGGGTTGAGGAGAATGTGATAAATCAGTTTAGCTATAAAAAACTTTTAACTCGTGAATGGAAGATTCAAGTACATATAATCTTATTGTGTAGTTAATCTTTATAGTTATTAACTTATTATTGATTTGTAGCTAAATATTTGAAAGTTGTGTTTTTTTTTTTTATTGCTTACTCGGAGTTAATTTATGGACCTTGATGCATTATGTTATATGCATTCTATTATATACAGGCTGTTTATGATATGCGTAAAAACCGACGTGACCCGTGCGAATGCACGGGTACCGTACTAGTTAAACTATATATTAAGGGCAACCATGTTAACTTTACCACCGGCCTGACATTTTGGGTATCATTTGCGAAGTTAGAAATTGATGTCCTCGTAATATCATTTTTGAACATTCTAATTCTTGCATCATTTTTTTTTCCTTGAAAAATCATTAATAAACCATTCATAATCAAGCTTCTTTAAAAAAATCATTTTCTTTAGAAATTAAAATAAAATTATTTAATCTATCTTATGATATAGTAGATCGCAAAAAAGATTTTAACAATTCTGATTTAGAAAAACTTCTCTCAGTAGATACAACAGTAATATTGATATCTACTATATCTATATTAACATTTTAGGCTGGTGAAATATCAACTTGACCCATTCTAAGATGTTTCCAAGTGTCTCTCTTTGAGGGTAATTTTTCCTGATTAAAATTTTTAAAGCTTCTCAACTATTGGCATGTGTCAAATTGTCACATCCTAGGAAAAAAAAAAACGCACAAACCACCACAGATACCCTTCCGCCATCAACTTCAGCCATTGCTAAAGTTTTATGATATGAAGCATTGTACGGTTAGGTGCTGACAAAGTTTTAAAAAATATAAAGCTTTCCTAAACACAAATTTAGGGATGACAAATGTTAAGGTCTGAGTAGAATACTATAATACTCATCCCAATACCCGTATTTGAAAAAATTACACGTATCCAGACCCATACCAACGTGGGTAGCAACTTTAGTACCCTTATGGACCTTCTGGATACCTAAGTACTCGTACCCGCACCTGTTACATGCACTTTAAATGTGAAAAAGAAATAAATAACAAAAGAAAAATTATAACAATTAAAAAACAATTTAAAAGTCTTTTAAATCTACTAATAAAATATTACAAATCAAAATATTTAAATAAATTAAAATATCTAAAAAGGAATTATAGATGCAATTAGGTTTAGAAAGTTAAGAATCTTTAGATTAACTTTGGTTTTAAAATTTTTATTATAGTTAAAATTATAAATATTAGTAATATAAATAAATAAATAATTATAATATATATATATATATGCATACATATGTGCGGGTGCGGAGCGGGGTAGGGGTAGGTATCATAGTACCAGTACCCATTCAAATTTACAGGTACCTGGATCCTTATCTAATGTGCGGGTAATTACCTAACCCATCATGGGTAATTTTTGCGGGTACCCAATGGGTAGGGTATAAATTATCATCCCAAAACACAATGATGGACTTTTGCTAAAAAAATTTGGTGAATTCTCTAATACCTCCCATAATTTTAGTGTAATTTTTACACGGCTCACTTGATCACCCACATGCTGACATCTCATTTAAAATAGACACATCAGTAACACCTCATTATCATTTTTTAAAAAAAAAAATATTTTAATTTTTTCATTTAATTTTAGACTCAAAAGACCCATATGTCCCTTTCATTCCTTCCAAATCCAACCCTCAGACCACTTTTATCACTGACCACCATGACAGGCAACCAAACCAAGTACACATATGCTGAAAACGACGCTTCCATATCGATCTGCGCTGTGTTCGTTTCAATTAATATTTAAAAAAAAAAAGTTACTTTGAAATCTATTTTTTTCTTAAAAGAAAAATTCACTTCCGATCGCATATTTTCCTAATAGCGGCACACAAAATGCAATTAACCCACTGATTCCAGGTTTTGGTAAAAATTACCAGCCACCGAATAGAAAGGGGGATGAAAAGTTCAGTGCTTGCGATTTTAAGTATCGTAAATGCCTAATATCTAATTAATCTCAGTTAATTAGACTTCTGAGGGAGATTTTGATTGAGAGATCCTGATAAAAGAACACTAAATAGGATTGAGAATAATTAAAGAAGAATAAAATACTAGCCGCAGCTCCGGCGAAGGTGCGGCGGTCGATGAAGTTAGGGGTTTGAATCAACGTTTTGGGAATGGAAAGATAAACACGGTTCAGAGATGCGGCTTGACGAGCTAGAGAAGCCATGTCTTTGAGGTTGGGCGAGAGAGACAGACAGAACGAACACAATGGTTGCAGATCTGGCCTTGACTTGGTTGGCTGCCAAGGTGGTTGGTCGATGAAAGTGGTACAAAATTAAATGAAAAGGTTAAAATTTTTTTTAAAAATATGATAATGAGGTGTCACTGATGTGTGCATTTTTAAATGATGTGTCAGCACGTGAGTGATCCAAGTGAGCAGTGTAAAAATTACACTAAAATTATGGGACTTACCAGAGAATTCACCAAAAAAATTTCCCCCCTCAAATGGAAGAAGGTTGTGGACAGTGGGCGCTCTAAATAAACACTTTACTTTTCCTTTCTCCTCTCTAAACTAATCGGCTCTCCTCTCTATATTTTGCAGATCGTTGCTTTCTCACTTGCTCTACTCTCTCTTTTTTTTTTTTTAAAAAAACTTTATAATGGCCATCTTTTGATTGTAGTAATAAATCCTTGCAGAAAACTCAACATGGAGATTTCTCAATGTATTTTTTTTTTTTTGGTAATATGGGATAATTTGTTTTTGTGTTCAATCTTTAGGAAAGGTAGTGCTCAAACAATGACTCACGTTCTTTGCAGGATGGGGAACAAATGACCCAGGTCAGTTCTCTCATTTTCTTAAATTTCTAATTCTTCAATCTCTCCACTTCCTTTCTCTCTGTTTTCATTGACTTCAAAATTCAAATCCTATATTCTTCTACAGTTCTGACCCAGGTCAGTTCTCCATTTCTTCCTCTTTCTCTGTGCTCATCTCGTGGTCTGTCTCTGATAAGCTTAATTTGTGGTATCAGTGTGTATCTTGAAGGAGCTCAATGGTTTGTAGAAGAACTCTCCTACATTGTCCAGTATAGATGACATTTCTGTTTCCTTTGTTTTCTTTTTTTTGTAGTGTTTGAAAAAATTGAAAAGTTTTAATTTTTATCAAATTTTTTTTTTGCTACTAATTTTAGTGCATTTTTTTTTTCCTTTTTAAGTTGTTCCTTCTTTCTCTTGGAAACGTTGGAATAGCATTTATCAAATGCCCAATTGATGCTTTCACAATAATGTCTATTTAATATTGACAACAAGGAAGGCTGAGAAACCCACAGTTTCACATAAAAACAAATTGCTATTAAGTGAAATTAAAATAGAAATTAAAATTTAAAAGATTTGAATAGTCATTTGTTTCTGTTGAGCATTTTTGTAATAAGGATGATTGCTCTACAGTTCCGGTTTAATAGGCTTTAAAATCAGATTTCATTGAAGCAGAGGTGGTACCAATTTTAATGATCATTCATATTATTGAAACTCTGTCATTTGTATACCTAAATAAAGTAACTTTTTCGCTAAATAGTTGTACTTTATGATTACTATCATTTTTGCACATGAAAAAACAACTTAAGGTTACCTTTTTTTTTTTTTGAATTTAATTGATATATATTGGCAGTGTAAAGTACTTTACACTGTCAACCAATCAGAAATTGATATATCATTATAAATACTTGATTCTTATCTTAACCACCTTAAAAGTCATCAATTCCATGATTTCTGATTGGTTGTCAGTGTAGAAATCTTTACACCGACAGTGCATATAAATTAAACTCTTTTTTTTTTTTTTTACGAGAACTTAAGGTTACTTTTGATGTATAATGAATTAAATCATTATTTGTTTCTATGATGAGTTTCAGTTTCACTGGTACTACTTTTGTGATCTCATAGCATTGTTAAATTACTAAGCATGCTCCAATAAGATTAATTAGCATTCTTAAGATTTTATAGAGAAAGCTAAGAGGCCTAGATCCTCAAGGTTAAGATTTCAGTTAGCATTCTCTGTCCATATATATAGGTGACCGAGTACAAAGCTTATATTTTATTTTCTGCAATAAAAAATGTTGTTTTATAAGAATTATAACTATAAGTTTGGTATGTTTGTTCATGCTACTTTTGATTAATGGGATTTTGAAGCAAAACATGATATTATTTTGATATGAACTGATCTTTATATTTGGTATCTATTTATCATCAATACAATAGGTAGCAACTACTGCTGTGACAAAACCACAATCTCAAGGGAACATCCTTATACCAAAATGTTCTGTAAGAACTTTTTGTGAAGTATTCTATTTTCTTCGTTAAAAAGATGGAATATTTGGCATGCAACTAATTAGCATATTTTACCCAGCTTCTTCAAAAGATGGTAAAGAGACATCTAAGAGTGATGCTGCTAGCTGTGAACCATCCTCACTATACAACTGTTTATGTGGGTAACCTTGCTTCAGAGGTAAGAAACAATCGTTTTATATTTTTTCATTTTTGGGGTTAAGAACAAAAGTAGTTCATCAACAGAAAAAATGTTGAGAAGTTTCCAAACTTACTAATGCAATGCATCTAATATTTTGAGTTCAAAACTAATTGTTGTATTGTTGAAATCAGAAGTTCATCCCTTTCACCTGGAATGCATCTAATGGGTGAGTTGTTTGTTTTTTAATTGAAGTACATAGATAAGAGCATGTGTGCTTCTGCCAAGGAAGGCCATGTGTGCTTTTGCGAAGAATTGAATTGAAGTACATAGAAAGAGCATGTGTGCTTCTATGAAAGAAGGCTGATCACTTACATTATTTTTCAATTGTCGTTTATCAATATTTTTGTAGTACGTAGCGCTGCTTACAAAGCCAGTGATATTCAGTTATAGCTATCATTTTAAAGGTTGTTGTTTATTACCCAATGTATCTTAATGTGTGCCTTGAAGCCTCGGTCCTTTAAGCTGAAATGGTGGGCTTTTGATGTTCAACTAAGCTTGAGAAATGGATGTGCTATTGGTTCTATAGTTGTCACATAAATTGAAGCATTTTGTTTTAGTTTAGTTCAGAGGCTTATGAATGAGAAAGGTTGCCATATACAATTGGGGCATTTCGTTTTTGTTTTGTTGTGATGTGAAGATATTTATTCGAAAGCATACTCTATTATTTAATGTTGATTTTATGAGAGTAGATACGCTATATGTGCACTAAGAGATAATCTCGACATTAACATTTGTCTATGATGTTTTTCTTCAAGTCATTGTGAATTAGGATGTTAGTAGAAATTCAAATATTCAAATTCTTTAAGTCATTGTTGATTTGTCCGTTGTAGCCTCGGGTTTTGTTGGGTTGAGGAGAATGTGATAAATCAGTTTAGCTATAAAAAACTTTTAACTCGTGAATGGAAGATTCAAGTACATATAATCTTATTGTGTAGTTAATCTTTATAATTATTAACTTATTATTGATTTGTAGCTAAATATTTGAAAGTTGTGTTTTTTTATTTTTTTTTTATTGCTTGCTCGGAGTTAATTTATGGACCTTGATGCATTATGTTATATGCATTCTATTATATACAGGCTGTTTATGATATGCGTAAAAACCGACGTGACCCGTGCGAATGCACGGGTACTGTACTAGTTAAACTATATATTAAGGGCAACCATGTTAACTTTACCACCGGCCTGACATTTTGGGTATCATTTGCGAAGTTAGAAATTGATGTCCTCGTAATATCATTTTTGAACATTCTAATTCTTGCATCATTTTTTTTCCTTGAAAAATCATTAATAAACCATTCATAATCAAGCTTCTTTAAAAAAATCATTTTCGTTAGAAATTAAAATAAAATTATTTAATCTATCTTATGATATAGTAGATCGCAAAAAAGATTTTAACAATTCTGATTTAGAAAAACTTCTCTCAGTAGATACAACAGTAATATTGATATCTACTATATCTATATTAACATTTTAGGCTGGTGAAATATCAACTTGACCCATTCTAAGATGTTTCCAAGTGTCTCTCTTTGAGGGTAATTTTGCCTGATTAAAATTTTTAAAGCTTCTCAACTATTGGCATGTGTCAAATTGTCACATCCTAGGAAAAAAAAAAACGCACAAACCACCGCAGATACCCTTCCGCCATCAACTTCAGCCATTGCTAAAGTTTTATGATATGAAGCATTGTACGGTTAGGTGCTGACAAAGTTTTAAAAAATATAAAGCTTTCCTAAACACAAATTTAGGGATGACAAATGTTAAGGTCTGAGTAGAATACTATAATACTCATCCTAATACCCGTATTTGAAAAAATTACACGTATCCAGACCCATACCAACGTGGGTAGCAACTTTAGTACCCTTATGGACTTTCTGGATACCTAAGTACTCGTACCCGCACCTGTTACATGCACTTTAAATGTGAAAAAGAAATAAATAACAAAAGAAAAATTATAACAATTAAAAAACAATTTAAAAGTCTTTTAAATCTACTAATAAAATATTACAAATCAAAATATTTAAATAAATTAAAATATCTAAAAAGGAATTATAGATGCAATTAGGTTTAGAAAGTTAAGAATCTTTAGATTAACTTTGGTTTTAAAATTTGTATTATAGTTAAAATTATAAATATTAGTAATATAAATAAATAAATAATTATAATATATATATATATATATGCATACATATGTGCGGGTGCGGAGCGGGGTAGGGGTAGGTATCATAGTACCAGTACCCATTCAAATTTACAGGTAATTACTCGTACCTGGATCCTTATCTAATGTGCGGGTAATTACCTAACCCATCGTGGGTAACTTTTGCGGGTACCCAATGGGTAGGGTATAAATTGTCATCCCAAAACACAATGATGGACTTTTGCTAAAAAAAATTGGTGAATTCTCTAATACCTCCCATAATTTTAGTGTAATTTTTACACGGCTCACTTGATCACCCACATGCTGACATCTCATTTAAAATAGACACATCAGTAACACCTCATTATCATTTTTTAAAAAAATATATTTTAATT
Source organism: Echinosophora koreensis (assembly GCA_035048595.1). NCBI lineage: Eukaryota > Viridiplantae > Streptophyta > Magnoliopsida > Fabales > Fabaceae > Echinosophora > Echinosophora koreensis. Next base: position 2,022,168 of record JAPCYP010000069.1, read on the forward strand.
TTTTCATTTAATTTTAGACTCAAAAGACCCATATGTCCCTTTCATCCCTTCCAAATCCAACCCTTAGACCACTTTTATCACTGACCACCATGACAGGCAACCAAACCAAGTACACATATGCTGAAAACGACGCTTCCATATCGATCTGCGCTGTGTTCGTTTCAATTAATATTTAAAAAAAAAAAAGTTACGTTGAAATCTATTTTTTTCTTAAAAGAAAAATTCACTTCCGATCGCATATTTTCCTAATAGCGGCACACAAAATGCAATTAACCCACTGATTCCAGGTTTTGGTAAAAATTACCAGCCACCGAATAGAAAGGGGGATGAAAAGTTCAGTGCTTGCGATTTTAAGTATCGTAAATGCCTAATATCTAATTAATCTCAGTTAATTAGACTTCTGAGGGAGATTTTGATTGAGAGATCCTGATAAAAGAACACTAAATAGGATTGAGAATAATTAAAGAAGAATAAAATACTAGCCGCAGCTCCGGCGAAGGTGCGGCGGTCGATGAAGTTAGGGGTTTGAATCAACGTTTTGGGAATGGAAAGATAAACACGGTTCAGAGATGCGGCTTGACGAGCTAGAGAAGCCATGTCTTTGAGGTTGGGCGAGAGAGACAGACAGAACGAACACAATGGTTGCAGATCTGGCCTTGACTTGGTTGGCTGCCAAGGTGGTTGGTCGATGAAAGTGGTACAAAATTAAATGAAAAGGTTAAAATATTTTTTTTAAAAATATGATAATGAGGTGTCACTGATGTGTGCATTTTTAAATGATGTGTCAGCACGTGAGTGATCCAAGTGAGTAGTGTAAAAATTACACTAAAATTATGGGACTTACCAGAGAATTCACCAAAAAAATTTCCTCCCTCAAATGGAAGAAGGTTGTGGACAGTGGGCGCTGTAAATAAACACATTACTTTTCCTTTCTCCTCTCTAAACTAATCGGCTCTCCTCTCTATATTTTGCAGATCGTTGCTTTCTCACTTGCTCCTCCTCTCTTTTTTTTTTTTTTAAAAAACTTTATAATGCCCATCTTTTGATTGTAGTAATAAATCCTTGCAGAAAACTCAACATGGAGATTTCTCAATGTAATTTTTTTTTTTTGTAATATGGGATAATTTGTTTTGGTGTTCAATCTTTAGGAAATGTAGTGCTCAAACAATGACTCACGTTCTTTGCAGGATGGGGAACAAATGACCCAGGTCAGTTCTCTCATTTTCTTAAATTTCTAATTCTTCAATCTCTCCACTTCCTTTCTCTCTGTTTTCATTGACTTCAAAATTCAAATCCTATATTCTTCTACAGTTCTGACCCAGGTCAGTTCTCCCTTTCTTCCGCTTTCTCTGTGCTCATCTCGTGGTCTGTCTCTGATAAGCTTTATTTGTGGTATCAGTGTGTATCTTGAAGGAGCTCAATGGTTTGTAGAAGAACTCTCCTACATTGTCCAGTGCAGATGACATTTCTGTTTCCTTTGTTTTCTTTTTTTTGTAGTGTTTGAAAAAATTGAAAATTTTTAATTTTTATCAATTTTTTTTTTGCTACTAATTTTAGTGCATTTTTTTTTCCTTTTTAAGTTGTTCCTTCTTTCTCTTGGAAACGTTGCAATAGCATTTATCAAATGCCCAATTGATGCTTTCACAATAATGTCTATTTAATATTGACAACAAGGAAGGCTGAGAAACCCACAGTTTCACATAAAAACAAATTGCTATTAAGTGAAATTAAAATAGAAATTAAAATTTAAAAGATTTGAATAGTCATTTGTTTCTGTTGAGCATTTTTGTAATAAGGATGATTGCTCTACAGTTCCGGTTTAATAGGCTTTAAAATCAGATTTCATTGAAGCAGAGGTGGTACCAATTTTAATGATCATTCATATTATTGAAACTCTGTCATTTGTATACCCAAATAAAGTAACTTTTTCGCTAAATAGTTGTACTTTATGATTACTATCATTTTTGCACATGAAAAAGCAACTTAAGGTTACCTTTTTTTTTTTTGAATTTAATTGATATATATTGGCAGTGTAAAGTACTTTACACTGTCAACCAATCAGAAATTGATATATCATTATAAATACTTGATTCTTATCTTAACCACCTTAAAAGTCATCAATTCCATGATTTCTGATTGGTTGTCAGTGTAGAAATCTTTACACCGACAGTGCATATAAATTAAACTCTTTTTTTTTTTTTTTACGAGAACTTAAGGTTACTTTTGATGTATAATGAATTAAATCATTATTTGTTTCTATGATGAGTTTCAGTTTCACTGGTACTACTTTTGTGATCTCATAGCATTGTTAAATTACTAAGCATGCTCCAATAAGATTAATTAGCATTCTTAAGATTTTATAGAGAAAGCTAAGAGGCCTAGATCCTCAAGGTTAAGATTTCAGTTAGCATTCTCTGTCCATATATATAGGTGACCGAGTACAAAGCTTATATTTTATTTTCTGCAATAAAAAATGTTGTTTTATAAGAATTATAACTATAAGTTTGGTATGTTTGTTCATGCTACTTTTGATTAATGGGATTTTGAAGCAAAACATGATATTATTTTGATATGAACTGATCTTTATATTTGGTATCTATTTATCATCAATACAATAGGTAGCAACTACTGCTGTGACAAAACCAAAATCTCAAGGGAACATCCTTATACCAAAATGTTCTGTAAGAACTTTTTGTGAAGTATTCTATTTTCTTCGTTAAAAATATGGAATATTTGGCATGCAACTAATTAGCATATTTTACCCAGCTTCTTCAAAAGATGGTAAAGAGACATCTAAGAGTGATGCTGCTAGCTGTGAACCATCCTCACTATACAACTGTTTATGTGGGTAACCTTGCTTCAGAGGTAAGAAACAATCGTTTTATATTTTTTCATTTTTGGGGTTAAGAACAAAAGTAGTTCATCAATAGAAAAAATGTTGAGAAGTTTTCAAACTTATTAATGCAATGCATCTAATATTTTGAGTTTCAAAACTAATTGTTGGATTGTTGAAATCAGAAGTTCATCTCTTTCACCAGGAATGCATCTAATGGGTGAGTTGTTTGTTTTTTAATTGAAGTACATAGATAAGAGCATGTATGCTTCTGCCAAGGAAGGCCATGTGTGCTTTTGCGAAGAATTGAATTGAAGTACATAGAAAGAGCATGTGTGCTTCTATGAAAGAAGGCTGATCACTTACATTATTTTTCAATTGTCGTTTATCAATATTTTTGTAGTACGTAGCGCTGCTTACAAAGCCAGTGATATTCAGTTATAGCTATCATTTTAAAGGTTGTTGTTTATTACCCAATGTATCTTAATGTGTGCCTTGAAGCCTCGGTCCTTTAAGCTGAAATGGTGGGCTTTTGATGTTCAACTAAGCTTGAGAAATGGATGTGCTATTGGTTCTATAGTTGTCACATAAATTGAAGCATTTTGTTTTAGTTTAGTTCAGAGGCTTATGAATGAGAAAGGTTGCCATATACAATTGGGGCATTTCGTTTTTGTTTTGTTGTGATGTGAAGATATTTATTCGAAAGCATACTCTATTATTTAATGTTGATTTTATGAGAGTAGATACGCTATATGTGCACTAAGAGATAATCTCGACATTAACATTTGTCTATGATGTTTTTCTTCAAGTCATTGTGAATTAGGATGTTAGTAGAAAATTCAAATATTCAAATTCTTTAAGTCATTGTTGATTTGTCCGTTGTAGCCTCGGGTTTTGTTGGGTTGAGGAGAATGTGATAAATCAGTTTAGCTATAAAAAACTTTTAACTCGTGAATGGAAGATTCAAGTACGTATAATCTTATTGTGTAGTTAATCTTTATAATTATTAACTTATTATTGATTTGTAGCTAAATATTTGAAAGTTGTGTTTTTTTTTTTTATTATTGCTTGCTCGGAGTTAATTTATGGACCTTGATGCATTATGTTATATGCATTCTATTATATACAGGCTGTTTATGATATGCGTAAAAACCGACGTGACCCGTGCGAATGCACGGGTACTGTACTAGTTAAACTATATATTAAGGGCAACCATGTTAACTTTACCACCGGCCTGACATTTTGGGTATCATTTGCGAAGTTAGAAATTGATGTCCTCGTAATATCATTTTTGAACATTCTAATTCTTGCATCATTTTTTTTTTCCTTGAAAAATCATTAATAAACCATTGATAATCAAGCTTCTTTAAAAAAATCATTTTCGTTAGAAATTAAAATAAAATTATTTAATCTATCTTATGATATAGTAGATCGCAAAAAAGATTTTAACAATTCTGATTTAGAAAAACTTCTCTCAGTAGATACAACAGTAATATTGATATCTACTATATCTATATTAACATTTTAGGCTGGTGAAATATCAACTTGACCCATTCTAAGATGTTTCCAAGTGTCTCTCTTTGAGGGTAATTTTGCCTGATTAAAATTTTTAAAGCTTCTCAACTATTGGCATGTGTCAAATTGTCACATCCTAGGAAAAAAAAAAATGCACAAACCACCGCAGATACCCTTCCGCCATCAACTTCAGCCATTGCTAAAGTTTTATGATATGAAGCATTGTACGGTTAGGTGCTGACAAAGTTTTAAAAAATATAAAGCTTTCCTAAACACAAATTTAGGGATGACAAATGTTAAGGTCTGAGTAGAATACTATAATACTCATCCTAATACCCGTATTTGAAAAAATTACACGTATCCAGACCCATACCAACGTGGGTAGCAACTTTAGTACCCTTATGGACTTTCTGGATACCTAAGTACTCGTACCCGCACCTGTTACATGCACTTTAAATGTGAAAAAGAAATAAATAACAAAAGAAAAATTATAACAATTAAAAAACAATTTAAAAGTCTTTTAAATCTACTAATAAAATATTACAAATCAAAATATTTAAATAAATTAAAATATCTAAAAAGGAATTATAGATGCAATTAGGTTTAGAAAGTTAAGAATCTTTAGATTAACTTTGGTTTTAAAATTTGTATTATAGTTAAAATTATAAATATTAGTAATATAAATAAATAAATAATTATAATATATATATATATGCATACATATGTGCGGGTGCGGAGCGGGGTAGGGGTAGGTATCATAGTACCAGTACCCATTCAAATTTACAGGTAATTACTCGTACCTGGATCCTTATCTAATGTGCGGGTAATTACCTAACCCATCGTGGGTAACTTTTGCGGGTACCCAATGGGTAGGGTATAAATTGTCATCCCAAAACACAATGATGGACTTTTGCTAAAAAAAATTGGTGAATTCTCTAATACCTCCCATAATTTTAGTGTAATTTTTACACGGCTCACTTGATCACCCACATGCTGACATCTCATTTAAAATAGACACATCAGTAACACCTCATTATCATTTTTTTAAAAAAATATATTTTAATTTTTTCATTTAATTTTAGACTCAAAAGACCCATATGTCCCTTTCATCCCTTCCAAATCCAACCCTTAGACCACTTTTATCACTGACCACCATGACAGGCAACCAAACCAAGTACACATATGCTGAAAACGACGCTTCCATATCGATCTGCGCTGTGTTCGTTTCAATTAATATTTAAAAAAAAAAAGTTACGTTGAAATCTATTTTTTTCTTAAAAGAAAAATTCACTTCCGATCGCATATTTTCCTAATAGCGGCACACAAAATGCAATTAACCCACTGATTCCAGGTTTTGGTAAAAATTACCAGCCACCGAATAGAAAGGGGGATGAAAAGTTCAGTGCTTGCGATTTTAAGTATCGTAAATGCCTAATATCTAATTAATCTCAGTTAATTAGACTTCTGAGGGAGATTTTGATTGAGAGATCCTGATAAAAGAACACTAAATAGGATTGAGAATAATTAAAGAAGAATAAAATACTAGCCGCAGCTCCGGCGAAGGTGCGGCGGTCGATGAAGTTAGGGGTTTGAATCAACGTTTTGGGAATGGAAAGATAAACACGGTTCAGAGATGCGGCTTGACGAGCTAGAGAAGCCATGTCTTTGAGGTTGGGCGAGAGAGACAGACAGAACGAACACAATGGTTGCAGATCTGGCCTTGACTTGGTTGGCTGCCAAGGTGGTTGGTCGATGAAAGTGGTACAAAATTAAATGAAAAGGTTAAAATATTTTTTTTAAAAATATGATAATGAGGTGTCACTGATGTGTGCATTTTTAAATGATGTGTCAGCACGTGAGTGATCCAAGTGAGCAGTGTAAAAATTACACTAAAATTATGGGACTTACCAGAGAATTCACCAAAAAAATTTCCTCCCTCAAATGGAAGAAGGTTGTGGACAGTGGGCGCTGTAAATAAACACATTACTTTTCCTTTCTCCTCTCTAAACTAATCGGCTCTCCTCTCTATATTTTGCAGATCGTTGCTTTCTCACTTGCTCTCCTCTCTCTTTTTTTTTTTTTTAAAAAACTTTATAATGCCCATCTTTTGATTGTAGTAATAAATCCTTGCAGAAAACTCAACATGGAGATTTCTCAATGTAATTTTTTTTTTTTGTAATATGGGATAATTTGTTTTGGTGTTCAATCTTTAGGAAATGTAGTGCTCAAACAATGACTCACGTTCTTTGCAGGATGGGGAACAAATGACCCAGGTCAGTTCTCTCATTTTCTTAAATTTCTAATTCTTCAATCTCTCCACTTCCTTTCTCTCTGTTTTCATTGACTTCAAAATTCAAATCCTATATTCTTCTACAGTTCTGACCCAGGTCAGTTCTCCCTTTCTTCCGCTTTCTCTGTGCTCATCTCGTGGTCTGTCTCTGATAAGCTTTATTTGTGGTATCAGTGTGTATCTTGAAGGAGCTCAATGGTTTGTAGAAGAACTCTCCTACATTGTCCAGTGCAGATGACATTTCTGTTTCCTTTGTTTTCTTTTTTTTGTAGTGTTTGAAAAAATTGAAAAGTTTTAATTTTTATCAATTTTTTTTTTGCTACTAATTTTAGTGCATTTTTTTTTCCTTTTTAAGTTGTTCCTTCTTTCTCTTGGAAACGTTGCAATAGCATTTATCAAATGCCCAATTGATGCTTTCACAATAATGTCTATTTAATATTGACAACAAGGAAGGCTGAGAAACCCACAGTTTCACATAAAAACAAATTGCTATTAAGTGAAATTAAAATAGAAATTAAAATTTAAAAGATTTGAATAGTCATTTGTTTCTGTTGAGCATTTTTGTAATAAGGATGATTGCTCTACAGTTCCGGTTTAATAGGCTTTAAAATCAGATTTCATTGAAGCAGAGGTGGTACCAATTTTAATGATCATTCATATTATTGAAACTCTGTCATTTGTATACCCAAATAAAGTAACTTTTTCGCTAAATAGTTGTACTTTATGATTACTATCATTTTTGCACATGAAAAAGCAACTTAAGGTTACCTTTTTTTTTTTTTGAATTTAATTGATATATATTGGCAGTGTAAAGTACTTTACACTGTCAACCAATCAGAAATTGATATATCATTATAAATACTTGATTCTTATCTTAACCACCTTAAAAGTCATCAATTCCATGATTTCTGATTGGTTGTCAGTGTAGAAATCTTTACACCGACAGTGCATATAAATTAAACTCTTTTTTTTTTTTTTACGAGAACTTAAGGTTACTTTTGATGTATAATGAATTAAATCATTATTTGTTTCTATGATTAGTTTCAGTTTCACTGGTACTACTTTTGTGATCTCATAGCATTGTTAAATTACTAAGCATGCTCCAATAAGATTAATTAGCATTCTTAAGATTTTATAGAGAAAGCTAAGAGGCCTAGATCCTCAAGGTTAAGATTTCAGTTAGCATTCTCTGTCCATATATATAGGTGACTGAGTACAAAGCTTATATTTTATTTTCTGCAATAAAAAATGTTGTTTTATAAGAATTATAACTATAAGTTTGGTATGTTTGTTCATGCTACTTTTGATTAATGGGATTTTGAAGCAAAACATGATATTATTTTGATATGAACTGATCTTTATATTTGGTATCTATTTATCATCAATACAATAGGTAGCAACTACTGCTGTGACAAAACCAAAATCTCAAGGGAACATCCTTATACCAAAATGTTCTGTAAGAACTTTTTGTGAAGTATTCTATTTTCTTCGTTAAAAATATGGAATATTTGGCATGCAACTAATTAGCATATTTTACCCAGCTTCTTCAAAAGATGGTAAAGAGACATCTAAGAGTGATGCTGCTAGCTGTGAACCATCCTCACTATACAACTGTTTATGTGGGTAACCTTGCTTCAGAGGTAAGAAACAATCGTTTTATATTTTTTCATTTTTGGGGTTAAGAACAAAAGTAGTTCATCAATAGAAAAAATGTTGAGAAGTTTTCAAACTTATTAATGCAATGCATCTAATATTTTGAGTTCAAAACTAATTGTTGGATTGTTGAAATCAGAAGTTCATCTCTTTCACCAGGAATGCATCTAATGGGTGAGTTGTTTGTTTTTTAATTGAAGTACATAGATAAGAGCATGTATGCTTCTGCCAAGGAAGGCCATGTGTGCTTTTGCGAAGAATTGAATTGAAGTACATAGAAAGAGCATGTGTGCTTCTATGAAAGAAGGCTGATCACTTACATTATTTTTCAATTGTCGTTTATCAATATTTTTGTAGTACGTAGCGCTGCTTACAAAGCCAGTGATATTCAGTTATAGCTATCATTTTAAAGGTTGTTGTTTATTACCCAATGTATCTTAATGTGTGCCTTGAAGCCTCGGTCCTTTAAGCTGAAATGGTGGGCTTTTGATGTTCAACTAAGCTTGAGAAATGGATGTGCTATTGGTTCTATAGTTGTCACATAAATTGAAGCATTTTGTTTTAGTTTAGTTCAGAGGCTTATGAATGAGAAAGGTTGCCATATACAATTGGGGCATTTCGTTTTTGTTTTGTTGTGATGTGAAGATATTTATTCGAAAGCATACTCTATTATTTAATGTTGATTTTATGAGAGTAGATACGCTATATGTGCACTAAGAGATAATCTCGACATTAACATTTGTCTATGATGTTTTTCTTCAAGTCATTGTGAATTAGGATGTTAGTAGAAAATTCAAATATTCAAATTCTTTAAGTCATTGTTGATTTGTCCGTTGTAGCCTCGGGTTTTGTTGGGTTGAGGAGAATGTGATAAATCAGTTTAGCTATAAAAAAACTTTTAACTCGTGAATGGAAGATTCAAGTACGTATAATCTTATTGTGTAGTTAATCTTTATAATTATTAACTTATTATTGATTTGTAGCTAAATATTTGAAAGTTGTGTTTTTTTTTTTTTATTATTGCTTGCTCGGAGTTAATTTATGGACCTTGATGCATTATGTTATATGCATTCTATTATATACAGGCTGTTTATGATATGCGTAAAAACCGACGTGACCCGTGCGAATGCACGGGTACTGTACTAGTTAAACTATATATTAAGGGCAACCATGTTAACTTTACCACCGGCCTGACATTTTGGGTATCATTTGCGAAGTTAGAAATTGATGTCCTCGTAACATCATTTTTGAACATTCTAATTCTTGCATCATTTTTTTTTCCTTGAAAAATCATTAATAAACCATTCATAATCAAGCTTTCTTTAAAAAAATCATTTTCGTTAGAAATTAAAATAAAATTATTTAATCTATCTTATGATATAGTAGATCGCAAAAAAGATTTTAACAATTCTGATTTAGAAAAACTTCTCTCAGTAGATACAACAGTAATATTGATATCTACTATATCTATATTAACATTTTAGGCTGGTGAAATATCAACTTGACCCATTCTAAGATGTTTCCATGTGTCTCTCTTTGAGGGTAATTTTGCCTGATTAAAATTTTTAAAGCTTCTCAACTATTGGCATGTGTCAAATTGTCACATCCTAGGAAAAAAAAAACGCACAAACCACCGCAGATACCCTTCCGCCATCAACTTCAGCCATTGCTAAAGTTTTATGATATGAAGCATTGTACGGTTAGGTGCTGACAAAGTTTTAAAAAATATAAAGCTTTCCTAAACACAAATTTAGGGATGACAAATGTTAAGGTCTGAGTAGAATACTATAATACTCATCCCAATACCCGTATTTGAAAAAATTACACGTATCCGGACCCATACCAACGTGGGTAGCAACTTTAGTACCCTTATGGACCTTCTGGATACCTAAGTACTCGTACCCGCACCTGTTACATGCACTTTAAATGTGAAAAAGAAATAAATAACAAAAGAAAAATTATAACAATTAAAAAACAATTTAAAAGTCTTTTAAATCTACTAATAAAATATTACAAATCAAAATATTTAAATAAATTAAAATATCTAAAAAGGAATTATAGATGCAATTAGGTTTAGAAAGTTAAGAATCTTTAGATTAACTTTGGTTTTAAAATTTGTATTATAGTTAAAATTATAAATATTAGTAATATAAATAAATATATATATATATATATATATATATATATATATATATATATATATATGCATACATATGTGCGGGTGCGGAGCGGGGTAGGGGTAGGGGTAGGTATCATAGTACCAGTACCCATTCAAATTTACAGGTAATTACCCGTACCTGGATCCTTATCTAATGTGCGGGTAATTACCTAACCCATCGTGGGGTAATTTTTGCGGGTACCCAATGGGTAGGGTATAAATTGTCATCCCAAAACACAATGATGGACTTTTGCTAAAAAAAATTGGTGAATTCTCTAATACCTCCCATAATTTTAGTGTAATTTTTACACGGCTCACTTGATCACCCACATGCTGACATCTCATTTAAAATAGACACATCAGTAACACCTCATTATCATTTTTAAAAAAATATATATTTTAATTTTTTCATTTAATTTTAGACTCAAAAGACCCATATGTCCCTTTCATCCCTTCCAAATCCAACCCTTAGACCACTTTTATCACTGACCACCATGACAGGCAACCAAACCAAGTACACATATGCTGAAAACGACGCTTCCATATCGATCTGTGCTGTGTTCGTTTCAATTAATATTTTTTTAAAAAAAGTTACTTTGAAATCTATTTTTTTCTTAAAAGAAAAATTCACTTCCGATCGCATATTTTCCTAATAGCGGCACACAAAATGCAATTAACCCACTGATTCCAGGTTTTTGTAAAAATTACCAGCCACCGAATAGAAAGGGGGATGAAAAGTTCAGTGCTTGCGATTTTAAGTATCGTAAATGCCTAATATCTAATTAATCTCAGTTAATTAGACTTCTGAGGGAGATTTTGATTGAGAGATCCTGATAAAAGAACACTAAATAGGATTGAGAATAATTAAAGAAGAATAAAATACTAGCCGCAGCTCCGGCGAAGGTGCGGCGGTCGATGAAGTTAGGGGTTTGAATCAACGTTTTGGGAATGGAAAGATAAACACGGTTCAGAGATGCGGCTTGACGAGCTAGAGAAGCCATGTCTTTGAGGTTGGGCGAGAGAGACAGACAGAACGAACACAATGGTTGCAGATCTGGCCTTGACTTGGTTGGCTGCCAAGGTGGTTGGTCGATGAAAGTGGTACAAAATTAAATGAAAGGGTTAAATTTTTTTAAAAAAATGATAATGAGGTGTCACTGATGTGTGCATTTTTAAATGATGTGTCAGCACGTGAGTGATTCAAGTGAGCAGTGTAAAAATTACACTAAAATTATGGGACTTACCAGAGAATTCACCAAAAAAATTTCCCCCCTCAAATGGAAGAAGGTTGTGGACAGTGGGCGCTCTAAATAAACACTTTACTTTTCCTTTCTCCTCTCTAAACTAATCGGCTCTCCTCTCTATATTTTGCAGATCGTTGCTTTCTCACTTGCTCTCCTCTCTCTTTTTTAAAAAAAACTTTATAATGCCCATCTTTTGATTGTAGTAATAAATCCTTGCAGAAAACTCAACATGGAGATTTCTCAATGTAAATTTTTTTTTTTTTTTGTAATATGGGATAATTTGTTTTTGTGTTCAATCTTTAGGAAATGTAGTGCTCAAACAATGACTCACGTTCTTTGCAGGGTGGGGAACAAATGACCCAGGTCAGTTCTCTCATTTTCCTAAATTTCTAATTCTTCAATCTCTCCACTTCCTTTCTCTCTGTTTTCATTGACTTCAAAATTCAAATCCTATATTCTTCTACAGTTCTGACCCAGGTCAGTTCTCCCTTTCTTCCGCTTTCTCTGTGCTCATCTCGTGGTCTGTCTCTGATAAGCTTTATTTGTGGTATCGGTGTGTATCTTGAAGGAGCTCAATGGTTTGTAGAAGAACTCTCCTACATTGTCCAGTGCAGATGTCATTTCTGTTTCCTTTGTTTTCTTTTTTTTGTAGTGTTTGAAAAAATTGAAAAGTTTTAATTTTTATCATTTTTTTTTTTTGCTACTAATTTTAGTGCATTTTTTTTCCTTTTTAAGTTGTTCCTTCTTTCTCTTGGAAACTTTGCAATAGCATTTATCAAATGCCCAATTGATGCTTTCACAATAATGTCTATTTAATATTGACAACAAGGAAGACTGAGAAACCCACATTTTCACATAAAAACAAATTGCTATTAAGTGAAATTAAAATAGAAATTAAAATTTAAAAGATTTGAATAGTCATTTGTTTCTGTTGAGCATTTTTGTAATAAGGATGATTGCTCAACAGTTCCGGTTTAATAGGCTTTAAAATCAGATTTCATTGAAGCAGAGGTGGTACCAATTTTAATGATCATTCATATTATTGAAACTCTGTCATTTGTATACCCAAATAAAGTAACTTTTTCGCTAAATAGTTGTACTTTATGATTACTATCATTTTTGCACATGAAAAAACAACTTAAGGTTACCTTTTTTTTTTTTGAATTTAATTGATATATATTGGCAGTGTAAAGTACTTTACACTGTCAACCAATCAGAAATTGATATATCATTATAAATACTTGATTCTTATCTTAACCACCTTAAAAGTCATCAATTCCATGATTTCTGATTGGTTGTCAGTGTAGAAATCTTTACACCGACAGTGCATATAAATTAAACTCTTTTTTTTTTTTTACGAGAACTTAAGGTTACTTTTGATGTATAATTAATTAAATCATTATTTGTTTCTATGATGAGTTTCAGTTTCACTGGTACTACTTTTGTGATCTCATAGCATTGTTAAATTACTAAGCATGCTCCAATAAGATTAATTAGCATTCTTAAGATTTTATAGAGAAAGCTAAGAGGCCTAGATCCTCAAGGTTAAGATTTTAGTTAGCATTCTCTGTCCATATATATAGGTGACCGAGTACAAAGCTTATATTTTATTTTCTGCAATAAAAAATGTTGTTTTATAAGAATTATAACTATAAGTTTGGTATGTTTGTTCATGCTACTTTTGATTAATGGGATTTTGAAGCAAAACATGCCATTATTTTGATATGAACTGATCTTTATATTTGGTATCTATTTATCATCAATACAATAGGTAGCAACTACTGCTGTGACAAAACCACAATCTCAAGGGAACACATCCTTATACCAAAATGTTCTGTAAGAACTTTTTGTGAAGTATTCTATTTTCTTCGTTAAAAATATGGAATATTTGGCATGCAACTAATTAGCATATTTTACCCAGCTTCTTCAAAAGATGGTAAAGAGACATCTAAGAGTGATGCTGCTGTGAACCATCCTCACTATACAACTGTTTATGTGGGTAACCTTGCTTCAGAGGTAAGAAACAATCGTTTTATATTTTTTCATTTTTGGGGTTAAGAACAAAAGTAGTTCATCAACAGAAAAAATGTTGAGAAGTTTTCAAACTTATTAATGCAATGCATCTAATATTTTGAGTTCCAAACTAATTGTTGGATTGTTGAAATCAGAAGTTCATCTCTTTCACCTGGAATGCATCTAATGGGTGAGTTGTTTGTTTTTTAATTGAAGTACATAGATAAGAGCATGTGTGCTTCTGCCAAGGAAGGCCATGTGTGCTTCTGCGAAGAATTGAATTGAAGTACATAGAAAGAGCATGTGTGCTTCTATGAAAGAAGGCTGATCACTTACATTATTTTTCAATTGGCGTTTATCAATATTTTTGTAGTACGTAGCGCTGCTTACAAAACCAGTGATATTCAGTTATAGCTTATATTCAGTTATAGCTATCATTTTAAGGGTTGTTGTTTATTACCCAATGTATCTTAATGTGTGCCTTGAAGCCTCGGTCCTTTAAGCTGAAATGGTGGGCTTTTGATGTTCAACTAAGCTTGAGAAATGGATGTGCTATTGGTTCTATAGTTGTCACATAAATTGAAGCATTTTGTTTTAATTTAGTTCAGAGGCTTATGACTGAGAAAGGTTGCCATATACAATTGGGGCATTTCGTTTTTGTTTTGTTGTGATGTGAAAATATTTATTCGAAAGCATACTCTATTATTTAATGTTGATTTTATGAGAGTAGATACGCTATATGTGCACTAAGAGATAATCTCGACATTAACATTTGTCTATGATGTTTTTCTTCAAGTCATTGTGAATTAGGATGTTAGTAGAAAATTCAAATATTCAAATTCTTTAAGTCATTGTTGATTTGTCCGTTGTAGCCTCGGGTTTTGTTGGGTTGAGGAGAATGTGATAAATCAGTTTAGCTATTAAAAACTTTTAACTCGTGAATGGAAGATTCAAGTACATATAATCTTATTGTGTAGTTAATCTTTATAGTTATTAACTTGTTATTGATTTGTAGCTAAATATTTGAAAGTTGTGTTTTTTTTTATTGCTTGCTCGGAGTTAATTTATGGACCTTGATGCATTATATTATATGCATTCTATTATATACAGGCTGTTTATGATATGCGTAAAAACCGATGTGACCCGTGCGAATGCACGGGTACCGTACTAGTTAAACTATATATTAAGGGCAACCATGTTAACTTTACCACCGGCCTGACATTTTGGGTATCATTTGTGAAGTTAGAAATTGATGTCCTCGTAATATCATTTTTGAACATTCTAATTCTTGCATCATTTTTTTTTCCTTGAAAAATCGTTAATAAACCATTCATAATCAAGCTTCTTTAAAAAAATCATTTTCGTTAGAAATTAAAATAAAATTATTTAATCTATCTTATGATATAGTAGATCGCAAAAAAGATTTTAACAATTCTGATTTAGAAAAACTTCTCTCAGTAGATACAACAGTAATATTGATAGTTAATATTATTTTATAAGCCATGCATGCATTAGAAAAACCCTCAGTTTGTTCTAAAGTATTATAGCACCGAACTTCAATTTATTTTTGAAAATAACCATAAAAATTAACATTATTTGAAAAATAAGAAGACTAATATAATAAACTGAAATGAGAAGAAAATAATAATGAGGTTTATACCATTTTTTATGATTAAATTGTTGTCTCACTGTTTACTCGGTTTTTTGGTAGTGTCCAAATTCTACAAGTTATACAGTAATCTCGTTGCCAGTGGTTTTCTACAAGGATGTCTGCCACAATACAAATTTGATAAAAAAAAAAAAAAATCAAATTATGAGTATAATGGCAATGACTTTCGTCTACTTACTCAAGAAATTGACAGAAATTAAATTAAGCTATAATTATAAAAAATAAGAAATTAAAGGAAAGCGTTAAGTTGTTGCTATATTGACAAATAAAATACAAGTTAAAAGAAACAAGTTTTCTTGTAAGATAACAAGGAAAAGTATAAGGAAACAAGAATTTAAATTAAGAATATAAAAATAAAGCGTTTGTCAACTAAAATACAAAGTAGACAGAAAAAATAATACTTGGTAGTGTAAACAAGAACTTAATAAGAAAAGTTTGTATAGACGGAAATAAAGACTTGAGGAAGAATGAAAGTTGACAGAAAAAGATTTCAAAACAAAGAAACTTAATATAAATCCGCCATCTTGAATTGATGACAGTAAAAATAAAGAACTTGAAAGAGTAAATGTAAGAACACTATGAATCTGGAAAAGACGTTGACGAAAACTTGAAATGAAGAGTAGAAATTGTATTGAAATTGAAAGGGGTGGAAGAAGTACTTGAGTTAATCCGTCAGTCTGCTGTGTGATCGAGACGTGTAGGATGTTTCAAGTTCCAACCTTTATTACATCGTAGAACCTAGTATTTATAGACAAAGAAAATAACGTCCTAATACTAACTTCCTACTTTGCTATCTGCCACGTGTGTAGCAGTTTTCTACATTTAAAACCTAAACTATTTTGACAACAACTTCTTCAAACTACCCAATTTGCTTGAACCGTTTCCGCGTCAACTTCATTGTCTTCGACGGTCTTGTTGTCTGTCATGTCAACTTGATAATTGTATGTCGAATCTTTGCTTAGACATTTATCCTGATTTTCAATTCGACATCTGCTTTCCGACACCAATCCATTGTCGACCAAATGGGATTCTTGTCAACTTTTGGACTTAGTCATTTCTTTATAATTTCATGGACTTGCCTTCATCTATCTGATAAAAATCAAGAATTCTGAAAATTCATGACCAACACTCACTAACTTGTTATGCCAAACGAGTAAAGGAACAAAACATGGATGATGAGGGATTGAAGATCAAGATTCAAGAACATGCAAAAGGGAATTAGCGATTGAGCGTGTTGTGGCTGCAGTTGTGTGCGTGAGACTGATTGACAAAGAGAGGCAGAGTCAAAGAGGAAGAACGAGAGAAGGAAAGAAATAGGGGGAAGAGGAAAAGTCTAAATCAAAGAGAAATTCAATTGATTCTAATTAAGAAAGTTTATTAATTTAAAGTGATATTCTAATATACACTCGACATATTATCTTTTATCAGTGTATTATTATTTTTTGGAATAATTATTTTTTATTGCTAAAAGATTGATTGTGCATGATTTTTATTTTAATATTTATATACTAGATAAGTTTTTGCATACTATCTGGTTCCCCCCTCAAAATGGGCCATGTGCAGTCGTCCACTCCAAACTTGCTCAGGGCCACCACCGACCACAATGAATATATGTTTGTTTGTTTTAAATTTTTGCTAATCCAAACAGAAAACACGCTTTCCAATGAGCTTTTTTCAAAGCTTCCCAATACAAGCTTCCACCAGACTTGCATTTCCATCCTCCAAACAGTGAAACAAACATGCACTAACGGCGAATTCTATCATCCTCCCTAACAAAGTTGGAGGACGGATCCATATTTGTCCCTAACCGGGATTCATGTGTTAGCCGGTAAATAATATTTTTAGTTTTTTTTTTTAAAAAAAATTTATTAATTTAAAACCCAAAAGTTTAGTTAACTAAGGAGCAGGGCAAAATAGGTACCTATGGTACAGGGGGCAAAAGCTTGTAGGGGTGTTCACAGGTCGGATTAGATTGGTTTTGAGTGAAAAAATCATCTGATTCAATGATAAAAATAATGTACGATTTAGATTGGATCGGTTTACTTCCTAAAAAAATATGATCCGATCTAATCCAATAAAATACAGTTTGCATTAGATTGGATAATTCAGTTTTTGTCATATTTTTTTTTCTTATATCAAGTGTCTTTTCCACTTATTTAATAGTGGACCAGAAATAATTTTTATTTAATGAAGCTAGTTTAGGGTGCCCAATATCTATTTTAACATCTATCTATACTAGAACCCTAGAACCTTTATGAAAGTCAGTAACTATTTGTTCCTTATTAACCGTTATTTGATTTGATGAAGAGTGGGGGAAATTTTACCGAGTTCTTGACAAAATATTTGGAGTTTGCGAAAAAATAATTATTGATATTTTCTAACACGTTCTTTTATGTTAAACGTTCTTTTATGTTAATTCTCTATATCTACTCTCACATATCCTTTTTTTTTTCCTTGAATAAGCTACAAATAAATTGCAGCCATTTTTTTTTTCAAATTACTTAATTGATTTCCTATTTTTCATGTTTACTCAATCAAGTATATATATGTTATGTATTGAAAATTTTAGTAAAATATAACTTCAAGATATTAACATTATTCTAAATAATCTCATATATGTCATTCCATAAAAAACATTAAAGAGAATGAGATTCATAAAAGTATGAAAAACAATGTTTAAATTTGAGTGATACTATAATTTCTAAAATAATAGTATATGTCTATAGTAGATCGATTTGAATTGGATTGGATGTCACCAGGGGATCCAAAATCTGATCCAATCCAATGAAGAAGAAAAAAATGATTTTTTCGGTTTTCGATTTTCACTGTTTTCGGTTTTTTCGATTTTCGATTTTTTGCGGTTTTGATCGGTTAATGAACACCTCTAGTTAGTTGAGGTTTATTTTATTTTATTTATATATTTTTACTTGAGGTTTATCAGCTTAATCTCTTAATATTTTATTATAAAACATGGATTTTCTATGACAATTTCATATTTCATTATTTTGTTATTATCATTTGAAGAACTAAATTTTGTCTTTCAAATTTATCCATTTTTATTTAATTATTATGCTAAACAATATTTTTTTCTCAATAAGTTTTATTTTTTATTTTATTATTATTTTAAATGATGAGTTTTTTCTCTTATATTCATCTTTTGTCATTTCATTATTACGTCAAACAACATTTTTCCCCTAAATTTCACCATCTATTATTTCTATTACCTTTTATTTTATATAGTAATTTTTTTTTTTTACTTTATGGATCGAATTGAAAATTTAATATAAGTTTAGGGACCCAATCAGAAACTCTTTTTTTTTTACAAGAGAAACTCTTTAGTTTGAGACCCAATTGAAAATTTTATATAAATTCAGAGACCTGATCAAAAAATGTTTAGTTCAAAAATCTAATTAAATATTCTCAAATAACTCAGAGACTATGATTAATTTGTAATAATTAGTCGTGGCTTTTACTAAAATAAAACTATACCTTTACTAAGCCTTATCCTGGATTTTACTGTATATCCAGGTGTCAACCTCCGCTTTTTTTTTTTTTTTTTTTGCATTCTTTATTGCTTCTTCATTTATGATTACTGGGCATTACCTTTTTACCCTTACTGTTCACAAGTCACTTTCTCCATCATTTTTTAGGTTCCAGATTTTTTTCTCCCATTCAATTAATTGCTTTTCTATCTCTCTTCCTCTCACTTTTCATAAATCATACCTTTTCCTCTTTCATACGAAAATTAACTGTTGATCCCTTTCCCCCTTGCTTCAATTTCACAAATTAGGTTTCACTTACACTCTTCTTCTCCTCTCTATTCTCCATCTACAACTTCTCACCCTTCCTCATTTTATCTTTCGTTAGAGGTCTGGAGGAAACGGGGATCAAAAATGGGGATGGGGGCTCAACAACGTAGAAGCATATAATGAAAATCATAATTCATACTAATTGTATATTTTGTGAAATCATAAAAAAATCAAAAATCAAAAAAATAAGAAACCAATCTGAGACAAAAAAATAGAAATACAGAGGGAAGACAAAAAAAAAATTCCAAATGTCATAAGGATCGGAAATCACAAATCAGAAATCCCAATATATTAGATCTCATAACAGATCTGAGAAATTAGAAATAAATCTCACAACAGATCTGAGAAATAAATCTCACCATGCAAGAAAAAAAGTTAACATTTGAAAAACCATAACAGATCTGAGATACCATCATGGAACCACCACGTACCATTAAACCGCCGGAAGCACTGCTTGCCATTGCCTTCGTCAGTCACCGTTGCAAGCAACAGCGGATGAAATCGGACCAGAAGAAATTTGAGAAGAAAACGTTACAGAGAGAAGAAAGAATATTGAGAAATTGTTGTCAACTCTAATGATATAAATTATTGGCAGGTGACTTTTGTTCTAATGTTTTTGAATCAACATTTCAAACCCAGCCTCAAAGGGATGCATTATCCGGTAGTTTTGTGAAACCTTTATGCGATTTTCATAATGGCATGTCTTATTGTTCTTTATATTTTGCCAAATTTAATTTATATAGTTCTTGATTTTTTTATGTAATATGATTTAATGTATTTTATTTGTATACAATGTTTAATTTTAAATATGTAAAATATTTTTTAAATATTTTTTACAAACTATATTAATTTTTTAATTCTATAAATTATTGGTCTTGATTTTTAGGGGATTATTTATTTAAGTCATATAATTTATTTTCTACTTCAATATTTAATTATGCTTTTGAAATTGTAATGTAAATGTACTTTGTCTTCGAATACTTTGGTTATATTTAATTTTTTTTGCCTTTATTTTTTCAAAAAAGAAAATAAAGATTTAGATTTTCTAAATCGAGTAGAATCCCATGACATTGTTTACCAACCCAAGTGAGTTATAGGGATATATTGCATAGAATAAATAATTTTAATTTCATAATTTATCCCGGTAATAGAAATTGTTATTTTATTTGTGTTATTGTATAACATTTTCCCACTTGCATTCCATATTTTTATTTAATTGGTTCATTGTTATTGATATTACATAAATGACTTTTCAAGTTCATGATGAAAAGAATCTTTTATTTGTTGAAGTTGAATGTGGATGTATTTATTTTGTAATCTATGATTAGTTGCATCTATTAATTTAATTTATTGTTGCCACTTTTTTATTTTCTACAAGTTGACTAATTTGTTAAACTTTTTTCTAGATTGTTTAGAAATGAATTGGTGTTGTGAACATTGTGACACAATGGTTTGGTATGAGGAGCGGTCAAAAAAACATAAAAATGGTTCCAGTATAGAAATATATTATGAGGGGATTGAACATTTTAAATGAAACAAAAATTACTCCATTTTCAAAGTTTGTTATTCAATTCAATATAGTTAATTTGAATAATTAAACATTTACATCAATACAAAAAATTCAAATGTAAATGTAATAATAACAAATAATTATATAAAATGTCAATGTATTATAATAACATTAACATTTAATTATAATTATAAGAATTTTACAATCAATGCCATTAAGAAAATGATTATCGTTCCAGATTTAAATCTAAATAATTTGAAATTGAGATTGGAATGAAAGATTACAAATTGATTAACATATATATATGAATTCAAAGGATGTATCCAATATTATTATCAATTTGTGATGAGATTAGTGTTTAAATAAGTTACATTAGAAGATGATTAATTAGCTTGAAATGTAGTTGTACCTTTGAAATGATTAACTTGCACTAGAAACTAGTAGAAATAAATCAAATAAATTTTGAAGAGAGAAGAAAAAATTATAACGATAAATAAATATATTTTTTGAAAATGGTTAACTTGCACAGGAAAAGGAAGTATTAAATCAAATAGATTTGCAAAAAAAAAAAAAAAATCATACAATTACAAAGATCATTGTGTTTAGCATTAGTGTTTAAATAAACTACATTAAAAAATGATTAATCAAGCTTGAAATGCAATTGTTGCTTTGAAAATATATATTTATTATTAAATATTAAGCTAACATCAAACCCAATAACCAAAAAAGTTGGAGGTGGAAATATGATCACAACTAGGGATGGTAAAGTTACTCGCATCCGTGGATACTTGCATGGATTACCCGCAATAGGTAGTAAATGGATACCTATTAAATAGGGTTGAAGATCATAGTACCCACCCCACGATACCCGCATATTCATAATAAATATTTTTATTAAATAAATAATATATATTCTGACAATTTATATAATGTTGATATAATATATTGTTATATTATATTGTTTGATTTTCTTTCCATTTATTCTAGACTCTTAAATATCCACGGATATCCATGGATACCCGTTACCAGCACAAATATCCATGGATATTGACAGGGATGGATGCGGGGGGAAGCACTACCAGCACCCTCCCCGCCCCATTGCCATCCTTAATCACAAACTATATTGCATACAAAACAGAAATCATGAATGATATAAATCAAACACAATCCTATTAATTACTTATTTCAATACTTCCAGATCTAACAGAAGATTATATTCAAGCCTATTAAATACCAAAAATCACATAAAAAAAGTATCAATCACATAAAATGCAATTTGAATTGAAGACAATATAATTAAAACCAGTAAAGTAAAAAATTGATTGCATCACTATTTTATCCCCTTCACTCAAAATGAACATAAAACGATAAATTATCCGATGTACAATATGTTAAAGAAACTAAATTCAATGCGCCAGTCACCACCATAAAATTCAAACTAAAACAAACATAAAAACCCCAAAAAACAAAATCCTCAAATTTAATTGCTCCTGAGCTTCATTAACAATTTTCCCACGCCCATTTATTTTTCCAGTTATGCACAGTTCCCACAGCCACATTCCCCACAGAAATCTATGTTAGCAAACATAATGGTATAATTGATAAGCAAACAAAAAGAGGTCATATTGCATGCAAAGTAAGCAACAACGATAGCAATAATATTATAAGAGTAATATTAAATATCAGAAACATTAGTCAATTGTTACTACGATCTCAAAATATGATTTAAATTTTAAATGGCCAAAATATTCATTTTTGTCATTTTTAAAAAATATTTTTAGGCTTTGTAATTATTAAATGTTAGGTTTGGGCCTTTGGGGTGAGGTAGGAGGGCTGACAGCTAGATGAAGTTGAAAAGAACGTGCGTAAATTTGAAACCCTTATGACCATTTTGTTCAGAAATTATATTCCAAAATCTCGCTCCTTCACTCCCCAACTCCCCTGCTGCCTTTGTCTTCTTCCTTCTAAGAGTATCTCCAATGCAAAAACCATGTTTTGGTTCTTAACTTCTTTTAAATGGGTCCAAAGATGCCACATAGAATTTAAAGAACGCCTACAATTTTTTTTATAATTATTTCAGTCAGTGACTTTTCACACTCAATTTTATCTAATATTATTTCATTATTAATTCGTAGAGTCATTTTTTCTATTCAATTTCATTTTTTTTATTTTGTTATTATTTGAAAAAGTGAATTTTATTATTTATTTTAAATAATGTCTTTGTTCAGTAAATTCATTTTTGTTTATTATTTTACTATTGATTCAAATAATATATTTTTTATCCAGTTTAATCACTTAATATTATGATGTACTGTAGATGATTGGTAGTGGTTTTGGTGTCAACCTAATTGGGATCATCTCCACTATTATGATGCCTTTGCAATAGCTTAATATTTCCTTATAAACCATAAACTTTCTATAAAATTTTATATTTTTTAATTTATTATTATCGCTATCTAATAAACTAAACTCGTCTCTCAAATTTATCTATCATTATTTTACTATATATTCTTCTAAATTATGACTTTTTTTCTTAGTAAATTATATTTTTTAATTTTATTTTAAATGGATATTTTTTCCACTCAGACCCATATTTTATTATTTTATTATTATGTTAAACAATGACTTTTTTTCTATGTTTTGTCATTACTTTAAATAGTGATTTTTATCAAGAGTATAATTTTTATGCACTGTTAGTGTAAAATTTTTTATACTCTCAACTAATCAGAAATCATCGTATGAGTGACTTTTAAAGTAGTTAGAAACTTAGGATAAGAGTCAAACATTTTAACTTATGTGACAATTTCTTATTGGTTGACTGTGTAAATTTTTTTTTACACTAACAGTGAATACTAATTAAATCATTTTACAATATGTTTTATTTTGATTAAGATAGTATGCATTGTAAGTGTAAAATATTTTATACTGACATTCATTAATATTTTGATATGTATAATTTTATTTTAATAACTAAGAGAGAAAAATAACAATGATGTTAATTTATTTAGTGACTTTCCAATAAGTTTTATTACTATTTTGAAAAGTAACTTTTCTTATTTAGTTTATTTTTTCCGTTTTATTATTTTTATTATCATTTCTTTGTAAAGTGTCTTTTTTATTTTATTGTTATTAAAAAATTTAATTTATTATTATTTGATTTAGTTTCTCGTTTCTGTATGAAATTAAAGAGTAATAAAAAAAGGGGTTAAATATTTTCTTTAGTTCCTTATTTTTGATAAAAATTGGGTTTTATTCCCTCGTTTGAAAAA
This sequence comes from Echinosophora koreensis, assembly GCA_035048595.1. Classification (NCBI taxonomy): domain Eukaryota; kingdom Viridiplantae; phylum Streptophyta; class Magnoliopsida; order Fabales; family Fabaceae; genus Echinosophora; species Echinosophora koreensis. Next base: position 2,046,131 of record JAPCYP010000069.1, read on the forward strand.
TATATTTTTTTAGTCCCCCCATTTTTTAAAATGTGTTGGAAGTGGCTCTATACCAATATTTTTAGTCCCTCAAGTTTGACAACCACACACTTTTAGTCCCTCATTTTTTACAAAAGTCAACCATATATAGACTTTAAAATATAAATAATAAAATAATGTGGAAAAACCCACAAGTTGCCATCCGGATCTACAGTGAAATCATGGATAAGGCATAGTAAAGGTATAATTAATCTATAGAAAATGTTAACGTGTGTCCTTAGGATACTCATTAAGAAATTAAGAAAAGAAAACTTATATAGAGAATTGATATATTTAACATTTAAAAAAATTAAATACTTAATTTTTCAATAAAAACTTGTTTTTTTTAGTTCATCAAAAAGTGGCCACTCTTAATCTATTTCACTTAAGTTGCACCCTCATTTGGTTCTTCGTCTGCGATGGCAACATTATGGGTGCCTTCTAATTTTTCTTTTTGGAACAGTAATATCATTACATACTGCCTTGGAAGTGGCTTACCGGTTAAAGGTCAAAAAATCACTTTTCTACCATCAAATCTCAACCATACGATTATTTTATCAATTAACATACGGCTGCGATTACCAGATGTTCGGTCCTCCACTATTTTTTAGGAGGATCTTAGAATTTGCCTGCACTATATGGTCATTCCGGCAAAGGCTAACATCCTCCAACTTTGAGTTGGAGAACCAATAGTCCAGGGTTATTTTAGAGTTTTTGCCATTTCGATTAAAAAAAATGAGCATCGTACAAAATTCGGGACACCTCTTCGATCCGTTGTACTGCCATTCGTCACCCTCCGGTTTGTGTTCAATTAATGCACACTCTTAATTTTACAATCAATTTATAATCACATCCATGTCATAAATCAACTAATAATTGTTTTGCATGTTATGATGTTATATTTTTTATTGGTTATCCCCAGACCCCATCTTTTTCTCCAAAACCTCCTTCATATGAAACGAACTCCAGACTCCACTACAGAGTAGTACCGAGCACAAGATCTGGAACGACGGTGATCCTTGAGCACGAGATCCGCCCTCCACCACATCGTTGCTGCTGCAAGTATAATATAATAATATAATTATAGGAACGATCAATATCTACAGTTGTTAGGTTCTCCAAGTTTTGCCTGAGGACGATAGACAACGCTGATTGCTCCGTAGCCGTAAGCGGCCTCCACCCACTACTCAATATTATTATTATATAAAAAATGTAAAAATTTTAAAAAATAAAAAAACTCAGTATCTATTGTAGAAAAACTTGATTGTACGAAGGGAATGGGATTGTTCAGGTTTGGCATCTTGTGGACTAAAGGGTGGCTAAGGTGGTTTTGAATAGTCTTAGTGTGTTTGCTAAGTTACATATTCTTAATTGTTATTAAGTGCGTGTACGAAAAGTTTAATTTAGTGGAATGGCTAAATTATATTTTGGTCCCTTATCTTATTTTTTAAATTCATTTTGGTCCCTTATATTTGAAAAGATTCATTTTGGTCCCTTAAGTTTGAAACATAACTCAAATTAGCCCTTCTGTCAAACTGTCACTAGGAACATGGCAGTTAAGTGATGACGTGGAAATTAAGCTGAACATGACAGTTAAGTGATGATGTGGAAAGCTGACATGGCACGCCTGCCACATGACAACATGTGGTGGTGCCATATGGAAGGATCAAATCGAATTCAAAAAATAGGATAAAGAATTGAAACGTATCTAAAAAATAAGATAAGGGATCAAACTGCAATTTTAGCCTTTCTTCCCCAATCAGTCTTCCTATCCGATGAGTGTTCTTCCCCAATGGTTTTAGATAAATATGGATGATCGTTCTTCAACCCATTCAAGTGCTTGCCGCTTGAGGGGAGTTGACGTTTTCTGTGTGAACAAAAGAATCCATTGAATTCTTCATTAACCAGCAACTGAAATCACTCTTGATAATATCATTTATTTTTATTATCTCATTTTATTTAATAAAAATAATGGTTAAATATACTTTTAGTCCTGTAAAATAGCGAAAATTCGTTTTTAATCCCTCATTTTCCAAACATATTTTTTTCCCCTCGATTTTTAAAATATCTCACCTTTGGTCCCTAACTCCGTTTCATCTAGTTCCGATCTGTCAAGTGGAATTTTACGTCCCTTTTCTACGTTTCTCAATTCACTATAGTGCAATGAAGTCTTCGCCCTAGGTTTTTTTATATCTCGAATTCTCTTTCGTGTGTACTCTCACTACAAGAAATTTGCCATATACCTACGGACATTTTTAGTGACAGACGATAAAACCGTAGGTATAGATATCATATACCTACAGATCTGTAATATACCGTGGGTATAAGTATTTATATACCTTCAGACGTCCAATTTTGTCACTATTTGTATTAGTGACGGATTTGAATCCATGGGTATAGACTTCATATAAGAGATCTGCAACTATAATTTATAGTGATTGTTTCAAAATCCGTGGGTATAGATTACATGTACCTACAAATTTGTGGTTCCGTCACTATTTCCATCACCATACAGATACTTCAATTAATTATAAATTTATTTTATTCTTTAATTTTCTTTATATTTTACCAAAGTCTAATTTTTCATAAATTAATTTTAAAAAATCGAATAAATTATTTAAATTTTTTCCCAATTAACGCGGGATGCAGCGCCAAAATTTTTACCTCTTAATTAAAATTTTCGCCTCTTCCCTCTTCGTCCTCCAAATTGAACGGCTCCCTCCTCTCTCAAATCCTTATTTTCATATTACTTTTGGAAATCAAGCAAAAGAACACCTCCACCGCCTTCACGCTAGCTCACTCCGCTCAATGGTCGCTGACGTGCTGCTGCCTCACTCGTCTTCATCTTCCTCCAGGTAGTGCACCTGTTGTCTTCATTTTCTTTCCTTTGGTGCTATTATAATTATTGGCTTGTTTCAATGTTACCATTGAGGTTTAGGGTTTGTTTGTGATTTTAAGAAATTAAGCCAGCCAGATAAATTAAGCTGCTGCTAAGAATCATTAACTTGCCTTTTGATTGGATATAGGGGAAGAGAAGACGACCAACGAAGTAATTTGAGAATTGGGGGTGGAGTTTAATTTTGGCTTTAAATTGTGATTTTGAACTTGGAATTGTGTATTTTTTTTTTTTGGATCTGTGCCTCTGTGTTGGAAACTTGTTTTGAATCTGTTGTGAATTTATCTTGCTCTACCTGCTTTTTGGCTAAATGGTCCTTGCTGTCATGTGCTTCATGATATGTTAGATGCGGCCCATTGACTTGGCATTCCACTCCACTAGGATACTGATAGGGATGTGAGTAATAGAAGACAATACTGACCAAATAGATTATATGATAAAAAGAATGGGAATATATGAAAAGAAAGATACATTTTGGAAAGCTTTTTGGATTTACAATTACTTCAGACATGTCATTCGTAAGCTACACTTGACATCAAATTCTAAGAGAAATAGTTAACTAACAAATGAATTTAGTGGTTTAGGAGGTGTTTATCAAGAAGGAAGGGAAGAGAAGACAAGTAGACAACCAAATTGTTCAGGTCTAAAACAAATTTGCCCTTCATTCCACTCTGTTATGTGCTGTTTCGGTGTGCTTTGGCTTTCATTGTTTTTCTAGGTTGTCGCTTTGCTTGGGTAGGAGGGTCTTATTATTTGCGGTTTATACTCAACTTGCTGCATTGTCTGTAATTGGCTGTGATGTGGTCACAATCTGCTTAGTCAGGGAGCAATCTGACTTCTATCAAGCTGCGTTTCTCTGTTGATTCTCAATGGCAGGGGTGGGAGAAACTGTAAGGAACCATCTGGTTATTTTTTTCTAGTCAAGCTAGGTTTTGGCATTTGTAATACTAATACTGGTTTATTTTTAGTCACTATTATATTTATAGTTTGTCTCCCGTTTCTTTTGTTTCTATTGTATATGGGCTAGAATACCCCTTGTACTCTATTAATATACATCTTTGCTTAGCAAAAAAAAAATGATTCAGGTAATGTGCCATTAGACACTCTGCTAAACGGGCATATCACTCACAAGCACAGTGTGTAACAGTGGAGCCAAATAATAGTAAGTAATTTTTTTTCTTGCATCAATCTGAATTGGATTTGGAATGCTGTTCATTTTTAATAATTTAAAAGATTCTTTAAGGGTGTGTCAGACGCATTTTTTTAACCTTACAATGCTACACTCATGTGGCTGGATTGGTGGAGAATTTTGATGCAATGGTAATGTCCATGCTTAGTTGGACTCTTGATCATCTTCCTTAAATTATACTTGGACTCTAGATTGATTTGGATTTCAGGCGAATTGAGCTCTGATCCCTAAAAGCTAGTGGTGAATTCATGCTTAAAAGCTTTAGTTTTCAATTTTACTTAGTCCAAGTTTTTTTATTTGTGTTCCTTTTATGTATTGAACATCCATTTTTCTTACTACATGATTGTTAATCTTAACAATCAATAGAGAATATTATCATTTAAAATAATATTTTGTAATGATATGTAATTTTCAAAGAACATCCATTTGTACATTTTGAATATTTTAACTAGGTGTTTTTCTTTTACTATTTCAACCAATTGATGCTGCAAGTGAGACAAATTAGCCTTTGGATGCAAGATTGTAAGTAGATTTTCTCTATGTTTGCCTTTAGTTATTTAATTTATGATATTATAATGCCATCGAAAGTTTATAAGATATTGTGAATTGTTGTGTGTACTGCCATAGTGTTTTAGTTTCATTTTCACTTGGTTTGCTAGTTGTTGTTCCCCTCATCGTGTGGCTAGCTCAGTCATTAACTAGTGCAATTGTAGAAGAGTCTTTGATTTAATAGGTACAAATGGGCCAGCACTGTCTCTTGTAGGTTTTCTCGAACTGCTACATGTACGAACATATTTAATTTTTAAAGGGTCCCTGCCCTTGGCCATTTGAGTTCTCCAAGTTCAGACACTAATGAAGACAATGGGTATGGTATCTACTTAGTATTAACTAATTCTCACTATAATTTTTAATGTCCTATTATGAGTTATGCTATTATTCATGTTCTTTTTTCTTACTTGCAGGTGAAGATTAGGAGGCTAATTTGTTTTTGACGGTGTAAACTTGGCCATTTAGTTAACATGATATGATTTCGTTGTAATTTTAGATTGTTGTAAGACTTTACGTGCAAACTATATGTTAGTATGCTACTTTTAGGTGGATATGTTTAACATTGTGTAATTTGATACATTTGTAAGATTTTATGTTAATTTCAATATAAATGAAGTTTTATTTTATTTTGGTTTCTAAATATATTTATTTTATTATGTATTTAGTTTATGATCTGATCATTGTTTTAAAAGATCATGGACATTTATTATTATTCTTTTGATAAGTATAAATATCGTTACTAAAATCTATAGTGATGGGGCAAAATTATAGGTATAGCGAATTATGACCTGTCACTAAAACCTATACCAATGAAAGATAAGTTCTGGGTATAATAAATTATGATTTGCCACCAAAGTGTATACCAATGGAATATAAACCGTAGGTATATCTTTAAGTATTTTACCAATAGGTGTGAAAACTGTCACTAAAGCCAATAGTGACGGAATAACAACCGTAGGTATAGCTAATTATTGACCACGGAACCAAACGCCCGTTGGTATAGGTTTTCGAGGCTATACCTACGGTTTTTTACCTTTTACCTACAGTTTTTTGCCGTCACTAAATGGCTTATTTCTTGTAGTGTCTTACTTATATACTATCAACTACCTTATCTGATATCCACTAGTTGTTTGTTCTAATTAAGTTTCCTTTCTATTTAATTCACCAATATGATCGTCTAAATAACATTACCTAATATAGCAATTATGTTTTTTTTTTTTTTATAAGCCCTAATATAGTGATTGTTAGTCAATCCTTGCGGATTGATATTTGAAACTCTTTCTCATTATTACTTATGCGACAAATACCTAATAATGTGGTTGTCTACTCTGCACATAATTTAGTTAGTCAATTATAAAATCAAACAACTTCCCATAGTTTTGTGAGATTTTCTTTTTCAAAATAATGACAAATAGGATTCAAGATGCAACTATCACATGTTATGCTGGATTGATAAAAGAGTATTTCCCGTATGACCCCGTTACCCACCGTTACCAATCGCACAGCCACGGGTGTTGCGCATGACCAATGACCAACTATTATTGCTTCCTCTACATATTTTTTCTTTTGATAACAACTGCTTCCTCTATATTATCCAAATGAATGTATATTTTTTTAAATTAAAATGTTTTGAATAATATATTTTTTATGTTAAAATCCACTATATTATTTAATTAGAATATATATTGTTTTTACTTAACTATTCTAAAAATAATATTTCCTAACATGTTTTCCATAGTCATGAAAAAATGTTATAAATTTTATTCAATTTTTTATATGAGAAAAAATTGAAAAAAAAAACAATTATTAATATAAACAAATAATTTTATATCCTTTTCCATAATTTACTATGTAAAAGTGATTTTTTTTTATCACCCAAACAAAATAGGTTTACTTAAAATCGTTTTTCAGCGAATAGGCCCAAACAAAAATCGATTATATAGAAATCGATTATCAGTATAATCGATTATATTGGGAAAGCTGGAAAAAATAGATTATGCTGATAATCGATTTTTGTATAATCGATTATTCTGGTAATCAATTATAATTAGAATCTGTTTTTGTTTGGGTTTTGTTTGCTGAAAAGTCATTTTAAGATAATCTATTTCGTTTGGGCGGTGTAAAAAAATCACTTTTATGTAGTAAATTACGAAAAAGGGTATGAAGTTATTTGAATAATTTAATAATATTTGATGTTTTTTCAACATTAATTTTTTTAAATGTATTTTTTTAAAATTCAAAGTCTTAAAAATTTTAATTAACATTCTTCATAAAAAAATATAATGAACAAAAGTAATGAGATAGTGATGTATGCTGCCATAGGGACAGTGGCGCTCAAAGTGAAATGCGGGGGGTGGGGGGTTTCGTAAAAAAAAAGAGAGAGATAGAGAAATGTAGGGGTTAAGACAGGAGGAAAGGTTTGAAAGGTAAGAGTATGTTTGTGAAAGCTAAAAAAAAAAAAAAAAAAAAAAAGGATGATGCTGATAATCGATTTTTGTATAATTAATTATTGTGATAATCGATTATAATCAGAATCTCTTTTTGTTTGGGTCCGTTTGCTGAAAAACGATTTTAAGATAATCCATTTCATTTTGGTGATATAAAAAAAATCACTTCTATATAGTAAATTATGAAAAAGGGTAGAGGTTATTTGTTTATATTAATAATATTTATGCTTTTTTAATATTAAAACTTGTTAAAATATTTTATTTTTTAACCAAAAAAAAATAACAAAAATAATATAAATAAATAATTAATTAAATATGTCAATGTATGTTGCACCAACCTGACTTGAGTACCTTACCCTGATGTTCCATACGTTAATACGTTAATTAACAAATTACAAAACGTAAAGTTCATGGGAGTGGGATGGGGGACAAAACCGGAAAAGTATATGTAAGTGGGGGTAATAATCATAATCTAGTATAAGCAACAGTCCTCCAAAGTAGATGCTTTCAAAACAGCATTTTTCCAACAAAAAAAAGCCTTTTTTAAAAAATAAGCTAAATCCCAAACACTTCAAATTATTTATTAAACAGCTTTTTAAGCAGAAAACAGCTGAAACTTAGAAAATCAATCTTTTCCAAACATCCCCTAAGAATAATCATAGTGAAATAATCAACCGGTCCTTCAAGATAGAAGGTTAAAAATAACTTAAAATTGTGTAAAAGAAGTTTTTTATTCAATTCAGCTGTAAGCTCAAACAAAAATAATTATTGACAAAATAGATGGTAAGAGTGTGATTGGGAAAGCTGAAAAAAAAAAGATTATGCTGATAATCAATTTTTGTATAATCGATTATTGTGATAATCGATTATAATCAGAATCTGTTTTTGTTTGGGACTGTTTGCTGAAAAGCGATTTTAAGATAATCTATTTTGTTTGGGTGGTACAAAAAAAATCACTTTTATATAATAAATTACGAAAAAGGGGTATGAAGTTATTTGTATAATTTAATAATATTTGTTTAGAAGGTAGTTTTGTAGGGGTAAACAGGGAAGATAGTTTTGAGAATGAAAAATAATCAAATCACAATAATCTTAAGCTAGAAAAAATTAGATGGCATAAAACAGCTTTTTTTCCCCAAAAAAAGCTTTTTTATAAATTTAAGCAAAATATCAAACATGATAGATTATCTATAAACAGTTTTTAAGCTTAAAAACAGCTGAAATGAAGGAAAATAATCTTTTCCAAATGTAAAAACAGTTGTTTTGGGAAAAATTAATTTTTTCCAAACATGATCTGAATGGTTCAACCTTCAAGTGCCGCGTAGAGTAGATGGCATAAATTGTCTTTTTTATTAAGTAATTATTGGTTCCTTGCTTCACGTTGATATCTTTTTCAACTATTAATAGTAGCTTGACTATTATTTAAAATTAGCCATGCCATGGGACACAATCTTTAGAAGATTTCGCGTTATGATTGTATAACATTTTCTTCTGGGCCCTCCCTAAGATTTTTAGTGTCCTGTATAAATTAAGAAATTGGTGTCTTTTTCTCTATAAGTTGAAGCGCACAAAGAGCTTCAAAAAATTAGTCATTAATTGTTTTAGAGCATTGCTAACATCACACTCTTCATCACATCTCTTTTAACACACCTTCTATTATTTGGTGAATTTCATGTGGGACCATGTGTTTTGGGGGGTCTCATATGAAATTCACCCAATAGTAAAAAGTGTGTTGGAAAGGAGTGTGAGTGTGTGACAACTGACAAAGAGTGTGTTCTTACCATTTCTCATTGTTTTAATACAACCTAAAGTGAAACAAAATATTACCGAAGAAAAGAAAAAAATACAGTAGCAAACTACAATAGAATTATAGCAAAAATAGTTATACTTATATCTATCAACCCGAACATATTGCAACAACATCCCTACACCAATAGTATCATCCACTGATATCAAATGAATCGCAAGGGCTGAAGAAATAAGTTGACGCCCTATTAATCTCTCAATTTTGTTATCCTTGCATTTTTTGCTGTAAAATCATTAATAATTTGTTCATAGTCAACGTTCTTTAAAAAAATCATTTTCAATAGAAATCAAAGTAAGACTATTTAATCTATCTTGTGACACAGTAGATCGCAAATAAGATTTTAACAATCAAGATCATAAGAATCACCATGTTTTAGGCTTGTCAAGTTTTGGACCTGAATTTTAAAAATTCAATTGGGCCCTTAAGTAAAAAATTTAACTATATAAATTTTTTATTTTAATATATACATCAATACATATATACTAAGTAAAAAAATTGGTGCCCCCTAAAAAATGGGACCCTATGCGGTCATACCACCAAATCATGCTCAGGGCCACCACTGACTACTAGTCTCGCCACCATGTGGGATGCACTGTGCGAATAGAGGGTCACAAGTACATGTTGTAGTCGTGCTCTATACATTGCTCATGCTCTGCAATTCAAGATGAATTGACTTACTATCCATATAATGCTCATGCTTATAATCTTTTAAATAGAAGAAACAATCTATATTGCTATTCATAGGAAACAGGGGATTGGTCTTTATTACCATCTAATTTTTATTAGATGGTAATAATGGGGACTAATTCTTCTGTATTTAATTATGATAATGATAATGGGTCTGAATGAATATTTGTACATGATACAACAAAAGAAGGTGATTTGTTTTACAAAACACATAAGAGAAGAAGCCATAACAAGCCTCTACCGTAGCACATTCCCAAGAAGTCTAGCAATTGCAGACTTGGGTTGTTCTTCAGGACCAAACACATTCTTTGTAGTGTCTGAAACTATCAAGACTGTGGAGAAGCTATGCAGAGAGTTGAACAATAAATCTTCGGAATACATGGTCCACATGAATGATCTCCCTGGGAACGACTTCAACAACATCTTTAAATCACTTAGTAGCTTCAAAGAGAAACTAAGTAATGAAATGAGAAATGAGATTGGTCCATGCTACTTCTATGGGGTTCCTGGTTCTTTCTATGGCAGGATTTTCCCTAGTCAAAGTCTGCATTTTGTATTTATAAAAAATAAAGAGTCTACATTTTGTCAATTCTTCTTAAAGCCTTCAATGGCTATATATGGTATATATAATAATTTGGTGAGATCTGTTGTCTCATTTTAGGGTACCACATCATGTCTACATCAATCATATCTTGCCATATAAATTAAAATTTCTTGTAATTTTAAATAGTAAGAATATGTCGCAAGATATGATTGGTTAGGATAGAGTATGATACTTCAAAATGGGAGAATCGACCCTCATCCTGTACTTATTATTTTTGGGATTTGTATTCGGTGAATTTATATTTTAACTTGAAACAGATCTTTTCTCTTTGATTAATCTGCACATATATATAGATTAGTGGTCTCTAATTCTAAACAATTGTTGTTTATTGGTGATTAACTAGGTCCCTGAGGGTGTAGTGAACAATAAGGGCAATATTTATATGGCTAGCACAAGCCCCTCAAATGTCATTGATACATATTATGAACAATTTCGGAGAGATTTCTCCTTGTTTTTCGAGTGTCGTGCAGAGGAACTAGTTGAATAGGGTCACATGGTTCTAACATTTTTGGGAACAAAAAGTGGTGATCCATCCAACAGAGAATGTTATTATGTTTGGGAGCTTATGGCCACTGCTCTTATGCTTTGTTTGGTGGAAGAGAAAAGGGAAAGAGAGAAAAAAGATGAGAGACAAGGAGGAGAAAAGTATGTTTTCTCCTGTTTGGTATCAAAGAGAAACATAGAAGAGAGAAAAAGATGGGGTGGGACCCACCCAAAAACTTTTCTCTCCAAGGATGCGGAGAAAACTGGAGGGGGTGAGTTATTAGTAGATGAAATTACTTTCCTATCCCTTTCATCCCTCAATGAACTAAACATAGACGCTGTGATAACCACTTCGTGCAACAAGGAAATCCTAGCCATAAACTCATACTACTTAAAAGGAGTAAATAGCCAATTTGGTCCCAGAAACTGTAAGGTCGTATCAACTTGGTCCCTGAAATTAACGAAATTTCAAAAAGGTCCCTGAATTTGTAAAACGTTAATCAAGTTCGTCCCTCCGTTAACCCCAGTTAACTGACACCTTCAACGGCGCTGACGTGGTACGTTAAGTGCCCAGTTGGCTTGCCACATTGCTTGACAGCTGTACTAGGGACGAATTTGACATTATGTTACAGGGACCAAATTACAATATTCTTCTTCATCTTCTTCCTCCTCCAACCTCCTCCTCCTCCTTCATCGTCCTGATATGTGCCCCACCACCGGAGTCCAATCTCAGCCACCCTCATTTTCTCCTCTGAACGTTGCATATCCCTCACTCCCAAAGATTTCGTCGAGCACTTAAAACCGTCTCTTCATCCTTATACTCACAAAATCCATAACCTTTTGGTTTCCCGGTTTCTCTGTCAACAACTAATTTGTGGATAAAAGAAGATAGAAATACTTCAACCAAACAAACCACTGCTAAACAAGCAAAAGATAATCGGTTTTAATAAACTCAAAATGAAACTTAACCAATAGTACGGACACAAAAATTATAGTTTAGTTTTTAAAGAAGAAAAAATCAAAATTGATATGAGCTTCAGTAAAAAGGAAGGTGTTTCTAGATTATTTGGCGAGTGGGAAGTAAACATGAATTGTTGTAAGTTGTAACAAATTAAATCCAGAATAATCATTGCATATAATAATAAGAGGTTCCCTTTTATGAAGGTTACCTGAATGAGACTACTGGGCCAACCTCCTGGCAAATTTCAATAAGTTGTTCCTTTGTGGTATCATAAGGTATATTCCCAACTACAACAAAAACCCCAACAACCAAAGGTTATATTAGAAAGGGGGGAAGTGAAGGGAAAAAAATTAATTTTTCTTTTCTTTTCGCAAAATTATCGATTTTCCATCACTACCCAAAATTTCGCAGCATCCAAATAATCCATAACATGAAAAGTACAAACAAATCAAGGGGTAGAGAGAGAGAGAGAGTACCGAAAACGCAGCGATGCTAGGAGGAGGAGGCCATGAAATCAACAAGAGAAGAAGAAGGTGAAGCCCTGCTCTATCTTCTTCCTTCTCAGAATCATTCTTCATCTATCAACACCGAAAAAGAGAAAGTGACGAAGAAACTCTACATTTCAATTTTTTTTTCCTGCGTCTCAACTTGATCTTGACTGTGTTGAGAACAAGAAAATAGATAAACCTGGTCGTATGGTGAAGGGGGGAGGAGGTTGGAGGAGGAAGAAGATGAAGAAGAAGATTGCAAGTTGGTCCCTGTAACATAGTGTCAAATTCGTCCTTAGTACAACTGTTAAGCAATGTGGCAAGCCAACTGGGCCCTTAACATGCCACGTCAACACCGTTAACGGTGTCAGTTAACTGGGGTTAACGGAGGGACGAACTTGATCAACGTTTTGCAAATTCAGGGACCTTTTTGAAATTTCGTTAATTTCAGGGACCAAGTTGACACGACATTACAGTTTCAGGGACCAAATCGACTATTTACCCTACTTAAAAGCCTTATCTACTTTTTTCGAAGGAAAAAAAAAGCCTTATCTACTTAGAGGTTACGCTATTTCTTTTTTCCTTTCTTTTTTGCATTTATAATGTTTAGCTGATTCATTTAAAAAGTTGTGTGTAGAAAATTTTTTAGGTTCTCATTTATTTAATAAATTTAAATAAATTAAATTAAATTAATCAATTATTTAATTAAATTATATTAAAGTTTTGATTAAATTGAAATTAATAAAGTAATTATATAAACTAATAAATTTTATTAGTTAAAATAATTTAAATCAATTAAATTAATTTAAATTATTTGATCATTTAAATTAACTAAATTAATGAAGTTAACCAACGCACCGTTGGTCCAATTGGTACTGCGGTTAGCCCTCATCCCCAAGGTCTCGAGTTCGAATCTTGGGTGTGATAAAAAAACGACGTTGGGAGGGATGGCCTTAATACAGCCAAGGTCCCGGAGGAGATTAGTCCTTGGCGAAACCGGGGGATACTCCTGCCAATACCATGGTATCAAAAAAAAAAAAAAATTAATGAAGTTAAAATTTTTGTAATATTGGTTTTTTAGTTAAGGGTGTTTTTGTCTTTTTAAGAATAGTTACATTTCGTTCTTCTCATTTTCTATCCAACCAAACAAATGGGGAGAGAGAGAAATACTTCTTTCTCTTCTATTTCTCTCATATTTCTCTTATACCAAACAACACTTCAAATCTACTCTATTTCTCACCTTTTTCTCTCTTCTCATACACATTCTCACCTCTTTCTCTCTCCTCTTTTTCTTCTCACAACCAAACAAAGCATTAATGATATGGTCTTGAAGGTAGACACATTTGTCTTTAATGGGTGGTGTAGTAATTATTTTAATAACTTCATAGCATGAATGATTTAATTAATAAACTAAATTAAGAGTACATAAGCTAATCCAACTTCCTCACAATAAACACAAAACTACAAGAAGGAAGGTAGGATGTGACATGATTGACACCAATATTTGGAATGCGCATATACACAAATAAGATAAAAAAAAATGAGTAAGAAAATCTATTATGCGAAAGGAAAAAGAGAACAATTATATTATATAATCATTTATATAATTTTTTTTTTTACAATTATAACGTACTGTCTATTTTTTTAAGTGACTTCTTATAGCAGACCAATTGCGGCCTTAATTTGATTCTTCTTTAAAAAGTTCTAACTTAAAATAAGTGTTTTAAATAAAATGCTCGTTGTGTCATGTTGATAGCTTGATAAGAATTATGGTCATAGAAGAAGAATTACAAGATAATCTTGACAAATACTCATCTCAAAATTTTTTTTTTCTCCCTCTATTCCTCACCCCTTCTCCGAGACCCTTAAAGAGCCATTTAGGTATATGAGGCCTATGCAAGACAAACATATATAATATATCTTAAGCCTTAAAATAAAAAATTAAACACACACTAATTGTCTTTTGAAACATAAAATAAATTTTGTTAAGAGTAAGAGGAATATTGTTCTTTTAGTTTCGTAAGAGTACGTCTTTTTTGGGCTCCTCATTTTGCTTTGGCTGCTTATTGTGCAGTTTCCTCAATATACCCCATCCCCGTCTGAAGTTAAATTGGAAATTCTAAATGAAGGATCCTTCACCATCAATCGCATGGAAGTTTCTGAAGTGAATTGGAATGCTTATGATAACTGGAACGCTTTTGACTTCGTCTTTTCTTGTGCTTGGATATCAAATGTGATGTTATTATTATTGATTTATTTTTATAAATTAATCATAATTTTATAAAGGATTTAATTAATATATATGGTCAGTGCAAAGACATTTTTTATCGTCTACAATCATAAATTATTATATTATTAAAAATATTTGACTCTTATCATAGTTACCATAAAAGTCACATGTAAGATGATTTATGATTGATTGGCAGTAAAAAAAAAAAACTTTATACTGACAATATATCAAAATTAAACTCTCTTATAAAAACTAGTAGTGGTACTTGTTCGATGCACGATGTGTTTACGGGGTATGAATTCTGTTGTTTATAATTTATATTTCTGAATTCAAAATATATGCGTAATTAACGAAACGACTTTATGTATGAGTTTTATTTTATGTAGGAAATAGAGAAAGTTACTCTTTTTATTGTTTTGACTAAATTGACAACATTTGACACATCTATAATCTATAATCTATACATAAGAAAATGTATGAAGGAATTGTTTCTGCCACATGTCGCTCAATAACGTAGCCGCCTCACATGAATCCTATGTGTCGATCATAGCACAAAAATAGGGATGATTAGGCGAATATTAATTTGCACCACTAAAGGAAATAAAGATTGTGCATTAAAACAAATACTCAAAATTTCAAATATCTTGAAATATATTTTGAATTTTGAAAGCACTGGCAGTTACTATATTTTGCCACAATCCGAGCACAATCTATGATATTGAATGAAATATTCAAATTTCTACATTAATTGATTTTAATTGTAAGCATTATAAACGGCAAGCGTTATTTTTATTTGAATTTTGAAAGGACCGTGAGTTATATATTTGGCATCATTTCGGGCACAATCCTGCATAATGAATGAAATATTCAAATATCTACACTATTTGATTTTAATGCTCTTTAATCTGCACTAATGATAAAAATAATATGCATTAAGATGAATATATCGTGAAGCATGCTTTTAGGTGAATATATTCGTGGAACATGCATTGAGGAGAATTGAGTATGATATTGAGAATGTAATGGCATCAAGATACACATTTTTTTGGTAATAGAATGTCTTTAATGGGTGGTGTAGTAATTATTTTAATAACTTCATAGCATGAATGATTTAATTAATAAACTAAATTAAGAGTACATAAGCTAATCCAACTTCCTCACAATAAACACAAAACTACAAGAAGGAATGTAGGATGTGACATGATTGACACCGTTATTTGGAATGAGCATATACACAAATAAGATAAAAAAATGAGTAAGAAAATCTATTATGCGAAAGGAAAAAGAGAACAATTATATTATATAATCATTTATATAATTTTTTTTTTTTTACAATTATAACGTACTGTCTATTTTTTTAAGTGACTTCTTATAACAGACCAATTGCGGCCTTAATTTGATTCTTCTTTAAAAAATTCTAACTTAAAATAAGTGTTTTAAATAAAATGCTCGTTGTGTCATGTTGATAGCTTGATAAGAATTATGGTCATAGAAGAAGAATTACAAGATAATCTTGACAAATACTCATCTCATTTTTTTTTTCTCCCTCTATTCCTCACCCCTTCTCCGAGACCCTTAAAGAGCCATTTAGGTATATGAGGCCTATGCAAGACAAACATATATAATATATCTTAAGCCTTAAAATAAAAAATTAAACACACACTAATTGTCTTTTGAAACATAAAATAAATTTTGTTAAGAGTAAGAGGAATATTGTTCTTTTAGTTTCGTAAGAGGTCGTCTTTTTTGGGCTCCTCATTTTGCTTTGGCTGCTTATTGTGCAGTTTCCTCAATATACCCCATCCCCGTCTGAAGTTAAATTGGAAATTCTAAATGAAGGATCCTTCACCATCAATCGCATGGAAGTTTCTGAAGTGAATTGGAATGCTTATGATAACTGGAACGCTTTTGACTTCGTCTTTTCTTGTGCTTGGATATCAAATGTGATGTTATTATTATTGATTTATTTTTATTAATTAATCATAATTTTATAAAGGATTTAATTAATATATATGGTCAGTGCAAAGACATTTTTTATCGTCTACAATCATAAATTATTATATTATTAAAAATATTTGACTCTTATCATAGTTACCATAAAAGTCACATGTAAGATGATTTATGATTGATTGGCAGTAAAAAAAAAAAACTTTATACTGAAAATATATCAAAATTAAACTCTCTTATAAAAACTAGTAGTGGTACTTGTTCGATGCACGATGTGTTTACGGGGTATGAATTCTGTTGTTTATAATTTATATTTCTGAATTCAAAATATATGCGTAATAAACGAAACGACTTTATATACGAGTTTTATTTTATGAAGGAAATAGAGAAAGTTACTCTTTTTATTGTTTTGACTAAATTGACAACATTTGACACATCTATAATCTATACATAAGAAAATGTATGAAGGAATTGTTTCTGCCACATGTCGCTCAATAACATAGCCGCCTCACATGAATCCTATGTGTCGATCATAGCACAAAAATAGGGATGATTAGGCAAATATAAATTTGCACCACTAAAGGAAATAAAGATTGTGCATTAAAACAAATATTCAAAATTTCAAATATCTTGAAATATATTTTGAATTTTGAAAGCACTGGCAGTTACTATATTTTGCCACAATCCGAGCACAATCTATGATATTGAATGAAATATTCAAATTTCTACATTAATTGATTTTAATTGTAAGCATTAAAAACGGCAAGCGTTATTTTTATTTGAATTTTGAAAGGACCGTGAGTTATATATTTGGCATCATTTCGGGCACAATCCTGCATAATGAATGAAATATTCAAATATCTACACTATTTGATTTTAATGCTCTTTAATCTGCACTAATGATAAAAATAATATGCATTAAGATGAATATATCGTGAAGCATGCTTTTAGGTGAATATATTCGTGGAACATGCATTGAGGAGAATTGAGTATGATATTGAGAATGTAATGGCATCAAGACACACATTTTTTGGTAATAGAATGTCTTTAATGGGTGGTGTAGTAATTATTTTAATAACTTCATAGCATGAATGATTTAATTAATAAACTAAATTAAGAGTACATAAGCTAATCCAACTTCCTCACAATAAACACAAAACTACAAGAAGGAAGGTAGAATGTGACATGATTGACACCATTATTTAGAATGCGCATATACACAAATAAGATTAAAAAAAATGAGTAAGAAAATTTATTATGCGAAAGGAAAAAGAGAACAATTATATAATCATTTATATAATTTTTTTTTTTTACAATTATAACGTACTGTCTATTTTTTTAAGTGACTTCTTATAACAGACCAATTGCGGCCTTAATTTGATTCTTCTTTAAAAAGTTCTAACTTAAAATAAGTGTTTTAAATAAAATGCTCGTTGTGTCATGTTGATAGCTTGATAAGAATTATGGTCATAGAAGAAGAATCACAAGATAATCTTGACAAATACTCATCTCAAAATTTTTTTTTTCTCCCTCTATTCCTCACCCCTTCTCCGAGACCCTTAAAGAGCCATTTAGGTATATGAGGCCTATGCAAGACAAACATATATAATATATCTTAAGCCTTAAAATAAAAAATTAAACGCACACTAATTGTCTTTTGAAACATAAAATAAATTTTGTTAAGAGTAAGAGGAATATTGTTCTTTTAGTTTTGTAAGAGTCTTTTTTGGGCTCGTCATTTTGCTTTGGCTGCTTATTGTGCAGTTTCCTCAATATACCCCATCCCCGTCTAAAGTTAAATTGGAAATTCTAAATGAAGGATCCTTCACCATCAATCGCATGGAAGTTTCTGAAGTGAATTGGAATGCTTATGATAACTGGAACGCTTTTGACTTCGTCTTTTCTTGTACTTGGATATCAAATGTGATGTTATTATTATTTATTTATTTTTATTAATTAATCATAATTTTATAAAGGATTTAATTAATATATATGGTCAGTGCAAAGACATTTTTTATCGTCTGCAATCATAAATTATTATATTATTAAAAATATTTGACTCTTATCATAGTTACCATAAAAGTCACGTGTAAGATGATTTATGATTGATTGGCAGTAAAAAAAAAAAACTTTATACTGACAATATATCAAAATTAAACTCTCTTATAAAAACTAGTAGTGGTACTTGTTCGATGCACGATGTGTTTACGGGGTATGAATTCTGTTGTTTATAATTTATATTTCTGAATTCAAAATATATGCGTAATTAACGAAACGACTTTATGTATGAGTTTTATTTTATGTAGGAAATAGAGAAAGTTACTCTTTTTATTGTTTTGACTAAATTGACAGCATTTGACACATCTATAATCTATACATAAGAAAATGTATGAAGGAATTGTTTCTGCCACATGTCGCTCAATAACGTAGCCGCCTCACATGAATCCTATGTGTCGATCATAGCACAAAAATAGGGATGATTAGGCGAATATTAATTTGCACCACTAAAGGAAATAAAGATTGTGCATTAAAACAAATACTCAAAATTTCAAATATCTTGAAATATATTTTGAATTTTGAAAGCACTGGCAGTTACTATATTTTGCCACAATCCGAGCACAATCTATGATATTGAATGAAATATTCAAATTTCTACATTAATTGATTTTAATTGTAAGCATTATAAACGGCAAGCGTTATTTTTATTTGAATTTTGAAAGGACCGTGAGTTATATATTTGGCATCATTTCGGGCACAATCCTGCATAATGAATGAAATATTCAAATATCTACACTATTTGATTTTAATGCTCTTTAATCTGCACTAATGATAAAAATAATATGCATTAAGATGAATATATCGTGAAGCATGCTTTTAGGTGAATATATTCGTGGAACATGCATTGAGGAGAATTGAGTATGATATTGAGAATGTAATGGCATCAAGACCACATTTTTTGGTAATAGAATATCACGCACGTTTTGAAGTAAATCCATCACTTAAAAACCGCAGCAACCATATCAAATCACAATAACTAGGCATTTAAATCAAAATCTCACTTTTTTTGGGAAATTCTCTAATTGAATTTAATCAGCATGCGTAACCTACTTTGTCCTATATAAATGACAGATTGCAATGATACTATATAATGTGGAGTTGACCTATTTTCCATCCACAAATTTGTAATATCTTCAATCTTCAATTTTTCAATTGGATTCTTCGTTGTAACAAGGTATCTTATGCACATCCAAATATAAGAATGGGGGCGAGCTGGTTGGATTTCAAATTGCCAAACAGGGGCTCTTGAACCTTACGAGAAAACACCTCTTCCATAGAAGACAAAATTGGTTAATCCTCAAAACTTTTGTTTCTAATCACAATACCTCTATATTTTTTCTTCATTTAAAGGTCCCAGCCTAAGTTCACTTATGTGTTTTTTTTTTTTGGTTTATATTCTAATTCTATTCTATACCTTATCAACAAAATAAAAATAAAAATTTATATTCGATACTTTTGTATTATATTGGAATTGGAATAATAGAGACAAGATTATGGCAAAATAATAGATACAAGATGATGGCTCACTATTTGAGTATTTTGAATTTATATTTATAATATTATGTGGGGTCAAAAATCTTATATGAATGTGTTTAAATTTTTAGGGTTCATCATCATATTCAGTCATTCTATAACAATCTTCTCAAATGAGTCTTCAAAAACAAAAATATTCAATCAAGATAGGTAGGGAATGAAAAGGAAAAACGGCTTAATTATTGGTTGGGGGAACTAAGTAAAAAATTATTCCATTGCATTGAAAAAAGCATAAAATAAAGACATGGATATAAATGACACAATTTTTGGTTGGGGGAACTAAGGCACTTTTTGTAAAAAACTAGCGGATAGCGGTAGCGGTAGCGGATAAACTAGCGGATAAGCTAGCTGATAGCGGAATAGCTAGCGGATTGGATTTGAAGTGTTTGGTAAAACTAGCGGTTAGACTAGCTGATAAATGTAAAATGACATAAAAGGATATGTTTGCATTTTTTTTATTAAATTATATGTATATATATTATTTATATTATTTATTTTAAAATAATTATCGCTTATAATAATTTATTTTATTCTAAATTATTTATGGTTTATCACGTAAAAAAAAAATAGTTATCGTTTAAAAAATTTAATCATTAATTTTTACTTTTAATATTAATTTAGTTTTAATTATTTTTAATAAATAAAATGGAATAATAAAAATAAAATTATATATTGATTTGATTTTTATATAAGTTTTATTTTTTATAGATAAAAATATATTTTCCACTTTTTTTATCTTAAATATAAATCTAAATAGCGAAATTAATTCTTATTTATATACTATGTTAAATGATTAGTATTTTATTTTATAATCAAGGATAAGTGAGGAATTTAATTAATATGATAGGGATAAAAATGGAAGAAAAAATGAAACGCTATACGTTATAAGCTCAAACGCTACTTCAAGTAGCGTCTGGGAAAAACGCTATACGCTAATCTTAAAAACGACTACCAAACGAGGCTACTTTTTCATCCGTTATACGCTATCCGCTAAACGCTAGGGATTTGGCTAACCAAACAGTGCCTAAGTAAATTTGGGAAAATGATAACATTTGTAAAAAAAATTCTGGTCATTGCATGTATATGTCTATCTATATAATTTATTATAATAAGTTTAATTGATCATATGCTTAAAATATTTTTTTATCGATATAGAAGTATGTAATATTTAAAGAATTCAGATTCATAGTATATTATACGAAGTCAAAAATCTTATATGAATATGTTTAAACTGTTAAAATCATCATCATCTGATTCAATTATTCTACAACAATCTTCTTAAATGAGTTTTAGAAAAAGAAATATTCAAACAAAACAAGGAATGAAAGGTAAAGGCTTGATCATTAAATTATAATATTTTTTTGATGCGTTGAAAAAAGTAGAAAAAAATAAAAGAACAGAATGGAAAGGATACAATTACGGGTTGAGAGAGAGCATTAAGTAAATTTTGTACTAATAAGATTTGTAAAATATTTTTACGATCATATATATCTACCCATAAAACTTATTGTAATAAATTTATTTGATCATATTCTTAAAATATTTTTTTTATCAATATAGAATTATGTAAATGTAATATTTAACTTTAAATGTCTTACATTTTATATTTTATTATATTATATGAGGTTGAAGATCGTATATAAATATGATTAAACTTTTAGTAGATATCATCATTAGGTTCAATCATTCTACAAAAATATTGTTAAATGAGTTTTTGAAATCTCAAATGTTCAATCAAAGACCGTGAATGGAAGATTAAATCAGAACATTGGAAAGCATCGAAAAAATAGAAAAATAAAGACAAGTCAGAATGAAAAAGACATTCTTCTAAGTTGGAAGAGCATTAAGTGAATTTGAGAAAATGGAAAGCATAAAGTGAAATTGGAAAAATGATAAGATTTGTAGATGATTTTCGTCATAACTTCTTTAATTTTGTTGGTAAGTGATTTATAAAATGATTTTGACATCATTGCAAGTACGTATATACATATATAATTTATTGTAATAAGTTTAATTGATAATATACGAAAAATATATTTTTATCGATATAGAATTTCGTAATATTTAAATATTTTGTATTCGTATTATATGATATGAGATCGAAAATCTTACATAAACATGGTTGAACTTTTAACCGTGGTCATCACCGGGTTCAATCTTTCTATAATAATCTTAAATGATTTTTAGAAAATAAAAATATTCAATCGAGACTGGGAATGAAAATGATTTAGCTTGATTTAACATCGTTCCATTGCATTGAAAAAAGCATAAAAATAAAGACACTTGAAAGAAATTATACAATTATTGACTGGTTGTATTAAGTAAAAATGATAAGATTTGTAAAATGGTTTTGCACTCATTGCATGTAAGTGTCTACCTATATAATTTATTGTAATAAAATCAAACAAATTCATTATCATTTTATATAAATATAACATGAGGTTAAAATACTTCCTAAAAATATATTTGTTAGTAGGGAACAATTAAGTTTTTAATTATTTGTTCATGAATTAACTTTTTATATGAATGATATTTATAATTAAAATCAGAGTATTGATCATTTCTCTTTTTTTCCTCAAACTACAAATAATTTTAAATATAAATGGATTTTATACATCACCATTTATCATTGTTATACCCCGTGCATGGCACGGGTCCTTACACTAGTATATATACATGTGAAAATGTTAAATTATCATTTTAAGAAATTTTAATGTTGAAAACCACATTGAAGATCCTGGAAAGGTTGAAGAGAGAAAGATGCAAACGCAAACAATCAAGGAATATAATACTTCAAGTGTAACTTATTTAGCTTAAATTGTGAAAGACTTTTTTATATACAAAAAAACAATATTTGAAGCAATGTTGGAAATGTGTGCTTCATTTTCGCATATATATATAGTATATTCAATCAACAAAGTGAGGTAACCCTTAACATTGCGACATACAACTGTGTGAAAAATGGTTGTAGAAGATAAATTGTCACACGTATAAGTGATTGTCTTTGACTTTTTTTATTGTCATTGCAAAAGAAACAACAATAGGAAATTGTTTATGCTGAAATTTATTAGGAATTTTGTTATGAAAAGAAACCTTTAGTCCAAAATTTCTTCTTGATGTTACTTTTCCTTCTAAAACGTAGGTGGCCATTTGAGTAATTATAAGTCGATTACCGTTCCATAGTTTTGAAGATTGTTCTATATTTTTTCAACAACATAATAGGAACAATTTTTAGTGTAGTTTTAACTCATGATTTGAAGGTTTCAATGAAGTAATTGTGCTCAAAATCTAAAAAGTATGAACATCATCAGGTGTATTAATATCTTCATTTGAAATGGCTATTAAAATAGAGAAGAAAAAAAAATTCTCTCCGAGAGCCAGCTGGCATCACATACTTATTCAACATGAATTTGAAAGGTATAACCCTTAAAATAGGAAAAAGAAAACCTGATTTAATAAATTCACATTGAATGCTATTAAATTTTAAAATGTCGTTTAAATTAGTTTATAAATAAAATAACTTGTTCCATAATAAATTAAACATTATTATTAATGGATAGAGTTATTTGTGACAAAACTGAATTAATCTTTATCACATGTGCAATATAAATTTAATGGCCTTTTAATAGGAATGGAATTTAAATTATATTTACGCACTTGACAAATAATTAAAAATTGAAAATGGATAGAGTTATTTGCGACAAAATGAATTAATCTTTATCACATGTTCTTTTACTTTCTTATCTTGATTGAAGTAAAAAATCTATTTGGTTCAATTAAGTGTTTTTTATTAATAAAATTGAGTTATAATATTTTCTAATTACATTATATATACATTATATATTTGTATGCACACATATACATTTATTATATAATTATTTATTTATTTATTAATCATCCGGTTCAACTGTTGGTTGAACCGGTTGAACCATGACCCGAAGGTCTTATCAGACAACCCTAGAAAAATCCTAGACATACTTCCTTTTATATATATAATTAAAGATAAACTAAATTATATGTTGATGATTAATAAACTTTTGTTACAAATATAGAGAGGCAATTGAAACTCGAAAGTACTAAAAGAAAAGTACTCTCTTCCATAATTGGAGTTACACATGCGAGAGAATAACATGCTTAAACTTAAACTTAGTGTCTTTGGATTGACTTCCTTTAGAAACATGCTTAAGCTTAGTGTCTTTAGTTTGCGTTTAAAAATAAATTTAATTATTTTAATATATTATAACTATAAATATTCTTATAAATAATGTGCTTTTATATTATATAATAATTTGATAGTTTATGTATTTATTAATATAGTTAAATCCGTTAAATGAATTTTCAAGACAAGATTAAGTGATATGAAAAAAAAAATTATATTGATGGCATATAATAATTAAAATCTTTAATAATTTAACTCTCACAAGTGATTTTTTATATATAATTCAATTCCAGTTCATTATCTTAAAATAAATTATGGTTTAACATATCAAAATGTGTGATTGTGTTTTACTGTGTTATGGTTTTTTGGTGTTTCAAAATTATGGTAACATAATTTGTGAGCCCTATTTTTTAAAATAAAAGAAGGGAAAAAATATATATTTCTATTTAATAATATTGTTCTAAAAATAGTTTTGAAAGTTAGGTAAAAAAAAACTGCTGTGAAGACTTACGACTTTCTAGTCATGTGGAAGACTCCTTAAGCAGGGCTGCTAACTTACAGGGTGTTTACACAACTAAAGCTGGTTACCATTGGTTGGCTACATATAATCAGAAATGATTTTTGGACACACTATCCCGACACCGTATGTCGTGACATCGTATATCTTTTGGAAATTAAATTCCAGGCATGCGAAATGACTTTCCGGAAATTAAATTCTGTATGTGTAAAATGATAATTTGTATATTTTTAGAGTTACCGGAATTTAATTTCCGGACATGTAAAATTTTATACGTCCAAAATTTAATTTACGGTGGTCTAAAATGAAGTGTAACATGTGAATTTTTACACGTCCAGAATTTAATTTCCGGACGTGTCGTATTTTTATACGGTGTCCCAACACCTCGCGTGTGTTCAAATAACAACATTGTACATATAATATTCCAAAAAGAATAATCACAACAATTGGTCCTGGATGGTAGGGGTGTTAGTGAATCGGTTTAGATCAGTTTTGAGAGAAAAAATCATCCGATCCAAAGATTAAAACACATGTGGGTCGATTCGGTTTGGATTGTTTCCTTAAAAATTACGATTCAATCCGATTAAATGCGATTTGGATATTGGATCAGTTGATTCGGTTTTTACAGGAACATCATTACATATTTATATTATATCAAAGAATTAAGATTAAATCTAAATTGAGCAAAATCTTAAACCTGTATATACCTGTTGATACATTCATGTATTAACATTTCATAAAATATGTATAAAATAATAAATATCATCATCATCTAGTTCCAGACATCTTTTTTTTATTTTTTATTTATGTTTGGAACATTAGAAATAATAAAAATTTACTTCAAATCAAACTAGTAAGTATTATTAGGAAAAAAATCAACAAATAAAAAATTAATAATGCAAAAAAGAGAATAAACATATATTTAATTTTATATTCGTGGTTTGGTTTGGTTTGGTTTCAAAAAAGGAATCCAAAATCCGATCCCATCCAATCGGTTTTCACAAAATAAGATCCAAAAAAGGGTTGGGCTAAGTTGCACAACCCTAAAATTACACCCCCTAATGCACCACCCATGTGGCAATTTGGGGGCCAATAAAATTGCCACATGGATGGTCAAAGTTTCAAACCTTGGAGATATATTTATACAGTAGTCAAAGCTTGTATGTATTATATAATGCAGTATAATATACATATTTATGGTATTTATATATTTTGCCAAAAAAAATTATTTATTATTTTTAATATCAGAAATAATTTAATGTTAATTATGTTTTGTGTATTGTTGTTAATATAAAAAATTATTTCTTATTTTTAATATCAGAAATAATTTAATGTGTTCCTTTGTTTAATTTTTTTATTTTTTAAAGTTGGGGGTGTACAAGCAAATACAAAAATATAAGGGTCCATTATGCTAATATAGTATAGGGGTTGAAGGGTTGACTATGTTGAAAAGTCAGCTGTACATGTGTCAATTTGATTGGTAGAGATCTTGCCACCCTGGATGGTGTAATGAGTAGTGTAAAAGAAAGGTAGTGCATGGTAGAAATTAGAATGACCCTCCAAAAAAAATCTAATAAACATCAGTTTTATTCACTTTTTATTTTTATTTTGTATTGTTATCAGTTTTTTTTTGGATCGGTTTGGATATGAACACCTCTACAGGATCAGGAAGTTATTAGCTCCAAAGAAAATTAAATCCCTCATTTGGCTTGTGGGCGAGCAGGCGCTTCCTACAAACATAGTTAACTTTGATGCTTGTCAAAGATGCAATCAAGGCAAGGAAGATGTCCTTCATTGATTGCCCTTGGACATTAAGATTATGGGATTCTATGGACAAATGGTCTAGCAATTTTCTTCAAACTAGGGGTCCTTTTACTTGGGTTAGAAGCCAGTTTGAAATCCATGGTGCTAGATTCCTTGCCATTCTTTGATGGATTTGGAGGACAGGAACATCCACTGCATTTCCAATGAAGTTGAACAAACCTGGAAGCTCGCCTTGTCAGTCACCAACTTTGCCTCGTTGATCTCTCTGCAATCAGAATGTAATAAACAGGTTAGGGCTCAAAGCAGACTGGTCCAATGGAACCTTCTGTTAGGGTTTCCATTCGTTCTTAATGTTGACGGCAACTCCCTTGGGAATCTTGGTAGGGCGGGATTTAGTATGATTTTAAGAAGAAGATAGGGTACATAAGTGAAAGGAGTGATCTGTCTTTTGGAGTTTTCGGACAACCTTTATCCAAAACTCTAAGGAATCTTCCATGACCTCCATCTTGCTTGGAACTCAGGGATCTGTCACCTTTTCTTCTTCTCTGTCTCCACTGAAGCTCTAGATCTTCCGAGGATGACACTAGCTAGGTTGAGATTCCATGGGTACGCCACCAGTCTGTGGGACATCAACCTTCTCCTTTGACGAGGCTGGACTGTGAAGCTCATGCACATTTTTTGGGAGGAGAATCGATGTCCAATTTCTTGGCCAAATTATGACGAGCTGCAAGACATAGTGCGGATGAGCTCCTCTCCCCCTCTGGGTCTCAAGCTACTTCTCCAAGCAGATGTCACGGGTGTTGTTTTTATAGGGAAGTAGCTTTCCTTTTTTTCCTTTTGTTTTTAGTTTCTCTCTTTTGTACCAAAAAAAAAGTGGAAGAAGCAAAAGACAGAAAACTTGTTTGATTCTCAACTTTTCTTGTTAACTTCATTTGATGATATTTTTTTTAGTTATATGGAAGAACTCTGATATATTTTATGAGATGATATAAATAAAACCAAAGCGAATTATATTACAAGCCACATGTGAACAACTTATCTGAAATTAGATATGAAATACCATTTGAATTTGATGTAGGTATAATTATAATTATAATTTATAAAAAAGTAAAGTCTACAATTTAGACTGTCAAATATTGAGTAAACTAGGTTGCAAACTTAGTATGTTGTGCCCACATACAATTTACAATATGATCACCATTGTTTTTTTTTATAGACCAATGTTAGTAAGTTAAATCTTATGTTAGTTTTCTCCTTTACCAGGGTTTGAACCATGGACCTCTTGCTCCTTAACATCTTATACCTTTTGTTCAAACCAGTTGAGCTACCCAACCCCCTTAGTATTTGTGCCCACATACAATTTACAATATGATCACCATATTTTTTTATAGGCCAATGTTAGTAAGTTTAATGTTATGTTAGTTTTCTCCTTTGCCAGGGTTTGAACCTTGGACCTCCTGCTCCTTAACATCTTATACCCTTAGCTCAAACCAGTTGAGCTACCCAACCCCCTATAATATGAACACCATATGTTGTTACCATTTCTACTGCACCATGACCGGATCACCATAATAAGTTGTCATCATTGAAGCTTGTTCTCACTATGCTAGAAGTTTCATTCATAGCCTCTATTATTGTATTATCCATATATCTTATAATATTGTAGATTAATCATCACATAAATTCCACTTGATTTATATTTATGAACAACACAATATATTGTGACTATGAGTTGTTGCCTAAAAGGTTTATATGGAGGCATTGATTTTAAAATAGAAAATATATTTTTCAAGACTCTAAAGTAGCACTCAATTGTCATTCTTATAGACTGATGTCAATAATTAAATAACTCCTCCCCACAACTCCTTGGTTGTCTAGCTTGTCCTCTATATTCTTGTGCATGATATCTTTTGTGTCTATAAGGGGAAGGATTTGGTGCAAGGACATCTGAATCCACAACACAGAATGAATTACATCAATCAATAAGTATGCCTTAACTTTGAATATAAATTACTCATTTCACCATGTTAAGACAATTTTAACAATATAGTATTCACTTTGCCATAGAAATTTTGCATTTTTATTGGGAAGTGCATACAGGAATTTTTTTTTTTTGCATCACGCACACTTCCTTATAATGTAAAAATACATAAACATCATAGACAATTGTCTTTCTACCTTTGCATGATGAATATTTCTTAACGCAAACCTATGCAGTCATCAATTGCACCTAAACAATTCTGCAGAATAACTCAAAAAAAAAAAAAAACTAGATAAAAAAAAGTAAAGGAGCACATGAATGTATATCATAATAAACAGAATTATACCTTAAACCAAGGACAATATATTGGGTTATTTTTAATTTTTTGACTATTATTCTATCAATTCTGGCCACGCGATTACAACAAATATTGTGAGGAATGAGGGGAAGTATGGAGGTCGATGATGCTGTGAGTCTGAGAGCATGGGAGCAGATCTGCGTGCCGATTAGAGGAGGAACTCAGGCAATGGAGGGAGTCGATGGCTTAGGGATGATAGACCAGCGGGAAGGAAGGAACTGTAACACCCCCCTTGGTGCTACATATTGAAACTAAAAGACTGAAAATAATTACGCTGGTTGCTTTCGGAAAATATAATTTTCTCTATTTCTTAACTTCCTTGAAATTAGTTGTAGATTTTCTTTTTCTTTTTCTTTTCCTCTACCAATATAATCCAAACCTTTATAATTAACAAACAACCGAATACTTATATATATGCATCAATACAGTTTCACATATGGCCCTTTATATTACAAATCATTTATTTAAGCCATAGCATAAGGAAAACACACATAAACTAAACTTAAAAAGTAGCGATACTACTTCCCAAAAGTAAACTCAAAACAAATCCTATAGCTGGTCGCACTTAATAAAACCATTGGGAAGTCCTCCCTAGAACTCCCCGCCCGCAGAAGTATCTAGGTTCATCCACCACACACTTCCGTCACTGTGCGGGGAACATATTCCCGTGTACGATATTGGACTCATCTGTACTCGAATATATATAGAAGCATAGTAGAAACCCAACATGAAAAGAAATAAAGCAAGGGTGAGATACCATCATTGAGTTTCATCATGATAACTACATGTACGACACTCAAACAAACATCATGTATACATACTGTAATTATTTCCTACCAACGGGATTCATACCCGATCATTCAATCGTGATTTTTAAAAAATGCATGGCACTTCAATATCCATCCTATGAGTCTTGACCTTTATTCTCCGGAGATTCCTAACTTCCCTTCTTCGACCAATGATTAGGCTGCGATACCCTTAACACAATTGTCTCATGAGATCGGCCTCTAAATTTAGGTCCGGCTCCAATTGTTCAGGGAATATCACGATGGAGCACCTGAAATAATATTGGAATAGTTCCCTATTAAGTACATTCGTGCCGGGTGACCGAATTCCACGACCCGAGGTTGCAAGGCCCCAAGTATTCGCTGGATTTTCGAAGCCCGAATGTCCCTAAGACCCAAAGACCCTAGAATTTATCTTTGGTCCGTAACTAACCAATTTACCCAATTCACCCTTTGTGAAATTGTAGCTCGATACCCAAGGCACGTCTGCCCAAAATGGCATGTTTGCCAGACTATGCATGTAAAATTCGTTATTATTGTAACTGTTCTTTGTCGTTTGTTTTCCTCTAAAGTTCCTGATTACCATTCCTTAGGTATTCCAATTTCCTTTCCCTTCCAAAGTGCAATTTCCTTTTAGGAACACTAGCCCGACGTCTCGGCAATCTAGGTCCTTATCTTTTCCTTTATTTTTTCCAAAGAGTTTTGGTTCGGTGAAAAACAAATACCAAAACACAACTCCGAAAACTTATCCAATATTGTCGGAAAAGGGTTTATCGGAAAATGTCTGGTGTTCTTAAATTTTTTCCAAAAATCCTTTTCTGCTGAAATTCGTTTTAAAACGTAACGAAAATCATTTTTCCTCAAATACTTTATTTTTATTTCTAAAAATCCATTTTCCCTTTGAAAAGTCATTTCTGTCATATAAATTCATTTTTCTTACTTAAAAAGATCGTTTTTCTTTCTACTGCCGTTAGGCAAATAGAAACCCTTATTTCTTGAAAATTTATTTATCATCAACCTTAAAACAATTTTTAAAATACATTTCTTGAAAATTAAGATTTGTTTCCATTTTCTTTCCGTTGTTTTCCAAAAAGTGCGAAAGTGAAATTTTTTTATGGTTACGTACTCGCTGTCACTCATTAACTTATTCTTTCATTAAAACTCATTAAAATATTATTATTTTTACCTTAAAATTAAATCCACTAAGTTTTCAAAAACATATTGTTTACCTTAATTTCTAATGAGCACTGACCGATGTCAGGCTTCCAGCTAATCACAAAATCAATAGAAAATATCATACAACACAATTTATCACATGATTTCACAATCAACAATAAATTCACACCTCACAATTTATAGCATGCTTTCACAGATAAATCATGCATCACAGAATATTACGCAATAATTTTAAAACAAACACCACAAACTACAACCATTAATTACAGACACATCAAACAATTTATATACATAGTTATCGAAGCTCCTCAGGCAAACTCCCCTTACCTCTTGAAGATTCAAGTTCCGATTCAACGAAGTCTCAGTTTTCAAATATGGTTTCCTTCACAACACACAACACCAATTATTCAACTAATCCTTCACAAACAAGTAAAGAACAAGTTACAAAAAGAAATAAAATCTCCTAAAATCTAAAGGTCTAGGTTCGGCCTCCATAAAAAAAATAGGCTAGGGATCTCAAAATTTTATATACTCTTAGATCTATAACCTTAGAGTAGTATAGAGCTAGTGAAAATTGTCATAAGTTGAAAATGAAGAAAAATCATCTAACCCATTTTATGAGTAGGATTCGACTTCACTTAGATAAATAGGTTAGGGTTTTCTAAAATTCACATGCTCTTAGATTAGTAATCCTTAAGCATTGAAGATGACATAACTAATGATCATAACTTGAAATTAAAACAAAATCTCCTCCATTCCCATAAGTGAGGTTTCGGCCTCTTAAAAAAATTTGGGAAGGAAATTTTATTTTTACACTTGCTCATGAATGAAGATACTAGGGATCATATCTAATTCATAGCAATTGGAATCATGTGAAAAGGATTTTTTTTATGATTTTCTAGGAATTTCCAAAGTTTTAGATCTAAGAACATAACCTTGATGATCATGGCAAAATAAATGAAGAACAAGGCTTAGATGATTAATAGTAGAGAGGCTACCTCTTGAAGATGAAGAAGAGATGAAGAGTTAGATCCAAACTTGCAAAGAAATTCTCAAGAACTTAGGTTTTTCTTTTGGTTTTTCTTAGTTGTTCTTAGTTGAAGTTGAAGAAAAAGGAGAGTGTGTGAGGGGAGAGGGCTGCCGTGAGAGAAGAGAGTGATGGGGTTAAGGTGAGTGAGTCATTAAGGGTATTTTGGGGTTTTATTATACTTAGGGGCATTTTGGTCTTTTCCTAGCAAAATATCTTAGATATTTTAGAAAATCATGATTACTTGTGGTGAGTCATGGGTGGTGACTCACCATACTCACCACAACCTTGTGACACTTGTCCTTCCCTGGTCCGGTGCCCAATTCAGTCTCCGTAGTTTCGATTTCTACTCCGTTATTCTCCCGATTTAGGTTTTCCGCACTCGATTTAATTCAAAAATTCACCCGAACAAAATATAATATTTTATTTTAGAGCAAAATTTTTTGAAAAGTCCCACATCACTTAAAAAGTTATAATAAAATTTATTGTTTCTTTTTCGGGCCAAAATTAGGTTTTTCTGACCAGTAAAATCTTACTGTTAGTGAAAACGCAGACCGGGTTTCGTCTGAATTTTCAACCCAAAATTTAACCTTAGGCTTTCGCCATGAAATGGAGTTTAAATATGATTTTGTTTCAACCAAAATCATTTTCTAGGTCTCAAACAAAAATATAAATTGATATTTGTTTATCGATACAGAAAACAGCAGAAATCGGGGTGTTACAGGAATCACATGTTAATGTGGGCGAAAATCAAGGGATTCATGTTGATGATCCCAATTTTGGTGTAAAAGTTACCACTCCAGATTTGGTGGCTGATTTTAATGTTGCGAAAGATAAGGCACCATTATTGTATGTGGATATGATTCTTAGTATTCAAAATTCAAAGGGTCCACGTGCTGGTGTTATCTTGGGCATTAATGGCACTCATAATGGTGCAGAATTAGTGATTGATGAAAAAAAGAGGCGTCGTTTTGTGCTGGAAGATATTAACAAGGGTGCAAGCTCTGATAGCCAAGTGGAATATTAGCTTACTGCAACAGACACTCACATGCTTTTTTTTTTATCGGCAGGTCCTAATCCCCAGCCTGCCTGGAGCACTAACGATCATCAGTCGAAACTGTCAAGGCTTGGGTAACCTGCTAGCAGTTCCTGCCCTCAAATACCTCGTTCGGTGTCACTGGCCGAATGTTTTTTTATCGTTTTTTCTGTTTTCTTTATAAATGTTTAGTTCAAACAAATAAAGCAAAGGAAATCCATCGGCAATGCATTGAGTCTTTTTTGCAGATTGTGCGAAATCTCGGTGATCTAACAATCAATCTTTGCCTCAAGTTATGTGATGAGAGAAGATATTTCTTCAAAGTTAAATATTACAATTACTTAGATTTCAGGTGCGAAGAAGAGAAAGCCCTAGGTCTTCTAGCCAAATATATGGTTATTATTTCAAATTGTAGGAGTCTTTTATCTTCTTATGTTACCAACTCTTTGGTAGAGTTTGATAGGAGGAAAGTCCATGTTGCTCATACTTTGTTAGGGGTGCCTACATATAATATCATCATCCAGATTTGTGATAAAGTTACTAGATGTATTGAGTTATTGATTATTAATGATATGACTTAACTTTGCTTTTGTAAAAAAAAAAAAATAGTTCCTTAAGATAATGAGAAACAATGTTGAAAACAATCTGAAACCATCATATGGCAAATATTATGATTAATTATGAACCAAAAATAACAGCTTTTTCTTCTAAAAGAACATCCCCTAATTCTCTTAACTTTTGCCATCTTCTTGGTCCTTTTCAACGAAGCTTATTGTCGCTGTGTTTGATTTGTTGCTCATTTTGTAATTGAGTGTGATACCAAATTGAGGACAACCTTTAGATGCTTTATCCTCGTGGGCTTCCTTTGCCCTCATTCAACAAAACCCCCTAGAATGGTGTTCATCGTCCTTGTGACCTAATTATTTGTCTTTAATCTCATTGAGGAGAATCTTCCCTCTAATGATGGGCATAGCGTGGTGGTGAGCAATTATCTCTTTCTATCATCTCTTCTCTAATACGGTGAGGGTTCAACCCACTAGATCCTTGGATGTAGTTTTACAATTGTTCTCATTGTAACATAATCTATATACTATGGTTATGATGATTGACGTGGTAAAGATTAGCATTATTCTCCATCTAGTTTGTTTTAACTTAAGATTGTTGTGATTTGATTATTTTTCATTCTCAAAACTTTCTTTCATGTTGACTCTTACAAAACTAACTTCTAAACAAATATTATTAAATTATATAAATAACTTTTGACCCCTACAAAACTAACCTCTAAATAAATATTATTAAATTATACAAATAACTTCATACATTTTTTTCGTAATTTACTATATGAAAGTGATTTTTTTCTCACTACCCAAACGAAATAGATTATCTTAAAATCATTTTTCAGCAAATAGACCCAAACAAAAACAGATCAATTGATTATCACAAAAATCGATTATATAAAAATCAATTATCAGCATAAATTTTTTTTCTAGCTTTCCCAAACATACTCTTAAATGCCATGGTATTTTGGGAGCATATTCGTGCAAGTAAGATGGTTTTATCATTGGTAAGGACATGTGGAGGTAGTTAGCCTTGTCATGTATATCTTCATCAACATAATTTTTCTAAAACCAATCTGGATTATTATACGGGTTTATGCTGAGGAATCGCCATTGATGATGCAGATGAGAGAGGGAGCGGATGGAATGCCAAGTCAGCAACGTTTGCACCACGTAGCATAAACTTAGCGACGTAAGTGATGGAAAGGACCAAAAGAGTAATTTAACCTAATCTCTATTATACTCATATCTGTTCTCATTTTATTTGGGAAAAATACTGAAATGCCAAAAAGATATGTAAACTAAGCTGCAAAATATGTGCTACTATGGATTACTTCTATGGATTACTTTTATAAGATTCCTTTCTTTTAGAGGAAAAAATTAATGAGTTGAAATGTCGCTTCTGCAACTAATACTTTTTAATAAAGAATAATCAACAGCGATTAAAAAAAAAAAAAAAGCGATCAAACTCAAATGTCTTTTTTTTTTTTTTTTGTCGACAAAACTCAAATTTGAAGTCTAAACACCCTCTTATTATCTTTTAAAACACATTTTAGTGTTGCCTTGCAAAAAATTGTAGTTAGTTTTACTTCGCAGAATCGCATCATCAAAAGTCAAAATATTCAATCGTACAATAAGTTTGCGTTCGTGATGCAAGTGGAAGTCATACCAAATCTACTACTGCGAAAATTGGCAAGTGCTTATCTTTATTGTGCCTTTCCCTATCATGCATAATTGCATATGCACGCCTCTACAGAGCAATATTACCAGAGTCACCAGACACTCCAACTTCCATTCCCATGAAGCAAGACAATGTGTCTGCATCATTCCATTAATTCACCTTTGTTTGAATAGGACATTTTGTATTTTGGTACAAAGAAAGTTAGAAGCACGTTTCTCATTCCAAGTTTAGTCATGACGTGTAGTAACACTCTAGTGATAGTTTTTCGTCTATGAAGAGTGAAAGTTGGCAGCAGGACCTTATAAGCACTTCTATCCTTGCCAACTGAACTAAACCTCTTGCTGGAATAGACAATCAGCTGTTTCTCGGTGGTAAATACTGATTTTGGTTATAAATAATTATATAGGAATTAAAAAGAATGAAAACAAAAGTATGTGATTGCTCCTCAGAGGCACCGACCAATGCCTATTATTCAGTTTATTTTCTTTTCCTTTTCCTTTTTCTTCAGTGTAGAAAAGATTTGATCACGA
Source organism: Echinosophora koreensis (assembly GCA_035048595.1). Lineage (NCBI taxonomy): Eukaryota > Viridiplantae > Streptophyta > Magnoliopsida > Fabales > Fabaceae > Echinosophora > Echinosophora koreensis. The sequence continues at coordinate 2,081,599 of JAPCYP010000069.1, forward strand.
CTCACTACCCTTAGAGATGGCAATTTGTACCCTACCCATCGAATACCTGCAAAAATTACCCACGATGGATAGGGTAATTACCCACACAATGAATAAGGATCCGGATCCGGATAATTACCCGCAAATTTGAATGTGTATGGGTGCGGGTACGGGTATTATAGTACCCATCCCGCTCCGCACCAGCAAATATGCATATGTATATATAATTATTTAGCAAAATTAATCTAAAAATTCTTAACTAACCTAGTTGCATGTATAACTCCTTTTTGAATGTTTTTATTTATCTAAATATTTTGATTTGTAATGTTTTATGAGTAGATTTAAAAGATCTTTGAATCATTTTTTAATTGTTATAAATGTTTCTTTCGTTAGTTATTGCTTTTCCACAATTAAAGTGCGGGTAACGGGTACCGATACGGGTACTTAGGTATCCAGAAGGTACGAATAATGGTATTAAAGTTGCTACCCACGAGGGTATGAATTCGGGTACGGGTAATTTTTTCAAATACGGGTATGAGGACAAGTACTATAGTACCTTGCCCATTGATCCCTAACGACCATTTTCAACTATAATAATAAGATAATTTACCAATTAAATCAAATGGCTCCTTCAATTGTTACCACAAGTTTATACTGCTACAATATTTTCATTATGAGGCATTTGGTTTCAGTAACTCAACCATCGCAATTTCATAACTTCGCATCCCTTTGGTATCAGTAAACCAGATTGATTGACTAATATATCTCTTGCTTATCTTCCACGAAACCCTGTTGACCACATCATCAGGGTTCTGGAACTTCCCTCTACTGCGCAAATCACCAAAATTCTTCCTCATTCAATCAGAAATAGGAGCCACGTCAAGCAAACAGTAATTTTTTCAACTATTAGCCAAATTCAGTGATGTTTATGAGAGGCTAAACAATTACTTTTGGACTATTACGTGCGTATGGGTGCATATAAAAGTACTTAATAACGTATCCTGTTAATGCATCAAATGTGCACTGTGAAACCCCTCTTACTCACCCCATAGATGCAGGGTAGGCACTGCTACAATAAGGAGATAAAACTAGAACTGATGCCGCACGGGATATTACAATGTTTTGAGTTAATATTTTTATTATTTTTTATTGTGTTTGCGAATTTATGTATGTAATAAAATGAATAAGAAGCTAGGTATTACATAATGGTTAACGATTTTGTAGAAAAAGAATTTTTGAAGAAAGAAGTATCGGAGAAATTTAGAATTAGTAGTAGTTGTAGTTGAATAATTGAAACAATTATCGTGACATGAATTTTCAAAATCATACTGTTAAAAAGGAAAACCTTCTGGACAGTTTCCATTTGACATGTAACGTAGGTTTGCGAAGTCCTTGTAAGAGTGAAAGCAAACTAATAAGATCGTATGATTTACACATAAAAACGAATAAATATAATAATTTTAGAGTAACTAACCTATATTAAATTCTGATAGTCTTCTTTATACACTATATTTGTAGTTGTGCTTGTATTTTGCCCTTCGTGGTTACATATTAGTATCTTCAATCCACTACGGGAGGTAACTCTTGACGTTACGACATAGAGCTGTCCATGTGAAAATACTGATTGCGGAAGATAAATTCCGACGTGTTTGAGTGACTGCCCTTGACTTTTATCTATAGTCAGTGCAAAAGAAATAGCAATCGAGAATTGCCTCCGTTGAATTTTGAACGGTAACCTGTTATCAGAAGGTGTGAGTGTCAAGCTTGGAATAAATACCTTTTGCCCATTGTTGCTTCCTGAAATGACTTTTCCTTCCAGAACATAGCTTCGCATTTGAGTAATTATAAGTCGAGTACCATTGCATAATCCCGAGGATTGGTCTATATTTCTCAGCAACACTATTCGAACTCCAATTTTGAGCTTTAACCTATGTTTTGGAAGGTCGGATGAGTTAATTGTGTTAAGGAACTCAGTTGTATGAACATCATCCATTGTATCAATATCTCCATTCACGCTGCAAGTACTGTCAGAACTAAGATAAGTTTTATCATCTCCTGGAAGCAAGGACATCATGTAATCATTCAACATGTCAATCGTTTCATTTCTTGGTGCTAAAATTGCCCTATGTTAGAAGAATGTTGTGTCACTCATGTTTTCCAATAACGATGGATAATTGATTTTTGCAATTGAAGCAAGTGGGTCACCTGTATTTTGTATGATGAGATCATCCGGTATTTCTATTTTTCCATCGTTGCCATCCTTTCGACCAATGTTTCCATCACCAATGCTTAACAACCACTCTGAGGATTTCTTGACGTCATCAACATTAGACTCTGAAATCCCGCTTTGCAGTCTCATATTTTTAGTCAAGGTTAAGACTTGAGGTATCATGCATTAATGCTGGTGTGAAGGATATATTGTCTTGTCCCCTTCGGTATAACTGGTAGAATTTGTCTGAAATCACCACCAAGAATGATCACCTTTACTCCGAATGGGAGATTCAACCTCTCTGAATTGTTGAATCGGAGTATATCCCTGAAAGTTCTGTCAACCGCTTTGAAGCAATGCTTGTGAGTCATTGGAGCTTCATCCCATATAATAAGCTTGGCTTTAATTATCAATTGTGCCAATGGGTTGCCTTGCTTGATATTGCACGTCGAATCCTCGTTCACATTTATTGGAATGGCAAACCTCGAATGCGCCGTCCTCCCACCATGGATTAGTAGTGTTGCTATTCCACTTGATACGACCGTCAGTACAATTTCTCATTTTGATCTTATAGTTGCCGCTATAGTCCTCCAAATGACTCAAAATTGCGTCTCATTTTTTATTAAGGTTGCTAGCATGAAATTAAATGGTAATTAAGACAATAAAGAAGACCAATCAAAATTACTAATGTATTGTGTTCAAAAAATTTTTTGCTAATGAATATTTAATTTATACCGTGAACCTTGGTACTGATTTAAAAAAAAAAATTCAATTTGTAATAATTTATCATTTTTATTATTATTAAGGCTACTGGACTCTAGTATGGAACCAATTGTCAATTAAGAAAATAAAGAAGACTATAAAAAGCATTTATGAAGGACTAATAAAATAGTAATTTCCTCGTCACAAATGCAGCTAGCGGCTAAACTTCCCCATCAGCATCAAGAATTTTATGTTTCTTATCTATTCTAGCCTTGATTTATATAAAGAATAATCATATTAGACTCTTGCAAGATATAGTAATAAAATAGCAATCAAAGGCCGTTATTTGTTTTTAAATCAGAAGATAAGATATATCTTTTCTCATTTGTGCATCTTTTAAGTCTTCAGCTTTACAAACAAACAAATGAAAATATTAATTAGGAAAATATATATATTTTCTAGGCTGTAGAACGTATGGAACAGGTTTTAATTACAACTCTGGCACGATTAGGTACTCGCCCACATCATCTTGGAAACCATTGATTCAATCTTCCTCAGCCAAACACCCAGACCCTGTTGATTCCTCGCCCCCACCAGATGGTTATTCGGTCTCCCATGCTTCTCCACACGATTATTCGGAATAAAATTTAAAAAAAGAAAAGCAAAATAAAAAAAGAAGTAAAAGAAAGAATTTACCTCAAGTGACATTAAGCTTGAGGTCAAATTTTCCCGAGTTTATGAAAAGTTATTGTTCTTTGGTGATTATAACTTCTAACAGTTAAAGAAATCAAAGGGGTTGGAAGCTCTCATCAGCAAGAGCTTTGTGGTTGAGCTGATGACTAATGACAGTGTTTGGATAAATAAATGGCATTGTTGTCCCTCAGTACCTGCTCGGAACTCGGACGATTGATTGCTTCCTCTTTGCAACCATCATGAAAACGAAGAGATTTGAAGAGAAAGCAGCATCATTCCTTCTTTTCATGTGAAGAGGGTGAAGATTATGCAAATGAACTTGCCATATCCAAAAGGTACTCCAAAAACATACTATCATCTGATCTAAGGATCCAAAATTAACCCTAAAGAAACCCTAGACCTACTTCCTTTTATATATATAAAGATTACACCATTAACAAAAGTTATAGCTTTTGACCTAATAATAATTAGATCAAAGTGAGTTTGCATGTTAGACTCCCTCGTGTGTCAAACGGATCAAAGCAAATTTGCATGTTCGACTGCCTCAAGTGTCAATAGGGAGCGATTGTTGGTGTTTTTGAAAGGCCAAAACCACACTTAAACTTGTAACCACTTGATCCAATGTTCAGAATGGTTGTCACGGTAGAGAAGTGAGGCAGGTTCAAGTAGAATCATCCGAGATTATGTAGGCGTTTGGAAAACTAGTTTTGGTAGATGAATAAACAGCGCATATACTGCTAAGATTGATCTATGGGCAGTTAGTGTCTTAGAAATCGTCTAAAACTTGGTATAGATAAGAGATTCCCCCTAAGTTGAAATCGAGGCTACTACTTATAAGTGTTGATCAAACATGCTTATTACGAAGCTAATAAAGAGGCTCATAAAGGAATTACACAAGAGGATTCTGATAGATACTGGTACTAACTATGAAAAATGGTAGGAAAAGTCTAGATATAGAGATGTAGGTAGAAGAGAAAGGAAGAAAATCAAAGAAAGCAAGTGTTGTCTCTTCCCACTGGCTTGAGAAACTCTGAATCAGCCCCCCTCCCTATTTATTCTCTCCACTGACTACCTATTCATTTCCTTATTTATTTTCTCCACTCCCACTAGCTATAATTGCTGCCCTCTTCACTTTCTCCATTCCCACTAGTTATAATTGCTGCCAACTACTGCCCTTGCTCACTCTACTGTTGTACACATGTAACTGCTCCCGCTACTGTCTTTACCGTTCTTTTATACACATGTTTAATTGTAGGTCTATCAGATTCACAATCTCAGGCAAATGAATACATAAAAGTAAATGAAATGATTAGGACAATCAGAACCACTTAGCAAGCGAACACAGAAAAAGCACACATAAAACTATTCATCTTTTGATATATTGACATGATCCACGGCAGTATACTGGAATGAGATGTTCAGCTGACACTATACATAGCTTAACAGAACACTGTAAGCTCTAGAGAGAAGATATATAGAAGAAATAGAGATATAAAAAGGAAGTATTTGCAAAGACAACTACAGAGATTGAACCTTGCCTTACTTAGAAGCTTTCTTCAGCACCACATTTCCATCTTAAATATATGCACAATACAATTTAACATCATGCACCGCTCCACAAACTCTGACAATTAACTTAGCATTGTCGGATGCCCAGTCTGGAGCATCCTCTTGATCATGTCCATCCCAAATGCAGAATCAGATGAACTAGTAAAGGACAGCACATTGTTAACTCGGCAGTTTAATTCATGAGCTCCAGGAAAACTTTCAAAGAGAGGTACCACTAAATACAACTCAAATAAGAAAAGACAAGCAAAATCACAAGGGCAGCAATCTTCACCCAATACAGACATTAATCTAGGCTTTATGTAACAATTTCTATTTATACTGATCAACCATATGCCAAGATGATAAAAACCAAAGCAATTTCGAAAATAAACTCCCAAACAATAAAACAAGTTTGATCATAACTTTCGTTTCTTAAGACTTCTTTATTGTGTCACATAGATAATCGATCACCAAGCAGGGCAGATATCATACAGTTCTTCAGCAAAGACTCTAACCATATCTAACTTGTTGATTTAGGGAAAACTTTTGCACTGGCTCTTGCTTTTCAGAACTAGGAGGAAATATGTGACAACAGAATAATGGAGATGAAGGTCATGAATACGCTATGATGCCTACAATGAAGGATGGGACAATCCCTCCCTGATAAGTAGAATATATAAAATATCGAAGAGGAAACCAGGACTCAAGAAGTAAAACAAGAAAAGAACTACATTGTGATGAATAAATAAGAATTCTCGGACACTTGGCAATCTAAAAGGAGCCAAAATACACGAAAAATGCAATATAGGTAGCCTTGTATTCTTCTGGCCATTTACCGCGTACCCCAATACTTAACAAGAGAATTTACAAATATTTCTATTTCCTCTAACTACAGCTCATTAACAACTCAATTTATAAATGAAGAGCCAATCTGCATCTTTTTTCCTAAATGATGAAAAATTCTATGATGTTATATTTGTAGTCCATGAAGCATCAGACTTACATTTGTCCAACTAGTGATTTGTCCTACCTGACCTGACTACATGTTTATTTAGAAATGATTCATCACAAAAGGACAGAGAAAAAAAAGAAGAAGCCAAGAAACGGATGGGGGCATTTTTTAATCACTATGTATCATCCAAAATGTCCACTAATTTAGGTGTAATCAATGGGTAATAAAAATCAGCAATAAAACACACAAATCATGTCAGCACCAATTTCCTCTCCTCCAACACTAATTTCATTCTGTCCAGATTATGTCAACCACATAAAATTATGTACTGTTTAAAATTTATAATGTTCACCAGCACGTCCTTCAAAAGAATTGCCATGCCACTTTCCATATTCTGCAAGCATAGGACCTCTCACTTCCTGATACTCCCACCAGTTTCATAAAATCAAATAAAATAAAGAGAATACTTGGCAAAGATTGAGAAAATGATGCAGAAGAGGCGCTTGTTTTCATTACTTATACATGTTTAATCAGTAAGCTGACGTCTCCTAACTAATGTATATTACTAAAAGATACTCTGAAAACAGTTTTAATGGAACATGTAAACTCTGTTCTCACTCTGGCCTCTCTTCTAGCAGATTTCAGAGCAAAATACATTTCAGTACACATTAAAGTAACAAACTGGGAAAGACATTGTATTCACATTACTAAAACGGTAAAACCAATTGAGAACCTCTCATGAACTAAAAGCATTACAGAAAACTGTTAATATAACTAAGCAGTTCCTAAATTTAAAATAAAACAAAAGATAACAACATTTTCCCTCTAAATCCAGTTTCTAAAAGTTAAAAATTTACCCTTATTTCACTCAAGCTAGACCCTAGCTATTCAAGATTTTCTGTCCCCACGTGACTAGGAGAAGGAAAAACAACTGCGATACCAGCCAAGCCTTATCCCATTAGGTGTTAGTTACAAGGATCAACTGACACCATTGTAATCTATTGAAAACCTAATTTTCACCACAAGTCTTTTTTGACTGGACTGCTTCCATTTGATCCACTTTTATCACTGGAGCCTTTATTGGTCTTCTACTCACATGACCAAACCACCTTAGGCAAGTTTCCATCATCTTTTCCTCAGGTTGTGTCTGGATATTTGATAATGAGTGAAATGGAATGGACTGGAGTGGAACAAAGCTACCATACCACTGTCTGCATATTTTTATGATGAATGGAGTAAGTAATAAGTTGGTTTAGTTTCATTCCATCTCATCCCCCCCCCCCCCCCCCCCACAACAAAAAAAATTGGGAGGGAATAAAAATAGATATTCGATTGAATGAAACGGAATTCATTCCATCAGGCACCGTTCCATTCCATCCCAATTTAAACAATGGAACCTAGTATCATTACATTCTATCCCGCTCCATTCCATCTCTTTCCATATCAATCCAAACTTAGCCTCATTGTGTGCTAATGTAACTTTCTCTCATATACATTTGTTCCTACCTTGCTTGTTAGATTGCTTGCCAAGAAATTTCTGTCAGGCTGATGATCATTCCAGCTATCTTGCTAAGTTATCTTTCCAGCAACTCTCTCCGACCTCTCCAACGTCCTTAAGTTAGGCTCAAAATCTAATATGGTATCAACGCTATCCTAGATCCATTGTTGGGCCTCCCACCATGTTATCCACGCACCAAGCCTAATAGTGCTGGGCGTGAGGGGGTGTATTGGGAAATACCCAAGTCCCACATTGAATAGAGATAGCATCCAATAAGAGCTTATAAGTAGTGGGCAATCCTCACCCTACAAGCTAGCTTTTAAGGTTGAGTTAGGCCCAAACCCAAATTCTAAGATGGTATCAGAGCCTATCCTAGATCCGTAGGGTCACCCGCAGATGTCCAGTCCTGCAAACTACACGCTCCGGATGTCCAATCCTGGGCGTGAGGGGGGTGTGTTGGAGTCCCACATTGGATAGTGATATGGCCTGAAGAGTGCTTATAAGTAAGGGGCAACCCTCACCCTACAAGCTATCTTTTGGGGTTGAGTTAGGCCCAACCGCCCAAACCCAAATTCTAAGAGGTCCTAAACTAGTCTTGTAAATCCACTCATCCACTTTAGCATTCTCATTTGCGCTACAATTTTTTTGTTTTGTTGGGGCTTAAAATGACCAATATAAACTACCTTAGAGCCTCAATTGTCTTATAGTTGTACTATAGAACTTTCCTTTTGGTTTGATAGGCAATTTGTGATCACAAGCATTTTTCCATTTTATCCATCTAGCTTGAATCCTATGTGTGTTCCATAATAGTCAATCCCAGATAAAAGTGCACAGCAGCCAACCCCATAACCGCTACAGAAAGAGTAGCCTCTATATTTAAGATAGTGGGGAGTGGGGACAACATACATAATTTCTAATACACATACTAGATCATCAAAATTTTAAAACTACTCAAAACTTTAGATATATTCATCATTAATACTCCAATGTAATAGATTCAAAGACACACGACAGATTGTCTTGTCTAGAAAAGTCTGGAACAGGCTGAGGAAGTGTGAAACATGGGAATGCAGAGCCTGAAATAGAGTTGGGGAGTGATTGAGTGCTGGGAAATTGCCGAAGCAGATAATGTGAATTGTAACAGAAACAGTGAGGACAGAGGGTTCTTAAACATGCGCACAACAAAGCAGTGATATCTTCTTGGCTCTTTTGAGATGGATTTGTGCAAGAAATGGTAGAGGATGCTCTATTAGGAGAGCACAAAGGAGCAGCTGCAAACCCTAATTGGTTGTTCAGAGGAAGAAGATAAGTTTGAGTGAGGGCAAAGATGAGACTTCCATAGTTTAAGTGTGGGAAAATAGAGACTTCATCAATTTAAGTTAGGGCAAAATTGAAGTTTTAACAGCTTAGGTGAGGCCATGAGGGTAAAAACAGAATTCTGAGAACGAAGTGGAACTGAAATATATTAGATAATATTGAACTAGAAAATAGGAGCTTAGCTCCTTACAACAGAGGAAAGTCTTTTAAACCATAAACAACAAACCAAAAAGATAAAGAAAAGAGGATTGAGCAATAAGGAGCTGTAATGAGCAATCCTACCCAAGCAAAAATCCACCCACAACCTTGTTTGAAAAAAAATAGAAAACAAAGATTTCAATCTCTGCAGAAGTGAAGAGGCCGCAACTGCCACGAAATGGCCATGATGCTCCGCAATGGTGCGATAGCGCCACTATTTTGCAATATTGACTACCCTGGTATGATCTCCCTATCAATTTGTAAGATAGATCCAAGATACCTAAACCATGCAGCTTGTGGTATGATGTGATCCCCAGTTTTCACCTCAAAAACATTGCTAACCCGCATCTTACTATACTTGTATTGCAGTCCATGTACTTTAATTTAATCCTACTTAACCATAAATCTCTAAAGATTTACTAGATTTAATACTGAAAAAGAAAAGAAAAGCTTCATAGAAATCACATTATCAATGAATCTACCAAGCAGAAAACCCATCCAAAATTAAAGACACTGCACCACATAGATGTAGTTTGAAGTATCTAAGGATTAAGGAAATTTATCAGATGGATAAACAGGCAAAGTAAAAACAGCTCACCTGGGTATTGTAATCTCATATGGAAATGAAACAGGGCCCTCAAGATTTGGTATTGGGGGAACATGATCCTTCTTCTCGTTAACAAATTTAATTATTTGAAATAAAACCTCGCGAAGTGATGCTTCAAGTGCTGCACTTCGTGCATTTCTATCTTCCAATGCTCCCTCTACCCACAAGAAAAATGGTAAAAATAAGCAAAAAAGTGAAAGTCTGAAGGAATTGCCCACACAACTAGAGTGAAACATAAAAGAAATTTAGTTGGATGAACAGAAGCAAGTGACTGCACCTCCTGGATCAACAACTTTAGAATGATGAGACTTGCTGGAATGTGCCTTCGGGTGCTGGGCCACATTCAGATTAATATACCACTGCTCCCAATACAATCGTTCAATCTTGTTACTAAACCAAGATGCCTGTTTGTTTTTTACCTCATAGAAAGATAAACATATCTGCATCATAAAAAATCAGAAGCCTATCATAAAAATTTATAAAAAGTAAAACAAACTTCAATGGCCAGAGGAAGCACATATTGCAAATTAATTTTTATAGTGTATCATGATTTGCATATGGGATTATTCGATACATCACCTCAGATTTAAACACGTTGCAAACAAATGCAAATTGATTTGAAGTTTGAACAACAAAAATAAAACCAACAACAGAAATGCCACTCATGTTATTAAAGACAGTGGTTGGAAAACTGGATAGCATTGCCCATAGTAATTGGAATGTTCTGAACCAGGCATCTAGATGAAAATAAACGGTGACAAGACCAACTTGTGAGTTGCTTGAAAAACAGAGAATGCAACAGTGAAGTTTAACACTACAACCTTCAAAGGAACAACACATCAAGAAAGATAACAATAGGACTTCAACCAGAACATTTCCCCCTTAGCAGCATTCACAGCACAGTTCAAGAATAGATACACGCGAAAGCTAATTAAGAATAAAAACTTGAAAACAAGAACCAAATCACTGACCTGACTCTTTTTGTTTGGATGCTTCTCTACCCAACAAACAAACTGCTCAATCTTATCGTCTATTTTCTTTTCAAGCTCCACCTCTCCACATTGCACCTACAAAGGAAGAGTGACAAAGCCGCACATTAAAAGTAGACAACAAAGTGTTTTTCCTAGTTGAAAGTGTAGAATGTAAAAATTGAATATATTACTAATTACTATGATTCATATGTTAATTAACAGTGTACTCCTCAAGAAAACTAATGTTTCTATAAGAATAAAGCATCAATAGCAACTAATTGACATTCAAAACATACGTAAGTGATGTCAAAAAGTTCCATGTCAACATCCTTTGGACGCACAAGACCCAAGGCCCGATGAAAGACGATCGTGTGCAGTATGCCTGCAACACAGTTACAGCAAAGTTATCTCGATTGAACATGAAAACCAAACCACTAATAGTAAGGAGAAATTACATTCACCGCCCTTCAGATTTGGCTGAATTACACTCGATACACTCTAATTTCAAAAATTATACCAACCTCTTTATGTTATTATATTATTACAGTTACACCATTTACAACATAAACTAAGGTCAATGTAACTCATGAAAAAAAAAAAAAAGAGAATTGTCGCTAAAATAATTAGAATTTAATTGATATAAACTCTCAGTCTGAAGAATGTTTACACCATCATTGTCACTTCATTAAAAATTATTTAACTCTTACCATACCGGACATGATTTCTGATAGCCTAGCCTAATTTCCCAAATAATAATAATAATAATAATAATAATAATAAAAGAGTAGTTGGAGTTGAGAAATACATCGCAAAACTTCGCGTATCTCGAAGTGTTCCAATTCCTGCAATCAAGGATGGAAAGTAGATGAAAGGGAGTGTGGAAGATGAATGAATGATATGGAGGGAGGGAGAGAAAGGTTTTACCAGTTCCTTGAGCTGGCAAACTTCACAGTTCATGATGATGGAAGAAACTGAGGATTATACCCTACCTCTCTTTCTTTCTTTTCGTTTTTGGAAAGAGGAGAAGTAACTGGATCGGAGAAAAAGGGAAATAGCGTGGAGTATTGTTTTTGTCCAATTTGTTGTAAAACTTACTTGCAACTGCAGCCAAAGTTCCAATTACTTCTTCGTCTTCGCAACTAACGATCAGAGGTTGGAGGCAGGAGTACGGTGGTTTTATTTAATTTCTTTATGAGAGAGAGATATTGTTTAAATTTTTATTTTGTTGTTTTTATTAATATTAATATTAATAATTATTTACCCATAAGATATGGTCTAAGTGACTAGTAGCTTGGGCCTTTTAATCATATGCCCAGTGTTCAAATCCTGATGATGGGAATAGAGCTGCATATGTGGGTATAGGAGTTGTCCCTTAATTGATACTCTACATCCTCAGGGGATTAGTCCTATGGCTATCGGCTGTGGGAATACCTTGGGTTCCATCCCAGACCAAAAAAATAATATTAATAATTATTTAATAAATGGAAAATGCTAACTAATTAGGAAGGGTAATCCTTAAATTATGCCCAAGTCCTCTAACGGAGATTAATCACTATTTTCTATGGTGAATACTTCGTACCAGTGATATGATAAAAACCTAAAAAAATGACCATTGCTAATCAGCGCCCAAGGCATTAATTAAAGAATCAAAAATATAAATTTTGTATTAGATTCAATGCATTTTTTTTTTTCATCATTAGATTCAATGCATAGAAAGTTTAAGAGATGTGATTTTCAATAAAAAAAACTTTCTATATATTAATTCTTTAACCAATACTATAATAAGGATATTCATCAAACCCTAAGGGATTGATTTAGTGGAGCATGACATGGTCTTGTATCCAACAGGTTGTAGGTCGAACCCCACTAGTCTCATTGGGGTGATGTAAATGTAAATCCATTTGTAAGTACTCATAGAACCTGAAGGTTTTTCCCTACTTTGGACTGTGACACCATCCTCTCACCCTAATTTTTTTTTTTTTTTTTAAAATAAGGATATCAATTAATAAGACTCTTATCAAAATGTCACATGTTTTAATTCTATTTTCTATTTTAAAACATTTGTAAATTTTTGCAATTTTTCTGAATAATTATTTGAAGATACCAAACAGAATGAGTGACATTTTTTGTCATTATTAACTATTAACTTAAATAAAAAACGGGAAACAAAGCATGTGCTCCTGCCTCGTATTAAATCAGGGGCCTATCCATTTTCTCGGATTGGGCTCAAGTATGTCACTCTATGGCCCAACAAAATGGAATAATAAGGATAAGGCTTTTAATTTTCCTACCTCGCATATTAATTCCTCCACCTAACTTTTTTTTCATTTCTTTATTCCCCCAAAATACCCCTATCCCTCTTATTCTTCTTCCTCACCCTCTCCCCTTCTTCCTTTCTTTTCCTTTATTCTTCCCAAACAAAATATTTCTAATATAGATTCTATCCACACGAGAACCCTCCAATCAATAGCAACTTGACATTTAGATAATGCCATATCTAGAGCGGTGATTTGCCCGGAAAATGAGCTTCCAAGTTTTCACTTACAAGGTTTGCCATGGTTGGATGAGTTTCCACGGGAGCGTCTTTCCCGTTCGAATCCACCTCCTCCTTCCTTTCCCATTTCAAGAATCTCAAAGCCTCCATCAAAACATACTTGGAACATATGTTTTGTTATAACTGACGGAAACTGTACAATTTTCATTTGTGTTAAAAACTTGGAAGCTCATTTTCCACACACAGAAACTACAGTTTCCATGTGTATTAAATTTATTTAACACATACAGAAACAATAGTTTCCTGTGTGTTAATTTTTTTAGAGAGAGGGGGGAGGGTTGACTGGGTGGGGGATAAAGGATCGAGGGAAGGGTATTCAGGGAATAAAAAAATTAAATAGGGAATGGAGGTGGGAAGATAAATAAGGGAGGTGTCAAAATTAAAAGCCTTGTTTCCATTTGTTTGTCTTTTACTTTTCAACCCTACATGATTTCTGCTGATGTCTCTGTTTGACTAGTTTTAACTAAATTCGTTTTGCTTCAAACAAAAAACCTTTCATATCAAATAACATTGTTTTTTTATAATAACTACCTCGAAAGTTATATAGAAGGTGATGTTTGATTTATTGACAATATAAAAGTTTTAAACTGACCATGTATCAAAATTAAATTCATATAATTAATTGATAATATAATTTTTTTTAATACAAATAATATATTATAATTAAGGAGAATGTCAATAAGCATCCTTAGGACATTTGTTAAGAAGTTAGATAAGTTTGTATGGAAAATTGATGTATTTATTAATTTAAAAAGTGTTAAGCATTTGCCATTCTCAATACAAACTTTACTTTTAGGAAAATGCTAACCAGTGTCCTTAGTACATTGGTTAAGGAATCAAAAGAAGAAATATTTTTTGGGAAGTGGTGTATTTAATATCTTGAGAAAGTAAATACTATTCCAATAAGGATTTTTCTAACCTGGACAATATTGCACATGTTAAGGAATCAAACATAGAAATATTGTACTCCCTCCGGTCTCTATTGTAAGCAAAAATTAAATGAGACACACATATTAAGATAGTTAGTTAATCTTATTTAAAAGAGTCATTGGGAATAAAAAATTAAGTTTGTTACCTAAATTACCCTTCCTCTTATTTATTAAGCTTGTGTTGTTGAGAATAAAAGGAGTCATTGAAAAACTAAAGGCTTAATTGCACTTTTGGTCCCCCAAGTATTGGTGATGTGCGATTTTGGTCCCCCACATTTTTTTCGAGTGCATTTGGTCCCCCTAGTTTTTTAATTGTGCAATTGTAGTCCTTCCATCCATATGCTGTCAAATCGATAACATAGTTTGCTGACGTGGCACATCAGGTAGATTAAAATATATTAATTTATTATTAATTTTATTTTTAGATTAAAAAATATAAAAAAATAAAAAAATAAAAAATGAAAGATCGAAGCCACTTCACAACTTTTCCATGCCACGTTTGAAATGGGGCAACCAGAGACTCCTCAGGTGCATCAAACTCACCACTCAACCTTACCCACCCCATCATCTCCTTCACCTCCTTTCCAATCCAACAACCAAATCCACAATTCCAGACGCAAAACCTTATCTAACGACATCGACAACAAATTTAACAACATCAACGCCGTTCGCGAGAAACTCATGATCGATCTCCAGGTCGCGGCCAACAACCTCAAAGTTTCCATCTTTGAAGAAACTGTCGCTGCCCATGATGACAATCTCAGGCCTTGGAATCTGAGGACCAGAAGAGCTGCGTGTAAGGCACCGAACCGTGAAGAACAAAGGAATCATCTCGATTCACCTACGAAGGTGATTGAAGCCAAGGAGAAGAAGAATCCAAAAACAGTGAAGAAGAAGAAGAAGAAGAAGAAGAAGAAGAAGAAGAAGAAGAAGAATCAGATCAATGATAAAAACAAAATGAAGATCTGGGATTAGAGCTGCTGTGCGGCGCAAATGGTAGGGGTTTGGGAACAAAATTCATTTAAGGTTCAGTCTGTAACAAAGGGTCACGAATTTGGGGCCTCATTTGACATAGATTAGGGGTCCACTGAAAAATCATATTTAATTTATTTATTTTTTAAAAAAAATTTAATCTAAAAATAAAAATTAATATATTTTAATCTACCTGATGTGCCACGTCAGCAAACTCTGTTATCAATTTGACAGCAGATGGATGGAAGGACTACAATTGCACAATTAAAAAACTAAGGGGACCAAATGCGCTCGAAAAAAATGTGGGGGACCAAAATCGCACATCACCAATACTTGGGGGACCAAAAGTGCAATTAAGCCAAAACTAAATTTGTACTAAGTGAAGGGTATTTTAAGAATAACTTCATTAAATAGGATGGAAGTAGTTGAAATTTGCTTATATTTTGAACTAAAAAATTTGAGATTTTTTGCTTATATTGTGGACCGGAGGGAGTATTGAAAACTTACTTGTTATGGATTCCTTAACCAATATCTTTAGGGTACTGATCAGCAAGATCTTTACTTTTATGGTGTGATTAAGGGATATTCATTAGTAAGAACTTGCAATTAAATCCAATTTGTAACACTATAATGCTAGGAAGTTGTGTGATCGGGTATTCGTGGGTGGTAATCTGATGCTAGTTCTAGGTTTGCCTGGTAATCTGATTCCGTTTGAGATTCACAAATCAAAGCCTCAGTGGGATTGGACTTTGGACTTTGGACCTTGTGGTTTGCACAGTGGGACAGATAACAGCTTTTACCAGCCAGCTGATTATTTGACTTTTGGCCATGACTTCAGCTTATGGGTCCCACCCTCAACGTAGGACAAAGGAACCTCAATTCATAAAATAATCAACAATTGATTTTTAATATCATTAACCATTTGGTTTTTGCGAGAGTCAAATGTCCCTTCTCCCTGGCTGTTTCAAAGGGTGTTCTCCACAGATGAAACTGAAAGATTGAGGAGTCAGGGCTTTTGGGTCAAAGAAAGAGAAAGAGAAAAAGAACGGGGTTTATTCTGATTTCTGAATTGAAATTTCACTCCTTTTTCTTTTTCTTTTTCTTTTTAGTTTCCATGAAGAAAAAATCGTACAGTGAAGATATCATATTCATTACCGGTATGTGTTGGTTTTACTACTACTTTTAGTAGGTGCTTTGCTTTAATTATTCTGCTGTGAACTGAAGAGAGAGATAGAGACTAAGAGGGTCTTTCTTTTTTTATTTCTTAACCTTTGAGGGATATTGAGGTTGTTTTGTGGAGTGTGTCTGGCTCCTGATTGAAGAAGTTCGCAGTTTTTATTACTTGTCTTTCGATTCTCTTCCATACCCATTTCTCCAATATTCAAATTTTTTTTTTTTTTTTTGAGTTTATTGTAGAAGTGAGTTGCTTTGGAAATTCTGGGATCTGGGTTTCTAGGGTTTGAGCTTTTGACTTTCTCTCTCTTGGGTTTCTTTCCATTTGTTATCTATGTCTTTCCTTTCCTGAGAAATTGGATATTGAAACCTATTTTGGAGTTTGAATAAAAGAGTTTTCTTTATACGTTGGGTTTTCACCTGAAATGGGGAGCTGAGTTGTTTGCTTTTTCTTTTAAAAATCTCTTCTTTCTTGAATTGGATTGTTGTTTGAATTTCCTCCATAAAGCTTCCTGGTTCTCTTCTCAGATTGATTTGTGTGAGGACTGAGGAGGAGGAAGGTATCATGCATCTCTCACTATGGAAGCCCATTTCTCACTGTGCTTCTCTGATCATGGACAAGAAGAGCAGAAGGAAAGATGATTCATCCATGGTGGATGCACAAAGAAACCCATCAATGCTCCGGAAGCTTCAAGAAAACAAGCTCAGGGAAGCTCTTGAAGAAGCTTCTGAAGATGGCTTACTCTCCAAATCTCAAGACATGGAGCCTGACTCTGCTGGCAACCAGGATGACAGCCTTGGGAGATCCCGATCACTGGCCCGGCTGCACGCCCAGCGCGAGTTCCTTCGTGCCACAGCCCTCGCGGCCGAGCGCATATTCGAGTCTGAGGATTCAATTCCCAGCCTTGAAGAAGCATTTTCCAAGTTCCTCACTATGTACCCCAAGTACCAGTCCTCTGAGAAGGTTGATCAGTTGAGGTCTGATGAATATTCACATTTGTCACCAAAGGTATGCCTTGATTACTGTGGTTTTGGACTCTTTTCTTTTGTTCAGACCATTCACTATTGGGAGTCTTCCACATTTAGCTTGTCTGAGATAACTGCAAATTTGAGTAACCATGCACTTTATGGTGGTGCTGAGAGAGGAACTGTTGAGCATGATATAAAGACTAGAATTATGGACTATCTGAATATCCCTGAGAATGAATATGGCCTTGTTTTTACTGTCAGTAGAGGATCAGCTTTTAAATTGCTGTCTGAATCCTACCCTTTCCATACAAACAAAAAACTGTTGACCATGTTTGACCATGAGAGCCAGTCTGTGGCTTGGATGGCTCAGAGTGCCAAGGAGAAAGGTGCCAAAGCGTACAGTGCATGGTTTAAATGGCCAACCCTCAAACTCTGCTCCACTGATCTGAGAAAACAGATTTCCAGCAAGAAGAGGAGGAAGAAGGACTCAGCTACAGGTCTTTTTGTGTTCCCAGTGCAGTCCAGAGTAACTGGGGCTAAGTATTCATATCAGTGGATGGCCCTGGCCCAGCAGAACAACTGGCATGTGTTGCTTGATGCTGGATCATTGGGCCCCAAGGACATGGATTCACTTGGCTTATCCCTATTCAGGCCAGATTTTATAATTACATCATTTTACAGGGTATTTGGGTATGATCCCACAGGTTTTGGCTGTCTTCTGATCAAGAAATCGGTTATGACAAGCCTTCAAAATCGGTCTGGGAGTACTGGGTCTGGAATGGTGAAGATCACACCTGAATATCCATTGTGCTTGAGTGATTCTGTAGATGGATTGGATGGATTGGCTGGGATTGAAGATGATGAAGTCGCTGGAGCTGGGGATAAGACTTCTGAAAATCGTCAGGGATCACAGTTACCTGCCTTCTCTGGTGCATACACATCTGCTCAGGTCAGAGATGTATTCGAGACTGAAATGGATCAAGACAGCTCTGAAAGAGATGGAACTAGCACTATATTTGAAGAGACTGAGAGTATATCCGTTGGGGAGGTGATGAAGAGCCCTGTTTTCAGTGAGGATGAGTCATCTGACAACTCATTTTGGATTGATTTGGGTCAGAGTCCATTAGGGTCTGACCATGCAGGTCAATCCACTAAACAGAAGATAGCTTCCCCTTTACCGCCCTTCTGGTTCAATGGGAGGAGAAACCAGAAGCAACATTCTCCAAAACCATCTTCCAAGATATATAGCAGCCCTATGTATGATGACCGAGAAGTAAACCTAGGTCATCATGACGACAGCCATGTGCTGTCGTTTGATGCTGCTGTTCTAATGTCACAGGAACTAGACCGTGTCAAAGAGGTCCCTGAAGAAGAAAACGTTGATGAAGTTGATCAGTATTCAAGAAATGGTAACGGGTCAGACCATCTGCATGTTGATGAGATTGTGGAAGAACCTAGTACTAGTGAAGCAGTTCACAATGGATCTGCTGCATATAGAGGATCTTGTCTCAATAATTCAACTTTTGCTCAGCATCAAAGCTTAGGGAATGGCTCTACCTCTGAAATATGTCCTGATGTTAAAGAGAGTGCCATAAGAAGGGAAACTGAAGGTGAATTTAGGTTGTTGGGTAGGAGAGAAGGGAATCAATATGGCGGTGGTAGGTTTTTTGGTTTGGAAGAGAATGAACACAACAGCAGGGGAAGAAGAGTGTCATTTAGCATGGAAGATAATCGTAAAGAGTACCTAAGCCAGACCGTGGAGCCAGGGGACATATCTGCAGCTAGTTTAGATGACGAAGAGGGTACAAGTGACGGAGAATATGGTGATGGACAGGATTGGGGCAGGAGGGAACCAGAGATATTATGCCGGCATATCGATCATGTTAATATGCTTGGTCTCAATAAAACTACACTTAGACTTCGGTTTTTGGTAAACTGGCTAGTTACCTCTTTACTGCAACTGAAGTTACCTGTTTCAGATGGAGATGTAAAAGCAAGTCTTGTCCACATCTATGGCCCAAAAATAAAATATGAAAGAGGTGCAGCTGTGGCTTTCAATGTCAGAGACAGAAGTAGGGGGCTAATCAATCCAGAGATTGTTCAAAAGCTGGCTGAAAAAGAAGGGATCTCTCTTGGTATTGGTTTTCTTAGTCATATACGGATTCTCGATAGCTCAAGACAGCAACGTGGAGCTCTGAATCTTGAAGACACAACTCTTTGCAGGCCGATGGAGAATGGACGACGCGATGGAAAGGGTAAATTTGTAAGACTTGAAGTTGTCACAGCTTCACTGGGATTTCTGACTAATTTTGAGGATGTGTATAAATTGTGGGCTTTCGTGGCAAAGTTTCTTAACCCAGCATTTATCCAAGAAGGCGGTCTTCCTACTGTCGAGGAAGGTTCCGAAACATAAGATGACAAAGTCGCAGATTGCTTTATTCGATTTTGGAAACTGAACATGAATGGATATTTTTGAGAGGTTGTCAAAAGTGGCGGCATCCGGAAGCTGCAGGAAGAATGGATCGATGATCATTTGTATGCTGCTAAATAGACAGATAATTATCTCTGCATCAAAAGCCAGACAAGGCAAGTGGGTGGATTTGTTAATTCAAATGTTTCATGTTGCTTACATTTTTCACTTTCCTCGTTTTTGAGCTTCTTGTAGAGTTGGCTTTAGAGATTTGTTACATATTGAGAAGCCATTGTGTACTTTGAAGCAAGATTGTATGGGTAGAACTAGAACTTCTATTTATAAATACTTTGCTTCTGTTGCATACGACATGATTTCCAACTTTTGTAAAAAGGCAGTGTTCATTTCATGCTATATAGCTCACGAGACCAACCAGTGGTTGCTTTCTTTATTGGTTTCAATTTTGTTCCTTGATTTGAGAATTCAAACTTGAATTTGAATGTGGTAAGAACGGATTCATATGCAGAGCAGATCAGCAGAATCTGCTTTTGGTACCCCGCTACCGGAAAGGATAAAACTTAGGTAATTTTTGTAAAGTTCTGTGAGTATGTGGTACTACAAGAAAATAATACACATTGTATGCGCCATATGAAATAAGATATGATACATCATGCATCCTGGGATATATTATTAAATAAAAAAAAAATTATTTGTATACTTGAGGTGGATTTGAAAGATCTTATAGAAAACTTATTTGAGCTTATGATAATAGTTTATAAAAATAAACTTATGCAAATAGTTTGTGATTTTCTTATAAGATCTTCTTAACTTACTTCAATAAGCTTGTCAAAGAAGTTCAAAAAAATAAGTTATTTTTAGTTTATTTGGAAAAAGGCTTATTGAATAAGCGTTTAATTAAGCTGTTTATCTAAACGCATATTTGATAGTTGATTAATGATGTACAAATCTTGGTTAATGTTGTCCAAGTGGATGATTAGGCTATGATTGGTTTTATGTTTGGAGTTGCAAACTTAAGTTTGCATTGACAGCTTTTTTGTAATAAAAAGTGGATCCAACAAGAAAGAAAGAATTTGTTACGTTGGGAAAACTTATGTTTGCAACTAAAAATTAAACACTAACAAATTACTTAATGATGTCCGAATCTTAGTTAATGATGTCAAAATCTTGGATGTATTATTATTATTATTATTATTATTATTATTATTATTATTATTATTATATATTAAATATAATCAATGCATAGAGAATCAATGGTTATATCATTTTGGATTAAGGTTAAAATGGCAAACTAAAATGGTTAAGAACATATTTGATCTCAAACTAAAAAGGGAAAGAGAAGTAAATAAATTGAAGTTGAAAATATTTGATCTCAAATGTTGAGTCGGAGCCTCCTACATCCCACCTCCCGCATTTTGACTCCGTGGAGTTTGTGGAGCTAAGGGAACTCATTTCTATATCTGACCCTTCTCGGGTGTCTTGTGATGATTTGTGGACTTGGACGACAACCACCTCTGGTTCTTTCAGCATTTCAGTTGCATACATGCCTTGTGGTTTGTTGTGCCTACTCAAATGTGGTCTCATCTGGTCCGGTTTCCTCTAGCGATTCCTAGACACACATTCACTCTTTAGCTTGCGAGCACGTTAGCTTGTCCACTCGGGTGAGACTTCGGCAGTGGGGTTCCCTTCCATAGGAATCGTGCATTCTTTGGATTGATATTAATAATGAGCATTTTTTGAGATGCAGGAGTCGGTGCCCTCCCTTCTGTGGTTACCACGCTTATGCTTGCCGCCGCAATGCATTTCATTTGGAGAGAGCGTAATGTAATTTCTTTGGTGGCTTGACTACTTCTTCTGCTATTTGTTCTCTTATTGCCCAGACTGTCCAGGATCGACTCTTCAATACCCATAGATTTCCTCTTTTTGTTTTTGTTTGTAAGCGTTGGTGTCAAAACAAGTGGGGGTTACATGTCTCATCATTTTGGCATTAGTTTCTTTTGAGGCTTTCTTGCTATTTGTTTTGCTTGGCCTGCTTTCCGATTGTTTTTTGAGTGCCTCGAGTTTAGTGTTGGTTTTGGGGTTGTGTGCCATTGTTTTGGTTGGCATGCGTGTTGTTTTCTTCCGGGGTATGTTCTTTATAAACTTGTAGCTTTATTATTTGTTTTATTATTCTTACTTACCTAAAAAAGTGTTTGAAAATTCTCGTAAAAAATTTATTAAGTATTTATTAATTATTTTAAATTATATAATATAAATGTAAAATGAGACAAATAATTTAAAATTAATAAGGATGAGAAATTAAAATATATATAAGGGCCTGAAAGATTTATTAATTATCATAATTTTTATATTATGAAATATAATTAATATATTATTCTTAAAAATATAATAAATATAATATTGTAAAATTATTACTATGATGCCTAGGATATATTGGGACTTAAAAGTCCTTGCTCTACTAGCTAGCCATTGGTTGGAGTCAACAATGTAGGTTAGCAATCTCGTTGATCTGCAATGGTTGAAGTTGTAAGGATGCAGAACGTGGCCAACAACAGGAACAAGGTAGGAAAACTATTTTTTTTATATTATGATATGATTACAGGAAATAATCCAATACAAGACCAAATTAATTAGAGTTCTCCTCAATGGACCCTTAACATTAGAACATGATCTGCCTTTTTTTCTTTTATCACTTTGTTTGACAGTCACACCCTCGTAACTGAAATTTCTAAACAAAATAATGATAAGAATGTAAATAAGAGAAAATTCAGAGTCACAACTTATGCACCTAATCAAATTAAAAATCCCTTATGACCTGTGCAGGTGCTTAGCCTTGCCACAGAACAATGCATTTTCTGGGATATTAGTCTCAGTGTATGGGCTCTTCTCATTGCTCCACACCCTGAGATACAACTCTTGTCCCAAATATCTCCTTGGCCATATTGCAGACCTCAAGTTCCACATACCCTTATTGTCCAAAGACACCAATATGGCAGTCCAAGAATTTGGATACACCTGTTCATTGCACATGCATGATAAAGAGCAACATTCATTAGTCAAATATATGTAACATTTGCTATATCATTAAACATAGTCAACAGAATACCAAAATTGCAGCCTTGTAGAGAGAAGCTAAAATTCACTTTGACACACCTGAGTAGTATATCTTGTAATACCATCAACCAAGTTGTAAAGCTCCCTCTTATCTTCTGTCCACATGCCTTTGCCATATCTAAATATTTAGATTAAGTTAGTAGAGTATTAATATAACAAAAATTAATTGATAAATATAAATGTATCATGAATCAATACTTCTAAAAGATTAACGGTTAGGTAAAAGAATGATTTTAAATTGCAGTTAAAGTCATGCTGTGGTTATTAAGATCTGATGCGGCTAATGCACTCCGCAATCACAGGTTGATGCGGTTACAACAATCACCGCAAGTGAGAATTGAGATGTTGCGACAGCATTTTGTGATGCATATTGGACAATACTTAAGCTATTACACTTTGTAATTATTCTGGAATCATTATGTCAGTTTGACAGTTAGCTTAGCTAGTTAGTTAGCCTAGTCAGTTAGTTAGAAGCTTTTACTCTTTCCTTACTGTATATAACCAACTCATGTAAGCATTTGCAAACTTGAGAAATGCAATAGATGAGTTCATTGAAATCTTTTAATGCGGACCACATTTTAAGACACTAGGTGAAATGTATATATATATAATAAAAAGTTCAATTTTTATTAAAATTAGAGTATAACATAAAATTATGATTCACAGCTTTTAGGAGAAACGGTTCATAACAAATTAAACCCAATTAAAAAAAAAAAAAACTTAGTTGTCTTACCCGACCACATAGAAGCTAGATCCATCCATATGCCATGATTGAATAGTGTCTTCATTGTTCTGGAAGATTATTTCAGCAAAGTCGTGAAGGGTTAATCCAATAACAGATGTGCCAAATTTCGCAGGGGTGCTTGGAGGAGGAGGAAAATCTTGGATTGTATTTAAGTCAAAGACTCCGGGAATGTTGAACCAATCAGCAAGCTTCAATGCTGTGTTTGGATTGATGTGGGAAATGCCATTCACTGCATATCTTAGCTTTCCATTTATTTTGGCTTCAGAATTTGCCAATATAAGTTTCCTTACAATTGGGATGGTTCCGTAGTGGAATGACCCCTGAGGATTTGGCCTAGCTGCATTTGCTGTCAAATTCAGCCTTTCCAATCCACAAATAAAATGAAGTCAGAAGCAATGAATAAATAACGTTTGAGAAAATTATAAATTAGATTTGCAAAATAAATAAATCAATTGTACAATGTTTGCAGTTTACACTTTCAAAAATGATATCTGCATGTAAAAATTCTTATATTATCTTTTCACTATAACTAATAGAGTTAGAGTTAGCATATTAAAAGAGTTTAAGTTTGATACAATGTTAGTATAAGTTTTTTCACATTATCAACTAATCACAAATCATCATATATATGATTTTTAAGGTAATTATGATAGGATTGACACATTTTTAATAATGTGATAATTTGTAATTAATTGACAATATAAAATATTCTTTACACTGATATTACATACTAATTAAATTCGTTTAAAATGTCTTTGTTTATTTTATTTTCTAAAGAAAATGATATATGGGTGATATGATTTTTGTGTGTAAATATCACTACTGGTACACTTTACATGCTTGAAATGTTTTTTTTTATTTGATTATTAAAATTGAAATTGTGGTATAAAAAATGTGAAAATATCAATTTCTTTTTTGGAATAAAATACCCTACCTGATGGTCCTGGCTTGCTTGATGGACCAATCTACATCGGTAGTTGGGCCTATAGGTAATGGACCTGAGGCCTTTCTGTTGGAGCCAGCATAACTAAGAGTTGCTGTGGTAGTAAGAACAGTAGGCTCGGTGAAACGGGTAGATGCAACAATGAAATAGTCACTGGTTGACCCATTCAGTGTGACTAAAAATGTTGCTGATTGACCCACATGAACATCAAAGGACTCATAAACTTCCTGCAATGTATGGGCACCTTCAACTTCAATGAGTGTCAGGGAATGGTCCTGAATCCTGAAGTTAAATGAGGTTGTTAGCCCAACGTTGGACACTCTGAACTTGTATGTCTTCCCTGAAAAGATTTAATTTTCAACCAAATTTAATAGCAATTGATGGTAATTTTAATGAAACTTATAAACTATCATTATTTTAATTTAAAATTATGGAAGTGGGAAATGGATCCCGTGCAAATTTTTTTTAAAACTGCTGGGAATGTTAACCATAAAAAAGTTGTTGTAATGTAAAATATTAATAGAAAACATAACACAATAAATGTCAATGCATCACATAAGGAAGTGCACCTTGTGCAGCTATTTTTATAAATGCAGAGTATGAGTATCCTAGATTCCTAGTCATGGAAATAACCTAACAGATGTTCTTAGGTAGGTGTTACCTTATGGTATCATGTGTTACCACTTTATTCAATAATTAACTACTATTCGGGTTTAGTTAGGGATTTGGATTCTCTCTTGTCTTCGAAGAAGAGGATATGATCCTATCGGATTTGAAATATAATTAGTGGACCCTACAATCATACATGATGGATGCTTGTATGAAAAAAATTGTTCATTTCTCTCTCATCAAAGGACCATATCCTGTCCTTCAAAAATATGAGCAAGGATTAGGATCTTATCTTTTTCCCCTCTAATGTTATGAGTGTTATGAAAAAAAGAGACAAAAACAAATTTACTTTTATTTGCGGAGTCATTCAAATTTACGTTTATATCTTTCTCTCTTATTATAATGAGAGGGAAATGAGAGGATCCATCTCATTTTTTAGACATAGGTGCATTCTTAATTAACATGGTCTCTACAACTTTGTGTATGTTATGATCACCTGCTTGACCAGTAAATACAACAGCATCTTTTTGGCCATTTATGAGAAGAGCATCGGGGAAAGGAAGAGCCTTGCCAGCGTCCAATATTCTCCTTAGTACCTGCAAACCAAGATTGTATCTGTTAGAACAAAGCACTGTATAATAATATCATATACTCAATATAACAAGCTTCAAAGGATCCAAACATAGAGAATAATAATTAGTTTCAGAATGGCATTACAGCAAAAATGTTTATGAAAAATCTTATAAATTAAACTATAAGCATGTAAAAAGCAATATAAATAAAAGAATTGAGGTTAGTTATTTTTTTTTACCAACCTTGTGGTCTTTCTTGTACCAATCACCAATAAGTAGTGTGAATTCTCCATTTGGAGCAGGATATGGAATGGATATAACAGACCTTTGCGCAACATTGAATCCTCCAAAACCCCCAGCAGCTTTATGGATTTTAGTTGATGGGAAATATGTGAAGGTTCCAACTTGATCTTTTACTTGGAACTTGTAAGTCCAGTTTGTTTTGGGAGGAATGGGGCAGTTGGTTCCTAAAACCCCATCTTGCCATGAGGTCCTTCTCTGTTTTATCCCACTCCTGTTACAATACACCACAGTAATAAAGGGTTAATACTTAATCAAAAATGTTACTTGTATGCTCAGACACCAGATAACATGGTTAATAAGTATACAAATTATGGTTAATGATGTTTAGGAGTATGGATGACTGAATGGTTAATATTGTCGAGTTCGTGGTTAATGATGTACAAAATTTAGTTAATGTGGTCAAAATCTCAGATATTCAAATATCATTGCTATACTTGATACACCTCACTTTTCCCTATGTAAATACTAGTTTATCATGAGAAAATTAAGTAAATTGTGGTTAAGAACCACTAACCATGTAATGAGGAAATGTTCGTCCAACTTGTTAATCACATTCACAAAGATATTGTCATTAGTGATGGCATCAATTGTAGGACCTGGAAATTGGCCATTGATAAGAATGCCCTGATGGAGTAGTATGTTAAATAAATAAATGTCAGTCCCTTATATTAATATTAAGTATATATGAAAGAAAGATATTTCAAATTGCAGTGGAAAATGAGCAAAATTAACCTGTTGAGGAACACCAAGAGGAAAAATCGTTCCATTAGTAACTTCCCATGTGAAATACTGATATCTGTCTTCTGCAATAACCGAGAGAGCACTCCAGAAAGCCAAAATTCCAAGAAGAAAAGTGGTCTGCTTCATCTTGTCTAAGGATATTCTATCAAATTAATACGAAATGTCTTTTTATACGTTTAGGGTCTCAGGATAACTACAACAATGCATGCATTGGTTGGATTGTTGAAATACGATAAGTTTTAAAATTTGAGTTACAATTAATAATACCGTAAAATGTACAAACCAAAATGTTATAATGAAGAGAGGAAAAGAATACTTTATACTATATATAAGGATTTAATTTTAATTTTAATCTAGAGTCGGCATAAAAATATTTAACAGTATCATATAATAATTATCTAAAAAATTACATATATCAAAATGTGCTATTAGGTGATCTGTTAAAAAGATTTTACATTTATAATGCATCAAAATTAAACTTAATTTGTAGCATACCAAATGTCAAGAAACAACCTAAAGAAGAAATGCCTCAAGAGTTTAGATTCAATGAGAAAGTTGATAACGTACCGGAAGTCTAACTTCCTCTTAGACAGATGAAATTGGGATTTGATTTTACAGATCAAAAAAAGATGAAATTAAGACGGAGAATGGAGGTGAGGATAGAGAGTATACAGTGCCGCTAAGCCTATATATAAGTATAAGCAGGCATAATAGATGATGTGGCGGAATATGCCATGTGGGCACAAATGAATGTGGAAGCATACTACTATCTTATGCATACATTTTTCAATGTGTTGGTTCAAAGTTGAAGAGACTTGGGTGCGTGTGATCTTGAGTTTGATTCATGAATTCATTTGTATTTAAAAAATTACTATTGAAGGGGTCCCGTTTATATGCCTGACGATATCCGGGAGATTAGTCTCTTATCTATCGGGTGAGAGGATATTCTGAAAGAAAAAAATCTTATGCATGCATTTTTCTTTGCACAACTCACGCCTGCTCAAGATTATTTGTTTAGTAATGTCAATGGACCAAGTTGCTAAGTTGACTAGAATTTCTTGAAATAAGCAAGACCACCACGTTAGGGAAAAGAAAGGTTATTATTGAGGCCTTCATTAAATCCTAGATTGCTTTTGATTTTGGAGAAGCTTATTCAAATGGTTTCTTCGTGAAAATGTGAACTAAGATGAGTTGGTTTTTGTACTAAACTTGAGTAGATGGTGTAGCCATGAGGGAAGGAGTATCGATCTGAATAAACCGGGTGCGACGCAGCCGGTATCGGATCCTTATTAATGAGCTTCCAATTAGTGGAGTAAATTCTACGACCGTATATCCAAATCTATGACATATATATATATATATATATATATATATATATATATATTTGTTTTTAAGTTCAATTGAAATTGTCATGTACAGCTAGAACGCGGAGAAAGAGAGAGACAGCATGCATGATGAGCATGAGATTTCCATGACCTTCACTTTTTCATTTTATATTAGATTAAATACTTTTTCATATTATATTAGGAATTGGCTCCTTCAAAGTGTTTATCTCTAGAATTACAAAAGTAAGTATATCTAATGCATAAGATTCTTAACTCATTAAATGATTTAAGATTTGATATAGAATTACTTTTTTATTTTAGAGACAAGTTGATTTATAACTAGCTATAGTATAGTCAAAATAGATCATAAGTATGAATTAAATTGTTTGAAAAATGTCTGCAAAGTCAGAGATATATTAGAACTCGCAAGAAACGCACTGCTTAGAGAAATAATTTCAATCCGGATGAGATTAGATTAGTCTCTGATTACAAAATAAAATGTCGCAATACTTTTTTTTTTTGACTAAAAATGTCGCAATACTTAGACAAGAAAAAAGGAGCATGAAAATTGCTGTAAATTAATGACATTCATGTATGTACAAGACTCAAATATTAAATTTTGTTAGGTTATGCAGATTGGAAAAAACACTATTCACGGACTCAAGATGAGAAAAATAAATTGTGGTGGGGCATTTCCATTACTTGACTTTACCTTTTATATATTATTATATAAATATATAAATGATAGATTATTATATAGGAATCTTATTATTGTTTCAACTCTCAACTAGGAAACAATAATCCAAGAGGTCTAACGTCATCGTGGAAGCAAATTTGAAAACAAGTGATCGAATAGTACGGATCTATGTTGGATTTATAATTTTATTCCGTCACTTGCTGCTTAATTTTTTCCCTTTTCTAACTCGTATTTTTCAAGGTCACATTCTGCTTCCCACAGTTATTTAGAGCAAATGGACTCGTAAAACGCGATATCAAGTGAATAAAAGAATGTTGGAGCAAGAATTCTACTGGTGGTTCAGAAATTTAACTGAAGAAATGATGAATTTTGTGAAAAAACTATTAATTGACAAATCCGATAAATGGTTAAGACTGCTCACTGATTCGTTAATGTAATAATGTGTACATGCAATGTCTCAAACTGTATAATATATTAATATATTATTGTGTACGTTGTATCAAAAATTTAGTGTATTTCATTAAAAAAAAAAATTATAGTGTAAGTTAATTATAGTTAGATATCAGGATAAAGAAAATACTCCGTTAGCATTTTGTTAGTTTGAGGAATCTGAGAGATGAGTGTCATTTTTGCATAAAAATGTGCCTAAGTGTTACTTTAGCAAAGCTCACGCAAGATATTTTATTCTATTTTATAATACTCAAACAAACTCAAGAAAATCCTTTTAAAAAAAAAAACTCAAGAAAATAATTTTTTACGATCAACGTTTATAATGCCAAGGTATACACGAGAAGGACAGGTATTGCATCTCTTGTAATTATTCACTGTTTTTTAAGTCAACTAGTTTTTAAAAGTCAACTCTAAGTTTAATTCATGGCTAAATCAAAGAATCCAAGACAGTTAATATTAGAAATATGATCTTCTTTCATGAAAGTAAAAATGTACTTATTTTTAGGATTTAGTTATAATGTATTGTAATTGATCGTACCAAGTTACAAATTGATTTTAACAAAAACCTCTTTCAATGAGTGAGTGGATCACAATGCGAGAGATAGAGAGATAGGAACAGTGAGTGGGTTGGGGTCCATCCCAATCATCGCTAGGGGCAAACTGATAGGGTATGGATGGGGATAGGGATTCCTTGTTATGAAGGACAATGATAACCTCCTTATAAATTAGGGAGAGAAGAGATTTCTTTATCAATTTTCTGTTTACTTTCATTCACATCACTATTGATTTATATAACCAATTCTTACAAATTTAGTTTCCTAGATTGTAGGGCCTCATGACATGTGGCATAACTAACTTCATTAATAAAATACTAAAATAGCAAATTACGCCCATTCTAAAATATTCTTGATGTTTGCATTTGAGTTTGATATTGTTTGAAGACACAACTTTAGTGCTCATTAACTTATCTGGACCAATATTGTTGTCTTCTGTCGGGCTCTGGGTCCTATCATTCCATACCCCATCAAGACCAACCTTGTCCTCAAGGTTGTAAAAAATTGAATCTAAGACAAATTTTCCTGGGTCCCACACAGAAGGCATTTCCAAATATCCACCGAGATCCCATGGTTGTCCTATTCCAATGCTTACTGAAAAAATCATATGTTGTTGGGATCCATTTTGCATCAATTCTACCTTAATGTCACAAATAGTTCCCTCTCGGCACATACTTGACATTGGTATGCTTTCTGCAAGTTGGAGCATAGTTGGAAACTAGAACTAATTTGGCATCTGTACCCAAACCTCTTGTGTTTCCACGAATTCTGCTTGTGTATCAGTAATATGAAGTACACTCCAGTAAGATACTCCACCACAACACAACATATATTGTTTGCCATGCTAATGAAACCATTATCAGTTTGACTAATGGGCCCAATGTTGAGTAAACCTTGACAAACTAATGAAGGCCCAAATTTTCTTTTGTTGAGTAAAAATTAAAAATGAATATTAAAAATTATAAGAAAAATTAATTTAAGTTAAATAATATTTTAAAAAATTTAAAAAGTATATTAATTTTATCATAAGGATAATTTTGTCTTTTTATATAATTTTAAAAAAATGAAAGACATAAAAAATTAAAATATAATAAAATATGAAAACATTTAGAATAAAAACAAAAATTTTTAAAATTCATATTAAAATTTTAATGCTATTCAGTTGGTTATCTAGTGGACATCAAACGTCGGATAGGATAACAACTTATCCTGCTTATAATCTATCATACTATTATCCTGTTCTCTTATCCTATCCTCCACTATCATATCCTCACCACCAAACGAGCTCTTAGGCATTTGGATGCTTCTATAACATGTGAGGAAATAGAAATTATACTAGAAACCATAAAATGTCTTTAAGAATTAAGAAAGCATGGGATGTTTAAGAATTTGGAACATATAACAACGTGCATGTCATATAAACGGGGTTGGTAACTCTCACTTGATTTTTGTAAGGGGCATGTTAGTGGCTCACACCCAAATTTTTGGACAAAAATCCAACCTTTGACTTGTTGAAATAACTCAAATTTTAAGGATATTTTGGTCAATTTTATTTATTTTAAAAATTAATCCTTTTCCCCTAATGTATTAGGGAAGACTACCAACAAAATTTTTGAAAAAATTAAATCATTTCCACCCTTTTTTTTTTAAAACGGGATCAAAGACCTAACAAAACTAACAAAAAAAAATTAGGTTTTTCCTCCTCGAGGATGGATCAAACTAAATTTGGATGAGGCCTCTAAAGGCAACCCGGGTGCTGGATATGGAGGCCTGTTTATAAAATGTGATGGGAGCTGGATTTCAGGATTTTGCTATCATATAGGACATTGTACAGCCCAAGTTGCAGAATTGTGGGTATTTTTATTAGGCTGTTGTGGTTGAGAGTGATTCTCTGTTTGCCATCCAAGGCGCCATCCTTAACAAAAAAAAGGAACACACCTTAAGTTGCCTTTGGTACCCAAGATTAGGCAGCTTTCTTCTCTTCAATGGGATGTCGAACTTAAACATACGTATAGAGAAGGAAATCGTTGCGCAGATTGGCTAGCTAACTGGAGCCTCTCCAAGGATTTTGGTTTAGAGGAAATAGCATCCCTCCGCCAAGCTTTCTCTTTTGGTTTTGAATGATATGTCTGGGCCTTCCTTACCCCGTTTAGTAAACTTGTAGTTGTTTGTTTCTTTTTGGGCTTAGGTCCCAATTGTAACAAAAAAAGAGAGAGGCAATTCTACCAAAGAGAGTAACAAAAATATCTGAAATGAAAGCAAGATAAGGGGTACCTAAGAAAATGTATGAACACCCCAATCTTTCCCTCAAAACCAGCCACCATTGCGAACCCCACCACTATTGACTGATCCACATAGGATTCAGGGTATGCAGATACACATACTGAGTTTTATAAAACACCCATTAACATGTTGAATTTTTTTTTATCTCCTAATTATATATTTGCACCCACTGTCCTACCATTTCTTTTCTTTCTTTATGTTAAAATGACTACACTTAGAATCCATTTCATTTTCAAACAAACCAGATAGAGCATAACTCTCTCCTCTCTCTCATTCTTACCATCTCCAACTAGTGACTAACCATTCCACCACCGGAATTCGACCGTCCGAGTTCTGACTAGTCGACTATAAGATGTGATTTTACTATTTATGTCTTTATCTTCATATGTATGATAATAATAATAATTATTAATTTTTTTAAATAAATTGTCCCTCACTAACTCAGGGTCCTCGATCCGCCACTACCCACCATCATGTCCAACCGTCTCACCAGTCGTGCACTGCCACCAAACATGTGACACCGATTCTCATGCATTTTTGCTTTCCACTTGATTTGCGTGCTAATAAGTTTTTGAATGTGGATATCAGAAAAAATATTTAGAAAAGAATGACCACAACTGGAACTATTGATAATGGGGATTCAAATCTATACAGTCAAATGGTGCAAAGCCTTATTAAAAACCTTTGAACAGATTCATCCAACCTAGGAGCGGGAATGGGTACAATTACTTATGACGGGTAGGTATTACCCGCATAATGGGTACGGGTAGGGGGTAGGTAATATCCTGCAAAATTTAATGGGTATAGGTGCAGGTACGGATACTCTAGTACCCACCCTGCTCCATACCCACATACATATATATTCTTATTTACTTAATTATTTTATATATAACATATATAACTATATTATATTAAATTAAAATATTGAAATGTCACTTAGGTTATTTCTTTCCTATTTTAAAATCTTGCACTATAATTAATATGTGAAGTGGCTACACATTATTGATTTGTATTTTGTTGTGACAATTGTTACTAGGTTCACTAATCATAGATGAAAAATTAATGTGAAACTCATTCATGATATTTCAGACTTGTTATATATGTGTTCTTCACGTGTTATACAACTTTAATAATTTTATTTATTTATTGATTTTCATTAGTTAATTAAAGTGCGGATAATGTGTGCGGGTCTATGTACTTAGTTGCCCAGGTAAGGATACATGTACTTAAGTTTCTACCCAGGTGGGTATGGGTCCGGATAAGAGTATTTTTTTTTAAATGCGGGTATGAGGACGGGTGCTATAGTACCCTACTCATTATCATCCCTAATCCAACCCCGTTGACACATTTAGTTTTTTAGTACTGTAACAACATAACTTGTGCATAAACATAAATACAAGAAATTAACAAATAATTAACTAGTTGTTTAACCGTGGGCGTTTGCATTTTTATGCTTGTAATTGGTGTTGTATATTGAAAAGATAGTGTTGAATGGGATATTTGTTGATGGGTTAAGCATCTCGTGTACACGGTTTTAAATTTGGGTCTATAATTACAATTGAGGTTGTAACGTTGTGATTTTGATAATTTCAAAACTACATCGTGATCGCAATTGCAACTGTATCGGCCACATTTTTCACAATTGTTCGCAACAACGAAAAATGCAATGCGACCACAATCACAATTTAAAGCCTCTCGTGTATATATATTAATTTGTATATAAAGTATCGATAATTCTCCTCTAAAGTGAGTTTGCCAATAAACTTAATAAGTAAGGTTAATTGATAATCTTCTAGATTATTTGATTTTTACGTGCTTATTGGATGATTTTTTCTCCCAATTATGTTTATGGATTGAGTTTTGCCCCTAAGTTTAGTTAATTTAGTTTTTAATAATATTTTACGTATTTTAGTTTAATTTTATATTTTTAGAGTTGATCTAATAGATTTTTTTTTTACTTGTTTATTTTTGTAGGAAATAATAAAGATGAGATGAAATTTTTGAGAGATCAATTTTAATGAAAAGTGTTAAAAGCCCATTTAAAATGAAAGAAGACATTGTGAATTAATTGAAGGAAGCTCACTTGAAGTCCGGAAGGCAAAGTGCTGGACAATTGAAAAATCAATGTAATTGCAACTGAAAGAGAAAAGAACCTGCACAGCACATAAACAAAAGGCCCACGTGAAACAAGGAAACCAATTGGATTTGGACAAAAATGCAAGTGGCCTTGTGCCTTATAGGAAGCACCAGTGAGAATGAAGAAAAGCCAACAAGGCCCTGACGTGACTTTTGTGCAATTGGAAGATGGATTAGAAAAAAAGAAAAGAAATTAAGTCCACAACAAGCATTAGGAAGCCCACATCAGCCTGCAATAGTGAAAAAGAAATAGCAAAGAACCTAATGACGGGGGAGCCGCACAGTAGCAAAAAGGGAGTGGGGGACGCACTGAACAGAGGACGCAGAAGGTGAGGCGCACAACAACGTAGCACAGAGAGCAGCGGCAGCAGCGTGGAAAGGAGAAAATATGAAGCTGCCTTGCTTGGACACTGGGATCATCTTCATTTCTATGAAGTCTTCTCTACTCTCTTTATTCTATTTTATTTTAATTTTATTTTAGGGTTTAGTATGTCTAGCTAAATCCCTTTTTGTTGGGGTTAGATGTTTACTTTTCTAAACTTAGTTGTATCTTGACTTGGTTTTAATGCAAGTTCCTATTTCATTATGAGTATTTGTTTCTATGCTTAATGCTTTTCTTGGCTTGATCAACCATGGAATGATTTGTTGTTTTGGTAAACAATTGGAAAATTGATGCTAAGACATGCTCATGAATTAAATACCAAGTAGTCCATGAATCTAGGAATAGTTCTTGAAGTGCTTGCAATCTTTTAAGTCTTGGCTCTTTATGCAAAATCTCATGTTAATCCACCTAAGGAATTAGGGTTTAATTTGGGGTTTTAGGCTCATTCCACCTAAGGAATTAGGGTTTGAGTATTTTAAAAGGCTTGATTGTCATAATCGAATTAGGACTTGTGTTAGTAACCATTTCATTGCAATTGAGGGAAGATTAGTGTAGTCTAACCCCGACATTTTATCCATTTGTTAATTGCATCTCTTTTTGCTTGCTAAGTGTTTGTTAAAATTCCCAAAAGACCAAAAATATTTTATTTGCTTTTGTTGTTCTATTTTATGTTTTGAGCTCTCTTCATGCCAAAGATAGGTCTAGATAGCTGTTTAACTTGTGAATTGGTACTTGACAACTAATCCCTGTGGACGATATCTGGTTCTCACCGATTTTATTACTTGCAATGATTCGGTACACTTGCCGAAATCTCATCATTAATCCACTCTTGATTTGATGGAGTACATAAAAGTCTTAATTCACTAAATAATATAAGGATATATACAACCTGATTTGCTCACTATAAAGGCGAATTTGGTTTAGATGAGCCTTTTCGATAAAGTATTTGTTATCGTTAATGCTTTGATTTGAGTTATTTAATTATAATAATAATTACAAATATGAAATAATTAAAGTTTAAAATTTTATATTTATTATTAGGTAAATTTAAGAAACTCTCTAAATCTACCTTAAAGATCACAAATGTAAAATATCTGGATAAATTTATTTTTTGAAAAAACTTGAAAAGTATGGAAAAATAAAGAAAATGGAGAGGACTAACATCAAATGATATGACGATAAATTCCGTTAGGCTATGTTTGGTTCAAAGGAGGGGAAGGGAGAGGTTTTAATGGAGTAGAGGGGAAATAACTCGTTGTTTGGTTCAGGAGGGGAGATGGGGGATTATAAAATTATTTTACTTTAATACCCTTATGATTTTAGAATTTAAACATGAGTAAGGATATTTTAGTTAATGAGTGCAAACTGTTTTAAATTACCTCCCATTTCCTTCCAAATCCCCCAATATTGGTGGAGAGCTAAAATTGAGTGAGGAGAGATTCCCTTCCCCTCCCCTCCTAAAAGGGAACCAAACCTGAAAAGTTTATAAAAATCCTTTCCCTCTCCTCCATCTCCCTCCAACCAAATACTATATTACAAAAGCAAAATGAGGGGACTAAAGTACTGCAAAAGAGAGAAATATCACATAGGAGATAGAAAACTTGATTAATTAACTTAATTGATTGAAAAGTTTGCTATTTAGGCCTTGATTTATATAATATTTTTACAAGTAGCACATATGTGGACAGATGAACAAAAGACTGTATAAGGTCCAGTAGGAAAGGATTGGCTCACATTGCATTATTTATTCTAGGGCTGGACACAGAACCCACACCGACTCGAACCTGACATACCTGCAAGTGGGAACAAGAGCGCCGTGCGGGCCGCCACGAGTCTCGGGTTGACAGTTTTGAAAAGGCAGAGTTGAAGCAGTTGACAGCGGTCAGGCTTGGTTCCGGAAATTTCAGACCGTCAGTGGAAGAACCCGACCGACGTAAGATAAAAGGAGAGAGAGACGCGGGCGTGACGATATCGAGCGGTGGTCGGTCGTGACAATGACGAGCAATGGAAACTGAGAGGGCTGAGCTGATGAGGGCATCGCCGGTCAGTGGTGAGATTCGTGAATATGGAGAAGGAGAAATAGAGAAAGTAAAGGTAATGTTTTAGGGTTTTCAAGGTGGTTAGGTCAAAAAGTATAAATAAATATTGGGCTAAAAATTTGAAATGGCCCAATTTGTAAAAAATAATTGAAATGGTCCTAGTTGCGCCGCTCTTCTCCCTGGCTCACTGGCTCGTCTTCCTCTCACGGAGGGTGTCTTTCTTGTTTTTCCTCTAACGCTCTACTCCTGCTTTCCTCACTCATCTTCCTCTCTCACAGGGTGTCTTTCTCGTTCCTACGTCACTCTTCATACTTTTTATTCTCTTCATACTTCTTCTTCTTGTTTGTTTCTGATCTTTTTCTGGTTTGTTGGATCCGCTACCGTGTGAACCCGACCGTTTAATCACCGATCCGTCGACCAACTGGCCCGCCCAATCCGATGACATGAACGGGTGGAAATGGGTTGGCTTTTTCCCTTTTCTGTTTGGTTCGGATTAGGTCGTTTGGTCCCGAATCCAACCAAACCCGACCGTTGTCCAGCCCTAATTTGTTCTAGCAAACCAGCAAGTCCTTGCCTCGTGAGACATATATAACACAACATTGGAGATGGGTTATTCTTGAATTTTGACACCCACATGTTTGGTTCTATGGTAGAGAATATAAAAATTGCATTTGTCTCTTATCCAATGTGATTTTAGTAGAAATAGATGTGTTTGAATACTATTAGGTAAAATTGATTTTGCCTTCAAACGTGACTCTAGTAGAAGGTACAGAAAGTAGCTTTTGCATTGGGTTGAAAAATTTATACTAACTTTTATATCAAACATGCTTTTAAAATAAAAAAAACATTCAAACATAAATCAAATATCGTACATTTATACATTACAATTTTGAATACTAATCTGGGAAATTAATTTCATACATATGATTCCTAATGGGGTACTTGCGGAGTTGCATATAGCTTTATGCAACTGTTTCTTTATGCAATTGTTTCATAAGAGTTGTATGGTTGGAGTGATAAAAAAGTATGTGTATGTGTATAAAACAGTTGCATAGCAAACAACAGTTACACAACTTTATCGAGTTTAGTTGCTACTCTTTTTATATAGATATTCAATCATAAGTTGACACGTGAATAAATTTTTTAGATTCATATCCTAATTACCTTAAAAGTCATTCATACCATAATTGATGATTGGTTGACAGTGTAAAAAACTTTACACAGTCAATATATAGCAATTAAACTCAATTTTATGCATTTCCAATATAAATTTTTTTTACACCACTAATCAATCATGATTTCACGCACACGCACACGCAGACGCACACACACCGATAGATAACCTACCCATCACTCTCTTCAGCCCAATCCTCCTATTATTTGAAAATTAGAACCAATGAAATCTAGCTTCGTTCATTAATATATGCATTATTACGATTTTAAATAATCAACTAGGGAATTAATTTCTAAAGTACATATCAATATGAGCAATGAAATTTTAATACAAGATCTTCCTCAAATGTACATAATACAGCATATCTGCCATAATACTCTCCTCTATCTGATCTCACACACTTGATCTTCTTTCCTGTTTTCAACTCAACAGCAGCCTTGAAAGATTTGAAGGCATCCAAGGAACTAGATTTTTTTTTTTTTTATCGTAGTCAAACCCTCATGACTTAAAAATGACCCAAAAAAGACTGGTTGGTGATGATACATTGATACTAATTAAGGGTGATGCCCTACAGCTTTGCCACAAAGCAAGACATTAGTGGGAATATCATATTCATTAGCAAGGCTGTGCTGAGCATTCCAAACCCTGAGATACAATTGCTGCCCAAGATACTGCCTTTCCCAAATTGCAGACCTCAAGTTCCACATACCTTGGTTGTCCAAGGACACCAATATTGTAGTCCAACAGTTTGGATACACCTACATAAATTTGAAACAACCAGGTAAGCATATAAGAAGGAAGCAAATATATATATATATATATATATATATATATATATATATATAGGGGACATATCAAGTGAGAGAGCCTTTTTTATGTGAGAGTGAGAGGATTATATCATAGCCACTAGATCAAACTTTAAACGATCAAGATTAAACCACAAAGTCATGTGACTTTTTTAAGTAGTCATGTGACATTTTAAAATCATGAAATAACTTATATATATATATATATATATATATATAAGTGAGAGGAATATGTTATTATGAGAGATGAGTAGAGTAAATCTGGACCATTGAATCATACATGAATAGTCAATATTAAAACATAAAGTCATTTGACTTTTTTAAGTGATCACATGACTACCAAATGCTCTTGAACATTCATGTATGGTTTAAATGTTTAATGACTCAGATTTGTTGTCAAGAAATATTTTTATAGATACTAATGTTTTTAGTTACCTGAGCAGTGTGTCTAGTCAGGGCATCCGCTAGATTATAGGTTCTTCTCTTGGCTGGTGTCCACTGGCCGAAACCATAACTGTAATTGTTGCAATGAACATCATTAAACTCTCTTTAGTTAATTCTAAGTAAAGATAATTTGTTTCTACAATTAAAGATAGATTGAAGCAGAACTCAAATAAAGGAAGCTGGCATACCCCACGACCCAAAAATCATAACCATCAAGATGCCAAGATTGCATGGTATTTTCATTGTTCTGGAAAACGACCTCAATGAAATCATGGAGAGAATTTGGTAACACGGAGGTAGCAATGTATGCAGGACCATTAGAAGGAAGGCTCTGTATACTATCCACACTGAAGATTCCAGGAATGTTGAAATGATCAGCAAGCTTGAGAGGGGTATCAGGGTTAACATAGGAAACCTTGTTAACAGCATAACGAAGTTTTCCATTAACCAAAGGTGCTGAATTGGCCAATACAATTGTCTTTGTAGGAGTTATTTTCCCATAATGGTATGACCCTTGTGGGTTAGGCCTAGCAGCATTTGCTGTCAGATTCCATCTGCATGAACAATTTATTTTTAACCGATAAAAAAAAAAAAATTTGATAAGCAAATGTTAGTTGTTAGCTTGTTATGTTAGTCAGGGGTGAGATTCGAACATTACACCTTATAACTCCCAACACCTTTGTCCCACATCTCAAACCACCTGACCACCTTATGACTCCCAATTTTAACACATCAAAATTATACATAATTAAAGGCAAATTTCAAGGCTGGTGGAATTTGGTTAGATTTTTTAATAACCTGAAGCTTCTAGCTTGCCTCACAGACCAGTGATATTGGTAAGCTGGGGGGCTAGGCAAAGGACCAGAAGCAGGAGAGTGAGAGTTTGCATAGTGTAACACTGCTGTTGCTGTAAGAACTTGCTTTGAAAATCTTGTTGAGGCAACAATGTAGTAGTCCTTTGGAGGCTGATTTAAGGTTACCAACACAGCAACTGATTGGCCAACATGCACATCAAGGGAGTCATATATGTTCTGGACAGTGTGTGATCCTTCAACCTCAACTAGCTTTAGGGTATGGCCTTGAATTCTGAAGTTAATTGAGGTTGACAACCCCACATTTGATATCCTGAACATATAGGTCTTTCCTGAAAGTGAACATAAATAGTATTGGTAAATACAAATGTGATAAAGTTAAATGAATCATTTAGAATTTACAAAGAGTTGAACTATGTAGTCTTAAGAAAGACTGACCCTGGTCACCATTTAAGGTTGTGTGAGCCTGGCCATTGATAAGCAGACCATCAGGAAAGGCAAGAGATTTTCCAGAATCCAAAGATTCTCGTAGTGTCTGAAAATATCAAAACAAAAAGAATGAATACTGTTGAAGAATTGTGTTTAAGACAAAGAAATAAGGGGAAAAAAGTGAGATAACTATAAATGGAGAATATTATATTATTCTAATGAGTTCCATGAACCCTTCATAGCGAAAAGGAAAAACTCTCCTCAAAGTAGACTTAAACTCGATCATTCTAATATGATATCTTAACCTAACCCAGTTCAAATGTTGGGCCACTCACAGATCTCTTGTACAACAAACTTTATGCTCCAGATATCTAAGTCCTAGACATGAGAAGCATATCACATGGATAGGCAAAGAACCCTCTATAATGACTTAGACAACCCTCCCCAACTAGCTTTTGCAGTGAAGTTAAGCTTGGTTATTCTAATAAATACATTCTTGAATGGGAGAACAAAGCATTGAAGAATTGTGATTATGGCATTAAAAGGTTGTCATAATTGGAAATGCTTTCTTAGAAAGACATATTAGGGTCCATTTCATTTCTGAGATATATATCCAAACACAATTCCTCAACTAGCAAGCAGTGTGATGGATAATTCAAAGCACAAATTGATGAAGGAAGACAAAAATATGATCCATCTTACCTTGTGACTGTTCTTGTGCCAATCACCAATGAGTAAAGTAAAATCTCCATCAGGGTATGGATAAGGAACTGGGATGACAGATCTATGATATACATTGAGTCCTCCGAACCCTCCAGCTGCTTTATGCAGTTGAGTTGATGGAAAGTATGTGTAGGTTCCAATCTGATCCTTGGCCTGAAACTTGTAAGTGTAATTTGAGTTTGGAGGAATGGGGCAGTTGGTTCCCAATACCCCATCTTGCCATGAATTTTTCCTTTGTTTAATGCCATTCCTGGTTTACGACATAAGTGTTAAACCATTTTCCCAAATAAAATGCCACTACCAGATGTTATGAACAAGGATACTAGGAAAATGCAGATTTCTGTGTTATGCCATTATCTTAATCTTTCCATTTATAGGCCAAAAGAAAGAAAGAGTAATGTCAGATACCTTAGAAAACTCAAAAACTCTTTTTGTTTTGCTTTCTGGGATTAACTAAAATATTGTCAGATGTCCAAATTTACTAATTTAGTGAATAGCAATGCAGCTCTTCTAGCTAAAAATTCAGCTAAATGTACTAAGCCAGAGACTGTGACCCACTTTCCATAAATCTTTGACCCACTTTGATCAAAATGATGAAAATATGACTTTATGAAGTTTAAATAGCTATTGGTACTAAAAGATTGCCACACTTCCAGAACTTAAAACAGTAAAATCCGTGTATAACACCAATGCTACCTTCCTTTCCACATCTTTCATTCAAAATGTTAAAATCTAACATGATGAAGCCGCTAAGGAGACTATAGATTCCCTTAAATTCTCATAAGAAGTTGACATATGGTTCTGAGTTAAAGCAGACCATACAGACCATAAAGCAAAAGTTCTGAGTTAAAGTAGGAAAAGAAGTAATGGGAAATAGAGAAACTCACCAAGTGAGTAGAAATGGCTCGTCCAGTTTGTTGATGAGGTTGAGAATTACATTGTCATTAGTTACCAAGTCAAGTTGAGGGCCAGGAAACATACCATTGATCAGAATCACCTTCACAAAAATAAAGCACTAAAACTTTAGAGACTCTACCACCAATTTATCCAAATATTTTGTGTATGTTTGGTTTACAGTTAAGAAACTACAGATATACATAGTTCCTTTGGAACAAACGTACTTTTGGAAAGTACTTCTGTAACTGTACATAGCCTGTATATTATAGATCCAAGGAAAGCTTATGACTAACCCACCTGCTGAGGACTACCAAGAGGAGAACGAGTGCCATAAGTCACTGTCCATGTGTAGTATTTGTATGCATCTTCTGCTTGTAACAAAGGTACACTCAGCAGAGCTAGAACAACAACACAGAACAGATGGAGCAAAACTGTGCTTCCCATTGCCTCTACAAAAAGAGAAAAAGAAAGACAAGTTAAGAGAATATTTCAGAGTTTAGACTTCATGTACTGAAGAGAAAAGGAAAGAATGCTGGAAACTAGGTACTGAAAATGAAGCATGTTGAGTTTGTAGAAGTGGAAGAGAATTGAAAACTACCAGAGTTCTGCTCAAAGCCTCAAACTGTGACTCACTTCAAGAGTGACCACACTCTGGCTTGGTGCTGAACTGCCAAAGCCTGCCTTTATATATCTACATGAAAGGAATGCCATGGAAATAAACAATTAGAAAATGAAATGCCATGGTAATAAACAATTAGAAAATGAACTTTATATTTTCACAATGTTTTTTTTTTATTGAGATTCTCTCTTTTTTTTTTTTTCCTTTCGTTAAGGTGATGTTTGGTTCATGAAATTTTTTAATATCAGGAAAATTATATTTCCTCGGATTTCATTCTCATCAATATTTCTTTTCCACCTCCACACTTGAGAATAAAGTTTTACACTTTGATTCGCTAAATTTATTTCTGAACATATTTTATGCCCGAGAATAGTTTTTTTAAATACTTGTATTGAACATAAAAAAATTTTCTTCCCATGCCCATATTTCCAATAATATTAAAATAAAATTTGTATCAAAAGTTACCTATGTTTCATACTAAAAAAGAAAGATATAAAAATACATATATTTTTACTTTAGTTTGTGTGATTCAATTTTTTTTTAATTTCCTTTCTCATTACATGAAAAAAAAATCCAAATCTGTTTTTTATACCATTTTTTATAGGAGTTTTTTTTTTTACAAGATTTTTTTAGAGGAGTTGATATAATATATAATTTTATGATTAATTACTATGTTGGATAGTTAACAAATTATTTGATAGAAATATTTGAAGTTAAATGTTAATCTGTCATATACTAACTAACCATGCAATGACATCATTATAATCAGGTGTAAGAAATGATGTAAAAAGGTTATGTCAAGTGATAATAATTTTTTAAAAAGGATAAATGATTTTGTTTGGTTTCAAGGTAGCAAATTGACCATTCATATTCGGTGCTGTTAACGCGTTTCCGTAGGTTGGATGTTGCTTCAAACTAAAGATAAAAAGAAAATTGTAAAAAAATAAAAAAAATAAAAAGTTAAAAAGAAAATCAAAATAATATGCCTCTTACGATCTTAAAAAGAAAATCATTATTAAAATGGACCTGTTGCTTTACGAGCCCACCATAACACCAAAGTCCAAACGTCTAAAGTCTAAACCCCTGAAATCTCGCCATTGATATCAGCGTCTTCCTTTATAATTGAGTGAATATAAAATAATATAAAATATTATAATTGAGTGAATATAAATTTTTTCAAACCAACTTAATATTCGATTTATTTCATGTACAAACTACAAACTAGATATACAATTCCAGTAAAAAAAAAAAAAACTAGATATACATTTCACACCGCCATACAAGTTGTTCAATGGCGTTTACAGTTCACACCTACTGACCTACACGATAATAAAGAGGAAAACTAGTTAATTGTGAAACACCCAAGGCTATTATATATTTTGAATTTCTCTTCTTTTGGAGTAACTATAAATGCATTTATCGTTCTGAAGGACGAAGAAATTAGGTTTGGGCCTTGCGGTAGGGCATAATAAAAATATAGACAACTATAAAAGTATAGTATGATCAATGTGATAGTAATATACAATAAAAACAATGTTCCTATTTATAGGATTAGAATATTTTCAAAAGTTTGACACAAAAAAAAAATTTACAAAAGCAATTATATAATAATTATGTATAATTACAAATATTGTTTGAGCTAAATAATAAAGTACCAATATGTCAAGTGGTGATTATATTGATCTGAGCTCAAGTACAAGGGAATGCTCGCAGTACAATTAGGTCTTCGCTTTCTTCTAT
Source organism: Echinosophora koreensis (assembly GCA_035048595.1). Lineage (NCBI taxonomy): Eukaryota > Viridiplantae > Streptophyta > Magnoliopsida > Fabales > Fabaceae > Echinosophora > Echinosophora koreensis. The sequence goes on from JAPCYP010000069.1 coordinate 2,125,835, forward strand.
GAGTGTGGAGTGTGTGAATAGTACAGTGAATCCCTTAATGAAGAAGACAATTCCCTTAATGAAGAAGACAATCACCCTATATAGGGGTCTTTGCGAGTGCTCATCACGCAAGATGGTTACGCAGGATGGGGCCCACTCGTCCGTCAGCACGATTAGCGGAGGAGTATGGAGGATCCCCCACTCTCTCTCCAATCATCATGAGATCCTTCCAGAACCATGACGTGTCCCTGTGAGCTCTTCACCTTCCAAACACCTCGGATGGGCCACCATGTTGAAGGTCCCAACTTGTATATAAGACCTCGAGAGCTCGTCTTGAACCAGGTTGGTCTGAATGACTCCTGCTTTGTTCCTGACGTGGTCTGTCTTGCCGGCTTGTCATGTCAAGAAGTCGGTCTTCCTATGGTATATCGAGATGTTCTTCTTGGAGGCCATCTCAGATCCTGATGGAAAGTATATCTGGGACTTCTACTTTTACCCTTCATACTCGTGGGCCTTGACCTGTTAGGCTTAGGACCAATTTTGGCGGGAACAAATATAATCCTAACATAATTACATAATTAATCAAATCATTTCACATGAATAGAAATACTAAATCAAATCATATAAATCTAGCCATATCAAATCCTATGTAACATTACATAATTTTTTCGTGTGATGATGTGAAGTTAATAACATGTACACATAGGTTCATTGATATAAGAAATTGAATTTGAAAGACAACCAAAAAAAGAAATTATGCCGATACTTAAATACATTTAAAAAGATTAATGAATAGAGACACTAAGAAGTAAATATTGTAGACCGGTGAATTGAGCAACTGACTAGTTGATACCTAATAATACTTGTTTGGTGTTTAGTTTGAATATACTTGAGAACAAGGTGACGAGGATATGGAAGTTTCTTTCTTGTATGTGATGACTCGATGGCGAAGGGGGGTGTGCCTGCAAAGGCACTCTGACGCTCAAGTTATTATGCAAATTGGAACAAGGTCAAAATGTGTGTTGAGTGGAGAATATTGGAACCCTTTACCAGGTGTAGACGAGTGTTGTTTATAGAAGGGGCATGTTCTTGCTTGAGTGCCTCATATAATGGAATATATAAAATCATCCCTCCATTTCATGCTGTGGTGTGTGGGCGATTCTATTATGTGTAGTGGAGGAAAGGTGATTCTCATTCAATACGAGAATCACCTGTGTGTTGAACCTTGTTGAGTTGGTCGGGTCGGGTCAGTAAGGAGGGAGATAAAGCAATTTTGGGTGGACTTAAGCGGTAGTGGGCCTAATGGTGCTACAATTGGCCCAGATCTCGAGAGGAAGTCTTACAGGTTAGGTCTGGATCAAAGGCTTCCAACTTAGGCTTCATGCTTTTAAGCGTGGTATTAAGGTAGTTGTTTTCTTGGTCTTTTTTTTAAGGGTTGGACATAGTGGATTCGACTTGTGATAAAAATAAAAGGTTGCTATTGTTAGGTTATTTTTGCATTCACCTAGTTTGTTAACCACGACGCATCATATGCTTATGATGGGTCGTGCCTTACCAGTCTGGTTTTTCCCTTAATTAATGAGTGCAACCTTTAATGCCATGCTTTATGCTTGTGTTATGAGTCGTGTTCGGGCTTCCTGTCTCTCCTCATTTCAAAATAATGAGTCATTTTGTCTTGATGTGGGTGAGTTTCTCCTTCTTTCTATCTCTTATAAATTGAAGTTATTTTGCTTTATGTCTATTCTTATGTTTTCAATTGTTTCTTGGCAACTATCCTATGCAAAGGTTTGTTAATGTTGTGCTTCGTCTTGCTTTTTCATCTATGTTTCATAGGTACTTCCTCAACCATCTTGCTTCTTCGTATTTTTATTTTCCTTTTTTTCTTTGAATTTATGGAGGGTGGAGATGGTGGACAAGGGGGAGACTCCTCCACCGAGATTCTGCCACAGTAACATTGAAAAGAGAAGAAGCCAATTTAAGGTCTCTAGCCTTGAAAAATGCAAAAACAACGTGTTACGGAAGTAATATTCTTATGGGGCATGAAATGGAAGAAGTGCATAGACTTGTATATGTGGCTTGAGTTAAGGTAGGTTTGGATGAGTGTGGTCCATGAGTAGCCGTGGAAATAGGTCAGGCCGCTCGACAGAGGCCTATAGCTTGTCCTGTTTAAAGGCTAGCCTGACCTATTTATAAAAAAAAAAAAAAAAAAAAAACCAGGTTTAGGCTCTTTTAAAAGCCTATTTAGTTAAAAAGGCCAGGTTCAGGCTAACAAAATGGCCTATTAGGTGTGAGAGGCCTGCCCATATATATAGACATAACACGCCCATATTTTTAATAACAAAATTAATATATCACATTAATGATATATTGATATTATCATATTAAAATAAAATAATTTTTAAAACCCTAAGAGAACGCACTCGAGCAACTCAATCGACAATTAGAAATGAGCAAGCCCCTCCGGCCTCCAGCCAGCAGACGCCAACAATGTCCACAAAACAAACTTTCCTATGTGGGTCATCCACACTATAGACGTTGGCATCACCACCAGCCGTCTTAGTTTGAGCTTGCACTATCTCCCCGTTGTTGTCCATAATGGCCTCAAAGGTATGCTTCTACAACTCGCTCTATTATTAATAATTGGGTCTGTGATTGTATAAACCAACAGGTTTAGGCATTCCTAGACTAAGATCAAAGATTAAATAATAATTCTTTCACAAGTTAAAATCTCTTCTATACAAAACCATAAATATAAAAATGTATTTGGTAATAGAACAAAATAAAAAATAATAACCATAGTGATATTATCACGTGAGGGAGATATATAATTGATTGTATATAGCAAGCTCTATAGCATACTCCACAATATTGAGAATGAAGGAAGTGACTTTTTGTAAAAGAATGTCAACAATGAAATAGACCCTTACATAGGCTAACAGATTAGGCCAGGCCATGCTTTTAAAAAGGTTAGGCTAGGTCTAAAAATAGTCTACGACTGATAGCAGGCTAGGTTTAGGCCTTGAATTTTTAAAACAGACCAGACCTATTTTAGCAAAGCCTGGCTTGGCCTACCATATTCCCACCCCTATCCTGGAGAAGGAGTTTGTGTGGGGAATTATGTCGCAAAGAAAGTCACACATCATGTATAGTTCAAGGAGGCTATTGTTGATGGTAAGATATGAATTAAGAATGTAAATTACTAGCAATGTACTGAGAGCTTAACTCTCTCTAATTTCATTGTGTGTTACCAAGGGCTAATCTCTCAGTATTTTTACAAGTGTTACCAAGGGCTTAACTGTTAAGTCTCTAAATGTCTGATGTGCATTTCCCTAAGTTTTGATGAAAACTAAACAATTGTTAATGATTTAATTAACCTTCATATTGGTTGCTAACCTATCTATCAAGTGTGCAGATCAAAATAGCAAGAAGTCACTTTCTCACCTGTCTACCCACATAGATGACCACCTGTTTGGAGAAGTAAAAGTCAACTTGTCAAGCTGACTAGGATATTGACTTTCTGCAATTAAGTTTCAACTTGTCTCTGCTATGTTCTCATACTCGTCTAAGGATCTTCAATGGGGAACTCGAGTACAAAAAGCTTTTGGAAGCTGTCCCCTCATACAGAAGACTCTGAAGCTCTCTCTCACGCTTATCAAGAAATTTAGAAGGTCATTCTCACAAGCAACCTAGGAAATCAGAGATAACATCCAGTTAAAGAATGTTTCCAACATACTTTATTCCCTAGTACTCTTGGTTATTACACGAAAATGGAAATATGCTCTGCAAAGTACAAAAGCATTCTGCACAACTCTGATTTGGTTACTGCTCGATGCATAAAGCCATGATCCTCCGTGTTAAAGTACAACCAACGTTCCTATTACATTAATGGCTGCCCAGAACGACTCTATTGCATTAATGAAGCTCTGCCTGAAGCCATCGTTTGAAGGAATGTCTCTAACGGATCTTAAATGCTTGAAGGCTATAAATACAGAAGTCATTGAAGATGAAGATATCAGAGAATACACAGCATTAAAGAGACATTACTCTACGCATTTATTTCTTCATTCTTTCAATCTGTATTCTTCAATCATTTGAAGTTATTACGCAGTCTTTCCTAAGCTTACATTTAATCCACTCTCTGAGTGTTAGTGAAAAACTGTTTGTCTGATTGTATTTATTACAAACAAACTTCTAAAAACAAACCTGTGTGAGCCTGAAGAGGCTAAGTGAGCAAAGAATACTTGTCTTGGAGCCTGAAGAGGCTAGGTGTACAAACAATACTTGGAGTCTGTAACCTGATCAGTTATAGTGGATAAAACTTGGTACTGCCAAAGACTGGACGTAGCTCTTTGTGTTAAAGAGTGAACCAGGATAAATAGTTGTGTTAATCTCTCTTCCCTTAAACTCTTTAGTTGCTTTGATTATATTATCTGCTTTCTAACTAAGGGGTTAAAGTGTGAATATCAAGCTTATTTTCTCTTTGTATGCTTGTGTGTTTTTCTGTTAAAATACACCAGACAGGTCACCTGTTTGTGTAGTTCTTTCACACTTGTCTGAACCTAGCTTCTGTGTACGAAAAGTTTTCAACTTTATTTTAATTTCTGATAAACACAATTCAACCCCCCTTCTCGTGTTTATAGTTGTCTATTTCATTAACGACTTAGCCCTAGGTAATTAGATGTTGAGGGAGCAAATTAGACATTTTATTATTCTACATTATGAAAAGTTACATCACTTTATTGAATTTAAGCTTGGTTAATTGTTGAGTTTAAAATGGTTTTCTTATATTATTATTTTCAAATGTGAGGGTAAAAATGACATTTTACTTAATACATAATCGACTACTACTAACATTGTTTGACACAAGAGATGTGAGTGTATACCGGCAATTAAGGGAATGTCGAGTGCAATTTTCACTAATCTTAGAGAGGTAAGTGTAATTCTTATTTTTTGAAGTATCACACCCAAATCATTTAGGATTTAATATGTATTGTTAGTAGAGCTGGGTATATGGACTTGGGTCCGCGGACAGCCCGCTTAACCGGCAGTCCACGCGAACTTGGACTAGCTAAAATATGGGTCCATTTAATCGTGGTCTTTTTAAGTCTGGTCCATTTAAACCGCGGGTTAAACGGACTCAGTCCGTGAATTTGCAGACTAGTCCGCGGACTGCTACATTTTTTTTATAAAAAAATAGTTAATTTCTCTTTCTTTCTTTGTTGTTACTTGGAAATAATGTACGAGTATATCAAATATGAGAATCATCGGATGTGGGTAAATCATCCCCCTTTTTCTGTCCACCCCACAAACCTCTACTTTCTTCATCTTCCTTTTCTGAGGTTTGCTCAACTTCTATTTCTTATTTGATTGGACTTTTCCATGTGCCTAACACAAAAGAATTTTGATCACACAAAGTTTGTAACATGCATATTGAATACATAATAACCATGGCAAAATCAGTGCGTTACTGTCACCGTCTCCCAAACTACCCAAAAGTAAAAATGAAAGATTAAGGGTGATTCATGGGATTAACAAAACGTGATTTACACATTTAAATAAATAACTTTTTTTTTAATTCTTTTGGCAATTGCCATGAAAAGGAATGCTTCACCTGAATGACCCAGTTTGAGAATTGAACTCAAAACTTTCCCAAGTGTCGAATCTGCTTTGCAGATAAAGCACGGTTCAGGTACCGTAGCATCAGCAAGCAGAGGAAGGGATAGCTGGGGAGGACAGGATGCCCAAATCACCGTTCAGGTACCTGATATAAGATATAGGTGATGGAAATTTCTAAAACAAATGAATTGAGATTAGGACTTCAGATTCTATTTATACATGTAAGTGATACTAACTAATAAATAAATATGTAAATAACTTGAATTCCTATCAAGTAAATTAGGAGGAACAACATCAAATGGTATACGGCACCCCAATCAACTTGAATTCTTATTATGAATCCCTCTCACGCGGTTTATGCCTCAAGTCACTCATTCATCCCTCTCTCAAGGTTGATGCCACTTCTTCTAAGGCTATACCAAAGTATTTGGTTTGGTATATATGCTATGGATTTAACGTTAATTTGGTTTAGTATAATGTCTTGGATTTAACATGAATTTGATTTGGTATGTTCTTTGGATTTAATGTTTATTTGGTTTGGTTTTCTACACAAGTCATTATTTATTTTTGATGTTTGCCGTAAAAAAAATTGTTAATGAGTCCGCGGGCAGTCCATTTAGCCCGCGGACTATGCAGACCGGACACGGACTCTATTTTTTAAAGTTCATTTATCATGCGGGCTTTTCAATCCGGTCCATTTCGATGCGGACCGGACTTAAACAGATCGGACTGGTCCGCATACCCAGCTCTAATTGTTAGTATTAAGATTTTTTTATATTGTCAACCAATCATAAAGTATCACATTATTAAAAATGTTTGACTCTTATAATTGCATTAAAAGTTATACATACGATGATTTGCGGGTTGATTGTTAGTGTAAAAGACAACATATCAAATTTAAACTCAAACATTTATTAATATTAAATTAATGAAATTATGCTTAAATTACACCACAATGTAGACAATGAGACTAGGATCCTCTCTTGCAATTGGAGAGTCCAGTGGGATATGATCCTTACAAAAATAAAAGGGGAGAGATTCATCAAGAGTGTGGATGTTTCAACCGGAGAAAAATGGGAGGAAAAAATGGAGAGAATCTGTTTAAGTAGAAATGATAATGTTTCTACTTGATTTCATTTTTTGAGCTCTTATTTTATCAAAATTAGATGCAGTCATACCAAGGTGAGAGCTTGTTGTATCCAATAGATTATTAATATTTTTAATTGTCTATTTATACTCTTCATTAATTATTCATAGTTTTATAAATTGTTATAGTTAGTCATTAACGAATTTAAATAAGTAATTGAGATAATTAACAGTCTTATTATGTTTTAGTGTTTTACATGTAACATAAATAATACTTTTCTGAGATAAAATAATACGTGATTAAATGATAATATAAAAATTTTACATGGATATCAATGAGGTGTTGGTCCAGTGGAAGCAAGTAGCCCCCATAAGAAGGAGAATCCAGGGAATCTGGGTTCGAATCCTTATGAAGTCATCCCCATTGAGAGGCTGAGAACCAAGGGGTAAATCCTGTTCAATCAGTCGAACAAGCTCACTCAGCCTAAAGGGCTAATTAGGATGGTTCCGAACCATAAAATTTTTACATGGATAATATATTAAAATTAAATAATAATAATAATAATAATAAAAAATTACTGTTATTGAATGGAAGGGAAGATTAAAAATAGTCAAAAGTAGGAAACAGACAGGTGAGACAACTAATGATGGGCAATCACGTGAAATCTGATAGATAATGGGTACCCAGACAAAAGAAAAAAAAAAAAAAAAAAAAAAAGCCTAAAGTAGTCCCTCAAATTTTTTGAGTAGTTCAGTTAGGTCCCTAAAAAAATAAAAGGACAATTTGGTTCTTACGGGGGACAATTTGGTCCCCCAAATTTTAAAAACGGGGGACAATTCGATCCCTCCGTTAAGGACCAGATTGTCCCCCGTTTTAAAATTTTGGGGACCAAATTGTCATTTTATTTTTTTTAGGGATTAAACTGGCCTACTCAAAAAAAATTGAAGGACCATTTGGGGCCTTTACTCAGAAAAAAAGAAGAAGAAGAAGCACTTCTCTTAAAAAAAAAAAAGAAAAAAAAGCACAGAGAAACAAGAAAGAGTTTTTTGTTGGTACCAAACAGATTGCCCCTTTGCATGATGGGCGTCAATTGCGTTGAAACTGACAGCGTAACTGGATCCTCACTCTCCTGTGGGGTCTCTCACCCAATAAGAAAAAGTCTTTGGGTATGTGGAGCTGTTCATAATTCATGGTTATGGTGGACATGGATTATTAGATACGCGTGCAAGGATGATAATTTGTACCCTACTTATAGGGTATCCGTTAAAAATATCCATAATGAGTAGGATAATTACCCGTATAATGGGTAAGGGTCCGGGTACGGGTAATTACCAGCAAAAATGACTGGGTACGGGTGCGGGTACGGGTACTATAATACCCACCCCGCCCATACCCGCACATATGTATACGTATATATAATTGTTTATTTATTTATTTATTTATTTATATTACTAATATATATAATTTTAACTATAATACAAATTATAAAACCAAAATTAATCTAAAGATTCTTAACTTCTAAACCTAGTTGCATTCATAATTTCTTTTGGATATTTTTATTTATTTAAATATTTTGGTTTGTAATATTTATTAGTAGATTTAAAAGATTTTTGAATCGATTTTTAATTGTTATAACTTTCTTTTATTATTTGTTATTTTTTACTTTTTCACTTAAAGTGCGGCTAACGGATGCAGGTACGGGTACTTAGGTATCCAGAGGGTACGAGTAAGGGTACTAAAGTTATTACCTACGAGAGTACGGTTCTGGGTACTGGTAATTTTTTCAAACACAAATATGGGGATGGGTACTATAATACCCTACCCAAACCCTACCCATTATCATTCCTGTACGCGTGAGTGATGAATCAATCAAGTATTCATTGTGCATGCATGATGCCCCCCTGCTGCTTCCATTTCTCTCCCGCATGCATACACAGAGGCCTTCGGGGGCGCTTGGTAAGGAAACTAGTGTTTTTAACCCGTGCGTTGTATTCATGTGCATGCATGATGCCCCCCTGCTGCTTCCATTTCTCTCCGCATGCATACACAGAGGCCTTCGGGGCTGCTTGGTAAGGAAACTAGTGTTTTTAACCAGTGCCGAAACGCACGGAGTCAATTTTTTGTCTAATTAAATTATTATAACATTTAACTAATCTATTAATTATAATAATGATTATTTATACTTGGAATACGATCACATTATATTTTATGAGTTTATTTCTATGTATTGTTAATATTAAAAAAAATACACTAACTTCCAATATTAATTGATCCAATTTCATCTGAAATACTTTACATGAAATATCACGACGATTCGACGAAGTAAGCCCCCTCTTAGAGAAACAAACTAATGGACTTCATCCCATTTTGCATTACATATGAAAGTTAAAAACAAATCTGGATACCAAGCTTTTACAAATTACCAAAGCATCTTGATAATTATTAAATATAAATCATCGACCACCAGCAAACAAACACGATAGAATAACACGTTTTCCAATAAAGGAACCTTCCATATCTCCTCGATCAATAGCTTCTTCGATAGCTTTTAAAAAACACCTCTAAAAATACTTGATTTTTTCTGATGTAAGACAATCTTTTGGCTTCAACCATCGAGTATATATTAACAACAAATGGTGCTATTGAACAAAATTATCCCCCTCAAAAGATCTATTTATTAACCTAAATGCAAGGAACTCTCTAAGTGAAATCTGAGCTCTTGAACGCTGCATAACAAAGAAATCATTCAAGGTCAACGGAATATTTTATTGCCAACCACGTTCTCCAAAAGGAAATAGTAATGGATATTGCAGAGGGATAAAATTTACATCAGTCTCAAGAATTCTTTGCATACTATCATCACAACCATATATCACAATATCTCGACCGCAATAAGAAACTATCGAAATCACCAACTATCAAAGCAACAACTTCATCCACTATCGGTAGAATATATATCCGAGCATCAATATGACAACTTCGAAACAATCTCATTGATACTTTAAAAATTTTGTTCTCCTTCATTAAAGTCTCTAACTCGTCTAAAGGATTTTGCAAGAGAATTATATCATCAACCATTTGCAATAAATCCTTTACCAAAGTTGTATCCAATCGATTTTTTTTCAACATCAGTCCTATTTGGACTTATATAAGAATGACAAGTGTTGTAAGATATGAATACATAAATAATAATTTCAAGATACAATGACCAAATAAACATATTAACAAAGTTCCTTGAATACAAATATGGAATTTCTACAAATACCTGAAATGAGACATCTGATTCGACATTTCATTTTTGTGTCATATATATAAAACAGAGAAAATTTTGGCAACTGCTCTTCCTCTCGTATTAAACTTCCAATCCAATGATAGTTTGGCCACCAAGAACAAATTGCGCGCGGTCCACGACCATGATTTACACCGAATTGAAGTTTACCACCCAATGAAAGTAAAGGAAAACATGTGTTAATTATAGGAACGTATGTAACATGTTGTTAATTATAGGAACATATGTTTTCGAGAAAATGTATGCTTCTTGGATCTACTCCATGTATCAAATTCTAAAGCAAAGTATGGCCTAGCCAAATATGGTAACTTCACCTTCACCTTCATTACAACATATTGAAAATTCTACACTGGAATTTTTTTATGTTTTTATGACCGCTCCTTATACGAAAACCATTGTGCCATAATGTTCACAAACACCAATTCATTCATCAAAAGTCTAGACAATTTAGAATTTTTTTTTAACAAAATCAGTCAACATGTAGAAAGTTCAAAAGTGGCAACAATAAATTAAATTAATAGATGCAAATAATCATAGATTACTAAGTAAATACAATAACGTTCAACTTTAACAAATAAATGATTATCTTAATCATGAACTTGAAAATTCATTTTCTATAATATCAATAACAATGAACCAATTAAATAAAAAAACTGGAATACAGGCAGGAAAATGTTATACAATAATACAAAACAAAATAACAATTTCTATTAACTGAATAGATTGTGAAATTAATATTCTTTCTTCTACGTAGTATAATCCCCATAACTCACTGAGTGGTAGACCATGTTATTGGGAATTCCACTCGACTTAAAAAATCTAAATTTATTTATTTTTTAAAATAAAGCAATAAATAAATAAATAAAATTTAAACAAAGTATTCGAAGACAAAGTTAGTATATTTACATTATCCATTCAAAAATATAATTAAAATATTGAAGTAGAAAATAAATAATCTGACTTAAATAAATTATCCCTAAAAATCAAGACCAATAATTTATAGAACTACACAATTAATAAAGGTTGTAATATTAAAAATTAAACATTGTATACAAAATAAAATATATTAAATCATTATACATAAAAATCAAGAACCATATAAATTATATTTGGCAAAATATAAAGAACAATAAGGACATATCATTATGAATATCACATAAAGGTTTCACAGAACTACAGGATGATGCATCCCTTTGAGATTGATATTGAAATGTTGATTAAAAAACATTAGAATAAAAGTCACCTACCAATAATTTATATCATTAGAATGACAACAATTTCTCAATATTGATAAACATTACTATGAATAATATTAAAATCAAATATGGAAAATTAGTATTTAACCTGCATTTTCTTTATATAGTATTTTCTTCTTTTCTCGAATCAAGGATATCCCCCATCTGCCTAGAATTTTTTCTAAAGAATTAGAGCAACCTCCCTTTCTCTTTCTTTCACTATCACTCATTATCATTATCTAATATCGACGTGGTGGCCAATCGTAACACCCTAAAATTTTTAAAGTTGGTAAAAATATAAAATAGTAAATTAGAAAAATAGAAATAAACTAAATAAAAAGTTGATGTTAAAAACTTTGATTTTGGCTTAGTTGGTCCCTATTACCAGTATAAACCGATACCGAGTTAGTATCAATCTGAAGTCAAGAAATTAGTTTAAAATTTTCTTTATTTTACTATGAATTTTCTTTATTCTCAATATTTATAAACATTACTTTGAATAATATTAAAATCAAATATGAAAAATTAGTATTTAACCTGCATTTTCTTATATAGTATTTCTTTCTTTTCCGAATCAAGGATATCCCATCTGCCTAGAATTTTTTCTAAAGAATTAGAGCATCCTCACTTTCTCTTTCTTTCACTATCACTCATTATCATTATCTAATATCGACGTGGTGGCCAATCGTAACACCCTAAAATTTTTAAAGTTGGTAAAAATATAAAATAGTAAATTAGAAATAATAGAAATAACTAAATAAAAAAATTTGATGTTAAAAAACTTTGATTTTGGGCTTAGTTGGGCCCTATTAACAGTATAAATCGATACCGAGTTAGTATCAATCTGAAGTCAATAAATTAATTTAAAATTTTCTTTATTTTATTTTATTTATTTTATTTTAATAGTTGATTTTTGAATTGAATTTAGAATTTTAAAATTATAATGTTTTCACATATTTAAAAAATAAAATTGCACACTTTTTAACCAAAAATTGAATTTTGAAACATAAGCGTGCAAGATTGAGTGTGTGAATGACTGGCCCAAGTAGGAGGAGTTGTCCTATTGCCATTTTGCCTCCTAGACTCTAAAGCATTAAATGCTGCCAACTACAATATCCCTTAAACTATTAAGTCAAAAAAAAAAACAGAGAAGCAATAAACAATTGCAAAAATTTGTAGACCAACACGTGGATCTACAGTAATTTTGCCGATCAGGCATAGTATAGTTATAAATTTAATACTCATCCAGTCCTATTAATTGCCACGGGTAGAAATGAAGAGTACATATCCTCTCCAGTCTATGAGATAAATGGAGAGTCCAGTCCCTATTATCCTGGCCGTACACGTGGCGATATTAAAATCAATGGCTGAGATTTTATATTACTTTATTTTTTTTTTTAAATTAAATAAAAAAATTGAAAAAAAAACTTTTGGCCCCCATTCTTTCGTTCTCGTGCAGTCCTCTCGGAGGCCATTGAGTTGCCACCCCTCCTCTCGCCGCCATGCCTGGGCGTCGTCCTCGCCCCTCCGCTCGCTCGCGCCCAAGCTTGGACATCGTCACCGCTCGCCGCCGCCCCATCTAAGCCATCGACCACAACGCCGACTTGCTGACTCACGAGGTGCCGCATCGACCTCTGTTCCGCCGCCCCATGGAACCTCGCCGCCACGTTTTGGACCTCTCCGCCATGACTGGACCTCGCCGCCACCCATCAAATTGTCAGACACGTTAAGAGTCAGACAAAAGAAGGAGCATGAACCAATGTCAACCCTGATGGGTAGGATGAAGCCACTGACAGCATACTTGGGTTGGCTATACAAGGTTCATTGTAGGTTTGATTGTTGCAAGATGCGGTTTGGCCATGTCCTTGAGATTTACCATGCGTAAAATCATGGTTTCTGTATAATTTTGTCTATAGCACTGTTATGGAAGATAGAGGATCTGAGGGAGAGAAACTAAGGGAGAACGAAGGAATGGGGACCGGGACCAGCAGCTATTTTTTCAAGTTTTTGATTTAATTTAAAAATAAAATAAGGTAATATAAAATCTCAGCTATTGATTTTTAATATCGCCACGTGTACAATCAGGATAGTATGGACTGGACTCTCCATTTATCTCATAGACTGGAGAGGATCATCACTCAGAAATGAATGGGATCTGGATTCCTTGCACGGAAGCTATTTCACGCATTTGTTGTAGTTATGCAATCCATCACCATTAGATTTGTTTTATCTCAGATTTCTAACCCTTTATGTGTTTGTCCAAGAAAAATAACAAAATATTATAAGTGTAAAGAGATAAAAAATAGGTTACTTGATGGAATCTGCATCCAAATGGGAATGGCCCAGGCAGCTTATTTAATGATTGGGTCTAATATAATCCATCTTATTTTTTATTTACATATACATCCAAGTTATATAGTATATAGAGAAAGTTTATGCTTTTTGAAATTCATATTTTTGTTGTTATCATGTTATAGATATGAAGTATCTATCGGTGAATCGATAATTAATCTTCGTCGCGGAACTTAACTGACTACTTTTAGTGTAGTCTCCCCTCTCAACCACATTTTTTTGGCTCAAACCCATACCTACTCGAGAGATCTGAGCCCGGTTACACTCATACTAATTTGAAATTCATACTTATCGTGAGTTTAAGATTTGAGTTTCTAAAATGAAAATATTTAACCAGTCACTTCAATTTATTTATTTAATATTTATTAATATAATTATGGAATTTATAATATTTATCTAATTTAACTCATCATCTTCCATATGTGTTTATCAAATAAGGACAGTGGGTATCCAAAGTGTTCGGTAGACGAAATTTGGTGAATTGTGTCCAAACAAACTTTTTTTTTGCTATAGGCACTAAGTATCCACCACTCTATTTGCAGTAACTAGTCTCCGCCGGGAACCTGTTAGACACACAAAAATGGATTTTCCCCTTCCAAAACCAGGTTTTCTCAATACATGAGAGTCGGGATTCGGACCACTTAACCAACCATGTGTAGTTCATATCTGGACGAACTGTGGTGACTCATTTACAGGTGAAAGCTCTATTTAATCCCTACTTCCGGCTCAAAAGATTAATCTCACAGTTTGGTCTATGGAATATACCATCATTTACCAAAAAATAAGGCAGGGTCGTGTGTGAGGCAAAGCAAACTAAGGCATTTGCCTTAGGCCCCACATTCACTTAGCCATTGACCCTTGTAGTTTTATATATTATAGGCCAAAAAGGCCAATAAATACATTAAAATATGAAAAGGTCTCGACAATAAATCTGTAAGATATTTTATGAAAAGGTTCAAGTGACTTTCTAGCCCAAATGGCTGGCAGCAAGTGCTATAATTATATGACCCAACAGTCTTAATACGTTTTTAATAGGACGGTCTTAATACGTTATGAGTGTGCAAAAGTGAAATTCAGGCAAGTCTTAATAAAATGATTGCAATTGAAATCTGTTTGTTTCAGGTACATGTTGGGAGAAAAAAAATCATTGCACATGAGATTTTGTTAATAACAATGAATTGAAGTTAATAAAGTAATTGTTATTTATTATCTATATATACAATTAAAATTTGAAAAAAAAATTCAAATATGCCCCATAGGCCCCAAAATGTCTACTAGACACGGCAATAAGGGTCGTGTATAGAGTCGAATGAGTTAGGGGTGGAATGGTGGAAAGCTTTTTCCGGTGTTTTTCGTCTCAGGTAGAGATTGATCTAGTGTAGATATTGACAAGCTCAAAGTTGAACAACGCCCCTGAAAAAAAAAACAAAAATTACACGATGGTTTGATTTCAAAGAATTGATAAGGCAATAAGGAGATTGTGAAAACCGCAGCATTGCCACCAAAATCGTGGTTGCGGAGCTCGTTTTATAACCTTGATATCCTCCATTCGTGACTCATAACAATTAACTAGAAGAGACAAACAGAAGCAGTTGCTATTGTCAAAATTCAGAACTGAAAAGTCATTATGATAGTTTCAGTAACCTATTTGAAGAACCAGCCAACAAGGACATTGAGAGTTGCATGGAGTGGTTGAAGGCGAAATTCAAGATGTCTTTTGAGCAATTTGCTTCTATCTAATGCATGGTTATGTTAATATTTATGTTTAGGTGCACTATTTGCAGCTATGATTGGAATTTATTGATCGGTAATGATGCATGGAATACGAGTTCATTCATCTATGGCCCATTGGCCCTAATATAATTAATTAGTTTAATTCTGTACTAACTTAACAACAAGTGGATCCGTGGCGCAATGGTAGCGCGTCTGACTCCAGATCAGAAGGTTGCGTGTTCGATTCACGTCGGGTTCAATTTCCACTTTTTAGGGGATCCTTAATGAAAACGTTTTGTACTAGTACTAAAGATGCATCCACATTTAATTATTAAAAAAAAGGATATGGATCCAAATTCCACACACCACCCACAGTTTTGGGCTTATGGCCTTCAAATGGTTCTACAAGTTTGGAATCCTTTCTTTGATATCTAAAAAACTTATTCTGCTCTCATAGTCGGACAGCTGTAATGATATATAGAATCTCTTGCAGAAAAGAAACAAAATGACACAAAAAGTTATGCATAAATATAGCCAAGAATATCAAGAAAGAAAATTTGGCTTTGGTTATTCTGTGGCTCTCCTACATGGTTTTTGTTCCCGAGTCCTGATCTGACTATTGATGGCGTGTGAACCTTAAAACGCATGTCGCTGACTCGGATGCTGCTCTTCTATTCTATGGTTGCAAAAGAAAGTGCACACGACACTAGTTCTTAATCTATTGGTTCAAGCTTTTCAAACTACCTTTAAAACTAATACATTTTCTTTTTGTAATTAGATATAGAAACAATGCGAATAATAATTTGGTAACAAGTTACATAAAGTGCCTCTATTTGTTCAAATGCACAAGCAATTATATTCCACTCTTGAACATGCTGAACGAGTTGTGGTTGACTCAGTCTTCGGGCTACTACCAAGTCAAAGAACCAGTTTCCTCGAACAATCCTTCTAGGTCTCTAGTAATTTAAGTTGACCGTTGACATTTGTTATAGTTCTAGTAGTTCACATTGAAAAGCTATAAGAACAGAATATGGCATTCACAATGGATGATATGGTACAAGGAAAATTCTAAATTAGTGGGTCTCAAAGCGACCACTATACTCGGTTTGATGTTAAGGAATTTAATTTGGTAAAACAAAAATTATATATAATACAAATCACACCATGTCTCAATAAAGCATTATACTATTACAGTATATATATTTGTTAGTTTTCACTGCCATTTGTTTTACTATCAAACTGTCCTTCCCGAATTCATTAACTTGGGTAGTTGGATTTTCAGTTTAATTAACCTTCTGATTTTGGGTGTTTCTTTAGTTTGGTGCTTGCTCTGTGAAGGTGATCATGGCAATGGTTCTAGATGCTGTAGTTGGAGCTGTGGTAGGGGAACTCTTGAATGCAGTTTTAGAAATGAAAGACAAGGCTGTTAAATTCAGACCTACCCTTGAACGTTTGGAATCAACCCTCAAATCCATAGAACCACTGATCAATCAGATAGAGAATTTTAACAAGCAACTTGATAAGCCAAAGGAAGAAACTGAGAGTTTGATCAAGCAGATGAAGAAAGGAAAGGACCTTGTTCTTGAGTGTTCTAAAGTCAAGTGGTGGAAGTGTTGTTATAAGGCTCACTACCAAGAGGAACTTGAAGCATTGGATGAGTCAATTCATGAGTTCTTTCAATTGGATATGCAAGCTCATATAAGGAGAGATGGGGCTGAGGCACTGGTTTTGGTGAGAGAGATTCACACTGATATTAAGGGATTGAATTTTGTTACAAGAAATGATAGGATTGAATTGAAGGGTCTGTGTTCCCCTCCTGAACCTCCTTCATTCACTGTTGGGTTTGATGTTCATATGAGGGAGTTGAAGGTGAGGTTGCTACAGGAGGATCAGGTTGGTGGCACAGTAGTAGTCAATGTGACCGGTTCAGGAGGTTCTGGGAAGACTACTTTGGCTAAAAAGCTTTGTTGGGATGACCAAGTCAAAGGTATGAATGAATTCTCCCACTCCTACCTAATACCTATGTTCTTTTCTTTCTTATGATGCCTTTCTATTGGTACTTGATGTGAAACTTGAAGTGAAATCCTAGTACTATCTGCATGTGGATCATTTAACCTTAACTTTTAGATAAGTTGATTTTGCAATATATTCAAATAAAAATCAACTAAATAATTTAAAATATGTTAACTATATTCTAAGATTATTAACACGTTAACAACATAGACTACTAATATACATTTAGAAAAAAAGTATACATTGTTAAGTGAAAGAAAACTCATGTGCCTTGTCAACTACAATATGCATTTCATATCCCATAAAAATGAAGACTTCTAAATAAATCATAGGAAAACGTTCATTTGGTCATTTCTTATATTTTGTTTTCTTTCTGCATGTACTAGAATAAGATCTCTTGAATTGAGTTTGCAGACTTCTAAACTTTTATAATTAAATTTGGTTAGGTAAATTCAAGGAAAATATCTTCTTTGTCACCTTTGCCAAAACACCCAAGTTGAATACCATTGTGCAGAAGCTGTTTCAACACACTGGTTACCAAGTTCCTGAGCTTCAAAGTGATGAAGATGCAGTTAATCAATTGGAACATTTACTAAAACAGATTGGAAAAAGCCCCATTCTGTTGGTCCTGGATGATGTTTGGCCAGGATCAGAATCTCTTGTTGACAATTTTGTGTATCAGATCACAGGTTACAAGATTTTAGTGACATCAAGATTTACTATTGGGAGATTTGGACCTCCATATGTCTTGAGACCCCTTGGTGATGAAGATGCTATAAAGCTATTTCACCACTCAGCATCCCTGAATCAGACCAACTCTGATGTTCCTGATGATGTAGTAAAAGAGGTGATTTCTGTTGTCCTATCATATTGCTAAAACTATGTAGCTTGCTTTAATGTTTACAATGTTTGGTGTAAAATCAGTGATCAACTTTCAGTAGTAATGAGTTCACAACATCATAAGCGGCATTAGCCACTGAAAACTTTCAATTCACTTATAATTTCTTCTTTTATCTTTATGTTATTGAGTAAAATGGATCCTCTGTGACCACAATCCCCATCCATCATCTCTCCAATCAAATGTTAGCCATTGTATTAATCTAACGACAGAGAGATCTCTCTCCCTGGCCGTTAGATTAATTCAACAACTGACATTTGGATGAAGAGATAATGGAAGGGGATTGTGGCTGCAGAGTATTCAGGCCCGTTATTCAGTGCCTTTAGTAATTTTGAATTTTCAGTATTAAATACTTCACTTTTCATTGGAGTTGCTTGACTTCTCTTTTTATGGGCTCTATCATGCACATTACCACTTTTTACTTTGTACTACTTTAAGCAACTTTCTGCCCGAATGACATTAGCCTAAAAAGTTACATGGCTTTTATAAGAATCAATTTCTTCTATAAGTAACGGTGATTACAGTTGGATCTCGTGTCACTGGTCTCCAACGGTACTACTGTATAAGAACTGATACTTATCTCCTAAGAAACTCGCATAGGAGATGCTGTCAAATTCTTATTTGACTTACTTTCCCTACAAAAAAGCTTAGGTAATAAGACTATTAGCTGCCATTTCTTATTTGATTTAAATGAACTAAATAAATTGCAGATAGTAAGAGGCTGCAGTGGTTCTCCCTTGGCACTTAGAGTGAGTGGAAGATCACTAAGTCAGCAGCGTCCAGTGGTGTGGCACAACAGGGCGAGGGAATTGTCTGAGGGACATTCAATTCTTGATTCTAGTGCTGATGTGCTTGCTTGTCTCCAGAAAAGTTTCGATGTTTTAGACTTTAAGACCATTGAGTGTTTCAATGACCTATGCTTATTTCCTGAAGACCAGAGGATCCCTGCTGCTGCCCTTGTGGATATGTGGGCTGAACTGCTTGGATTTGATGATGGGAGTGCAATGGAGAAAATTTGTCAACTGGAAAACCTGAATATGGCTGATATTGTTGTGACAAGGTATGAAGATTGGCTCTTAAATAATTTGATATATGCTGAGTGATATGCTTGAAAGGCCACTTAGTGCCTCTTATAATCATTATACACAGGAAATATAGCTGTTAAATTTTATGGATGACATAATGATAGAGACAATTATCTTACTGAAACAACAAATTATATCCAATCCAAACTTTTAGGGAGATTCGTTTCCACTTATGAGTTTGACCGTATCCCGGAAGATTAGTTGAAAAACCAAATAAACTAAGTTGTAAAACTAATCATCCATATATGTTTTAACAGTCAATATTTGTCCATCTCATCTTCTCAGTAGATATCCACCAATATATAAATGCTCTTCTTACAATAAATGTTAATCAGGTGATAAAACTTTGTTATTTTGAGAAATGAGAACAATGAATCTTGACCATTGAATATTTGATACGAATCAACGCCTCTTCTTGCGTTCTTGCGAGGCTCTTTGACCATTGTTATAGCTCACCATATGTATTTGAATGATCAAGGTAAATGCACATGAGTTTTTAAGTGATCATGTGACCGCTAAACAACTTGTAATTTTGACTATCCATACATGGTGCTATGATCAAGATTTATTGTTCTCACGTCCTTAAAATGAAAACTGTTTTCATTATATTATATATGACCCTATATATAAATTGGTGTTGTCTATCTGTTACTCTGGTACAAAAATTTTGATTGTTATTAAATTGAGAGAAATAGAGAAACACTGTTTGTACAGTTTCTTATCCATTCATGAACAACTAGCTTCTTATTATTGATCAGGAAAGTTGCAAGTGATGCAGTTGACTACAATTATCACTATGTCACGCAGCATGATCTTCTTCGTGATCTAGCTATCCGTCAAACTAGCCAAGAGCCAGTGGCACAAAGGAACAGACTAATTATTGACTTGAGTGATAATAGTCTTCACAAATGGTGGACTGAGGAGAATGAGTATCCCATTAAAGCACGCATATTATCCATATCAACTGGTTTGTTCATCTTTCTGTCTTGATGCACACACATGTTAAAACTTGAAAATGTGTTCTGTCACTGATTATTGAATTTTTTTTTCAGATGAAGTGTTCACTTCAGATTGGTCCAACTTGCAGCCAACCGAAGTTGAGGTTCTAGTGTTGAACCTTCGAGCAAAGAAGTGCACTCTACCAGTGTTCATGAAGAAAATGAGTAAATTAAAAGTTTTGATAATCACAAATTATGATTTCTATAATGCCGAGATAGAGAATTTTGAACTCCTCCATCATCTATCTGATCTTAAAAGAATCAGATTGGAGAAGGTTTCGATTCCTTTCCTCAACAAGACCGGAGTGCAATTAAAGAATCTGCAGAAGTTATCCTTTTACATGTGCAATGTAAATGAAGCATTTAAAAATAGCACTGTCCAAGTTTCAGATATGCTGCCAAATTTGGTGGAAATGAACATTGACTACTGCAACATGGTGGAATTGCCTTTTGGGCTGTCTAATATGGTCTCCTTAAAGAAGCTCAGTATAACAAACTGCCATAAGCTTTCTGCACTTCCTGATGGAATAGGAAACTTGGTCAATTTGGAATCACTGAGGCTTACTTCTTGTACTAATCTAGCAAAGTTGCCAGACTCAGTTACTAGCCTTCATAACCTAAAACTTCTTGACATCTCTGACTGCATGAGCCTTGATAAATTACCTGAGAACATTGGGGAGTTACATAATTTAGAGAAACTCAGCATCAAAGGCTCGAGATTAAGCGACTTGCCAACCTCAGTCATGGACCTTGAGGGCTTAAGGCATGTGGTATGTGATGAAGAGACTATGGAATTATGGGAACCTTTCACTACCAACCTTAGTGGTCTAAGGTTAGAGGTGGTCCAGGCTGATGCCAACTTAAATTGGCTTTTCTAATTTGGATTCCTGAGTCCTGACACTTGGATTTGAAAACACAATCAAGAATGAACAAAATAAGAAGTGGTTTTTAGGAATCTCTGAAAGTGTAATGCTCCCTTGAAGGTGCTGGTTTTTCCTAGGAGCCTTTTGCTTGATAGATTGCCCACTAAGGTTGCTCTCTTTGAGATACATGTCATTTCTGATTTGCAATGTTGTATGTGCATTTTGTAATTCTCACCAAGAGGACTCAGATAATTTAATTTTTTCTTGCTCGTTCTCTCTTCAGGTATGAGCCTCTAGTTTTCTGTTTTTTTTTTTTGGCACAGTTTGGATACGCACATTATCTTCAACATGAGGTTTTGATGAGAGGAAAAAGAGTAAAATATTTTTGGTGGATGCTCAAGCATGTATTAGTGTGGTCTTTATGGTTGATATATGATAAGATCATTTTTCATAATGGATCTTTTGAAATGATAAATTTGTTGGATATCATTAAGGTTCGTTCTTGGTCTCTTCTGTTTCAGGCAAAAATAGGAAGATCTTGCTCTATGTTTACAGATTGGTGTGTAAATCCTGTTGGATGTATCACTTTTTGAATTTATTTTTGGTCTTTGCATGATTTATGTATATTGGGTAGAATATTCCTCGTATTCTAGTTAATAAATTTCTTTTGATTATATTAAAAAAAATCACAACTTTGCACACTATAAATACTCCTCTGCTTCTCTTTCTACACTCCTTGTGGTGCCTCCACAGTTCTATCCTTTTGTGGTTGTGCACTCTCGCCTTTCTTTAATGAGAAATACTTAGCAAGACACTCTAATTCATCTAGGTTAATTTCTCCTTTGCTCACTTAATTTTAATAGGTTGTAGGCTCAAGGGACTATTGCTTCATCAAGTCTCCTAATTTTGCTTGGACAGCAAGACTCAATTTCAGACAGCAACATCATTCTTTTTAGGCCAATAAAGGCAATAATGCCTCTTATAACACCTGCTAAAGTAAGAACATCTCTAAATAATATTATACAAGAATTTGCACATACTTATAATCTTAAAATTATATAGCAAAAGTTAATAATACAGATGCAACACGAGAAATAAAATAAAATACAATTAATTACATATACGTTAACACTACCAAGTTAAAAAAATAAATACAACTTTTTTTAGCAAGAAGTCAACGGTTAATTGTTATGGTGTTTCAGTCCTTCATGTTGTGTGGAGGGACCTTAAACT
Source organism: Echinosophora koreensis (assembly GCA_035048595.1). Taxonomy (NCBI): domain Eukaryota; kingdom Viridiplantae; phylum Streptophyta; class Magnoliopsida; order Fabales; family Fabaceae; genus Echinosophora; species Echinosophora koreensis. The sequence goes on from JAPCYP010000069.1 coordinate 2,148,196, forward strand.
TGCCCATGTCATAATAGCTTTTCCATGCCATAAGTGCCTCTTTCGGAAAGCATTTCACTCTCACAGTTGTACAAATGATCCACTCCTTTAATTTGATCCTCCAGCAGCCACAACTTGAGGCCTTGATCTAGTTTTCCTACCAACATCTTGCTTTTCTTAGGCTCTTCCATGACCTTTGCTCCTATAGCAATTTAAAGAAGCAGGTCTTAGGAGCTAATATGAAGCCAATTTAAGTTAATCTTAACTTTAGGAACCTCTATCTTTAGATTTGGATTCAAATATTCCCAGGAAGCAGCCGTCTCTACATCACATATAACCTTTAAATTCTCAAAATTGATGACTGAGTCTGGCAATTCACACCTTGCACAATTTGACATGTAGAGATTTCTTAGATTAGACAGATTACCAATATCCTCCGGTAAACTTGTAAGGCTTACGCAGTTTGAGATGTCCAGAAGTCTTAGATTTGAAAGCCTTCCAATAGAATCTGGCAACTCTTCCAAATCAGCACAGGAATTGAGCCTTAGGAGTTCCAAGTTCTCCAAGTTTCCAATTTCTTGGGGCAGTGCAGAAAGCTTGTGGCAGTTAGTAATACTGAGCTTCTTTAAGGAGGTAATGCCACAGACCCCAGTAGGCAATTCCACTATATCTTTGCAATAATCAATACTTAATTCCACTAGACTTGGCAGTGCATCTGAAATTGGGATGGTGTCACTTTCAAAAGCTTGACTTGTATCACACATGTAGAGGGATAATTTTTTTAGATTCTTCAATGCGACGAAGGAAGGAACAGAAATCCGCTCTAGTCTGATTCTTTTCAGGTTGGATAAAGAGCCAAGTAGGTTAAAATTGCTCAGTTCAGAAGGATGGAAACCATACTTCGTGACTATCAGAACTTTTAATTTACTCATTCCCTCCATGATTTCTGGAAAGGAGTACTGCTTAGTTTGAAGATTTAAAATCAGAACCTCAGCTTCAGCTGGTTGCATGTTGGACCAATATGAAGGGCACGTTTCATCTGCAAACACAACCCATATGGTGTCAATTGTGGAGTAGGGATGAATGATAGATCACTGAAACTTTCATTTTAGCATTGTTTTTGTTTTGTAAGTAAATGTATATACACTTAATGGAAAGGTGCAAGTATAACTAACCAGTTGATACTGACAATGTGCGGGCATGGACCTCTAATGGCTTCTGTTTAACACACCACCTAAGAAATCTTGAAAATATGCGGGCAATCATGCCTTGCTGCTTCTCCCCAAGCCACCAGTGACGTTTATTTTCGTTTATGTCGATTATAAGTCTCTTTCTCTGCTCCATTGGTTCATGGCTGCTTTGATAAATAGCAAGTTCTCTTAGAAGATCATGCATGACGATGAAGTAATTATTGACTGTGTCACTGGCATTTTTCCTGTTAAATGAGCAAATATTAATTCTTCAGAGGCAAAATCCCTAACAATAGTAAAAGTATGGGTTCTCTATTGGAATAATTGGATAGATTACAAATATCAACTTCTGTCCTCAGAATATGTCCATAAGAATAAATGCAGAGCTCCATATTGCGAGAAGTTTCAATTTACTCCAAAATAAATGGCTACTTTGGAGTATTATATAAGGAATCAATGCTTTCCACATGAGCTACACAAGGTATTGAATTATTTGTTCTACATAGTACATAATTCATGTTATGTAATTAGCATTAAGTGGCCTAGAAGAAAAGATAAGTAGTCATTGTACCTTGCATCTACGACATTTGCCAAATTCATGGAGTCTAATTTGTTGACGATGGCCATTGCTTCTTTGCCGTCATCATCCAGTCCATACAATTCTGCCCACATATCAATCAGAGCATCAACACGAATTCTTTGGTCTTCCAGAAATAACCCTAGGTCCATGAAGCACTCCTTGCTGACAGGCTTATCTTCCAAAACATCCCAGATATTTTGGAGGCAAGTAAGTAATTCAGCATTAGAATCAAGTATAGAACGACCTTGTGACAATTTCTCCACCATCTTTTGCCAAAACTTATAAGGCTGACGACTGAGTGATCTACCAATCACTTTAATGGCAAGTGGTGAACCCATGCAACTTCTCACAACCTGCATTTCAGTACAAGCAAATATAGTCAATTTGCAAAGAGTTATTATGACTTAGACGCCCAAGCTGCAAGTATTCTAGCTATATTCTAGCAGTTTTTATGTAACATTCTTTTTTTTTTTTTTGTGTGTGTGTGTGTTAATTCAATGATAATTTGTTAAAGAATTGGTTGAGTGGTGAAGTCCAATCATGTGGTATATTCTTCCTTTGAATGACTTGAGAGTTTAGACAAATACAACAAGTACACATAACTCCCACATATAAGAGAGTAAGAATAAGCACCTTTTGGACAAGATCTTCATCAGGAATACTTGAGCTGCTTTCTTCCAAGAGAGCAACATGACGGAAAAGGGTTAATGCATCTTCATGACTAAGTGGTTTTAAGATGCAAAGGGTGCCAAATCCAGGAAATGAAACTCTTGAAGTCACCAAAATTTTATAATCTGATATCTGAAATTTAAATTTCTCAACAAGGGGTTCCGAGCCAGGCCAAACATCATCCAAGACCAACAATACTGGACTTCCCCCAATTTGCTTCAGCAAAAGTCCCAATTGGTTAACTGCATCTTCATTGCTATGAAACTCAGGCACTTGACATCCGCATTGTTCAAATATTCTCTCTGCAATGATCTCCAACTTGGGTGTTTTTGAGAAGGTGACAAATAAAATATTTTCCCCAAATTTACCTATTAAAACCAAAGAAATATGTCAGCCCAGAGCATGTGATATCTTGCATCATTGCAATAAACATTGACACACATCTTTCTATGACTACCTTTCAATATGAATGTTTATATTAAGTGATTAAGTCCTAGGTCATGACAAAATATTGCATGTTAGAGAGAGGAGGCATGTAAAGTTCATGAAAAAATTGATGAGCAAATTAACAGTTACTAAACAAATTTTATATTGAGCATAAAGCCATTACAATTATTGAACTATATCTACAATTTCTATTTTTGCTAAAAAGAGTAAAATATTTTATAAGGTTGAAATTTCTCCAATAATTTCTGAGAGAGAGAGAGAGAAGGAAAGATGAGATTTTGAGACATACCCTTGACTTGTTTATCACAACAAAGCTTTGTAGCCAAAGTGGTCTTCCCTGATCCTCCCATACCAGTCAACCCCAGAATGGAAAAACCATCTTTGAGCACTTCCATCTTCAACTTCTCCAACGGTTCATCCAACCCAACAGTGAATTCTGGGTTATCTTCAATTTGTGTGCTCTTTTCTCCCATCATTAATTATGTTAGGGTCCTCTTGTGTGTCCTTTGTTCTTGTTAGTAGATGAAATGGTTATCAGCAAAATGGAATAAGAAAAGAAGGGAAAGTTAACGTTATTGTAGTGACTAGTGAGGTTTCAAATTGAAAGATTGGAACGTTGGAATAGCAGAACCGATATTTTTATATTTTTATAGTACTCTCGCCTATCGCTATCGGTGGTGGAGTTTCCTCCCTGGTCTTGCTTATCCACAAACTTTCCTCGATTCTTCTTCTTAAACGTGTAGACGAGAGCTGCCTACGATCCTTCTTATTTTTGTTTTTTGTTGAATATAATTTGATGGGATAAGTACAAACACACCCCCTAAACTTTAGCTCTTTTATAAATAGGTACCTTCAACTATTTTTTCTTCCTAATTAGTTCTTAAACCTTTTTTTTTTTGTTACAAGTCCTTAAACTTTTACTATTAATAAAATTAATCCTTCAACTATTTTTTTATCTCAATTAATCCTTAAACTCTTGATATTAGTAAAATTAATCTATCTATTAATTCTCAATTAGATAACAAACGGTACCGTTCATTTTACTTAAGCCTAATCTGTTGATTGTATTTTTTATTTTATTTTTAAAAATAAGAACAAAGTCCTGAGGCGTGTTTGTTGAAGGATCGATTTTATTAATAGGGGTAGTTTAAGGACTAATTGGAATGAAAAATTAGTTGACTGATTGATTTTACTAATAGTAGTAGTTTAAGGACTAATTGAGAAGAAAGAATAGTTAAAGGTATCTATTTGCAAATGGACTAAAATTTAAGTGGTCTTTATTTACTTTTCCCTAATTTTATTAATAATAAGTAGCTGGTACCTTTACGTGTTTTTTACTTATTCGAATATTTTCTTAGCAATTCTAGTTTATTGATAGTGCTTTCCGTATCAAAAGGGATGAAATAATTAATCGTAAAATATAGTAACAAAAGATAATGCGTTGCACCAATAAGGTGGCGTTTGGAAGAGCTTATTTAAGCTCCTTTTGACTTATCTGATAACATAAGCTCTTATGCAGTGTGTTTTGCAGAGCTTATAAAAGTAACTTATGCCATTCCATAAGGAGTTTTTGACTTATTTTCATAAGTCATTGAAACAAGCTTATGGAATTTTAACAAGTGCTTATGACTCCTCCGTGTTTTCCTCCTTTGAATCCTCTCCTGCCCCTTTCTTCATAAGCTCTTATGGCATAAGCTCTCATGCAATAAGGTCTTATGTGATAAGCTCTTAATTAAGTTGTTTACCCAAACGCGACCTAATTCATCTACTTCTGCTTTTGAGACACAGGCGTTAGAGATTATGCCCGTTTCGATACAGTCCACAAGGAGCTTCTCACAACTTATATAGACTATGGGAAAAGTTTTAGAAGACCTTATTTTGAAGTCAATTTTAGTAACTTCTCACAACTTTCACAGAAATTTGAATCTTTTGAGCCAAAAAAAATAACCTATCCAAAAATAAAAACAAGTTGTGAATTAGTTTGGATTGAATTGATTATTGTATCAAAATTTTGAACTGATCCAATTTGATTAAAAGTGATTTGAATTGGATGATTCAATTTTTACCAACAAAAGAACTAAAAAATAAGTCTAAATAACTTTAATAGATATAACATATAACATAATAAAAATTAAAATGTTACAAGCTAACAAGTATCAATGTCATGTTTGGAACATTAAGAATAGTATAAAATTATGTCATATCAAACTAATAAGTATTATTAAAAAAAAATCAATAATTTAAAAATTAGAATAAACATATATTAAATTTTATATACATGGTTTGGTTTGGTTTCAAAAAAGAATCTGAAAACCGATCTAATTTGATCCGATGGGTTTTCACAAAACAAGGTCTGAAATATCCAATAAACATCTATTTTAAGTTTTTTTTTTTTAATATCGATTTTCGGTTTTCTTTTGGATTGGTTTGGATATGAACACCCTTAGTTACAACTCTTTTTTGCAGTTTTCATCTACACGAAAGATGAAACCCTAGCTGTAAGAAAACTTAGAAACAGAAAGGAGAAGAATTGAGTTCATTTCTCATTGAATTGATTTGCTGTGTGTTTACAATTGCAACTAACATAACTAACAGAACAGAATAACTAACTTTGTGAACTACTTTCAGTTTTCTCTTTTAACTCTAACATCCCCCCGCAAGCTGGAGCATAGATGTCTGTCATGCTCAGCTTGGACAAAAGTGTTTGGAAGGGAGCAGGTTCTTAAGCCTTGGTATGAATATCTGCAATTTGGTCAGTAGAAGCAATTGGAATGAGGTGAATTGTGCCTGACTGGACTTTATCCCCAATGAGGTGGCAATCCAGCTCAATATGTTTAGTTCTTTCATGGAAGATTGGGTTGGTGGCAATGTGAATTGCTGATCTATTATCACAGAACAAAGTGGCTGGAAGTTGAGGGGAAATGTGCATATCAGATAGAAGGTATAGCAGCCACTGGACTTTACATGTTGCTGAAGCTAATGCCCTGTACTCAGCCTCGGATAAGGATCTAGAGATAGTATTTTGCTTCTTTGATTTCCATGTGATCAATGAAGGGCCTAAGAAGACATAAAATCCTGTCACAGATCTCCTGGAATCAGGGCATGATGCCCAATCTGAGTCACTGAATGCACTAAGTTTCAAGTCTGAATTGGCTGAGAAGAACATGTCTTGACCTGGAGAGCCTTTTAGGTATCTGAGCACTCAGGTGGCAGCTGAGTAATGATCAGTCATTAGAGCTGACATGAATTTGGAAAGCTGATGAACAGCAAAGCATATATCTGGCCTGGTTGTGGTGAGATAGAGTAATCTTCCTACTAGTCTTTTGTAAGCAGTAGGATTAGGATAAGGTTCACCTAGTGATTTAGATAGTCTTAAACCAGAAGCCATAGGTGTGCTAGCTGGCTTAGACCCGAGAAGAGCTGCATCATCAATTAGTTCCAATACATACTTTCTTTGAGAAAGAATTATGCCATTTGCTGATCTGGCTACTTCTAAGCCAAGAAAGAATTTGAGTGCACCAAGATCCTTTATTTTAAATTGGGAATCCAGGAATTGCTTTACAGATGAGATCTCATTTAGATCATTTCCAGTGAGTACAATATCATCAACATAGACTAGTAGCAAGGTGATGAAGGAACCTGAGGTTTTTACAAAAAGAGAATAATCAGATTTGGACTGATTATATCCCAAAGAGATGAAGGCAGTGGTGAGTTTATGATTCCATTGTCTACTTGCCTGTTTCAGGCCATAGAGGGACTTGACCAATTTACAAACTTGGTTTGGTTGAGATGTTTTGAAGCCTTGAGGGACAGTCATATAGACTTCTTCATCGAGGTCCCCATGCAAGAATGCATTGTTGACATCTAGTTGGTGCAAGTGCCATTGTTTGGTAGCGGCTAGAGCAAGTACAACTCTGACTGTTATGAGCTTAACAACAGGAGAAAAGGTCTCAAAGTAGTCAAATCTCTCTTGTTGAGTGTAGCCTTTGGCTACAAGCCTGGCTTTATGCCTTTCAATGCTGCCATATGCCTTGTATTTAGTTCTGAAAACCCATTTGCAACCTATCGGTTGCTTGCCATATGGTAGATCAGTAATGATCCAAGTGTTATTTTGCTCCAAAGCTGCAATTTCAAGGTCCATAGCCTGTTTCCAGCAATCATGCTTGATTGCTTGCTTATAGGTTTTAGGTTCAGGGTTGGATGAGAGTGAGCATATATAGTGAGTGTGTGTAGAAGATAATTTGTTGTAAGAGAGAAATTAGGAAAGAGGATATGGAGTACCTGAAGATGATGGAAGAACTGTGACAGCAGTGAGCAAGTTGCAGTGATAATCCCTGAGGTAGTTTGGTGGATTTCTAGTTCTATTTGACTGTCTTGGGGGAGGAATATCATCTGCTGTAGAATCAGAGTTTGGAACGAAATTTGATGGAATTTCTGTGACAACTTCGGTTATAAGGTTTGCATCAGTTAAGTTGTCTAAAGTTAAAGAAGAATGTTTGGGAATTTGTGAAAGGTCAGTAGAAGGAGAATGAGAAGGAAGGGAAATTTGGAAAGGATCATCTTTGTGAGAGTGAGAAGTTTGTGCAGCAAAAGGAAATATGTTTTCATAAAAGATCACATGTCTCGATAGAAAAAAGTTCTCTGGAGTTGAGATCAAAGAGCAAAAAACCTTTTGTGCCATCCTGATGACCTAGATGGATACATTTTCGAGCTCTTGAATCAAATTTGTTCTGTTTGCAGTTAGTGTGGATGAGTAGCATAATGAGCCAAAAACTCTAAGATTGGAGATGTCAGGCTCAGTGTTGTAAAGAATAGAATAGGGTGATTGCTATCCTAGTTTGACTGAAAGTAGCATATTCATGATGTGGACAGCATGTGAAATGGAATAGGACCGGAATTGTAAAGGAACATGGGATTGAAAAATGAGGGATCTAGCAATGTTAAGGATGTGTTGGTGTTTTCTCTCTACTATCCCATTTTGTTGAGGTGTTTCAACATATGAATGTTGGTGTAAAATACCTTTGGACAAGTAATATTGTGGCATTTCAAATTCTTCACCATTATCAGACCTTATTGTCTTGATAGTAGTGTGAAACTGAGTTTCAATCATTGTGATGAAGTTAATGAGGTGAGATCTAGTTTCAGAATTCAGTTTCATTAGGATGATCCAAGTATATCTAGACTTATCATCTATAATAGTTAAGAAATACTTGTGACCATTCAATGAGGGAATAGAAAAGGGGCCCCAAATATCAACGTGGATTAGATCAAATATTGATTTTGATACAGAATTACTGAGAGGGAAGCCTAATCTCTTTTGCCTTGAAAAATGACAAGTATCACAGGGTCCGTTACTAGGTACAGGTATTTGATGTTGTTTGAGTAAAAAAGAACTACAAAAGGGGGAGGGGTGTCCTAAATGAAAATGCCACAAATCAAATTGAAAATTACAAGGGGATCGGGAAATGCTTGCTGCAGCTGCATTTACATTTGAGACAAGACATGTAGATGAGGACTGAGGGATTATCAGTACATACAAGCCATCTTTTGCCTCAGCTTTGCCAATCATCTTCAAGGAGATAATGAGACACCCTGATGTCCCATTAAATAAAAACCTAATTTATCTAAAACTTAATCGTCATATTAGCGTTGGACATATATATAAAATCGTAATTATTAAAAACTTAAAGGTAAGAACAAAATTTAAACATCACATCACACACATATAAATATAAATACAAATATACTATGCTGATAAACTAAAGAGGGTACCCCATCAGTAGGGTCCCAAAAGATACATACTGATACAAAATGGTATAAGCAGCGGAAACTAAAACGTCACAAAAGACGCACTGGCCATCAACCCTAAACTCAACGGCTGGAGGTCACTACTCATCCTTCAGCATCCCCATCAAGCTCCTCTGTGGCCGGCTCATCCGCAGTGTCTTCTCAAAACGAGCACATAAAAGAAACATACATATAAAAGAAATAGGGGATAAGAAACTATCTATCATCATATAAGGAAAACGATACGTAACATATAAACAATAAAGGCACATAGACATGCATCACAGATAAATATATATATAATAAATATATACAATCATCCTCGAGATATATTATCATCCTCTACCCTTCGCACTCATGCAACTTATGCTGACGTGGCCACCACCAATCCTGTCACACATCCCTTACCCGCTCAGGGATGTTAGTCAGTCGTCCAAGCAATGCGTCCCCAAACACCGGTGCACATTCTCATCCGAGGTGAGAATGCTCATGCAAAGCAATGACACTATAGCTGCACAATACACGTCGGTGCACACCCTGTTTCTCTCTCGATGGTGCTCATGCAAAGCAATGACACTATAGCTGCACAACCTAAATCTAAGTTGGGACGGTCCCCCGAGGACTTCTGACCTCGTGTGTTCCAAACACACGGCTGTGATCAACAACATGCATCTATATGGATCTTACCGGCATATATCGAATCATATCCTAGTGCCTTAACCTCTCATCACTATCTCATAGCATATATCACCTCATCAATCTCGTCATAATAAAATATTAATTAATTAGGTTAGGCACTTCTAAATCATATATCATACACTCCCCAACATGCATCACTCAAAAATATCAGATATCATCACCTAGATGTCACTAAGCATATTATTCCAGATAAATCATATTATCAATCAGCACAACATGTTATCAACCATAATCAAAATAAATAATAATCACAATAATAATAATAAAATAATACTAACATATTCTAATAAATATAATAACTATAATTTAACATGTTAATCCAAACAGCACACAGCAAACAATTCAAACATAATAAAACCAGACAATCTCAGATATCACAAAATTAACCTAACGGCGATCAATCTACAATCTCTATATCATCATCGGTACCACTAAATAGTCCCCAATGTGATATTGATATTGTCTATTATTCGCCCACTAGTAGGGTTTAGGTCGCCCTACGCTAATATTGAATAAAATGTTACTTAGCCATTTCCGACGCTAGATGGTTACTTTCCCCCACCTGAGGTGTCGTAGTGTAACAACCCTGGCTGCTCTATGGATTGACGACTGACCCCACAGACCAACACGGGTCTTTTCAGCATGCTTTGTCCTCACTCACACGCTTCCCGGGAAAACTTCCCAGGAGGTCACCCATCCCAAAATCGCTCCAAGTCAAGCACGCTTAACTGTGGAGTTCTTAATTGATGGGCTCCCGAAAAGAAGATGCATCTTATTGGTATAGGTAGTACTAATCAATTCATATAAGTCATCCTCTACTGTATAGTCCCATACCTATACAGTCTCAGGATCCCTCTCATTCAGGTGCGCTATCGGTTCATTCATGTGTCCCTCCGCCTAGAAGCCTGCCAAGAGCCGCTCCTTGATCATGCCTCTTGCACCGGCGACCACTCCCCGCCCTCGTCAGCCCTGGGTGTCACACGTAGGCTAGCTTTAGAGCAAAGAAACGAGCCCACTCCAATCTCCCCAAATCTGCCTCGTGAGGTTCTCCTACCTCCGGGGCTCCAAAAATTCACCTGAACACATATTCACGAAGTACACGTTACGTTTAGCTCAAATCTGAAGACAGAATTGAAAACAGCTAAACGGATTGAGAGATAACTTCAATACTATCACGGACAGCATTTCGGCATAAAAACATAGACTTACCAAGAAAAGAAAGGTAGGATGATGAAGTAGAAGTCGCAAGGATCACAATGGTATAATCGGTTTTTCAATAGGACGAACGGATTGATCAAAATCAGCTCTAGAATTTTCTCTCTCTTCCTTTCTTTTCTGTCCCTCTCACTCTAAAATCTGAGTTTCTGGCTTTTTCTAACAAGTTCCACGAAATTCCAACATTTATCTCTTTTTTTCTTTTTTTATTCTGGGCGCTCAGCGCCCCAGCACCAGCGCTCAGCGCTAGTGCCTCTGCACCGTCTCAGCGTGCCAATCGTGGTGCGCCACATGGCAAGGGCTAGCGCTCAGCCCCGGAAGCCTGCGCTCAGCGCTGGTTTCTGTCTAGCACTTCTAGTTCTGACGTTTTCTCGCGTTCTGAGCTCGTTTGAAGTCCGATTGACCTGAAATTTGAAACATAGACTCTTCTATACCTAAGGAATAAGACTAAGCCTTCAAAAATACCTAATCTCTTCCACAAAAATAAATTTCCTATTGTGCACTCTTATGCATTCTAAATTGTATAACAGAAATTCTAGAACACTTTCTTATTCAATTCAACGCCAGGTAATCTCATACTTTCCATGCAAGGTTCCCAACACCTAAACATGCATATCTGACCTTAAATCAAAGTCTTAAACATAGTTATCCAACATATAAATAATGCCTTAAAACACAGATGTTACAGATAAGGTCCTGGATGAAACAAGAAGAGTTAGTGAAGGAAAATTGGCAATTTAAAGATTTAGTCAATTGAGTGACAGGGATTAAATTGAGAGAGAAATTAGGAATGTAAAGAACTTGTGTCAGAATGAGGGAAGGACTAAGATGGACAGTGCCTGAAATTGTTGCACAAGTTTGCTGTCCATTTGGTAATGAGACAGTTATTGAAGGAATATGAACATAACTAACAAAGAAAGATAAAGAAGAAGTGAAATGGTTTGTAGCTCCTGAATCAATGATCCAGGTTGCAGTTGCATTACCTGAGGGTGCATGTGATGAGGATACATGATGTGTACTGACCAAATTGGTGGAGCGGGAGGTAGAGGTTGGCATAGATTGTGGAAGCATTGCTAATAGACCATGAATTTGAGCTTGTGAAAGCCCAAGAACACCTTGAGAACATTCTTGACTACCATTTGTGTTGTCCATGGCCATAATCTGATTTGCTGAAGCTTTTGCTTGAGCTTTCTTGGAGACATAACCTGGTGGAAATCCATGCTTGAAGAAGCAATTGTCTATTGTATGATTGTTGCGGCCACAATATGTGCAATGCATGTTGGCTCTGCCTCCATTACCACCAAAACGATTTCCTGATCTTACTCCTGATGCACCTTGACCTTGATTATGAGGAGTTTGCATAGCCAATGCAGTGGGATTAGGCAATATTGCAATGTTGAGTTGCCCTTCATGTTGTGCAATCATGGAAAAGACTTTGGCTAATTCGGGCAAGGGGTCAAGCATCATGATGTGAGTTGATGTAGCTGAGTAACATTCATTCAATCCTTGTAGAAAGTACAAGATTGCATCATTATCTCTATACTGTTGAAAAACTTTGAGAATTGCATCACAACCACAAGTAGTAGTGGTAGTGCATTTACATTCAGGCATTGGCTGAAAGTTGCAAAGTTCATCCCATGGAATTTTGAGCTTAGTGAAGAATTCAGTAACTGACATGTCACCTTGTTGAAGGGAGGAAAGCTCTTTCTTTAATTGGCCAACCCGTAGTAGATCATCTTGAGAAAAGTGAGTACGCAGCTCCTTCCAAACATCAGAAGCTTTATCAATACAAAGAATGCTGGTGGTGATGGCAGAGGCAAGAGACTGAAACAACCAAGACATGAGCAGGGTGTTGCAAAGTTTCCATGCGGGAAAACGTGCATCAGTTGCAGCTGGTTTCTTGATCGTGCCATCTATGAAATCAAATTTTAGTTTTATTTCCAATGCCATTTGCATTGCTCGAGCCCAAGAATGGTAGTTAGGGCCTTCAAGAATTGGGGATACAAGAACTAAAGAAGGGTTTTCATTTGGATGAATATAATAGGGACTAGTTGGATCTTGAGGATTTTCAGGTGTTGGTGTAGAAAAAGCTACCATTGTTGGCAAAGAGGAAGAGGAAGAAGAAGAAGAAGAAGAATTTTGGTTGCGGAAGCTTAAAGATCAAGAAGCTAATACCATGTAAGAAAACCTAGAAACAGAAAAGAAAAGAATTGAGTTCATTTCTCATTGAATTGATTTGCTGTGTGTTTACAAGTGATTTATAGTAGAGTAGTGCATACATTTACAGTTGCAACTAACATAACTAACAGAACAGAATAACTAACTTTGTGAACTACTTTCAGTTTTCTCTTTTAACTCTAACACTAGCAGAGCTCCTCGAAACAAAACTCTTTCAAACAAGATGAATGTCGTGTTGACCGTTGTTGGTTGTGTTGTCACCATCATCGAATGTTATCCTTTTTCACTCACGAGCTTGCCCTAGATCGGATCTATCTCTTCTCTCCTCCGCAACGCAACGTTGGATCCATTCTCAGGTGAGTATTCATGCAAAATCCATTTTTATTTGCAAAATCATCTTCTCCATAGATATGATTTTGAATTTTCTATTTTTTGCTTCCTTTCTTCAAAAAAAATTATCTGCATTTTTGCAAATCATGTGTTTCCCTTTTTTACTAAACCTTCAACTCTTCGGGTGACTCTCATGGGACTATTAACTAATGGGAAGGTGAATTTGTTATAGATTTGAAAATATCCTCGATTTTGTGTGTGTTTGTGCGTTTTTTGAGTTTTCGGTGTTGATATTTGAAGAATTAACTTTCAAACTTCCAAACAAAAATGAAATGTAGATTCTTAAATTTTTGGTGCTCGATCACAGTTTAATTTGAGTGGACGTTTCCTGGTTGACATCAGGTAACTTTTTAAATTCCAATATACCTCTGGATTAGCCCTTGTATTACATGATGCTTCAATATAGACCATTGAATTGAAATACTTGTGTTCAAGCTGTATTGGTAAAACCCAAATGAGTAGGAACAGTTTGAAAGAGTAGCTTCGGTTTTGTGTGTAGGGTACAATTGTGTGTATCATTAAGGGAGGTTAGCGTGTGTTTGGATAAGCATTTGACAAACGTGATTTGGAATGAAATTGATTTTGTAAAATTGATTTCAATATAATTGAATTTGAACTGAAATGATTTATGTTTGAATGATTTTACTTTAAAAGCATGTTTGATATAAAACTCAACGTAATTTTTCAATTCACGACCAGAAGCTACTCCAAGTTGCTTATGGTTGAATTGATTCTGGAATCCAAAATTGTTTCTACTTCCAATAGCCAAACATCTTAAAAATGGTCAAACCCACGTTTAACCATTGCAAAAGTGAGTTTAGTTGTTCCCACCATGAAACCAAACATGCACTAGCCTATTCTTTTCTTGCCCCCTGGTTTATACTAGGTGAATAAAAGTATAAAATGGGAACAAGTATATACGGACAAGCAAGAAATTAGATATTTAAGGTGACTTTATCTCTTAAATGCTAAAGTAATAGTATATTTATTTTAAATAATTTAATGTTATAAAATGTTTATATACTTTATACTTTATTAAATCAAGGTAGATACATCTTTAATTTTAAAATTTATGGTTTCGGGCCATTTGTTTCATATTTTCTTAATAACATTACTCATTAGACTTATGAAAAGATGAGTTTATCCAAACGACTCTCTTCGGTCTATTTTGCTAATAAAAAGTATCAGTATATATATATAGGGAGTGTATCATGGGAAAACTCCTGTCTATTATGAGAAATAAGAACTACTAATCAGAACCGTTAGATCGCAATTAAAATAAATGAAGGCATCAGATTATATTCAACAATTAAAAGGTCACGTGACCTGCGTCCTCTCCAACCCCCCTCCTCATTTCGTCCAGATACCAGAAGCAACCCATTGGAACCGCACCTCCGCCGCGTCGCCGCCGGGACGCGTCCTCTTCTCTCCATCACCGCACTTCCATCATGCTGTTGAGGCCTCCGTCGATGTCAGTCACGGGAAGCAGCTTCTCCTTTCTCTCCACCACAGATGTCTCTGCCGCCGCGATCTCCACGGCCATCGCCGCGCGTGGCCTGGAGGCCACCATCCTCCATCTCTTTTCCACTCTTCTGTTCCTACATCCGCCGCTCAATCCGCCGTGCATAGAGCTTGACGCTCCCGTCCTCCACCGCGACGGCTGTGGGCTTTCTTCCCCAGGAGCGACGCCGTCACCGCTGGTGGCAAAACGCCACCCTCCTCTCCTCTCTTACGCCCTTCTCTCTGTCTCTCCCTTTCTCTTCTTTCTTTTTCATTTTCTCTTCGGTCATCAACCCCCACCCCCTTTATGAAATTCCAGTAGCTTCTAAGTTATAATTGTTTGACTTTATCTGGTTGACTTTCACATTCAGCTTGCTGTGAACGAATAGGAGAGGGGGGGTGGAGAAAAGAATCACATGACTTTTTAATATGAAATATAATCTACACCGTTAACTTTTTTTTTTCAATTGGGATCTTGTGGCTCTGGTTAGTAGTTCTCATTTCTCATAATAGACCGGAGTTCTCACATGATACGCTCCATATATATATATATATATATATATATCACTCTCACATCTATTTATATACAATAGACTTAGTATAAATGTGTAAAATAAATAAATAAACCATTTACATTAAGATATTGCAAAAACTGTATAGATATGATCATGTGTATATAAAGTTACATCTAAAAGTGTATTTGTCCCTACATAGCAGCAACTTATACCAAAAGTATACCTAACATATGGTGAAATTAATTAATTTACCAAAATATATTGATTCAAAATACGTAGCGTATTTTCAATATGGTCTACATAATATTTAGCTTCGTCTAATATAAAAATTGATTTGAAAATATCTCTATGTTATATTTGATCTCAAGGAATGAAATATGATTACATATTTAATCTTAGAATCAAAATGGTCTTATATTTGTTAATAAAAATACATATGAAATAATTTTTTTGTTCCAAATTTTATTTCATATATTTGTAGAAAACCTCAACCCTCTTTATAAAAAGATGAGGAATAAGGTTCTATAATATTGTAGAATAGGATTCAAAAAGCTTCTTGTTGTGTTCAATAGGAAGAATCCATTTATGCTAACCCAACTTTGACCTAGACTTATTGTGACTCTATGTGATCACCATACCATTAACGAATGTATGTTATTATATCCTAACATCATGTCATATTTATACTCTAGGATCATATCCCCTTGTAATTACCAAATTATAGGGAAAATATATCTCTTCAAATATTTTTCCTTGACAAGCAACTCAGTGCTACAAATATAGGGTTTAGTCACAAGTATAGATCTACTCATATATTATCCTTCTCCTACTAAAAATCCTAACTTAAGTGTCGGAATGCCTTGTAAATATACCACCCCCTTCACCAATGTCATTCAAAGAAGAGCCACCATTCTCAATCACCTTGAGTTGAACTATGTATGCCATATCCCTAATGCTTGTGTAAATTATTAGTGTCATTTTAAGTGAAAGAAATAAAAAGCTTTGTATCCCGACAACAAAAATGGATCTTAATTAAATTATTAATCAACATTTTTTTTCCATAGAAGATGGATAGCCAAATTCGAGTTGCATTCTCTCATTCGATGTCGAGCTCTTCCAACACAATAAGGTATGCTCGTGGGTTGAGTTTCAAAGAGTTCAAGATGAAACTTGAGACACAAATTTACGAGTTGCCACAATTTTATCAACAATGGAGGAACTAGGGGTGTAACGGGTCGGTTTGGTTCGGTTTTAAGCGGGAAAAAAATCCGAGCCAACCAAAATTGATCGGTTCGGTTTGGTTCGGTTTTCATTATTTTTTACTACAAAACCCGAACCAAACCAAACCAATGAAGTTCGGTTTGGTTCGGATCAGGTGTTCGGGTCCCCTATTACAATTTAAAATGAAAGAAATAAAAGAATAAAAACAAAAAAGTGTTCTTCAAAAAAATAATAGTTAAAATGAGCAATAAAGGCCCTAAGGATGGATTTTATAGTCATCTTCATTTGACACAGGGGGACCATCGAACGAGCATCTTGGATTGTAGAGTTTGTTGAACTTGGAGATGATGAAGGCGATTTCAGAACGATCCTAACCACACAGCCACCACCGCCCACCGTACACAGCCACGACCTTCGTCCCACCGCACACATCTTAGCTCAGTCCTGGTCCAAGCATCGTCCTTCATCGTCCTGGACCAGATCTTGTCGCACCTCTATAGCGGCGTCGAAGCGCCATCCTCCGCCGTTAGCGTTTTCAGTGCTTCGTGAACAGATCTCGTCGCACCTCCATCCTGGTCCAAGCGTCGTCCTCCGCCATTAGCGCCCTCTGCTTCGTGGTCAGATCTCGTCGAAGAAGAACAGAAGAACAGAGATGCTTGATTGAGCTTGGTAGTGGGGGGAATGGGGAAAGAAATAGCCTTGATGAAGATGAAGATCTCCGTCCTCGACAATCTCTGCAAGTTTAGCTGCATCCCTCAACAAACAGAGAGGAGATTTGTGCGATAGTGAGAAGAGAGTCTGAGAGTTATGAAATATGAAAGTTGCTAAGGTAGGTCAGGAAATTAGGGGAAAATTCCTGAATTGTAACTTGATCGGTTCGGGTCATCGGGTACTCGGTTTTGGGAAATAAAAACCACTACTCGAACCAAAGCTCTTCGGTTCTCATTGGTTCGGTTCGGTTTTTTACCCGAACCAATCAATTTCGGGTTTTTATGGTTTGGTTCGGTTCGGGTTGGTTGGGTTTACCCGGTCCAGTTACACCCCTAGGAGGAACGCACATTAATATTTTTGCTGGAAATCTCACATCATTTGCCTTGAGTGTAGTTTGTATACCTGTTGGGAAACACCACTTAATGGCAATTTCTTTTAGGATGGAATCTAATATGATCTCAGAGCCAGTGTCCACCTTCGTTGTTTTAGTCTTTTATCGCATGTTCCGGTATACATCTCTGGGGGGTTTTGGAAGACCCATGTCGCTTGTCTCAATTCTGGGGCTACAATTTATATATTTATTGGGCAACTCTATTTAATAGCTATGTTTGGCAAAAATAGCTGATAAGCTAGCTGATAGCTGATAAGCTAATTTTTAGCTAATAGCTGATAGCTGAAAAGCTAGCTGATTGAATTTGAAGTGTTTGATAAAATTAGCTGTTTGAATTAGCTTATGAATACAAAATGACATAAAAGGACATCTTTATATAACACTTATATAAATCATTTTTAAAAATTATTAATGTGAAAAACTAAAATCTTTTTTTTATGGAGAAAAAGTATTATGCTCAATAATAAAAATTAAAATCTTATGCTCAATAATAATCTAAATAAATATAAAATTATATTTAATATATATCATTTACCTATTATGCATGATATTGATATATGAGCAACTTGTAATATGAATATATGTAGTATATGCAAAACCTGCAAAAATATATTTAACATATGTAATATATCACTAACTTTTTTTTTGAAGCAACTAACCTAAACACTTAGGTAATGTATCATATATAAATTTTTATAAATTGATTGTCATCGAGTAATTATAACACCAATGTCGCGCAATATTCATATTAGAACACTCATGCTTATATTATTTATTTATATGCATAAAATTAATGTAAAAATATAACATACAGAATAAGCAAGATCCTTTTAATTTAGGCTCAACAAAATAATAATAACATGCATAATAAAATAACCCAATTAAGTAAAAATAGTAATAATAATTAAAATAAAATTCAAGAGTGTACGTAATAAAAGAGTGGAAGTGGGACAGTTGGGTAAAGTGGGAATATGATTAAAATAATAGGGGTAAAAGTGGGGAAAAAATTGATAAGCTATAAGTTATCAGCTAAAACGCTATTTCAAATAGCTTATCAAAAAACGTTATAAGCTCATGCAATAAGCTTGTTTACCAAACACCTCTAATTTGGTCAAACAAGCTTATAAGCTAGTCAAATAAACTATAAGCTAGCTTATTGTGCATACTAAACAGAGCCAATAACAATTATTTTAGGTTGGAATCTAACAATTTGACATTGACTGATGATTTTAATTTCTAGCACCAAAATGACAATATCCATGATAGTAGTTGGCACTAATTTTCATTGGCATGACTTTTCTCTACTTAAATTCTTATGCTAGGTCACCAACTTCAAGTTGCCAAGCATGCCACGACCCAAATCTGGCGTACGTGACCAGTCCAAAGAGGGGTGGTGTTCCCGATTCCAAAGCCTTTTCCATATATATTCAAATTTCCTTAATCATAATCCAAAATACGCATTCACATAAGGGGTTTACAACTGAACTTTTCTTTATTCACGAAAATGACGAAAATATTGCAACTTAAAAGAAACCTTCATTCAATAAAAATTTTTTGGGTATAATTCTTCGAAAAGAGTTTATGATTGAAATTCTTGATAACATTTCTTATTATACCAAGTCCTTTGTCTAAATGCAATAATCTCAATGCCAAAGTTTTACAAGAAACACGTTTGATAAAATAAATAAATAAATAAATAAATAATTGTATATTCGGGTGTCGTGCATGAAACTATGTAAGGGGTTGGATATTTCGGGATGATCCAACAACTCCACACATACATTTAAGACAATAGTATTGTACTATAATGACCACCGCACACACACGTCTAATAACCATAGTTATTAAAACCGGACCGGCCGGTTCGACCGGTTCAATCGGGAACCGGACCCCTGTCCGGTCCGGAACAAGGCAAGAACCGTCCTGCCAAAGAACCGGTCTTGAACCGGCTGAACCGGACCTGAACCGGTGAAAACCGGTGAAAACCGGCCGGTTTTCGGTTTTCCTTTTTTTTTTTTTTTTTGAAAAAATGGCATTTAAAGGAAATTGCAGAGGTTGGGTATCGAACCCACAACCTCATGCAATAAGGGACAGGTCTTTACCACTGCGCTAGAGCAGTGTTGTGAAATTATGTTGAAAAAAATAATATATATGGTTATTCGTACAATAAAATTTAATTATTTATAATTTTTTATTAATAATTATACTATATAAAATTAAAAATATATATTTAATTACAACCGGTCCAACCACGGTTCAACCTCGGTTGGACCATTGACCCTTGAACCGATGCCTTCACCGGTTCAATGACCGGTCCGGTTCTGAAAACATTGCTAATAACTAACACCCTAGAAATTACGATTTCCATTTGGATAAGATTTTTCCTATTGACTTTGACTTTTCTTCAAAGAATTGGTTTTTATTTAATAAATTATATGTATGCATTCATTACTATAATTTTGTCTAGCTCCAACCCATACGTTCAAGTGTACTTTAGGACGGGAGTTGGTAGAAAAAAAACATGAAAGAAGAAAATACGTTATGTATAATTGACTCGAATGGGATTAATTCAAGGTTTGTGAAAATATTCTTATAAAAAATATTTCTTAAAGAATACTCCCTCCATTCTTTTTCTTTGATAATTTTAGTTATTTATTTTTGTTCCAAAATAATGAGTATTTTATAAACCCAAGATATATTTGATCATTTTTTCTTATATATACCCTTATAATAGAATTAAATTGAAATATTTTGAAAATACATAAAACCTTTTATGGAGTAAATGACTAGTAGAGTATGGAGTAAACATAATGGATAGTTGTTGGAAGTCATTTCAATCATAAACGCTTGCAATTACTATAGGAGCAGGCGAGCAGCTAGTGAGCAAAGGATGACACAACGGCTATTTTTTAGGACATTTTTACCGTTAAGTTGAAAACCTTTACAATAAAGTGGTTAGAAGTTCAGTGCTTCCTATTCTTATTCTTATTTTCTGAATAACATTTGAGTTTCATCATCTGGCAAGGTGGATGGATATGTTTATTGTTCACATTTCAAGATCAAAAAGACTCTGGTTTAAGGCGCAGGGATGGGGCCTTAAGACATATTTGGCGGTCGCTTAAGGCTTCTGGGAGGGACGAAGTTAGATTTGAACGATAGAAGGAGCCAACTATCAAAATCAAAGTTCATCCAACAAATATATACACATCAATTTCCATATAAATATTTCTAATTATATGAATGTTAATTACATTAATAATTAGAGTTTAATTGGTATACACTGTCAGTATAATGTTTTTTACACTATCAACCAATCACAAATCATGTTATGAATGACTTTTAAGATGATTTGGATAAGAATAAAATATTTTCAATAACGTAGTGATTTATTATTGGTTGACAATATAAAAAATATTTACACTAACAGTGCATACCAATTAAACTATAATAATTATTGATCTATCAAAACACAGAACTTTTTTCCTGCATGTAATGGGAATCATCTATATTTGAATATTCACTAAACCTTTCAACGATTTTCTTTTCATATATACTAGTAGAAAGTCAATCAAAAATCCATCTCTCGTCATGTTGTGAACTGTTTTTTTTTACTATATTAATAGTTAAAAAATATCGTTATATAAAAACATGAAATATAAGAATAAAAGTTATCGCTCTATACACAAGATGATAGAAGATAGATTTTAATTTTTCAAATTTTTAACAATCAATAATAACATAGATAAAAAAAAAAAGTTTTCAAAGCTATTAATAATTTTAGAATTAAAATATACTAAATTATTTTTAAAAAAAAAACAAAAATAGGGAGGGCCCTGGTTTCTGGTCACCCAAGGCCTCCAAATATTTTCATATATGTTTAATAAGTTTGACGTTTTAGAGTTTAATTAGTATATATTGTTAATATAAAGTTTTTTATATTATCAACCAATAAGAAATCATGACATATGTGATTTTTAAGATAGTAATGATAACAGTCAAATATCTTTAATAATGTGTTAATTTCTTTTTTTCTTTTTGATGAATAATGATGTGTCAATTTCTGATTGGTTATCAATATAAAAAAATATTTACATTAATAGTACATATCAAGTAAATCCACCGTTAGGAGAGCTATGTTTTTCTCTCCGCGTGTGAGAGCTATGTTTTTCCCTCCATTTGTGAGAGTCTATTGTTGCGAGATGAAGAAGATGAAGGAATTGTTTCTCTTCATTTCTCTCAATTTTTTATTGGCAGGCTCTAGTTTTCAGGCCTGCCAGAAGCCATAAGTATCATAAATTGGAACTGCCGAGGCATAAGTAACCCGTGTGCAGTTTCTATCCACAAATATCTTGTTTGGTGTTATTGACCAGACATGTTTTGTTGTTTTTTCTTTTTAATTTTGGTTTTTTTAGTTTATGCAAATAAAGTCAAAGACAATTGGTAGTGCATTGAGCCTTTCTTGTAGGTAGCTCGAAACATCGACTTCGATCACAATTTACGTGATGAGGGAGGATATTTCTTCAAAGCTAAATTTTATAGTTACTCTCTCAAACTCTAGGTGCAAAAAGAGGAAGTCCTAGGTCTCCTTCAAGAGGACCAAGCTAATTATAGGGCTGTTATTTCAAATTGTAGGAGTCTTTTATCATCTTATGTTAACGACTCTTTGAGAGAGTTTGATAGGAGGAAAGTTCATGTAGTTGCTCACTCTTTGTTAGGGGTGGCTATATATATTACTATTCTTCAAATTCGTGAAGATGTTATCAGATGTATTATGTTCTCCATTATTAATGAAATTGCTTAACTTTTCTTTTCTTTTGTAAAATAAAATAAAAAAAGAAGTAAATCCACCGTTTATAACAAAAAAAAATCCCCCGTTTTATCAGTCAAGTTTATTTGGTGATAAGTTTTATTGTGGTAACTTTTTATTGAGTTTTTTTTGGTGTTTTTTATGTCACTTCAAAGTAAATTATTGTCTACATAAAAATTGCCATCAATTCCCAATTTTATATTTAATTTATTGTTATAATATTCCTAATAATTATATCAATTATCTTTTTTCTAACTATTTATCCTAAAACTTCATGAGTTATATAATATTTTAATCATTTTTCTCTCACCCTTTTGTATATCATTATCCCTCTACACATCAATCTTTCTTCTTATACTTTCTAATTCCTAATCCTAATGCCGCACAAAGTAGATTGATAATACCTCCAATTGTTGCCACTGCCAAATGAAATTTTTCAAAATTATATTTGTTAAATTTCAATTAAAATCAACTATATTATAAAACTTTGGTAAATTATTTTACATCTCCGAAAGTTAGAAGAATAAAATGAGATTTGATGAGATATTTAATTAGATCTCGAACATGAATATCGTCTGAGAGTATGTTTGGGAAAGCTGGAAAAAAAAGATTATGCTGATAATCAATTTTTGTATAATCGATTATTGTGATAATCGATTATAATCAGAATCTACTTTTGTTTGGGTCTGTTTGTTGAAAAGCAATTTTAAGATAATCCATTTCGTTTGGGTGGTAAAAAAAAAATCACTTTTATATAATAAATTACGAAAAAGGGTAAGAAGTTATTTGTATTATAATTTAATAATATTTGTTTATAAGTTAGCTTTGTAGGGGTAAATATGGAAGAGAGTATTGAGAATGAAAAATAATCAAATCACAACAATCTTAAGCTAGAAAAAACTAGATGGCATAAAACAGTTTTTTTCCCCTAAAAAAAGCTTTTTTATAAATTTAAGCAAAATGCCAAACATGATAGATTATCTATGAAACAACTTTTAAGCTAAAAAACAGCTGAAATGGGGAAAAACAATCTTTTCCAAACACACTCTGAGACCCTAAAATTTTCGACACATACAACTCTAGTCTAAGGGCATGTGAGTGTGTTTGGGAAAGCTGGAAAAAAAAAGATTATGCTGATAATCAATTTTTGTATAATCGATTATTGTGATAATCGATTATAATCAGAATCTATTTTTGTTTGGGTCTGTTTGCTGAAAAGCGATTTTAAGATAATTCATTTCGTTTGGGTGGTGCAAAAAAAATCACTTTTATATAATAAATTACGAAAAAGGGTAAGAAGTTATTTGTATTATAATTTAATAATATTTGTTTAGAAGTTAGCTTTGTAGGGGTAAATATGGAAGAGAGTATTGAGAATGAAAAATAATCAAATCACAACAATCTTAAGCTAGAAAAAACTAGATGGCATAAAACAGCTTTTTTCCCCTAAAAAAAGCTTTTTTTTTTAAATTTAAGCAAAATGCCAAACATGATAGATTATCTATGAAACAACTTTTAAGCTAAAAAACAGCTGAAATGGGGAAAAACAATCTTTTCCAAACACACTCTGAGACCCTAAAATTTTCGACACATACAACTCTAGTCTAAGGGCATGTGAATGTGTTTGGGAAAGCTGGAAAAAAAAAAGATTATGCTGATAATCAATTTTTGTATAATCGATTATTGTGATAATCGATTATAATCAGAATCTATTTTTGTTTGGGTCTGGTTGCTGAAAAGCGATTTTAAGATAATCCATTTCGTTTGGGTGGTGCAAAAAAAATCACTTTTATATAATAAATTACGAAAAATGGTACGAAGTTATTTGTATTATAATTTAATAATATTTGTTTAGAAGTTAGCTTTGTAGGGGTAAATATGGAAGAGAGTATTGAGAATGAAAAATAATCAAATCACAACAATCTTAAGCTAGAAAAAACTAGATGGCATAAAACAGCTTTTTTCCCCTAAAAAAAGCTTTTTTATAAATTTAAGCAAAATGCCAAACATGATAGATTATCTATGAAATAGCTTTTAAGCTAAAAAAAACTTAAATGGGGAAAAACAATCTTTCCCAAACACACTCTTAGATACAAAATAACTTATGAGTTTTAACCTAATAACTTAAACTTCTTAGTAAAGCCACTAAAACGGATCAAGTCAAATGGATTAACTCGAATAATCCAACAAAAAGTATGGGTTAGGCTAACAAATATTAAGTCCTATTTTATTTAAGAGTTTAATTTTTACATATTGTCACATTAAAAACTTTTCATTGTAAATTAATCACAAATCCTTCAATCTATGTTTGACTTTTAAGGTAGTTATAATGAAAATGAAATATTTTTAATGATATAACAATTTATGATTGATTTATAATATAATAGTATTTATACTAACAATACATACTAATTGAATTCTAAATTTAATCCGACCTCGCCCCTACTTCAAAGTTAAATTTTTTTGGATAGTTGACCAAATTCTATTTCATTTTTTAATTAAACAAGCTATCACTCAATAGCACATCCACATTTTTTTTGTCTCACGGACTGAAATCCAATTGGCAATTAGGCTTGTTGTAGTTCCCTAATTTGTTTGTTATCAGCCCAAAACTAAGTTGCCCAAAATTTAGGTACTAAAATACATTTTCCACTTTAATATATTACAAAATAATAAAAATATTTAATTAATATGTATTGTTAGTGTTAAATTTTTTTACATTAACTAATCATAAAGTACCATATTATTTTAAAATATTTATCTTTTATTATTTTAAAAAACACACATAGAATGATTTGTAAATTAATTAATAACGTAAAAAAAAAAAAAAACTTTACTACTTTAGCAAAATCATTAAAATACAACACCGATACTTGATGCATTGGTGGGTGCGATGAAACTTCTTGGAAATTTCATATCATCTCTCCACAATTCCAGATAGCAATTTTAAAATACAATTTTAAAGACAAAGAAACCCTTCATTCTAAGTCAAGTCTGTGTACCTGTCTTATGGATCCTATTAGTTAATCACTCGAGTTACACCTGGGGGGTGTTTGATTTGCATAAATTTGGGGGATTGGACAGCACAAAAGTTTTTGTCCCCTATTTGATTTGATTTGAAAAGTGGTCAGAGGACAGGACAAAAAGAAGGTGAGGGATAGGATAAAAACCTAAAATTTTATCCCCCATCAAACCATGAGACAACTTTTTGTCCTATGGACAAACTAATAAAAGACAAAATTATCCTTACATATCTCTCTCCTCTCTCTCCCCCTCTCTCTCCTCTCTCTCTCCTCCTCCTCCTCTCTCTCTCCTCTCCTCTCTCTCTCCTCTCCCTCTCTCTCCTCTCTCTCTCTCTCTTTCTCTCTCTCTTCCCTCTCTCTCCTCTCTCTCTTTCTCCCCCCTCTCTCTCTCTCTCCTCTCCCCCTTTCCCCATCTCTCTCCTCTCTCTCTCTCCTCGTGTATATTTATATATTAAATAATATATATTATAAAGGATATTTCGGTAAATTTAATACCATTTTGTTTATGTTGTCCATTATCGATCAAACAATGTACAAGACAAAGAATTAACCTGTGACTCAATGATTTGTCCTGTGTTGTACTGTACTGTCTATCATGTGCTGTCCTAATACCTTTTGCAAATCAAACGCACCCCTAGGGATGATAATTTGTATCCTATCTATTTGATATTCACAAAAATTACCCATGATAGATAGGGTAATTACCCGTATAATAGGTAAGTGTCCGGATACGGGTAATTACTAGTAAATTTGAATGTTATGGTTGCGGGTACGAGTACTATGGTACCCACACCACCCTGCACCCGCAAATATGTATATGTACGTATAATTATTTATTTTATTTATATTACTAATACATATAGTTTTAACTGTAATACAAAATTTGAAAACCAAAATTAATCTTCTGTCAAAAAAATATTTAAAATTAATCTAAAGATTCTTAACTTTCTAAACCTAATTGCATATATAATTCTTTTTTGATTTTTTATTTATTTAAATATTTTAATTTGTAATGTTTTATGAGTAGATTTAAAAGACCGTTGAATCGTTTTTAATTGTTATAATGTTTCTTTCGTTATTTATTGTTTTTTCAGAGTTAAAATGTGGGTAACGAGTGCAGGTATGGGTACTTAGGTACCCAGAGTATAAAAGTAAGGATATTAAGGTTGTTACCCATACGGGCATGGGTCTGTGTACGGGTAATTTTTTCGAACACGGTATGGAGATGGATACTATAATATCCTACCCAAACGCTATTCATTATCATCCAAACTTACACCTTATATTATTAATATAATTAAAGTTAAGAAGAGGTCGGTGAAACTCTCATAATTTGAAATATATGCTCCCACCCACATCAACCTAATACATTTAAATTAATCAATTCTTGCGTTAGGTTTACTTTTTTTAATGGGGCAAGTAAACCTCCACAAACATCAGCAAACAGCTTTTGGTATTTGAATAAGCAAACCTCCACAAACGTACGCGACGGGGAATTATTATTATTAGTACATATACTCATTTTTATCTTTAGAATTATAAGGGGTCAACTTTCAAGCAAAAGGAAAAGATGACAAATGGGAATCACGAGTATTTGAAATTTCCATATAATAATCACGAAGTAAGTCTCTGAAATGAGGAAGAGAGAGAATGGGAGGGAGACCTGAAACTCTAAAGACCAAGAGAAATTTTTTTATTGACCTATTAGGCTATTACATATACGTATCTTAGATACTTTAAGATCATGCTAGGAGCATTCAACATCTGTCCCGTTTCACTAATACTACTTTGTCCAGACTATGGATATAGACATGGATGACAATTGGGGAGGGGAGATGTCGGCACATGTAGCACTAGTAATCCTTCGTCGGATGGAAGGTTTTAAACGTACAATAGTACAGAAAAAGGATTTAACATTGATTAAAATTGACCCTTAAAGTCGATTTTTGAATCGATATTAAAACAGACGATATTGTATGTGGGCGTTTTAGAAAGTGCATTTTAGACATCGATTCTTAGCAAAAATCAATGTCTAAAGTGCTCTTAAAATAGTTTTTCAAGAAAAGAATAGTTCTTTAGACATCAGTTCTAGCTTAAAAACCGATGTCTAAAGTTCACTTCAACAGTTTTTAAAACAAAGAACAACACTTTTGACATCGGTTCTAAATAATTACCGATGTTAAAAGTTTAATCGGTTTCCTCCAGAATCGATGTTGAAAGTCCTTTTTTTAAAAAATAATAATAATTGGTTTAGTAAATGAAAGCTATGTTGTTAATTCATTTCAAAAAGTAACATGATGCAAACTACAAAGATGGCCTCAATCCTCTCCACAAAAGCAAGGGCCACAATTTCCAAAAGACAAGCATCACTCAAGGCATGCCTATATATCATACAAGCTCTTCAGCAACCAAAACAAAGATAACAATTAACAACCAACAAACCAAATCACTATAAGAATAAAAACAAGAATGGAAGGAAAAAAGCATCTAATGAAAATACCACACTACTCAGTTTGGATTCAAACAGAACAATGATAAACACAAAAAATTGGTCATTGAAAGATTAAAAATATTGTAGGGATAAAAAATAACATTGATCATAATCAAGCAACACATGGAATTCCTTCAAGCACTTTACTCATATTATTCATTTAGTTTTCATCATTAGCTCTTAATCCAAACCAGAATAAGTATAACTAACACCATTTAAACATGGAAATGAAATAGAAAGAAAAGAAAGAAAAAGAACTCAGCCATCGTCCATCAATATATCTACAAGACAACTCATAGAAATGAGAAAAGCAAAATCGATAGACCACAAAGAAGAAAAATTAAATAAGTGAAAATAGAGTGCAAGCAAGAGTAACTGCCCAAAGATACATGGGTGCCCAACCACTTTAACGAATTTCTACAACTCAATCAAAATTAAAATTGAAAATAGAAACACAAAGAAAGAGAGAGAAACCAGATAATGAAAGAAATCTAGAAGATAATTCAGATTTGGACTTGTTGACTTCAAATTAAATCTGAAAAGAGAAAGATAAGATTCAAAATTCTTGTAGTGCTTTGTGTCCCATACAATAGCAATTTTATCTACAGTTCCACTAAGAAGATAGTCCCCTTTCTTGTTCCACTTAGGGAAAAGATTCGACCTTTATGATTGTTTAGTGTGCTCTTCAACTCTCCTAAGGAACTTCAGAAGCAAGACTCCAATTAGCAGCATAGAATACAAGGTCCACAGTTACAAGTTGATGTGCAGTTCATGACAGGAAATGTACATTTGTATAATAAAAAATATCAAATAGCTTACCATCTCTACTCCACATTCTTGCTTGCCCATCATAGGAACCAGTTGCCAATAATGTCCAATCACCCTGCATAATAAAAAAGCATATGTGGAACATATCAGCTGGGGAAAAGGATTGAAGCAAGTATGGAATTCAAAGTCTTCAACCAAACGATGCAATAAAGATATCTCACTAAAAATTTGAAGCACAAAACCATGGTCAAAATCAAGAATATGCTTGTCAAAACCAGCCTATGATGGCCATTAGTATAATTGTTTCCTTAAATTTAGAAACATTAAGAAATTAAATTTTCAAATTCATGGATGGTTATTACTCAATGTACCCCTGCTTTGAAAGTTACTGTTAGGAACTCAATTAGTAAAACACACGGTTTACAATTTTGAAACAACCAGCAACACATGAATCAGAAGAACAAGCAATAATATCAACAGGAATAAAAAGAACTATCATCTCGATTCAAAATAGCTGAAGCTAGATAACTCACAGCAGAATCCACAATAGACAAATCATTGTTTTCTTCAAGACCGATTCTACAATCGAATTATCCCACAAAACAAATGCAAACAAGGTTTATCAATGGAAAATCATCGCAAAAACAAATTTATGGCTCAGAAGATGGCAGAACTAGATATCGATTTATCTCGGTAATGATGCAAATAACGTGAATTATAAAATATAATCAATGCATGCTCTCAATTTCGATAAAAAATACCAAGATGAGTGTTGTTACCTAAATGAGTGATTTTAAGCATGATCTATTGCATTTCGAATGTGAAGTCAGTGAAGAACAGAGTATGAAACCTTGGGAGCAAGCTCGGAGAGAATTGAACGACGGAGAGCGGAATCTAAAGCAAGAATCCATATTTGGCACAACTACGGCGGCGACATCTCCGCCGTTGATGCCGAACGCTCCTTCACAGTAGATTCAAAGATGGAAAAACGAAAAACAAAACTCAGTAATCGCATATATTGTCGATTAAAGTGAGAACGAGAGAGAAAGAGAGGGCAAAGTGGAGGGAATACCTCGGGACCGGCATCGGCCCAGGCAAGCTCGGAGGCGAATCGAACGACGGAGAGGGCGGCTTCTTCCTCCGAGGTTGGAACCACCGTCATCATTGTCGCTGTGATTTTCTCTGTGACTGCTAGATTCGAAACCCTAAGTTGCTCAACAGAGAAGAGAAGACAACGAGTAAAAACCCTACTTGCTACCTCGTGATGAGCAGAGGAAGCGAAGCTTCGCTTGGGAGCGGTGGAGCCGCTAGCACCTCCTGACATGCAAATGGGGAGTGAGAGTGGTGACCGAAGGATCGGCATGCGGCGACGTAGGGAGGACGGAGGTGCGGCACAGATGAAATCCCCAATCTGCTCTGAAATCCCAAAGGCAAGGTGATGACTGGCGAGGTAGTTTTGGCTATGAGAGACGATGGACTTTTGGCAGTGAAAACAAAATGGGTTTAGGTTTAGGAAGTGTAGGTTCAAGGTGAGTAAGGAGGGAATGAATAGGAAACAAAATGAATAGACATCGGTTGTAAATAAAACAGATGTTGTTAACTGATATTAAACATCGGTTGTAAAAGAACCGATGTCAAAAGTTAAGGAAAATTTTAAATTTCTTTTTTGTTTTATTTTTAGACATCGGTTCTTAAAAAGAACAGATGTTAAAACGTTTTAACATCGGTTATTTTCAGAACCGATGTCAAAAGTTTTAACATTAATTTCAAAAATGCCACCGCCTCCATTTTTACATCGCTGATATTAGAACCGATATTAAATCTTCGACGTTAAAAACATATTTTGCACTAGTGGTATTTTATGAATATTCTATCTATTAAACTATAAAAAGTTAATCAAAAGAGTTAAATTAATCAAAAGTTAATAATTTTTTGTGTACCATAATTCAACTTATACCTTAATTCTTTATATAAGTTATGAGGTATTTAAATAATTTTATATATCGGGTACTCGCGAGCGAGTTCGCCCTATTAATAAGCGGGTAGAGAAGAAAATTTATTTATTTTAATCCCTGGGTACCTATGAAGTTATCTAAACCAAACTTATAGCATGTTTTACCCACGAGTATGGATAATTTTGTCATCCATATCTCGACTCGAAGATACTTTTGATAGGTATGAGTTTTAGAAATAAGACCCATCATGATTTGATGACAAATTTGGGTTATATTTTGGTTCGTCCTAATCGAGCTTAGTGTCTCAGTGTCTCCATCCCACCCAAACCATCTCATTTTCTTACCCTCCCAATTGGGGGGTTTGAGATTTTTCTCCACTCTCTCATTAAACTTTTAAACAATGGAGTGATATGCTTTTACCTTTCCACTTCACTCCATTACTAACCACTCTATTATTAATCATTCAACTCTATCTCCTTCAAAACTTTCAACCATGTTTAAAAAAAAAATAAATTAAATGTCACCATTTGCTCCTCTTTAATGGGTGCATATATTTGTGATTTGTCTAGAGAATAGTTGGTGCACATGTGAGAGAAGGGTGTTTTGGTCTTTTGCTCCCAAACTCATACTTTCCTTTTGTTTTCTTCACAACTCAAGAGGAAAGGTATTTTTGAGGTGGGATCCACGAGAAATATACTTTCCTCTCCTTTTATTTTACAACCAAACTAGGGAACCTTTTTCCTTCCTCATCTTTTTTTTCCCTTTCCTTTTCAATTGAACCAAACATAGTGTTAGGTTCTGTTTTATTTTTAAAAAAAATGAGAGGAAAAAAAAAGGAGAGAAACCAAAAGTTAAAAATGAAAAGAGAATTAAAATTTTCCTTTCCTATTATTCGATTGGATAAAAAGTGAAAGAAAAAGGAAACATATATTCATGAAAACATAAATAACTAAATACCATTATTGCATAATAATTTAGAAAAATAACAAATCCTTGTAATTAGGCATTCAGTTCCCTAGTGACATTTTAGGCATTTCATAGGCTGATCGACTATGAGACTAATGCTTGCTTGATGGACCGTTAAGAACAGAAAATTAACTTTTGATTTTCACAAGCTCCCAGGTATCTACAGCTAACTATGTTGCTAGCATTTTTTATTTTATTTAATATTTTCATCCAAAAGCAACGTGCTGCCCCTGCTCTCCCTATTTTCTGCGCAAAAATGGAAGAAAGTACTTGGATATGGGTCCCTCTCTTCCCCTGTTGTCCCTTCATTCAAAGGAGACTATTTTGCCCCATCGAATACGCGCAAAGGAAGGGCAGAAGAAAGTCAATGCAAGGAATCTGGAAGTTTCAGAGGAATAAGCAACATAAATTCATGGTTGATAAACCTATAAAGCTCTCTGTTTTGTGGTTCCAAAGTTTCAATCTTTCGTTTGGATATCCTCGTACAATAACTTGGATTTTCTCCTCTCTTAGAACATTTTAGTTGTGTACATAGCAGGAAGGACACACAAGACCACAAAATACAGGTTAGTTACGAATATACGGAAATGGATTTCATGGAGCCAAATTTCTTGGCCTCACTTGTTTTTTTGAGTAGCTGATATTATTGATGGTAAGAGATTATTAAGTTTAAAATATTAACCGTTCGATTTTTATCGGATGATTTGGACTTATTGAATATAGTGAATGTAAAAAATTTCGACGGCAAACCATACAAATCACATCAGGGATAAATCTTGTACGGTATTGTGTCACGATTAAGGGTGAGAATAGGTTACATAAAAAAAAAAAAAGCTAAGTTTGTGTTCTAATTTCGAGACCCGAGTCTAGCTTTATAATATATAAACAATTTTAAGGCCTACTCCCTTCGGTTCATAATGTAAGCAAAAATTTTCCAAATTTTTTGGTCCAAAATATAAGCAAATTTCAACTACTTTCTTCTCATTTAATGAAGTTATTCTCAAAATACCCTTCATTTAATACAAATTTTGTTTTCTAATGACTCCTTTTATTCTCAATAACACAAGCTTAATAAATAAAAAGAAGGGTAATTTAGGTAACAAACTTAATTTTTTATTCCCAATGACTTTTTTAAATGAGATTAATTAACTATCTTAATATATATGTCCCATTTAATTTTTGCTTACAATAGAGACAGGAGGGAGTAACTGTTTTACTTGAAACTTGAAAGTCTTATTTTAATAATAATGAGAACTTTACCACAATTTTGGTTATTTATTGTGTTGTGCTCATATTATCCCTTTGCTTGTTTCATTACCAGGAATAAGAAGTAGGTGCAAGACCAAAGAACAAAGGTCTGTTATTCATGGCTGAGGCCACACAACTTGTTTCTCTTCCACCACTGTTTCAAGAGACCTTTAAGAAGATCTTGGAAATAGTAGAGGAAGCTCGAAAGAGCCAAAAAACCAGGAAAACTCTGCGGTCAACCCTTCGGAAGTTGAATCCACTGGTCCAAGAGATCAAGAAAATTAATGACAAGTTAGATCCACCCAGAGAAGAGATAAAGACACTCATAAAAGAGAAAGATGCAGGTGAAGCGCGTTTATGCATGTGGTGGAAAAGGCTTTTGTATAAGGAAGAGGTTTCCACTGTGAGGGGGTCCTCTGATGATGAAAAGCAAGATCTTGCTATGGCAAGGGATGTGAAGGAGACTCTTTTAAAGGTAAAGGAGATTCTTCAGATTCTTAACAAAGAGAACCTTGAGCACAGGTTTCATGGACCAACCAAGGGTCCTTGTGGTGTTCCTGATATCCCAGAATTTACTGTTGGGATGGATGAGCTGTTGGGGAAGTTGAAGATGGAGGTGCTCAAAGATGGTTTTTCCATTCTGGGGTTGACTGGTATGGGAGGATCAGGGAAGACCACTTTGGCTACAAAGCTTTGTTGGGATAAACAAGTCAAGGGTATGTCTCAAAATCTCATCTTTGCTTCTCTCTCTTATCTCTTTGGATATGAGAGAAATTTCAACCTTATGAAATATTTTACTCTTTTTGGCAAAAATAGAAATTGTATATGTAGTTCAATAATTGTGAACCACTGGATCAAAACCAAGACCATGAACAACTCAATCTTGCCAATTTCTTCTTCTGGAAGAATTTATCATGGCTTCATGTTCACTATAAAATTTATTTAGAGTATTTGCTAATTTGCATCTTGAAGTCATGACTTCAAATCCTGGAAACAAACTGTCCCTTTGCAAGGGTAAGACTTCAAATCCTGGAAACAAACTGTCCCAGATAAGGCTGCGTACATCTACCCTTCCCATATCTCACCGGATGGGAGCCTCTTGCACCGCTCTTTTTAATTGTTAATTTGCTCATCAATTCTTTCATAAACTTCACTCTTCCTCTCTCTCTCTAAAGTACAATATTTTTTCATGAACTATTACTTAATATCAATTATTTGTTTATATTGAAAGA
The DNA here is from genome assembly GCA_035048595.1 of Echinosophora koreensis. Classification (NCBI taxonomy): domain Eukaryota; kingdom Viridiplantae; phylum Streptophyta; class Magnoliopsida; order Fabales; family Fabaceae; genus Echinosophora; species Echinosophora koreensis. The sequence continues at coordinate 2,182,158 of JAPCYP010000069.1, forward strand.
TAGTAACAGAAAGAGGTTCGAAATTGTTTATTGCAAATTTTGCAAACATCGGATACTACTCGAGTATGTATGGAAGTTTTATCAGTAAAAGATGAAAATATTGGTGTGCAGAATATTTCAGATTCCTATTTCTGAAGTTAGAGCAGCTTAAAATAGAGTTTAGGAATACTGATACTTCCATTCCATCTCCTACTCATGACTTGAGAAGTTAATATGTGAACAAATGGACTCATCATTATCCAAATTACATCATATGGAAATATCCTAGGCATTTCCTATTCTTTGCAAATGCTGCTTTAAACAGATTAAAGAAGCATTTTCTTCTCTCCTGTATCATTCTCTTTTCTGTTCATTTAGTAGAATGTTAAAAGTAGTAATAAATCATTCGATTGCATATATGTACATAATGAATAACTTGTGTGTGTGTGTGTGTCTATTCTGAATGGTACAAGGCATCAAATGCTATGGACTGACAAATCTCTTTGGTTTCACTAGGTAAATATGGGGAAAATATTTTATTTGTCACCTTCTCAAAAACGCCCAAGTTAGAGATCATTGTAGAGAGGCTATTTGAACATTGTGGATATCGAGTGCCTGAGTTTCAAAGCAATGAAGATGCAGTTAACCGATTGGGACTTTTGCTGAGGCAAATTGGAGGAAGTCCAATATTGTTGGTCCTGGATGATGTTTGGCCTGGCTCAGAACCTCTTGTCGAGAAATTCAAAATCCAGATGCCAGATTATAAGATTCTGGTGACTTCAAGGGTTGCATTTCCTAAATTTGGCACCCCATACATCTTAAAACCACTTCGTCATGAAGATGCAATGACCCTTTTCCGTCACACCACTCTCTTGGATGAAAGCAAATCAAATATTCCTGATGATCTTGTCCAAAAGGTCCTTCTTCTTACCTTCTGATATATTGTCTAAATTCATTTACTTGATGATGACATCACATGATTGGACATGTCCAATCAGAACTTCTATTTTAACATATTATTGTCAAATTAACAAACAACAAATAAAAAGTTACAGAAAACCATGTTTTGACCCCTCAAAGTGACAATATGGCTAGATTACTGGCATTTACATTTTCTTGCACTGATATGCAGGTTGTGAGCGGTTGCAAGGGTTCACCTCTTGCCATTAAAGTGATTGGTAAGTCACTCAGTAACCAGCCTTATGAGTTCTGGCAAAAGATGGTGGAAAAATTGTCACAAGGTCATTCTATACTTGATTCTAATACTGAATTACTTACTTGCCTCCAAAAGATCTTGTATATTTTGGAAGATAAGCCTGCCATCAAGGATTGCTTCATGGACCTAGCGTTATTTCCTGAAGATCAAAGAATTCCTGTCTCTGCTCTCATTGATATGTGGGCAGAGTCGTATGGACTAGATGATGATGGCAAAGATGCAATGGCCATCATCAACAAATTAGACTCCATGAATCTGGCTAATGTCTTAGTAGCAAGGTACAATTACTACATACTTTTTTTCTTCTAAGCTACTTAATGCTAATTATGTAACATGAATTGTACTTCTTAGAACAAATAACTCAATAGCTTGTGTTTGAGAAGCATTTGATCCCTTATATAATATTCCAAAACGTCCATTTATCTTGAAGTGAATTTAACTTCTCACATTATGTGACTCCTCATTTATTCTTATGAACTTATTCTGTGGACAGAAATTGAAATCCATAATTACTCTAGAGAACATGTATTTTTAATTGTCAGGGATTTTGTACCTCTGAAGAATTAATTTGTGCTCATTTACCAGGAAAAATGCAAGTGACACAGACAATTACTACTACAATAACCACTTCATTGTCCTCCATGATCTTCTAAGAGAACTTGCAATCTATCAAAGCAGCCAGGAACCGATTAACCAGAGAAAAAGATTGATTATTGACATAAATGAAAATAAACGTGAATGGTGGCTTGAGGAGAAGCAGCAAGGCATGATTCGCAGCATATTTTCAAAATTTCTTAGATTGTGTGTTAAACAAAAGCCGCCACAGGTCTCTGCCCGAACATTGTCAATCTCAACTGGTTAGTTATACTTATACCTTTCTTTTAAGTAAATAAATAGACTTACTTACAAACTAAGCTAAAAGAAAGTTGCAGTTATCTGTCATTCATCCCTTGTCCGCTCCACAATTGATGCCATGTGTGTTGCGTTTGCAGGTGAAACTTGTGCTTCATATTGGTCCAACTTTCAAGCAGCTGAAGCTGAAATTTTGGTTTTTAATCTTCAAACTAAGCAGTATTCCCTTCCAGATTTCATGGTGAAAATGAGTGAACTGAAAGTTCTGATAGTCACAAATTATGGATTCCATCCTTCTGGACTGGACAATTTTAAGCTACTTGGCTCTTTATCCAACCTGAAAAGAATAAGACTAGAGCGGATTTCTGTTCCTTCCTTGGTCGCATTGAAGAATCTAAAAAAATTATCCCTCTACATGTGTAATATGAGTCAAGCTTTCAAAAGTGACACCACCCCAATTTCAGATGCACTGCCAAATCTAGTGGAATTAAGTATTGATTATTGCAAAGATATGGTGGAATTGCCTTCAGGGGTCTGTGATATTACCCCCCTAAAGAAGCTCAGTATTACTAACTGCCACAAGCTTTCTGCACTGCCCCAAGAAATTGGAAACTTGGAGAATTTGGAACTCCTAAGGCTTATTTCCTGTACTGATTTGGAAGAGTTGCCAGATTCTATTGGAAGGCTTTTAAATCTAAGACTTCTTGACATCTCAAACTGCATAAGCCTTCCAAGTTTACCGGATGATATTGGTGATCTGTCTAATCTAAGAAGTCTCTACATGACAAATTGTGCAAGGTGTGAATTGCCAGACTCAGTCATCAATTTTGAGAATTTAAAGGTTATATGTGATGAAGAGACAGCTGCTTCATGGGAAGATTTGAATCCAAATCTAAAGATAGAGGTTCCTAAAGCTGATGTTAACTTAAATTGGCTTCATGCAATATAAGCTCCTGAGATAGTAGCTGAAGTAATGTTTAAACATATAATAAATAAATCCTTCTGGTGTTGCTCCTAAGATATCACGGGACATAAATGTGTAATTACTCAGAATACTGATTATGCATGATAGTCCAAACTAGAATGACAATTAATCCCTAGTTGGTTAATTTGTTAGTTTGTTACTTTTCCACTGACTTGGTTATTCTGTTGTTGTCAAGTTGGTCAGTCATTTGTAATATATTTTCTCAACAGTGATTGTAATGTATTAAACTGGTTGTATTTACATGTTCCTTTAAATACTTTGTGGCTTGAAAAAGGTAGGAGACTTGGTGGGTGTATAATTTGTGGACCTACTTAGCGTGATTATGCACTCAAAGTTCAATTTTTTAAGTTTTGTTTTTATAGAACATTTTTTAGAGTTGTGCTACGAAATGTATGAAAGCTTTATAATCAATAGAAAGTGAAATAAGTGTAGTCTCTTAAATTAATGTAGAATTGGTTTTTAAACAATTATTATAAGGAAACAACTCATTTGTCATGTTTCGTTTTTTGTAACGATCGGTATTTCTCTATTTTTTATCTCTTTGAAATTTTATTTTTGTGCCTCCAACAGTTTTATTCTGATTCGTAATTCCATCCGACTTATGTGATTTCTGTACTTGTATAAATTTTCTTCTTTACTTTAAAACGCCCATTGCAAGATGCAATGTTTTTAATTTTTAGGGTTTATTTGGGAGTTAGATTTAAAAGGAAAAAGGGGAAGAGTTTGAGATTTTAGGAGGGGAGGAACTCTCCAAAATCCTTCCACAGCAATAATTCACGGTTCCCCGAATTGGAGGTTTTTGGAAGAAAAACTAATGAAATATTTTATTTTATTTTATATTTCACTCATTTTTAGCTATTGACAGAATAGAAATCAGTTATATCCAACTAACTCAGTTGGCAGTTATGTTAGTTAAGCAACTTGTACGTTAACGTAAGGCTACTTGTAATGATGAAGCACACTTGTATATAAGCAATGTGATGCAGTGAATGAAATCAGACTTTCAGCTTATTTCAATTGTAATAGCTATAATCAGGTTGGGTGTTGGATGAAATGCCCAAGTTTCCTGTGTGTTCCACTCATTTGATGAGTATTTCATTTTACTCTTGTACTTCAGTTTGAATGTTGAATAACGTCGAGGTTGTGTAACTCTTGGCAAGGGTGTGGTTGCATTGGTGTTGTAAATTACGTTGGAGGAGAAAATCAAGTTCTTAGTGGTAATGCTGAATTTTTTTTTTTTTTTTCGCATCAAAACGTGAAAGCTGCTTGAAGCAGTGTTGTCGTTGCGTCACATATGATGCCGAAACAAACAAATATTATGAGTGTGTTTAGGAAAGATGAAAAAAAAAAATACAGATTATTGATTTTTGTATAATTGATTATTGTGATAATCGATTATAATCAGAATCTGTTTTTTTTTTTTGTCAATTTGCTGAAAAACGATTTTAAGATAATCTACTTCGTTTGGGTTATGTAAAAATCATTTTTATATAGTAAATTATGAAAAAGGGTATGAAGTTATTTGTATAATTTGATAATATTTGTTTAGAAATTAGTTTTATAGTGGGTAATCAGGAAAGAGAGTTTTGAGAATGAAAAATAATCAAATCACAACAATTTTAAGTTAAAACAGATTAGATGACGTAAAACAGTTTTTTTTCCCCTCTAAAAAAAGCTTTTTTTTTTTTTTTTTTTTTTTTTACAAATTTAAGTAAATTGTCAAACATGTTAGATTATTTTGAAAACAACTTTTTGGGGGTAAAACAACTGAAATGGAAAAAATCCAGCTTTTCCAAACATGTTCTAAGTTGACATATGACTTGTGACTTATGAGCCATTCTTTGTATTATAATATCAATCAATAATATTTATTAAGTTAATATCTGTTCTATTTTTTGATCGACGGTTCAAACAAAATATTTTTAACAATTTTTATATCCCCCATAAAAAAATTAAAACCAAAAAAGTAAAATCAACAATTATATGTTTCTCATGAAATTCTAAAAAATTAGTATATTCCCCGTATATGGCACGGGTCCATACACTAGTTTATGACATACTAACATAATCTTAATAGCATTTGGTAAATAATGAGGGAGAGTGGAATTCTGTGAATTCAAACCATTTATTATCTAGTAATGTATGTATTTCTCAAGAATGTTATTATTAAAAACAAAAATATTGCAAAAAAGAAAGTTGTAAGGAAAAGTGATTTTGGATGAAGAGTAGGTACAATTCACGACTTCAACATTACAAAGTTGAGTTGCTGAAGACTGCAAGATCAATGGCACCTGTGAGTAGTGGCGGATCCAGGACCCTGAGCCAGTAAGGGGCATTATACTTTTAAGATAATTAATAAAAATTATTATTGCATATATAAAGATAAACTCATGAATATTATAATCATAAAATATAATATATTTAATCAAATAAATTACATATTTCATAATTTTCCCCTACATGATTTCATGTTTTGAATTCATTGAATGATCAACTCATTGTCAATGTTATTAAACACATTTCTTTCAATATAAGTCATTAGACAAGCATTCATCCATACATCTCTCATTCGATAATGCAACCTATTTTTGTCTTTTTAATAATCTTCATTGCAGAAAAGGTTCTTTTTATTATTGTTGTAATATCGAGCAAAATCATTGTTAACTTCAAAAAAAAGGATAAACTAATAGGTAAGCAACATGTCTTCCGGTTTAACCAACTTTTGGGGATGGAATTACCTCATTCACACTCTTGTCTGGAAGTCTTAAAGCAATCTCTTTAGTATTTCCTAATAATAATAATAACTTACATTCTTTAATCTTACAATAATTAATGTATTTTCAATTCTATTTATTATATTTTTAAAAGTAAATATTTGAAATTAAATTTTAAACAAGTTATATTTTAATTTCGTTTTTTAAAAGTTGAGCATTTAACTATGTTTTAACTTTATAATGTAAAAAATAAGCACTCTTGTCAAATAAAATGAGCATCTGACATGAGATGTTTCACGTAACTCACGTTTGAGACTATGGGGCAGTGAGTCAGTGACACAATCTGGAGCAAGATTGGAGGTTCTTGGAGAGCACTGAGAGCCAGAGTAGCTGTCAAGTGAGGAGAGGAATGGGTGTGGGTATGAGATCAATGGCATGGGTATAAATTTGTCAAAACTATGGGGGCAAATTATTTTTATATAAGTTAGTTATAATTGTTTTTTAAAATTGAGAGGGTGCATGTGCGCACCCTCATCTCTATGTGGCTCCGCCAGAGTTATGTGAATATGGTGAGTTGTTTGAAAGGATCGTGCGGAACAGGCACTATAGTGAGTGTATGTTTGGATGGACACATGATAAAAATGATTTTGAGTGTAATTGATTTTGTAAGATTGATTCTGTTAGAATTGAGTTTGAAGTAAAGTGATTTATGTTTGGATGTTTTTATTTTGAAAGCAAGTTTGACGTAAATTTTAGTATAAATTTCTCAGCTCAACTCAAAAGCTACTTTTTGTAGCTTCTATCAAAATCGTTTTTTGAGGCAAAATCAATTTTACTTGACAGTAATCAAACAATACATTTTTACTAAAATCACGTTTGACAGAGGACAGAATCAATTTTGGAGGTTTCCAACGTGAAACCAAACACTTACCGGGAGAAAAGCTGCCAAGTTGATGTAGTTATGTGAAGTGGAGGCTTGTCACTCTCTTGGGGTCATGTATAGAGAACTTCTCGTTTGATAGTATTGAAGAGGAAGCTAAACTCAAAGCCACAGATTTTTGGTTGTGATTTTACAAATCAAAGTCATTAGTGATATGATATGATATTTCGTTTTTTTTTAATATTTCTATATTTTTAAAGGGTCATGCTAACGAGTGCCCTTAGGACACTCTTTAAGGAATCAAGAAAAATAAGGTTTCATTGGAAAACTAAGTATTTCACTTTTTCAAATATTAAATACACAAATTCCCTATGCAAACTTTCTTTTCTTGGTTCCTTAAAAAGTGTCCTAGCATTTCCCATTTTTAAATTAGAAAATGTAGGCAACATCAATATCGGATTGGGGGGAACATTTATCATTCAATGGGCTATGCTATTGGATCATAATTAAATGTGTCCCGAAATGAAATGATAATTTCATTTATAGTCTTAATAATAATGATATTTGAACATAAATTTTGACACCATGTATAGACATTGTATAGATGATGAAGTGTTTTGGGAGCAGAAATGTTTTGTTGACAACCCATTTAGACAACCATATGCGACAACCATACGTATGAACAGTGATTCGAGTTTTTTTTTTTTAAATATTCGTTTTTTTTTTTTAAAAATATTTAGCTTTTTTTTAGTACTAACATTTTTTGTTAATTACTTGCAAATATTTGGTTAATCACGTGCAAATATTTGGTTAATTCAGTTCATTATATGGTTAATGGGTCATCTTGGAACTTACAATCATTTTCCACAACCATGTAAATATTTGGTTAATCACGTGCAAATATTTGGTTAATGCAGTTCATTATATGGTTACTGGGTTATCCTAAAGCTTATGATAGTTATCCACAACCATGTAAGTTTCAGGATGACCCATTAACTATATAATGAATAGAATTAACCAAATATTTGCATGTGATCAACCAAATATTTACATGGTTGTGAAAAATGATTGTAAGCTTCAGGATGACCCATTAACCATATATTGAACTGAATTAACCAAATATTTGCACGTGATTAACCAAATATTTACATGGTTGTGGAAAATGATTGTATGCTTTAGGATGACCCATTAACCATATAATGAACTGAATTAACCAAATATTTACACTAGATTAACCAAATATTTACATATTTATGGAAGATGATTGCAAGTTTCAGGATGACCCATTAACCATATAATGAACTGAATTAACCAAATATTTGTACGTAATTAACCAAAAATGTTAGTAGAAAAAAATCTAAATATTTTTTTTAAATGGTCAAGATTACGAAAAATGTCACCACTACAGTGCCGCTACAGTGGAGTTGTCCAGCAAGTTGTCGTATATCAGTTGTCAAAATAACACAACTGTTTTGGGAGTGATGAAATACATGATGAGAGAGAAAAAATAATAAATAAATGTTGGAGAATATTTTTATACAGTGTTGGACACCATTTTTGTGTCCAAATATCATTACTTTATTCTTAACTATCAACCTCAAAAGATGGAATTAAGGGAGGAATGGGATTTGGAGAATGTTAAAATAAGAGTTCAGCAATTCCTTGTTGTTGCTTATGATATTTATTTGCTTCATTGTAACGTGGAGTATCAATTACAGAAAGATGTCGGCTTAGGTTCGCAAGCCCAATAAGCTAGCTTATAGCTTATTTGACTAGCTTATAAGCTTGTTTGACCAAATTAGATGTGTTTGATAAACAAGCTTATTGCATTAGCTTATAACGTTTTTCCGTAAGTTATTTGAAATAACGTTTTAGCTTATAACTTATCAAATTTTATTCTACTTTTATCCTTATTATTTTAATCATATTCTCACTTTACCCAACTGTCCAACGGATTTGGTTTCTCTCCGTCAAGTTTGTCTACAGCCTCTCTCGAGCCTTCCAATCTTTACCATCCACTAAATCTAGGGATGGCAATTTGTACCCTACCCATTGGGTACCCACAAAAATTACTCACAATGGGTAGGGTAATTACCCGTATAATGGGTAAGGGTCCGGGTACGGGTAATTACTCACAAATTTGAATGAGTACGGTGCGGGTACGGGTACTATGGTACCCATCCCGCCCCATACCCGCACATATGTATATGTATATATAATTATTTATTTATATATAATTTTAACTATAATATAAATTTTGAAGCCAAAATTAATCTAATGATTCTTAACTTTCTAAACCTGGTTGCATCTATAATTCCTTTTTGTATGTTTTTATTTATTTAAATATTTTGATTTGTAATATTTATTAGTAGATTTAAAAGACCTTTGAAACATTTTTTAATTGTTACAACTTTCTTTGTTATTTATTGCGTTTTCACTGTTAAAGTGCGGGTACGGGTACTTAGGTACCCAGAGGGTACGGGTAAGGGTACTAAAGTTGCTACCCACGAGGGTACGGGTCCTGGTACGGGTAATTTTTTCAAACGCGGGTATGGGGACGGGTACTATAGTACCCTACCCAAACCCTACCCATTGCCATCCCTAATTAAATCCAAGGGTCCAAAATTCAACATTTTAAAACATAAAAAGTAAAAATAAAAATAAAAAACAAAAGCCTTTCCTTCTCATAGTGGTGATCGTCTCTCCACCCACCGCCGTTCACGGTGAGACTTCACACTTTCAAACTTCTGACTAATAAATAATAAACACAGTTTAGAAACATTCCTTGCAATAGCTAAATAACTTAGGCTCTGTTTGGTAAGTCCAATAAGCTAGCTTATTGTAACATTCAATTTTCTCGTCTCTTGACCAGTAATTATATTTTATATTATTACCGGGAATCCAGAAAATGATTTTGAGGAAAAACAAAATCATAGTTGGAACCTTCTATATTGAAGGAAGTTACGGTTAAATTTTGGGTTTAAAACTCAGATGGAAACCGGTCTGCGTTTTTGCTGACAGTATAATTTTGTACCGGTCAGAAAAACCATAATTTGACCCGAAAATGAAAAATTTTAGATTTTATCATTATTTTAGTGGTACAGTCTATTTTCAAAATGTTCACTTAAAAATAAAATATTGTATTTTATTCGTGCGAATTTTGCGAAAAACGATCGAAAACCCTAATTGGGTAAAAGATGGAGCTGGAAACAGATCTGCAGAGGTGTGCCAGAGGATAGGAGTGATGACTCATCTTGACAACTCATCCTAGTGAGTCACCATAGTCATAAGTGTTCATTAATGCAATATGGTGAATCACCAAAGTCATTAATGCAATATGGTGAATCATCTTATCTTGCACATGTTTGGTGTTTGTGTTCAAATTCTCTTCCTCTTGCTCCATGAATTTCGACCAGCCATACATAGCCACCTATGCTCACTTATCTTTTCACTTAGTCATCATAATCACACACAAAATATCTAGATATTTTGAACAAAATATCTAAGTTCTTTTACATATTCACTAACCTACCCTTGACCATGATTAAATCACAATGGTTAACATCTAAAGTGACCAAAATGACTCCTCCACTCAAATGAAAAATGCGGCCACCATCTCACCTCCATTCATCTTCATTCCTTCCTTTTCAACTCATCAAGTTTCAAGAACAAAATCCATTCCTTTGCTTCATTTCATTTCACTCAAAATACTAAGTTGACAACTTACTTAAACACTTTAGTCTTCATTTATCTTCTTTCTTCCTCTTCTTAGCAATTTCTACGAGCCCCTCCATAATACAATAAACCATTTCATTTCTTCATTTCTCACACAAAAACACTAAGTATTGTCTTGAAAATCATAAACTCTCCTAAGTGCATAAGCTTTGATTCATCATTTCTTCATCTCCTTTCTTGTTTTCTTTTCTTTCTCCATGAATTTCGGCCAAGGCTTGATGGAGATCATCCAAGCCTTGTTTCAACATTCTAACATCATATTCTCACTTCCCTTAATCATTCATACTTGTTATCACACATAAATTTCCATTTGGAGCACCTTTACCATATCGGTTTTTCTAGAGCTCCAAAGTGTTCTTGACTCATTCTTCACAATATTCTCATTTCTTCATCTTCTAGAGGTACCACCTTACGATCCATGATCATACCCTCCTCACTCCTTGAAGTGCACGGCCACTTCACCTCCATCCACTCCATCCATTCCTTTCATTGTATCTTTCCTACTTAGCGTTATTTCTTGAAAACACCAAAACTCCTTTCGTAGTTCTTCATGGTAATTTCGGCCAAGCTTCCTAGAAAAGCACCCAATCCTCATTTAAACATTCCAACTACATATTCTTACTCCCCTACATCATCTAGACACTTTCTATTTCACACAAAAATTCATTAGAAGCTTGTTTGCAAAATGGGTTTTTCTAGCCTACACTTTGTTCATCATTTTCTCATCAACCAAGGGGTAATCTCTCTTGCCTCTAGTTAGTAACTTTGTTCCTTGTTTCATTAACTCCATATATATATATATATATATATATATATATATATATATATATATATATGTATTTTATTTCAAGTTACATATTCTTGAAAATTCATGTATTAATTCATAGACAATCGCATGAATTGATTCTTGGACTTATGATAATTTTCCTAGTCTAGATATGACCTTGTCATCATGAATGTCCAAGCTTGAAATGAACAAAATTTCCTAGCTACCTAATCTGTACATGGCCGTGGGCTACATCTAGGGTTTAGCCTTGGATCTTACTTGTTTTAACTAGTTTTATTGTTGGTTGATAAAGGTTTGGTGTTAAAGTCGGTTTGGTGTGGCTTTGTGGATGAAGTTGGACTTGGTAGCATTGTGGATCAAAGAGGATCGTGTTGCATTTTGGGAGCTACAAGAGGTAAGGTGGGGAGTGAACCATCTCACACCATATTGGTGGGTGTGAAGATGGCTTATATTTGTTTGTGATTGGAAACCCTAGACCTAAGGTTATTCACTTTGTTCGGTTTGGTCCTCTATGAGGACATGATTGTAATGGTTAATTGTAGTTTGCTTCATGTTTATTGGTGTGATTGCTTGGTTGGAAAAATTATTTCTAGCATGTTGAAAACCATCACTTTGATCATTGGATCAAAGTGAGGATTTTAGTACTTGGTTATTGCAAATAAATTGATTACTGTGATTATTTAATATAACATGATATATTGTTGATTTTGCATAATCGTGAGATTGTTTGGTGAAGTGTAATCTTCACTTTAGTTGTGATTGGCTTTTGGCCAAGTATGAATGAAAATTGGAGTTTAACTGCAATCCTTGAAACTTAAGCGACTTTAATATCCTTAAGTGAGGAAATGAATATTAAAATTCATAAAGGAAAAAGGATAAGTTTTGACCACTTATTTTGGAATTTTAATTTGTGGTGAAGTATTTAGAAATGACTTGAGAAATATTTTGATCTCACTTCATGCTTTGAAGTAACCAAAGGGTGTTTTAATGACCAAATGAATAAGTGTTTTAAGGATCATTGAAGTAAAGAGGAAAATGTTGTTTTATAAAACTATTTTTACAGTGTTTAGAACTGTATTGATGTGTTCAAATAGTTATAAAATGGTTTTGATATTTGTTTGGATTATAGAGGAATAAAATCATGTTTTAACAGACTTAAAACAGAATTTTTACGAAATCACACAAGTAAAATGAACAGAGGTTCTAATTTCGACCAAAATTGTTTTGGACAGTTTGAAACTGTTTTTGAAGTCTATTTAAGTGTCCAAAGACTCCAAAATGAGTTGTGGACCATTAGGCTTAAAAATTGTTGAAAAATGATTTACGCGATTTTCGAACTTAGCGACGTTCGGTCAAGTTTTAGGATTTTGTACAAATCATAGAGTGAAGCTTGAAATTAGAACTTCAATACTTTAACATAAGTATTTGAATCTGAGAAAGTAAAGGATTTGAGAAAAATGATCATATTTTTGAAAATACGGAAGTTAAGTTGAAATACAGTAAAAAGCGGCAAAACTGTGCTTTAAGTATTTCAATGTTTTTGAGAAACTGTTTTTGAGGAATTTGCTACTGATGTACTTTTGTTTAAATTTTCTTTCAAAAATATTTGGTTTTAGCTAAAGGTTTGGTTTTAAACCAAAAAAAAATTTAGTCTTCCGAGACTAGTATTTACAGTAAAATGCAAAACCTAAGTCATGGATGACTTAGTGAAAATATGAACCTAATGATTTATGACATATGGTGAAGCAAGACCATTTGTCATAAAGTGTGGATAATTTAGTATCCACACATCCATAATACTTAACGACAAATAGTATTTTAAGGTTACTTGCGCGACAAGTAATCTCGTTCGGGAATGGACTTAAAAAGGCATAATGAGTTGGTGACGAACGACCAACCTTCAGAATGTACTAAATCGTTGAAACATGGATAGACCAACGAGGGAATCCTAAACTTGTGCAAGGATTCACGGGTTGGTACTATCTTGCCTCTAGAATGGCTATTGATTCTGTCAAAGGAATCCCGAAATTTATCCGGCGGATAAATACGAATGCACATGCCTTGATCGGCTCGATTCAAAGAAAATTGTCAGTAAGGCCATTGTGCCTAGGAAGTGGGCCTACATGTTCTGTGTGCATGTGAATTGTAGGGTGACGATTCTTCAATGATCTTGGGAATGTCAGGGTTGGGATGACCACGGATGACCATTCGGGTGATGGGTCATGGAGTCCTGTGCAAAACACTGGCATCTTCTACTTGTCAATGGAGTTATTATTATTATTATTGATGCACAAGTATGCCTAATGTTGGTAGTTGTGAAACGTGTGTTCTAACCACTCCTTCCGAACATTTTCTTAACTCCAGAGTAGAGTAAGATCTTCTTTGAGGCTGTGTAGGTATGGTACTATGCAGTTTCAATCAGTCATCTTTCAGTTCTTGTGAGGCTGTGTAAGTATGGGGGACTATGCAGTTTCACTGGGTCATGTTTGTATATAAGCTGTGTCCTGTAATGCTTTGATATTGTATGCTTTTGATGATATGCATACACTGTATGTTGTTGGTATATTAATTGAATTGTTGATCTGCAGTTGGATGATAACATGAAATATGTTAGTAAGAGTATGGATATGCATATGTGCCATGTTGTGTCGTGCTGTTTTCATATCTACCATATACTATGTGATGTTGGGAATCTCGCCTCCTTTGTTTTATATTGCTGTGTCTGGTTTGGCTATGCTCCTTTTGTGTTCTTCTAAAAAGGATGAGATATCGAGATGTCGCTCAGCTGATCCACCGGAGGTGTGGAGGTTCGAGAATGAGGACGACATGTGGAAGTCTCTCGAGGACGTCACTTCCAGCTTACGGATGGTTCGAGACAAGGGTGTCTGTGTTTCCTGTCGTGTCTGATCTTCCTTTTCTTCTGACAAGCATGATTATCGAGGGTTTGTAGGCTATGACTTTTCCCTTGGAAGGGGAAAGGGCCTAGTATGAGAGCTACTTTGTAGTGGCTCTAGAAGGATCTTTTGTGGCGACGTCGGTAGTGGGCTCAAATAGAATTTCCACTAGATTTTGTCAGTTAGTTTGTCCTTCTCACGATGTACGAGAGAGGATCGTCTTTTATATTTTAGTTTGGTCAGCTTGGTATGTCTGGGAGTTAGAGTTATTGTTTATGGGTGACTCCAAGTATCTTATATTTTAAGAGTTGCATCTCCGTATTTTATGTTGGGTCTATATATCTTTATGATTTCTGTTTATGAGTCGGGTTGGGTTTTTATATAAGTGACTTCAAACTTATAACCTTAATTATGATTATGAAATATTTTATTGCACATTCACTAATTCAAGTTATTTATATTCACGTCATTGCAAAAGTGAAAAATTACCCCATTATATTACAACAAATTTTAATTAACCTACTTTTCGGCCTTAAAATGTCACGGACAGTGTAGTACTCGAGAAGGGTGTCACACTTATAGCTTATTTGACTAACTCATAAGCTTGTTTGACTGAAATAGAGGTGTTTTGTAAACAAGCTTAGCTCATTAGCTTATAGCTTTTCTTCATAAGCTAATTTATTTAGCTTATGGCTAGTAGCTTATTGACTTTTCTCTCGTTTTTAACCCATTCATTTAATGAAATTCCCACTTTACCACGTCTATCATAAATATTTCATTTTATATTTATAGGCTATTTCAACCGGTAATTTTACTATACACTTCAAATTCAATCAGTTAGATTTTCAGCTATCAGCTAAAAATTAGCTTATCAGCTACTCCCTCTGGACTCTATTATAAAAAAAATTAACTAATTTCACATTTATAAGAAAGTTAGTTAATTAAGTTTAATTGTCTTGATTTCTGTAAAAAAAATGAGTTACAAAGGCTAATATACCCTTTAATTATCTTGAGAGTGTGCAATGCTCTTGGAAAAGTAAAAGGAGAATTGGTTGGATTGATTAATTTTATTGATTTTTGAAACATTGACATTAAATGGAGTTGAATTGGTTGAATTTTGCTTATATTTGAGTCCACAAAATATATGTGTTTTTTTGCTTATAATTGAGTCCAGAGGGAGTATCAGCTGTTTTTGCCAAACAGAGCCTTAATGTAAGTTTCAAAATGAAATCCAGGGAAAGAATCTAGTACTAGTTCCCTATAGCTGCTGAGTGTAAAGAGTGTCAAAATACATCAAGAGCCTCCAACAAAAAAAGGGTCTACCAAAAAAAAGAGCAACACTGCCTGAACGATCTGGAGCTATCAGCAGCCAACTACTCAACTGCCTGGGAATTTGTATGGAAAAATAAGAAAGGTGAGTCACACAGAGTCAGTGAGGGCATAACAACCACCATGAACTAGAAGGGAAACATACTAACGCACAAATAGTTATTCTTTCAAACTTAACAGCATACTAGAATATGGATACAATAAAATCAAGTAACTTCAATGAAACATTCATATAAAAATCATTAAGCTTGCAAATGTAACCTGTTCCAAATAATAACATTTTTAACACCAAATCCAGTTAAAGAGGTAAAAATAATAAAAGAAATGAGTAAAGCGGCAAAACACAAGTTTAAAATTTTTTTTAAATCATGATGGGGTCACACATGAGAGAACCAAAAATCTGAGGCGGCTCCATCTCTCTGATAGCCCTCTCCTCCTAAGGGTGGCCTCTCCCTTAGGGGCGGCTCCATCTAACGGATAGCCCTTTCCTCTTTCAAGTTACATAAATTATATCTCATCGAGGCCGGCTCCAACTCGTTGATAGCCCTCTCCGTGCACTGGCGGCTCCATCTAAAGGATAGCCCTCTCCTCTCAGAATATATACAACTAGGTGCACCTAGACCGTTACCCCCGCTAATGGCTACAGGATTCTAACATGGATTCCCCAAATTCACAATTCTCAAATCATTTCAGTTGTATCCAGCTCTTCAAGAATAAAATTCACATTATCATATTTCAAGTTTGACCGCTATCAAATAATTATTCTTTACAACTCTCAGGTATAATCAAAATAATTTAATGAGAAACCACAACCTTAAAATATTTAGGAATGGTTAAAATGGACACCAAAGGTATGTTCCCCCAAATATAATTGTAATTTTTTTTATTATTATAACAAGATAACCAAAAATCATAATTATAAAATATTTAAAACATGCCACAATGATTATTCCACTCACATATATGGAGAGACAACAAATCTACTCCCAGCAACTCCAAGGGAAGCAGACAGATGTTAACTGACAGATCTCAAAGAGCCCAAACGCACGGCTTCACAGAGTGGATAACTTTCTTTCTCCAGAGAGCTCCACCCCTAACTCAAAAATCACCACAACTTAGCTTCCAAAAAATTAAAGATATAGAGCTTCAAGATTTGTATAATAAACTTACAATGGTGCTTGAGATTGGAAGGAAATGGAGCAAAATGGAAGAAAAAAAAAATTGAAACAAGATGGAGGGAGAGATGAGGAAACGTAGGGAGGTTTAGAGAGAAGAAAAAGAATGAGGGGGGTGAGGGTACAGAGAAGCTTCTCGATGAGAAGCATATCTAGCTCCCTTTTGATCTTTTAATTTTTAATTATTATTTTCTTTTAAAAAACTTAAGAAAATGGTACGTTTCATCATTAATTTTGGCTGAATAATATCATGAATTAATTGAAAAGACATCTAAAAGAAGTGTAATTGTATGAGCAGGAAAGGAAGTGGAAATGGAAGCTAGCTGGAATGGAATTGCTCTACAATATTGCAGCTTTTGAAAGAGGGATCACAGGAAGACAAAAGACCTGCCAGCTTAGCAAGTTACCTTTTAGCTAATACCAAAGGATTATAGTTGGAAAGAGAAAATGAAGACCTCATGTACTTAGGGAAATGGGCCAAGGACTATTATTTTGTATTGACTTATTATAAAAGCCCAAAAAGTGAGGAAAGAGAGAAAGTACTTGAAAACCTTATTTGGGGGGATATTCTTTAGTACAAATAATAAAATTGTCAGTCCCCATTAGGTCAGCCGGTATAAGGTATAGCCGTCACCTTCCTTCTTTGTTATTTTTCTATCTGTTGTTTCTTGTCTTACACATTAATGGCTCTAGTTTTCTTTATTATTTCCTTTACTGTTTTTAAGCTCATTATGAGCTAAATTCCTTTAAGCTAGGAATTATGAATTTGTAATCAAAACTTATGGGTGATTTATGCTAATGTATGTTGCACATTTTCTTCTTTATTGATCTTCATGTTAAAAAAGTTTCTAATTGGATCCAATATGATTTTTTTTTTCAATTGAGTCCTTGTAACTGATTGCTGTCAATATGTCGTTTGTTGTGCTATTTTGTCGCCAATATGGTTGGTTATATGGTTACAGAAGAGATAGGAAAAAAGAATAGCAAAGAAATGTTATAAGTGAGTGTTGAGGTTTGTAGGATATGCATGTAGAGCCAGGGGCGGTCCTACCTTACAATTTTATCCCTCATTTTTGAAATAATTGAACCCATGCCTTTAATATCTATGATATGTGTAAATTAATAGCAGCTGCACCCATGAAATTACATAGAGGACAATTATGAGATATACTCCCTCTGGTCTCTATTACAAGCAAAAAGGTTCCAAATATTTTGGTCCAATAACAACACAAGCTTAATAAATAAGATGAATGATAATTTAGGTAACAAACTTAATTTTTAAAATAAAATTAACAATATTAAATGAGATTAACTACTCACCTTAATATGTGTGTTTTGTTTAATTTTTGCTTATAAAAGAGATCGGAGTAGTATAAATTATTTGATTAAATATATTAAAATTTATGATTTTAACATTTATGTCTTTATATATCTTCATATGTATCATATTAATTATTATTAATTTTTTTGGAAATAAATTGCCCCCACTAGCTCAGGGTCCTAGAGCGCACATTAGCTGTTAGAGAGGATGGGTTAAATATCTATGTAGAGCGCACATTAGCAGTTAGAAAGGATGGGTTGAATATCTGTGTCCAGGATGGAATGTCATGTGGAGAATGATACAGAAAACGAAAGCTGATATGGGCATCTAGGCTGGAAGATATCAAGAATATTTCGTCTAAGAACATGGTTCACTAATGGATTTTCAACCCCAGGGACCCAACTAAATTTTTTTTAGATAATTGAGGACCCAATTAGAAACTTTTCTAGTTTAGGGACCTACTTGAAAATTTCCAAATAATTAACTTGTTCACTAACATGTCTATTAATTCACAAACAGCATTAAACGTATCATGATCAACTGTATTAATTATAACTGACTCCTTATTAGGTCAAGATCCATTTGAATGAGGATTTTCAAAAAGGGATTTATTTTTCATTTTCTTAAAATTAAGAATTTATATGGCCAAATGACCTATCATTATAATTTGAAATATTGGGAGTTTGTTTAACTAAGTTATGAAAAATATATTATTTCAATAATCAATTATATTGCTATTTGGTTAAGATATCAAAAAGGCATTTCGGACCCCCAAAAGTCATTTCAAACCTATTTATTTTCAAAAATGTGTCTAATAAAATCAATTTTAGGGTGAGTGGAGTTGATATTAAGAAAAACAAGAATTTCTAGTTTTTTTTCATTAAATTGAAATGATTTTAGGTGTGTGGCCCGCAAAAGTCTTTGCATTTATACTCAAAAGTGATTTTACTTTGTCATGCAAACAAAATCAATTCTTCTATACTCACTTTTAAAATATCATTACCAAATATAAATCAATTTTTTAATTTAATTTTTTTTTAAAAAAACCAATACATACAGATCCTACATATATATAATCAATAATCAAGAATTGCTATAATTTATTATAACAAAATATTTTCATATGTTAGTTGAAAAGAAATTTTTAGATAATGTTTTATTTGAGTTAAATAAAAATATTAATTTTATATAATAAATTATAAAAAGTAAAATATATATTTTTTGATGGGAAAAGGAGTGTATAGAATTAAGAAGGATTGGAGGAGAGAGCTCCTCTTACATCATTTTGAATGAGTAAATCTAACAAGGGCCAAGGATTTTCCACTAAAGACAATGCAAAGGTCCCTGAATGCCCTTTATTTGATAAATGATCAGTGCAGGCAATGGCCGATCTACTAATATGAAAAAACACTACATTCCAATCGTCCTTTCTTGCTAAGGAGAGAATTTCCTCAACCAGAAACCTGAAGGCCGGACTTGGAGAAAAACCTCTATGAATCATATTTGTAGCAGACTTCGAATCTGATTCAACAATGATGTTTTGCATCTTCATCTCCTTGGCTAGATGCATGCCTGACAACACGCCCCAGAGCTCTGCCCACACAACATTACTTGATGTAACCTTACAGTAGAAGCCCTTCAAGGAAGAGCCTGAGGCATCTCTTATAAGCCCTCCACATGAAGAACTTCCTTTACCAAAGCCATGAGAGCCATCCACATTCAATTTGAAGATCCCCTGGTTCGGTTTCTTCCAAGTTGCAGGAGCTGGAATATGGTTTCCCTCCCTCGATTTTAGGGGGGTTGTGTTGACCTTTTCTGAGAAGTGAATATGGTTGCAGACTTTAGCCCATAATTCCTCTCCCATGATAGATTGGTTGGAGAAGACAAGTGAATTTCTATCTTTCCAAATTGCCCTGATGGCAACTCCAAAGACAGAAGCCCACTTCCAGTGAATCATTCCTATATCATTCGTGGATAAATTCCAATCTAACCATTCATATTGACCAATGCTGAAGAACCTGCTCCAGTGTTCATTCTTTACTATTCTGTTCCAGAAGCTTTGAACCTCTTCACAATCTCTGAGCATGTGCATCAGGGTTTCAGGGTGAGAGTTGCATCTAGGACAAAGGTTATCCTCAGTCATATTCCTTCTTTTTCTTTCATCATTAGTGAGGAGCTTCCCATGTGCAATTTTCCAAATAGTAGCTCTAACCCTTGCCTGCCCCTTCCATTTCCAAACCTTTTGAAATATAGGGTTAGGAACAAGGGAAGATTGATCAGCATGGAGGGAGTAAGCTGATTTGAGAGTGAATTGGCCGTCCGAAGCAGCATTCCAAGAGGGGAAATCAGTAGGTCCAGGAACCGGAGGTTGCACATTTGCTATTGCTAAGAAAATCTCTTGTGGGACATATCTCTCTATGATACTCCATTTCCAACCTTCTAGGGATGCATAGAAGGAAACCGGGAAATTGATTTCATCCATAGGGCAAATGGATGGAAACAGGTTCTCCAAGCTCCCAACATTTGGGATCCAGCTATCCTTCCAAAAACGGGTATTGTTGCCATTCCTTATAACCCAAGAAGTATTATTAGCTACATCCTGCCATGAGTTTACAATTGATCTCCAAGTGTTAGAAGCATTAGGCTTGTTTGTGACAGTAGGCATTCCATTCGGGCCGCATTTATATTTAATCTTCATTATCTGAACCCAAAGCTTCTCGGGATTGTTGATTAATTGCCATGCTAGTTTTGACATATAGGCCTTGTGTAGGATTTTTAGATTCCTAAATCCAAGACCCCCTTGGTCCTTTGGTTGGCATATTTTCTCCCAGGATATTAGATGGCATCTTCTTCTTGAATCACTGCTACCCCATACAAATTTCCTGCATATAGATTCAGCTTCTTCGCATATAGATAAAGGTAAGGTTGCAATTTGCATCAAATAACTAGGAATAGAAGATAGACAAGACTAAGTTAAAATAATTCTACCAGCTAGTGAAAGGTTATTTGCTTTCCAATTAGATAGCTTCTTTCTCATTTTATCTAAAACTAAGGTTACTGAGTCTCTTGAAATCCTTTGATGCAGCAAAGGGGCACCAAGGTATAGGCCAAGATTATCTGTTTTTTCAAAGTTCAGCTCTTGACTAAGCTGATTTGCAACATCAGGATTGATGTTTTTTGAGAAAAAAACTTTTGATTTCTACATACTTACTTTTTGGCCAGAGCATAGACAGAAATCCTGCAGAACCTGATTTATGACTTGGACTTGATCAATGTTAGCTTCTGCAAAATATACTAGGTCATCAGCTAAGCAAATATGAGACAACAGAGGACCATAACCACCTCTGCCAAAGACTAAAGGTTTTCAAAAAATATTAAAACTTCAAGCTTATTAAAGAAACACTTTTTTTTCAAAAACCATTTTTCTACGCTTTACTTGAATTTACTAAACATATACAAGAAAAACTATTTTTATACAATTATAAATGGCTTGATGAATTTTTATTCCCTACAAATATAGAATTTTTTGGTTTTGGTCCCAATTTTTTTCTTAGGTTTTAGTGTTTTTAATTTTTAAAATTTTGGAATTAGTTCCTACCTTCAAGATGTACCTTTAGGTGTTAACGTGGTAAGTGCTGACGTCAGCATTCTCACGTGATATTAAATATAATTTTTTAATTTCACATGACATTTTAAAAATATATAAAAAGCTTTTTTTTGGTTCCTATACATTTTCTTCCTTATGTTTTGGTCTTGGTAAGTTCAAAAACATTAGAATTGGTCCTTATCGTTAGTTCTCATATGTTAAGTGATGATGTCGCTAACGATGCCCAATATTAGCACTGTCACATGAAATAAAACAATAATTTTATATGTCATGTTGAATTTTAAAATATCATTATTTGTTTTTTATACAGCATGGTGTGACACTTTACAGAGTGGCTCCATATAGCATATGCTCGAGTGATATTTTCTGTACTCTGATATTTTCTGCTATTCTGTACTCTGATATTTTCAAAGGTTCATTAAATCATCTGAATGTTTGTCATCATCAAAAAGGGGGAGAGATTGTTAAGTCTCTAAAATGTCTGTGTGCATTTCCCTAAGTTTTGATGAAAACTAAACATTGGTTAATGATTTAATTAACCTATTTTGTGGTTGCTAACCTGTCTACTTAGTGTACAGACCAGAAGATTACAAAACTCACCTGTCTGTCTACCTAAGTATCACCTGTCCGTATAAGCCAAAAAGTCAACGTGTCTGCTGACTAGGATTGTTGACTATGTGCAAACTGGTTTACAACCTGTCTCTACTCTTCAACTTATCTATGGTTCTCTGTTAAAGAACTCGAAGTACAGGAAGCTTTTGCAAGCTGTCCCCTCATGAAGAATAGTCTGAGAACTCTCTCTCACGCTTATCAAGAAACTCAGAAATGCTTTCTCTCAAGCAACCTAGGAAGTCAGAGATAAACTTCCAGTTAAAGAATGTTTCCAACATGCTTTATTCCCTAGTACTTTCAGTCATTACACAGAAAGGGAAATGTACTCTGCAAAAGTACAAAAGCACTCTGCACAACTCTGAGTTGGCGTCTACACGATGCATAAAGCTATTATCCTTCATGTTAGAGTACAACCAACGTCTCCATTGCATTAATGGCTGCCCAGAACGACTATATTGCATTTAATGAAGCTCTGCTTGAAGCCATCGTTGCAAAGAATGTCTCTAACGGATATTAAATGTTTGAAGGCTATAAATACAGAAGTCATTGAAGATGAACATATCAGAGTTTACAAAGCATTAAAGAGCCATTACTCTGTTCATTTATTTACTCTGTATTCTTCAATCATTTGAAGTTATTACGCAGACTTTCCTAAGCTTTACATTTAAACCACTCTCTGAGTGTTAGTGAAAGATCTGTCTGTCTGTAAGTGTATTTATTACAAACCAAACTCTCAAACAAATCTGAGTGAGCCTGAAGAGGGTAGGTGTGCAAAGAATACTTGTGTTGGAGCCTGAAGAGGCTAGGTGTGCAAACAATACTTGGAGTCTGTAACCTGATCAGTTATAGTGGATAAATCTTGGTGCTGCCAAGGACTGGACGTAGCTTTTTGTGTTGAAGAGTGAACCAGGATAAATCTGTGTTAATCTCTCTTCCCTTAATCTCTTTAGTTGTTTTGATTATATATCATCTGCGTTCTAACTAAGGGGTTAAAACTGTTTTTATCAAGACTGTTTTTCATTCATACGTGTGTTGTTTTCTGAGAAAACTACAACAGACAGGTGACCTGTCTGTGTAACCTTTTTACACCCGTCTGTGCTTAGCTTCTGCATGCGAAAAGTTTTTAACTTTATTTTAATTTCTGATAAACACAATTCAACCCCCCTTCTCGTGTTTATAGTTGTCTATTTCAGTTGGTATCAGAGCTCAGCCTCTGGGTTGAGCATCTAACAGTGTAGAGGTAAAAGATCCTGAAGAATAGACATGACTGCTGGAGCTAGTGGAAGTAACCAGACTGAAGGAGCCTCCTTAACCAGACCTCCATTCTTCAATGGAGAAAACTACAACTATTGGAAAGACAGATTTCAATAGTTCATTCTATCTACAAACTCTGATCTCTGGGATGTCATCACTGATGGTCCTTTCATTCCTAAAAACGATGACAACACTGATAAGCCAAAAGCTCAGTGGACCCCTGCAGAAAAGGCAAAGTGGGATCTGAATCACAAAGCCAGATACAACATTATTTGTGCTCTCAGTCCTGATGAATTTGAGAAGGTCTGTGCCTGTGATTCTGCCAAAGAAATATGGGACACCTTAGCTGTCACACATGAAGGAACAGCCAAAGTCAAAGAATCAAAAATTGCCATACTTGTCAGAAAGTATGAACTGTTTCTCATGGAGGAAGGAGAATCCGTTGCTCAAATGATTGGGAGATTCCAAACTATCATCAATGGTCTAAAATCTCTTGGCAAAGTTTACTCTAATGCTGAGAAGGTTGGAAAGATACTTAGGAGTCTACCTAAGCAGTGGAGACCTCTGGTAACTGCTATCTCTCAAGCCAAAGATCTTACCACCTTGACCATGGATGAACTCCTTGGAACACTTACTGTTCATGAGCAAGAACTTGGAGATGAAGTCTCAACAAAGAAGGGCAAGTCAATTGCTCTGAAGGCTGATCAAAAGTCTTCCAAAGCTTCTAAAGCGTTGAAGGCAGACGAGTCATCCAGTGATGATGACCTGTCTGAATCTGAGGATTCTGAAAGTGATGAAGAACTATCTCTCCTAACCAGAAAGATAAAGCTTCTCTTACAGAAAAAGAAGTTCAGAAAGGATAAACCATTCAGAAGATTCAACAAGGACAAGAACTTCAAGGATTCCACTTCAATAGACAAGAACTCAATTGTCTGCTATGAGTGCAAGAAACCAGGTCACATCAAAGCAGAATGTCCTCAACTCAAGAAAGCCCCGTTTAAGAAGTTCTTCAAAAAGAAGAAGAAAGGAATGATGGCTACTTGGGAAGATCTAGAGTCAACATCTACTGATGAGGAGACAGAGGAAGAAGCAAATCTCTGTCTAATGGCTAACACTGACTCTGATTCAGATAATGAGGTAAATTCTGATTATGAGGAATTACTTGATGCCTATGAAGAATTGTTGGAGGAATCCAACTGTTTATCCAAGGCTTTCAAATCTCTCAGGAGAGATCATGTTAAGCTCCTCAGTGAGCATAAACAGAAATCTCTAGAGTGTGAGAAATTTGCCAAAGAGAACAGTGAGCTGAAGACTGAAAAGTCTAATGAAGCTAAGATCTCTAGTGATACATCACAGTCTGAAGAAGTTGAAAAACTTCAACAGAAAGTGGAAGAGCTCACTTCTGATCTTGCCAAATTTGTTAATGGTAGAGAAAATCTGACCAAGCTGCTTGGCTGTCAGAGGCACTCCCTTAACAAAGAAGGTATAGGATATGTCCATCAGATACATCATAAAGTATCAACTAAGCACTCTAAAGTGTCTGCTACATCTACCTCTATTAATTCCATACCTGTCTGTAATTTCGGTGGAAAGACTGGACATGTTATGTCTAAGTGTTTTCATAAGAAAAGAAGGAAGTCTTCACAGACTCCTAGAACTAACAGAAAAGGACCCAGAAAACTATGGGTACCTAAAGATCAAATAATCTCTGTTGCAGATGTCCTCAACAGCACAAAGAAAACACCACTGCTGGTACCTGGACAGTGGCTGCTCGCGACACATGACAGGAGAAAGGTCTATGTTCCTAGACCTCCAACTTAAAAAAGGAGGACATGTGGCATTTGGTGGAAATCAGAAAGGGAAGGTTATAGGAATTGGTACTATTGGTGGTAAACCTCATCTTCCCTCTATATCAAATGTTCTTATGGTTAAAGGATTAAAACACAATTTGCTTAGCATAAGTCAATTATGTGACAGTGGATTTGATGTCTCTTTACCAAAGATTTCTGTATAGTTAAGGATCTAAGTGGCAAAACCCTCTTTTCAGCTAAAAGGCAACAAAATCTGTATAAGATTGAACTGACTGATCTCTCAGATCAAAGTGTAACCTGTTTGATGTCTAAAGAGGATGAAAGATGGTTGTGGCACAAGAAACTAGGACATGTGAGTATGAAATTAATTTCAAAACTAAAAAGGGATAACCTTGTAAGAGGATTGCCTGATATTAGTTTTAAGAAAGATGTTTTGTGTGATGCATGTCAGAGAGGTAAACAGATAAAATCAAGTTTCAAATCTAAAAACCAAATATCAACCTCTAGACCTCTTCAGCTGTTACACATGGATCTGTTTGGACCAGTTAGTGTTGCTAGCCTAGCTGGAAGGAAATATGGATTTGTCATAGTTGATGACTATTCTAGATATACATGGGTACTCTTCTTAACCCACAAGGATGAGTCTTTTAAGGCTTTCTCAGTATTCTGTAAAAGAGTACAAAATGAGCAGGGTTTCTGCATTTCTACTCTTAGAAGTGACCATGGGGGAGAATTTGAAAATGAGCAGTTTAGTCAGTTCTGTGAGGAGAATGGGATCTCTCACAATTTCTCTACACCTAGAACTCCTCAACAAAATGGAGTGGTTGAAAGAAAGAACAGATCTCTGCAAGAGATGGCTAGATCTATGCTCAATGAGAATAATCTCCCTAAGTACTTCTGGGCAGAAGCAGTAAACACAGCCTGTTATGTACAAAACAGAATACTCATTAGGCCTTTTCTAAAGAAGACTCCCTATGAACTGTGGAAAGGAAAAAGCCCCAACATCTCTTACTTTCATGCATTTGGTTGTGAATGCTTCATCTTAAATACCAAGGATCAACTTGGAAAATTTGACTCTAAGACAGACAAAGGTATCTTTTTGGGATACTCTGAAATGTCTAAAGCTTTTAGAATTTACAATTCTAGAACATCTGTTATTGAAGAATCTGTTCATGTCAAATTTAATGATAACTTAAAGACTGATAAGGAATTGTCAGATCTAGAAGATGATCTTGCAGGTCTTGATATAAACAAGTCAGAAGATCAACAACCTGACTTAACCAAATCAGAACCAGACAGACAAGTGGAGCAGACAAGTCAACAGACAAGTCAAGATCCTCTTGAAAGAGACTGGAAATTCAAAACTCATCATCCTAAGGATCTCATCATTGGACATCCCTCAGAAGGAGTGAGAACCAGATCTACCTTAAGAGAATCAAGCAATGTGGCCTTTTTGTCAGAAATAGAGCCAAAGCACATTGAAGAAGCTCTTGATGATGAAAGCTGGATTCTTGCTATGCAAGAAGAACTCAACCAGTTCAACAGAAATGATGTCTGGACACTTGTCTCCAAACCCCAAAACAAGTCTGTCATTGGAACAAGATGGGTCTTCAGAAACAAGTTAGATGAAGATGGCAAAGTTGTCAGAAACAAGGCAAGGTTAGTAGCTCAAGGCTATAACCAACAAGAAGGTATTGACTATACTGAAACCTTTGCACCTGTAGCTAGAATAGAAGCTATTCGCATACTAATGTCATATGCTGCACAACACCAAATCACTCTTTTTCAAATGAATGTGAAAAGTGCTTTTCTCAATGGAATAATTGAAGAAGAAGTTTATGTTAAACAACCCCCTGGTTTTGAAGATATTGATAAACCAGATCATGTTTTTAAACTTAAAAAGGCATTATATGGTTTAAAGCAAGCACCTAGGGCATGGTATGATAGACTAAGCTCTTTTCTCATGCATAATGGTTTTACAAGAGGTCAAGTAGATACTACTCTGTTTAAGAAAAGCCATAAAGAAAATTTCATTGTAGTCCAAATATATGTTGATGATATTATTTTTGGAGCAACTAATGAAAAGCTGTGCAAGGATTTTTCAAAGCTGATGCAAGCAGAATTTGAGATGAGCATGATGGGAGAATTGAAGTTCTTCCTTGGTCTACAAATCAAACAGACAAGTGATGGAATCTACATCCATCAACAAAAGTATATCAAGGAAATGCTCAAGAAATACAAAATGGAAAGTGCTAAACTTATGAAAACTCCCATGGAAACCAATGCAAAACTCAGTAAAGATGATGAAGGTAAAAAGGTAGACCAAACTGTCTACAGAGGTATGATTGGATCTTTACTGTACTTAACCTCAAGCAGACCTGATATTCAATTTAGTGTCTGCATGTGTGCTAGATTTCAATCTGACCCAAGGGAATCTCATCTTAAAGCTGTTAAGAGAATATTTAGATATTTGCTTGGTACTACTAATCTTGGTTTGCTGTATTTAAGAACTAAAGAATACAGATTAGTGGGATTCTGTGATGTTGACTTTGCTGGAGACAGAATAGAAAGAAAAAGCACCAGTGGAGGATGCCACTTCATTGGAGCAAATTTGGTCTCTTGGTCAAGCAAAAGACAAACAACTATAGCTCTATCTACTGCTGAAGCAGAATATATCTCAGCTGCTAGTTGTTGCTCTCAACTCTTATGGGTAAAACATCAACTTGAGGATTACTCTATTTTTGAGCATAATATATCTGTATGGTGTGATAATTCTAGTGCTATCTGCTTAACTAAAAATCCAATTCAGCATTCTAAGGCTAAGCATATAGAAATCAAACATCACTTCATTAGAGACTATGTTCAGAAAGGTATCTTTGATATTAAGTTTGTTAAAACTGAAAATCAATGGGCTGATATCTTCACTAAGCCTTTAGCAGAAGAAAGATTTTTATTTATTAGAGATAATTTAAACATGCATTGTATTGTTGAATGACATGTCTGAGTTTTTAAACTGTCTGTGATCACCTGTCTGACTCTACTGAGTCACTATGCTGAAACCCAACAGTTTTATTAAAGTGGTTATTATTTGTCTATTTATTTAATACCATTTGTTAATCTGAAGCTAATCATGGACACGGCAGTTTTTACCTCGAAACCATGTTTTCATTATGTCTAAGTGGGCGCTACAGTTCCCCACATAAATCGTGCCATTCTTAATTAAAAATGTCTTTTTTCTCTCTCCTGCTTTTACTGCTTTAAAAGGCAAATCTTCAGAAAGTTTCAAACTTTATCCTTTTCAAAAAGCCCTAAGTCTTTTTGTCTTCGTCTTCCTCTCGTTCAAACCCTTCTCTCTTCCAAAACTTCCTTTTCTCTCTTCTCTGAAAATGGCATCTTCAAAGCGCCTGTCTCCAAAAGAGATTGCTGAGCAATACGATATGAGAATAGCTGATGTAGAGAAGATTCTACCTGGAAAGACTATTGATCTTCAACAGATGAAGAAATGGGGAATGGATGTCACTGAGGAGTTGGAATACTCTAAGTGGACAGCCTTCTTTGATATCAAGGAGCTGGTCCATCCCAAGCTTGTCAGAGACTTCTGGAGAAATGTTGTGGTCATCACCAACGTGGTTGATGGAACCAAGAGCTTCAAGGCTCAAATGTCAGCTGATGTGACTCTCCAGTTTCCTATCAGCTCTCTGGAATTGGCAACCAGATGCCCAAGGATTGGAACTGCTTTCAGACCTGACTGGGAAGATCAGGTGGGAACTGAAAGTGTCAATATTGCTATATATGGAGTTCCCAACCCTGAGAACAAGAAGCCTGTCAGCATGGTGCCCAAGTGCAGGTTCTTGCACAAGCTGCTTCTGGAGTGTGTGATGCCCAGAAAAGGGTCAAGAGACAATGTGACCAAGTTGGACAGATTTGCTCTGTACCACTTGATTCACAAAATCAAGATAGACATCAATGATCTCATCTACATGTATCTTGAGTCTCTGATCAGAAGGACAAATATGCCTACCTACCCTTATGGAATGCTGCTGACAAGGGTTTTTAGGAACAAGATATTTGTTCCAACTGATGTCCACTTTGTGGACACGGCTTTGCCCATAGACAAGAAGGTCTTGTCTATGATGGGGATTGAAGGAATCCCTCTGGAGGATGAGGAAGAAGAGAAGAAGAAGAAGAAGAAGAAGAAGCCTGCTGTTGAGCAGAAGCTGAAGGAAAAAGCAGAAGAACCTGCTGATTCCACTGGCGAATCAGAGTTTCCAATCTCTGAAAGAATTTGGAAAGCTGCTGGAAAGGTTGCCAGACAGGATCAGAGGCCTGAGGAACCCACAGCATCTGAAGGATCTGCTGAGACAGTAGAGCCTCTCAGATTCAAGCTGAAGAAACCCTCTAAGAGGAAGACCAGTGAGGCTGGAAAATCTGGTGGGTTTCTGCACAACCCACCAAGAGAAGAAGACTGGTGAAGACCTTTACCAAGGTCAGACAAGTAGAGTCTGTGCCTAGTAAAGAAAAGCACCTGCTCAGGGGGAGCAGACATCTCCACCCTCATAGGAGCCTAGGGAGATCAAATCTCTTGATTTGGGATTCATTCCCAGAAAAAGAAGGTCAGGCTACCCTATGCCTGTAGTGGCTGTTGCTGAAAGGGAAGCAGTCCCTGCAGAAGAACCTGCTGCTGCTGCTGCTACTGCACCCTCTGCTGACCTGTCTGCTGGAACACAGACAGTTGGTCATCATGAAGAAGCTTCTCTGTCCCCTTCAAGGAAGAAAGCAAGGCACTTTGAAGATCAGCTCTTCACCTTCCCTTCTGCACCATCCTCTCCCCTTCATCTAGGTATTCCAGATTCTGCTGTTTCTTCCCCCTCTGCTCTCTGTGTCAACCCTTTATCTGTTGCCTCCCCTTTTCATTCACCTATCTCCTCCCACCCCACTCAAACATCTTTTGATGTAGTGTCTGATGTATGTCAGTACACAGTTGTTCACAGGGACTCAACTCCCAGAGAACAATCTGGCATATCATCTAGACTGTTTGTGAGTGATTTGCAATCTCTGATGACTGCAAGTATATCTCACTTATCTGTCATCCCTTCTCCTCCACCTCACATTCTGAACCCATGTAGGGAGATTTTCTTTTATCCCCCTATTGTGTTGTTCATTAGAACATTGGAAGGATCTCACTATCCTGCCTCTGTTGTAATGTTACCCTCTAGGTCTAGATACTTTTTTCTTTTAGTCACAGGGTCTAATTCTTTCTTCTCCCACATAGACTCTCTCTTACCCCTACCTCCCTCTGTCTTAGCCAATCAACCTCTTCCCCCTCCTATTCCAATAAGAGTCACTCGTCTGTCTCTTGGTGAAAGACTCTCCTGTGTCTTTCCCTCTCCTGATTTTGACCCAGTCAGAATCACCCCTCTGTTCAAAATAGCATTTCTTCCTTTATTTTATTTCAGAACCATTCATCAACTTTTCTTTCCCCGTGTCTCCTCACCTTTCTCTGTACCTAAGGCACTCCCAGTTTTAGCCTTACCCTGGTATCCATCCCTGTCTGCTGCTTCAACCAGCTTGTCTACAGAAGTCTCCTCCTCTCAGATGGTGGATTCAGATAGCTTCAATCTTCTTAAGACTGAGCTAGACGAAGTCAGAAGACAATTGGATGCAGAGAGGCACGCTAGGCTGCTGTTAGAACAGAAAGTTGATTCCCTGTATCTTCTTTTTAATCAGCCTAGATGAGTAGTTGTAGGAACTGCCTTGTAATTGAAATGCTTATGATGAATACAAATCAATTTTACCTTATTATTTTCTCTTCATTGTCTCCTTTTCTCTCCACTGTTATATGTTTACTCTTTTTGTTGCTGACAAAAGGGGTAGAAAAATGTAATGTAAGATGATTAATGTAAAATGTTTGGAGAAAAATATATATGATATATGCTAAGTGTTATCGAGAATATGAACATTTCCTCTGTTATTTTGGACTTAAACCTGCTGCATATTACTCTGATGCTCTTCATTGAACACTAATGCATCTGTCTGCACATATAGAAAAAATCAACCTGTCTACTGTCTGCTATTCTGTACTCTGATATTTTCAAAGGTTCATTAAATCATCTGAATGTTTGTCATCATCAAAAAGGGGGAGATTGTTAAGTCTCTAAAATGTCTGTGTGCATTTCCCTAAGTTTTGATGAAAACTAAACATTGGTTAATGATTTAATTAACCTATTTTGTGGTTGCTAACCTGCCTACTTAGTGTACAGACCAGAAGATTACAAAACTCACCTGTTTGTCTACCTAAGTATCACCTGTCCGTATAAGCCAAAAAGTCAACCTGTCTGCTGACTAGGATTGTTGACTATGTGCAAACTGGTTTACAACCTGTCTCTACTCTTCAACTTATCTATGGTTCTCTGTTAAAGAACTCGAAGTACAGGAAGCTTTTGCAAGCTGTCCCCTCATGAAGAATAGTCTGAGAACTCTCTCTCACGCTTATCAAGAAACTCAGAAATGCTTTCTCTCAAGCAACCTAGGAAGTCAGAGATAAACTTCCAGTTAAAGAATGTTTCCAACATGCTTTATTCCCTAGTACTTTCAGTCATTACACAAAAGGGAAATGTACTCTGCAAAAGTACAAAAGCACTCTGCACAACTCTGAGTTGGCGTCTACACGATGCATAAAGCTATTATCCTTCATGTTAAAGTACAACCAACGTCTCCATTGCATTAATGGCTGCCCAGAACGACTATATTGCATTTAATGAAGCTCTGCTTGAAGCCATCGTTGCAAAGAATGTCTCTAACGGATATTAAATGTTTGAAGGCTATAAATACAGAAGTCATTGAAGATGAACATATCAGAGTTTACAAAGCATTAAAGAGCCATTACTCTGTTCATTTATTTACTCTGTATTCTTCAATCATTTGAAGTTATTACGCAGACTTTCCTAAGCTTTACATTTAAACCACTCTCTGAGTGTTAGTGAAAGATCTGTCCGTCTGTAAGTGTATATTACAAACCAAACTCTCAAACAAATCTGAGTGAGCCTGAAGAGGCTAGGTGTGCAAAGAATACTTGTGTTGGAGCCTGAAGAGGCTAGGTGTGCAAAGAATACTTGTGTTAGAGCCTGAAGAGGCTAGGTGTGCAAACAATACTTGGAGTCTGTAACCTGATCAGTTATAGTGGATAAATCTTGGTGCTGCCAAGGACTGGACGTAGCTCTTTGTGTTGAAGAGTGAACCAGGATAAATCTGTGTGTTAATCTCTCTTCCCTTAATCTCTTTAGTTGTTTTGATTATATATCATTTGCGTTCTAACTAAGGGGTTAAAACTGTTTTTATCAAGACTGTTTTTCATTCATACGTGTGTTGTTTTCTGAGAAAACTACAACAGACAGGTCCCTGTCTGTTGTATGTAACCTTTTTACACCCGTCTGTGCTTAGCTTCTGCATGTGAAAAGTTTTTAACTTTATTTTAATTTCTGATAAACACAATTCAACCCCTCTTCTCGTGTTTATAGTTGTCTATTTCACATGTGACATTAAAAAAAATATTTTATATCACGAAACAATGATGACGTGACAATCTGTTATCTACATTAGCACTTAATGGTGTATCATGACCACATATACTAGTTAAAAAATTTAAAATTTAAAAACAACAAAATCATTGTGAAATGGGAAATTGTATTCATACATGCTTTTAGAGAAGGGGAATGTTCATTCATATTGGATGACAAATTGGAGTTTGTCTCTTCCTTTAGGCGTCCATGTCCTTGACAATTCCCATGTAGAGCTGGCTAGGCTGCTTGTTAATTAAGAGTCTAGAGCTTCCTTATCCCATGTTTCTTTTTTACTCTAATTTTTGTTGGGCTAA
Source organism: Echinosophora koreensis (assembly GCA_035048595.1). Taxonomy (NCBI): domain Eukaryota; kingdom Viridiplantae; phylum Streptophyta; class Magnoliopsida; order Fabales; family Fabaceae; genus Echinosophora; species Echinosophora koreensis. Next base: position 2,215,182 of record JAPCYP010000069.1, read on the forward strand.
ATTATATTTTGTTTCCTTATCTTTATTTTAGATTTTAATTTGCTTTTTCTTTTATTTTTTTTTTCAAAATGGTCCCTTATTTTTAAAGTTATATCAATGTGGTCTCTCTTTTATTTTTTGTTCCAAAATAGTCCCTCATTTTATAAAAGTTACACCAATGTGATCCCTTTTTTTATTCCAAAATGGTGCTTATTTTATTTTATTTTTCCGAAATGACCCTTTATTTTATAAAAGTTATATCAATTTAGTCCTCTTCGTACTACATTTTAAACGAATATGATCATATTGAAACCTAAAAGAAAGATAAGAGACCTAAATGGAACAAAAAATAAAGGAATAATCAAATTGAAACTTAAAGTAAATATAAGATACCAAAAGTATAATTTAACATTTTTGTTTCTTTGTTTACCCAAAAACAAAAAAACATTTTTGTTTCTTTGGCCGTTAGGCTAGTTTATACAAAAAAACACAATAACCAAACAATAAAAAGATAGGGATTAAAATAGGGACCAAGGATCCGTTTGTTTTAAATTTTGATAGAATTGATTTTGGTAGAATTGATTTTGAAAGAATTGATTTTGAAAAAAACAAGGTTTAAAAAAATGATTTGTATTTGGTAATAATATTTTAAAAGTGGGTATAGAAGAATTGATTTTGTTTGGATGATAAAGTAAAATTATTTTTGAGGTGGAAATATGTAGGATTTTGTGGGTTCTACATCTAGAATCAATTATTTTCAATGAAAAAGCTAAAAGTTTTTGTTTCACAAAACTCAGTTTTGCCCACTAAGAATCAATTATTTTGGATGGGATTTTGTACCCAAACGCTCCGGTATGCGTTCACTTGCCTTGGGAAGTCAAAAAGGGCCGTTTGCGTTAGGAAAAATTCTAACCAAACAGGCACTAAAAATTTTGATTAATCCATTATAAATTCATAATCTTAAACGATGGAGCCCTAAGAAGAGTTTTCAACTGATGCTTGGGTAGAAAAGGACAGGAAATTTCCTAGCAAAGCATTTGTCATTGCTCTTCAAGTAACGCGTTTAATGTTGTTTATATTTTTTTGGCACATCGTTAAATTTTTCTTCAATCATCTGTGGCCACCTCTCTCACTCTTTATAAGTCCCTGTTTGGCTGTCTAAGGTTTCCCAACAACTTTGCTTTCCAAGAAAATCTTATCAAAAGAACAACAATTGCTTTTGTTGAGAAGAAAACTTCACTGTTCCTTCATTTGTTCACCTGAGAAGAAGTTGATCCCTCTGAAAGTTTTGATTTTGAGCATCTGGGGTGTTTTGTAAAGTTGATTTGAAGAAAAAGTTATGGCAGCAAGTTTGTTTGGTGGAGGTGCTGTTGGAGCTGTAATACAAGAGTTGCTGAAAACAGCTCTAGAAACCATAGACAAAGGTCGAGATTTCAAGCCTACCCTTGAAAGCAACATAGACACCTTAGTGGCTTTAACTCCTTTGGTTGAAGAGATCAAACAATACAGCAAAGTATTGGATCGACCCACAACTGAAATAGAAAGGTTGGTAGATGAAATACAAGCAGGTAAAGAGCTTGCTAACAAGTGTTCTAAATTTGGTTGGTGGAAGTTTCTTTCTTTTCCCTCTTACCGTGATAAGCTTCGTGCAAGGGACAATAAACTTGTGAGGCGTTTATCTGTTGATATGCAAGCTCATATGGTGAGGGATTCTATGGAGACACTGTCTAAGGTGAGAGAGATTCTTGAGATTCTTAGCAAGCAGTATGTTGGGGTTGGAAATCATGAGAAAATGTTAAGGGGTTTAAGTGGGGTTCCTGAAAAACCTAACTTTACTGTTGGTTTGGATGAGCCTTTGAAGAAGTTGAAGATCGAGCTGCTCAAGGGTGGTGGTGTATCTGTCCTATTGTTGACTGGTTTGGGTGGATCGGGTAAGAGCACATTGGCTAAGCAGCTATGTTGGGAGGACCAAGTCAAAGGTACATGTCTGGTCCTAGAAGACTCTTTTTTTCATTAATGTGTTTTATGTTGCTTTGATAATTTAAGATTAGGGATGTCAATTTTCATATGTAAACCTATTTTGCTAATTTCATATGCATATATAAACATACATATGTTTTTGTGGTGCTTGCGGTTCCAAAATACAAAAATGAGTATAGAAAGGGGTATCGAATATCTTCCACGATACTGGAAACAAGGTGACGTTGAGGGGGTTTAATGCAATCTAAAGGGGATTGTATTGAAGGAAAGATAGATGTTGACCAGAATGAAACTAGGATTTGGGTTTGCACCAATTGCCCTTTTGAGATCCCCGTGGGGATCAAGGGAGGTAAGGAATGGGGATGCGGGAGAAATACTCCCTGTGCCAGGGATTGGGGATGGGGACAGGGAGGAAAATAGGGGACGGGGATGGGGAGCGGGAGGATACTCCCTGCCCCATTGTCATCCCTATTTAAGATGCTCTCTTGGAGTGAGCCTATTGAGTATTGACACTCCCATGCCTATTCATGCTTCTTATTTACTGATCAAAGTTTTAATTTTAATTTTTAAAAAATTACGAGTGGCTAACGAAGAGTGTGGATAAACTGTTCACATAAGAGGTCTAATTTAGACACGGTGTGAGGATGAAAAAGGTGGGTTCCTTTAACCATGTTTGCACTTTGCAGTACAGTGAAATAATGTCAGATCCTCCTATTATGAGAATTTTTTTTTTCTTGGCTGACAAACTCTTTAGAGACTAAAACATAAAAATTATTTAGTGTATTATATAGTTGTTATAGAATATATCATTTATCTTAACTTTCACTCTTCTAGTCTAGTGAATTGACTTGCTCATGACTATGTATATGGCCTGCATTCTGGGATAGTACCAACCCTCAAATGCTCCTTGGTTTAGAAAGTTGTTTGTTTTGACCAGGCAAGTTTGGTGAGAATATCTTCTTTGTCACCATCTCAAAAACTCCCAACTTGAAGACCATTGTACAGACACTATTTGAACACTGTGGACATCGGGTACCTGAGTTCCAAAGCGACGAAGATGCCATTAACAAGTTGGGACTTTTGCTGAGGCAAGTTGGGATGGGGGAATGTCCAATATTGTTGGTCCTGGATGATGTTTGGCCTGGATCAGAAGCCCTTGTTGAGAAGTTTAAGTTCCAGATGAAAGATTATAAGATTTTGGTGACTTCAAGAGTTGCATTTCCAAGATTTGGAAATGCAGTCCACTTGAAACCTCTTGATCATGATGATGCAGTGTCCCTTTTCCGCCACTTTGCTCAACTAAATGGCACCAAGTCATACATGCCCGATGAAAATATTGTGCAAGAGGTGCTTTCTCTTAAATTGTGATATATAAGACTACTTCTTTCATGCTCTTCTACTTGTCCAAATCATTCACACCAATTAGACATTATTGAATGTGAAGAGTCAAAAACTTTATGTTTGTTGAATTGTTGTCCTGCTGCATTCACATATTCACAAATTACCAATGAATAAAGATGATGGTTATTAGAATTTAGAACCATGCAACCTTATCTCTCCTACAAAGTTCAAACCAGTAAGTTGACTAGAATACTTGCAATTGCAGCCTTTTAAACCAAGACCATTATCATATACAGTTCCTGATTTTGCTTGCTTGCACTGAAATGCAGATAGTGAAAGGTTGTAAGGGCTCACCTTTGGCCCTTGAAGTCATTGGTGGATCTCTCTGTCAACAGCCTTTTGAGGTCTGGCAAATTATGAAGGAACGATTGAAAAGTCAGTCCATTCTTGAGTCTAATGCTGACTTACTGAGTCGCCTCAAGAATAGCTTAGATATATTGGAAGGTGAATTCTCCATCAAGGAGAAAGAGTGTTTCATGGACCTAGGACTATTTCCTGAAGACCAAAGAATCCGTGTTCCTGCACTGATTGACATGTGGACAGAACTGCATAAACTTGATGAGGGTGGAAAGAAAGCAATGAACATTATCCATAATTTAACCAACAAGAATTTGGTTAATCTCATAGTTACAAGGTACACTGAATCTTGTTTTTCCCTTTTTCTTGTTGGCCATTAATGCTGCACCATAATCATGGAAAGACAATATATTTTATTATGAGAACATGATTTATAATATTTTTGTTTAAATTTGTATGCATGCTTTTGGTAACATTATTTAGTTAGATGAAAAGAATTTACACAAATCTGTGCAGGAGTTTTTATGTTCTTAAATTATGGATGCCTTTGTGAATTTTATACAAACATTCTTTCATGACATTTGATTAAGATACTATTGGAATTTAGAAGGAGAAATTAGTTAAGTAGTTGGAAGATTAGTAGAGTAATGGAAGAAGAATTGCTACGGAAAGAACTTTGAAAGAAGAATTTTATTATGAGAGAATAGAGTACAAGATTAGGTGTGTGAGAGAGCTATTGAGAGGAGCTTCTTGGCTTGCCTCACTTGTGAGGTGTGAGGGTCTATTTATAGGCAAGCCCGCTGTCCAAATGTGTGAATGCGTATCCTGAAGTACTCTTCATGTCATTAATCGATCTTGCCCTATCACCGTCTGTGTCTCCCAGTAGACCTGCATTGTCACTAGACTCGTGCTGGATACCATACTCTCGGGTGCTTTGAAAGTATCTTTAGATTCTTCTTGCTGCTCCGCTGAATTGGATTCTGCATGAATCTTGATAGTAAACTTGTTGCATACATAATATCTGGTCGTGTGGCTGTGAGATATATCAAATGAGAGTTAAATATTGTGAATTATCCGTTTTGTGTGATCCATCCTCTTTGTTTGGTTCCTCATTGTGGATTAGAGGTGTTGTGACTGCTTTGCAATTATGCATCTTGAATCTTCTTAGGAGATTCTCTGTATATTTCTTGTGTGAGACAAAGATCCCATTTTCATCTTGAATTATCTCGATGCCGAGAAAATAGTGCATCAATCCCAAGTCAATCATTTCAAAAGTCTTCATCATGTCTTCTTTAAACTCTTTAATCATCCTCACATTGTTTCCAGTGTAGATGGGATCATCCACATATAGAGAAACTGAGAGTATTTGAGTTGCCTTGGGTCTTGACATATAAGGTAGCTCAGTTTTGCTCCTCCTGAATCTTTGATTGATGAAATACTTATCAATTCGGTTGTATCAGGCATGCAGTGCTTGCTTTGGTCCATAGAGAGCTTTCTTTAATTTCAACACTTTGTCTTCTTTGCCTTCTTTCACGAACCCTTGTGGTTGCTCTACGTGTGTTACTTCTTCAAGAAATCCATTTAGGAATATTGATTTTACATCTAGTTGATAGAGCAATTAAAGCTCTTATAGTATCGACTAGAGCAACTGGAGCAAACGTTTCATTGTAGTCAACACATAGTACCTGAGAGTATCCCTTAGCTACGAATCTTGCCATATGTTTTGTGTTGACCCATTTGGATTAAATTTTGTTTTGTAGACCCATTTGACGCCAATGATCTCTTTTTCTCTGGGTCTTTCTACAAGCTCCCATGTGTTATTCTTGTCTATCATCTTGATTTTTTCCATTGCATTCACCCATTCTTGAAATGTTTCGTTGCAACTTCAAAGTTTCCAGGCTCTATCATCACATAGTTGCAAGGATCTAACTTTTTCTCTGGAGATTCTGGAAACGAGACTTGTTGAGATGTCTCTGAAGCTTCTGGGAAACTTGGAGTATTAATTGTGTTTTGAACATCACCTTCTTGTCTTGTAGTACGCTGGATGCATATGTTCTTCTCTATGGTTTCTTCTTCTCAATTCCATTCAGCATCCTCCTCAAACTCCACAGCTCGACTGATGATGAGTTTCTTTTGTGGAGTCCAGCCATGTATTGCTTTGAAAAGTCAAAGCAGGAGAACATTAAATGAAGTGGATAACATCGTTGTATTTATTATCTAGAATTTGTACTAGGATTTTCTACATTACATTTATTAATCTCTAGATACATCCTTGACTATCTCAAGAAACATGTGACCTAATCTAGATATTTCTTATCAAAATATGTGCATCACATTTAACAGATATAATCTATGAATTACATATACCAAATTGTATGATATAGTTTTCAGTGAATGGGTCTATCCAAAAGCTACCTTGAATGATTCAATAGCAAATATATCTGTGAATCTCTACTTGTCAATATGAGCCAAAGAAGTGGGGAAAAAATAAATATAAACTACGATATCGAATAGACTAAATGTTATTAATCTTTTACAAGGTTTTGGTTCATCATCAGGTTACTAATTTTTGCTTGTTAACCAGGAAAGTTGCAATGGACACAGATATGTACTACAATAACCACTTCCTCAGGCAGCATGATCTCCTTAGAGAGCTAGCAATCCTTCAAAGCAGCAAAGAACCATTTGAACAGAGGGAAAGACTGACGATTGACTTGACTGGAAATAATCCCCCTGAATGGTGTGCGGGACAGAATCAACATGGTATCATTTTCCGCATGTTGTCATTCTTTCCCATAAGGTGGATGGAACCGAAGCGAAAACAGGTTGCTGCCCGCACATTGTCTATCTCAACAGGTTTGTTCTCTCTCTCTCTCTCTCTCTCTCTCTCTCTCTCTATATATATATATATATATATATATATATATATATATATATCTGTGTGTGTGTCTGTGCGTGTGCGTGTGCGTGCGAGCATGTGCACTTAGTGTGTTTCTGTGTGTAAGAAAGGCTCATGCTGCGGCATTCACCATCTGCCATTATTGAGCTAATCTAGGATGCTTTTTGCAGATGAAAATTTCACTTCAGATTGGTGCAACTTGCAAGCTGATGAAGCAGAGGTTCTAGTTTTAAATATTCGTTCTAGCAAGTTCACCTTACCAGAATTCACTGAGAAAATGAGTAAACTTAAAGTATTGATAGTCACAAATTATGGTTTCCATCCTTCTGAATTAAACAAATTTGAGCTACTTGAACATTTACCTAACTTGAAAAGAATTAGGTTGGAGAAGGTTTCAGTTCCTAGCCTTTGCAAATTTAAGAGTCTGCAAAAATTATCCCTCTATATGTGTAATACAAGACAAGCTTTTGAAAGCAGCCCCATCAAAATTTCAGAAGCACTTCCAAATCTAGTGGAAATGAACATTGACTATAGCAATGATCTGGTGGAATTGCCTTCTGAGCTCTGCAAAATTACCACCTTGAAGAAGCTTAGTGTCACTAACTGTCACAACCTTTCTGCATTGCCCCAAGAAATTGGAAAGCTGAAGAATTTGGAAGTGCTTAGGCTTAGTTCCTGCTCTGATTTGCTAGAGATGCCAGAATCTGTTGGAAGCCTTCATAATCTACATTGTCTTGACATTTCAGGCTGTATAAGCCTTACCCAATTACCAGAGGACATTGGTAACTTAAATAGTCTTGAGAAGCTCTACATGTCGGGTTGCACAAGATTGAGTGAATTGCCATACTCAGTAATGAACTTTGAGGATTTAGAGCATGCAATATATGTGATCTGTGATGAAGAGGTGGCTGCTTTATGGGAACATTTTAGTAATCTTCCCAATTTGAAGATAGAAACCTCTACAGCAGATATTAGCTTAAAGTGGCTTGGAGAAATGTAATTGTTGAAACATTGTTGCTCATTATGCGTTTCACCTTTTACCATAATATTTTCCATGTAAATATACTTGTAAAAACAGGAAATGAGAAAGTAAACGATTATTATATGAAGAATAATCTTTAAAACATGCACTTGTTCTTTCTCTTGATTTTATATGGGGGAGTTGCATTAACAATATCATCAATTACCAATTCCTAAAAGAGTTTAATTGATATGTACTTGTACTGTTAGAGTAAAGTTTTTTAAATTGTCAATCAATCACAAATCTTGTGTGACTTTCAATGTAATTAGTGATAAAAGTCAAACATCTTTAATAATGTGATAAATTATAATGAATTGATAGTGTAAGAGTTTGTTTGGAAGGGTTTGAGGAGGAAAGGGAAGGAAGATAACCTCCAAATCCTTTCCTTGCCAACTCCCACACAAAAGCTAATTTTTTATATTGTTAACCAATCACAAATCATCTTGTGACTTATAAGGTGATTAAGCTAAGAATCAAACATTTTTAATAATATGACAATTTATAATCGGTTAATAGTATAAAGAATCTTTATACTGAAAATACATACCAATTAAATCCTTCATCGATCGCACACAAACTTGCCACTAGCTAGAAGAATGTAAGTGTTTTGAGTCTGAAATTTGTGAATCATGAATCACCTGATGTTCAGAAAAATGTCTATTGTAATCCTATTATTATTACCATCACTCTTCAACTTACTTTTTTTTTTCACCCAACTTCAATTTAGTATTCCCTCCGCCCCAATTTAATATTGTAGTACATAATCTTCTAGAATATGTTATTTTTGTATGCTTAATGAGTGGATTTTTGCTCCTAATTGTGCTAATTAGTTGAGTTTTGTCCCTAATTTTAGTTAGTTGATATCTTAATAGTGTTTTACGTATTTTAGTTTATTTTATATATTTTTATAATCAATTTAATAGTGTTTTTACTTGTTTTATTAAATAAGAAAAGATGAAAAATGACTGAACAAATGGACTTGGATTTGGCTAATAGAAGGGAAGCCCAGGGCCACATGAAGTTGTTGAGAGCAATCCAAATTATGATGTTGGAAAAAGAAAGCCACCAGCCCCGCCTGAAAAATGAACTAGGGAGGGTTTGGGAGGATTTTGGAAGCTATCCTTCCTTGTCCCTTCATCCTCAAACCCTCTTCCCTCCCAACTCCCAAACAAACCCTAAAATTTTTACATTGTCAAATAATCGCAAATCATCTTAATTGTGACTTTCAAGACGATTATAATGAAAGTCAAATATTTCTAACGATATGATAATTTATAATTGATGAATAATGTAAAAAATCTTTAAACTGACAGTATATATCAATTGAATCATCCTCGATTCCACACAAACTTGCCACTAGCTAGAAAAATGCAAGTGTCATGAGTCTGCAATTTATAAATCTCGAATCACCTCAAGTTCAGGAAAATGTTTATTGTAATCCTACTATTATTAGTTTTTTATTTTACTTTTTTACGGAAACTATTAGCTATTATCATCACTCTTCAACTTATTTTTTCACCAACTTGAATTTAAAATTTTAGTAGTCATTTGGAAAATATTATCTAATATATAATTTTTTGGGTGCATATATTTATAATTCCATTTTAGTTGTATGAAGGACAAGCTAGTGATTTGCATAAAGCAAAGAAGAAGAGATACAGCAATTTACCAACGGAAAGGAACAAAACAAAGCGAGGTGATACACTAACTATGTAGTACATAAACTAGCAAATGCGACCAATATGTCCACTGAAAACTAACGTTTACACGGAGGATGCGTATATATAAGAGGGATATGCAAACATGATTCACCTAACTGCCAATTAAATTGGCCAGGGTACACAACAAAAAGGCTATTGTAAATATGATATATAAAGCAAGTATTCACCAGGAGAGGAAAGGGTACAATCATTTCTTCCCTCAGCCACCAGCCATTCTAGAGTGTAAGAAAAGTGATACTCATAAATGGTGTGGACTTAGACAACTCCAAGAAGCATACAAACATATAAATTAACATGACCATGGTAATCTACAAGAAATGCAGGCACCACATATTTCTTCTTCCTTCATGCTGGAAAGGCTATAAAGCTCAATATTAAGATGCTCTCATTTCAATATGCTGTCTTTCAAGTGCAGATGACGAGTAAATTATATGGCATACACTATCTCCCCACTGCTATCTATATCAAGCTCAGATTCAGAGTCTAATTCATCAATGTCATCGTCCATATCAATGTTATCTGCCATAAACTGGTCTAAAGAATAGGTCCCAGCTGCTGGTATCGTAGCTTCTGAAATTATCTGCATGATTGTATCAATGCTCTGCATGGGTTGGTCTGGCTCCTCAAATTGACTACCCATTATCTTCTCATCCATCAGGTCTCCAGGGAGATTCTTCAGAAACCATTCATGGTTCCAGATTTCAGCCATGGTGATTCTCTGTCACAAGTGTCCAAAGGCATGAGATTCAAATAAATGATTGGAATAACAAGAGGAAAAGTTAAATTCCTATATTGTGCAGACAATAGGTCCAATTCATTGTATGCATTCAGTATTTTGCGGAATAAGGTTGGTCCAATCATGGGATTATAAAGGGAAAATTTTTACATATGCATCTAAAGAACAAAATTATTCAGGAGTTCAATAGTGTCAAATTATGCAGAAGTAGGTTAGTTATTTGATTACGATATAGAAAGTACCTCTGCAGGGTCAAAGACAAAGATCCTTGAGATAAGGTGGCGACACTCTGGAGATATTTGAACAAAGTCAGGAATGGAATACTGGACACTAAGAATTCTCTGCAAGGAATCAATCACAATCAAGTTGTGCTCAAGCAATCAGATACTAATGAAGAAAATAAGCAAATATCGAAAGATCTGATCTACCTGAATTGTCTTCCGGAAATCCTTTGGTTCATTAGGATCTTCAAAAGGATATAGTCCCACAAGCATCACATATAAGGTTACTCCACATGACCAGACATCTGCAAGCTGATTTTAAATGCACAACATACCAATAGCAACCCATTAAAATACCCAACATACATACTAGTAAAGTCAAAAATTGAAATGCTTGACGTTCAATCCATTTTCACACCCGGGCTTATCTATCGATATTGGAAATTGCACTCTTTGTATAAAACTAACTAAACCAGTGAGAGGAGGAGATCACATTACTAAACTCTATTACAGAAGAGGGGAGGGGTTAAAGATTATACACTTATCTGTAGGTGGTGAACCAGTACCATTGTTAAGATTTGGATATTGTGAAGATTAAAATGCTTCAAGGCAACCTTTAAAGTGGCACACAATCACTGTGCAAGTTTAAAATTAATTTTGATTAAAAAAAAGTGAGAGAAATAGTGGGAATGAAGGAAGAGTGGAGGGAGAAAGTTGGATGGGTAATCTCAACGAATTTTCTTATTTAATTACATTCAGAACTTATATTTTTTACTGATCTATCATAAAAAAATAAAAAAAAGATGTAAATCACCTCCTGTTCTCTTAATCAATATCAATAATAGTAGACATATAAGACAATACTGTCAAGTGTCAATGAAGTTAACAATTTCAACTAGCTCCAACAAAACCTGAATTGCATGAAGATGACAACAAGAAAAGAAAAATGGCCTTTTTAGCGTCCAGACTCCAGATCAAAATGAGCTCTGAACTGGGAAAGAACAGATTGACTCCCAAAATATCACCGCTTTAGTTCCTTATAGATAAAAAAGTCAAGAACTCACCAGCCGACAAATCATGACAAGTTGGCAACAAAATTCTTCATTCAATCAAATGTGAGAGTAATAATTCTACAGAAAAAGTAAGTACTCTACCTTGCCATCATACTCTTGCTTCAGCAATACTTCAGGAGCAATATATGCAGGAGTTCCCACAGTTGACTTTGGTTGTGAATGAAGCACCGAAGACTGCAAAAAACAACAATCAGATTTGCGAGATACAACAACAATCTAAAACTCAAATAATAGCAAATAGGAAACAATGATGATCTATAATTGTGAAGTCCCCCATTAGATTAAAAAATGAAATATTGAGGTGCTTACAAGCCAGAAGGAAAATGAATTGATGAATTAAAAGGATGACAGCAAAATTCAAGAACCTCACGGTGAATTTTAATTCCAAATTATTCTAAAACACTAGACATAGATACAAGCTGAAATGTTGAATTAGCTCAACAACACCAAAAGGGTGCAATGGCCAAGTTAATAGATTTCTCAAGAATACTAAGAAACATTTATAGTTTTCTTGATGCACTGATGAGTGAAACAGAGACACCAGCAGGAGCAGGTCCAAAGATTGGAACAAAGAGGAAATGCCTCTGTGCCAGACTGCCAGTGTTCATCTGAAATTCAAACTTGGTTCCTCTAAGGTGGATGATGGATTATCACCTCATAAATGACGTGATAGTTTATTGAACATTAGTTTTTTAATCAAAGCTAATATGACAATCTTAAAGGCAAAAGGCCAATATCTAGCATATTGGAATGCATAATGAAGCAGAAGTTTCATAAAGAATTCAGACTATCAAAACTCACCATGAACATTCAAGCAGAATTGTCCCTCTCCAATACCCCAAATTACCCAACCAAACATATCCCAGCAAAACATGTAAGCATGAAACTCACACCATGAAGAGATAGTGAGATAAAGAAACCCTAACCTTGGAGTACCCAAAATCGCATATCTTTAAACGAGGTGCTGGGCTTCCATCCAACAAAGTGTTTTCCAACTTCAGGTCCCGGTGACATACTTGCTTCATGAAGAGACATAATTAAACAGAAAACAGATACATCAGACATAATGTTCAGAAGACTACATTACCTATACTTCATTCAGGTGTAGGTTAAACACAATTCAGATTGGACAGTGGTGAAGGGGAGAAAAGTTCAATTACCATTGCATGGCAATAGCTGACCCCAGAAATGAGTTGTTGAAAGAAAAAACGAGCCTGCAGCACAACAATTGGTTACAACTTATATAGGGAACATAATAGAAGTACAAATTTATTATCAGTGAATGATAGCACGGAAAAATAAATTCTAAACAATTATATAAGAACCTCGTTCTCGGTAAAACGCCCTGCATTGCAGATTCGCTCAAAGAGTTCTCCTCCAGATGCATACTCCATTACAATGGCCAGATGAGTAGGAGTTAAGATGACCTGAGTGAAAATTTATAAAACATTACAGATAAATGTAATTACCCCTCCTCTGTACATACACGACGGAAAAATATTTAAATATATACATATATACTTACCTCCCTAAACCTGACAATGTTAGGGTGTCTCAAAGACCTGTGATTAATTATTTCTCTCTTCACATTTTCATCAATCTGTGACACAAGAACATTATAGGAAAAAAGATAAGCCCAGCACACTATTAGTAAGAATTTAGAGTTAACACATTAAATAAGTAAATAAACAACTGACAACAAATATAGCATTAAAAGGTCCATCTTAAAAAGATCATAGTTATTTTAAAAGTTTGATTTGGAACACCAAAAATATTTATTTGCTTCATAATTCGATTGTGCATCTCTAAACCTAAAATTCACCTAAACCACATCTGCATTCACCACCAGAACCAGACCAATCCAAGGTTTGACTTTGGGGGCAAAATAACCAAACCAATTCTTGATCAACTTACACTGCAGCCTACATAAAGCACTCACCACCCTTTAACCTCCTCTACCATCAGAACCACAAAAAATAACTAACTCTTAACCTATTATGTAAAAATTAATTATTTTTATTTTTATAAAAATAAAAGTATAAAACACATAAATAACAAAATATGGATCAGTGAAAATCCACTTCCTCACTCCCTGTTTTACAAATCCATATAGGAAATTCAACTGTGTTGGTATGAGAAAAAGGGGCTCAAGTTCGCTAAGCATATGGTACTGGGTTTAATCCCAAGATTACAGTCTCTGCTTAAGTGTCTACCTATCAAAAATTAGTATTTCACGTATTGGGTGAGAATCGCATGGAAAACTAACAAAAAAATCCATATTGGAAAACAAAATATTAATGACAATAATGAAATAAAGCTCGTTTAATTAAAAAAACAAAAAAGTCAGAACATAAAAGGAAGTACAACAAGGATGGCAATTTAATTTCCAAAGCTCAAAGTTAGTAACAAAACCTCAAAAATACCACAAACCAGTCACAAGTACTGAAACAAATATAGAAACCCAACGAAGCATGGGTATAAATAGTATCATACGTCAGCACCAAAACGATCATGTGATACTTTCCCCTTTTTTTCAGTTAACCAAGAAAACGTGAAAAAGAAAAAATTTCCAAAATAAGAGCCAACACACATAAAAAGAAAGAAAGAAAATTCACACAACAAGTTCTAACTAACTAACCTTATCACCTCGTTCGATATACTTGACAGCAACAAGCTCTTTGGTTTGCTTGTCCTGCATCAACCTCGCTACGCCGAAATTTCCGGCCCCGATGTCTCGGACCAGATCGTAACGGTCGCTGTCGTGCATGATCGGCATGTCCATCCCGGGGCCGACTGTAACCGAAGCCCGATCCATATCGCAAAAACCCGAAACAACAAAAACGATACCGTTTTTCCTTCTTTTCTTTTCAGAGGAGCGAAACGCGATTACATTAGAGGTTGGTTGGGATACGGCGTCGTTTTGGGATTGAGCGTGAAACGAGGATCGGTGATGAGGGAAGAGAAAGAGAAAGAGAAGAGTTTGAGGGAGGAATGGTTGTTATTGGTGAAGTAAGGGGAAAAGGGGAATAGATAAAGATTGGATTGGATTGGGTTTGGAGTGGAAGCAACTGCAAATGAGGGAGAACGAACGAGACAAGAAACGGTGTCGTTTTACTCTATGTCCGATGTGACGCAGCTTGTGCTCGTTGCCTCGTAAGCAATGTTGTCGCCTTCTTTCGCTTTGGTCCTTCTTCTCTCTCACCTCACTCACAATATTTTAACAAAATTTATTGTTTAATATTTTAACAAAAATTGGTTTTTAATATTTTTTTAATATAGATACACTGTATTTATTAACGTTGATGTAGGGAAGTATCGAAATCATACTCTAAGGCAGAGTAATTACTAATTTTGTTATATAAATGTAAGAGAAGTGTTTTTTTGTGTTCCTTAGAGAAGTGTTTTTTTTTTTTTTTAGGCAAAAGAGAAGTGTTTATTAAAACATCGTATCTATCAATAATGTCCAATACTGGTTAATAAATAGCTGAGTTCGTCAAGCACGTCTTATATTTTATTGAGAAATATAAAATTTACTTTCTTAATTTTTACATCTTGAAATAGATTATTTTTCTCCTATTGCTTGATGATATTCTTCATTCATACAAAATATGTCAAATTTAAATAAATCAAATAATAAAGTTGCACTTTTATATAGACAAAAAATAAAAATTCATTTATCCGCAAATAAAAACTGATTAAATATTTGATTTTATTTTTTCTTACATGCGTTGTTTTGTGTTTTTCGTGGCAATAATGCCATTTGTAGATAAATTTGACATACACAAATCACATGAAATAAGCACTTGGTGGTTGGCGTGATAATAAATTAATAATAGCAGTGATGTGTAAGATTGTATTTTAGTCCATTATTTTGTAAAAGGTTTTAGCAACTAATTTTAATATATTGGTGAAGAAACCAAAGAAAAAGATTTTAATCAAAATTTATACATTCAATATATTAAATAATTAAAAAATATTCTTTAATTAATGCCTAGCGATTGTCTTTTCTTTTTAATTAATAGTGTTGATTGAATAAATTGGGTTGGGTGAGTGTTACTGTCATGACAATGGCACAACCACTTATCTTGGCTTCTATGGGAAAAATGAGAGGTACGGTCCCCACTTGAAATTGAGAATCCTGATTGGATGCAATTTGATGGTCAATTGGGTGAAAAACTGATATGGCAATGATAGAGGGGGTGTTTGGGAGAGCTTAACTAGGCTCCTTATGACTTATCTTATGTCATAAGTCCTTATATAAGGTGTTTGGTAAAGCTTATCAAAATGACTTATATCATCCCATAAGTTATTTTGGGCTTATTTTCATAAGTTGGTAGGAGTAGCTTATGGGAACTTCTCAAAGTAACTTATGCGGACCACATTAGCGAGATTTTCACTCTTCGAATCCCTCATCCTTCCCTTCTTTGTTTTTTCTTTCTTTTTGCGGCATTTCTTCTGGCCTCCTTCGAATCCTTCCTCCTTCCCTTCTTTGTTAACCCTTGCGCCGCCTCCGCCCCGTCGAGCCTCGCCTCCGCCCCGCCTCGCCTCACCTCAGCCTCGTCCGCCTCGCCTGTCGCTTGTGCGTTCCTCCTCCGCCCCGTCGGGCGTCGCCTTCCACCTTCTGCCTTCCGCCTGCGAGCTCGCCTTCCACCAAGATCCGTCGCTTGCCGCCGTCCACGAAGGTATCTCCCTTTCCCTTTCCCTTTCCTTGCCAGATCTGATTCTGTGGTTTAAGCCAAAAGGAATACACTATTAATTTGCCCTTGTATGTGTTAAATTTTGCCCTTGTTGAACTGCATAATTTTGCCCTTCTTGAATATTTTCAGTAGGTGTTTTGCTGTTGATGTGTTGCTGTTGATGTTTTGTTGTTTATAAGCACTTATATAGTAATGTATCCAAACGCTTTAATTTAGTATAAGTGCTTTTCGAAGTGTACATCCAAACGCACATAACTTATTGAATTTAAGCGCTTATGGCATAAGCTCTCATGCAATAAGGTCTTATGCGATAAGTGCTTAATTAAGTTGTTTTCCCAAACGCGACCATAGTGTGAAGCATGGGGTGATGAGGATCATGTGGGTGTGTTAATCAAGCGGTCAGTGTTTGTTAACCATGCTTTATATTAATCATTCATCATCCACATTAGTTATGGAAATGAGATGAAAAGCGATGACTTGGTAAGGATGATTTGGTCAAATGGAGAGGATAATGTCTTTAATATCCGGCAGAGAAAGTGACATACGGTCCATGGTCCACAGACCAAAGAAAAAAGAGGCTTGAAATGCAAAGCAAGGAAAGTTAGTGACCCAAAGGAGTAATCAAAATAATCCACGAATGCTAATTCCCTCTGAAACAGGATATTAAGGAAGGGACAAAGGTATTGATGGCTCTTTAGAGAGCGTGGAGAGACGTCTCCACATGACCATCCTGTTGAAAGAGATAGGAATCAATTTTATATACAAAATATCTACCATAATAATATAATCATAGGATGTACCAATTTCAATATCTACCGTGTATAATCATAGAATCTACTGTTTTATTTTGAATAAATCATGTCTTTCACATTAATCAGCAATTGAACATCTTTTTGTACATTTTCACATCTTATTAATCAGCAATTGAACTAGGGGTGGACAACGGGCGGTAAGGGTGAGAATAAGTTAGGTCGAGCTAGGTCCTGACAAGTCTGGACCTGGCCTATGTTCCAATTTCGAGGCCTGAGTCTGGCTTATCAGCCTGATATAGGCTAATTTTTAAGGCCTGAGCCTTGCCTACTTTAAAGCTTAGCCTGACCTGAAAGCCTACTTAAAAGCCTAATTATCAACAAGACCTTTAAATATGCCTCCACCTATAAATAGGTCATAAGCCTTCACTTGTAAATAGACTCGTAGGCCTCTAATGATAAAGAATTTGGTAGACCTATACTAACAAGTAGGTCACTAGGCATTCAAAAATAAATAGACAAGTAGGCCACTACATGAACAATAGGTCTTTATTTTCAAATATTATAAATAATGTAAATAATATATTATAGTATTATATTATATTATATTATATTATATTATATATATATATATATATATATATATATATATATATATATATATATATATATATATATATATATATATATTATGTGTGTATATGTGTTAAATAGGCCAGTCTGATAGGCCTAATATGCTTTTCTTAAAGCCTTAGGCCTGGCCTATTTAGCTATATAGGCTTTTTAGAAAGCCTTGACCTGACTTTTTTACTAAATAGGCTAAGCCATAGGCACCCGACGAGCGGCCTGGCCTATTCCCACTCCTAGCGGGAGGGTTCGGTCGGTTTCGGACCGAAAAAATCCAACCCGACGAAAATCGATAGACAACTATCTTCATCCATTCTGGTCCGTTTAGTGCCCTCAGATTAGGCGGGTTCTGTTTGGTCGGGTTAGCGGGCCAGCGGGTGGGTTGGGTCGGTTTTAGACCAAACAAAAAGGGAAAAAAAAATATAGAACTAGAATGGAGAAGAAGCAGCATACATCAAACTTTAAAGCGAAAACCAAAAGCTTCATACATCATACTTTCAACAAACCCAGGACGCGTGCGAGGTGCTCTGGCCGCAGAACCAGAAACAAACCTAGGAAAAATTCAAACTTTCAACAAACAAAAAAATTCATACATCAAACGCAGATCTGGCCGCGCGAGGTGCTTTGGACGACGGCCATTACGTGCTCGCCTCTCTGGCCGATGGCCGTGGCGTTCTCTTGACGACGGCGAACAAAAAACAGCGAAGTGATTTTGTATCAGATACGCTAGAGAATGGTGAACTCGAAAGAAAGAGATGAAGTCAAGTGTAGAATGATTTGGATGATTTGGGCCTTTGGGGGTCTATTAGAGAAAGAGAAACAAGACTTAGAGAGCATTAAGAAAAATGGAGAAAGTCAGAAAGTGAGGGAGAGAAATGGAGAACGTTGAACGAGAAAGAGTAATTTTTTTATGAATGAACACGAGAAAGAGTAATAGAAGTATGAATGAACACGAGAAAGAGTAATAGAAGAAACTAGAAAGCATTCAAAATTAATGCTTGACAGCTTGCTTACATTACTTTTTTGTCTTCCTAATACACTTTTCATCTTCCCAAGGCATTGTGATAACTGAAGGGACGACAGAGTGAAGTAACCATCAATTTTTTTTTTACATGCATTCCTTGTTCGGTCTGGTACGGGTGGGGTCGGAAATTTTTAACCCAATCCGATCTCGCCCAATCCTATCCGCATGGAACTGAATCTCAGAACCCGTGACCCACGAATCCGAATAAAATCGCCCATTTGCTTCATTTCTCCACCGGATTGATTGGGTCCAGATCAGGTCGGTGCAACTTGTCCACCCCTAAGTTGAACATCTTTTGTAGGCATAATTTTAATCATTCCAAATTAAAGAAGATAAGAATGTTACTTCTCAAACTAATTTTAACTCCTACTCATCTGCCATTGTAATGGGACATAGATTAAGCATATTTAAGGGTTTAGCCATGTTCCTTATGTGTTGACAAGGTTATGTTTCAAATTTAGGGAAGATCGAAGTTGTAACGAGCTCAGAATCCAATGAAACGTGCGAAATCGGGTACCAGCAGCATGAAATAACCAAAGTTAACACAAGAAGGGGGGTTGAATTGTGTTTACCAACTTTTTCGGTTACTTTAGAAAGATTTTCGCAGGCACAGCAAGCAAGGTTTAGATAAGAGAAAATTAGACAAGTGAAACATCTAATATTGAAACAGAATAGCACAAGCAATTAGAGAAGGTTAAAACAGAGTTTGATAATCACAATATTAACTCCCCATTAAAAGCTTAAACAGAAACAATACTTAAGCAAATTAAAAGATAAAGGGAAGAGAAATATCACTCAAGAGATTTATACTGGTTCACCCCAAAATCCACAGGGCTACATCCAGTTTCTTGGCAGCACCAAGTTTCCACTATAACTGAGTAAATTACAGTACAAGTATTCTTTGTACACCTAGCCTCTTCAGGCTCAACACTCAAACAAGTATTATTTTCTCACCTAGCCTCTTCAGGCTCAAAACAGTAAAGGATTGAAAAGGTTTTTGTGTAGTTAATACAACTTGCAAATCTTTCAGATCACACTCAGAGAGTGGAATAAATATGAAGTATGAAAGACTGCGAATTTATATCAAATGATTGAATGTGTATTCAATGAAGGAATGAAGAAGTTAATGAAGAGAGTAAATGCTTCTGCGCAGTGTTCTTTATGATATTCAACTTCTTGCCTTCATCTTCATTGTTTGATCTATTTAAAGACTTCAACAATCAAGAGATCCGTTTTGTCACAGCTTCAGAAAGTGTTTTCTTCTGACTTGAGCTTACTGAGATGCCATTTAATGCCAAAGAGTCGTTCTGTATATACATTAAATGCTTGGGAACGTTGAGCTTTGACAAGGATGTCCAAGAGTACACTTTAAACTGAGCAGTTGTTCTTTCAGAGTATATAGCAGCAGGCTTCTTGTACTTGTTGCAGAGAGCTTTCCTCTTTCAGTGCAACATCAGTTCACTTTCCAGAAAGCACTTTTACTTTGTACTAAAACAGGCAAAAGGTTACTGCTGTGGTGCAGAGATTGCGTGTTTATTCCTTAAAAACTTTGAAACAACGTTCTTTATTCTTTGTCCTTTGAGCAATTGTCCAGAGGTCTTCGAGATCCTTAAGGAAGGCATATAATTTGAATAAGGTGACTTGGACTTGATTTCTGACATACCGACTTGGTATCATTAATGAAATTTTTTAGACGGGTGAAAGTCATCCAAAACTTAGACGAGTGATATGCAGTACAAAATTTTAGACGGGTGCTGGCATATTCCAAAATTAGACGAGTGCTCCACTGAGTCATTTTTAGACGCATGCTTCTTGCCACGTCATCAAGTGAACTTAGTCTTTCCTGAACGTTGACTTGATCTTTGACTGACTTTTAGACGAGTGGAATTTTAGACAAGTCTGAATGGAGCTTCTACTGAAAAGTAGACGGGTCATAAAATAGACGAGTGACCTTAAGTCTATTTTCCTGCACACTTATCAAATATGTCAGTAATTTCATTTGGTTCAACATTATCATTCTTGAACTATTTGGAATCATCAAAACTTAGAGAATCTACACATTGAATGTGTTTTAGACTTATGAGGTCTCAACACAGCAGACCCACGTTTGGAAGTGGGAATGCCCAATGTTTGAGTGTTAGCACGCTCAAACGTGGGTAGCTGAATGTTTGGACGTGCCAAGGGGTCAGACAC
Organism: Echinosophora koreensis; assembly: GCA_035048595.1. NCBI lineage: Eukaryota > Viridiplantae > Streptophyta > Magnoliopsida > Fabales > Fabaceae > Echinosophora > Echinosophora koreensis. Next base: position 2,235,800 of record JAPCYP010000069.1, read on the forward strand.
ATGTGGGATACTCTAGCATGGGAAGTTAGCACGCTCAAAAGTGCTTAGCTGAGACCAAGTTTCTAAGTTATTTCATTCTTTCTTTCTTGATCATTTATTGCTTCTTTCACCTGCATCCAGAACGAGCTAGGGAGAGAAGGTTTCTTGAGATAGAAAGCTTAGGTTGAAGGAGAATCAACCATCGTTTCTTGATTTCGACTTCACACCAACGATCATAGCTTCGTACTCGTCGATTTCATGTAATCGGTTCTGTCAGCATGAGCTATATGATACTGTAATTATTAGGATATTTGTTGTGATTGCTAGAATGGTGCTGTAGTTAATTATAGAGATCTGATTAGTTGAGTAATCTTGTATATTCAAGGTAGGAATATTTGCTTTCCCTTAAAATAGGACATTTCTTGTTTTATAGGAAGAAGTTGTATCTATATATAGCTCTGTTGCTTAATGAAATATATGACAATAATATCATATATTATTGTCTAACATGGCATCACAACTGTTCTGATCCTGTGCCGAATCGAACCTCGTACTTTGAAGCTGACCTTGCAAACACCATCGTAACTTTTGTTTTTTCATCTGAAATTACATGGCAGATCCAAACAACCATATCCCACCTCAACCAAACCATACACCCACTGTACCACAAAACCAAACTCTCGTAGCATCCAACTCACCACCTTCAATTGTTGTTCACCAAGACAATTCTGTATTTCCAAACAGTATTACACTAGATGAGACCAATTACTCATTATGGTCCCAACTCATGGAGATGTGTATTGGTGCTCGCAACAATGCCGAATATCTTACCGGAGACACCAAAAAACCTGCACCCGGAGATCCTAATATTGGATCATGGATTACTGAAAATCATAAAGTGAAAAGCTGGCTTATTGACTCAATGAGTCTGTCACTAATGCAGCGATTTATTCGCCTTCCCAGTGCACATGAAATTTGGGAGGCTGCATCAAAAACCTTTTATGATGGATCAGACGAAACATGCCTCTTGAATTGAATCAACGGTCTTTTTCAGCCAAACAACATGGTCAACCTTTATCCACATATTATAATGAACTTTTTGCCATTTTTCAGGAAATTGATCACAGGACTATTTCTCAAGAAGCAACTGTTGAAGGGGTAGTCCAGCTGCACTCCGCAATGGCAGACTTTGAGTTCATATATTTCTAAGTGGCCTTGACTCTGAATTTGATCAGGTTCGTGGGGAGATCTTATGGAAAGAATCAAAACTTGACTTGGAGAGGACATATGCATATGTCAGACGAGAATATCAGCAAAGATAGACAATGGGAGACTCTCGTCCAATCTCTGAGAGCTCTATTATGCTAGCTAATCAAACTCAACAGCTTGGCTCTTCAAAGAATCGAAACCATCAATCAACTTGAAAGTCTAGTGGCTTGATATGTGCTCACTGTGGTGAAACAAGTCATTCAAAATAGGAATGATATGAAAGCATTGGTTATCGTGAGTGGTGAGATTTCACAAAAAAAAACCTAGAAAGAAGCTTGTTGGGAAATCCATGGTGACCTCCACATAGGAAATTAAGCCTATCACAGGCTACAGCAAATGTTGCCCATTCGGGTATTGTTGGTGAGGCATCTGATTCTCTACCACCTCTAAGAATAGTACTTGGATTATTGATACAAGTGTATCAGATCATATGAGTAGTGACTCCACTCAGTTACAATCCATTTCCCCTCTCCTCAATCCATTATCTCCACTGCTAATGGTAGAACCTCTCCCAATACTAGTGTAGGGTCTGTAATCTTATCTGAAAATCTTACATTAGATATTTTCCTTGTTGTCCCATCTCTTGAATATAATCTATTGCTTGTTACCCAAATTACTTCTTCCTTACTTGCAATGTAACCTTTTGGCCATCATATTGTGTTTTCCAAGACATTCTGACTCGGAAGATTCTTGGTTATGGTTTTAGGTAGAGCAAACTCTACTACTTGGTGTTGACAGAAAATGTGGGACCAAAATTTAATCAAGCGAATCAAGATAGTAGCGAAGGCACAACAAGGGCAACTATATGGTTATGGCATTGAAGACCAGGACATCTTTCTTTTGGTTATTTAAAGAGATTACAGCCACATCTTTTTTTCTATTTTGAATATTTCAGATTTTCATTGTGACACTTGTGAATTGGCCAAGAGCCATCGTGTTCCTTATTTACCTAGTTTGAATAAAAGTTCAGAACCTTTTGCAGTTATACATTCTGATGTTTGGGGTCCTGTAAAGATCCCATCTCTTTCTCAAGCTCGTTATTCTGTTACGTTCATTGATGAATGCACTAGAATGACATGGGTGTCCTTACTTCACCAAAAAAGTGATGTTTATGCAGCGTTTCGGGACTTTCATAATATAAATGGAACTCAATATTAGAAGCTGATATGTGTTTTGCAATATGATAATGGTACCGAATCTGTCAATACTTCTTTTTCCAAGTTTCTTAATGAACATGGAATTTGTCATCAAACTTGTTGTACATATACTCCGCAACAAAATGGTACCGAATAAATGGTACTGGTAATGTGTTTTGAAATCTGATAATGGTACAGAATTTGTTAATACTTCTTTCTCCAAGTTTCTCAATGAACATGGAATTCGTCATCAAACTTCTTGTACCTATACTCCGCAACAAAATGGATTGGCCGAGAGAAAGAATAGACAACTTTTCGAAGTTATTCGTGCATCTCTCTTTGTTATTAACATGCCAGGGTTCTATTGGGGAGAAGTTGTAAATTTCGTTGCTTATCTTATTAATAGAATTCCTTCTCGAGTGCTAAACTTTGAGGCTCCTCTACATGAGATGCATTCTTTACTTTCGGTTCCTCATCTCCCAAATCTTGAGCCACGAGTCTTTGGTTGTACTGTTCATGTTCACATTCCTGAGACTCAGCGCAATAAACTTGATCATTGTGCAAAACACTGTGTTTTTGTTGTCTACTCTGATTTTCAAAAGGGATATAGGTGCTATGACCCTACAACTCAGAAGTTACATGTCACTTGATAGCGTGAATCCGCAAGTGTACGGCTTCGTCTTCAAGTAATAAAAAGATCGAACCCACAGAGACCGTGATCTTAAATAACAATTAATTATTAAATCAATTTAACTAAACTATATATAAAAAAGATTTGGAAAAGATTTGGTTTTTAAAATAAAGATTAACTAACAAATCAAATATCTAAAACGAGATCAGTTAAAAATCACAATCAAATCTAATCTGGTGTTTTTCAAATTAAAAGATATTTCCAGGAATTGGGTTACCAACAAGACTACTTATGCTATTAAATTGACTACTCATCTTGTTAATTATCAAAATTGCTTTGAAGGTGAATTTATCCTAATAAAGTTAATGTTCCCTCTCGAGATACAAGAACCGTGCCCAATCAAATCAAATCTTCAATTTAAAATTCCAGATATTGCGCGTCACGGCCGTGATGGCCATCACGGCCTGGGCGTGATCTCTTCTGCCTTGGGGAATGACTTCACTTTGAGTCTGTCTCGGCCGTGATGGAAATCACGGCCTAGCCGTGATCATTTCTGCCTGCGAGGTCTGGTTCAGCTTTCATGTCACGGCCGTGATGAACATCACGGCCTAGCTGTGATCAGTTCTGCTTTGAGCATTTTCTTCCTTTTCAGCTCCACTCGATCACAGCCATGACGCCTATCACGGCCTGGCCGTGATGGCCTCTGTTTGGCTAATTTTTGTGTTCTTCAAGCTCCTCCTTGATCATGCAAGCTTCAAAATAACTAGTTCTGAGCATTTAACCTTCAATTCCTGCACACAAGCACCACAAAATCACCTTACCCGTTCCAAGGTAAAAACTAACAAAAAATCAAATTAAATATGCCTAACCTATATGAAAATGCATGCAAAATGTCAAGGAAATATGAGGTGAAATCACACTCATGAAACTACCCCAAGCTTAAGATTTTGCTTGTCCTCAAGCAATCATTAAGGCCAGATAAGATTAACAGTTAGAGCACAGACAGTGAACCAAGAACCCGAGTAACAAATCCAAGTGACAGACATATCCAATTAAGTAACCAAGAGACAATCAATTTTCAAGTCCAATTAGAAGCTTAGGTTCCCTAAATTCATATCTCTCACTGATTCGGGCACTCATCTCACCTCACTCAAGTGATTAAGGGTATATGACAATTCACTCAATTTCCTCAAGGAAGGTACCCTACCATAAGCTTGACTATCAACCAAATCTCTACTTTATTAATGAAAACACACAAGAATCAAGAGGTCTTTTATTTTGGTTGTAATGGGGCTATGGGATTAATTGTTAGGTGGGGAAACCAAGAAAAGGAATTCAAGAAGGTTAACAAAAATATCAAATAATGCAAAGTATGACAACCTTCTAAAATACCTTTTGGGCTTTAAATCACTCTTCCACCACTCTTTCTTCCATTTTCATTTTCTTTTTCACTTTATTTCTCACTTTCTTTTTTCTTTTCCTCCCTTCTCCATTTTTATTTTTTTATTTTTTTATTTATTGGAGAAGGGGAGATTTTCAACTCGAGAGAAATAATTTTCTAACTTTTTCATCCCAAAATTTATTTTTCAAACCACCCGTTTGGCCTTTTTACAATACTTTAAAAGGTGTCATATCATGCATCATTTATCAAAATTAATCAGGGTACCAAGAAAAGCATTTTATTCTTTTAGGCTCAAAATTGGGCAACTAAGGGGTAGAATTTTAATCAGTCAAAGCTCAGAAGGCCAGAAAAATACCCAGTGCCTCAATCATTTTCAAATAAGTTTTCACAAATTTCTAAGTTTCAAAACGATTTCAAGTCAAGTTCTAGAGAATACAATCCAAGAGGAAGAAAACACTCAATCACAAGGAATGGGGTAAATTTAGTGAATACCCCTTTTAGGCTCAAATATTTAGTAGTTCAAAAATCAATGAGAAATACAAATCCAAGGAACCACATGCTAATTATCAATTATCAAAAGATCATCTCTAGAATTTTTAATTTCAGCCTATCACAAGAATACAAAAATTGGGTTCAAAATTCACTGTCTTGATTTATTTGGCACAAAATTTTCACATTTGGATGCATACTCTAAGCAAGGGGCAATCTAATCATGTGATTATGCAAAACTTATGATTATGCAAAACTATGCCTATATGAATGCAACATGCAAGCATGCAAAACAAAAATAATACCCCTAAAACGGACGTGATGGCCATCACGGCCTGGGCGTGATCTCTTCTGCCTTGGGGAATGACTTCACTTTGAGTCTGTCACGACCGTGATCATTTCTGCCTGCGAGGTCTGGTTCAGCTTTCATGTCACGGCCGTGATGAGCATCACGGCCTGGCCGTGATCAGTTCTGCTTTGAGCATTTTCTTCCTTTTCAGCTCCACTCGATCACGGCCATGATGCCTATCACGACCTGGCCGTGATGGCCTCTGTTTGGCTAAATTTTTTTTATGTTCTTCAAGCTCCTCCTTGATCATGCAAGCTTCAAAATAACTAGTTCTGAGCATTTAACCTTCAATTCCTGCACACAAGCACCACAAAACCACCTTACCCGTTCCAAGGTAAAAACTAACAAAAAATCAAATTAAATATGCCTAACCTATATGAAAATGCATGCAAAATGTCAAGGAAATATGAGGTGAAATCACACTCATCATCACTTTGGATGCTTCTTTCAAAGAATCTGAACCTTATTAGTCAATGGAGGTTTCTACACCTTCTCTTCAGGGGGGAGGAGATAAACTTAATGAGTTAGAATTGAATGATTTTTTTTTTTATCAAAGATTTGAAAAAGGTTGTGACAGTATCGCTGAAATTGCGGGTGACTCATTGATTCTTCCTGAAAATGATTCAGGTTCAATGTCCTTAGAGTTACCCATGCCCACACCATCAACTACATAATCAACCCAAAATGATCCACCAGAGGTAATCTCTAATCCTATCTTTGATCAACACTATGAAACACATGTTCCTATAGAAAATATAGCTCCTAGATATCCAAACAGATCAAATAAGGGAATCCCAAAGAAACAATATGAACCTAATCCTAAGGCCAAGATTAAGTACCCCATTAGTAACCATGTGTCATCCCATAGATTATCTTAATCATATGCACTTACTATTGATCATTTATCCAATGTTATTATTCCTAGTAATGTGCAGGATGCATTGTTATATCCAAAATGGAAAAAGACAATGAACAAAGAAATGGAGGCTCTACAAAGGAATGCCACTCAGGAGGTTGTTGACCTGAAGGAAAGAAGATAGTTGGATGTAAATGGGTGTTCACAATGAAACTCAAAGCTGATGGAAGTAAAAGGGTATAGGCAATGGTATGGGGTGGATTACCAAGAGACTTTTGCACCAGTTGCCAAGATCAATACGATTCACATTCTCATATCTATAGCACCAAATCGAGATTGGTCTTTGCAACAATTTGATGTTAAAAATGCTTTCCTCAATGGAGAATTAGAGGAAGAGGTATATATGGACTTGCCACCTGGAGTTAAGTGTAGTACTTCATGTAGCAAGGAAGTATGTGAGTTGAAGAAGTCATTCTATGGGCTAAAACAGTCCCCTAAAGCTTGGTTTGGGAGGTTGTCTTCAGCAATGAAGATTTTTGGATACAAGCAAAGTAATTCAGATCATAATTTGTTTATAAAACACAAAGAAGGGAAGGTAACATATTTAATTGTATATGTTGATGCTATGATTGTGACTGGGGATGATCCTTGTGAAATAAAAGCAATACAAGAGTATTTGGCTGCTCAATTTGAGATGAAGGTCTTGGGGCAACTTAAATATTTTTTGGGGATTGAGGTAGCAAGATCAAAACAGGGTATTGTTATCTCACATCGGAAATATGTTCTAGATCTTTTAACCGAAACTGGTATGCTTGCTTGTAAACCAGTAGAAACACCTATAGAAATGAATCATAAGCTTGGAATTTTTCCAAACCAAGTCCCTACAGACAAGGATCGTTATCAGCGGTTGGTTGGGAGACTAATCTACTTGTCACACACACGATCGGATATAGCTTATGTTGTGATTATTGAGTCAATTCATGCATTTACCAAGTGAAGAACACATGAATGTTGTTTAGTGAATCTTACAATATCTGAAGAATGCTCCAGGCAAAGGACTATTGTTCTAATAAAATAGTGTCTCTATCATTGAAGGTGATGTGTGAAATCCGTAAGTGTACGGTTTCTTCATCAAGTAGTAAAAGATCGAATTCATAGGGACTATGTTTATGAATACCAATTAATTTAATAATTTAATTAAATTAAACAAAAGGGAATGTATTTGTGAAAACGTTGTGAAAGTAGTAACAAGCAATTAATAGAAGAAATATTTGGAAGAAAAATTCAAGAACAAGAATAGCAAGTTTTTAAGAAAGGAGATTTTAAATTAAATAGGGCTTCCAGGATTGGGGTAACCACAATGATACAAGATGAATCCTAATTGACAACCATTTTATTAAAATTTGAAAATTGAAGGTAAATTAGTCTAGATTAGCTAATGTTCTCTCTCGAGATACAAAAATATGCCCAATTAAACCAATTCCTACTCTCGTGATAATTAAATTTAAATTGAACCCTTTACGCTTTATGGTAATTCGTTAAGTCCTCGAAAGGCTAAACTTACTCTCGTGATTTAGACCTTAAGTTCAATTCTTATAGTTCTAATACCTAGGTTCACTTCTCAGTTCCTCCCTAGAGTATCTAAGACAACCAAATAGGTGGCCAACAAATTCACATGAATAATCACAATAAGGATTAAATCAAAGAACATTCAAAATTGATAAAAAGGGTAAACCAAGTCAATTATTCATCATCAAAGTACCATAGGGCATTGCCCAATCCTAGAAACGAAAGAGAACTATTCATACATGGAAAAGAAGAAGAAACAAGAATTCAAAATAAAAAACATCCAAACTCGTCCAAAGACATAAAAGAAGAGGAAAACGAAGAACAAGAGCCTCCAAGCGTGCCTCCTCTAAAGCAGATTCGAACCCTAATAACGAATTCATAACAGCTATATATACCCTAGGAGTCTAAACTGGTCCAAACCCAAAGAAAGAAAGAAAAATGAAATTAAAATTTGGTGTCAGACCGTGATCCACGGCCATGGGCCATTCCATGGCTAGGCCGTGGAAATTACCGCCAGGAAAATTCTGATGCACTAAGGTGAACCACGGCCATGGTTGCTCTTGCCAAGCTCCTCTGCTCGATCCATGGCCATGGGCCATTCCATTGCCAAGTCGTGGATGCCTATAGAATGATTCTTTTACCTTAAATTGCTCTCCTTTAAGCTCCAACTTCATTTATTCAAGCTTCCCACCCATTTCTAAGCCAATTAACTACAAATCCTGCACAACACCACTAGCAACACCGCAATTATCCGAACTCAAGGAAAAAAAATGCCTAAATATACTAAAAATGCATCCAAAACAAGAACAAAATATGATGTTATTTCACACACATCAAATCCCCTTAAGCTTAAGATCTTGCTTGTCCTAAAACAATAATTAAGGCCAAATAAAGATGTGGGATCAAGAGACAATATTAAATGAGGAACCCGGGAAAACACACAACCAAGCAATAGGCAAAGACAATCCAAGAAATAGAGACGTAATTAATTTCGAGTCCAATTAGAAGCTTATGTTCCTTAAATTCATACCCCTCACTAATTTAGGGGCACTCTCCTTACCTCACTCAACTGTTTAAGGGTGAATGGACAATTCGCTCAACTTCCTCAAAGAAAGCACCTTACCATATGTTTGACTATCAACCAACATATCTACTTTATTATTTGAAAACACATAAGAATCAAAAGGACTTTTATTGGGTTGTAATGGGGCCATGAGAATCAATTATTAGGTGGGGAAACCAAAGAAAGGAAAATTCAATAAGACTATGCAATAAATCAAACAAGCACATGTATGGCAACCCTCTAAAATACCCACGGGGCCTTTCATGATTTCTTTTTCCACCTTTCCTTTCTTTCTCATTATTTTTTTCTCTTTTCATTTTATTCATTTTATTATTTTTCTTCAAACACCTGTGAGAAGATTCGATTTTGGTCAAGATTTTTATTTTTTTCATATTTATTATTTTTCTTTTTCACACTACCATATTACCCTCCTTAATACTCTAAAGGCACCATATCAAGCATCACTTATCAATATCAAACTAGGTACCAAGAAAAGCTTTTTTTAGGCTCAAAATTGGGCAACTAAGGGGGGTAGCATGTAAACATTCAAAGCTCTGAAGGCCAGAAAAATACATATTGACTCAATTATTTTCAAATGTGTTTCCAAAAATATTTAAGTTTCGAAATGGTTTCAAGCCAAGTACTAGAAGGCACAATCAATGAGGGAAAACATCACTCAATCACAAAGAATATGGCAAATCACGGGATATACCACTTAAGGCTCAAAATTTCACATTTAGAAGTTCAAAACCAATGAGAAACACAAACTCAAAAAACCACATGCTAATTATCAATCATCAAAAGATTACCTCAACTATCAATTAAAATCATTGTTGTCAGAACCGCACCGGACCGTCCTGTTCAACTGAGAATCGAACCTAGTACCGATCCGAAATTCCATAAGAACTATATTGTCGAAAAACCGGCAGTGGACCGGCCAAACCATGTTAAAACCGGCAAAATCATTCGAAACCAGTGGTTCAAACGTTGAAACCGGTTCGAACTTCTCCTCTGTCTCAGTCAAGCTCCGCCGTCATTTCACTGCCATCTCAGTCACACTCCGTTGTCGTTTCGTTTCTCGTCGGCAGGAGCACACGAAGAAATCGAAAAAGAAAAAAGAAACAGGGAGCCAGGGAGAGGGAAGGAAAGAATGTTGCTGAGATTGAGACTGAAAACCAAAAGCCAAACGTAGTGAAAGATTACGATTTAAGAGAGAAACACATGCCACTGTAACAACTAGCTTCTCTAAAACCTACATAAACCAAAGAAGATGCGGGCATGCAGCTGTTGTGCAACAGGGAGTGGGGAGGATAAAATAAAAGTGAAGACTAAGGCGAGAGCATAGGCAGTTTCTAATGGTGGTTGTGATATGGCAAGCGGATGAGTCGTTGGCAATGGTAACTGGATCTTATGGCAATTTAGTAATAAGTTAATTGTCACTTAAGAGGGTTTAATGGCTTAAGGAGGGTAGTTTATAGTAGTCAGCTTGGGGCTACCAAATGGAGATATAATGGCTTTGGTGGTTAGAGTGTCGAATTGAATTAAGATTAAGTCGAATTTAGGGTGGTTCTAGTGTCATTTTGCAACGATGCTAGGTGTTAAGTTTGGGGTGAGGATGACTTGCGTTTCGTGGTTAGTGGTTCCGGTGCCAATTCACAATAGTTCAGGGTGATGAGATTAGGCTGATGGTGGGTTGAGTTTTGTGGTCAATGACTCTTGTAACATCAGGGGCTACATTACATATTGACAATTGACCCCACAAACCAACATAAGTCTTTTCAGCATGCTTTGTCCTCACTCACAGGCTTCCTGGGAAAACTTCCTAGAAGGTTACCCATCTCAGAATTACTTCATGCCAAGCACGCTTAACTTTGGAGTCCTTAAGTAATGGTCTTCCGAAAAGAAGATGTATTTTATTGTTTTGAGTATTATCAATCGATTCATTTAAGCTTCCCTCAAATGTGCAGTCTCATACCTGCACAATCTCAGGATCCCCTCAATTGTGCAGTCTCATCCTTGCACAATCTGATGTTACATCTCATTCTAATATGGAATTGGTTCGTTCATGTGTTCCTCCGCTTAGAAGCTTGCCAAGAGCCGCTCGTTGTCCATGCTTCCTCTTACACCAGCGAACACTCCCCACCCTCGTCAATTCACAATGTATTTTGGGTGGTAAATTGAAGGTGATGTTAAGTTTTACTGTGGATCCTTCCAAAAAGCAAGGCTAAAAAAGTCATATCTCCTTTAGATAAATGGTATCTGACGCCATCTTTCTCAAGGGGGTAGTGTAATTAATAAAAATAAAATATTAAGAGGTATTAGTATAATTTCTTAAATAAATGGATGTCAAATGTATTGAACTTTAAATGAGGTCAATATAATTTCCTCAATATTTATCATGTATATCCTTTTTTAATTGTTTGCCATAATTAAACTGAAATTAATATATATTTTGGGACAATTCATTTTTCAATGTTTGATTTAGGAACATTATATATCAGTTCCTATTTATTTACTTTCGGGTTCCAATTTTAAAGAAAATGGTATTGCATCATTTTGCAAAATCCTGAAATTATGTTTTATATATATATATATATATATATATATATATATCAATCAAAGACCCTCCGGACCAAATATATATAATATATATATATATATATATATATATATATATATAGAGAGAGAGAGAGAGAGAGAGAGAGAATTGTGCAAAGTGATGGTAGGTAAATACAAAAAAAAAAAAAAAAAGGAAGCGGAAGTTCCGAATTCGATACAAATTGACCTATATCCTATTTCAATTTTTCTTACTTTTGTGTTTTGAAAATGAATATTTAACCTTACGTTTTATTTTTCTAGCTTAAGTTAACGTGAGTGTTGTTAGAAATCTTTTGGGTCATAAATTTTTGTTTAACTCCGACATAAGATATGTTCTTAAACTGTGCATTGCCAGAGTTAATTTATTTGACACTAAAAAAATTTTGGTTTTATTTTGAACCTATAATAATATACATGTAATGGAAATTGATGAATGATTGAGGGTAAAAAATAAATGAGAGAGAAAAGTGACATGCCTATATGATGTGGTTGGGCATGCAATGTACACACCTATGTGCCCTATGTCTACGACTACACTAGGGAGTTCACTTTTATTGTTATATAAAAAGTTTACAAGTCTGTCTCTCTCATGCACACACACAAACAACATGTGAAAAGAAATAGTCCCTAAAGAATAACATATGTGGGATTTAAAAATATCATATTACGTAATTCTAACAATTCTCTTATTTGGAGCCTGATCATCCAATTGTAACAACTCCTTGTAAACGTTGTGGCCTTTTGCTCTTCACCTAGTGCTATGTCTTTCTTCATCAATTGTCCTCAGATATAAATTGAGGCTTGGAGCAATATTAAGCCTCAAGTTATCAATGTTGACAATCTTAGCCAGCGTATCAATTAAATTCTTTGTTCTTGAGATTTTCAGCAAGATAAATTTCCATCTATCAACTCCCTGATAAAATGATATTTCAATCGAATATGCTTCCATTTGGAATTAATGACTATATTTCCAACAAGACTAATAACACTTTAATTGTCACTGAATAATGAAGTATCACATTGTTTCTTTCATAGTTTGTTTAGAAAATTCTTCAGCCATGTCATCTCCTTAGTAGCTTTTGAAATGGCTACACCTTTGGCTTCATTGGTTGAGAGACTATATTTCGAAGTTTAGACATTCAACTCATAGCAGTATCAACGAAGAGGTCATATCAATAGACTTCTTCAAAAGGGCATAAAGGAAGAAGACCCATACAATGAAGAATATCAAAAGGGTCATTTACTCAAAAGATTGGACTTCATCATAAGAACAATTTTAGAAAGCTCAATTGGAAGATAATATCCAAGGATCCAACCTAGCATTCATCAAAAGAAGAAGGAGAACTTAGTCAGAAGAGTTCTAACCAAGGTCACATCAAAACAAAGTTCTTTAACAAGTTCTTTTTAATACCACTTCGAGAAAATGAATCACATGATTACATCATCCAAGAGTATTTCTGAAAAATGATTTGAAAGTATCATTTCAAAAAGAAGTCAGTCAATAACTAAAATCAGAAGACTTAATTAGAAAGCTATCATAAGGACACACCTCAAAGGAATGTGTTAATCGTGGCAACCAGTACCCTAGAGGAGGTCGAATTGGATGATTGTCAATTTTAAAACTTCTTTTAGAAATAACACATTTTCAAACACTTAAACAAAATAAGCAACGAAATAGTTTAACGAAGAGATGTAATAAATGAATATAACACAATAACTATAGTAAATATATAGAGATAAGGAGAAGAGCATGAACACCGAGATTTATCCTGGCTCGACCACTAACCACTTGTGGCCTGCGTCCAGTTGAAACAAACATATTAAAACACGAGAAGGGGGTTGAATTGTGTTTTACATAAACTTTTTCGAAATACAAATATCTTTTCGCAAACAGCAAGGACTAGTGCTTTGAAAAGCACTACAGATGCTTGGATCCGTCTGAGGTTAACAGAGACAGAAAACAAAAATGTTTAATTTAACATATTAAAACCATGTTAGCATAAGTATATAATCAATGCAAAAGTAAAGAGATAAGGGTAAGGAAGATCACACAGAGATTTATACTGGTTCACCCTAAACCTTGGACTACGACCAGTCCTTGGCCTCACCAAGTATTCACACTATAACTGATCAGGCTACAGGCAAGTATTATTTTCACGCCTAGCCTCTTCAGGCTCCTACAAGTATTATTTTCACACCTAGCCTCTCCAGTCTGCAACACAAGTATTATTTAATGATAGCATTTTCATGCTGTACATACTTAGAGAATGTTTGTGAAGCAGAAGCTTCAAGTTACAACTTTGCAAGTAAACCAAGTAACACTCAAAGAGTGAATATTAATAAAGGTTGGTATGACTGCAGAAAGAACTTTTGAATAAATACGAATGATTGAGCAAGAAGTATTCTAAGAAAGAATTTAAGAGCTTTGAATGCACAAGCCATCTGCAATAAATCTGTTGAGAGATATTATTCATAGAATTAGGGTTTTGTTCTTTCATCAATTAATGCCCAAGAGCTGCTAAGCTTCCATTTAATGTTTATTGTCGTTGGAAAGCTTCATAGTACAGGAATGTACTTCATTGCATACTTTATCAGAGTGCAGGCGTGGGTCAGAGCATGTGCAGTTGTCTTTTTGGCTTGGGTACCCCGAACTTCCTCTTTTGTGCAATAGTTGTTGATGATGATGAGAAATAGTTCTCTGGGGAGATTGTAGATATGTGCTTTCATGAAGATTTCAAGAATATCTCCACCAACATACAAGTTTGACGAAATAAGTTTTGATGATGATGTAATCTTTTGTGTATAGTTTTGTTTAAGGTTTTGAAGTAAATCACTTGGTGATTAAGTTTGACAAGATGACATAACTAAAATGAAGAAGTTAATAATGGATAACCTAAAGTAGAAATCAATTAATAGCTAATATGAAATGCCGATGATGAAAAATGTTTTTAAATATGTCGTAATTAAGTACATGGTTGAATATTTGTTTAATTTAAGGAATTTGTGAAATTCCATCAAAAATATTAAAATACCAGCTTGTGTATGCCATTACTCAAGCAAATAGGACATTTTTAGGCAGAGTATTCAAATACCCCTGCCTGATGTTCGAATACTACTATCAGTTAGGGAAGTTGAAGTTCTGTTACAGGGAGCATTCGAATACCCCTGTATAGTATTCGAATACTACCCTCAGAAAATCAACCAACCTTCACTTTTTGAGCTATAATTGAATTCTATATAAAGGGTACTTGGTTAAGAGTTTATAACACGATTTCTAGCACTCAAATATACCGTTATTATGCCAGAATTAAGAGCCATCTTTCATTTTTAGTTGCAAAGTGATCTTAGAAGCTTTGGGAGCTTTTGTGCACAAGTGTTGTGCTTGAAACTTTCTTTTCTACTCAATTATTTTCTGGATTTTGTATTGGGTGTGGAATCTCATATTGATTCAAAAGTGTGGTATCTCTTGAAGGGTGTAAATCTTTGTTGGTGTGGTATCCATCAAAGTGACCATTAGATAAAATCTTTGTTGATATGGTATCCATCAAAGTAAGGTTGTGGTATCCCTTTGTGAGTAAGGGTGTGGTATCCCTTAGTGAGAAAGGGTGAGCAATCCCGTTGTTTGCAAGAGTGTGGTATCTCGTGTTGTTGTTGGTGAGGTATCCAACAAGGTTCAAGAGTGTGGTATCTCTTGAGAGTATGGATCTTGTGGGTGAGGTATCCTACAAGAAGAGAGTGACTTTGTAAGGAGTAAGGCATCTCTTGTACAAACACATGTTATATTGAATTTCTCCAAGATGATTCTTGGGGACTAGACGTAGGCCACTCAGGTTGTGGGCCGAACCAGTAAAATACTTGTGTCACTTTTTCTATCCCTACTCTATTTACTTTCTTGCAAGTTTTATTATCTTATGCATGATCTTTATGTTTTTATGCTTATGATACTATCTTGCATGATTGGCATATGATACATACACTTAGCTTATGCAATTGTATATCTTCCTTTAAAGTGTTTCTTGAATTGATATTGCACTTGTTTCTTGCTTGAGTTTCAAAGAAAATCTTCTTTCTTCCTGCACACTTGAAAAAGGGAAATTAAATCTTGTTTTTGAAAAAGTTTTTGAAAAGTCAATTCACCCCCTTGACTTAGAACCATTTCCACACACAACAATAGTGAGATATGCCAAGTTAAAGTAGAACTGTTTGTTGCGTGCAAAAGGGTTGTATAGCAGATGCTTTATGCTTTTGCTTTTGTATTTGATTCAGCATATTTCAATTTGTTTTGAAGAGGTTGCTTGACTTCGTGGTGTGAGGAGTCTCGACTATGCTTTGAGACGCTTGATCTTCAAATGTTCTGATTTCAGGATCAGACTAATTTCAAATGTTCTAATTTTGTGTGAAGAGTCAGACGCTTGGTTTAGTAAACTCAGATGCTTGATAGAACATCAGACGCTTAGTTCACTTTTGCTTATCTGACTAAGATATTCTAATTCTGCACACTTAATACACTTGTTAGAAGATTTCAAATGGTTCACTGAAAATCATTTATCATAAATGTTTGTATTCATCAAAATCAAGGTGGCACAACTTTAGATGCTTGAAGACACAACACCAATCTCCATATCAATTACCCAAAAAGTTCACTAACCAAACAAGCTTTCAACGGGTGCTTGTAACCTTTACAAAATAGAGCACTCATCACACTTTTAGGATTCCTCACCCTTAGTGCAAGAGCCTGATAGACGCAAAGGATATCTCTTTTTTTTTACTATTTGAGAGATGCTTCACCCTCTTAACAATTAGAGCAATCCTCACCAATAAGGATAACTTATCCTTTGTACCTCAACAACCTCAAAGGGATACCACACCATTTTCACAAATGAGGAACCAAAATATCAAAGACAAATGTAGCATTCTCAAAGTATAGATAATACAAATTGAAGGTCGGAAGAATATAAAACTCTTAAAGTACGGATAAATGCAAATTGAAGAACCATGAAAATCAAGAATAAAACAAAATGAGTCCAAGAGAGATTTGTATGATAGAAAGATTTAGCAAGATGAAAAACATATTTTGATAATATGTTATCGCGTTCTATATTTTATCCTAATGCCCATAGCAACATATGTATAGAGTCCAAAAGAAACTAGCAATTAGGAGGTTTTAATGACTACGTTAAATGCATAAAACTTGATATTGGAGCTTAACCTAATACATGTTAATCGATTAGCTCAGAGTGTTAATCCATTAACCAGCTATTAAAACCGAGTTAGGCAACCTGAAGAACAAACTAAATGATTGGGTTGAAATTTTTAATCGGTTGAACTTTTAAGACAACTGTCCTCACAAACCTACACTGGTCTTTTCAACGTGCTTTGTCCCCATTCACACGCTTCCTGGGAAAACTTCCCAGGAGGTCATCCATCCCATAATTGCTCCAAGTCAAGTACGCTTAACTGTGGAGTTATTAAGTGATTGGCTCTCGAAAAAAATATGCATCTTGTTGGTATACGTAGTACCAATCAATTCATATAAGTCATCCTCAAATGTATAGTCACATACCTACATAGTCTCTCGATCCCTCTCATTCTTGTATGTAATTGGTTAATTCATGTGTCCTTCTGCCTAAAAGTCTGCCAGGAGCCGCTCCTTGTCCGTGTCTTCTTGCACTAACGATCATTCCCCACCCTTGTCAGCCCCGAGTGTCACATGCCCACAGCTTCCACTTGGTTCGCCCTCGAACCGAACCACACCATACTAGGAGAGGTGTCCCTCTGATACCATTTGTAACACCCATGGCTGCTCTATGGATAGACGACTGTCCTCACAAACCAACACGGATCTTTTCAGCGTGCTTTGTCCTCACTCACACGCTTCCTAGGAAAACTTCCCCGGATGTTACCCATCTCAGAATTGCTCCAAGTTGAGCACGCTTAACTATGGAGTTCTTAAGTGATAGGCTCCCAAAAAGAAGATGCATCTTGTTGGTATATGTAGTACCAATCAATTCATATAATTCATCCTCAAATATATAGTCCAATACGTACACAGTCTCAGGATCCCTCTCAATCCGGTGTGTAATCGGTTCATTCATTCGTCACTCCGCCTAGAAGCCTGCCAGGAGCCGCTCTTTGTCTGTGCCTTCCTGCACCGGCGACCACTCATTCCCCTCCTCTGCCCCGGGTGTCACACATTACCTTAGGCTTCTTTATCGATTAGTTACTCTCGAGTCAAAACCACACAAACCAGACAGGTGTTAGACAATTGCCATTATCATCTTAATCATTTACTACATGTTCTTTAAAAAAAAAAAACTTATGAAAATAGAGAGGTGTTAACAAGTAAAAATATATTTTTGAAAGATCTTAAACAAATTTTAAAACAAAGAAAAACATTAATCATTTTCCCAACTAAAACAAGATTTTGGCATTAAGAATTTTTAAAAAAAACTTGTTCCTTTTTAGAAAAAGTTTCAAGATTTATTTGGCTCATTAGATTGATAGGAATTAGAATTACATTTTAAGAAAAAGTACAGAATCTGGGTTATTAGGTTTTGTTTATTTGAGAGGAGGAGTTCGTGAAGCATGCAAAGATTGAAGATCTACAATGCGGTTACTTTGAAGCATACACTCGGCTTAGCCTCACACGCCATTAAACCTGGAGCAAGAACGAACGCTTTGGTATTGAAGATTGATTGGCATAGGCAAGCAAGCTCGACAGAGATGCCGGGAATACCGCCCCTCTATTGATCTTTTCCTCTCTTTTTTTTATAATTTTAATTTTAAATAAAAGTGATTTTTATATGCTAGTTTTTGCCATGTCACAAGTCATAGAGGGGGTTAACAGCCACGTCACCAGTTTCTAACGAAGTTTACATGGGAGATCACGGAAATGACCATTTTAGGTCACTTTTGAAACATAAAGGACTAAACTGAATCTTTTTAAAAATAAAGGACCAAAATGAATTTTACCAGAAAGATAAAGGACCAAAAAGGTATTTTAGCCTATAATTTATCATACATCACATAAATGTTCCTAAGACCCATACTAGAGATGTTACCCTTGAAGCTTTCCATGGTCTTGGAACTTGCTCATCATCAAAACTTCTTGATGTACACCAGGCTTTCAAGATTATTCTCATCTATATTCCAAATGTTTAGTCAATCTGATCTTGATCATGACGAACTTCATATTTGGGTCATGCGTCTAAGACTTCTTCAGATTACTGACTTGGATATCATTGAGACTTCATCAAATGGTACAGTAGCATCAGAATGATTGATAGTCTTATTATTTAGTAGCAAAAGCCAATAGTCTCATCTACAAATTTATGCTTCTTGGCAGCACTTTTTATCTTCAGGCTTTTAATCTCTTTATACATGTGTTGTATCGTTGGATATTTGAACCCAAATCGGCTGATCTTGTTAATTTGTGTGTGTCATCTAATCTGGACCTTGAATTGATTGATCTTTGAGAATGAGTTGTCTCATGTGAGCCAATTCTCTGCAGACGACTGGAGTTGTCTCGTCATCTTTTAATCTTTTGATCCCTTTGCTGGAGTCGTCTTATCTATTTACTTAAACCATTATGCCTGATGCGAATCATCTATCTTTAATTTAGTCTATTCGTTCTTACTCCTAAGTTTAGTATTGGATTTCTAATGTAAAAGATATGCATACTCAACAAATTTATCAGCAATGTTAAAGCAGAGTTTTTCATTAATGATCATGCATGATATATCATATTCCACTAAATATATGTATTTATTGTTCTAGCTGTTAGGCTAACAAAACCTGAAACCTTACAAAATAGATTTAGCTTTACTTTTAAAGTTCTTATTTTTAACTTTAACTTTAAAGTAGCTTTTAGTCTAAATCAATTGATTAAAACGCTACCATATAAGTGGGTGAACCTTTGAACCTAATGCCTTAAAATTTTGGATAAAGATGTGATATTAACCCTATCTATCATGATTTCTCATTTATCCATTAAAGAATATCACAACCCGTGAAAAAAAAAATCCTGCGTATTTTGAGCTCCCTTAATTTTCCAATTTTTTAAATATTTTTAAATTTATTTATAGCAAAAAAATTAATTGTAAAAGAATATTTAGACGAGTTAGAATTCTGTTTCTAACTGAAATATTTCTTACGATTACATATACGTTGTTATTATGGAGGAAAACCAAGATAGAGGAAGAGAGAGAGGATGGGTAAAATAACACATATAACTCCGACTATTATTAGTTAATCCAATTTTTAGGTACAAGGTATTTATGTCATTTTTTTTTCTCTCTCACTTTCTAGCTAATCAAATAAGAGGAGGCACTGGGGAATCCATACGACGCTGTCTTTGGCTTGGGAGGCTCATCATAGGAAAGTTTGGGTGGACAGTGATTCTGCTGTGGCAGTGAAATTGATTAAGGATGGTTGCCCTTCTCATCATCCCTATGTGGCTATGGTCTTAGCTAATTCAGAGCTCATGTCTAGATCTTGGGAGTGTTGTATTTCCCATATTCTTAGAGAGACAAATCACTTGCTGGATGTGGGTCTTCATGTGTGGAATGATCCCATTGATAGGTGTCATGCTTTGTTATTTAGAGACAGTATGGGAGTTTCTTTCCCCAGGATGGTAGTTAGTTAGTTTCCTTGTTGTTTTGGGCTTTGCCCTCTTGTTTACCAAAAATAAATAAATAAATAAGAGGAGGCAAAAATTTTAATTTTCTTTCCTTTTATTCTCTCTCTTATTACACCATTAAACAATCACCTTATTTTTTAGGAAAATGCTAACAAGTGCCCTTAGGACATTAGTTAAGGAATCAAAAAATATAAGTTTATACGGAAAAGTAATATATATATTATATTGAAAAACATTAAACTTGTATTCTCAATACAAATTTTCCTTTTATTGATTCATTAACTGATGTCCCCAGGACACTCATTAGCAAGACTCTATTTTCTATTATTTTGTTTCTCTTCTTTCTTTTCTTTTCTCTCCTAAATTTAGATTACACGAAGTGTAAGGAAAAGTGGTTAAACCGTTAAAGAATTAACGAGGAGTAGTAGTAGGAAGAGGTTGTAATGTGTTTTTGGTCCTTTAAAATACAGTTATGTTATTTGCACACCTAAATGGGACACCCATTTGGGACACCTTAATTAATCACGTATAAATATTTGGTTAATTCAGTTCATTATATGATTAATGGGTTTATTTTCCATAACCATGTAAATATTTGGTTAATTCAATTCTTTATATGATTAATGAGTCATCATGAATTAACCAAATATTTGCACGTGATTAACCTATAATAAACTGAATTAACCAAATATTTATACATGATTAACCAAGATATCTCAAATGGGTATCCCATTTGGGTATGCAAATAACATTTTTGTTAAAAAAAGGCCCTTAACATTAGGCTGCGATCATTTCATTGCCCTTTGAGAACTGAACGTGGCGTGCAGAAACTAGGTTCCCACGGCCTCTCAATGCCTTCTAGACGATTCTCCTTTGGTAGCCAATATTTTCTCCAGATTCATCCGCCTTTCCTTTTCAGTGCCCTTTGGCTTTTTCCTTTATTGCTTTTTAAAGCTTTTTAACTTGAATAGCAGTGTTCTTTATTCTGGCCACTCTAAAGCATCCCGTTTAGCAATGCTAACATTACCTAGCATTACACTTTTTATCACATTCTTTTTCACACACCCTTTATTATTAGGTGGATTTCATGTGAGGCTATATATTTTGATGGATCTCACATAAAATTCATCCAATAATAAAAGATGTGTTAAAGAAGAGTATGACAAAGATTGTGTTTTTAGCATTTTTCCCCGGTTACATTACATGGCCGAATGCATCAACGACAGGTAACGGTTGTGTTGTGTGGCGATAAACGCAACGAAAAGGACAAATGCAATTCCATCTTATTTATTTCTTTCCCTAACGAAAGTGATGTACCCGCAACATATCACATGGATCGTTGATTTATGGATATATAATCTCTTATCTCTGCATGCGATAAAGAAAACATGGGTTAAAATGAGGATCAAATAAAGGAGGGGAGGAAAGAGATTGAGACTGACATTTTGTTTTGTAGTTTCTTTTATCTATTTGATGCTAGATCTCAGTAGCAAGGATATTAGGTTTTTATTTTTTGTTACAGAATATTAGGTAAATTAATACAAGGCAGTAGTGAGGCAAAATAGATAGATATATATCATAAATAAATTATTAAGTGATTTGATTCTTGATGCACAGCTGAAAGTTTATTATTATTATTATTATTATTATTATTATTATTATTATTATTATTATTATTAAGAAATTTGTTTATTTTTTTTTAGACAAAGTGTGATAATTAGAAGATCTCTTTATTAGTAGAGTACACCTTAGATATTAGAAAAACGCATCCTCAAAAGTAAAAACCAATAAAAATTCATGAATTTTTTTTTTTTTTTTTAATATATCTATATTCAGTGGCAGATCCAAAACCCTGATTCAATGAGGATAATCTATTTTAAAAATTAATAATAACTATTATCATACATATGAAGATAAAGACATTAAAATCATAAAATTTTAATTTATCTAATCAAATAAAATAGAGAAGATTAGAAAGGGTTGAGTGACACGGCTTGTTCGAAAAAGTAAAGAAAAAATGGACAGAAGGACCGTGAGTTCAAATATATAAAAATAAAGGGGTCAAAAACACGTAAAAAGTTCTTGGAATTTTATTAAACTTATGGGATGCATTTGTACACCCTCATTAGCATACAAGTCTCTCACTATCTATATTTAATTTAATTTAAATAATAATTTAACTGAAATCTAATGGTAGATTCAGTAAAATAAAAATCTAATGATAGATTTATATTTACTAATTCACTTTATAAATAAGTTCACCTTAGATGATGTTTTTCTATTAATCTACAAAAAAAACAAATTCGAATAAAAAATTTAAAAAATAATGAATAGGAACAATAAGATTTGAAAGTAGATATCTAATTTTTTTAATTTTTTTTTACATTTTTTCAGTTAATTGATTGTTATCACTGCCATTATTTTATTTATTATTTTAAATAATAATGCAGTTTTTAAATTTTTTTTATCAAAGGATTAGTTTCTAAAAGCTTTGATCTACAAAATAGAGATAACCCCATGGGATTGGCCTAGTAGAGTATGACAATGTATCGTATCTGACCGGTTGCAGGTTCAAGTATCCACTAGTCTCCTTGGGAATTTAAATGCAAATTCCTTTGTAAATATTCATAGAGCATAAAGGTTTTTTCTGCCTTGGACTGTGGCACTATCCCTTTATCCTAAATTTTTCTGTATAAAAAAAAATCTATAAAATAGACATGAATACTTTCCCTCGAGTTTAAAAAGCATAGATATGTATATATGTATTCCTCCCTTGTGTCACTATTTTTATTTTAATTATTACTGTACTAGTGATGAGTTTCCAAAAAAAAATAAAAAAATAAAAAATAAAAATAGAAGTATAAACATAAGATAATTGTGTATTAAAGTACAAAGTACATTTTAAAAAGGTCTTGTTAACGGGTGCCCTAAGGGCATTGTTTAAGGATCCAAAATATGTAATTATTCATTGAAAAACTAAATATATACATTCCCAATGTATTGATTACACCACTTCCTAAAGAAACTTACTTTTTAAGATTCCTTAAACAATGTCTTTAGGGCACTCGTTAGCATTTACCTTTTACAAAAAAAAGCTGATGTTGATAACCATTAAGATTCTTACCGATTTAATAACACACATTTCTTCCTCGAAAAAGAATGCTAAGTACTTATAACGAAGGTTAAACTAATCATTTGGTCCAAATACATAAACCTGATTTTCAATTTAATCTATATAATATACATAAAAAAAAAGTAGTTAGTCTCTGCATATGACATTCATTTTCAATTTGGTCCTCGCTGTTTTATTGGTGTTATAACGTCGGTTGTTGGAGTTGAAGTATAGGGACCAAACTAAAAATGAATGTGATGTGTAGGGACTGAATTCAACAAAAAAATATATATATTTGAATTCGATCTCTACACGTGACAATCATTTTCAATTTGGTCCATGTCATAGGATGACGTTATAACATCGGTAAATGACAAATACCAAATTGAAAATGATTATCACGTAGAGAGACTAATTTGAAAAGTTTTTACGTATAGAGATGAAATTCAAGAGTACATATAGGCATCAAAGTATTGGTTTAAACTTTAACCTATAATGAAAAGTCCAATGTGCAGTTCTGCAAATATGTCAAATGCAATCTGCATTGAGCTAATATCACAACCTAAAGATGTGGTGCCTTCCAGCGGCGGATCTTGACTAAAAGTTTCGGGGGAGTCACTAATATTAATTAGCTAAAATAATTTTCTCAAAATTTATAATTGATCATATGTAATTTTATCAAAATTTTAAAATAATATACATAAGTAATGCTTTTGAAGCGAACACATTCTAGGTATACTATTTTTATCTTTATCAAAAGTTTTCTTCTTAAAAAATCATCGATTTTTTTATGCTTAATCATTATGTCTTTTTGAGATAAATTTACATTTCTAAAACACTAGAAATTAAATAAAGAGCTTAATTGTGATAGAGTGAATCACCATTTTGATCCCTGAAATTATAGGACGATGACAAGTTGGTCATCCGCATTAAGAAATAGGTAAAAACATCTCCTAAATTGGGGGGAAAAAAAAAAAAAAAAAAAAGCCCATCAAATTAGTCCAACTTGGCAATATTTTTTAATTTGGGGACCATAAAATAATGAACATCTTTTCTTTAAATTGGAGGACGCTTTTGCATATTTATTAATTTGAGAGACTAACTTACCACCACTCTATAATTATAGGGACCAAAATGATGATTCACTAAATTGATACACTATTAATGTAAAAAAAATTACGCTGTCAACTAATCACAAACCATTTTATATACGACTTTTAAGATAGTTATGATAAAAAAAAAATTAAACATTAATGATATAGTAATTTATGATTGATTGACAATATAAATTTTTTTTTATCAATTATATATTCAATGTTTAACTCATCAGCCTATATGTAACATCCTAAAATTTTAGTATAATTAATTTTAAAAAAAATGAGGTTATTAAAAGGTATAGTACAAATAAAATATAATTAAGAGGTTTAGTGTAAAAAATTTAATAGCATACGAATTTATTGAAATGAATTAACAATTTTAAATTAATAATACAAATTTTAAAATAAAATAATTAATATAATTAATGTATAGGGGCTCTTTGCACTGAGCCCAAGTAAAGCAAGTCATAAGTTGTTTTAAAATAATATAAAAATATATATATAATAAATAAATGAAAAACTAAAGACCTATGCTCTTATTCGTGCGCTGACTATGTGTATATATTTGTCACTGTGCGCATTAGAAGGTTAGTAGCACTGCACGCAGCACAGAGAAGGAGAGGTTCTACGTGAGACGCGCTTCTTTGTTCGATAGTATAATCATGACAGCATGCGTTCAGGGATTTATCATAGATAATTTTTAGAGTATTTTGAAGGTCTTCAAGAGGTGAGCAATAATATCTTTTAATAACCCTTTCCATGGTATGTGTTTATTGTGTTGACAGTGATTTATCCTATCGTTTTGAGAGATTTTAATTGAATGATGCATGTTATTAATAACTTAATTTCTAAAATTGGGGGTTTTCATAAATATGGGGATAATTGTTCAATTGAAATTATGATGTTCATGATTGTCCTATTGTACCTACAAATTTACTTGATAACATGATGTGTTTTTATTTGGCATGCATGATAAGATTGAATGTTTAATTTATGATAAATGAGTTGTTATACGTATGAGACATGAAATATGTGACTTATAATATGTTGTGTGATGTTTGCCGCAATACCGCCTATGATAGGGGTATCGAAGAGTAATACCACCATAATGAGGTATCGAAAGTAACACCGCCACACATTGGGGTGTCGAAAAGGAAGAAATACCGCCATGTGCACATGGGAGGTATCGAAATGGAAATGTTCCTGACAGGAGGGTGACATCGAAACACTCCTCTTGAGTAGGGGTGGGCTATGGGACGCCATTGTCGTGTGATGTGTGAGATTTATGGCATGCCGGCAAGAGACCAATTTAACTTTGAGGACTTCGGGACACTTGGATTAATCTATAATTTACTTGGTATATGGAATGTGATGCATTGAAATGAGTTGTTATTATGCTATATGCTTTTGAGTTGATGAGATTATTGTTGTTATTAAAAATGTTTTCTTTTGTATATATTATTTTGGAAAATTAGCGGATACCATGGACAGTTTTTTCGGTTACCGCACCGGCTGAGAACAATACTATTTTTGAAAATATTATATAAGCTGTATTGTTGTTCACTGGGATTTTATATCTCATTATAAGTGTTGTTTTCAGAGTTCGAGGACATCGCTGTTAAGGACCCAGAGATCTGAAGAGTCATCTTTTTTATTAGCTAGCTGGTTAGTAATGTAGTATGGTTGAGAGTATTATGAGGACGACGTTCTTTGGTTTTCGTATTATTTTTCTCGGATTGTAATTAGACGCCCGATTTTTGAGGCTTTTTCTTTTTATTTGGTTTTATTCAGATGTATGGATTTAATTTTATATTTATTACTTTGATGCATTATTACTATTTTATTTAATATGAGACATTTTCCAGACTTGTATAATTGAGAAGAAATTTATGATTAGCATATTTTAATTAAATGATTTAAATGATTTTTATTGATTTTTATCTTAGGTTACTAATGTAACAAACGGCATTACACTATATATGTATTGGTATTTTTTTTTTAGGATATTAATCATATTATAATTATAATAATATTTATACAATAATAAAATTGTTCAAATTTTTTTTTTATGAGGGGAGCCGTTGCTCCCCTCCACCACCATAAAGGTCCCGCCACTGGTGCCTTCTACGGTGCACCAGCAAAAAGGCTGCTGTAACCTTGCACCACTTTGACCATTCATTTTGGAGCAACCATTCTCCAGCATGGCTCATATTTTAACTCTTATTGTATACCCGGTCAAAGGTTATTTTTATTTCATATTTGCGACAAACGTATTTGTTCATTTGATGACAGTAGCTACACTTATACATCACTTTCTTCAAATCAGATTTTTTTTTTCATCTATTCCCCGAATCCCTAACCCCCAAATCCCATCCGAACCAGAGGTCCTCATTTCAGTAGCTGAAACTGGATCTAGCATTTCGCAAGCTGAACCTGCATGCTGTTAAGTGTTAACAAGGTTATAGTGTTGGATAGTAAGAATTGAATTTATTTTTAACTAAAACTAGGGGTGGCAAATGGATGGACTGGATAATTTTTTAGTCGGATTGTAATGGATGGATTGAAAACAATCCATTTATCCATTAAGATCCATTAAAATTTGATTGAAAAAAATCCAATCCATCCATGATCCATTTAATAAAAATCATCCAATCCATCCATCAACAACTTTTTAATGGATGGATATCCAATCCATCCACAAAAATTATTTTAAATAATTAAAAGGAATTTATTAAAACATTCTCTCTCCCCTCCCTCCCTCTACCCTCTCCTCTCTCCCTCCCTCCCTCCCTCTACCCCTTTTCTCCCTCCCTCCCTCCCTCTCCATCTCTCTCTCACTCCCTCACTATCCTTTCTCTCATCCCTCTATGCTTTCTCTCTCTCTCCCCCTCTCTCCCCTCTCTCTAAATGTTGCAAAATATAGTATTTTATTTGATTTGATAACATTTATTAAAATGAAATTGATCTGTTTGTCATGAATCATAAAAAAAAAAAAAAATTCTCAGCTATTTATATGATCAAACAAGTTCTATACAATCTTGGACGGAAACAAAAATCACGGGCTGTTTTTAATTTCATCAGCTTTATCTAAGTAGCTGTATTCATCCAAAAACCAAAAGGGTAGTAGAAAACCAATAACAGGAATTCGCAAGTTGATTGGAATTTCAAAGTGGGAGAAAATGCAGTTTCTTTTCTTGTTGACAAAATGTATATTAAAATACTCTAAGCTTCTAAGGCTTTCAACAGCAAAGCTTGGCGGAAGCATAAGATAGATTGACCGAAGGAGGAAGAAAACGAATGCTTTATTTTTTATTAACCTTTATCCAATGGATATTTTTTTGTTTTATGATGTAATCCATTGGATTTAAAGAAAATAATGGATGGATCACTATCCATCCTAAGATAATATGATCCAGTTTGATCCAATCCATTAATGTTTTTTTTTCTTGTAATGGATGGCTTGGATGGATTTACCTTTGGATGGACTGGATGGATGGTGGACAAATGAATAATTTTGCCACCCCTAACTAAAACCAATGGATTACTAAAAACAAGAAGCAGAGCTATGGAGACAGGAGTTTTACTTTATTTTTATTTTTCTGGTTTCTGCCACATTTAGTGCAATTTCAAACAACTTAGAGGCAGCGAAGTTTGCATGTAGCAATTACTAGATTAGTGGAAGTGATATTTGCAGAATGTGTGGCTGTGGTTGTGCTCATAACTGATAGCTATGTTCCATCCTATTGTGATTTAGTTAATTGTAAATCTTTGCAATTCAAGTGAAGGTATAGGATATATCCCAATATTAGAAAGATAGTCATGGGCATATCACAAAGGTATATAGCACTTGAGAATGAAATGGAATTGCAATTAATAGCAATTTAGCATGTTTTGTTTGCAGTGTTATTCACTATTATTAGCACATTATGGTTGATCAAGTAAGTCTCAGGGACAACTGATAGCAGAACAGGAAGCTGGGCGACCTAACCATCAAGCTGCTAAAGCTGCAGCTTTAGGCCTCCAAAAAAATTTCTAATTTTATAAGGATTTTAGGCCTTAAACTTAAAATATATTTTGTTTGTTTGTTTTGATATATACAATATCTTTTTTGCCTCTCTTTAAATGTGGTTGCATGTACACACACAACAAATATTTACATCAATCATAATAATTTCCCTTTAAAAATATAAAAAATCACAATAAAAATAAATTTTAAATATAATATTATTTTTATAAAAATATTTTTGTTAGTTTTAAAAAGGCCTTACTTAT
Source organism: Echinosophora koreensis (assembly GCA_035048595.1). Classification (NCBI taxonomy): domain Eukaryota; kingdom Viridiplantae; phylum Streptophyta; class Magnoliopsida; order Fabales; family Fabaceae; genus Echinosophora; species Echinosophora koreensis. Next base: position 2,264,260 of record JAPCYP010000069.1, read on the forward strand.
TAAATATTCGCTTTAGGCCTCAACATATGTTGGTTCGGCCCTGACACGAAGCACTATATGGGTCAAAACCCCCACAGTGAAAAAAAGGCAGCTAGAATGTCAAATGGAAATGGAAGTGCAGCTTGTAGAAGGGCTCGTTCTAACATCCTCCGAAGTCAATCTGGAGCACCAAAACCTTGTCCCATTTCACCGCTTGTTACCGGTAAGCCGGTTTTTGCATTTTAAATTTTTTTTTTATGGTTTTTTTATCATGTATATCATGTACTAAACGCAATAAATTTGTACAGTTTATGCCACATGTCAAATTATTAACTTTTTTTTTTCATGTCAAATTGTTACTAATAAATAAAAGAAGGTTCTGGATATAAGATGGCCTCTCCACATTAGGGGTGAATGTGGGACGGGTTATGCTTGTCCCTTATTCGGTCCTAAATATTGATAGGGCCAAATCTTTGAACCCAAAACCCGTCCCTAGACCCGAAGGAATCCGGTCATATGCGGGTTTGTTTAAGACCGGATCTAAATGGGACTGGATCGAGTTAACCCGAAATTAAATATATTCTTTGTAAACAAAATTTTTATGTGTGGGAAAATGTTACTTTTTTTATAAGGCAAAATATCAGTCAAAGATGCTACCTAAAAGCTACCAATTGATCCAAAATTAGATGTTACGAAATATCAACAAATAAATTCTTTTGCTAAATGCTTCCTTGATGCTCATGTTACCAAAGTAACATTGTTAAAATCAAAATACTCTCATCAAACAAGATTCTTTCAATGTCATAAAAGCCACAAAATGATTCCTAAAAGCCATCAGTTGGGTTAGTGTGAGACGTGAGTGTAGAAGTTTAGTAATTTACTTCATACTTCTTTCTTAGTGACCGCTCGTGAAACGTATTCTAGGGAGGGATAAAAGTAGATTTTTATTATATGGGACGGGTTGGGTAACCCGAAGGTCAACCCGAACCCGTCCCTAACCCGGCACCGGATTACAAAGTGGGAAGCGGGTTCGTCCCTTCTCTTTTGCGTGTTAGGGTCAGACCCGACCAGACAAGTTGGGACGGGTTCTAAGGACGGGCCAGGTTTTGCACACCCCTACTCCACATGCTTGTAGCAATGGATTCCACTCTACTGACTATTATCACATTCATATGTTCATTAATATCTACATAATATATATAAAAAATATATTTGTTTATTAGTAATATTTATCCTTTAAATAAAATAAATAAATAATTTTATTTAATAGTTTACTTACAAATAATAATGGTATTGAATTATATATTATGTAAAATATTAAATATTTGAATTACATGAAACTTTTTTTTTAAAACCAAAATTACATAAAACTTAAAGCTTGAAAGTATATTAAAATATAAATCAAAATGATAATAAATATTTATATTACACAAGTACAATACATCACTCTTTTTTTTTTTTTTTTTTTGACAGGCAAAATGTTAGATTGTTAGTATTTGTTGTGTTAGTGAGGGAAGTTGAACTCATGACCTCCACCTTATCACTCCAAACCCTATATCCCTCCCCCAAACCACCAAGCCACCTTATAACTCCCTTACATTACTTTGAAGTGTAAAATTTTAAAGAATTTAAATGTTATGCACTGACAAGTATAGAATTTTCTACACTATCAATCAACTATAAATCATGACATGTGTGACTTTTAAGGCAGTACAAAAAAATTTTAACATTGACAATACATATCAATTAAATCCAATTTTCAGATATCCATTTAAAAATGTACAACAAAACTCAAACACTTAAAACTATTTTAATAAGTTTGTTTCATATGAATTAATTAAAAATTATAAAAGTTAGTCTTTACATTTTTTATGCTAGAAGTATTCCTTTTTATTTTTGTTAATAAGAAAATTCAATCAAAAAGAAAATATTATATATTATGGAAGACTAATGAATGAATCACCTATAGACATATCGGAAACTCAAGAAAACACATGTATTCAGTTAATAAGTAAAGAAAAAAATTTCTGAATTAAAGAGAATTTTAAAGAATCAAGAACATATAAGACAATTAGGATATCTTCATATATGAGCCGTACAAGTTTTAATTAAAGCAACTTTCAAGAAGGAATAAATTCACCTATTGAATTAGTTCTAAAAGATAATAGAATAAATGATACAAGAGATAAGATACTAGGGATAATAGAAGGAAATTTGGCTTATGTAAAATTAAAGTTTGAAATCGGACCAAATATAGGAATTCCATTAAATACTCAAAGACTAAATTAAGCACTAACTCTCTTGAACACAAGTTTTTAAGACGAAACTTAATGAAACCAGGAGATAAAATATTTTCAATAACATACTGTGTAAATTATGCATTAACAAATACACATCATAGTATTACTTTTAGAAATAATGATCGAATAAATATTCCAAGACCATTTGAAGATATAGGAAAAATTTATTATCCTAACAAAAATGAAATAATAGAATGAGGAACCTTAATAAATAAACCAAGAATTCTCGAAGTCAAATCAATTCCAAAACTAATTATTCTTCCAGAACAATAAAGAACTAATAAAGAAAATGGTATTATTAAATTAACTAATCAAGTAAAAGTTCTATCCTTATATTGAAAAAACAAAATATGAGTAACAGAAAAGAATTATAACGACTACTTAGAGAATTTAATTTAAATAAAGAAAGAACTAAATCAGATATCAAAGATTTCAATGGAATTTTAAGTTATTATCTTAAAAAAGATCCAAAAAATAGAGATAGAAAATTAATTGAAAAACGAATTATAAAAAAGGAATATGAACGCTAACCAGTGCCCTTATGACATTGATTAAAGAGTCAACAATAGTTTAAATCCAATAGGAATCAACGAATTTCTATTTTTGAAGATTATGAAACTTAGATTATTATTATCGAAATTGCCTCTATATTGTATTCATTAACCAATGCCCTAAGGGCATGGTAAGCAAGATCCTTACTACCTCTGGACTCAATTATAAGCCAAAATAACTAATTTGACACTTACTAATGAAGTTAGTTAATTTAGCTTAATTGTCTTCATTTATGTAAAAAAAAAAAAAATATAATTACTAAAGTACCATTTAATTGTCTATGGAATGTGCAATGCTCTTGAAAAAGTAAAGCGACAATTGGTTTGAATTGTTAATTTTCTTGATTTTTAGAATAATACCATTGAATAGAGTTGAGTTGGTTAGATTTTACTTTTATTTAATTCTAAAAAATATAGATAATTTTTTGCTTACAATTGAGTCCATATGGAGTATTATATTAGGCAGATTATAACCCACATTACCTATTAAAGTATACTCTTTCTCGGGGACGGAGCTAGACTTGGATTATAGGGAGGGTCAACTAATAAAATTAAATTAAGTTCATCCACCAAATATATATGCATTAAATTTCATGCAAAATATTTATAATTATTATGTTTAAAACTTTAATTGCATTAATAATCTATCAAAATAAAGAATACACTCTTTCATGTCATAAAAATAATCTATATTTATGCCTATAAAAATATCATTTATAATTGAATATATTATACTAAATTGTTCAACAAATTTTTTTTAAATATATACCAGTGACCCGCAATAGATCATTAGATGATATATATATATATATTCTCCATAGTTTTTTTTTATCAGTTACTCTTTTTTTTTTTTTATCAGTAGTCTTCATAATTATATATATATAATGTGATATAGAAAATAAAGAAAAAAGCCAGTGGCCCTCCTTAACGATGACGTAGCTGTGTCCCTGCTCTATCTTCCAATATATTATACATACTCTTTCTTCCAATATTATATCCATCACCTCCATCATTTTTTTCGAGAAAGGCAAACCGGTTCCAGGTAAAACAATTCAATTTTGTCCAGGTAATCTCAGCCGTAAAACTAAAATATTACTAAATCCACGCTCAGAATTGTCAGTGTTTTGGTCCTCCATTATTTTTTCAGAGGATGTTAGATTGGAGGAGCAATGCTTCAAACCCCAAAACCTGTTTCAAAAGCTACTCAGTCATGCTCCACGATGAAGACTGACAAAGCTCCCCAAATTGAGCAGCTAGATTACAAAAAAGATTGACCTCCCTGCAAATTTATTTCTAAACTTTAATTTTGTTGCATCCATTTCATTAGAACAATAGGTGATTTTAAATAATAGATATCTAATTATTACACTTATCTTTTTTTCCCCCAATGATAACCTTGTTGTGGATTATTCCACATTTTTAATACCATAACGTTGTTGTTGTTTTTTTTTTTTTTGTTGGAAATAATACCATAAAGTTTTTATTTTTATTTTAAGAATACCATATAAAGTTCTTAATTCTCATATTTCATATAACTGAATCATTAGTAAGAAAAGTAAAAATTATAATCTAATTAGAAAATATTGTGTTTTTGAAAAATATTGTTAAATATACATTAATATAAGTACCATTTTATGACTGTTAAAGAAAATTTAAAAACACGCTTAGGGCCCGTTTGGATGAGCTTTTAAAAAAAGCGCTTCTATGATATAAAAGTAGAAGCAAAAGCTATTATTAGAAGCAGAAGCGATTTTGTATTTGGATGGGCTTTATAAAAAAGTGCTTTTGAAAGATTTATTATAGAGACATTATTGTCCAATAAAACATTAATAATCTTCACTCTCTCTTCTATTATTTATCCCTTTTTTTAGAAACTAGAAATTTTAACTTGTTAAAAAAAATTTCAAAATGTGTTTTTTTGACTGCTTTTGCTTTTTTTCAAAAACCCATTCAAATACCTATATTTTTTTCAAAAACACTTTTATTTTAAAAATAAATACTTTTTCCTAAATAAAAAAAAAAAACCATTCAAACGGGTTAATATAAGCAACCTGCTTTTCCTTTTTTTTTTTAAAGAAAAAATAAGCAACCTGCTTTCTTTGCTAAAAAAAAAAACACGCTTCAATGTATCACGCTAAACAAATAAAATAATATGAATAATATACAATTTATTATACAGTATAATGCACATGAATTCTAACAAAACTAAATTATGTAAAAAAAATTACAGTAATGGACATTTTTATGTCTCTGTCTCTGCGTAGTGCAGGTGACACAGGGATTGCTAACGTGGCCTATTTGGGGTCTTAGGATGCTTGTTAGAAATCCAACAAAGGAACCATCGACGGTGTGAACTTGTTCCAGGCATTAAGGCCTGCAAATTGTTCAATTCGCACACAGAAATAACCCGCGATGAGCCATCTACTTATTATGTTTGTTAATTGGGCCTCCAACTACAACCCAAAACCAATTACCATTACGGGCCACCAGTAACCATAAACAAATATTCGGACCATCCTACCCTGCCCGTTAAAGAATCCGGATTTCTTCTTCTCTACCCGTTCGGTCTGCAGCACAACAAGAAACGTTAACATTGCATTGCATGCCACAGCCAAGCACGACATCTGCCTTCTAGATGACCACAACCGAAGCAATAAGCATTTTAAAATGCACATCTGCCCTTTCGGTGACAAACATCGGCGGCGCAACGTCATAGATCTGCCAGCAATACACCAACAACCACCACACAAACCAATTATATTATGAGTGTTTAAGCACACAACAAAGGGGATGGGGTAGCTCAAGTGGTAAGAGCTAAGGGATTAAGCTGTTGGAGGTTCAGGGTTTAAACCTTGTCGAAGGAGAAAAATAACAACTAACATACTAACATTTGTCTGTTAAAAAAAAAAAAAAACACCCTACAACATACTAAAACAAATTATTTTATGGAAAACAACTAAATAACACCATTATACGATCTTCATATAAATATAAATGAGCAAATACAACAACCATAAAATACATTTAATATTTTGATTATATGTTGACTGGTCAAACAAGCAAAAATCATGTGTCAAAAGTAGGTGTTCTGATCCTAAACCCTTCCTAACTCTTTCACAATCTCTGATTCTATGCAAATGCCATACAAGCTAAGAAGCAAACAAGCCCCTAAACTGCACATAAAAAGGAACATGCCACACAATACAAATGCTCCGTGTTAGCCATTCAATCTCACTCCACCACACCCTCCAACCCTTCATCCCAAACCTCACTCTCACCCTCATCCTTCCTTCAACTTGCTCTGCACCTCATCTTCATCCTCCTCATTCTCAATGTCAACCGGGGTTTCGATCGGCGATGAGCTCTCTCACGGCGGATGCTTCTGGAACTTCGTTTCCAAGGAGATGAGTCCTGTGTGGGCTTTTTTGTTTTTCTTTGGTTTTTCTTTTTTGGGCCATTCTTTGTGGTTTTTTGCATCTGATAAAAAAAAAAGATAAATATTTATTTAATAAAAATGGATTTTGCAAATGCAAAAAAGTAAGGTACATAAATGCAAAATACAATCGAATACAATTTTGACTATACAAAATTTGTTGACCTTTTGACTAACCCAAGTGGCAAAATGAATGGATCACATTTTGCAACTTCGGTAGTACACCACTATACCACTTTGGTGGGTGGTGCACCTCAGACAACACTGTGTTAGGAACCTTTTTCCAAGATAGAAAAATAGAACCTAACTATAGTGAAACAACACACAGCAGGGAGAAGAAAGACTAAAGAACTGTTTTTATTGATGATTGAATGCAAAACAGTAACCAAGAACAAGGTATATAAGTATACCCCCAAAGGAGCACTCTCCTTTCACACTAGGAAAACCCAGTCAAAACACAATATTCAATAGTTGTCTCTCTTGATCATTAGAGAGCTTATTTATAGGGATTATATCCTTCATATTAACAACTACTGACATACCCAAACTAACTCAGCTAACAACTAGGGATTATATCCCTCCTATTAACAACTACTAACAAACTTGTAACAACTCAACTACTAACTAGGGATTACAAGTTTGAACCCCTTAACTGACTTCTAACTACTAACTATCTTTTAGCTAAGGCCTAACAATACCACCTTCCTCCGAAACAACCTTGTCCTCAAGGTTGAAGCATCCACCGGGGTCTCATAGCTTGAAGCATGATGACCAAATTATGCATGAAACATAGAAATTTCCTCTTGGGTCAAATGTTCCGTTTTTTGAGGCATTTTTGGCCAAAAAATAGAGTGCCTTTGCTGCATTGTATATGCTACATAAAAGCACCTTCTTTGTTCCAATGCATGACATCATCAACAAATATTGATGTACAATGTCAATTTTATTGACAGCAAGATACAACCATGGTTGTATTTCACTACAATAAGTATTTTCTGAAGTTCTTCCATCGTCCTCTTAGCCCCAAGCAACTTTGCCACTTGGTCATCCTCTTTTTCAAGCTTTGTATCGGGTTCAGCTACTGTTTCTTGCACTTTTTGCACATTTTCTGATGACTAATCCGATTCTTCCTCAGTTTCTTAATCATCTTCGACCTTCTCTAAATGCAAACAAGATTCTGGTTTTGTTTCTTGCTTTTCCGGCATCACCTTCTCCACCAAGTGCTCCATCTGTGCTCCAAATCTTCCGATCAAAGCCATGGAAAATGACTCCCAACTTTAATCTGGGACCTCTTGGCTCCAAGAATAGAACCAAAACATGGCTATACCCTCCATGCTCATGAATGCCCATTGCAGTTTATCTGTTGGCAGAATTCTTTGCTTCTCAAAGAACTTTTCAGCTCTAGCGATCCACCCAACGGGGTCTGTCCCATAAAATCCGGCAACTCCACGTTCTTGGCCCACATATCCTCCATATCCGCTGGCTCTCCTCTATGTCTCGGATCCGGCATGTCGGACCAATTTGTTAGGAACCTCATTCCAAGATAGGAAAAATAGAATCTAACTATCGTGAAACAACACACAACTGGGAGAAGAAAGACTAAAAGAACTTCTTTATTGATGATTGAATGCTAAACAGTAACCAAGAACAAGGTATACAAGTATACCCCAAAGGAGCACTCTCATTTCACACTAGGAAAACCTAGTCAAAACACAATATTCAATAGTTGTCTCTCTTTATCATTAGAGGACTTATTTATAGGGATTATATCCCTCCTATTAACAACTACTGACAGACCCAAACTAACTCAGGTAACAACTAGGGATTATATCCCTCTTATTAACAACTACTAACAGACTTGTAACAACTCAACTACTAACTAGGGATTACAAGTTTGAACCCCTTAACTGACTTCTAACTATTAACTATCTTTTAGCTAAGGCCTAACATCTTGATTGTTACTTTTATGATATTTTTTGCTTAACCAGTAAGTTTTACTATTCTGACCAATGAAGTTGGCCAAAGCTTCAATGCTGAACTGTGTGGTTCACAATGTTGATTTTAGATTCACATATATGTCACTAAAATTGGATTGAGATTTGTACTTAACTAAGGGGGAAAACTCATTTCTCTTTATTCTCTTTTTCTATAACTTCTCTTTAAAAGGTTAGCTAAAGTTTAATCAGATGACTCAACATTTGTTAATTGAATATTTTATCTACTACCTGAAATCTATAATTTTGGACTTTGTATGACTTTAATATGTCTATAAATACTGGCCAAAACTCTATTTTAATTTCTGATTCCTTTTGTGAAGGATCCTTCTGATAAGTGGAACATAATTTGTGACAATAAGCTCAAAGAACTCTTTAACGTTGACTACGTCAATGGATTCACTATTACAAAACTGCTGGCTGCTCATTTTATAAAGACAGGGCAATGAGCTTGTACATTGTTGTTTAGTAAAGCATGGGGAAGTTTTGTTTATCAAATTACTTTTGGATCTATCTTCTTTTTCTTCTGGTCTTCTGCATGTATCCTTTTGGCACGGTCTGCCAAGAGGAGAGGTAGAAATGAGTAAAGTGTCACATTCATTTTCCAATCGATCATTTTATGTTACATTACCTTTTTTTTATATCTTGCTACCTAGCTGTGGAAAACTGATTATTTTCCAAGTGCTAGGAGCAGCAAGAATAGTGCTCACTTTCTATTCCAATACTATATGATTTAGGGTAGTAGGAAACATCATAGATGTACCACAATATAAAGATTAAAGAATAGTGATCACTTTCTATTCCAATAATGCTCACTTTCTATTTTTGACCTCGATCTTGAGATTTTCGATTTCTTGTGTGAATTGAGAAACTAATACTCTGATTGCTGATTTTAAACCTTAAACCCTCAATTTGGTCCAAAGTTTCAAAGCACCAAACTTTGATATAATTCTGAAAATAACCATGAAAATTAGTATTGTTTGAAATATAAGAAGTTAATAAAATAAATTGAAATGAGAAGACAAGAAAGAATAGGCTTATACTGTTTTATATGACAAAATTGTTGTGTTTCACTGACTTGTATGCAAATCACTGACTTGTTGTGCTGAAAGAGTAAAGGAACTTAATAGGGGTCATGAGGGATTGAAGTTCGAGATTCAAGAATATGCAATAGGGAATTAGGGATTGGGTGTGTGCGTGAGATCGTTTGGCAGAGAGTAACAAAGAGTCAAAGAGAGAGAAAGAGGAGGAAGAGAAAAAAATCTAAATCAAACATGAGTATAACTGATTCTAGAAAGTGTATTAATTTAAAAAGATATTATAATATGCATTTGTCATATTATTTTCTATCGATTTATTGTTAATTTTTTAGAACAATTATTTTTTATTGCTAAAAAATTAACTATATAATTTTTTTTTATTTTAATGATATATGGTAATTAAATTTTTGCATACTATTCGGTGTGTCCCTCTTAAAATGGGCCTCTCTACGGTCGCCCAACCCAAACTTGCTCAATGCCACCATTGAATGTTAGAAGGCTTAAAGTTGTACAATTACTATCTGGTTGGAGGATTTCCCAAGGACGAAAAGTGAATCTGAAATTCAATTAGAGAAAAGGTCTAAATTGGTCCATAAAAATCTGATTAAAAAAAGGACAACTATGAAAGTGGTTCAAGTGACTCATGGCCTACACTAGAGCGTATCTTTTAATTAATTTATTGAGAATGCATCCAAAGTTTCTAAAGAAGTTTATGCCGAGTAACTTAATTCGTATATGTTTTCTTCCATCTGTGTTTCATATCTAGTTTATGGGAGAGACAAACTAAACAACATTTACACTAGGAGAAAAATTATAAATTCAGATCATATATTTAAACTGAGATTATTTTAATTATTTAATTAGTATACAATGTTAGTGTTAAAAAAATAATATTATGAATTAATTATACCACTAAAATATCAAAATTAAATTCTTATTTTAGACTTTAAAATATGAGTTTTATTGTTATACAATGACAGTGTAAAACTCTTTTACACATACATCCAATTATAAATCGCCGTGTCAGTAAAATTTGTTGATTATCATTCTGATTACCTCAAAAGTCATTCATATTATGATTAGTGATTGGTTGACAATGTAAAAACCTTTATGCTATCAGTGCATAACAATTAAACTCTTAAAATTTAATGAGCATAATTCATCACGATTTGTCTTTTGCACGGACGATGTAAAATGTTCATACATTATAACTTCAATCACCATATACCATGCACCCACAATTTTATCTATCAGATAATTGTTGTATAAGAAGTCACGGAAGGTTGAATGATCAGTTGTCCACATCATTACTTAATTGTCACGTACGCTAACATTAACAACGCTACTAACAGATGTGCCAGAAAGAATAAGATTGATTAACATTTGAGACTTGGAGGATTAAAACGAATCTTTTTAAAAAAAATACACAATCAAATCAAATAAAAAAATGATAAATGACCAAAATCATATATAATTTAGCTTTCTTAATTATATATGCTTCATATTAAGTCGAGTTTCTCGAAGTACTGTTACTGAATTCAATGAGTTTTAAGTGGATTTAATTAAGAAAATAGTCAATTCAACGTGATCTAGCTTATCATCTTTTCATGTTTATCCGTCCAATTAACTGTCTCAAGCACATACACACACACATATATTGTTAGAATTTAATTTCACTGACAACCAATTTTATAAATCATCAAGCAATGAGTAGAAAACGGATTCGCTCCTGCTGCTGCTCCCGTCCAGCGCCTCCTGCGAGATCCAACAGTGCAACTGCTGTGTGGAGGGTGGGACCAGCTACTCTGATGTGTGGGACTACAATCCGGCGGTTTGGGGGAGCGGCAAGACGCTCCACTATTAATTGTTTAGCAGATGGTCTTTATTTTTTTAGTTTCTCAAGATATTTCCATTGAGATTGATTCCTTTAGTACATAATGATAAACCCTCCACTCCATATCGAACCTTTGTTCTCTTCTAACTTCTAAGAGTGCAACCACAAGTTTTACCAAAAAAAAAAAAGAGTACTGCAACAAGACCAGTGATTGGTCAGCAAAAGCAAAGGAAGAGAAAAGAGAAGAATCACAAGAAATAAAAAATAAAATGACCTATTACCAAGAATATTACCAAATTTTACTTGTCAAAAAAAAAAAAAAAGAAGAAGAGAGATTACCAATTTTTTAACCGAACGGTTTCCTACTATATATATAGACCAAGCAATTCAGTTAGATTGATCATATAATATCGTACATTTGCATTAACTATACGTACCAACTTATATTAACTTTATTCTGCATGTGTTATAAATTTCCAAAGATATTAGGGCTTGTTTAGTGATCAGAATAAGAGAGACATAATAGGATAAACTATCATATCCTATCAGAAACTGTTGTTTGGTAAGACAGCAGGATAGGATAAACCAATCCTGTCACCTATCATATCATGACCATCCAGTTAAAATTCTATCCTGAGGGGAGAGCTGTGTTAGAACTCAACATGATAGGATAAGGGGATTTACAGTATAATAAAATATAAAAATATTTTATATATAATAATTAAAGTATAATAAAACATAACATGATTACAAAAAAAGGTATAATAAAATATAAAATATATAAAATGATAAAAAATATTAATAATTAATTTTAAAAATTGTTTTTATTTTGTCACAAGGCTAATTTTCTTATTTTTTATTAATTTAAAAAATGAAAATTATAAAAATTATTCTAAAAATTTAACATATGTAAAGTAAAAACTAAAAAGAATATTTAAAATTAAAAAAAAAAAAATTTAAGTTAAACAATATTTTTTGTGCTCAAGTTAAACAATATTTTAAAAATTTAAAAAATTATATGTAATTTTATCACAATGATAATTTTGTTTTTTTATATATTTAAAAAAATGAAAAAAAAAAGTAAAATCTAATAAAATATGAAAATATTTAGAATAAAAACGAAAATTTTAAAATTCATACTAAAATTAAAATTTATTCAGTTGGTTATCTGGTGGATACCAAACGTCGGATATGATAACAGCTTATCATACTCATATTCTATTATACTCCTATTATATTCTCTTATCCTATCCGTCCCTATCATATCATGATCACCAAACAAGCTCTTATGTTTTATGGATGAGATGCTAAATGAGTGTATATCCCTATAGCTTGTCCCTCTCGTGAAATCTTGTTTCGCATCATATCTACCTAGATTTATTTCCCACCGTGAAGAATTTGTCCTTTATTCATGTACCGTGTTAGATAGGAAAAGGAAAAAATGCTCTACGTCCCGTCCCGTCACGACCATATATCATCATCAAACAATAAACGTGGTAAAAAATATTCTTTCAAACAATAAACATAGTATATTATATAAAGCCAAAAGTGAAGACAAAACCAATGGCTACGGATAATTGTCCTGTCTTTGAAATGAATGAATTGGAAAGGAATTGAAGGAAGAAGCATCTTCTTCATAATATATATATATATATATATATATATATATATATATATATATATTCATTGTGATTTGTCTTTACACAACATAAACAAAAACCAATCAAAGGCCATATCCCTTGCGAATCCTTATCTCTAATACAAAAACGACGGAATTGGGTACGGGCCCATAAATATTATATTTCGCATGTAGGATATATTTTGAGATGCTCCTTGCACGTGTCGTTTTAAATCAAGGAATCCAAAACCAAGGAATAGCAACCTACGTAAAACGGAAAGTGCGTTTTTTTTTGTTTGTTTAACAATCATACCTGTAGACATTGTGTGAGGGTATTCTACGGTGTTTCACTTTATGTTCAGTTAATAATAATATGATAGGAGCCCAGGAAAGTTGATCCACTTGATAAGGATACGACTCATAACACATAAGGTCGTGAGTTCGAATCCTACTGCTGATGTGAGGACCTCGTAGGTGGGTAATTTATAAATACCTCTATAAGCATTCTCTGAGCTGTAAGGCCTACCTTAACCCTAATGAGTCCCCGGAACCCAACTCACCTAAATTTTTTCCAAGAAAAAAAAAATTTATGATAGGAGAAAAAATATAAATTAATGTATGGAGTATAAAATTATTGGGTAAATGACATGGTCAAATGAATATGCAAATGATAGAACTCTAACATGCGATTCATTCCTACCAGTAGAAAGTCACTTGTAAGTTGTAACTATGTTGTGTGTTTCCTTTAAAATTTAGTTGTCATATATCTTTTTTTTATAAGCAAATGTAAGTATGTTAATATTAGTATTTTTTGTTAGTGGGTAGGGTTTGAACCCTCAACCTTCTTATCAATCCACTTCTTAACTCCCCCACCCAAACTACCTTGACCACTTTATGACTCCCAATTGTCATATATCTTAACTAGTTAAAAATTGGATAATCTTCCATTCTCTTAAATATACTATTTAACAATCAGCGAGTTGCATTTTTATGACAAAAAATAGACTTTAATTTTTAAAACAGATATAATTATTGATAGGATCTTTTAGTCTCAATATATAGTGTCTAACGACTTAGTTTTATATGAAGGATTTTTACAACCTTGTACGAGTTAAAAAAACCCAAAAACAATAACTATTTATTAAAAAATTAAGTATTTTATTTTTTAAAATATAAAATACACAAATTTCCATGCGAATTTATTTTTTTGGGTTCCCTCACCCATGCAAAATTGTATAGCATAGAAAATCCTATATGAATCGTTGAGGTACTTTGTTTAGATTTATAAAAAAGAAAATATTGCTTAACAGAGAAACAAAATAAAACGATGGAGTAGAATTCCAGCTGCAGGTTTTGCAATTTGATGAGGCATTGTGGTGCAAAGAAGGTAATGGAATGAAGTATTTTGTTCTATTATCTTTTTATTTTTATAGGCTTGTTCTATAAAAATGTTACACTTTCTAATCTGTGTATCTTATTATATTCTATTTATAAAATACGTCCAACATAAAACAGAAATTTACATATTATACTCCATCTCGTTCTAATAATAGAGTGTGTGTGTGTGTTTTTTTTTTAATGAAGCAAAAAATATATTAAATTAAGAACAAGGAAACTCAACTTATAAACAATGGGTTGAGTGTGTGTGTGTTGAAGAGGAATGTAATAAAGTGTACGTGTCTATCTCTTTGTGACAACTTGTCGGTTTTGTCATACGTCCAAATTGAAAAGTTCTGGAAGGCGCGATTCGATGGTAGCGGTAGCGAACGAGGACCACCCCAGAAGTATAGAAGAATCTCTCTCTCGCCGTTCCTCAAACAAATTGTTGGCAGGCACGTGTTGTTATCGCGTTGGAGCTGACATATTGTTTTTGTACTGTTTATAAGAATCTTATTTTATTTGGAAATGGGAGATGCACTCGCTAACTCAAGGAAGGACCACATGAATGGGTGTGTGTGAGAGATGATGCAGTGGAGAAAAGAAAAGGAGAAACAGAAACTACAATGCAATAGGCCATTTTCATGGTGACACATAATATAGCGTCAAAAGAATATCTTCGCATGACAAACATATCATGCTGCCATTGGCTTTAGCGTGAAATTATAGTGACATCTTGAGAGATGGACAAATAACTTCATTCTCATTCTTAATTTCATACTATATACTAAGTTCTTTTAATTATTGTTATATTACAACAGTTATTTTTTATTTTTATTTTATAGAAATACTAACCTCTATATAGGTATGAAGTGTGGCTCAGTTGTTTTCTCTACGGCTGCAGAATCTCAGATTTCAATTAAAGCCATTCCATCAAAAGTTCGAAGGAAACTAGTATCATGTAATTGTCAAAATAGGCCAACCCATCCGTGAATCAAGTTGGCCCATCACGGGTTGGTCAAAAGTTGGTCAAATCAACTCGACTCACTTTTTAGTGAGCTTAAAAATAACAAACCCAGCTCAATTAATTATAAGTGGGTTAAACGAGTTGACTCACCTTAAATTTTTAAAAAATAATAATTCACAAAAGAAGAAGAAGAAATTTTTTTATAAAAAAAAAGTGAATATATTGGATGGGCACATGCGTTACCCTGCTGTTGTGCCTTATGGTTCCCCCAAGTGAAGCCATGATGAACGCATCCACTTTGGATTAAAAAAAAAAGTGAATATGTTGAAGAATGAAGACAAGTTCTCAATAAGCAAATGCATTCAGGTTTTGGATGAGTTGCAAGGCGTCAATGAAATTCATGCTCTGGATTTGTTTAAGAATAGCTCCAGCACCGCAAGATCTTCATCTCTCTGAAACCAGCCAAGCCAAGGCACAATAAGCACTATCGATCGTGTGTTTCTCTTGGGTCAAGTGGTGCTGGTGAGCGTTTTGTGATGGAGTGTGCGCCTTGATTCTTTTGAGAAAACTAGAATGATTTCTCATTTTTTTCATTTTCATTTCACATTTATTGACTTGTGCAATTTGAATTCGGATTGCGTCGTGTCCGTGCTCACAATTTTTTTTTTTTAACAAGTTGGAACCCATGAATCTGTGAGTCAACTCGACTCAATCTAGGTTGAACCTGGCTAACATGTGGGTTAGGTGAGCCGGGTCAAAATGACCTGAGGTAAAAATGAGACAGACTTTATACAACCCAATCCATCATTGCGCCGGGTTGGCTCATAAGTTCCAACCCATATTGACAACTTTAAATAGCATATATGTTAATTGGTACAAGTTTTTTTTGTTTGATAAGCTAAAGTATATTGATACATTGCATAAGGGGTGTCCCAACCAGTATACAAGAGAACCAAGAAAAAGAACCTACGTAAAAATGGTACTGCCCTGAAAAGGAACCTAGGATCAAATCTACAAAAGTTCACCCAATGAAAAATTCCACCACAAAGAGAAAAGATATTCTCCCTACACCACCAACTAACAAGCCATACCATGATACCTAGAAACATAAACTAAACCAACCTGTATAGAAAAAGCAATTAATCCAACCCGAAGAGATCATAAATTTATTCAATCATGAATTTATTCGTGTAAAAAAAAATCATTTTGTCATTATTTATTTTTCTCTCTCTAAATTTTCCTCACATCTTTTAGGTAGACACTCTTATTCAAAATAGTGGGGCAAGAAATTTGAAAATATGTTCATATATTATATAAGTGAAAATAGTAAACTACAGCAAGGCCCAACATAGTTGATACATAGCTAGGTTTCTTAAGTTTGATGTCAAACATTCGATTTATGTTGTATATGGAAAATGCTCTGTTGGAATAGGCAAAACTCACTTCGGTGATCTCTACGCCTTGAAAGGGATTAGTATATGAATATCGGGTAGGGGATGCCCTTGGCTCACACTAAAAAAAAAAAGAAGAGCAAACTACCATCTTGTTCCATAAAAAAATAGATGTGATTAATTTAGTTCTCTAAAAAATTGATATCAATTTAGTCATTGAATAATAAAAACTAACATAAATCTTTAGTCTTTCATTGCAACATTTTATATGCAAAAGGACAAATTTGATATCCCTTTAAATTATTGAGGGGTTAAATTGATGTCTCTTGTATTTCATGGTATATGTGTTTGTTGTGTTGACAAGTGTTTACCCTATAGTTCTGGGAGAATTTAATTGAATGATGCATGTTGTTAATAACCTAATTTTTAAAATTGGGGATTTTCATAATTTTGGGAATAATTGTTAATTTGAAGTTATGATGTTCATGATTGCCATATTGTACTTACAAATTTATTTGATAACATGGTGTGTGTATTTGATATGCATGATAACATTATATGTTTAATTTGTTGTAAACGAGTTGTCATATGTAGGAGACATAAAATATGTGATTTATAATATGATATATAATGTTTGCCGCAATATTGCCAATGATAGGGGTATCGAAGAGTAATATCGCAGTAATGGGGTATCGAAAGTAACATCGCCATGTATTTGGGATGTTGAAAAAGAGAAAGACCACCTAAAAAGGGGTATCGAAAGCAACACCACCACACGTTGGGGTGTCGAAAAGGGAGAAATACCGCCATATGCACATGGGAGATATCGAAATGGAAATGTACCCGACAGGATAGTGACATCGAAACACTCCTCATGAGTAGGGGTGGGCAATGGGACGCCATGTCTTATGATGTGTGAGATGTATGGCATGCCGGCAAGAGACCAATTTAATTATGAGGTCTCCGAATCACTCGGATGATTTTAAAAGTTACTTGGTGTGTGGAATGTGATGCATTGAGATGAATGGTTCTTAAGCTATATGTTTTTGAGTGGTTGATACTGACTACTGTTGTTATTAAATGTATTTTAGTATATACTATTTTTGGAAAAATTAGCAGATATCATGGACAGTTTTTTCCGGTTACCGCGACGGTTGAGAATAACGTCATTTTTGAATTTTTTTAACAGTATTGTTGTTCACTAGGATTTTATATCACATTATAAGTGTTGTTTTTAGAGTTCGAAGACATCGTTGTTGAGGGCCCAGAGATCTTAACAGTCATCTTCTTCTTTAGCTAGTTGGTTTGCAATGTAGCATAGTTGAAAGTACCATGTAAACGACGTTCATTGGTTTACGTAATATTTTTTTCAGATTGTAGTTAGACGCCTGGTTTTGAGGCTTTTGATCTTTATTCAAATGTATGGATTTATTAATATGTTTCATTACTTTGAAAATAGTATTATTTTATTTAATATGAGACATTTTTCAGACTTAATTATTTGAGAAAATTTTTATGACTTGTATATTTTAATTAAACGTTTGAAGGATTTTTATTGAAATTAATTTGGGTTACTAATGTAACGAAAGGCGTTACAAAGATGACCTAGAGAATGACTCTCTCTCAGCAGAGCAATTGAATAATGATAATGGTGCTGAAGTTGATTCTAATTTCACGGTGATTATGTTGAAGTCTCGAAAGTATAATCTGAGAAAGAATAGAAAACATAATGTTAAATTTAAATGACTATTTCTTTTACATGAGTTTTGGTTTAGTTCCATGGTTTTGTTTTCTTTTTTTTTTTTTTTTTATCAATAAATTATGGTATATTATAACTATTTTGACTGACATTTCAAAATTTTAAGAAACAAGTTATAATTTTACATTTTCTAAAAGTCAATGCGAATACAATCTTTTACACTCCGCGGTAAAAAAGAAGAAAGTGGTGCACGTCTCTTATAAAATATCACAAAATCTTGACCCTTGTGTGACGATTTGTTAAAAAAAAGCATATGAAAAATGAAACATGCCAAACACGAGAGCAGAGTCATGATCAATTTGGTCACCATTGGGGTTCTCCGGAATGGCCTGACTGTCCATGCCTTAATTATGCAACTGTATTCTGCGTGTGTTAGTCAACAATGGATTATTTTATATCATCCTATATCTTAAAAAAATCATTTAATGAGTTAAAATTATAATACATTATATTAAATTAAAAGTGAACATATATATACTTGACCAACACATTATAAGAGAGTAATAATAAATGAACACATTTTTTGAACATCAAGTATAGACTCCATATGGTGGTAAGTTGTTTTCAAGTGCTAAATACATGTGATGAGAGAGAGAAAATAATAAACAAGTGTAAATATGTATATATACGATGTTGGACATCAAAAGAGTGTGTGTTCATTTATCATTACTCTTATAAAAAACTTTTTCTGTCAACTATATGCTCTGTATTTTCCAGCTGTGAATCAAAGAATTTGGAACCACACTAACAAAAATTAATTAATTTAATCTAACCTTCGGTCAAAAACAAATAATTTAATCCAACCTAATCAATATACTATAGTGCGCCGCGTTAGCTATGGAATCCAAAGATTCCCATATCCACCAAAACCATTAGCTTTTGTTTTCTTCAAATAATTTATTTTCTGTTTTTCAGAAAAAAGTAAGAAATTGCTTGTGAGCTGTGACTTCACCATTAGTCCTTAAGTCACACAACAATTGATAGTGTTACGCGACGACCCGAATGTGGTCACCGAATCTTTTTGTCCTGAATTAGAATTTTTCTTATATATATCAATGAATCTCTCTCTATCTTCTTCTCCCCTCCTTCTGTTCCTTATCATTTTTTATAAGGGTAATGTAATGAAATGGTATTGTACCTAACACATAAACACACAATAGTGAAATAGTGAAACCATTGCTTTCATTAATTGTGACTTGTGAGAGTGTTACTTTGTTGCGAGAAATAATACTAAAAATGGAGCTTAGCTTGGATCTGAGTTTGGCCTTTGTCCCCAGAACAATTTCTGAGCTTCTTGGTGAGGTTTCAGATCAAAGCAAAGATGGGTGTCAGAAAATGGACATGCTTGAGGACTATGTCAAAAGATTGGAAGATGAGATGAGAAAAATTGAGGCCTTCAAACGTGAACTTCCTCTTTGCATGGTCCTTGTAAACAATGGTGTGTTAATTATATAATTCTCTCTCTCTCTCTCTCTCTCTCTCTACTTTTCATTTTAATTTTTTTTTTTATAATTTCAAATTAGACATTATGGTATGGTTTAATTATTAACATGTTTTTGGGGCATGCAGCTATTGCTAGATTGAAGGAGGAAAAAGACCAGTGTATGAAAATGCAAAATCAACCCTTTGTTGAAGAAATCATGCCACTGAAAGTGAAAACCAATTTTGGAGGAAAAGAGTCTTTGACTATAGGGAAGGAAACTTGTGACATGAAGAATTGGATGAGTTCTGTTCAGCTATGGAGTGCTGAAACCAAATTGGTAAATTTGATAGCATAATTTTGATAAATGATTGCACTTTGTTGTAGTTTCTATAAAATTAAGACCAAGAGTTATGTTTTTCTTATGGCAGAGGAGTGAAGAGGATGATGGGTCTGTGCCAGAGAATCCAATTCAACCATGGAACAAGACCAAGATTGAAGAAGCATCTATGGCATTCAATGGAAACTCATATGTCCAAAAGACAGTGATGAAGAATGATGACAAGGAGAATTCAGTTCCACAGGTTCCTAGGCTTAGTTTGATGACACCAACATTTGAAATGAATCATGGGAATTCCAAAAGTAGTTGTGGAGGTAGTTCTGATTCTTCTATGATTACAAGCCTGGTTGAGATGAAAGGTGATCAACCACAATCGCAGCAGAATCAAAGGAAACAGAGGCGATGCTGGTCAACAGAGCTTCACCGGCGTTTTGTGGATGCACTTCAACAACTTGGTGGAGCACAAGGTAGATTTTAGTTAACACTTTAACCTTGCTTAATTAGAGGGAAAAAATGTTTAGAGGTGGATTGATTCCTTCTCTTGCAAATTGGGTATGCTCCAAAATTCTAAGCAGTATCCATATGTGTACTTTGTTTGGATCCTGATAAATATCATTATAAGGCTTGGATTAGTTCACAAGACTTACACAGTCCTCGACGCTTGAGCTAGTGTTTAGGTTGAGTTGGACCTAAAGTCCAAATTTTAAAATGGTATTACAGTCTATTCTAGATATGTTATTGGACTATTTATTTGACCTCATTTTGTCCAAGCTCTATATCTCTAGTCTTGAGCATGAAAGGGTGTGTTGAGATTCCACGTCTATGGCCAAAGTAGTCCCAACAACTAGCAAGGCATGAACAATTCTTATCTCGAGTCAGATTTTGGGATTCAGTCGCGCAGCTCAAATTATAAGAATATTGTTATCCCAACCGTGGTGCTGGATTTTTTTTGAAAAAAAACAAAAAAAAAAAAACTGCAGCTCCTACCATCTAGAATTGAAAAAGTGGGTGTTACCTCTAATAGGTTTGTTTTATATTCTGCAGTGGCCACTCCTAAGCAGATTAGAGAATTGATGGAGGTGGGAGGCTTGACAAATGATGAAGTGAAGAGCCATTTGCAAGTGAGTGTTTAATGTGTTTGGATGTTAAAATTTGCTTTTAATCAAAATTTTAAGTTTTGAAACAAAAAATGTTCAAAACTATACATATATCAGCAACCCTTTCCCCTAATAATAATTCTCTTTATTTTTACCTGCACTTTTGTTATCTTTTATTCATGTCAATGACTTGTGCAAATCTATGGTTTAAACAGAAGTACAGGCTTCATGTTAGAAGACTTCCAGTTTCTTCAGTTGGACAGGCTAATAATGGTTTATGGATGCCACAAGATCAATGTGGAGACAAATCAAAGGGAAACTTCTCACAATCTGGTTCTCCACAAGGTCCTCTTTTTTTAGGAGGGTTTGGCAAAGGTCTTTCAAGCTCTGGACGCAACAGCATGGATGCAGAAGAGGATGTGCAATCAGATTGCCACAGTTGGAAAAATAGGCTGCATCAATATCCAGAAAATGATGTATTGTGAGCTCTAAAATTTTCACATAGATAACAGTAACAATAAAATATATAAATGAAGACCCACAATTTAACGGCATAAAAATAATAGATCTAACAAATAGAATGGATCCAATCCAATCGATGTTATAATTGAGCGGTTGAGATTTTGAAGAGTTTCCAATTTTTTTCCTCTCTATTTTTAGAAAGAGGTTTTCTTGTTATAACCATTATAAATTGTCGGTAGCTGTAATTTTATTCAATAAATTTTGAGTTAAACTCCTTTTGGTCTTTTCTGCTCTGTGTTTTATTCTTTATCTTTTCTATGATGAAATTTATGTAAATGCTATATAGTATAGTATGGAATCTATCTCCGAAATTTATATTTAGGTTAATACTTCCTTCCATAAGATCATATTGCCCATTAATCCTGAAAGTATTCAAACGGGACTTATTTCTGGTAATAATATAGCTCAGTGTACAAAATACAAGTCTTCAACCACGCTTACCATCTCAAAGTTTCAACATTGTAACTAAAAGTACAAGATTTTCTGCTTTTATTTGATCAATCAATCAATCGTAAAGTGTTAAAACTCTTTCTGCCATCCATGATTGCTACGAGATATTGGTTTTTTTTTTTTTTTTTTTTCCCGGATCTCATCCTAATTAGTCAATTGGACCGAATTGGTTCACCAGAGTATCCTACGGCTTAGGGCTTTCGGGCTCGCTATGAGACCAATCTCTGGTTCAGCTAATTGAGCAGGGTTTTACCCCTATGATTTTCAGCCTCCCAATAAGGGTGACTCCACAAGGATTCGAACCCGAGTTCTTCTTCTTATGGGGACAAGTTGCTTTCATTTGACCAATACCCCATCGGTACGAGATATTGGGTATTAACACTTTGTTCGTTGGGATTGAAAATGGGAGTAAAGAAAACGAGTTCACAGGTTAGTTTAGTTCGAATTTACATAAAAAATAATAATAATTTGAAACAAATAAAGTCAATTAGTTCAATTCGGTTCAGATTCATGATTTTTTTTTCTTCAGGAAATCCGAATCAAACCAAATCATTCAAGAATGAATTGGTTTGGCTAGGTTTGATTCGGACCCGTAAAATATTAAAATATAGTATTTAGTTTGGTTCGATTCCAGAATCCTTGAATCCGAGATCTGGACCAATTATCATCAGATTTGGGTTTGATTCATTCGATTTAGACTTAAACACCAAAAAGAATCTGAATCAGTTTAATTTGCTTTGTTCGAATTTTGGGATTTATCGGGTCAATTTGAATCAATAAACACCCCCTGAAAATGATTGGAGAGAAAATAAGATGATTTTGTACTCGTCTCCTAGTTGGCAATGGAGAGAAAACACAAAGGAAAAGGATGTGGTGGGACCCGTAGCAAAAAAAGGTTCTCCATGGCCACTAAGATCTCGCTCACTCTCTTAGGTTTGTCTCTGCTGATTCGTTGAGCCACACTTTTGCTTTTTCTTGTTTTGGCAAACAACTACATCTTCAATAAGAGTTGCTTAAGAAATAAGAGTCGATTCTTACACGATAGCTTCCTAGGAGCACTAGTGACATGGTACCCAGCCATAAGAATTGCTGCTTAAAAGATAGCTAAAAAACTTTAAATGTCAACCCAATATTTTTTCAAACCATCTCATAATAACCAAAAAAATTGCTGCTTAGTAAGGCCTTTTTCAACCAAAAAAAAAAAAAGGATTTTCGGATATGTAATTCCAAAACTTGAAAGTTGAAACAAACAACAAAATATCTCCCACAAAGGAGAGAGCATGTTAACTTTTTAAGTAATTAATTAAATTTAGTTAGATCTCTCATTCAATAGATAGGAGTGATAAATCGTTGGGGTACCTAGGGCTTTTTGACCAAACTGGTGTCATTTTAGAAACTATTTACCAGTTTAGGGTCCTTTTAAAACAAATTATCAGTGGGGGGTCCTTTTTGACATGGTGACATTTTTTTGACTGACAGGGGGGACCCATTTTTTTTTTTTTTTTAAAAAGTCAAAGGCGGCACTGCCCTATTTTTCTTATAAAAAAAAAGAAAAAAGTAAAGGCGCCACTGCCAGTGGTGCCTCCTATTTAAAAAAAAAAAACAAACAAACAAATGTGAGGTTGATGAAACGTGATTAGGTTGTTTTGTTCAGTTGTTACTGCCTAGTAGCCTATTAAACGGAGGTTTTGATGTATATAATATGTAAATTTTTTTATAAAAGCCAGTAGCCACCTTTGGAGGGTGACTTTGTTATGGCTTATATCTAAGATTCACCTCCCTGCTAATAGCCTATAGCCTATAGCCTACTGCCTTTTGAAGGGTGACTTTGTTATGTGATTGCTTATATCCAGGATTCACCTCCCTGTTAGTATTATTTTTTACTTTTTTTTTTGGCTTTTGCCTGTACAGATCTAACTTATTGGAAGACTGCTTCATTGCTTTTTTAAAAAAATAGTAGTATATCACCTAATGAAAAATCTAACTTCTAACATCATCTAAAAATATTTTTAGTAAAATAATTATGAATATTTTTATAATTTAAAAAATGGAAAATGGGAAAAAAATGAACTTCGTATCGTTTTTCACCATGATTTTTGATCGATTTTATTGGCTCTGGACCGGTTTGATTGGTTCTTAACCAGTTCTATACAATTCTAAAATCAGTTGCTTTTTTTATGAGTAAAATAATAATTAGTGATTATTTAATGGTGATTATTTATGAAGAGTAACAATGTCGCTAATCACCATTTTATACTGACAATCAAACTAATCACGTACATGACAACTATAGTTGAGAATTGTAACCCTCATATCTGCCTGGGAGTCAACCGCAGTGCAAAACTGAATCTTATTTGGCATTAGCTCCTTACCCTCAGGCACCACGTCCTTCATTAGTGAATTCTAGTGAAAATATTCTAGTGAATTCTAATGAAAATGTTCTTAGTGAAAATATCCTTAGTAAAAATTCATTATTCTGGTGAGGCACTTTTTTTTTTTTTGAGGTTCTTCAATTTTGTTTTTGCATGTTGTCATGTTTTTTGCATCAAGTGTTTTTTAAAAAAGGCAACTTTCATCAACCTCACGTTTGTTTGTTTTTGTTTTTTTGTTTTTTTTAAAAAAAATAGGAGGCGCCACTGGCAGTGGCACCTTTACATTTTTTTTTTTTTTAAAAAAAAATGGGAGGCGCCAGTCAGAGTCACGCCTTCCCCTGTCAGCCATAAAAATGTCACCATGTCAAAAAGGACCCTCCACTGATAATTTGTTTCAAAAAGGATCCCAAACTGGTAAATAGTTTCTAAAATAACACTAATTTGGTCAAAAAGCCGGTTCCCTAGTGAGGCCCAGGCCCTTTGCTGTTAGAAAGACACACTAACCGAAGAGCCCATCAAGAGCAATATTCCACATACAGGCCCTGAAACTTAAACCCCGAATCTGAAAACCCTTTCTCCATCGACCCCCATTTCTCATCACAGACAGCCAAAAAATCATGGCGCAGTGGTGGCGCTCCGCCGCCGGCCACCTCCGAACGACGGCGGCTCTCCGTCGCGACTTCTCATCACCATCATCAACATTCCGACGCGCTCCTTACCACACGATCCAAGCCATCCCGAGAGAATGCAGTGGCAGCAGAGTCTCCGTGAGGGACAGAATGCAAGGTCGAATACCCGCCGTCGTTTTCTTCCAGAACCTTCTAGAAAAAGACCCCAACGCTCGATCGACGTCGAAGAAGCACTTGCTCACCGTTGAGAGGAAGCAGATTAGGACCATACTCGACTCTGTCGAAGCCCCTTTCTTTTGCTCTACCCGTTTTCCGCTCCAGATTCGTGCCGGATCCGGATCCTCTCATTTGCTAGAATCCGGAACTGTCTTACCCATTAAGGTTTTCCCATTTTTGATTAAAATTTAATTTTTAAAAGATTATTTAGACGATAATGGAGGTCGAACGTAGTGGAAGTGGATTGTGTTCCGAAGCGAACTATGCCTGGTCAGGTGTTCCAATCCTGTAGCTGTCACATAGTAAAGACTTTACCTAATCACTATCCTGACCCCAGAGTTAGTCTCATAGCCATGTCTCAGAAACCAAAAAAAATTACACAATCAAATATTCATGAATTGTCATATTATTGAAAATGTTTGAGTTATTAAAATTAAACTCATTTTATGAATGTATTTTTTTTCTTAAATTGTAGGGCATTTGGATATTTATTTTATTTTTATTTGTTGAATTGTGATTATTTTGGTGTTGTTTGTGTGTTATGTAGATTCATAGGGACCAAGAGAGTGGGAAGATTCTGAATTTGGTGTTTGTTTGGGCTGAAGATGGGATGGAATTGAAGGTAGATGTGCCAGTTGTTTTCAAAGGGGAAGATGTTTGTCCTGGTATCCAGAAAGGTAACTTACTTGGATGTTGTTATCTCCATTTCATTGATAACTTTTAGGGTTCAATTGAGAATGATGGGGTTTAGGAGTGAATGAAATGTACAATGCATGAAATTGTGGTCCTTCTGTGGAGTTGGTACTTTGTCATATTCACATCTTAGGGGTACCTGATCATTAATACTAATTCTTTTTATGCCTTAGCTATGTCTTGTGTGGAGATTTCTTATCAGAGACTCTAGATTTCCTGAATTATTTGGTTGTTTGACAAATTCGGTCGTGAGTTTGACAATATAAATTGTTCTTGATCTTGGTAAGCTGCAACTTTAGCTGTAGTTGTGTGTCATTTTCTTCTCAGAACAAAATTGTGAAGGTGTCTACTTTGATGTAGTTGTCCCCTTTACCTTCACACAAGGAAAGCCGCATCACCAATGGATATTTGGGACACCTTTGCAACCTTGATTGGACACATGACGGTAACTTATTGTGAACATGATAGTTATAATTGCAGGAAGGGGATGAGTCAATCAGTCAAATATTTCAGTTAGGTGAAGTTTCTATGGTGAGAAATCTATGAATTAGATGCTGATAGTAATATTCATGGGAAGTGTGCCAAATGCCAATTTTCCGTTATTTGCTTAGTTGAACCACTTGCCCTCATATTCTCGCTTTCTCCTTGATGAGCCTTTCTCGAGCAAGAATAAAATAAGTCTTGGAAAGATGCTTGGCTATCAAATTTTGCTTTCAGACGCTCAGTATTCAAGATTTTCAGGTTTTGTGTGGGTGTGGCGATTAAAAATATGTAAGAATGCCTAAGAATGTTGACATATATAGTTCTTAAGTATCCAGCATTCACAGGATTTTTGCATTTGAAACCTGAGTTTCCAAGATATTGAGGGTATCTTATATATTGTCGCACTGGATTCCAATTCTATCATTTTTCCTTCCTCTGAAATTTTTCAGATTTTGTTTAGACTCCTTTGTAAGCTGATTGGAAGTTTTTATGCAAAATACGGAACCATCTAGAACAGTCTGTCAATGTGAATATGAACTGTTGTTTACACCTCAAAGTCATTCATTTGTAATTGTACCAAACTGTTTCTGTTTGAGTTACTATAGCTGGAAGTTTGTTTCTCACAATCATTGAATCGTATACAAAAATTACTATGCAATAAACAAAGGTTAAACTAACTTGTAGGTCCTATATATTTTGAAACTTTTTAACAGGTCCTTATAGTTTAACTTCAGCTTCAAAAACTTTTTCAATTGAGTCCCTGTGAGGACCTATCCTAACAATAAACTGGATTTAGGGAACGTATTGAAAAAGTCTTTGAAACTCTAGGGACCCATTTATAGTTTTCAAACTTTAATGACCTATTTAAAAGTTTTAAAAAATACATGGACCTACAGATTAATTTAACCCAAAGATCAAGAGATTGTTTGGTAGCTTAAATTCTGCGATAACCTTTTTCTTTCTTTTAAATTTGGGCATATCAACAAAAGGAAAAGAAAGTCAGCGATCATTTTGGACCGTCTCTATCTAGAAATGCAGATTGCTTGCTTTTAGTAATTAACTTAAGTCAAGGACTTCAGGGACTTCGTTTGCTCACTTCCTAGAAAATATATGGGCAAGATAGACATGTCTGTTTAGAGATTGCTTAATATTTTTGACATCTATAACTATGCATGATGCATTTTTGTTATAATTTTTATGATGTATGACATGCTCTTTGCCTGGGATTATTTTGTGGCTTGGCTTCCATTGCTTAATATATTGTTCATTGTATTTGACTATTTGTTGCTTGTAGACATATTTGTCTTCTCAAAAATTGTTATTTGAAGATTATTCTTTCTGTCTTTCAATCATAGGCAAAAGACAGCAGTCGGCTGAAAATACGTATATGTTTTGTTAAATGTTTCTTTCTTTCTTTTCTTATCTTGCTCAGCTGTTTTGCTTGTGGTGAGCTGAGAAAAGTAATAGTCAACACACTGATTCCACAGCGGCTATGTAACAGCTGTCGGTTAAATGCACGTTTAATCAGCATGCATTGTTACTTTTTTTTTAATAGTTAGTCTTTCCAGAGAGCTATGAAAAACAAAAGAAATCCTGGATATGTAATTTCACTTTTTTTTTAAAAAAAATGAGGAAAAATGGGAACTAGTCAAAAATGACATTAATTACAACTTCTTGTAAAGTCTTTTTTTGACAGTATACGTTGATGATGACATACAGCTTTCTTTCAAAGGTCAATGAATTTTGTTTGTTATGCCTTGGGAAGACTTCTGTTAAATAAGGTCCATTGGCTTCCATTTCATTCTTTGCTAAAATGTGCCAGTGTCTTACTTCAAATGGAGATTTATGATTCATACCAAATGCACTGGATATTTTTTTTTTTTTTTCTCTTGGAAACGACTGACATTTAATATCGAAATGGGGGTTTAATGTGGTTCTAATGCTAATATGGTTTTAACATTTTATGCTGTTACAGGAGGAATTTTGAATAGGATCAGAACTAGTCTAAAATATCTGTCTCCATCTGAGCACATTCCTTCAAAAGTTGAGGTGGATGTGAGCAATCTAGATATTGAAGATAGGATAGTCATGCGTGATATTGAAGTTCATCCATCCTTGAAGCTTCTGAGTAAGAATGAAAACATGCCCATATGTAAAATAGTTCCAACAAGTTTGGGAAATCAAGACATGCTGGTGAGTAATTAACGAAGCAATATCTTAGATTTGAGAACGCGACAACATTCATTAGGAGAAAATGCAGATATGCATATTCCAAATAAACAGGGTTAGCTCCCTGATTTGGTGGTATGTGTAGCAGTGATGAGTTCAAGCACCTAAAATGTTACAACTGTTTTGTTTGACTGGAGTTACATTTCAATATAGATGGCTGTTGATTTCTAATGCATTAATGGTTACTATTCAGTCTTTGATGGCATGTAATGTACGGGTTAGATTTATAAGTTCTTCAACCTGACTATACATATGGTAGTTGGATATATTCGCATTGAGGTCTCATGGTATGGCTATTTTGGCAGGACCAACTTCCATTCACTGAATTTCCCTTCCCAAGCATTTCTTTCTTCAGTGACCTCAGAAGTTAAGTTGAACAAGAAAGATCTTGGATGCGTTCGGAATAGTTTATCTTATGAAAATAGCTTATGAAAATAAACTTATATAGATATTTTATGAAAATAGTTTGAGATTTTCTCAGAGTTATTTTTAGCTTATCTCAATAAGTTTGTTAGAGAAGCTTATAAAAATAAGTTCTTAGCTTATTTGATAAAAGCTTATTGAATAAGTGTTTAGTTAAGTTGTTTATCCAAAAATATACCATCAGTCCAAAAATACGTGGTTTAGTTCATCGTTGAATCCATGAATTTTAATTATTGAATACATTCTTTGGAGTGTCTTGATACGCTGGCTTCTTATAATATACATTTTGCATGAGAATCCATCTCCTGCGTTTCAGTTATTTGAGGATTCATTTGTGTTTTCGAAGACTTGGTCATTGTTTCCTATCAACGTTCCAATCAATTTGCAAAGCAAAATTCTTCTGGTCAGCAGCATAACCATCATTTTCTTGCGTCCTTAAAAGTTATAAACCATCATGCCTGATGTCAATGGCCGCTGGCATTGGGCTTCATATTACCATCGCTATTAGCCTTTGACAAACAAGACAAAATTGACCAAGTCCTTTAAGAACTAAAAAATAAAAAGGAAGATAGTATTAAACAATGGGTTTTTCTATCTCGTGCAATTTTGCACAGGTTAAGGATCTCAAAATAGTAAATTTGTATATGAAGTTGTGTATTTTATACTTTCAATACTGAAATGCTTACTTTTTCAATAAATAGTTGTTGATTTTGGGTTTCTTAACCTGTATAAAATTGTACATGATAGAAAAACCTTTAAACAATTAATAGGGATGAAATTAAGTCAATCGAGATCACCTGTGTGATTTTAAAGACAGAATTTAAGTGGGGTCTTAGTCATGTAGATGACCTTTAACCAAGTCTTGTTTTGACACTTTCTTACTTTGAGCTCATTGCGTTGTTAATTGTTTGTTAACGTTTTCATTTTTATTTTTCTTTCGTTTTCTTGGATTATGTCAAGGCTATTGGGCTAACTTTATGGAATACTTTTGTAGCGATCATAACTTTTGACCATTTAGGTTGACTTGGAGGCCTAATAATTGTCTAAAGTTAAGCAGTGTTTCTAACTAGAAAATAAATACTAATACTATATTTGTTGGCTAAGGACACTCGTTGAAATTACATTTAATAAGAAAAAAATTCTCTTTGAAGGTCAATTTGATTCTAGGCGTGGTTTTTATTTAAATAAAGATATTTGGACACATAATTTAGATACCTTATATAGACACTCTAGGGCTTATAAGTGTCTTGGGAGTGATGAAATACATGATGAGAAAGAAGAAAACAATAAATAAGTAAGGATAATTACTTTTATATGGTGTTGGACACCATTTTTGTGTCCAAATATCATTATTCTTTTTATTTCTTTTAAGAGCAAGAATTTTTTATACCGTACTCATCACGCTTATATCTGAATATTTTGTTGTTTTTGCTTTATATTTACAGAACTCAAAAAAACATATTTATACTAATGACTTGCTCAAAGAAGTTCTTTTGAAGTTCGGTTTTCAGGTACATCAATGCATGTTAAAATGCTCATTTTGCAAATAAATTGAATTTCTCATGTGAGCCTTTTTTCTAGTTTTGCCAAGCAATTCAATCAGTGGTGGATCTAGGACCCTGAGCCAGTTGGGAAAATATATTTCGAAAACAATTAATAATAATTATCATCATAAAAGAGATAATTTCATAAAATTTTGAGCAAAATCCCAAATTTTGAGCATATTAAAAACCTAACCTATCAATATTTGCAATTAATCATCATCAAGAGAAAATTTCATAAAATTGAATTCACAAACATGTTACTATTCATTCTAATTGCATAATCAATCAAACAATTTGATAGAAATAAACCAATATACAAAAACCCCAAATTTCAAGCTTTTACAAACCCTAATAATGGAGGTCCCTAACAAGTAATAATGGAATGACAAAGACTGAAAGAGGGAAGGCTGAACTTGGACCGGTGTGGTTGGTTAACTCCATTGGCGGGGGTCGAGCAGTGGTCGGCAGACGGCAAACGAATAGCGAGAGTGAGAGGGGGAGGGAAAACTTGGACTACTTGCTCCACTGCCTGCTGTTGTTGAGGGAAAGATGATGTGAGAGATGAAGGAGAGAGGCGATGGGTGTTCAGTTGCTACTGTTACATAAATGGAAGAAAGGAAGGAATAAGGGAGTGGCATTAGGTGCAAATATCTCATCTATAGAGGGCAAAATAGTAAAAACATAAAGTATTAGTAAAAAAAATTTAAACTTCACCGGATGCAGCTGCTCACTCTCATCATAATGTATGAACACTAATATTTGAATATGCTGTTAATAACTATCTTTTTTGCATTTTTCCTCATTGGAGATATAATTTATTGATACTTCATTATTTTTTATATTTTTACCCTACCTTCTTCTTACTTTTGATTTTTCAAAAGTTTGTATGGACTACTATGATGGTCCTTATTATATCTCTACCTTTTTTCTTCAATAATTGTCATATTTATTCAACACAACATCTAACTTCAGCATCACAGTGAGGAACTCTACCCACCTTCTAGGAAGAGTTGTAAAGCACATGCTCTACTCTGATGGTCCTTATTATATCTCTACCATTTTTCTTTGATAATTGTCGTATTTATTCAACACAACATCTAACTTCAGCATCATAGTGAGGAACTCTACCCATATTCTAGGAAGGATTGTAGAGCACACGCCCTACTTTAATGGTCCTTATTATATCTCTAACCTCATCAAGCAACTCGTTGATGGTGGGCATGGGGAAGCAATCTTGATTGTTATCGCATTTAGGGCGCGATAATCAACGCAAAATCACTAGGACCCATCCTTTTTTCACCAGTAACACAGGGGATGAGAAAGGGCTTCGGCTTGGTTGGATCATGCCATTACCGAGCATCTCATCTACTTGTTTCTTGATCTCATGTTTCTGGAAGTACGGATAGCGATAAGGCTTTACATTAACCGGCTCAGCATTGATGACGAGGTGGATGGAATGATGAGCTAGGCATGACGTGGGTAGAGAGGTAGGAAGCTGAAACAATGCTGCAAAAGTGTTTAGGAGGCATTGGATTACTTGGGGCGGTGGGGAAGGGTCACGAATTTCTTGATGGATCAGGAGAACTATGGTTGGGTAAGCGGCCCCTCGGTGAGTCTGAAGGAGGCACTTAAGATGGATGATTTCGGTAGGGCCCAGTCCGGATTTGCCCTTGAGTTCCACTAACTTGGCATCCTTAACAAACTTCATAGTAAGTGAGGCATAGTCTGTCACAATTGGATTGAGGCCTTTCAGCCATTCCACTCCAAGGACCGAATCTGCTCCACTAATAGGCATAACAAAGAGACCCATTTCGAAAATATGGCCCTGAATCGCAACTTGGGCCCCTTTACAAACATGATTATACGATAACTCATTGTTATTACCAACCATAACATTTGGGTTTTCAAATTGAGGAAGCGAACCATTTTTTTTTTCCCAACAAAGTTGTGGCTACTCCTCTCATCGATTAGTATAATGGCTACCTAACCATTAAGTTGACCGATGACTGGTAAGGTCACTGGTGCAAGGTGCCCAGAGAGGGCGTTCAGGCTAATTTGGGCCGAGGATGTCTTAACAGAGTCGTCAGACTCCGGGGTTAGGTCGAGCAGGACCAGTGAGGGTTCGTACCCGAATGGTGGGTCGTCGTCCTCGTCAGCTATGATCAAGAAGCAAGAGGACTTGCACTGGTGGGTAGGAGTGTACCGCTTATTGCAGTTTAACAAAGGACCTTTTCACAACATGCAACCATTTCAACAAGGTTAAGCGCTTAAATGTAGTCTTGGGTAATGGTAGTAAGGGTGGTGTGGATTAGACCGAGGCAGCGGTCAACAACAGGGTGGAAATAGGCCTTGGGAAGCTTTGGGCGCAAGGATTGGTGAGCATAAGTTATTTTGTCCTCTTGCAATTTGGCCAAAGCCGCAGCCTGAAGCATGGTCAAAGGTTGAGTAGGAAGGGAGGGGGTAAGTCGATCACTTTATTAGTGAGACTCTCAAACTCAGATAAATACGTATTAACCATACTTCATTGGGTGAGTTTGAAGAGAGCGCCTTTGGGGTTGTCATAGTAGGACGAGGCGGAACACATTTCCAGAGCCTATAATAAACTCAGCCTGGAGACGATTTGGCCGTTGCTAAACATCCACTGGAACCAGCTGAGGGTCGGATAGTCGAGGTAGAAGGAAGCGACTCGGATCCTCTCATCTTCAGGTGTGTAGTGGTAATTAAAGAACTGGGAGGTCTTGAAGATCCAATCCATGGCATTTGTGCCATCAAAACGAGGGACATCCAATTTCATGTGGTGCTTGGATTTGAGAGAGCCCTTGGTGTGACGAGAACCATCGGAGTTAGTGGAGTTGGATGAGGTGGCCTCCAGAGAGGATAGCTTGACGAGAATATCGTCGAGCTTAGAGTTCAGGGCTGTTCGATTAGTGGTAAGGTATTGTTGTTGCTGAGCTTGAGCTGTGTCAGCCTCCTTGAGGCATTCAACATTGGATAAAGAACGAGTGTTGTTTGTAATGACTTATGAGTGAACAAGGGTTTAGAGCAATGAAAGCACCAAATGATAGGGGGCAGTATTTTTAGCAGTAGCTTTTCCTGAAATTGTGGCCAAGAAATACCTATAGAAATTAAGGAAGGAAATGAATTTTTACCGGATAATTCTCTGCTCTTTTCATTATCTCATTCAACTATATACAGAGCTGATACATCATGAGCAAAATAACAAACGCTACTAACTGAAAAATAACAAACCCAATGGCTATGTGACAACATGTCACTTGGAATAACAAACTCAGCACCTGAATGAAAAGAAGAATCTAGAGTAGGATCCTAAAAGATGTGACTAATATTCTACTACTTAGTAAGCAATGTGTTCCCAATATGCTGGCCTCCTTAGGATTATTTTGGGCCTAGCATTGGTGGCTGGTTGGGTAGTAGCTGTGCGAGCAGTTGGGCTTGTAGTGTCAGCCCATTTACTATAAAAGACTTTACTTAACTATCACCCCCGATCTGAAAGTGAGTCTCACAGCTATATTCGTGGAATACCCGGTCAAAGACCAAAAGAAATATTATATTTAACATGATGACATCATATATTTATCTTTACCTCTCACTTTTTTTTTCCTTATATATACACATTTCAAAAATATATCATCACAAGATCAAAAGAACACCAAATGATATCCATGTCTTCAATGTTAAAGAAAACTTTTCCTTAATACCAACAAGGCCCATCATAATTGATACATAATTGGATTCCTTAAACGTGTTGTCAATGGTTTGATTCTTGTTGTGTGTATGAAAAATGTTGGTGTAAGCCCTAAAGGCCAATGTTTTTTCTTTGAACTTATATTTGTATCTTGTTATTATTTATATATGAGACATTTCAGTTTATTATGTTGTTTACTTAAACATGATAAAGTCCTTAGAATTGAAAGTTATGTTTAATAGAATATTAAGTATACGACTTGATAGTGAGACACTATTAAACAATAGAACTCCATTCTTAAATATTCGTAGTCAAGAATTATTATTGATAAGGACAATAATAATGGACCGAGACTATTATGTGAATGGACTGATGACCGCTTCTCACAGGTCATGGATATGAGATGTCGAGTCACACACATAAGTACACATTAGAGTAATGATGTACTGTATTGACCAGCCATGAGAACACTACATGGAACGTTATATGAGTGTCAAAAGTAGTTCTCATAGTGACAATGGTGTATGCAATCCTTCCACCTGAAATCACTGTGATTCCTATATAAGGAGTTGTGTGCTTTTACCGTCAAACATCATCTGTAACAGGATAACCATAAAGTCGGTCATTGGTACACCGCGAGTCATGCGGAGGGGTGTGAGTGACCTATATGGGATTTGTCCCTCCTACATAACAGGAGTAATATATGTGGGCCCCTTGATAGAGTGAGACTGTAAAATGCATGGTCGTGTTGAGATAAGTCAATATGAGATATTGACCTCATTTATTATTAAGTCTACTCGGGTATCAAGGAACGTTGTATTGAACTATACAAGGGTGACACGTTCTATGCCTTGTGTTCGATATAGATATAAGGATAAAGGGATAATAATATACAAGAACATTGGTCACGAAAAGGTTATGTCAAATCATTGACTTTCTCATTACTTGGGTAGTAATGATGTGTTGCTAGACACCTCTCATTGTTTATAATATTAAATATGATTTAATATTATTGCCAACGTTATGATAACTTATAGGGTCACACACTTAGCGCAGATTAATTGGAACTAAAAGAAACTGAGTTAGACTCAATTTCTATTGGGCCACGCTCATGATAGATGAGCCCATGAGGAGCCAGATCAAAATCCTTTTCAACCTAGTGGTGCGCCTACCTATATATGGTAGTGATAGAGTGCTTGGCCGCATTACAACACCCCTGGCCGCGCTCTACAATTAGTTTGCCTGAAAAAGGAAGAACACCACCGTCGTCTCTTCTTGCACGTAGCAGTACTTAGAGGCGCGCTCCGAGGACAAACATGTGGGACGTGTTCATTTGCTCGTGTGGACTTCGTAGAGGCATTGTTGTTCGTGCAGTGCTCGTGATTTGGAACACGACAAGAATCAGAGGTTTGCTCATCAAACCAAGCGCAACGAAAAAATTCCCACCAAGAATCCTTGCGAATGGTCATGGTTCATGTTCAAAATGTTTACCTCTCGTAGCGTAGACCTTTGATTCTTGTCGTGTTCCAAATCACATGTGTTCCATAACGTTATGACACTCACATAACGTTCCATGTAGTGTTTTCATGGCGGGTCAATCCAGTACATCATTACTCTAATTTGTACCTATGTGTGTGACTCGATATCTCATATCCATGACCCGTGAGAAGCGGTCACCAGTCCATACACATAATAGTCTCGGTGCAATATTATTGTCCTTATTAATAATAATACTTGACTACGGATATTTAATAATAGAGTTCTATTGTTTAATAGTGTCTCACTATCAAGTCGTATACTTGATATTCTATTAAACATAACTTTCAATTGTAAGGACTTTATTACGTTTAAGCAAACAACATAATAAACTGAACTGCCTCATATATAAATAAAAGCAAGATACAAATGTAAGTCCAAAGAAAAAAAACATTGGTCTCTAGAGCTTACACCACAATCCCCCACTAGCACTAGAGCCAATCAGGCATAAACCTAATACCCATCTATCTAGTGTGATCAACATGCTTCTGTTGAGCGACTGGTTTTGTAAGCAGGTCAACAACATTGTCAAGTGTTGGTACTCTGCATATATTCACATCTCCTCTATCGATGATCTCTCGAATGAGATGGAAGCGCCTAAGTATATGTTTGGATCGATAGTGAGATCTAGGTTCCTTAGCCTGTGCAATGGCCCCAATATTGTCACAATATAGATCAATGAGGTCCACAATGCTAGGAATTGTACCAAACTCAATAATGAACTTCCTGATCCAAACAGCCTCCTTTGCTGCATTGGAGGCAGCAATATACTCGGCCTCTGTAGTAGAATCAGCGACTGTCTCCTACTTTGAAATTTTCCAGCTCACAGCGCCACCATTTAGGCAAAACACATAACCAGATTGCGATCTGGAATCATCCTTATCAGTCTGGAAGCTAGCATCGGTGTAACCCATTACAGCAAGCTCTTCCTCGCCTCCATATACCAGGAACGAATCCTTAGTTCTTCTCAATTACTTGAGGATGTTCTTGACAGCAGCCCAATGACTTTCACCGGGATCAGACTGGTATCTACTCGTTATGCTCAAAGCATACGAGACATCTGGACGAGTACATAGCTTGGAATCTTACTTATGCGATCCCTTGCTTCTTGAGGGGGAGAAAATTGTGCCTTTGATAGGCATATACCATATGACATAGGCAAGAGTCCCTTCTTGGATTCATGCACATTAAAGTGTCTCAACACTTTGTCTATATATTTACTCTGACTCAGGCCAAGCAATCTCAGTGACCTATCTCTATAGATCCTGATTCCCAATACATAGGTAGCTTCACCCAAATCTTCCATAGAAAAGCAATTCCCTAACCAAGTCTTTACTTGTTGCAAGGTAGGGATATCGTTTCCGACGAGTAGTATGTCATCGACATACAACGCCAGAAAGACAACTATGCTCTCACTAACTTTCTTGTAGACACAAGGTTCATCTTCATTTTTTATGAATCCAAACTGTCTCACAACATCATGAAAACGAAGATTCCAGCTTCTGGAAGCTTGCTTCAATCCATAGATTGAACGCTGCAACTTGCATACCTTCCCGGCATCCTCTGAAGTGTCAAAGCCCTCATGTTGTGTCATGTACACATCCTCAAGGATATTTCGATTAAGGAAAGCATTCTTGACATCCATCTGCCATATCTCATCATCATGGTATACAGCGATACCAAGCAAGATCCGGATGGATTTAAGCATTGCAACGGGCGAAAATGTCTCATCATAGTCTATACCATGAATTTGCTTGAAACCCTTAGCTACCAATCGCGCCTTATAGGTATGCACTTTATCATCCATGTCAGTTTTATTTTTGAAAACCCACTTGCAACCTATGGGTTTTACTCCTTCAGGTGGCTCTACCAAGGTCCATACCTGGTTAGTGTACATGGACTCCATCGCAGATCTCATGGCCTCAAGCCATTTCTCATATTCTGGGCCAGTAATGGCCTTCTGGTAAGTCACAGGCTCATCTTGATCCATGAGTAATACATCACCTTGTTGAGTCATGAGAAATCTATATCTCTCAGGCTGGTGATGTATCCTATTAGACCTACGCTGGTCTTGTGCTACTGGAGCATGTTGTTCTTCCAAAACATCTTGTGAATACTGCTCTTGTTCCTCCATAGGTATGTCGCTACTCTGTGACACTTGAATTTCTCCAAATTCTATATTCCTTCCACTGGTTCCTTTGGAGATAAACTCCTTTTCTAGGAATACACCAGTTCGCGTGACAAACACTTTGCCTTCAGAAGGATTGTAGAAATAGTATCCCTTGGTTTCCTTAGGATACCCCACAAAGAAGCACTTATCAGATTTGGGATCAAGCTTGGTAGAAACCTGACGTTTTACATATGCTTCACAACCCCAAATCTTCATAAAAGACATACTGGTCTTTTATCAGTTCATATCTCATATGGTGTCTTTGCTACCATCTTGGATGGAACACGGTTAAATGTGAAAGCTGTTGTTAATAGAGCATGTCTCCAGAAGGAATTTGGAAGATTTGCATGACTCATCATAGACCGAACCATGTCCAACAAGGTTCGGTTTCTCCTCGCAGAAACATCATTCCATTGTGGTGTTCCCGATGGAGTGAGTTGAGATAAAATCCCACACACTCTCAGATGATCATCAAACTCTAGGCTCAAATATTCACTGCCTCGATCTGATTAAAGGACTTTAATACTCTTACCTAGTTGGTTTTGTACTTCATTTTTGAATTCCTTGAACTTTTCAAAGGATTCTGATTTGTGTTTCATAAGATACACGAATCCGTATCTACTGAAATCATCAGTAAATGTAATGAAGTACTGAAAACCACCTCTAGCTGTTGTGTTTAGTGGTCCGCATACATCACTATGTATGAGACCCAAAAGATCACTAGCCCTTCACCTTTTTTCCTGTGAATGTGATTTTAGTCATATTTCCTAATAAACAAGACTCATATCTCATATAATTCAAAATCAAATGAGTCCAAAAATCCATCTTTATGGAGTCTAGAAATGCGCTTCTCATTTATATGGCCCAAACGACAATGCCAAAGATAAGTCGAGTTCACCTCATTTGGTTTGAACCTCTTAGTATCAATGTTATAGATGGGCATCTCAAGATCAAGGACATAAATCCCATTACTCAAATGCACACTAGCATAGAAAATATTATCCAAATAAATAGAACAACGTTTGTTCTTTATTATAAAATTAAAACCACTATTGTCCAAACTAGAAACAGAAATGTTATTCCTGCTAATTGCAGGCACAAAATAACAGTTCTCAAACTGAATAATAAGCTCAGTTGACAAAGTCAATACATAAGTTCCTACAGCTAAAGCAGCAACTTTTGCTCCATTGCCAACTCGTAAATCGACTTTGCCTTTCGCCAATGGTCTACTTCTTTTTAGATCCTACACATTTGTGCAAATGTGATAACCACATCCAGTATCTAATGTCCATGATGCAGAAGTAGATAAGTTGACTTCTATAACAAACATACTTGAGTTGGAAGTCCCACTTTCATTTTTCTTGCACTCTTCCAGATATTTTGGGCAGTTCCTCTTCTAGTGTTCGGTCTTACTAAAGTGGAAGCATGCACCCTCCTTAGCCACTCCGCCCACAGGCTTCAAGCCAGAAGTGCTGGGTTTGAACTTGTTGTTGTCCTTGCACTTGCCCTTCTGCTTGTTCATAGGCCTTTTAGGCTGTTCTTGCCCTTTCCAGGATGGACCATCAAAATGGCCTTCCCTTTTCCTTTATTGATATTGATTTCAGCAGTTCTCAACATGCCCAACAACTCTGGCAGTGATTTGTCAAGATCATTCATATTGAAGTTCATGACAAACTAGTTGTAAAGCAATAAAATCATTCATATGGGCAAAAGCATTAGCACACGCTTGGGAAAAAACACCACCTCTTTGATCCCCTTGAAGAAGAATTTCATTAAAATCTCCCAAGAGCATCCAAGGATGATGAATAGAACTACTGAGATTGCAAAGGAGTTGCCAGAATGGGGGGCGATTAGCTGGAATGGGACTTGCATGAAGCCTAGTACATATCTATTTATTATCACCCTTCTCAACACTAACCGTACAAGAATAAGCACTAGTATCCAAGACTGATACTGCATAGTCGTGACCAGCCTCAGCAAGCATCCACAACCCTCCTGTATGGCCCTGAGCTTCAATAATGAACCCTGGGTTATAACCAACCTGACGCCAAAAGAAAGCAGTCCTGGCAAAAGGTATGTGGGTTTCCATAATAAACATAAAAGAATGTCTGTATTTTCTTATGAGATCTTTCACATGTCTCTTAGCTTTCACATTATTAGCTCCCCTGATATTCCAGGAGAGAATAGATAGGTTATTAAAATTCATCATCATAATCAAGAAGAAGAGAGATACCTAAGACATCATAACCCAAGACATCAATGTTGTAGCATTGTTGGTGTCTCCGCCATTATTTCCTCCATATCTTCACTCTTATCAGCACCAAGAAAATTATCAGAACCATCTACATTCTATTCCTCACCACTTTGAAAAACATATAGGTCTGGGGGCTTTGGGTTGTCAACAAACCTCAGACTATTAGGACCAATAGCCTCCACCTCTATAGTGGCCTTGATACCATACCCCTTGTCAACCCCATGCAACGTTTCAAAAGGGTTTCTTAGGACTTGTCTCTCGTCCTTCGCTTTTCCCACCCCCATAATATTATCTCCTTTCTCATTCAAAGTAGCAGTTCTACGCGTCTCCTTGATAGCAGCAGGAGAGGGTGTCATCTCACCCTTGATAAAAGCTCCCTTCCTGTTAATCACGTGCTACAACACCATGTATAAAGTTAGAAGTGAAAAACGTACGTTCCACATTCTCCATATCTTTGCTAGGTCCCACATGGTTTAGAATATGGAACTTATTGCCCTACTGCTTTTTTTTTGAAAAATCTCGCAAAGAATCTGCCCCCTTAATGGCACCATCAGGAGAGGGTGTCACCGCACCCTTGATAAAAGTTCCCTTCCTGTTATCACTTCTTGGCCTCTTAGTTTTCTTCCACTCTATTGGATAATCACGTGCTACAACACCATGTATAAAGTTAGAAGTGAAAAACATACTTTCCACATTCTCCATATCTTTGCTAGGCCCCATATGGTTTAGAATATGGAACTTATTGCCCTGCTGCTGTTTTTTGAAAAATCTCGCAAAGAATCTGCCCCCTTAATGGCACCATTAAGATAATGCCGAAATTTAGGGCTTCTCCTCATGTTTTTCACAGATAACCATTCCCCGTGCAAAACATCCGACCCTTGATTTTTGCTAGAGCCATTATTGTTTTCCTTAGGGTTCGCTAATTCAATTTGGCCCTCCTCTGGATGTTGCACGCCGCCGCCATCACCCCCTGCCCCTGTCGCCACTGAAACATGCTTGTTGCCCTCATGTTTATCAACCTCATGCTTAGAACAGTTTCTACCAGCATGGCCATACAACCCATACTTAGAACAAAGCAATTGGAGGCCTTCATACTCCACCTTGAACCAATGGTCTCTGAACCAAAGCCTCCAACCACAGGTTTATCGAACCTTATCTCCACACACCCCATCATACTGTCCTCTTGATGCATCCATTGTTTTCATGTCAACCCTGATTGGATTCCCCACTGTAGAAGCCAAAGCAAGGAGCACACTTCCATCATAGTATTCCATTCCCAAGATAGGAAACCTGATCCACACTAAGGTTTTATTAATCTGAACCTCCGAGGCAACGAAATCTGGTTTCCATGGTTGCACTGCCAGGCAGTTATCAAAAACCATCCAGGGACCCCCTGTAACAACCTTCTCCCTATCCATCTCAGTGTCAAACTTGATCATGAAAAAGCCATATCCAGTGTCTACCATTTCAAACCTACATGCTAGCTTCCAAAGTCTTTGTAGACGATCACGTAAAGTATGGAAACCAATAGCTTTTCCTGGCAGCTTAACAATAACTTCAGCCTTCTAAGGTCTCCATAAATCAGCTAAGACTGAATCATCAATATAGCATCGCGGTTTCAACCTATCCCCACCATCAAGATCAATACGAAATAGCTTTATTCCTACCAAGTCTACAGCTTCCTTACGTGGTAAAAGCTCATGACCAAGCACCTTCTCAGACCCATCGCTCTCCACTTCAACCTCCATCGCTCCCTCAGCCTCAATTACAGAAAGGAGACACCAGAAGGAGACATATTCAGAATAATTAAATAAAAAAAAGTTATTGATAAAAGTTATTGTTTAGCATAATAATTAAATAAAAATAGATAAATTTGAGAGACAAAATTTAATTCTTGAAATGATAATAACAAAATAATGAAATATGAAATTATGATAGAAAATTCATATTTTATAACAAAATATTAAGAGATTAAATTGATAAACCTCAATTAAAAAATATACATTTTTTAAATAGTAATATATTATTAAATGATATTTTGAAAAATAAAATGTTTCAAATAAAAAGAAAATAGTAAAAGATGAAACTTAGTACATAATGTCATTATTTGAAATAACTTTTATTCTAATATTATAACAAGAGATTAAACTAAGTAAAAAAAATTCAATATTTAAAAAAATAAATAAAAAATATAATTTAACAACAAAGTTTTTGTTTGAAATAATAAATAAAATAAAGAATCCAGTTAAGTAAATTTCACATCTTATTTTGATTATCAATTTTATTTTGAATTACTTAATTTATTTTATTATTTATTATATTATTTATATTTTAATTGAGGTTTTCCTTAAAAAAATTGATATTTATTAAATAATATTATTTTATTTTGAGTTACTTAACTTATATCACATATTATTTATGGTATATAAAAAATGTTATTCTGACACCCATATTGACAACTATACAGTGACAACCGTATATATGAACAATGATTCATCTTTTTTAAAAAAATATATATATTTAGTTTTTTTGAATACTAACATTTTTGGTAATATTTGCACGTAATTAACAAAAAATATTAATACTCAAAAAAGCTAAATATTTTTTTTAAAAAAAAGTCAAAATTACGAAAATGCCAATGCACAGTGGAGTTGTCGCTGGAGTTGTCATACGTGGGTTGTTATAATAACATAACTGATTTTATATTTTGAGTTACTTAATTTATTTTATTATTTATTATTTATATTTTATATAGTCACGATTTTACTTTAGCGACCAATTGAAAATTTTATATAAGTTCAGGGATCCAATTAGAAACTTTTTAGTTTAGAGACTTAATTGAAAATTTTATATAAATTTAAGAACCTAATTAAAAGATTTTTTTTCCAGAGACCTAATTAAAAATTCTCAAATAATATATGCACCAAGTCAATAATTAATCCTATAGAATACATACCATATGCAGAACATGATACAATGCAAATAATACAGCTTGAACACGGTAAGAAAACGAAACTGAAAAGGGCAGTGTTAATTAGGTGTGGTAGTTGCGCATTTATCTGGCGGGAACCTAAGCTCATAACTACCGAATCTAAAATAGCACAAAAACTACCATATTTCACCCTCTCCTCTGTGTAAAAATAATTGTTTGTTTTTATATAAAGAAGAAAAACAAAAAAACCTGCAACAGGTTATCTCTGTCTCTGTCTCTCTGTAGACATAGATAGAGAGAGAGACCTTGACCTGGCTATGAGAAGAGAAAAAGACACAACCTATTGACTTTGTTTGAGACAGGCCTCTTCTTCTTCCTCCTTTTCTCTCTCTCACAAATCACAATAACCATAATCGACCCGAAAAACAAAACAATAAGCAATCACAAACTAACAATGACTCTGTTTTTTCTTTACATTCTTCTCTATACATCAACATCATCATGTATTGAAATAACAATTGAAAAACCACATTGTAAATGTTAGTTTTTATTCTCTTGAAATATATAGGCTGATACCATACCATACCCATCATCATGCGTTGGTTACCGACACTTTCGTTTTCCCCATCGCAACCTTCCACCTCCACCTCCGCCGCCGCCGTCGACAACCACCGCAGGAAGGCCAGGCTCTTCGGAAGCTCCAAGAAGGTAGGCAAGCTCCGCCACGTGGCCGACAACGATGCCAAGCCCCATCCCACGTGGCAAAACGACACCGACGAAGACGCTACCGCGGCAGCGCCTTCTCCGACTTCCATTCGCTCCTCCACCTCCGTCGCGCCTCAGCCGCTTCCCTTGCCGGAGTTGTCCGCCGCCGCCGCGTGGCTTCGCCAGAGAGACGGCGATTGCCGTCTTCCCTCGCCCAAGGATGTGCCTAGCCCCACCGGTGCCGGCTGCAACCAAGGTTTAGAGGATCGCGGTGCCGCCGCCACCGGTACTGGCTTTCGGATGAGGAGGTAATTTTTTTATTTTATTTTTGGGTCCCTTTTCTTCAATTTTATGTGAATTGGGTTTGCTTTATACCGACAAATTTTGATTTCTAAATAAACTGCTTAATGAATCCATTATTATGTTCCTTTCTTCATTTATTTATTTTTCTCTTCATTCATTCCTAATTGCATGTCTATACAGATAGGATCATAGGACATACCATTCTATGCGCTGATTGTTTGCACCAGAATCATTTTGTTCAGATTAATTACTATATGGAATTATGGATTTAATTGAATGTTAAACTTCTCCATGGTTGTTACTTGTTGTGGAATGCTGAATCTGCTATATATTTGGAGAAAAAACACATCCAATCAAACAACTTCAAATGTTTTTATACTATTGACCAATTCAAACATTTTTAATAATGTGGTAATGCATGATTAATTGATAGTGTAAAAAATATACATAATTTTAGAGTTTGAACATTTCAATGTTGAGGTTAGAAACCCAGTTAACATCATATTCCTTATGTTGTTTATTTTTGGAACTATGTCATCTTTCTTGCATTTTTTTTTTTGTGTTTTAGACCGGAAGACATTGTGCACTTGTATTGTACCTTGTCATATATATGTTCAT
This sequence comes from Echinosophora koreensis, assembly GCA_035048595.1. NCBI lineage: Eukaryota > Viridiplantae > Streptophyta > Magnoliopsida > Fabales > Fabaceae > Echinosophora > Echinosophora koreensis. Next base: position 2,309,145 of record JAPCYP010000069.1, read on the forward strand.
GGAAGAGATTTCAATTTAATTTACTGAAATGATCTCTTCTTTCTGCATGTGCTGACCACAGAGTTTGTTAACATTTGTCTGAAATCTTGTTACAGTGTTTTTGCTAGCCAAGACACAAGAAGGAACATGGTGCAAACTGAAAGTAGGTCATCAAGGATAGTGCATCAAGATCTCAGTAGTTCTGAAAGAACTCAAGATAAGTACTGGATCAGTGTCCCAGCCAGGAGTGCTTCAAGTAGTCCTTTTGCCAGTCCCATAACCAGCCCACAGAAAACAAGAAATGGTGAGTTTATGCCATATTATTATATGACTCCCAAAGGAAACCAATTCTGGTCTGCACCAGAGATGTCTACATCCGAAGCAGCGCTGCCACCTCCTGCCTTCTTTGATTTATCAGCAATAGGAACTGAAACTTCTCCCCATCAAAGTCCACAGGGAAGAAGTCCCCAACGACACCTTAGAAGCTCGAGTGGACCTCCATCACCCATACATTCCATGTTTCCCCTTGAAACCTCAACAACACGTCGAGAAAATAATGTTCCTGTTGGTGTTCACCCCTTACCCCTGCCTCCCGGGGCAGCCTTACCTTCACCGTCTGCCGCGGCAACCCCCTTTTCCCATGCTACGGCTAAATCAGAATCAGTGCCAATGAAAAGCCAATGGCAAAAAGGGAAACTTATTGGGCGTGGTACATTTGGAAGTGTTTATGTTGCCACCAATAGGTATATGAAGGTTTCATAAGTATTTTATGCTCTTCTTTTCTCTCTCTTCACAGGCTCTGAAACAAATTTTGTTTCTTGACAGAGAAACTGGAGCATTATGTGCAATGAAGGAAGTGGAGTTATTTCCTGATGATCCAAAGTCTGCAGAGTGTATAAAGCAGTTAGAGCAGGTTTACTTGTTATTTATCAGTGTCTCTTTTTCAGCTGTATAAGATTTATGTGTAAAATGTGCTATCTGGTATCTTGTGTTTGTGCTTCATGTGTTGCTATTAGTCACTATCTGTTATTAGAACTTTGGCTTTTCACTAAAGAAATCAGTGAGGCATGTCATTGTCAATTTCCTTGGAATAGTAATTTTATTGCAATCCTGGGTGAGAATGCATTTCCCATTGCTTTCAAATCTCTTACCTCTTATTATTATACATAAACGGTTGTTGATTAGGTTGGGATTATCTTATAATTCTACTTAACAAACTTGCTTCTGAAATGTTTTATCATGAAACTACTGGTAACAAATGCAGATGCTTTATAATTGTAGTACTTGGTTATCCAAAATAGTTTTCCTTGTTAGACAAATTAGAGGCTCAGCACAGATTGATCGGTTACTTACCTATTAGCTTTCTACTATGCTTGGTCCCATGTTACACATCTTTCAGTGATGATTCCTAAATTTTGTTGTACTGTCCATTATATTTAACAAGGCTGCATCACATTTTTAATGGCTTGGTTATATATTTTAAGCAACCCTAATGGACTATGAAGATTTGTTATGTTTTTTGTCCTCTTTATCCTTCTTACTAATTTATACCTTTTTGCAGGAAATTAAAGTACTTAGCCATTTGAAACATCCAAACATTGTGCAGTATTATGGTAGTGAAATAGTAAGTAATATTCTAATTCATGATTATGTGCCCAAGATTAATAACGTATTTCTATAACAGCCTCAAAACCCTGTGGTCATCCCATTATCTTCGGGTTATGTGTGCAGGTTGAAGACCGGTTTTATATTTATCTGGAATATGTCCATCCCGGTTCAATTAATAAATACATCCATGAACATTGTGGCGCCATAACAGAATGTGTCATTCGGAATTTTACTCGCCATATTCTTTCGGGATTGGCTTACTTACATAGCAAAAAAACAATTCATAGGTACAATCACATGCTTGATATGCTTCATACTAGCTTAAACTCAACTTATAGACATCTTATGCCACTATTTTCTTGGTGGATTTTTTTTTTCCCAGAATTGTTAATTCAGTTTGGATTATGTAACATCATTTTGTCCTTTTCTTGTATGCATATAGGGACATCAAAGGGGCTAACTTGCTTGTCGATTCTGCTGGAGTTGTTAAGCTTGCTGATTTTGGGATGGCCAAGCATGTACGTCTCCCTCTGTATATAATATGCTTTTTTGGTCTCAGTCTGTGTTTCATGAAGAAAATGGTTCTCTCATTTTCATTTATTCTTTGCATTTCTAATAACTAATATGGTTATCTATGTAATGTTGTAAAACTCTCAAAGAAAGAATTGGCAGTAGAAACATGGGCTTAAGTGGGAAAGTCTCTAACATGTCGGTTTCACAATTCCTTTCTTTTGTTTGAAATCTGCATTGTATCGCCCCTTGTTTCTGATTATTTATAAACTTTTTGCACAAAATCAGATACTTCATCTGTTAATTTTCATTGCTTATGTATTCCATGCTTTGAAATTTAAGTGTTGTCTGAAATAAGGTGCTTCTTTAAGTTTGATCTGTACATTGCAGTAGTTTGAATGTTTGGTGACAATTATTGTTTCTCTGGATTTTTCCCTTTTTTTTTTTTGGTTTCACTACCATGATTGTATTTCTAGTGGTTATTTGCTGCCATTGTAATAATCTTGATTTGATATGATAATCCTTATATTCGGGTAGAATAACTTAGGATCTCAATGTTCCACAGCTAACTGGATATGAAGCTGATCTATCTTTGAAGGGAAGTCCATACTGGATGGCTCCTGAGGTATATTCTTACTCCTCATTGATTGCTATGTCACTATGTGGTGCATCATACATTCCTTACTGACACTTAATTCTCATACAGCTTATGCAGGCTGTGATGCAAAGGGATAACAGCTCTGATCTAGCTTTTGCTACTGATATTTGGAGTTTGGGTTGTACAATCATTGAAATGTTCACAGGGAAGCCTCCTTGGAGCGAATACGAAGGAGTAAGCACCTGCGAAAAAATTGTCTTTTTTTGATTAATTATTCTCAAGGTACTTTAGTACTACATAGTATAGGATTCCTCATAGGTAATAGAGCCCAAATAGTTATTCAAAATATTATTTTGGGGTTCGATGACATTGATAACTTATCTAAACATGGTTTTATGTATACTTATATGAGATGCTGAAGTTTTTCGATGGAAGACAATGCATCAACTTCTTACTTATTTTGGTAAGGAAAATACTATTTAGTATGAATGAGTTTCAAAAATATACACACGAAGTGCCAAGTTACTCATGAGAAGTGGGTGGTTATAAAAATGCCTGGTCACTCATAATTATGCTTATGAAACAGTTAACATAAGGTATAACATTGTTGTTTTGGTAAACTTCCATTTAACAACCAGCTTAAATCATCTTTATGCAACCTTTTCTGTTTACAGCTTGTGGATTCAGCAGAGATTCTAATATATATACACTATACAGGTCCTTCATTTCTTCACTTGCTTAAATTCTCATCTATTGTGCAGGCTGCAGCTATGTTTAAGGTTATGAGGGATAGCCCTACTATACCTGAAACATTGTCATCGGACGGTAAAGATTTCCTGAGGTGCTGCTTTAAAAGAAATCCGGCAGAGCGGCCAACTGCTGCAGTGTTACTAGAACATCGATTTTTGAAAAACTCACAACAACTAGATGTCTCATCATCCACCCAGCTGTATAATGGAACATGCTTCATGGTAAATATAACAGTTCTGTGCCTCCTTGATATTTCCCAAACCATGCTTTTGGTATTAAAATTTTTCTTATGTTGGCAGGATAAACCCCAAAGTCCTAGAAGGCAATCTGAAAATAAATCTGATCAGATGTCAATCCCTAGTGCAAAGATTGCAAAGGGAAAAGCCGCTGAGAGGCGAGGATTTCTTGTTCCTTCATTAGATATCCTCCCTGCATATTGGGACCAATGACTCCCCATCCAGTTCCCAGTTTTGTATATTTTAGCCCTGCATGAACTATTGTTCAATCTTCATGCATGGTTCTTTTTCCCTGCTGAAAGTGGCCAAATATCTCACAATGTAACTTCTGCATAGTAGTGCCATGTGCTCAATCTCCTCCCTCCACTCTTGAAGCACTTCACTTCACTCTATATACGGCTTGCAACACAGGCACACGGTCCAATACATCGTGATGTTCTGTAACTGTCAAAAGAAGAAGAAAAAATGGTATTTTCAAATGACCATGCCGAGGGAAGTTTTTATTCATTATGCCAATGATTGAGGCCCCATTGTTGTACCATAGTTTACATGGATACTCTTGTAGGTGACTTGCAGCTGTTGCTGTCATAGGTTCTTTCCCAAGTTTATCAATGATGCCTCTGAAAGTGAGGAGCTTCTTAACTCTGGAAGTTATGCTGAACAAGAATCTAGCAGCAGTTTGTTGTATAATATTGTACCAACTTAGAGGCTTAGAGTGCTTCAGCAAGATAACCATCTACTTTAGGATGAAGTCAAAATTATGTAGATATTAGTATGCATACCTCTTTGGGGATCCTGATTTGGCTGCTGTATGTAACCAGTGTCAGTTCTTAAATGTTGATGCACTCAAGTTGTGTTGTACTTGTATGTAACAACGCCTGTTTCAAAATTATCAGTTTTGGATAATGCAAAATTATACCCAAAATGAATAGAAATGTTATTTGGACAACAAAATTTGACTGCATTCCGACACCTGATTAATAATGTTAAAAATCATGGTTAATGACGTGTTGGATTTGGTTAATGGGTACCCAGGTAAATGAGTAACTCATTAACCGACAACTTAGTTAATGATATATAAAATTTTGATTAATGAAACTAAGTTGATAATTAGTGAGTTACCCATCTTGGTGTAAGGTAATTAGGTGTATTTGTTCAGCAATAAAGAAAGTCACCAACCATGATTCAGATAAGCTACATACCTGATTAGAGATTTCTTCAAACTGAGATTGGTATTCAACTCGTGTAGTAACTTGCTTCACCTCTTTCAATTCATTTGGGGTCACAGAAGACACTGGTATCGAATCTTTGCTGCAGAGCTTGCAAAAACGTGTCTCATGCAGTGGATGTGATTGTTAATTACCCATTTGTACCAGGAGTATGCTGCCCCAGACAAATGGAAAGAAACAATCTGGACACTGATCCACTTGTGTTTTAGAGAACTCAAAATTCATGCACTTTGAAAAATCCTTTCATCCATATTTTTGCCATTAAAGAATGGGAGATCTACTTTAACAAATAACACTTATTGAACCTGAACTTCAATTCACCCTCACTATCCATTCTTGAATTAGCATGAGTTACCATCTCTTGAATATTGTATTAAATATTAAAAGCAGTTAAAAGAACACGCAGCATGGTCTTATACCTGGATTGAAGTATACTAACCTCTCATATTAATATCCCAACGTTCATGTGTAAAGCCTAATAATTAGCCATATTACAACACTAGTTAACTTTCACCACATGTCACTGTTTCAACGCTCTCATTGCAACGATTCAATTCCTTTCTACATATATAATAACCATTTGATGTTCGTGGAGCCAGGGTCGGTCTTGAGATTTTGGGTGCCCTATGCGAACTCAAGAAAATGGTACCCTCATAATCATTTGAAGATTGTCCTCCTTATATTCTTTTGCTACAAAATCTTTGATAATCCGATCATAATCAAGGTTTTTTAAAAAATCATTTTCGATAGAAATCAAAGCAAGACTATTTAATCTACATTGTGACATAGTAGATCGTAAATAAGATTTTAATAATTTCAATTTAAAAAACATCTATCAGTTGATGCGATAGTAACAGTGATAGTATGTAAAAAGTTTATAAATTATATAAATTTATAAATTTTTATATAACATTTATATATACAATGTAATTTTACACTATCTGGTATCTCAAAAAAATTGGGTCTTGGACAATCGCCGACCTCGACCGTGCTCAGGGCCACTCCTACGTGGAGCATAACATTCCAACGTTCTTAAGGCCACTGAATTGGCTTTATTATACTTGCATATTGTATCTATAAAAAGTAACAGTAGATGCACTCTTTTATTGAAAATACCAGGTACGCAGTACGGCTACACGGTACGTGAGTTATTTGGTATGCAGTTGTCACTTTTGATATTATTATTATATGTCTTTCTTTAAAGTGAACCTAATTCATAGTATGTGGTACGACAAATTCGATATGTGATATGAGGGTTAACAGGGAATCCGATAACTATGGAACCAACCTAAAGGTAAGTATAAAATTTATAAAGAGCCAAGACAGTGATAGCTTAAATGAGCAAATCAACCTAGCTACTAGAATTCATCATATTACCTAGTCAAGTAAAGTGAACTATTATTTCACGCAGAAACAGAGGGTGTGCACGTACCAAATTCCCAACAAAATGTAACCATGGTTTTATATCCAAGTTAGAAGCCAATAGCTGCATGTAGAGGTGGGTATATGGACTCGGGTCCGCGAACAGTCCATTTAACTCCCAGTCCGCACGGACTTGAACTAAGTAAAAAACGAGTCCATTTAAATGCGTGTTTTTTGGGTCCGGTCAGTTTAACCCGCGGGTTTAACGGACCCGGTCCGCGGACCCGTGAACTTTTAGTAATTTTTATTTTTTACCTATACTGGGCCACAAAAATCGGATCATAGGCCCAAGGTTTGCTTTTCTACATAAGGCATTATTTGTTTTTGATGCTTGATATTTAAATAAATAAAAAAAACAAAAAAACAAGTGCAGAGTCTGCGGACAGTCCGTTTAGTCCGCGGACTATGCGAACTGGATGCAGACTCTGTTTTCCAGAGTCCATTTAACATGCTTACTTTTAGGTCTGATCCGTTAAAGTACGGACTTATACGGACCGGACTTAAACGGACCGGACCGATCCACATACCCAGCTCTAGCTACATGCATGGTTGGAGTGAAAAATATAAATGGACGTTAAAAGATATGCATGTCATATCATATCCAAATTATCAAACAATATATAGGTGTATTGACTAAGTCTCAATTTTTATCTTATTTTATTTTATTTTAATTTCAACGGCTGATACAAGAGGAGTATATTTTTTTATTTTTTATTTTGTTTCCCAGAGTATCCTCCGCCTGCAACTGCGGAGACTAATTTCTTGGGGTACTGGAGATATTTAAGGGCTGACCTCTGCCAAGTCCCAACCAGGTTTTCTCCATACGTAAAAGCCAGGGATTGAACCCTTGACTATTTGCTTAAGGGCCCTAAGCTCATAACCACTTGGACTAACCACATGTTGGTAAAAGAGGAGTATATAAATACACAATTCTGTAACAAACTGATAAAACAAAGTACATGTGATGATAACAGAAGATAAGATAAACTAAGACTTTAGAGATAAGATAAAAGCTAAGACTTCGTCAATACTAGGATGACAATGGGTACGGTCTGACAATAATACCCGTCTCTATACCTGCTTTTGAAAAAAATACCCTTACTCGGATCCATACCCGCGTGGATAGCAACTTTAGTACTCTTACTCGTACCATCTGGGTACCTAAATACCCACACCCGTACCCGTTACCCGCACTTTAACAAAAAAAAAACAATAAATAACATAAAAAAAACATTATAACTCAATTAAAAAATCATCCAAAGATTTTTCAAATCTACTCATGAAACATTATAAATCAAAGTATTAAACTAAACAAAAACATCTAAAATATTCAAAATCAGTAAATATCACAATAAACATCTAAAATAATAAATTCATGAACTTGTGAATCCGAAAAGAGAAAACCCCTAATGAATCTTAGCTTTACAACTTTTACATTAATTTTATTCTTAAAAATTGATATATAATTATAATTATATATACTAATATAAATAAATATATATATATATATATATATATATATGTGTGTGTGTGTGTGTGTGTGTGGGTGCAGGACGGGACGGGATGGGCAATAGAGTACCCATACCCGCACTCATACCCTCTCTTTTTTGCGGATAATTATCCGAACCCATACTCATAAAGCGGGTATTTACCGTACCCGTTGTGGGTAGGGGAGAGAATAGGCCAGGCCGCCTGATGGGAGCCTATGACCTGGCCTGCTTAAGGCTTGTCCTGTTTAATTAAAAAGCCAGATCTAGGCTTTATTAGTTAAATAGGATGGGCTTAGGCTTATTAAAAAGCCTGGTAGGCCTGGTAGGCCGGCCTGTTTAAAATTAATGTTAATATTATTTTTAATTCAATGTGTGTGTATATATATATATATGTGTGTGGTTTTTTGTATGATTTATGTTGTGTTTTCCTATAGGGTTTTTCAACTTGTTTATTTTTATGATATGGTGGCCTATATTTCCTAAATTTTTGAGTTTTATTCCTTCTTTGCTTCGAAGGAGGAGTTATTTTCTCATAACCAAATTGTTCACAAAAATTTCCTAATTCTTTATTATTTGTTTTGCTTTCAAATTTAGCTTGCCTATGCATTTTAATATCAGTGCAAAACTGTAAACCTGTCTTATTAATTAATGAAATTAATCTACCATATGAAATGTCTTCTAAAGGCATTCCTGCATATTCTAGTTTTAAATTATCTCTTACCTTTTGAGCAAAGTTTTTAGGAAGACCAGAGATAAACCTATCTTTCCAATAGGCATGTCTATAGTCTGTCCTAGTATAAATTTTTTATATAAAATTATCTTTATACCATCTAAATTCTCCAAAAGTTGGGCAATAAAGGTTATTTAATATTTCTAATGATCTATCTGCAAAATCCTGAGCGTCTCCTATAAACGCTTGAGAAATTGCAAAAATTAATGCTTCAACTTGTTGATCTATTGTTATTGTGTTTATTTCTCCTCTCTCATTAGTTTGTCTTTCTGTTTTAACACATGTAAAAATTTGTTGTTTTTCAGGTTCACTTAAGTTATTATCCCACTATCCTTTCAGGCTTCCTGTGAAACCTTGAACTCATATTTTTGCTGTGCTAGCAGCATTATTTCTTTTTGCACTATAGGCAGTTGCTGCCATTGTTATTTCTTCTAATTTTCTCATTATTTGATGTTCTGAAAACCCATCAATATTCCATTCGCATATTCCATCTCCAGTGTATTGGGATGCTAAATCTAAATAAATTTCTTTGAACTGATATCCGGTAAAGTGGGTTTTGGATAATAATTCCGAGTGGTTGGATAATTTCTTGAAGTATTTTTTATTTTATCTATCGTATCTACTTCAATATTTGTATCATTAAATTGTTTTTCTAATTCTAAAATATCTTCATTTTTTATCATGTTAACTGTTGACTGGGATATTTTTAATGCGGATAGTCTGTTATTAATTTCATCAAGGAGATCACTTGTGGGTTCTCTTCCTATTTTTATTTCTTTTATTTCAGAATCTGAAAGTTTATATGGGGTTATTAATGATTTTTCTAGTTTCTTTGAGGAAGATGCAAATTCTCTTTTTGGGATTTCTACTTCTTCAGAAGTATTTGCAACTTGATATAAAAGTTGTTTTGTAAAATTTAATTGTTGTTGAATATTGTTTATATCATATCGAGTTGGACTCTGGACTTTTAGTTTTATTGTATCCTCTAACATTATCTTGAAAGGGGATGCAGTTATTTCAATGTTATCAACATTTGGAAAAGTAATTTCTTCTAAAGGAGGAATCACAGAAATGACTTCTTTACCCTTAGTGGTTTTCCAGATTTTCTTTGCAGAAGTTAATGTTTTTAATTCTAAATGCGGAAAACAAAATTCTTCAAACCATTGGAAGTAGGGAATATTGTCATCCTCTACCGCCTCCAAATAAGCATAATAAGAGGACCTATAATGCTTTATTTCTTGTTGAGAAAAAGTATCAAAAAACCATTTTCGTTTTAAATCATTTTTGGGATTTAAAAATTCTTTTTGAAGTTTGTCTTTATCAATGCAAAATTTGGTAATTACAAAACATTGATTGACTTCAAAACTTTGATTTATTTCAGATTGAGTCGGAGACTCTCTCTGAACTGGTTGAACTGTTTGGGGTGTTTCGACCCGATACTCCGGTTGAGGAGTAACAGGGTGATCTCTTATTCCCGCCAATCTTAATGAGTGAATTGGATTAATATCAACTGGTCTTCTTGAATTAAGAGATTGCCTAGATCCTTCAGGAGTTCCGTAGGATCTAGTAGAGTTACACCTACTAAGAGGCGCAAAACTTATTGAAACATTTCCTGACTTATATTCAATTGGAATACTTACCTGAGAAGGTTCAATTTTGATAAAAATATAGTTTGTTATAAATGTGGTCGTACTAGTCATATAGCTAAAAAATGTAAAGTCAAACAAAAAAATAAAGGAACTAAAAATGGATGATGAAATAAAAGAACAAATAACTAAAATTCTTTTATATGAAACATAGTCATCTGATAACTCCTCCACAGATGAGGAAGAGGAAATAATATATCAGAATCAAGAAACATCTTCTGATTCTGATGCTGGATGTTTAAGTTGTGGTTGCCTTGGAGATAATTGTGATTGTAAATTCACAATTAATGTTATCTCTAAAGAAGCCCGTGTATTATTAGATTTGATTGGAAACATTGAAGATCCTCAAATAAAATTAGCAATGTTAGAAAAATATAAAGAATTAGAAAATCAAGAAATAACCACTCAAGAATTTAAAGGATATAATTTATAAAGTATCCTTAATCCCCAATCTTCTTTTGTAGAAGAACCAATGACTCTTCCTTCATTATACAAAGAAGTTAAGAATTTAAAACAGGAAATTACTCAATTAAAACAACAATACAAAATTTTACACACAAATTTTCAAAAGTCCCTAGGGAAGGGCAAAGGAAAAGCATCATCTTTTTCTTCCTCAAATGATAAATCCTCATATGACAATAATGATCTGAACAACGAATTTGATGTCCTCTACAATGAACACATCGAAACTGTAATGATACAAATTTCTTTCTAAGAATAAAAACTATGCAACAAAAATGGCATGTTAAAGTAAACTTAAAAATAAAGAATTCTTTCCATAAACCATTTATTGCATTAATCGATTCAGGAGCTGATTTAAATTGTATTCAAGAAGGTTTAATTCCTACACAATATTATGAAAAAAACTCTTCAAAAATTATACACTGCAAATAATCAAAAATTGCAAGTTCAATATAAATTAGAAAATGCAAGTATTTGTAATAATGGAATTTGTTTTAAAAATTCATTTCTGTTAGTCAAGGATACCTCAGAACAAATAATTTTAGGAACACCTTTTCTTACCCAACTTTATCCCTTGAATATAACTGAAGCAGGAATAACCACTATCAAAGATAATCAAGACGTTTTATTTGAATTCATAAACCCAATCAAAATAAAAGAATTAAATAATTTAAATGACCAAATAGATGAAAATAATTTTTTATCTATTATACACCAAAAAGAAAATCAAATAGGATTTTTGCAAAAGGAAATCCTTTATGCAAAAGTCGAGCAGCTACTTCAGAATCCTTTAATAATAGAAAAAATTGTGAGATATTTCCAAAATAAATGTTTGGAATGTTGCGTGATTATAATGGTTAAATACAATTAACGGTTGTTATCTTGCATAAACTGATTCTCCGGTTCAGTGGCAAGACATGTGTGAAGTATTGGTGGTGTCCAGGGTTCGATACTTGCCTTTACCATTTGAACTATTTACTCTTGACCGTTTTATTTAAAACATTTAACAGCGAAAAGGTGGATAAGGGGAATGAACTCGGAAACGCATGGTAAAGACACACAGCCGTTGGCCACTAGGCCAACAGATAAGTTGTGTCATTCATTGACCGTTAATAGTACTTGAGTGTTGTATTTGACCATTGGTTAAATCCTTGAAGGGTTATTTTGCTTCACCAAGTGACATGAGTTGGTCTATAAATAGAACCATCTGCATGCAGTGAAGGATACGAAAATCTCAGAATTTCTCAAGCCATCTTCACTCCAAATCACCTTCTTTTCTCCCTTGTGCACAGAGAGAGTTAGGAAGACTATTGTTCTGTAAACTACCATTGTCGATACGCTTGGTTTAGGGTGTGCAAACCAAACCAAGGTTCTCCATTGTATCCTGAAGGGATTCGCCAGTTACACCTGTTGCATCCAATCTGCGAGGAGAGATTGGTGGGGGCGAATCGAACCTAAAGCCTAGTGTTCTCACACGCCTTGGAGATTGCGCATTTTCTTTTGTATTCTCTTCTTTGTTGCAGAACCAGACCCCATTTTCTAACAAAAATAAGCCAAATACAAAAGGAATTTGAAAAAGAAGTCTGTTCAGAAGTACCAAATGCATTTTGGGAAAGAAAAACTCATATAGTCATATGGTATCTTTACCATATGAAGAAGGGTTTCATGAAAGTAAGATCCCCACAAAAGCTAGACCCATTCAAATGAATAATGAAACCTTGGAATATTACAAGAAAGAAATAAAAGGTTTTCTTGATAAAAAATTAATTAGGCCAAGCAAGTCCCTTGGAGCTGCACTGCCTTCTATGTTTCAAATCAATCTGAAATTGAACGTGGAGAACCTCACATGGTAATCAATTACAAACCATTAAATAAAGTTTTAAAATGGATAAGATATCCAATTCCTAATAAAAGAGATTTAATTAAAAGATTATATGATGGAGTAATATTTTCGAAGATATGAAATCAGGCTTTTATCAAATAAAAATGAAAGAAGAAGATAAATATAAAACTGTTTTTACAGTGCCTTTTGGACATTATGAATGGAATATAATGCCCATGGGTCTGAAAATGCTCCTTCTGAATTTCAACATATAATGAATGATATTCTCAATCCCTACTCAGAATTCACGATTGTTTACATTGATGACGTTTTGATTTATTCAAAATCAATAGACCAGCATTTCAAACATTTAAATATATTTAAAGAAACTATAAAGAAAAATGGGATGGTAATATCTGCTAAAAAGATCAAGCTATTTCAAACCAAAAAAAGATTTTTAGGTCATGAAATTTATCAAGGAACAATAACTCCAATAAGTAGAAGTATCACTTTTGCTGAAAAGTTTCCTAATGAATTAAAAGATAAAAAACAGTTACAAAGATTTCTAGGATGTTTGAATTATGTTTCTGAGTTCATCCCAAACATTAGGATTAAAAAATGTAAGCCTCTGTATTCTAGGCTTAGGAAAACTTCAAATCCTAAACCATGGTCCGATGAGTTAACCAAATTAGTTATAGAAATAAAAAGGGATGTCAAGTCTCTTCTGTGTCTTGGTATTCCTCATCCCGATGCTAGTTTAATTGTTCAAACAGATGCATCAGATCTAGGATATGGTGGTATCCTACTCCAGATCCTTCCAAACTCAAAAGTTGAACAAATTGTTCGATATCATTCAGGTCTTTGGATCCAATCTCAAGAAAAATATAGTACTATTAAAAAGGAAATTTTATCTATAGTACTGTGTATTACCAAGTTTCAAGATGATTTAATAAATAAAAGGTTTTTACTCCGAATTGATTGTAAAGCTGGCAAAGATGTTTTACAAAAGAATGTTCAAAACCTTGTTTCAAAACATATTTTTGCTCGATGGCAAAGTTTGTTGAGTTGCTTTGATTTTGATATTGAATATTTGAAAGGTGAAAATAATTTTATCCCTGACTTTTTAACCAGGGAATTCTTACAAGGTACACCACCCCGATGACCACCAGATCAAGAGGTGGGTCCTCCTCCCGAGTGGGGCCCCTCCTACTCCTCCCAGATCCAAATCATTAACTCCCGATTCCTTTGCTCCCTCAGCAGCTCAAATAACCAAAAGTAACCTTCCACAAAATAACCCTACCCAAACCACAAATACATTTGCTCCCTTAAGTGAGGAAACACTAGCCAAAATAAATGCCTCTGTAGAAGCCTCCTCTAGAGAACCATTGCCATTTAAAGTAAGGCCAGCCTGCAAGAAAATGGCGCTTACCGAATTAGAATATGGAAATACTGACATGGCCCCGTGGGACATGTTAAAACAATTAAATACAAAAGACTTTGGCTGGGTCCCAACCAGCAGTTGCCGTAAGAATTTACCATTTTATCAATTTATTTTAATTGACACCAATTCAGTCAAAATTGAACAAGAAACAAATGAAGGGGCTCCTGATGTGATTGCATACTCAAAATGCAAAATATTAAAGGTGCTCACCCTTTCAGATTGGGCTCCAGGACCATTTATGCCCAAAAGGTTCTCTAGGGTGTTCGAACCCTCTGTTTACAATTATCATGATTATGTTTTGGCTTGGGATATGGTACTTCGCCAGCCTAACCCACGACATTCATGGTATTTCAATTTCCTCAATAACCAAACCAGATTTCCAAACTGGTTTATCGAATGGTTTTGGGCTAATGGACTCTCAACAGAGATTCTCCCCAATCCTTTGTTCAAGATTTATGAAGAATACAAGCAATTAACCTCATCAATTCCAGTATTCGGCAAATTACTTCATTTCTGTGCTCAATTTGGAATTGCCTGGTTACTCAAATTTAACTATGAATATCACCAGCATTTACCTGAGCCGTTTCCCAAATATATCTGCTCAGTCAATGTGGATTCATGGTGGAAAAAATTTAATAAGAATGTTGTGGAAACAAAATTCCTAACATGGAAAAGAAACCGATCCAAGAAAATTTCTTCTCCCCAAATTCCTCATACTCCTTCCCCACAAAAATTAAAAGAAGTCTGCAGTTCCTCTGTTCAACCATTAAATGCATCCCCATTTTCAGTAAGCATCAATGCTACAACCCCAGCAGAATACAAAAAATTACTCAGAGAAGCATTATCCTCACTTGATTCAGATGAAGAAGACGAAGAATTATCTTCTCATGGATCAGACTATAATCCTTATCTGGAAAATAATGACCCAGACGAAGGATTCTTTGATTAAAGTCATCAGATATAGAAGTTTTGTCGTATTGTGCCGACAGATTTAGCACTGGCCGACAGAGCTTTCAATCAGTCATTCAACTTTCAATAAAGAAGATTTGTCGTTTTTGCCGACACCAATTTATTGGCCGACAAGCCTCACATGGCTACAGTAATTTGAGCATCGAAGTCAAAAGTTCAACAGTAACTACTTTGCGGATTCCAAACCAATTCAAGTCCGCATCTCGAAGGCTTCTTCCCCCTCTATTTAAGGAGACCTCCACGAAGTTAAAGAGCAAGAGTTTATCTTCGACCTTGTACTAATTTAGTTTGTTTTGTAATCTTGTAGTTTCAAAGCAAGCTTCTCCAAGTAACTGTTTGTAAGTTATTTGATAACAATTTACTCATAGTTCATTTGTAGTTCATTTGTATTTATGTACTCTTGAGATATATCAAATAAAATCATAATTTGATAACAACTATTTTCTCTTATGTTACTCTGATTTAACTATTTCTCTCTATTTTCTCTAATACTTATTCTTGAGATGAATATATATATATATATATATATATATATATATATATATATATATATATATATATATATATATATATATATATATAAAATTTTTAGTTTTTTATAATAAATACTATATTATTTTATTAATCCTCACAATCTAATAGAAACTAAGAAACCCTTGTTCACGTTGAAACCCTCCCCTCGAATGTTCTGTGCCGTCATCTCACACTTGGGTGTCTACGTTTATTTCCCTCCCTCTCCTTCGTCAGTTGCCACTCACAATCGCCACTCATCTGCATTTAGCCCTTCGTTCCTTCAGCGTTTTGCCGTGTCTCCTCGATCCTTTGCAGCGTCTCTCTCCTCAGCAGCACCTCTCTCCTTTTGCAGGTATTTCATATAACTCCCTTGGAATTGGGGTGGGTGGTTAGTTTTTGAGGTTTCAGTCTCTATGCCTTTTGTTCTAATTACTGCTGCGCGGGCTTTTTGGGGAAGGATTGCAACATTCATATGATATTGCTATTTCATTGGAATGGATAGTGGAGACAAGACTATCGTCCGTTTTTGCTAAAGCTGGAAGCTCAAGGGAGCTATATTTTCTTCATGAAATTGTAATTATAGGAGTTGTGGGTGTAATTGTTAGAATTATTTCTAATAATTCTTGTGGGCTATAATCAATTGTGGATTTTGGTTTGCGAAAAACGGGCTAATGTTATGATCCATTTGATGATGCTTAAGCCCGCTAATATGGTGATCTATTTATTATTTATCATGGGTTATTGGCACCTAATTCTGATCTGTGTGGGTAATAGTGTAGGCCTTAACATATAGGCCCGTTATGGGAGGTGCCAATGTTAGAATTATTTCTAATAATTCTTGTGGGCTACAATCAATTGTGGATTTTGGTCTGCGAAAAACGGGCTAATATTATGATCCATTTGATGATGCTTAAGCCCGCTAATATGGTGATCTATTTATTATTTATCATGGGTTATTGGCACCTAATTCTGATCTGTGTGGGTAATAGTGTAGGCCTTAACCTATAGGCCCATAATGGGAGGTGCCTAGGGTTATAGCTACTATTATATATAGTTGGCTAGGTCCCCTCTGCCGTCACGGATAAGATAATCAGTTGCTCCACGGCTTGCCCCATTGACGGCTGTGAATTGGGAGTGTGTGAACAGGCAGGGGAAGACTTGGTCTTTCAATTTTAGGACTTAGAGTTGACAAGGAATCTACCGTTGATGAGAATTTTAATCGTTGGTTAGTGATTATGTCTTCAACTAGGTAAGTACCAAATCGGTGTTCTAATTTCATATAATGTGATCCATGAGGCTTCACTTTTATCTTACATTTGGTATCAGAGCCTTCATTATATGATTTACGACCTGATTATTAAACATAATAATCACTGTTTTACTGTCAAATTTCTGGTTCCACCATTATTATTATTTTTTAATCATGATTTTTGTTTTTTTTTTATGATGTGTTTTTTACAGAAATTGTTTTCGAAAAATTGAAACAAAAAATGAGAGGGCTTTTGTAGAGCATAATTTTTTGAATCCATTGACACAAGAATCACGAATTTTCGTTCACTATGGAGTGAGAAATCGAATAAAAACAGTCGCAGTTAGGGTTCATCAAAGTCGTGATCTTGAGGTTGAAAATCTCATGTTTTGCTATTAAAAATTGGGGTTTTTACACAATTATAAACTTGATTTTGATCGAAACCCATACAAAATCGCGACGAAGCGAGACCAAAATCGAATCAAACTGGTGTATGAACAGTAACTGCGAATTTTCTCGTTGCTGTATAGCTGTCTGGAGGTTGAAGATGACATCTCATGTGCGCGCACGCCCACTCGCGATCCAGGGAGAGGGAGAGTGTGGGCCCTACAGGAGGAGTTTTTTGACACCGTTTTTTTGCGTTGTACTCTCCTCTCTGTGCTTGATTTTACTATATATTTTTCATAATTTTTCCACTGTGATAAATATTTTTATGAAAAATAATGCATTATATTGCTTATTTAATTATTTTTTGGGTGAAATTTAAATGAAAAAATATGTTGGAAAAATAATTGACCATGTTTTGGATTTTATGGTGATGGTCAGTCTCCCTGGATGACATTGTGAGATTATATGCTCTTAACTTTTGATATATGTTTTAATATGTTTACTTATTGAGCTGTATCTTGTCATTAAAACTGTTTAAGTGCAAAACATGTAAGGAATGCTATTAATATTGATATGTGACCAGTATGAGTGTCGTTTTTTGATAAAGTACTTTCTAGGTCATGGTTTGGCAAGAGAAAAGTGATTCTTGTGCAAGAGTTTTCGTTAGTTGTTATGGGTCGTCACCGCCAAAGTGGGACCACCTATTTCAATTGATGGAAATTTCTTTGTATTTTGAGGAATGCTTTTAATCATTACATGCAGATACCTGCCCAAAGGGGGTTATTGCATGTTATGTTTGGAAGTTCACTGTGGATGGAGTTAATGGGGAATGCATTGGGCTAAGGGATTCGTCTGCCCAAAGGGGGCAATTTCCTGAACTCAGCGTATGCTCACTGATTAAGCCATCTGAGGTTCTGACCTTGGTTCTGACCTTGGTTTGTGCGTTCTGCCCAAAGGGGAATGTACTATTTTATTGGCCTCGTTGTGATAGCATCTTTTATTTGGCTATATCTTGCCATATTATTTGTTCTATTGCATTCGTGTTTTGTCTTAGTAGTGACTTTTCCCCGTGAACAATCGTTTCGCTTCAATTGAAAATTTTGACTAGCTCAAACTATAACAAGTGGAAACAAGACTTGATTCTATATGAGTTTTATTATTGTTATCTAACGTTTGATTTTATGACCCATTTGAAAAGTTATATAAAGTTGATGATACCATTAAATTGGCTTCTGCTTTTGTCGGCTCTACACAAGGATGAGTGTTACACTCTCAAAGGTTGGTTAAAAGATATTTTGGTTATTGATGTATTGTATAAATGCATAAGTAGATAAATTTATTCTCAAAGGTATTAATTTTTAAAATATATATTTTGGAATATGCATTTATATACAAGAGTGTGACATTCTTTTAGAATGTTGTGACATGAAAATTATTGGGCTCCTTTATTGGCATGATTTTAGAAGATTATTCTAGTACACAATCATATTATTTTTTATTATTATTAATGGTGATTATTGTCACTCAATTATTTGAAAGATTTGGAAAAAATAATATTTGATATATATGGATTTGTGCTCTCTATGAGTGATATAAAAATTTGGAAATATATTTTGCATGATAAATACAACAAGTGTGTTTATATGATATCATAAGTGAGATAATATCCATTTTGGAAAGCCTTGAATAATTATGCCCTGAATATCCACTGGATGGTTAAATTGGTACTTATGCACATATTTTGTTTCCTTTTGAGAATTTTATTATTTATATTATGTTATAACCTTTCTTGGTTATTACTATAATTAAATTGGAGATTGTGAGGAGCATATGTGAGCTATTTTAAGTGCTTCCTCTTGAAATGAGATCCATTGTTTAAATGTGATTTTGGTATATTGTTTGTATTTTCCGCTGCGTAAATATCTATATTGAAAAAGGGATCTAGTTTATTAATTCTTCCAGCTGATATTAAGAAAATAATATACTGGAAAGAGAATATATCATAATCTATATATGTACATGATATTGTGTACTTGACTGATGCCATGAAAATTAATACTTTTAGCATATATCATATGTTTTAAAGTGTCAATTTAGTTAATTATATGAGCTCCTATTTGGATTGTTGTGCGTGCAAAACTTGCGGAATGCTGTTGGATTTAAATTCATGATCAGTAGAGGTGTTTATTGCTGATGCACCTTCTTATGGACTGTATCATGGTTGAGGGCAAGATAAATTGATTCCTGGATAAAAGTATTTCATTGATTATAATCGGTAATTACCGCCAAAGTGGGATTACTCATTATTAATTGGTGGAGTTTCTTTTTATCATTAGAGGAATGCTTCTAGTTTTACGTGCAATTACCTGCCCAAATGGGTTATTGTATGTCATTATTAGAAGCTGATTTGCAATAAAGTTATTAGAGGTGCACTGATCTAGGAGATTTGTCTGCCCAAAGGGGATAAATTTCTAAACTTGGTGTATGCTCATTGAGTAATTCATCATCAAAGATTGTGAATGATGTTAATGGAGGTGCATTGGTCTAGGGGATTTGTCAGCCCAAAGGAGACAATTTTCCGAATCTAGTGTATGCTCATTGATTAACTCATCTGAGGTTCTGACTGTGGTTGCGACCTTGATTGCACACTCTGCCCAAAGGGGAATGTGTTGTTATGTTGGCCTCAAAATAGCTTGATTTAAGCTGAAGTTATGTCTTGCCTTGTTGTTTAGCTTAACGCATTTCAAGTTTTGCTTAGTAATCATTTTTTTTTAATAACAACTGTGTTGCTTATTTTGTTATGGAGCAAGAACATTTCTATTTTTTAGAAAGACACGTGTCTGAGAAAAATGTGTTTTGATATAATAATTTTGAAAAAGGAAGAAATAACGGTTTCAAGTGTTTCCTTTTTTTTTTTGCCATGAAAGAGTCTTGTGTTTTTTAAACCTTACTCTTTTGGTTAGGTTAATACCTAATGGATTTTATTTATGATGTACATCATAATGTATCAAGCTTATCGTTACTATGCATTTATATTAATTTTGATCAAGGATATATGGATGATACACGTGATTGTGATTTAATTATTAAGACACATTGTGTAGTTGTATTATTATTATTTTGATTAGTGGCATATGTTTGCTATCATTATGTTGGGCTCTTTATGTTTTGGGCATGATATATCTTGGTATCAATTAGTTTTGGAAGTCTATGTGAATATTTGGTCATGAAAGTGATTTGTTTACATAGCTTGGAAGGACCTTTAGTCACTGTTTTACAAGATATATTTTCTGAATTATTATATATGATCGAGCACCCAAAAGGGGGCCACAATATGTTATAATTCTGGTGAATTTCATGAAGTACGCTTGTAAAGACACAATGATCTTAGACTTATTATGTTCTATTATGTTAGCCACAACGACTTGGATATATGTTTGCCTAAAGGAGACATTATTTGAGTTGGGTTGTAGTCTAATGCGTTAGCTTCATGGTTAAGAGACTTTTTGATATTTGTCTATGTAGCCCAAATGAGAGTGCTTAATGGATGATAATATCCTCAAATGGCTTGTGTTGTTAATGGTTGGATTTTATATTACTTTTGAGGATCTTACCAACTGATATATTTGTTTTAAAATATATGAATTGAAAGATTTTATTATATATGTTGTCTCATTTGATTTCCTATTTGAAATCATGATTTTACTATCAAATTTATTTATTGAAGATTTACTATAAGTTTTATAAATCTAACATGGCTGGATCTTGACATCAGTGGAAGGATTTTGACTTTTGTCATTATTTGATGTCAAGAATGATAGTAAAAATATTTGATGAAATATATAATTTCGGGATATTTTGGTATTTTGGATATTGAAATACTTTTGAATATCATAGATCCCTTATTATGCCCACTGATCTTGAAATTTTATATGATATCATAATCATGATATGATATGTATCTATAATATTTGATACTTAGACAAAATAGCTTCAAGTTTCTTTAACAAAAATAATTTTGTGATTTTGTTACAGACCACATAAAGTGTTTGGTTAAGAAACTTATGACATGGCTTCACTTTGAAAATTATTGTGATAATAATTATACCTTTGGAAGTGAAGCAATTGATGTCAAGTATGTTTTGAAAAAAAACATGATGATTAAACACGTCTGTGTTGATTTTGTGTTAGTTATTCTATTAGCCAAGGGACTCAGGCCTTAGAGTTTAAAAATCATGTTGAGACATGGGCATTGTGAGTTCGTATAATGGGCTTGGTTAGTGGGAGCTTGAGTTTTATGTAACTCTTCTCTATGATGTCATATTTTTATTTTGAACACTTTGGTGTTTCTTGTGATATTTTCCATTTGATTTGAGAAATTAATGATAAGTTGAATATTGTTTTTATATACTTTTGTATATGTATATCAAATGTGAAAATTTGAAGCTCGGTGTCATTAGGACCACTATGCCCGTGGTTGACACCATGTTGGAGCTGAGGCATTATTATTTTATAAGCTCGGCATCATTGGGAGCACTATGCCTGTGGTCGATGCCATGTTGGAGCTAGGACATTATAAAAATTTAAAGCTCGGTGTCGTTAGGACCACTATGCCCGTGGTTGACATCATGTTGGAGCTGAGGCATTCTTATTTTGAAAGCTCGGCATCTTTGGGATCACTATGGCTGTGGTCGATGCCATGTTGGAGCTGAGGCATTATGAATTTTTAAGCTCGGTGTCTTTGGGACCACTGTGCCCGTGGTCGATGCCATGCTGGAGCTGAGGCATTATGAATTTTTAAGCTCGGTGTCGTTGGGACCACATGCCTGTGGTCGATGCCATGTTGGAGCTGAGGCATTATGAATTTGAAAGACTCGGTATCGGTTGGACCATTATGTCCGTGGTCGATGCCATGTTTGAGCTGAGACATTATGTATTTGAAGCTTGGTGTTGTTGGAACCATTGTGCACCTGGTCAACACCTTGTTGGAGTTGAGGCATGATGGTTATTTTTATTAACCATGTAGTTTCTTTGGCCTTCTGGCATTTGAGAGAAACTGAGGACTGACAAAGAAAATGACAGTATGGCTGTTTGATCACATTGGCATGCCATTTTCTTGCTACACTCCACATCGATGACTAGTCGACGGAGTCGATAATATTTGTAACTATGGAAGGTCCCATATCAATAAAGGGTATGACTACCGCCATGATTCGATATTACTTGGCTTTTGTTGGATGGAGTCTTAATTAGGTGTTGCATCATGGGATCATTTGTTTTGTGACCACATTAAATATTTGTTATTAGCCCGAGAGTCGTTTTCGAAAATGTTTTCTACAAATTAAGACTACACAATTGATTTTGCCCAAGTGGGAGAATGTTAGAATTATTTCTAATAATTCTTGTGGGCTACAATCAATTGTGGATTTTGGTCTGCGAAAAACGGCTAATGTTATGATCCATTTGATGATGCTTAAGCCCGCTAATATGGTGATCTATTTATTATTTATCATGGGTTATTGGCACCTAATTCTGATCTGTGTGGGTAATAGTGTAGGCCTTAACCTATAGGCCCATAATGGGAGGTGCCTAGGGTTATAGCTACTATTATATATAGTTGGCTAGGTCCCCTCTGCCGTCACGGATAAGATAATCAGTTGCTCCACGGCTTGCCCCATTGACGGCTGTGAATTGGGAGTGTGTGAACAGGTAGGGGAAGACTTGGTCTTTCAATTTTAGGGACTTAGAGTTGACAAGGAATCTACCGTTGATGAGAATTTTAATCGTTGGTTAGTGATTATGTCTTCAACTAGGTAAGTACCAAATCGGTGTTCTAATTTCATATAATGTGATCCATGAGGCTTCACTTTTATCTTACAGTAATCACATGGGTCAAGGCTCTCGTTATATTTTTAGCAGCTGGAATTGTCTTCGGTTGTATCTTGGCAAGGGTTTCACCATGTATCTTGTTGGGGGGTTTTTGGTACTCTTATTTATTTACATATATATTGATTATAAAAAAAAATAAATTAACTCCCTCTCACGCTTTCTCTCCCTTTCTTGCAGATCTGAGTTAGGGTGTAATTTGCATATTTGGATTGTAGATTAGAAAGTAAAAAAAAAAGAAAGGGTCTAAGATTGATGGAAGCAATTATGGGCAGTAGTTGGGCCTATGCTTTTTTTTTTTTGGTGTACTAGTTGGGCCTATTTAGTAGTAGGCTTATGAGGCGTTAATGTAAAATATGCCTTTTAGGTAGGCTTTCAGGCCAAGCCATGTTTTTAAAAAGACTAGGCCAGACCTTAAAAATAGCCTATGTCAAGTAACAGATCGGGCTTAGGCTTTATATTTTTGAAACAGGTCAGGCCTATTTAGCTAAAGCCTGACTTGGCCTATTCCCACCCCTAGTTGTGGGTATTTTTTGTGGGTACCCATTGGATAGGGTTCAAATTATCATCCCTAGTCAATACGCCTAAATAATACTTTACCACTTTATCCAAATTAATTAATCATTGCATAGATATTCAATAGGACATGACCAGTAGGTCGGCCCGTTTAAGGTGAGAATACATTAGCATCCAGCCACACAACATCAGACCGAGACCAATATTGTTATTATTTTTTTTATCAGGACCAATATTGTTATTTGAAGACACGATGGGTGTCGGATAACATATAAAAATATGACATATCTGAAAATTAAATTTCGGATGTATAAAATTTCACAAGTTTGAAAATTTTGTATGCCTAGAAATTAAATTTCGATAATTCTAAAAACATATGACGTGCCATTTTATACATCCAGAAATTAAATTCCTGATGCCTAAAATTTTATATGTCCGGAAATTAAATATCGGATGTCTAAAATTTTATTCTTTCGAAAATTAAATTTCGATAACTCTAAAAACATACGAATTGTCATTTTACAGATCCGGATTTTCATTTCCAAAAAATCATTTTACACATCCAGAATTTAATTTTCAAAAGAAATATGTTGACGAGATTTTGTGTTCAAAAATCATTTCATCATTATTGATAGCATTCATGCTCTAATACCAATAGCAAGCAAAGGAGTCCCACGGAAGAAATTATTTTTGTTAGGAGCCTCTATACTATAGCCAATATTAAATTAAGTAAAGAGATGTAACCAAAATATTAAGAGTTTTTTTTAATATAAAAAAAGACACTATACTATATTTCTTTATCTTCTTGATATATTTAAAAATGCTATTTATACAGATAACATAAAATATGGTAAATGAGTTTAATTTTTTTTTTATTACAATAAATGAATTTAATTTTGATATATTGTCAGTATAAATTTTTTATAATATTAATTAATAGCAAATTACCTTATGTATAATTTTCACGATAGTTATGATAAGAATTAAATATTTTTAATAATATATGCAAAATTTTGATTGACTGAAAATATAAATAATCTTAATACAGACAATACATACCAATTAAATTAAATCCAATAAATAGATACAATTTAAAATATGGTACTCGACTTATTATTCAAATAACAAGATTCTTACTAGGGAATTTTACGTCAGTGGTGTAATTTGGTTGTGAAATTACGTGAATGGGGTAGATTTTAAAATAATTACACAACTAGGGTAAGTCGTAAGAGGCACATACGAAATCAATGTAAAAGTCGTCAACACTGCTGACAAACCACTTTTATATTAAAAAAAGTGAGGAAGTCGTCTTAAATTTTTTATTATATTTTCCATAAAGTCGTAAATATCACTAACGACTTCAATTTTTAATTTTTTTAATTTTTCCTAGTCGTACGTAAAGCATGCGACTTATTTCTTGAGTAGTTTTCTATCTAATGTTTATGGTTGAATATTCTATAAGTAATATTATTATATTGCATTATATAAATCAAAGTCTTTTCATCTTCTCTTCATTACGTACTTGTTGATGCAGATTCTTTCCACCTTTCCTACAAGAGTCCAAAGCCATACCAACTCCTCTTACATTGGGTGAAATTGCTTGTTATTGGGCAATCTTTGAAAATTCACAGGTGAATACTTTGTCATTGGGTGATATATTAATTTACATTTACAATTAATTTTATACCCTGGAATTCATGACATAAGTCGTATTGGAAAAAATTAATGGCGAAAACTAAAAAAAATAAAAAACATTGAAGTCGTATGTATTATTTACGACTTCAGTAAAAATATAATAAAAAATTTAAGTCGTAAGTAAGTCGTATGCTTTACATATGACTAGCA
Source organism: Echinosophora koreensis (assembly GCA_035048595.1). Lineage (NCBI taxonomy): Eukaryota > Viridiplantae > Streptophyta > Magnoliopsida > Fabales > Fabaceae > Echinosophora > Echinosophora koreensis. The sequence goes on from JAPCYP010000069.1 coordinate 2,334,433, forward strand.
AAAATTAAAAAAATAAAAGATTGAAGTCGTTAGTATTATTTACGACTTCAGTAAAAATATAATAAAAAATTTAAGTCGTAAGCTGTGTATACGACTCCCTCACTTTTTTTTAATATAAAAGTAGTTCGTCAGCAGCGATGACGACTTTTGTATTGATTTCGTATCTTCCTCTTACGACTTACCCCAATTGCGTAATTATTTTAAAATCTACCCCATTCACGTAATTTCAAAACCAAATTACACCACATACATAAAATTCCCTTCTTACTATCTTTCATAAAAGAAAAGTTATGAATCATAGTCATCAAACAACATGGGAATAATTAAGCGTTTATTCAATAAACTATTTTTGAAATAAGTTGAGATGAACTTATTTTCACAAATTTTCTTGATAAGTTTACTAAAATAATCTTTAACAAAAACTTATAAGTAGATCATAATCCAAATAATCTCTCTATAAATTCCTAGAAAATAACAAAATCCCCTTGTAATGTCCCAATTGAATTACAACAAAATTATTTTCTTGTGAGTAATGATATTCGGACATAAAAATGATATTCAACACAATATAAAAGTAATCCTCCCCATTTATTTATTGTTTTTTTCTCTCATCATGTATTTTATTACTCCCAAAATACTCATAAGCTCTACGGTATCTATACAAGATGTTCAAATTGTGTGTTTAAATATCTTTACTCTTTTTTTTTTTTTCCAGACAGGAGGAAAGAAAGGGGGGGATTATGGACACGTGGCGTGTGTAACCGTAGAGTTTTTGTCGCGGCACGTAAACAAAAAAAGAAGTTTCAAATTAAATAAATAGCGGGATTAGGGTTTTAGACTCTTTATTCACTTCACTTCACCAGCTTCTTCATCTTCCACTCACTCTTTTCATTCTGAGTCTCTTCCTCTTCACTCTCAACTCAAACAAAATGGTGAACCAAAGATGCTTCCTCGACGTAAGCATTGGTGCCGAGTTAGAGGGTAGAATCGTCATTGAACTCTTCAACGACGTCGTTCCCAAAACCGCCGAGAATTTCAGAGCTCTCTGTACCGGCGAAAAAGGCATCGGTCCCAACACCAATGTTCCCCTTCATTTCAAGGTCCCTCACTTATTATTTTACTATTTATTTTATTTTATTTTATTTTTTATTTTAATGCATTGAATTTTTGAAGGGTTTTGGTTTTCTTAATATTTTTTGAAATGTAGGGTTCATGTTTTCATCGTGTAATCAAAGGTTTCATGATACAAGGCGGTGATATCTCCGCGAGGAACGGAACCGGAGGAGAATCCATTTACGGTTTGAAATTCGAGGATGAAAACTTTGAGTTAAAACACGAAAGGAAAGGAATCCTTTCCATGGCGAATTCCGGTCCTGACACCAATGGCTCTCAGTTTTTCATCACCACGACTCGAACGCCTCACTTGGATGGAAAGCATGTGGTGTTTGGGAAGGTGATCAAAGGAATGGGCGTGGTTCGTTCTATCGAGCATGTAGTGACCAGAGAGGAAGATTGTCCCACGCAGGATGTTATTGTCGTCGATTGTGGAGAGATACGCGAAGGGGAGGATGATGGGACATGTAATTTCTTTAAGGATGGTGATACTTTCCCTGATTGGCCAGCTGACCTGGATGTGAAACCGGAAGAGATTTCTTGGTGGATGAATGCTGTTGATTCTATCAAGAGTTTTGGAAATGAACAATATAAGGTGGAAGGTTTATCCATTTATGTTTTCCTTGCATATAAAACCTTGAAGTCAGGGACAATTTAGAGGGTGATGAACCCCTGTTCAATATATTTTATTTACTTGGTTAAACTAATTCTTGGGTTCCTATGCGTGACATTAATTTTGAATTCGATCCTTATACGTGAAAAGTTTGGAAATCGGTTTCTATATGTAGAATTATTTTTAATTTTTAATTTAGTCATCGCTGTTTATTGGTCTTATAACAATAATCATTCTCAATATGGTCCCTATACTTTAACTCTAACAAATGGCATTATAACACGAATAAACGGTATTATAACACGAAAATGATGTTATAACCCTATGTAGAGGCTGGTTTCAGAATTTTTCATGTGGACAAAATTCAAAGTCAGTCTCCTTATAGGAGCCAAAGGATTAGTTTCACCTATTTACTAAAAATATTTGCTACTTATATACACACATATTTATATATATGGCCCTCCTCTATGATGTTTTCTAAATCTATTCCTGCTTGAAGCATAATGTTACTTAAATTAGTCATATAAAGATACATGTCATCGAGTTGGTCCTACAAACACTTTGAACATCAATTTGGTTTGTCATATTGGAAAATAATCATTAAGCCAGGACCAGATTGATGTGTTTTAATATTCGAAGTAGTAACTTCATGTCTTGTATATGTATGTATGACTAATTTGAGTATATTTAATTATTTATCCTATTTGGGAAGTTGGTGGTTGCCCTTGCCCTTCTTTTAAAAATGGTGTGGTGATGTTTTGTTTCGAACATACAGAAGCAAGATTTTAAGATGGCTCTCAAAAAGTATCGCAAAGCCTTGCGCTATTTGGATGTATCTTGGGAGAAGGATGACATTGACCAAGGTCTACACCATTAGTTTGCTGCTCTTAAGAGGAGCGGTGCTGTCTTCTTTTACCTTGTTGTCCTGGTTACTACTTCTTTAGGATCTCATCTCTTAATTCTTTTTTTTTTTGCCCCCTTTTGACTTCACAGAGAAGAGTGCTGCTCTAAGGAAGACAAAATCTCAAATCTTTACAAACAGTTCTGTAAGTACTGTGCCTCCATTTTATGTGACTAGTGCATACTTCAGTCATCAATTATTGATACTAAACATCACTCTTTATTGTCAAGGACCAACAGGAATGCTATGGCATCCATTTTTCCAGGGCATGTTACGTTACCTGCGGCTAGTTATCAAGAATTTCATGGGCTATTAGTTATTTTTTAAAATTTATTATGAAATCAGCATTCAATGAATGCTTGACAACTCGCCTTGGGTACTATACACGTCAGGATACCATAGGAATTCCCAAGACCAACTCTTTTGAAAGTTTACCTTGTTAGGTAGAGGTCCAAAAAGGATTTTATATAACATTTTTAGGATTCTAAAGTAAGAAGTGATATGATGAGCTTAGTTGATTTTCAATAATAGTTTGTTATACTGATCATCAGCATTTTGAAGCTTTAGCTTCCTGAAAGAATATTGGAATGAATCTGTTTTTTCTTCTTTAAAAAAAGAAAAGAAACCAGAATTGCACATGTGCCTGGCACTGGCTTATGGATTACAATAATGTTCCTATTTTCTTGCCTTATGTTTTCTCCACAGTGGCCACCCATCTCTCTTTGGCACAGTATGGGGAAAAGTGATAATGGTTATAATCATGGTACACCACATTAGTTATTGGCCCTCACTGACTAGGGTTGCTGGAATCAATTTGGAAGCCTCAGTTCTGTTGTCTGTTATAATTGTTATATTCTTAGTTACAGGACCGGCCCAAGAGTGAAGAACTGAAGCCACTAAAGCCCTAGCTTTAGGCTCACCAACAAAAAAATCATTTACTCAGTTTTTATAAAGCAAAAAAGCTACATATGCTAGTAAAAAGGCCCAACCTAAAGCACAACCCGATCCTGGTAGTCTCTCTTACTTAAAATGAAAAGCATCACTTAAAGTTTGCTTTAGACCTCACTTGCTCTTGGGCCAGCCCTGCTTAGTAATTAGTAATTGTATTTTGCTTCAGTCAGTTCATTGTAAATAATGACTTGACTCTTGTGGTTTGAATTATAGGTTTGTAAATTGAAATTAGGAGACCTACAAGGAGCATTATTGGATTCAGACTTTGCATTGCATGATGGAGATAATGCGAAAGCTTTGTTTCGCAAAGGCCAGGTTGGCATCTTCTAATGAATAAAGTAGGATGATGATTAAACTTCTTCTTACCGGCTAGTAAATTGTGTGAATCTGTGATCTGTTTTAATGCACCATTCTATTTTTGAATTTGATGTAGATATGTAGTGCTACTGCTTCCACTTCCTATAATTCTATTATGTTTTATGCTAATTTTGAACAGACCTAGGTAGTACCCACTAGGTTCCAGGCCTGTGTTCACTTCCTCAGTCTGTGTGCTTATTTGAATTGTTTATACGTTTAGCCACAAAGTACATATGAGATATATCATTCATGTACTTTGCAAGCAGAACCTTAGGTATCTATTATATCCAGTAATTTGATTTTTGTGTTTTGGTCTGCTTAATCTCAGGCATATATGGCACTCAACGACCTAGATGCTGCTGTTGAAAGCTTTAAGAAAGCATTAGAGTTGGAACCAAATGATGGTAGGTGGCTATTAAAATTCCTTGAATTCTCATTTTGATCATAGCTTGTATTACTTTTTTACCCTTGACCCTGCTGAGTCCTAAGGGAGGGTGTTGTCGAGGAGTGAAGTTCCCAGGTAGGGTGTTGGCATACAGGGTTGGGGGGTAGTCTATTCATGATAAGACACAATGCTGATTCAAGATAAAGTTTAGGGCATGTTTGCTTTGTTTCCAGTTTCTTATTTTCATTTCTTGTTTTCAGAAATAATTACTAAATTTGTATAGGAAATAACTTTTTGTTGTTTTCACAGTTTCCTGTAGAAAACTTTGAAAATAGAAAATAGAATAAAAACAAGGTTACATTTTTGTAATTATTCCTAAAAACAGGAAATTAGAAACAAAGCAAATAAGCCCTAAGTGTTTATTATGGCTAATTAATTATTGTATCTATTTCAATTTTTCTTTTGGTCTTTAATCAGCTTTTCAGTGTTATGAAAATGTTCTGTTTGGCTGCATGAATCCTCCAAATCACTTTTTCTCTACAATCACTTAAATCTGAAATCTCTTGAATATGAAATTGAGAATACCTCATCGGTGATAATTGAATTATGATTGCTTTTCAAAGAATATGATCTTCCATAGTGTATTGCAATATGAAACAGAATTAAATACATGGAGATCCTACAAATCATTAGATTATGACTCTTAGATTATTAAATTTTAATGGTATTGCAAAGTGAACCTATGATATTTATGGTTAAGCTTATTCCATATTCTGTTCCGTTGAACTTCAGGAGGGATAAAAAAAGAGTATGCAACTGCTAGGAAGAAGGTCAATCATTTCACCTTCTGTTTTCCTATACCAGTTTACATGCCATATAGTTCATTGTAATGAAATGGGTTTATGCTGATTTTGGATACAGGTTGCTGATAGACGTGATCAAGAGAAGAAAGCTTATTCTAAAATGTTCAAGTAGAGTTCTTCCAGTTGTGTTGCATGCAGCTGTATGGTCTAAAAAATATCACTTTTTGGGGTGCAGGGGCATATCTAGATTACATAGTCAATTTTGATTTTTCATTACTGGTAGTCTAATATTATATGTCCTTGAATTTATGCTTTCTACATTGTGAATTTGTGATAGAGCTATTTATATCAATATACTTTTTTGCTTCTATCAAAATCTTTGAGCATCAACCATTAACCAGTGATCTTTTATAGAAGAGATAGGCAGATTGAGACATACCTAAGAACACTAGTTCTCAAATTGTTTGCCCTGGTGTTCTTTGTTATCCTCCAGTGGTATTTGGTGTAATATCAAATGTTTATGACAGCAAGTTAATCTCAAGACAGTACAAATCAGCAAAGCTTGGCTTTTGTTGATTTGAATTTAAGTGTTATTGATTTTGTTAAAATTTAAACAAGGCATATTGGTGTCTGTAACTTGATTGTTGCTTTATAGATTCATTTAACAATACAGGAAGTCATCCACTCAATTTCTTTAACTTCTGTAAAAGACAGTTTTTCATTTTGTACATAATGGTTGACTTTTTCTTAGTTGTTTTAATATTTCTTGCTGATCTTCTGGATTCTTGTAGTTTCCCCCCTTCAGACTTGGTTAATGTTTTGGAATGGGATTTAGTTGAAGCGGTTTTTCTGTTAGTCTTTACTTCCCATTCCACAATTGCATCTTGGTTTTCTGCATCCCTTTCTGTATAACGTTTCCCTATTTTGTTTCTTCTGTTCATACTCCATGATCTACTAGAGTGATACCTGTTCAGTCTTGATAATGCTAACTCATGCGATGCCTCAGCTGCAAGCTTTTGCTCCATAGAAACAGAAACATGCCAATTCGCCTTTGAAATTTTTTCTTTAGCTTTTCTTGCTAGGCTATAGTAGTCTTCATGAGTAAGTTGGATTACAGCTGTGCGAGTTTCTGAATGATTGATCTGTTCAAGAGCTTTAGCAGTAGATTCTTTCGCAGCATATGATTCAAGTAGTACAGCTTGAAGGGTGAGCTGCAATGCTTGAACTGCCTGCCTCCTTAGATGCAGGATTTGCCTCAGTTTTGTCTGCATTTGCTTTTCTTTATTTCGGTCAAGCTCTAGCCTTTCTAATTCATTACGTGTTTGATCCAAAGCATTATTCACTTCGTGGATCATCGATTCTGTCTTGAATTGGTCTTCTCTTTTGGATTTGATGCTCTTGTGGATGGTCTCTAGCTGGGATTCCAACTTTGTGATGACAGTTTTCGATGTCTTTGAACTTTGTTGAGCTTTTGCAAGATGGCATTTCTGCATGTCAAGTTCATCAATGAGAGGCTTGGAGTCTAGCCAAGATTGCATGGCACTTTCTTTAGCTCTTTTGAGCTCTTCCTTTGCCATAGCTAGTTCTGCTTTTGTGGCCTCCAGAATATTTATGTGGCTCCCTTCCAGTACTCCTTTTCTGGATAGGATTCTTTCTGATGTTTCCACGGTTGACTCCATGAAGCCTTGGATAGAAGTTTTGTTCAAACCTGCATTGTCATAGTGTCCATTTATGGAGGAACCTCTCCTTTGTGGATTATTCCTTTGATAGGGGTGCTGTCAGCAATTAAATATGATGAGGCAACAATTATCTGTTGAAATCGCTTTGTCATTTGAGATTCCTAAGACGATTGTCGTTTGAAGTTGCATATATTAACAGAGATTCCTCTGAGGCATTGTCTAAATCGTTTCCCTTTGTCTTGTTTGTATGTAAATACTTGGTTATGTTTATGCTTTTTGAATGTGACAATGCGAGTCTGGTTTGCGAGTTTCCGATTTTCGTTTTTAGCCGAAAAGGCTTGTATGCTTGCTACTAGCGGAGAATTTTCTTTGTTAGATATTAAATTAAATGCTAGTTGAGATTTAGCATCACTTAGAATTTGTGGTGAAAATTTTTTTTGGATATAAAATGTAGGATTTTGCATTTTTGAGTTAATTTGTAAAGCTTTTTGTAAGTTTATTTAGATTTAAGTGAAAATAAAATTACTAAATTATTTCTAACTTTTCTTGGCCGATTTAAGGTATTTCAATAAAAACGGTTTCTGTACTATGTTGATTATTCTGGGGCTATTTTGCCTTGTACTCGGATAAATTTTTATGTAATATATGATAATATTGTATCCAAGATAATCGAAGGTATGTACCATGTTATTTTTTCTTTTTTCATTTCTTTTGCAGAAGTTTCATAATGTTTGTATTTCGGTAGTTGTTTGAATATTTTATGTAAAGACGGTCATGCTTTATTACCTTATGTCGAAGAAAGTTTATGAATTTATAATACAGGTGTTACTTACCAGTATCCTAAAGACATTGATTAAGGATTCCAACAAAAGTAAATGATTTTTGAAAAACAAAATAGAACATAATGTTGAATAGCATGCTTTCCGATGATAAGTTTCTTTTGGTTCCTTGACCAATGCTCTTAAGGCACTAGTTAGAATTCCCCTAAGGTAGCATTTGCTAACTGGAATCACATTCCCGGGCATAAAGTTTTCTCACTTTCACACATGGGATTATATTTTTCCCAAGTTTTTAACTATCATTCACTAATTTTATTTCCTATGAATCTTTTATGCCTATGAATAAATTTTTAAAACTTGTACTCCATCCGTTCTTTTTCTTTAGTAATTTAAGGTTTCTACACATAAATTAAGAAATCATTAATGTGTTTATGTGTGTACCAAAATACCCTTATTTCTACAATTAATTATTTAGAAATTCCAATTACATTTACTCCATACCTCACTAGCTATTTATGTACTTGGAAGATTTTGTGTATTTTCAAGGCATTTCAATTTAATTCTATTATAAGGGTATATATGGAAAAAAAAATGGTCAAATATGTCTTGGGTTTATAAAACATCCATTGTTTTGAAACAAAAACAAATAGCTAAAATTACCAAAGAAAAAGAACGGAGGGAGTACCAAACATGGGAAACTTTTATTCCCATGCCAACATTCTCAGGAATTGTTTTTTTAAAACTTATAACAAATGCTACCTAAGGGTACTGGTTAAGGAACCAAGAATAATAATTCATGGGGAAGTGATATATTTATCGATCTTAAAAGTTGTATTTCTAGTTTTTCTATAAACTTTTACTTTTTTTGGGATTCTTTAAACCAGTTAGCAAGACCCTTTAACTAATTAGGAGTGAATATATCTTTACCTTTTTTTTTTTTACTTTACATTTTTGCTGCTATTAGAGGAGGTTTATCATTTGGTGAAGCAGCTAATCGTAGAAGTCGTTTGTCTTTCCAGTACGTGGTATGTGCATCGTTGAGGCCCCCAGAGGCCCAAGTGGGTAGAAGGCAGCATGACCCAAGTCAAGTCAATTATTATATAGTGTGGGGTTGTCGTTGATAGCTGAATATTGTATAATCCAAGTCAAGTCAATTATTAATTAGTTAATAATATGAGGGTCAAAGTTGAACCTTAAAGCTTTTCTTGCATGCGTATACAAAAAGAAATAAAAAAAAGCTTTTCTAGCATGTGACATCTTTCAAATCGAAATGTTTATAATGTTATATGTTATATTTATAATTACAAGGATTTAAATTTAATCCTCATCCAGCTGATCGGATTTGACATATATAGATTATAGTTTAACGTGGGGTAGCCTTATTAGAAACCCACAAGAGAGCGAACCAACGAGGAAATGAGCCGCATTGAAATAAAAATGTTATTTCAACAACTAACTACTTTGAAAACTTTATTATTTATATAAAGCATAGTATGAAGACTTAACAATATTTACATACCTCGTTGTGCTCCCCCGCCACACTCTCTGTATTATTCTTGTCACTCAATTCGCTCATTCAAAATGGCACAACCTTCCCTCAACGGTTCCCTTTCAAGGTTCCTTCCCTCAACTTTTCATTTATTAGGCTTACTATGCATGTGAAAAATGGAACATAGGAAATAAAATAGTTTTTCTATATCAACACATTTTCCCATATAAGTTTATGTGATCATAATTCCAAGTTTTTTTGCTTTTCCTAATTGTAGTTCCATTTTTAAGGTGGGAATTTCTTTTTTGTTTTTTTACTAACAAATTTTGCCTTTTTTCTTTGTTTATCTCAAGTTAATTGATCAAATGATACTTGTTGTAGCTATCCCCATCCAGAATATGCTGAGATTGTTGTGGTACGTCATGGTGAAACGGCATGGAATGCTGAGGGAAGAATTCAGGTACTTTTTAAAGCTTCAGATATGAAATTGTTTTGGTTAATATTGCATTTGTTATGGATAGAAAAATGGGTTGAACCTATTTCTGAGGCCATACCAATCTTATATCCAATATTAGATCATTTAGCCAATGAGTTAACATTGTGGTTCTCAACTGCAACTGTGGATATAATTTTGTAGCTTCTGATGTTCATGCAACCACTATGCAACCATAATTGTGGTCATATTTTCCCGTAATTATCTGCAATCTTTATAATCATAAACATAATGGAATGGAATGTTCGTGTGTGTGTGTTTTGTTTGGTATGGTATGGATAGGAATGGAATGGTAACTCAATTCCATTTCTATGTTTTGTGGTCGCTTTTAACTTTTATTGCCTTGATTATTTTTGATTTTCACTCATACTTGTAAATGTAAACAGGGACAATCGGATGTTGAATTAAATGAAGCTGGAAGACAGCAAGCAGTTGCAGTAAGTTGTGTTTATTGCATATTCTCCTTTCTATATACAACCAGCCAGAGCCTTACTCTACAGACATCTTTGTTATTTATGCCTTTGTGTCACTAATTAATTCCTGTAAATTTTACAATTGGAGGTGGCTGACAGACTATCCAGGGAACCTAAGATATCTGTTATATATTCTTCCGACTTGCAACGAGCTTTCGAAACAGCACAGATAATTGCTTCCAGATGTGGAGGGCTAGAGGTTTGAATCTAAAGTCAATCTTCTTCATGTTGCATTTTATTGATTCAATTGTCATAAGATAATAACCTAATCATGATTTTCATTTTACCATGTTTAATCCTTGCAGTCATTTGGTTACTTTAGTTTATTGGTATTCTGAAAGTCATGCCTTTTATCATTACCTGGAATGCACATTTATTCTTTTTCCTTATATAGCAACAAAAAATTTACTTAATTCTTACATTAATAGAAAAGCTAGGGCCATATCTGTTTCTAGCACTTTTACCTTTTTCTCCTGCCTTGTGATTGATTTAAAATTATGTCAAATTATGTTTAGCATTTACATTGTTTTTTAAATTCTAGTCTCTGGTTTATGGTGATTGGTCTAGTGCTTATTCTCTGTTTCCCAACAATATTTACTTTTGATTGAAAATCCAGGTTATCAAGGATTGTGACCTACGCGAAAGACACGCAGGGGATTTTCAAGGCCTTATTTATTATGAACTGGCAAAGACTCATCCAATGGCCTACGAGGCTTTGGATTCTGAAAACGAAGATCAAGAAATCCCAGTAAGTACTTCAGAAGCCAAATTATTAGCATAAAATCCCTCAATAATAAGTAATAGTATTCTTGTTAATCTGAAGAGTGTAAGTTTGGATTAGGCTACCTACAAATAGAAAATTCATGTCCAAAGAATTTATTGGGTTTTGTGTGTCACTGATGGCTCCCTGCAAGTGTTATTTATGACTGCATGTGGAAATATGAAATAAGAGATGCTTGAGTAGAGAAAAAACTATGGTAGTTATAAGATCATTAAATCATCTTCCATTTTGAGAACTCTAGACATACTAAGAATGAAACATCAGACAAATCTAGTAAATCTTGTTGAGTTTGCTTTTTATTTCACATAGATCCTGCTTATATATCCTTGCTGTAATTGTCTTTTTCTATAGCAATTAAATCTTTGTCAAGCAGTCTTGCTCGTATCTTGGAATTGTCTTTCATCTCAAGCAAGTGTTCTAGATTATAGTATGTGCCATGTCCTCAATTATGAGCAAGAGATAACTGAGATTACACAAAGATTAATAGTTGTTGCTTAATGTGGAAACAAGGGTATATATATGAGTATATATTCATGATGATGAATGCCTTGATTTTTGCATATTACATAGCATTGATGCATATACCATTATGTGCAGGGTGGTGGAGAAAATCTAGCTAAACTTTTTGATCGCTGCAAATCTGCATTGCTGAGAATTAGTAGAAAGCATAAAGGTAAGGCTACTAGTGAAAGTCCTTCCATCATGATATCTCTTTTAGACAATGTTTGTTAACAGTTTTTGTTGTTGTTAATTCCTTATAGTGGTATTGTAACCTTTTTCAAAGTCTCTGTAGTCTCAACTAAAGTATGCTGTTGTCATCTGTATCAATTGCAGGGGAGAGAGTAGTAGTTGTCACTCATGGTGCATCCATCAGATCGCTTTACAAGTGGGCCTGCCCGAATGGAAGGCATGCTGGTGACATACACAATGCGTCCGTCAATGTTTTTCACTTGTCTGGTGAGGACAAATGGACCTTAAAAGTGTGGGGTGATGTTAGCCACATGCGCCCAACTGGATTTCTGCCATCTGGTTTTGGGGGTGACAGAAGTTATGGTTAGGCTGTAGTCTGTGCTTGACTTTATGTTTGAGAGAAATACTTGCATAAATTTAGTGAACTCAAGTTGGGTGTGATAAATTTAGGGTAGTTAATTATTAGTTAACTATGCTAGTTATCTGTTGATTAATGATGTATGTGCAGCCAACTTGTGTGCATCAGATATATGCAAAGTATCTATCATATGTTTGATTGTTTCCCATCCAAATTTGATGAAGGTTTTAGAGGAAGAATAGAGGAAAGGGATATGAAGGGGGTGATACTAAATATGATTTTTATCATTTGAAGTTATTTATATTCTGTATCTTAGTAAGCAGATACATCTTCACCAATTAAGGACATGCCAAATCAATATTACTTCCTCATGGCGGTGGTTTATTAATCCGCATAACAGAATTGTTTTTGTGTTAATCTAATTCAAGTGTCTATTGTATGGAGAATTTTATGGTATCCATAATTTCTAGGGTATGGTACTCAAGATGACTTGTCAAGCATTTCATTAGCTAATAATTATGTTTTAAACATTTATTATGGAATCAACATTAAATGAGAACTCCTCCTGGGTGCCGTACTTATCAGGTTATGTTGATGGTGCACTTCTCATGTTAGTAATATTGTTTAATGACGGATTAGTCTTTTGTAAGGCTACTTCCACAACATGATTAATGTAAACAGTGTAATATAATGGTTTTCACTTCAAAGCATGCAATGCAAACTAGTACTTTCTTGGCGTCCCGCCGATTTATCTAGTTAGCAAATACAAAATGGTTCGAAAATGATCAACTTGATGTTAACTGATACACTCTCCAACTAGTTAGAAAGTAGTAAATGAAGTTACTGTTAGTTTAGCAAAAGTTTGTTGCAATATGAGGAGCACCTTGCTGCCTCAATATTCATGTATAAATACAGTCATACTTGCTCAATGCAAATCAAGTATTCAGTTTCACATTTCATAATATGGTATCAGTTGAATAACTTCTTTCTCATCTTCTTCTTCTTGAAAACATCAAGTTTCTTTCATGGCTGCCATTAAACCAACACCTTCAATTTTAGACCCTTCAAGTCTTTACTATGTTCATCATAATGAGAATCCCTCCTTAGTTCTCGTCCTCCAGCTACATAGTTGGTCTTGTGCCATGTCCATGGCATTAGAAATGAAAAACAAATTTGTCTTTGCTGATGGAGTTATCAAGAAGCCAGCTACATCAGATCCTGCATTTCCAGCTTGGAAAAGGAACAACCCTCTTGTTCTTTCTTGGCTTACTTTCTATCTTTCACTTACTTTTTATAATCTTAGTATACACATTTCTCGAATATGAGCATACATCAAAAATCAAGTCAATAATAAGCTCAACTTAAATGATTTTAAGAGAACACAATTTAATCAAGTACTGAAGTACACAATGGAAGCTGTAGCTCATATTCTCCATCTTAAGCATAAAATTCATCTGATCAAGGACAATTAGGACTAACCATCCTAGATTATTGCAACAAATGAAATTAAAGTAGCTATATGTTTACACACATCATATAACAGTACGTGATTTGACCATTATGTCCTCCTCCTTATAAGGAGACAATGTTTCTAGCATCTTGCTCTTGCTCTCCAATGCCATTATCTAACATTTCTGGTCATGTAATGCTTGCGGCTTCAGCTTCCAAAGACTGAAGTCTTTGATCCGATGGAACTTCTCCACATCAAAGGAGGCAGAGGGTCGGAATTTCGCCAATACGAAGGAAAAAAAAATGCATTTAGCAAAGCGTTATCAAATTTTTTAAAAAAAAAAAATCAAAAAGCGTTGTCAATGTTGGTATTTTGTATATCTATTTAGTAATATTTAGATTTGTGTCTATTTTGTAATACTTTGTATTGATTAATTTTTGTTTTCATAACAAAAAATATCTCATTATAGTATTTTTTAATGTGAAATCTCTTTTATAGTATTTTACTTAAACTTTCGTAACATACCTAACTATTGTTTCTTCTATGCCATCTTGTTAATTAGGGCCGGGACACAATATTTGATTCCATTATTCAGATTGGCACTAACCATCCTAACCCTTTCTTACACGATATATGTTTGGGAGTTTTGAAAGGATGGAGAAGAGTGTTTAATAATGGAGGATAGTAATGAAGTGGAGTGAGAAGGTTAAAGCATATCACTCAATTGTTTGGAAGTTTAATGAGGGAATGTAAGAAAATCTCAAATCACCCAGTTTGGAAGGTATAAAAATGGGAGGGTTTGTGTAGGATGGAGTGGAGTGATTTGAGTAATCATCCTCAACCATCCCATTCCATTAATGAAGGAACTTCCAAACAATGGGTTAACTTCTTTTCATCACCTCACTCCATTACTAACCATCCTACTCAATTCCATTTCTAATGCGAAGCATAACCGTGGCAAGACAATGCGAATGAGTTACAACGCGAAGCATAACCCTAACCATGGCAAGACAATAATCTACCATGTCAATTACAAATATGAACGAATCCAAAAATTTTGACTAGTAGGAGCAAAAAACATATACTATAAATATTTTTGTAAAAATATACTTACGATAGTTCGTTTAAGTATATAACAAAACTTCTAATATCAAGAATGGATCCAAAAACTTTGATTGGTGTGATCAAAATCATATACTATAGTATTTTCATAAAAGAATTATAAATACATAAGCAAAAAAAAAATAATGATCACATCACTGTCATTAAGCCAAAAATTATTGGAGATTACAAAAGTAATTCTAACCGTCACGTACTAAATCATCATTTAAATTACAAAATTCTATGATATAATTTTCAGTTTGACCATCAAGCCCCATAAGTTTCACAAAAGAAAATTATGATGGATCGATAAATTCAAGTTAAACAAGTCAAGTTCTCCTTATCAAATGCAGAAGATGAATATCTTGGATTAAGCTTGCCACACAAATAAGTAATCCAGTGCCCACATCTGTATATATATGAAGCTCTTCAAGTTGTCTTTCATTTACCCGATAAAGACCCCAACTTGAAAGTGATGTAAGGTTGAAACATTTTCAAGTTTACGACTTCATCTTCCTTGTGTTATGAATGTATCATACATATCTGGAATAACAGTATTCTGCTTCTCACAAAATAAGGATACCTCATCCAATAAATTATGTCAATCATCATCTCTCATGTTGTCCGATCGATCTTCCCACTCTCTTTCTCTCTCTAACTCTTCTGCTCTTTTTGGAAATTAAATTCTCTAAAACTATATTTTATGTTGTACCAAAAAAAAAAGAGTTATGTTATTTGAACATCAAAATTTAGACATCGTATGTGAATCATATGTGTTTATTTCTATCTCTCACTTACTTTTTATCATCTTTGTATGCACATAACGAAAATACATCAAGAAAACAAAGGGGGTACCGTATGGTGTCCCCAATCAGATGTCAAAAAATGTTTCCCAAAAAAAATAAGAACGTTGTTATGTAAATTTGTAAGACAATGAAGGCAAAATATAAAAAAAATATAAAAAAATTAACATTCAATAATTTTTTCCCACTATGTGGGGGTAGCTGCCCCATTCTCTTTTGCATGGCCCCTGGATATCCCTATTCGAGTAAGAGAAAAGTTCCATTTCATCACAATGCTATTACCCTCTTATTTTATACAATATCAAAGTACCAAAATGAAGCTAACTAACTCAACAACTCATATTCCCTCGTTTCAAACTAAAGGCTTGTTTGCTTAAGTTTGTAACCAAACTAAATGTTTTTTAAAAAAATAATAATAATAATTACTTATGACATTTTTAAGTTTGTTTGATTAGACTTTGTAAGAAAATCAATTCTTAAAAACGGTTTTAGGATAAGATGAAATTTGTAACTTTTAGAAGAAGAAAAAAAAAAATCAAACAGGAGAGAGAACCACTTGATAATTTTTCTTCAAAATCATTCTTTGAAATTTTACAAAAGAGTGCAACTAATTCTCTTGATGAACATGACAGTTCCTTTGTGAAAACATCATTCCCTTACAATGGAGATGACCTATATTAACCTTCTACCGCAAACAAACTAGATTGCCCCCATCATGAAATTTAGCTTGCTAGCAAATAATTAATAATTATGATCACACCCAAAGCGTGGAAGTCATTTGTAAATACAGAAAACCAAGAATTAGCAAAATACGAATATGTGACAGTATGCTACTTTATAGCATGTCCACCTCTTTGTTGACTTTGTATACGGATTGGAGTACCCCTTGTAATTGTACTCCCTTCAATATACATTTTGCTTTTAAAAAAAAAAAAAAGAATTAGCAAAATACGTCCCTAATCATCAACCACAAAAGCCATGTAGATTTTTTTCAAAAGAAAAAGGGATAACCACACAGAATCAAAACAAAACATAAAAGTCATTTCCGCAGGCACATGTTACAGATATATAATAATATAATACTATAACATAAACCCAAAATCCATGGGAAATATTATTAAACACAAACCTAGTTCAAATTATTTGTTACATAAATAAAATTGGCAAATCAGCCAGATGGATTGAGGCTCCAACGGTCCCCACCTTCCGACTGAGGCTGCTGCTGGGGTGGTTGTTGATGTTGTGAAAAGGTTTGTTGTGGGGAGAGTAACTGTTGTGCCTCAAGAGGATGGGCTTGAGAGTGAAGAACATGATCATGAAGATGATGTTGTTGTTCCCCTTGTGGCTGTTGTTGCTGCTGAATCTGATGAAGGCTAACATTATCAAAGTTGCCTCCTAGAGCCAGCCTAGGTTGACCACCACCACCATCACCGCCGCCACCACCACCACTGCCACCACCCATCACCACCGTATCAAATCCACCAAACCTTAAAAACTCCTGTTGTTGTTGCTGCTCAAAGGTCTTCAGCATAAGCTCCCGCTGTTGCTGCACAGCCGCCAATTGCTGAGCCTCCAATAACTCCTGCTGCTGAGCATCCCGAATCACCAACTGATTATGGGGCGCCGCCACAAGCAAAGATGGCGCCGCCCCTACATTGGTGTTTCCATAAGGAGGGAAACCAGTATTTTGAGGCATAACCATCCCAATTGATGGAATCATGGCAGGATTTGCCATAATTGCCTCCACCATGTTAGGATTTGCAAACATTGTTTGCAATGCTTGCATAGCTTGAGGGCTTAAATAAGTAGAGAGTTCTTTCTTCGCGTTGTAGATTTCAGTCTGGATTTGCCTCAGTTTGTGTTGGAGCGACGAAATAAACCCTATGCACCCGTATACCGGATCACGAAGGCGAGCCTCAGCTTCATATGCGAGAGACTTGACCGCGTCTTCTCGCTGAGAAGCGCTCAGCTCGTTCAGGAGCTTCGCGACATTGCTTGCACCGAAGACTCGGTGCACGCAAGAGAAGCGATGAGGATTGTCAGCGGGGAAGTATGGTGCGAATACACACTCTTGGGTGCATTTCCGCCTCAAAAACTTGCATGCAGCACATGGTGAATTTGATGATGACATTGTGGATGTGAAAATCACTTTATAAGAATAACTGCAAAAAAAGGTTAATCGAATTCAAACAAGCCATGTTAGTAATGATTATCTATTAAGGAATCATACAGATAGATGATGATAACAATTCAATAAAGGTAAAATCACATAGCTATTCTTTATCTTTATCTCGGATTTTGAAAAACAAAAACAAAAAATAGTGATTAGAATTGTAACCAATGTGATTAAAAAGCGTCTCATGCATAATCAAGGCTGTTACGTCGATCTAGATAACAAACTAACCGATATGGATTGAGTCAAAACAATGGAAAACCATCTAACGATCAAGGAACAAAATAAAAATTAGACATGGAAATTTTAAAAAAAATGAACAAAATACTTCATAAATTAAAAAATATTGCACCGATGGATGGCAACGTTGCGTGGTGATAAACCATAAAGATGAAAAAGAGGAACGGATCAATCTTTCAATGGTTGATATGATAGAAATTCTTGAAATTTTAGATCAAAAAATAATAGAAAAAAGAGAGCTTACAATGGTGTGTGAATAAAAGCTAGAAGATGTAGCTTATCAACAAAAAAAAAAAAACTAGAAGATGTAGAACAGAATTTTTACAGTATCAAGAACGAGACATGGCACCAAAGAGAGAGAGGAATCGGCTTCAACGCAATTGGCACAGGCAAACATCTTCAGCGCACAGTTCTTGCTATTTATTTTTCTTTTTCACTGTATGTATATATGTTAATAATTTAAAAATAGAAGTTATTTAATAAAAATAATAAATTCCTGTCAAAAAAATAAAAATATTAATTACTAACATTTAAAAAGTATTTAGATAACAAATTTAAAATTATTTAATGTTTTTAACTAATTAAGATGGATGAGCAATAAATGAGTCAAACAAAATCTAGTTTTATCTAGTCAAATATTGTTACCCTTTTTTTTTTGGTAAACTTTGTTAGGCTGTTTTATAAAGTAATCTTTTGGCTTAGAGTAAAAAACCGAAATTACATATTACCAAAAAAAAAAAAAAAAAAAACAACAACAACAACAACTGAAATTACAATAGATTGGTAGGGAAGAGTGTCAATAGCATTTGTTGAAAAGTTAAGATAATAGGTGCCATGTTGCATATATAAGTGGTGCAAACCTGTGGGAATGGAGATCAAGAAATCCCAGTAAGTATTACCTCAGATCCACAGTATAAGACAAATGGTTCATTCTTTTTAGTTCAAAGTATAAGAAATATTATTCAATTTTCACACATATTAAATACTAATTTCCAATATTACCCTTATTAATTACTGTCATTAATTATAGACCATCAGAATATTAATTAAAATATAGAAGAGGTGTTTTTGGAAATTTATGAGTATTAATTACAATTAATTCATTTCAATACATTTTCTTTTGGTCTGTGTGTTTCAGGGTTTTGCTTCTTATATTGTGGAGTGGAGGTAGTACTACCTCCGGACTCATTTATAAGCAAAATTAACTAACTTCACAATTATTAAGAAAGTTAGTTAATTTAGTTTAATTGTCTTGATTTATGTAAAACAAAAAATGAGTTACAATACTAAATTACCCTTTAATTATCTCGGGAGTGTGCAATGCTTTTGGAAAAATAAAAAGAATATTGGTTGGATTTGTTGTTTGTCTTGACTTTTGGAAAACTGACATTAAATAAAGTTGAATTTATTGGCTTTTGCTTATATTTGAGTCCATAAGATATATGTACTTTTTTGCTTATAATGGAGTCTAGAGGGAGTACTATGGAAGCCAAATGGTTAGTAAAATCCCTTGACAATGACTAATAAAATTGTAGTAAAAACGGAAGAGTGTAAGGTATTTTTATTTTAATTCATTATATTTTTTTATAGAAACATATTTAACTCATTTTAAAAGTAATTTAAACATATTAATTTTATTCATTGTGTTTACAATCATTAATGTATATAATTAATTTAACTTTGTTTAATTGAAAAATTAATCATCATATTTAAAACTCATTATAAGAAAGATTTTCATTGAGTTATAAATTAATTCTCATATTTAAAATACTTTAAAAATGAATATTATTTATTCATTTTAATAAGTTTACTTTATTTAAGAACAAGTAAAATAGGGAAGCAAATAAACAAAATCATCAATTCAAATTTTAATTAAATAATCAAAACTCATCCAAAGGTGATTAATCGCAGTGGAATTGTGAAATAGACAACTATAAACACGAGAAGGGGGGTTGAATTGTGTTTATCAGAAATTAAAATAAAGTTGAAATCATTTCGCACACAGAAGCTAGATTCGGATAGGTGTAAAAAGGTTACACAGACAGGTCACTTGTCTGTTGTATCTTTACAGAAAACCACACAAGCGCACAGATGAAAAACAAGTTTGATAGAAACACTTTTAACCCCTTAGTTAGAATACAGATGATATATAATCAAAACAACTAAAGAGATTAAGGGAAGAGAGATTAATAGTGATTTATCCTGGTTCACTCTTTAACACAAAGAGCTACGACCAGTCCTTGGCAGCACCAATATTTATCCACTATAACTGATCAGGTTACAGACTCCAAGTATTGTTTGCACACCTAGCCTCTTCAGGCTCCAAGTTCTTGCTCATGAACAGTGAGTGTACCAAGAAGTTCATCCATAGTCAAGGTGGTAAGATCCTTGGCTTGAGAGATAGCAGTTACCAAAGGTCTTCACTGCTTAGGTAAACTCCTTAGTATCTTTCCAACCTTCTCAGCATTAGAGTAAACTTTGCCAAGAGACTTTAGGCCATTGATGATAGTTTGGATTCTTCCTATCATCTGAGCAACAGATTCTCCTTCCTCCATGAGGAACAGTTCATACTTTCTGACAAGTATGGCAATTTTTGATTCTTTGACTTTGGTTGTTCCTTCATGTGTGACAGCTAAGGTGTCCCATATTTCTTTGGCAGAATCACAGGCACAGACCTTTTCAAATTCATCAGGACTGAGAGCAAAAATGATATTGTATCTGGCTTTGTGATTCAGCTCCCACTTTGTCTTTTCTGTAGGGGTCCACTGAGCTTTTGGCTTGACAATGTTGTCTTCATTTTAATGCTTTGTAATCTCTGATAGTTTATCTTCAATGACTTCTGTATTTATAGCCTTCAAACATTTAATATCCGTTAGAGACATTCCTTGCAACGATGGCTTCAAGCAAAGCTTCATTAAATGCAGTATAGTCGTTCTGGGCAGTCATTAATGCAATGGAAACGTTGGTTGTACTCTAACATGAAGGATCATGGCTTTATGCATCGTGTAGTAGCCAAATCAGAGTTGTGCAGAATGCTTTTGTACTTTTACAGAGTACATTTCCCTTCTTGTGTAATAACCGAATGTACTAGGGAATAAAACATGTTGGAAACATTCTTTAACTGGAAGTTTGTCTCTGACTTCCTAGGTTGCTTGAGAGAATAACCTTCTGAGTTTCTTGATAAGCGTGAGAGAGAGATTCAGAGTCTTCTGCATGAGGGGACAGCTTCCAAAAGCTTCGTGTACTTCGAGTTCTTAACAAAGAACCTTAGACGAGTATGAGAGCAGAGCAGAGACAGGTTGAAACCAATTTGTACAAAGTCAACAATCCTAGTCAGCAGACAGGTTGACTTTTTTCTTATCCAGACAGGTTGTTACTTAAGGAGACAGACAGGTGAGTTTTGCTATTTTCTGATCTGTACACTAAGTAGACAGGTTAGCAACCACAAAATAGGTTAATTAAATCATTAACCAATGTTTAGTTTTCATCAAAACTTAGGGAAATGCACACAGACATTTTAGAGACTTAACAATCTCCCCCTTTTTGATGATGACAAACATTCAGATGATTTAATAAACCTTAGAAAATATCAACACAGAGAAAAAACAGAATGTAGATAGGTTGAAATTTTCTATACGTGCAGACAGGTGCATTTGAGTTCAAATAACAGTATCAGAGCAATATGCAGCATTCTTAAGTTCAAGATATCAGAGTATCAGAGATTAAAAGTTCAATTTTAACTATCTTAATTTTCTCCAGATTTGAACACATAGCATTTCTCCAGATTTGAACACCTAGCATTTAACCATCTTAATCATCTCATACATTTTTCTCCCCCTTTTGTCAACAACAAAAAGGGACAAACAGAAACCAATAAAGAGAGACAGTAAAGAGATAAAGTAAAATTTTACTTTTTTTTATTCATCATAAGCTTCTCATTTACAGGGCAGTTTTAACAAAAACAACTATCTAGACTGATTAAAAAGAAGATACAAAGAATCAACTTTCTTTTCTAACAGCAGCCTAGCATGCCTTTCTTCATCCAATTGTCTTCTGACTTCTTCTAGCTCAGCTTTAAGAAGATTGAAGCTATTTAAATCCACCATCTGAGAAGGGGAGGCTTCTGTAGACAGGCTGGTTGAAGCAGCAGACAGGTTTGGATACCAGGGTAAGGCTAATACTGGGGGTGCCTTAGGTACAGAGAAGGGTGAGGAGACACGAGGAAAGAAATACCGATGAATGGTTCTGAAATAAAAGAGAGGGAGAAAAGCTAATTTCACATAGAGACAGACGAGTGACTCTAATTTAAATAGGAGGGGGAAGAGGTTGATTAGCTAAGACAGATGGAGGTAAGGGTAAGAGAGAGTCTATATGACAGAAAAATGAATTTGACCCTGTTATCAAAAGAAAGAAATATCTAGACCTAGAAGGTAACATTACAACAGAGGCAGGATAGTGACATCCTTCCAATGTTCTAATGAACACAACAGTAGGGGGACAAAAGAAAATTTCCCTACAAAAGTTAAGAATATGAGGTGGAGGAGAGGGAATGGCAGATAAGTGAGAGACACTTGCAGTCATCAGAGATTGCAGATCACTCACAAACAGTCTTGATGATATGCCAGATTGTTCTTTGGGAGTTGAGTCCCTGTGAACAACTGTGTACTGACATATATCAGACACAACATCAAAAGATGTTTTGGTTGGGTGAGAAGAGACAGGTGAATGAAAAGGGGGGCAACTGACAAGGGTTTAATAAAAAGGGCAGAGGGGGAGGAAACAACAGAACTTGGAATACCTTGGTGAAGGGGAGAGGATGGTGCAAAAGGAAAGGTGAAAAACTGATCTTCAAAGAATCTTGTCTTCTTCCTTGAAGGGGACAAAGTAGCAGCTTCAGGATGATCAACTGTCTGAGTCCCATCAGACAGGTCAGCAGAAGTTGCAGCAGCAGGTTCTTCTGCAGGGATTTCTTCCCTTCCAGCAATGGCCACCAAAGGCATTGGGTAGCCTGACCTTCTTTTTCTGGGAATGGTTCCCAAATCAAGAGGTTTGATCTCCTTTGGCTCCTCTAAGGGTGGAGATTTCTGCTCCCCCTGAGCAGATGCTTCCTCTTTACTAGGTTCAGACTCCACTTGTCTGACCTTGGTAAAGGTCTTCACGAGTCTTCTCTTATTGGTGGGTTGTGCAGAAACAACACCAGATTTCCCAGCCTCACTTGTCTTCCTCTTGGGAGAGGGTTTCTTCAGCTTGAACCTGAGAGGTTCAACTGTCTCAGCAAATTCTTCAGAAGTTGAGGGTTCCTCAGGCTTCTGGTCTTGTCTGGCCACCTTTCCAGCAGGTTTCCAGATTCTTTCAGAGATTGAAACCTCTGATTCACCAGTGGAATCCACTGGTTCCGCTACTTTCTCCTTCTTCTTCTTCTTGTCTTCCTCTTCATCCTCCAGAGGGATTCCTTCAATCCCATCATAGACAGGACCTTCTTATCTATAGGCAGAGCCATGTCCACAAAGTGAGCATCAGTTGTAACAAACAGCTTGTTCCTAAACACTCTTGTCAACAACATTCCATAAAGATAGGTCTGCATGTTGGTTCTCCTGATCAGAGACTCAAGATACATATAAATGAGGTCATTGATGTCTATCTTGATTTTGTGAATCAAGTGGTACAGAGCAAATCTATCCATCTTGGTCACATTGTCTCGTGATCCTTTTCTTGGCATCACACATTCCAGCAGCAATTTGTGCAAGAACCTGCACTTGGGCACCATGCTGACAAGCTTCTTGTTCTCAGGGTTGGGAACTCCATAAACAGCAATATTCACATTTTCAGCTCCTACCTAATCTTCCCAGTCAGGTTTGAAGGCAGTTCCAATCCTTGGACATCTTGTTGCTAACTCCAAAGATCCAATAGGGAAAAGGAGGGTTACGTTAGATGACATTTGAGCCTCGAAGCTCTTGGTTCCATCAATCACACTGGTGATGACCACAGCATTCCTCCAGAAGTCTCTGACAAGCTTGGGATGAACAAGCTCCTTGATGTCAAAGAAAGCGGTCCACTTAGAGTATTCCAACTCTTCAGTGACATCCATACCCCATTTCTTCATCTGTTGAAGATCAACAGTTTTTCCAGGAAGAATTTTCTCAACATCAGCCACTCTCATCTCGTATTGCTCAGCAATTTCTTTTGAGGACAGACGCTTTGAAGATGCCATTTTTCAGAGAAGAGGTTACGAGGGTTTTGGAAGAGAGAAGGGTTTGAAAGAGAAGAAGACGAAGATAGAAAGACTTTAGGGATTTTGAAAAAGATAAAGTTTGAATTTTTTGAAAAATTGCCTTTTAAAGCAATAAAGGCAGGAGAGAGAAATAAGACATTTTTAATTCAAAACGGCACGATTTTGATGGGGAACTGTAGCGCCCACTTAAGACATAATGAAAACATGGTTTCGAGATAAAAACGGTCGTGCTCATGATTAGCTTCAGATTAGTGAATGGTATTAAATAAATAATAACCATTTTAATAAAACTGTTGAGATTCAACAAAGTGACTCAGCAGAGTCAGACAGGTAATCACGGACAGGTGATACAAAAACTATAAGACAGGTAGCATAGACAGTTCAAAAACCTCAGACATTTCATTCAACAATGCAATGCATGTTTAAATTATCTCTAATAAATAAAAATCTTTCTTCTGCTAAAGGTTTAGTGAAAATATCAGCCCATTGATTTTCAGTTTTAACAAACTTAATATCAAAGATACCTTTCTGAACATAATCTCTTATGAAGTGATGTTTGATTTCTATATGCTTAGCCTTAGAATGCTGAATTGGATTTTTAGTTAAGCAAATAGCACTGGAATTATCACACCATACAGATATATTATGCTAAAAAATAGAGTAATCTTCAAGTTGATGTTTTACCCATAAAAGTTGAGAGCAACAACTAGCAGCTGAGATATATTCTGCTTCAGCAGTAGATAGAGCAATAGTTGTCTGCCTTTTGCTTGACCAAGAGACTAAATTTGCTCCAATGAAGTGACATCCTCCACTGGTGCTTTTCCTTTCTATTTTATCTCCAGCAAAGTCAGCATCACAGAATCCCACTAATTTGTATTCTTTAGTTCTTAAATATACCAAACCAAGATTAGTAGTTCCAAGCAAATATCTAAATATTCTTTTAACAGCTTTAAGATGAGATTCTCTTGGATCAGATTGAAATCTAGCACACATACAGACACTAAATTGAATATCAGATCTGCTTGAAGTTAAGTACAGTAGAGATCCAATCATACCTCTGTAGACAGTTTGGTCTATCTTTTTACCTTCATCATCTTTACTTAATTTTGCATTGGTTTCCATGGGAGTTTTCATCAGTTTAGCACTCTCCATTTTGTACTTCTTAAGCATTTCCTTGATATACTTTTGTTGATGAATGTAGATTCCATCACTTGTCTGTTTGATTTGTAAACCAAGGAAGAACTTCAACTCTCCCATCATGCTCATCTCAAATTCTGCTTGCATCAGCTTTGAAAAATCCTTGCACAGCTTTTCATTAGTTGCTCCAAAAATAATATCATCAATATATATTTTGACTATAATGAAGTTCTCTTT
This sequence comes from Echinosophora koreensis, assembly GCA_035048595.1. Lineage (NCBI taxonomy): Eukaryota > Viridiplantae > Streptophyta > Magnoliopsida > Fabales > Fabaceae > Echinosophora > Echinosophora koreensis. The sequence goes on from JAPCYP010000069.1 coordinate 2,359,671, forward strand.
AGAACTTTTCTTAAGCAGAGTAGTATCTACTTGTCCTCTAGTAAAACCATTATGCATGAGAAAAGAACTTAATCTATCATACCATGCCCTAGGTGCTTGTTTTAAACCATATAATGCCTTTTTAAGTTTAAAAACATGATCTGGTTTATCAGTATCCTCAAAACCAGGGGATTGTTTAACATAAACTTTTTCTTCAATTATTCCATTGAGAAAAGCACTCTTCACATCCATTTGAAAAAGAGTGATTTGGTGTTGTGCAGCATATGACATTAGAATGCGAATAGCTTCTATTCTAGCTACATGTGCAAAGGTTTCAGTATAGTCAATACCTTTTTGTTGGTTATAGCCTTGAGCTACTAACCTTGCCTTGTTTCTGACAACTTTGCCATCCTCATCCAACTTGTTTCTGAAGACCCATCTTGTTCCAATGACAGACTTGTTTTTGGGCTTGGAGACAAGTGTCCAGACATCATTTCTGGTGAACTGGTTGAGTTCCTCTTGCATAGCAAGAATCCAGCTTTCATCATCAAGAGCTTCTTCAATGTGCTTTGGCTCTATTTCTAACATGAAGGCCACATTGCTTGATTCTCTTAAAGTAGATCTGGTTCTCACTCCTTCTGAGGGATTTCCAATAATGAGATCCTTAGGATGATGAGTTTTGAATTTCCAGTTTCTTTGAAGATCATCATGAAGATCTTGACTTGTCTGATGACTTGTCTGCTCCACTTGTCTGTCTGGTTCTGCTTCAGGTTCTGACTTGGTTAAGTCAGGTTGTTGATTTTCTGACTTGTTTATATCAAGACCTGCAAGATCATCTTCTAGATCTGATAATTCCTTATCAGTCTTTAAGCTATCATTAAATTTGACATGAACAGATTCCTCAATAACAGATGTTCTAGAATTAAAAAATCTAAAAGCTTTAGACATTTCAGAATATCCTAAAAAGATACCTTTGTCTGTTTTGGAGTCAAATTTTCCAAGTTGATCCTTGGTATTTAGAATGAAGCATTCACAACCAAATGCATGGAAGTAAGAAATGTTGGGGCTTTTTCCTTTCCACAATTCATAAGGTGTCTTCTTTAGGAAAGGCCTAATGAGTATTCTGTTTTGTACATAACAATCTGTGTTTACTACTTCTGCCCAGAAGTACTTAGGGAGATTATTCTCATTGAGCATAGATCTATCCATCTCTTGCAGAGATCTATTCGTTCTCTCAACCACTCCATTTTGTTGAGGAGTTCTAGGTACAGAGAAATTGTGAGAGATTCCATTCTCCTCACAGAACTGTCTAAACTGCTCATTTTCAAATTCTCCCCCATGATCACTTCTAAGAGTAGAAATACAGAAACCCTGCTCATTTTGTACTCTCTTACAGAATACTGAGAAAGCCTTAAAAGACTCATCCTTGTGGGTTAAGAAGAGTACCCATGTATATCTAGAATAGTCATCAACTATGACAAATCCATATTTTCTTCCAGCCAAGCTAGCAACACTAACTGGTCCAAATAGATCCATGTGTAACAACTGAAGAGGTCTAGAGGTTGATACTTGGTTTTTAGATTTGAAACTTGATTTTACTTGTTTACCTCTCTGACATGCATCACACAAAACATCTTTCTTAAAACTAATATCAGGCAATCCTCTCACAAGGTTATCCCTTTTTAATTTTGAAATTAGTTTCATACTAGAATGTCCTAGTTTCTTATGCCATAACCATCTTTCATCCTCTTTAGACATCAGACAGGTTACACTTTGATCTGAGAGATCAGTCAGTTCAATCTTATACAGATTTTGTTGCCTTTTAGCTGAAAAGAGGGTTTTGCCACTAAGATCTTTAACTATACATAAATCCTTGGTAAAGGAGACATCAAATCCACTGTCACATAATTGACTTATGCTAAGCAAATTGTGTTTTAATCCTTTAACCATAAGAACATTTGATATAGAGGGAAGAGGAGGTTTACCACCAATAGTACCAACTCCTATAACCTTCCCTTTCTGATTTCCACCAAATGCCATATGTCCTCCTTTCTTAAGTTGGAGGTCTAGGAACATAGACCTTTCTCCTGTCATATGTCGCGAGCAACCACTGTCCAGGTACCAGCAGTGGTGTTTTCTTTGTGCTGTTGAGGACATCTGCAACAGAGATTATTTGATCTTTAGGTACCCATAGTTTTCTGGGTCCTTTTCTGTTAGTTCTAGGAGTCTATGAAGACTTCCTTATTTTCTTATGAAGATATTTAGACATAATATGTCCAGTCTTTCCACAGAAATTACAGACAGGTATGGTTTTAATTGAAGTAGATTTACCAGACACTTTAGAGTTTTTAGTTGATACTTTATGATGTGTCTGATGGACATATTCAATGCCTTCTTTGTTAAGGGAGTGCCTCTGACAGCCAAGCAGCTTGGTCAGATTATCTCTACCATTAACAAATTTGGCAAGATCAGAAATGAGCTCTTCCACTTTCTGTTGAAGTTTTTCAACTTCTTCAGACTGTGGTGTATCACTAGAGATCTTAGCTTCATTAGACTTTTTAGTCTTCGGCTCACTGTTCTCTTTGGCAAATTTCTCACACTCTAGAGATTTCTGTTTATGCTCATTGAGGAGCTTAACATGATCTCTCTTGAGGGATTTAAAAGCCTTAGATAAGCAGTTGGATTCCTCCAGCAATTCCTCATAAGCATCAAGTAATTCCTCATAGTTAGGATGTACCTCATTTTCTGAATCTGAGTCAGTGTTGGCCATCAGACAGAGATTAGCTTCTTCCTCTGTCTCTTCTTCAGAAGATGTTGACTCCAGATCTTCCCAAGTAGCCATCATCCCTTTCTTCTTCTTTTTGAAGAACTTCTTAAAAGAGGCTTTCTTGAGTTGAGGACATTCTGCTTTGATGTGACCTGGTTTCTTGCATTCATAGCAGACAATTGAGTTCTTGTCTGTTGAAGTGGATTCTTTGAAGTTCTTATCCTTGTTGAACCTTCTGAATGGCTTATCCTTTCTGAACTTCTTTTTCTGTAAGAGAAGCTTTATCTTTCTGGTTAGGAGAGATAATTCTTCATCACTTTCAGAATCCTCGGGTTCTGACAGGTCAGAATCACTGGATGTCTCGTCTGCTTTCATAGCTTTAGAAGCTTTTGAAGACTTTTGATCAGCCTTCAGAGCAATTGACTTGCCCTTCTTTGTTGAGATTTCATCTCCAAGTTCTTGCTCATGAACAGTGAGTGTACCAAGAAGTTCATCCATAGTCAAGGTGGTAAGATCCTTGGCTTGAGAGATAGCAGTTACCAAAGGTCTCTACTGCTTAGGTAAACTCCTTAGTATCTTTCCAATCTTCTCAGCATTAGAGTAAACTTTGCCAAGAGACTTTAGGCCATTAATGATAGTTTGGAATCTTCTTATCATCTGAGCAACATATTCTCCTTCCTCCATGAGGAACAGTTCATACTTTCTGACAAGTATGACAATTTTTGATTCTTTGACTTTGGCTGTTCCTTCATGTGTGACAGCTAAGGTGTCCCATATTTCTTTGGCAGAATCACAGGCACAGACCTTTTCAAATTCATCAGGACTGAGAGCACAAATGATATTGTATCTGGCTTTGTGATTCAGCTCCCACTTTGTCTTTTCTGCAGGGGTCCGCTGAGCTTTTGGCTTGTCAGTGTTGTCATCATTTTTAGGAATGAAAGGACCATCTGTGATGACATCCCAGAGATCAGAGTTTGTAGATAGAATGAACCATTGAAATCTATCTTTCCAATAGTTGTAGTTTTCTCCATTGAAGAATGGAGGTCTGGTTAAGGAAGCTCCTTTAGTCTAGTGACTCCCACTAGCTCCAGCAGTCATGTCTATTCTTCAGGACCTTTTACCTCTACACTGTTAGATGCTCAACCCAGAGGCTGAGCTCTGATACCAACTGAAATAGACAACTATAAACACGAGAAGGGGGGTTGAATTGTGTTTATCAGAAATTAAAATAAAGTTGAAATCTTTTCGCACACAGAAGCTAGGTTCGGACAGGTGTAAAAAGGTTACACAGACAGGTCACCTGTCTGTTGTATCTTTACAGTAAACCACACAAGCGCATAGATGAAAAACAAGTTTGATAGAAACACTTTTAACCCCTTTGTTAGAATGCAGATGATATATAATCAAAACAACTAAAGAGATTAAGAGAAGAGAGATTAACACAGTGATTTATCCTGGTTCACTCTTTAACATAAAGAGCTACGTCTAGTCCTTGACAGCACCAAGATTTATCCACTATAACTGATCAGGTTACAGACTCCAAGTATTCTTTGCACACCTAGCCTCTTCAGGCTCACTCAGATTTGTTTGAGAAATTTGGTTTGTAATAAATATAATTACAGACAGACAAATCTTTTACTAACACTCAGAGAGTGGTTTAAATGTAAAGCTTAGGAAAGTCTGCGTAATAACTTCAAATGATTGAAGAATACAGATAGAATGAATGAACAGAGTAATGGGTCTTTAATGCTTTGTAATCTCTGATAGTTCATCTTCAATGACTTCTGTATTTATAGCCTTCAAACATTTAATATCCGTTAGAGACTTTCCTTGCAACGATGGCTTCAAGCAGAGCTTCATTAAATGTAGTATAGTCGTTCTGGGCAGCCATTAATGCAATGGAAACGTTGGTTGTACTCTAACATGAAGGATCATGGCTTTATGCATCATGTAGTAGCCAAATCAGAGTTGTGCAGAATGCTTTTGTACTTTTGCAGAGTACATTTCCCTTCTTGTGTAATAACCGAATATACTAGGGAATAAAACATGTTGGAAACATTCTTTAACTGGAAGTTTGTCTCTAACTTCCTAGGTTGCTTGAGAGAATAACCTTCTGAGTTTCTTGATAAGCGTGAGAGAGAGATTCAGAGTCTTCTGCATGAGGGGACAGCTTCCAAAAGCTTCGTGTACTTCGAGTTCTTAACAAAGAACCTTAGACGAGTATGAGAGCAGAGCAGAGACAGGTTGAAACCAATTTGTACAAAGTCAACAATCCTAGTCAGCAGACAGGTTGACTTTTTGCTTATCCAGACAGGTTGTTACTTAAGGAGACAGACAGGTGAGTTTTGCTATTTTCTGATCTGTACACTAAGTAGACAGGTTAGCAACCACAAAATAGGTTAATTAAATCATTAACCAATGTTTAGTTTTCATCAAAACTTAGGGAAATGCACACAGACATTTTAGAGATTTAACAAATTGTACCTAGATGAACTTTATTTGCAAGGCTAGAGGATTAGTTTCACAAGAAAAAAATAAAGTATGACAAAAACCGAATTATTCAATTCAATCCAAACCGCATTTGATTGGATTGGATTTTTTTAAGCAAGCAAACCGATCCAATCCAAACCGCAAATTGTTTTCATCATTGGATCGGATGACTTTTTAACTCAAAACCGATCCAATCCAATCCACGAACACCCTTAGATATTAAGGTCTATTTGTTTATTATTCTGGAGAACTTTTTTTTTTTTTTTTTTAAAAGCAAAAGAAAAAAAAATGCTTAATGACAATATTTTATAAAAATTGGATCTAAGAACAATAAATGTTTTTTGGTTTTTAAAAATAGTTGAACTCCATTTCCCTCAATTCAATCACTCCAAAAATGGGAGCTAGGGTTTCGATGCAGCACTACAATCTCAAATATCCCACTTCCTTCATCTACACCACCCACCACATCCAAGATACCCTCCACAATAACACCCAACATGACGTTGTTAGTGCCCCTCCCCCCCCTTTTTCTTGTCTTGTAGGACTGAATAACGAATTTCATAGTTGTTTGCCACTTCATAGTGTAGAGGTTGATGAAGAATGATAAGAAGTAGGAGATTAGACTCTAAGAGGCATCATATGGCATAAAGAATACAAAATAACGTGTCTTGATCAAATTGTAAAACGAATAAGTGGGCTAAATAACTCTTGGTTTTCTCCATTACGAGATACTGGAATAAATGGGTTTTTGGGTATAGGAAGAAATGGAAAAAGAAAGGATGAAGGAAGAAGAAATGATGAAGAGGATCACAGTACCCAGTTTAGTTCATAACAAATTTTAGGCCCATTTTGATCCATTAATGGATAGTTGGATAAGTTAATGGGTTACATCAACAAACAAACGGAGTTTTCATAATGATAATCAACGGAGGAACTAATTTGTCTCATGTCAGTAATTGCCAAGGACTAATAGGTGAGTTTTATTTATTTTTTTTATTTTTTTATTTTTTCACATGGACCATAACCTCATCACCTCAACATTTACGTACCCCATTCTTTTTCCTCTCATGTTTCGCCACTGTTATCTCTGTCTCTGCCTTCTTCTTTGTGCTTCGTTGATGTAGCCAAGATAGCACGCATCACTTTCACTCTGACTCCTCACTCTTTCAAAATGTCCCAAACTTCCCTCATCGATTCTCCTCCCAGGTTCCTCCCCTTTTCCTCAAATTTTCATTCATTATATATGTGAAAAAATGGAACATGGGAAATCAAATAATTTTATTTAATATCAACATTTTTTTTTCCAATTTTCTTTTAGGTTCATCTTTTGATGCTAATTGCAAGTTCTCATTTTTTCTTTGTCATTCACAAACTAGTTGGTGAAACGATAGTGATTATAGCTATCCCCATTCAGAATATGCTGAGATTGTTGTGGTGCGTCATGGTGAAACAGCTTGGAATGCTGATTGAAGAATTCAGGTACTTTTCTCTTTTCAGCTTTCAGCATATGAGATTTTTTTGGTTGAATGTTGCATTGGTCATAGTCTTATAGATAGAAAAATAGGTTGAACCTATTTCTGCCATTATATTTGAGGTCATATCAATCTTATTTTATATCCAATCTTACATGGTGAAGCAGCTGCAACTGACTGTTGTTAATTGTTATTTTTATGTTTCCGCAACCGTAATGCAGCTGTAATTGTGGCTGTGTTTTCGTGTAATTGTCCGCAATATTTATAATGATAATGAAACAGGGAACACAAACGCAATTTAACACCATTCCAAAGTAATACTTTACAGTTGAAAGTGTGTTTTCATGTTCTGGTGGTTGGTTGGAATGGTTTTTTATGGAACAGGAATGGGAACAGGACTGGGAATGGAATGGAATGTTCATTCCCTTGTTTTGTTTGGCATGTGGCTATGTGGTATGGATAAGATTGGAAATTTGAATGATGACTCAATTCCATTTCTATGTTAGGTATGTTAGAATTGATTAGTAAAAGAAATAGATTGGAAAAATAATTTGCAATAGCAAAAACTTTACAATTAACCTCATATTTTGTTGCTTTGAACAAATTTGTACCAGTGTAGTCAAAGGCACGAGAAGCCGGGCCTAAGCCACTGGCACTAAGGTGAGTTGCCAGAAGGGGTCAGTGCCTCTTGTTGGTTGAGGCTTTGCCCTTCACTGAGGCACACTGTGCATGCCCTTGATGCCTTACACATACCTTTCTGGTTCTGGCAAGGCATGCCTTTAGTGCCTTATTGATAAATGTAAAATACTCAAAAAGCCTAGCCATCTAACTTGCTAATGGTGATGCTCAAGAGGGAAAGATAGTCGTAATATTAAAGAACACTAATTTGTATTAAGAATTTTATGCTTGACCATTTCCAAATTAATGCAAAATAGTGTATTATTGTGCTATTTATTCGTTTCCAAATGCGAACTCCTTTCTTAATGATCTGTGCACTTTTTGCCACCTATTGCTTCAAGGCGTTAAAACCCCCAGTACCTTAAGGACACCTTTCATTTTGTCTTTGACTACCTTGATTTGTACATGATCATGAAGATTATTCCATGAGGTTCAAATAAAGATTGTTGTTCTCAAACTGATTTTCTTTTATGATTATCACTAACCTATTCATAAATCAAAAGAATCAGTAATTTTCAATGTTTGAATTGGGAAAAAGAAAAAAAAGCAAGCTAAAAAAAAATGGTAGATTCTCAATAAAATGACTACTTCTCTTTAAATATATATATATATATATATTGAATTTCTGTACCTTGTTGAGTTTTGATAATTTATAGTGTTTTTCCTTCTCGAACTGCAGTATATATGTTATGTCATGCTTCAAACCCAAATCTGAGCTTGCAATTGCTTTTTGCTTGTGCAGTTTATGTATTTTAGCAGTTAAGTTGTTTTTTAATGTTTGGAAGTAATAGAGAAATATTCATCAGATTCCAATCATTAAGACAGTTTTCCTACAACCGTTTTGCTTATCACTACATAAATAAATTTTCCATTGTTTTCTCGCTGGGGCGGCTTAGTGTATTGATTAGATGCCATCAAGTGGTCTATTTTATGGTAGCTATTTGGCTTGGGGCAAACTTCAATATAGCCTGGACAAAAAGGCAGGTTTTTGATTCCCCTCATTCACGCATTCACGAAGTCACAAGATACACCATTGGATCATTCTTGTTTTTTTTTTTTTTTTTTAATGCACACTCAAGTGCATCTAATGGTCTATGTCAATAAATACGTGAATGCGTGAAAATATTGAATGCAGGTTATCTTTGAATTTTCACTCCTACTTGTAATGTAAACGGGGACATCTGGATGTTGAATTAAATGAAGCTGGAAGACAGCAAGCAGCTGCAGTAAGTTGTGTTTATTGCATTCTCTCATTTCTATATACCAACCAACTGGAGTCTTACTTTACATCTTTGTTTATTTATGCCTTCGTGACACTAATTCCTGTGCATTTTATTATGGAGGTGGCTGATAGACTATCCAGGGAACCTAAGATCTCTGTTATATATTCTTCTGACTTGCAACGAGCTTTTGAAACAGGACAGATAATTGCTTTCAGATGTGGGGGCTTGAGGTTTGAACCTAAATTCAATCTTCTTCATGTTGCACTTTATTGACTCAATTGTCATGATAACAACCTAATCATGCTTTCCATTTTAACATGTTTAAGTCATTTGACTACTTTAGTTTATCGGTATGCTGACAATCTTTGCCTTTTATTTTTCCTGCACTGGACATTGACTATGCATAAAGCAATCTTGTCGTTTCTTTGTAATTATGAATACACAGTGATGAAATATTCTTTTTCCTTTAATAACAACAGAAAATTGACTTAATTCTTGTACATTAATAGAATAGTTGGGGCCACATCCTTTAGAAAATTATAAGCATATCTCTTCTGGGGGGTGGGGTAACTCAACTGGTTTGAGCTAAAGGTATAAGGAGTTGGAGGTCCAGGTTCAAACAAATGAGAAAAAAATTAACATAACATCTAACATACTAACATTTGCCTATATAAAAAAATATGTCTCTTCTAACACTACCTTATTTCCCCGCCTTCATGATTGATTTGAAATTTATGCAAATTATCTATACATTTTTTTTTAAAATTCTACTGATTTATAATTATTGATCTTGCACTTATTCTCTATTTCCTTACTCTTTTTTTTTTTACCTTTGTTAGTCACCAAGTCACCATGACATTTTTCTTTAGTTTTAATGAATTTTTTTGTCCCGGTAAAGTGAACGAGTTCTGGTTTTGGTCCCTACATTTTTTTCGTTGCTTTTGATCACTGTAAGTTTCATAACTTTGATTTTAGTCTCCATCATTAGTGTCCCATTCATGAGGTACTGATGTGATTAATGGTGTGCCACGTCAGCCACATAGGATTAATAATTTATTTTTTAATTATTAATATCATTAGATTTCATGATTTTTTTAGTCCCTACAAACTTGGTGAGTTTTGTTTTGGTACCTTCATTTTTTCGTTGGTTTTGGTCCTTGCAAGTTTCAGAACTTTGGTTTTGGTCCTTGTTGTTAGCGCTCATCTATTAAGTGCTGACGTGGCTAACGGCACGCCACATTAGTACTGCCACATTTAGGGATGAATTTTGAGAAAACAATTTTACTTACCTTCCAAATAAGGCAAGTCCAAAATTGTTTGCCCGGTTTGTTGTTGCTGTCATCAACTTCAACCTATCTCCACAACTACAGACCCTATTCTAAGTATTGGACATTGAAGCAAATGACTGGGTCTTACAATCATTAAGTTGGCACATCATGACGGTTTGGGTGATGGAAAGGGGAAGAACGAGCAATATAAAGAAGAAGCAGGACAAATGAAACACGAGGAGGGAGCTTCTTCCTGACCACACAAAGGAGGTTGACAGAGGTGGAAATGTGAAGAAGACAAGGAATGAGTTTCTAGTTACTAGCTTATAAACTAAAAAAAAAAAATGAGATCAAAATAAAAATAAAAGATTTTAATAGTTATAATAAATAATAATAATAATAATAATTATAAATTAAAAATTAAAAATGTTTTTCCAAAGTTTCATCTTACATGGCTTTAAAATATAAAAAATAGTGCTGACATGGCGTGCTGTTAGCCATGTCAGCACTTAAAGGACGTACACTTACGGCAGGAACCAAAACCAACTTCTGAAACTTGCGGGGGACCAAAACTAACGAAAAAGAAAGTGTAGGGATCGAAACCAATTCTTGTCCACTTTGTAGGACTAAAATGTTTATTAAACCATAAATAAATTATTAAACCTATGTGACATTAAAATTATTAAATTAGCTTACATGATAGTGTTGATGTGGCCCACCATTAACCATGTCAGGATTTACGGATAGGTACTAACGACAATGACTAAAACCAAAATTTCGAAACTTGCAAGGACCAAAACCAACGGGAAAAAAAGTATTGGAACCAAAATAAAAAATCCTCCACTTTGTAGGAACTAAAAAGTTGTTTAAACCTTTTTCTTTTATAAAAATAAAGGTACAAGTTGTCATATTACAATGTCACATGTTACAATGCTCAACTGAGCATAAGTAATTCTATAGTGATACTCATAGGTCAAGGATGACCGAAAACATCTAACCTATAGTTTGATCCTATTAGTGGTCATTTAGACATTTACTGCTAAAGTGATAACAATTGATGTACCAATAGAAATTCTTAATAGTTTTTAACGTAAGAGTTTTCTTATCTTATGCTATCAAATGTCAGGGCTGACAAATGCCCTCATTTATTCATGTGCTGCAAATCCAATTCACCCTACCCATTCCTACAAATAAAATTAAATGAATTAGATTTGTTAGATTAACTTGTATTAACATGGTTAATGACTCAACTAAGAATGGACTGAATCTTTTTACTACATGTTTAACGGATCATAAATAAATTAATAATTTGTTTTCTACCCATGCATTAAAATTATGGAATTAATTGGTATACACTATACACTGACAGTGTAAAGATTTTTTATACTATCAACTAATCAGAACTTGACACACCATTAAGAATGTTTGATTCTTATCCAACTACTTTAAAAGTCACCAGTTCCATATTTTTGATTGGTTGTCAGTGTAAAAATCTTTACACTGATAGGACATACAAATTAAAATCGAAAATTATATCCAAATTACCACCAATGATTTCTTAAATTTTTTCTTTTTGAAACAACACCTTCCATGATATAGAATGAGTGAAATCCCTATAAAATAGTACAAAATCTCTTGATGAATCTAAAAAAATAAATAAATAACCTCTTGATGAACATGACCAAACTAGATTGCTCGGCCCCCATCACAAAATTAAGCTTGCTAGGAAATAATTACAAGTTACACCCAAAGCGTTGAAGTCATTAGTAAATGCAGAGAACCAATAATTAGGAAAACACGTCCCTAAACGTCAACTTGAAGAACCATGTAGATTTTTCATTTTTTTTCAAAGGGAAAACAATACAAAATCAGAACAAAAAAGAAAAAATTCAATTCCGTAGGCATATGTTACAGTCTTACAGATATATAGTGCTATAACATAAACCCAAAATCCTTGTGAAACAATACTAAAACAAACCTAGTTGAAATTTGTTTGATAAAAATAAAAAATAAAACAAGCAACTCCACCATATCTTCAAAATTGGTAAATCAACTATATGGATTGAGGCTCCACCGGTCCCCACCTTCTAATTGAGGCTGCTGCTGGGGTAGTTGACGTTGTTGCGGCAAGAGTATCTGTTGTACCTCAAGGGAATGTGGGTGAGAATGAAGAACATGAGCATGATGATGTTGTTGTTGTTCCCCTTGTGGTGGTTGTTGATCCTGAATCTGATAATGGCTAACATTATCAAAGTTGTCTAGAGCCAACCTAGCTAGACCACCACCATCCATTTGGTTAAGTCCACCACCAACCACCACCGATTCAAATTCACCAAACCTTAGAAATTCTTGTTGTTGCTCATAGCTCTTTAGCATAAGCTCCTGCTGCTGCTGCTGCACAACGGTCAATTGTTGAGTCTCCATTAACTCTTGTTGTTGCTGCATAGCGACTAATTGTTGAGCCTCCAATAACTCCTGTTGTTGCTGCATAGCGGTCAATTGCTGAGCCTCCAATAACTCCTGTTGCTGTTGCAAAGCGGCCAATTGTTGAGCCTCCAATAACTCCTGCTGCTGCTGCATAGCGGTCAATTGTTGAGCCTCCAATAACTCCTGTTGTTGCTGCATAGCAACCAATTGATGAGCCTCCAATAACTCCTGTTGCTGCTGCTGCACAATGTCTAATTGTTGAGCCTCGAATAACTCTTCTTGTTGTTGCTGCATAGCAACCAATTGATGAGCCTCCAATAAGTCCTGTTGCTGCTGCTGCACGATGTCTAATTGTTGAGCCTCGAATAACTCTTCTTGTTGTTGCTGCATAGCTGCCAATTGCTGAGCCTCCAATAACTCCTGTTGTTGCTGCATAGCAACCATTTGCTGAGCCTCCAATAACTCCTGTTGCTGCTGCTGCACAGCGGCCAGTTGTTGAGCCTCCAATAACTCTTGTTGTTGCAGCTGCATAGCGGCCAATTGCTGCAACTCCAATAACTCATGCTGTTGTTGGATAGAGGCCAATTGCCGAGCCTCCAATAACTCCTGTTGCTGCTGTGCAGTGGCCAATTGCTGAGCCTCCAATAACTCAGGCTGCTGCTGCTGCTGCACACCGGCCAATTCTTGGGCCTCCAATAACTCTTGTTGCTGCTGCACAGAGGCCAATTGGTGAGCCTCCAATAACTCCTCCAATAACTCCTGCTGCTGTTGTTGCGGCGAAGCGCACAATTGTTGAGCCGCTGATAACTCCTGCTGTCGAGCATCCCGAATCACCAATTGATTATGCGGCGCCACCGCCATCACCGGTTCAAATTCACCAAACCTTAGAAACTCTTGTAGTTGTTGTTGCTCATAGTTGTTTTGCAAAAGCTCCCGTCGCCGCTGTGCAGCGGCCAATTGTTGAGCCTCAAATAACTCTTGCTGCTCAGCATCTTGCATCATCAATTGATTATGCTGCGCTGCCACCACATTAGTGTTTCCATCAAGAGGGAAACCAGCATTTGGCTGATGTGGCATATCCTTCCCAATTGATGGAATCATGCTAGGATTTGCCAACATTGGCTCCACCTTATTACGGTTTGCAAACAATTCTTCAAAGGCTTCAGGGCTTAAATAAGTAAAGAGTTCTTTCTTCATGTTACGAACTTCAGACTGGATTCGCTTCAGTTTCTGCTGTTGTAACGAAATGTACCCTGCGCATCCATAAACCGGATCACGAAGGCGAGCCTCGGCTTCAAATACAAGAGACTTAACCATGTCTTCTCGATGCGAAGCATCGAGCTCGTTTAGAAGCTTTCCGACATTGCTTGCACCAAAGACTCGGTGCACGTACAAGAAGTGTTGAAGATTGTCTACAGGGAAGTGTGGTTTAAAGATACACTCTTCTGTGCATTTCCTCCGTTGAACCCTGCATGCTGCACATGGTTTATTTGACGCTTGCATTATGGATCAGATGGTCCTCTTTTTTATGAGAATAACTGCAAAAAGTTAATTGAATTCAAATAAGCTCATATCATTAATGATTATCTATTAAGGAATCATGCAGATAGATGATGATAATTATTCAAGAAAAGGTAAGATCACGTAGCTATTCTTTATCTCGTGTTTTTAAAAACAAAAACAAGAAATAGTGATTAAAATTGTAACTGATGTCATTGAAAAGCGTCTCATGCATAATCAAGGCTGTTGCGTCAATCTTGATAAGAAACTAAACGATATGAATTGAGTCAAAACAATGGAAAACCATTTTCCGATCAAGGGAAAAAATAAAAATTAGACATATGGAAATAAAAATAAAAATGAATGATGGAAATATCAAAATATTTCATAAATAAAAAATATAGTTGCACCGGTACATGGCATTGTTGCGTGGCAGTAAACCATAAAGATGATGTGTCGATGGTTGATATGATGGAAATTCTTGAAATTTTAGATTAAAAAAACTTAAAAAAGAATAGAAAAAGAGAGCTTACGTGGTGTGTGAATGGAGCTAGAAGGCGTCGAATAAAATTTGTAGAGTATCAATAACGAGATATGCGACCAGAGAGACAGAGGATTAGGCTTCAACGCAGTTGGCACTGGCAAACATCTTCAGCGCACAGTTCTCGTTAAAAATTTTTCACGGTATGTATATATGTTAATAAATGAAAAATAGAAGTTATTAAATAACGAGATAAATTACCAACATTTAAAATGTATTTAGATTTAAAAAAATTAGAATTGTTTAGTTTATTTAACTAATTAGCATGGATGAGCAATATATGTCAAACAAAATCTAGTGTTATTTAGTGAAATCTTATTATTGTTAGGCTATTTTAGAAAGTAATCTTTTGGCTAGAACTATGGGGTGTGTTTGAGGGTCTTTCCTTAGACAAAAGCAAAGGCTTTTCCAATGTTGAATTGAGAGTAGACTCTGCTGTTATTGCATCTTGTTTAGCTAAGAATGGTCGTGGCAGCGGCAAGGGGTGGAGTCTAATTTCCAGGATCAGGAAGCTATTGAATGAAGGCTTAAATGTTAAAGTGTTGCATGTTTACTGAGAAGCTAATAGGAGTGTGGATTTTCTTGCAAATCTCTCTTGTAATTCAGGTTCTAATCTGGTTGTTTATGAAAGCCCACTTACTAGCTAAACATCCTTTTATGATTTTAACTCTTTATTTATTAGTAATAAATTTTATTTGGATTTAGTTAAAATTTAATATTTGAATATAATAACTTTTAAAGCTTTATCTTCAAGATCTCATAATTTATCTAAAATCTTATAGATTACATCTGAAAATTCATATAATTTTTTTTAGGGATTAAAAGTGGAACCCTGTTGCCTCAAAAAAAAAAAAAAAAAGTGGAACCCCAAAATTTTTCTGTGACCAATTTGGGCATTCACTCTTCTATTAAACAATTAGTGAGACTAGATTACTGTCTAAAACCGTAACTAAATAGTGTCTGTTTGTTTTATGGATAAACTCCGTTTGAAATCACCTTCATCCAAAGCTCATATTTTGAGCTTTCAGTAAAGTGCCTCGGGACATTACATTTCCTCGTTTGCGTTGGAATTGATCCCAAACAAACAGGCTTATAGTGGATTACAATTAGCAAAAGATTTATAGGTAGCAATACTATTATCATTCCATCGTATCTGATTTATAGATTAGGTCACCTAAGAAAAATCCATAGATTATGTCAGAAAAGCTCACATGAAAAGTTCTCTGACTTCTGTAGTGTAATTTGCATAGCAAATTACCAATCTATTGCAAGTCTAAAAGAAATTACTTTTTTAGGGTAAGTCGTACATGGGATATACGACTTTGAAGTCGTATATCCAATGTATCACTTTTTCAAATTTATAATAAAATAATTAAAGTCGTACTTGCCATGTACAACTTTAGTTAATTGTTATATTCTCATTAAACAAGAGTCGTACATGACAAATACGACTTTCATTATTTTATTATTAAATCGAAAAATTGAAGTTGTACAAAATCGTATATCCCATGTATGACTTACCCCAGACAGGTAATTTCGTTTAGACTTGCATCATATTGGTAATTTGCTATGCAGATTGTACTGCAAAAGGAAAAAAAATTGGTTTTCTTCACTTCATATATTTTTAGATTAAGCTCAAGAGATATGTTTCCTTATTATATCTACTATCTGATTTATCCTTTTGATTTTCAGGTAATATCTATTTGGTGAAGGCTATGGTGCACCACCCACCAAAGTGTAGTGGTGCACCACCCAAGTGGCACATTCAGGACCATCCAGATTGCCACTTGGGTTATATGGTCAAAGTTCAACTAACTCAAGTGACAATTTAGATGGTTCAGATTATGCCGCTTGGGTGGTGCACCACTACACCACTTTGGTGGGTGGTGAACCTTAGACAACACATCTATCTATTTGGATATAGTTCAAATTTAAGAATTGCATAAAATAACTTTTAATGTTTTATCTTCAAGATCCCTACTTAATCCAAAATCTTATAAAATATCATGAAAATTCAAATAAAAGGATAATGAAATAAGGAAGATAAACGAGTCAAAAAAAATAAGGAAGATAAAGATATTAAAATACAAATAAAACTAATTATAACAAAATCATATATAAATCCTAACAAATAAAATAAAAAGTATATATAAATTTGTATCGGATAAGATATTGATGTTATCCCTCTATATTATTAAAATGATAGTACACATTAATTTAATATCTAACTATAACATATCTTATTTTTTAATGTTTTTTGCACACAAATGGAATATTTTTATTAAGAAACTGGATACAAGTTCGAACCAATGCAATTAGAAATTATAATAGGAGGGGTTTCCTCAGTCCAAAAGTAACTAAGATATGACAAAGCATGTTTAGCTAGTGAGTGGGCTGCCTGATTGCCCATTCTTCCTATATTCGAGTAAGAGATACTTGAGAATTGGGCTTCCATGGCTATGCAGTCTGCAATGATCGTACCAACACATGACCTTGGGGGCATCTGGCCCTTCAGAGCTGCAATGACATTTTGAGCATTCGATTTTATGATAATGTTGAGGAAGAGCATCTCAAGGGCAAATCTTTTCCCCAAATGAACTTCCATTGCCTCGGCTATGCTTGAATTGTTTATGCACAAAATCCTCCATGTAGTAGCAGCCATAACACTCCCTTCTTCGTATCTGATAACAGCAGGCACGTTTTGCATCGATGTTCATATGACGATATGAATTTAATTGTTTTAATTGAAAAATAATTTAAAGAAAAAGAGAAGATTGTCACACTTCAATATCATACACAAACCTCAAGCGAGAACTTACATCAGTAATAAATTTAGCACATGCTTTGATGCATGTCAATTTGTGCCCCATTATGTGTTTGTTAGAAGCTGTAGTGAGTAACTTCTGTGTCATAAACACGCTTCTCATAGTTTCGGATGTGGGTCCAAAGATGTACTACATCATTTTAGTATCATAATTCCTTTAACTCATTAGTGAATAAAGCTTGTATGGATTGCATGACCAATCATATATGTAGTAAGGAGTTTGTTGTCTTTTTAGTTTTATTTTTGTTACACATCTTTTTAAATTTGGCTAAATTATACTTTTGGTCCCTTATCTTTATTTTAGGTTTCAATTTGGTCCCTCTTTTATTTTTTGTTCCATTTTGGTCCCTTATCTTTGTTTTAGGTTTCAATGCGGTCCTTTTCGTTTAAATTGTGGTACGAAGAGGATCAAAGTTGATATAAATTCTGTAAAATAAGAGACCATTTCGAAACAAAAATATAAAAGAGGGACAATTTCGGAACAAAAAAAGGGATCACATTAGTTTAACTTTTGCAAAATGATGGACCATTTAGAAACAAAAAATAAAAGAGGGACCACATTATTATAATTGTGCATAATAAGGGACCATTTTGGAACAAAAAATAAAAGAGATACCAAATTGAAACCTAAAATAAAAATAAGGGACCAAATGTATAAAGGCTTTAAATTTTATTCTAATGATTATTGAAATTTTGATTGGTTGTATCCAATAGACATTGTATTCATGCAAGACCTTCTCCTCTTATAAGTTTGATCATATAAGTTTCATTTGATATTTGTAAAAATACTTTTTCGCATTTGTAATATATGTTTGGTTTAATGAACTTTTTAGTCCTTGTAAAGTATGGTCGTTTTGAAATTAGTCCCTGTAAAATTTTTTGTTGGGTTTTGGTACCTGTATTTTCAAAGTTTTTGAAATCGGTCCCCGCCGTTAGGGTCTGCCGTTAACTTGCTGACGTGGTTGACGGGGCGCCACGTCAGCGATGCCACCTGGACGAAATTGTCCACTGTATCAGCCACGTCAGCTGACACGGCAGCTTTAAAAAAAAAATAAAAATATATAACTAAAAAACCTTTTTTATTTAATATTTTTTATTTCAAAAAGATAAATGTTAAACAAATTCATCTTCCACTCCAAACTAAACGTCATTCCCAACTCCACCCACCTCCCAACATTGGTTAAACAAGCACAGATGAACTCAGAAATGGCAAACCCAGAAAATCTTTATCCAACTAATTGCTTTTTTATTCCAAATCTAAATTCAGTATACATCAAAATGAAAAATTATCCAACAAATCAAAACAAGCACAATGATCTTTTGTATTCCAGATCTGAAATTGAAAATTCATCATATAGATTGAAACTAAATTTCTATTCCAGATCTGAAGTTGAAACTAAATTCATCATATAGATTGAAACTGGACATTCCCCAACCGGGTTTGGTCGAAAACGACAAAGGTTGGGGGTGAGGCAATGGAGGAGTAGAGGAGGGAGGTGGTGAAGGAACACAGATCTGTGCCGGCGACGGACCCACAACAACATGGAGCTAGGAGGATGAGGATGCTGCTTGCGGTGGAGGCCTGCCAGGGGAGAAGACGGATCTGACGCTTGAAGAAAGTGGGGCGTGGTGGAGCGTCTAGAATGTGTGCAACGGCGTGGCCGGTACGGTTCTCGGTGGAGGCGTTGCCGGTGGCCGGGCTTGGACGCGGTGGACCTATGTATTGGGCTCTTCTGGGCTTGATGCAGAAGCTGTCGATCGAGCTTGATGCAGAAGACAGGAATGTCGGTTCTAGGCACTTCAAGCGGCGATTCTAGGTGCTTCAAGAGGCGGTTCTGGGCGCTTCAAGTCCTTCATCTTTAAGTCTCTGTCTCAGATCCCTTGTTAAGTGCTAGTGTGTGTTTAATCTGAGTAGCAATGGCTCAAGGGCTAAGGCATGTCTCAGATCCCTGGCCGCCGCCGCCGCGAGCAGCATCCTCATCATTCCAGCTCCCCTCGAAGCTGGCGTTGATGACGGAAAACGCTGTCGTGAAGAGGAGGAGGCTGCGGCTGAAGGTAGGGGATGAAGGGAGAAGAAGATTATGTAGGGTTAGGGTTTTTTTTAAAAACATTTTTCAAATTTTTTTAGGTTTACTTTTTAAATTTGCTTTTATTTTTTAAATAAAAAATGAATATACCAAATTAAAAAAAACGAATTAAATTTTTTTTTAAATGACGTGGCAGACAGCTGTGCAAATCCATCTAGGTGGCAGTGCTGATGTGGCGTACCGTCAGCCACGTCAGCAAGTTAACAGAACAAACTAACGGCAGGGGCTGATTTCCAAAAAGTTCAACTTACAGGGACCAAAACCCAACAAAAAAGTTTACAGGGACTGATTTCAAAACACCCTTATTTTACAGGGATCAAAAATTTCATTAAACCTATATGTTTTCATCCAACAATAGATTTTATAAGATATTATTTGTTTTACAAAAGAGTCGTGCTATATAGTACGAAAAGGATGAGTACGAATTCGACGAACCTCTGATGTGGATTTTCTCATTTTCCCAAAAGATAACAAATTATTTAAAAAACCAAAACATAATAGTTCCGCAAAATCGCATTATCTGCATCCATTCAATGTTCTCTCTGCAATTCACTGCCCCATCGAACAACTCTGAAGCAAAAGTCTAGCTATTCTTCTTTATTAGCCAAATACATAAGTAATGAAAAAAAAAGAAGCAATTAGGAGTCTCTTCTATTGTCTTCAAGTTTCATAATCCTTATGCTCCTTGCTTCTCCATGAATCTCCATGTCTCCCAACGTTGTGCCGCTGCCGTCACGTCGTCGTGTCGCTGCTGTCAGTCCCAAAATATGCCCCCCTGTTTTATGTCATTACTGCCCGGCCTCCATACCACTATCAGCCGTGAGATGCGGTCGTTCCTTCCCTGCCGCCGTCAGCCTCCATGTGCGTCTCTTCTATTTCCTTCCCCACCGCTGCCATGCGCGGCTTCTCTGTAATCTGTCCCTCAATGTCGACGTCAGTCGCGCGGCCTCCCACTCTCCACCGCACGGCTGTCTGCTGACTGTCCCATCCCCCCTCCACCGCGAGAGAACTCGCGGATCTGCCTCTGCCCTCTCGTGGTATGTGATATCTTTTTTACTTTTCTTTGGGTGGGTTGCAGAGAACCATGGTGGTTTTGTGAGATGAGAGGAAGCGGAAAGGTTTTGTCTTTTGTGACAATTATTGCATACAAGGCAAGTGAATGGAGAGTAAATTAAGGTTCTGTGGTTAAAGGGATTTGCGATTATTATTAACTAACTTTAAAAAAAAAAAAAGATATCCACGTCGTTCGTCAAATTCGTACCCAACTTTGCCGTACCAAACAGCATTTTCCTTTACAAAAATAACCTACATTTTATATGATTATTATAAATTTTAATTAACTTTTTTGGTTACATGAGAGGTCAAAACAATAGGAGAGATCGTAAGACGTGGAAAAATAATAAAGAAAAATATTCTAAATCAAATCTAAACAATGGGGAATTTTAAAAAACCAAGTGCCCGTAAAATAAATATTAGAAGAAAAAATAGTTGTTATAATTTCTAAGAGCCCGTTTTTCTCTTTCTTTTTTTTTCTTTTGAAAAAAAATTATAAAAAAATTATTTAAACTGTAAAACTAGCTGTTTGTTTTAGCTTTTGAAATTAATAAGAATTTGAAGGAAAAAAAATATGAAACCATTTTTAAAATCTGATCACATAGATGAGAAAGTGTTTGAAAATAATTTTCTTAATTGTAAAAAAACATAAATTAGCTTCTGTTTTATTTAGAAATCTCTAAAAATTAATATTTAAATTATTTTATATGAAAATAATTTTTTTAATCTGTAACAAATGGTTCATAAAGATAAATTTCAGAACTCAAAATCTTAGTAAGGGAAATCTCTTCACATGCATCAAGAAGACATGAAAACCAAAATAGATACTTGCCCTTCGCATTTACATTTACCATATTTTTTCTTTTGCCTATAAAATAAAAATAAAAATAAACACTTGCCTCCGCAGACTATCACAATTATCATAAACGGAAGGATAATACACAAAATAGAATTTGAGGTTCTAAATATCCAATGGAAATTATGGCATTTAAAGGTGCCCATATTTTAAGCCAACTAATGAAAGCAAACTTTGTCTAAATGCTGGAGTAATTCAGCAAAGTAGAGATCATCCTAATGTACCATTCAGAAGATACCCCATATTACAAATGGGAAAGCCTTAGGTTCCATGGCAGATAAAGCTACTGTTCCAAGCATGCCTGCACTGTAAAAAAAAAATATTCAAGAGCAAAGTAAAATAAGCATATATATGCTTGAGGAAAAAAATAATTATATATATATATATATAATAAAGAAAATAAATTATCTACTTGAATGGTATGTTTCCTGAATAAATAATAATTTTTCCTTATCTAGTAAATGATCTATGAATTGTAAATGTACCTAGATACGGTTACTATTCCTTGAACAAATGGATCAGGAAATGATGATTGCACATAATTTGTTCCAATCAAACCATTCACTACAAACACAGCTGTTGCGAGATGTGAATTGCCACCTGCAGACACCATGGCAAAATTTCAAAGATGAAAAGTGTTATCTTTGGTTTGGAGAGGGGGGAAGGTACCCTTTAATTTAGATTCACGATAGACATTATGATTGGGATAAATACATAATATTTAATTACCTTTGAATAAAGAAACGATGCAGAGAGCCAAGGCCACTGTGATACATTTGGGTAGAATGGACACATATAAAGATGGTTCTAGTATAACTAGAAGTCGAACAAGGGAAGTTGAGAACATTAAGAATATTGGACCAATGATCATAGAGGTGAGAATCTCCGGACCATGCCCTTCTACAAGCTGAATTCAGTATATAAAATGATAAAACATTAGTTGGTGCTTGAAGGGGCTTGCCATAATAGTTAAATAAAGGAATGAGAAAGATAATGTTACAAAACCATGTTTAGTATTTGGTATATATATTGGCATATTCAGTGTGTATAAATTAAGAAACGATATGCACATAGTTCTATATTCTTCTAGTTTGAATACACAATTGTTCAATTAAAATCAAACTCTAAACAGCAAAATATCAATGACTCTCATCTGTCTCATAAATTTTTTACTCTTTTTCCGACTTTGGCAAATAAGAAATAAAGGGAAAAAAACCAAATACAAGAGGTAATTACTGTTAAAATGAACTCACTATCATTAATCCACCCTCATTATTTGGGCTCTTTATTTAATTATGTATTTATTTTTTAGAAAGAGTTCTAATTTGGAGAAAAATGATTGGCATGAAGAATATTTATAATTCACTGAACTGCTATTGAACATTATTAATTACTCACCAATCAGTAATAAGATATCAAGCATTGCCAAGTGTTACATATAGTTGGAATTTGTCAGAGGTAATTAGAATTAGTTATTTACTTGGCTTTATAAGCCTATATTACATTAAAAAAAAATTATTGATTTGAAGATACTTTCAAACTAGGGATGACAATGGATATTTTACTTAATGGGTATCCGACAAAATTACCCATGATGGGTAGGCTAATTACCTGCTTAATGTTGCTATGATACGGGTAATTACCCGCAAAGTTTAGTTGGTATGAGTGTGGTACGGGTACTAATCCATATCTGTTTATATATATATATATATATATATATATATATAATATTAAATGAAAAATAAATGTAGCATAAGTTAAATGAATTACTTTCCTATATATGGATTAGGTTCCTCTAAAGTGAGCAAAAATGTAAAGTGAGAAAGTAATGGTGATTTCACCCTTGATTAGTTAAAGTACATTGAGATCTCAATCGATTTTAAACTAATGAAAGGTGGATACACCCTTACTTTCTCACTTGACACTTACTTTATAGGAGTTTTATCTCTTTTCTATAATGATAT
Source organism: Echinosophora koreensis (assembly GCA_035048595.1). NCBI lineage: Eukaryota > Viridiplantae > Streptophyta > Magnoliopsida > Fabales > Fabaceae > Echinosophora > Echinosophora koreensis. Next base: position 2,382,800 of record JAPCYP010000069.1, read on the forward strand.
TTTAGACTTGTTATATATATACACACACACAGGTAGGTGTGTGTGTGTGTGTGTGTTGTTTTTCACATGTTATACATTTCTTTTATTCTTTTATAATTTTTCTCTTTGTTTTATGTACTTATATAATCATAGATAGATACTTAGTACGAGCATTTTTTAAAACGTGGGTATGGAGACGGGATTGTAGTACCTACCCATTGTCATCCCTATTTTAAACCAACTTAAACAAAACAACTAACAAAGTACCCATATCATGGCTTGAAATAGTGCTACTTGAGTATATGTGCAAACCTCAACAGTAGAACATGTCCCTCTTAACATTACCCTTAAGGGCAGGAAGGGGCCTGATAGCTGCATTAAGACCAGGTGAGCGAGCACTACTAGATCCCGCACCACCACCCATCCCACCACCAGCAAAAGCACCACTTGTCATAGACCCACTATATGATGTCTCAAGTTCCTTCCGTTCCTTCTGAGACATCAGATAGTGGGTCTATGACAAGTGGTGCTTTTGCTGGTCGTGGAATAGGTGGTGGTGCGGGACCCAGTAATGCTCGCGCACCTGGTCTAAATGCAGCTGTCAAGTCCCTTCCTGCCCTTAAGGATAATGTTAAGAGGGTCATGTTCTACTACTGAAATGTTTGCACATACTCAAGTAGTAGTATTTCAAGTCATGATGTGGATACTTCGTTACGTTGTGTTGTTTATGAGTTGGTTTGAAAGTATCTTCAGTTCAATAAAAAAAAAAAATACAATGTAATATATAGGCTTATATAGCCAAGTAAACCAACTAACAACTATAACTAATTCTAATTACCTCTAACAAATTCTAACTATCTGTTATACCAAGTTTAAGATTGACTGCAACTTTCTACAAAAAAGAGATGTATAGTGACCACCAAATTCGGTCGCTAACTATGGAAATTTAGTTGCTAAATCATTGAGCAACTACCAAATGTAGTAGCAGATTTCCTAGTCGCTAAATCATCGTTAAACCATTTAGCGACCAAATTATACGACCGAATTTTCATATTTAGAGATCGAGTTTTCATATTTAGCGACCGATTAAGTGTGGTAGCTAAATTTGTTCTCTAAAATATCTTCTTTTTTTTTTTTGTAGTGACTTACCTGTTTTTGTCAAAAAACAAAAAAAACAAAAGAAATAGCTTTCAAAGTAATGAACATACATCGAATTCGTTTACCTTATTTTTGTTGTTGTGGTATATGATTTACTTAGTGATAAACCTAGATGTTACCTTTCTTTTGCACATAGAGAAGGGAAGAGAGATAAGAAAAGATCCCAAAAATCCCAATAGAATGTCACCAGCTCCAGGATCAGATGACGACTTTGTAAGGTAATATCCTATGAGTGTTTAAAGAAGAATCATCAAAACTATAACAAGCCAATGTCATTACATAGTATCTTTATCTCTTGATATATTTTCATCACACTGGGCTATATATGTAAAAGGGAAAGACATTAAGCACCACAATTTTACATTTATATTATCAGGCTGTAAAACGAAACCAAATAAGGCAAGCTTACCTCAATAATATTGTAAAACAAGACCAAATAAGGCAATCTTACCTCAATAATAGCTCGACATAGTTTTTCATAGTATTTTTTTAACTTAAATTTTTTTTTTCCATATAGAAGCTGGCAACCTTTTTTTTTTTTTTGACTGGTGCAACCATAAAAAGAAAACTTATGCAAATTAAATATAGTTAACTTTTAAATGTACCTAAAACAGGATAAAGCCCCGACTTGTCAAAATACCCAAACGCATATGCAGTTAGAGTTGCAGATGCTGCACACAAAATCACTGGGTGGAAGACCTTTTTCAAGTTTGACGGCAATCTGAAAATGAAAATTGTGAGAAAGACCAACCTATAATGGTTTCTAATAAAATTCTAATAGGCTAATAGCATGTTCCATGATTAGAATATCTCTTTTTTGCTTCTTCATATATGCAAAATCAACCATGTAAATAGTAATCGTCAATGTGTATATGCAGTAGTGCAAGATAAACTCTTACCTACAACCAAGCATATATCCTAACACAGAGGATGCAAGCAAGAACGGAAGGCACGTTTTAGCCCTTGTCCCCAGTGTCGTTGGGTCAAATAACGAAGCAATAAAGGATATAAAGAGAACCCCAATCCGTGGCAACATTTCAATGAAAGAAAATGTTGGGGGCTTCTTCATAGGTTTAGCAGAAAATGGAGAGTGATTTTCCATAGGCAAGTCATCTTCCACTTCTGTTTCCATAGCTTGTCTTGTAAGTATAGATGTATAACCGGTAACATAAAGTGTAGCCAGACATCCTCCAACTGCACAACATTAATAATTAGTCTCATCATGGAAATGTAACGAACATTCATCAATTACATTTAAAGCAAACAGCAACAGTAACAACAACAACAACAGCAGCAACAACAACAGCAACAACAACAACAGCAACAGCAACAGCAGCAGCAACAGCAGCAACAACAGCAGCAGCAACAACAACACACCGCAACAACAACAACAACACCAGCAGCAGCAACAACAGCAACAACAGCAACAGCAACAGCAGCAGCAGCAACAACAACAACAGCACCAACAACAACAACAGCAACAACAACAACAACAACAACAACAACAACAACAACAAGAATAATAATAAGAGGAGTAGTTTTAGTATTGTATTAAGAATGAGGGGAGGCACATTCCATTACAAGGCATGATCACATATTCACATGACAAACCACTAAGATCAGAGAAGATTTACACAGATCACCAATTAACTGAGAATTCATGGCTTCTAAATCAAAATCATACAATTGTCATCCAATTAAGTTAGTGTTTGAAACAACATAATAATATTATTTAGTAACAGCTTAAGCATTATTCTATAAAATTCAAATTTAAATGAACAACCGATTGGTGACTGGTTGCATTAAACTCAAATAGAAAAATTTACTTATTCCAGCAACATGAAAGATGTAGATTGAAAGGGAAGATGAACCTAAATTAAACATACTTTAATGGAGAAACTGTAATCTTAACAAATTAACTTTCAAAAATAAGGAAAACATGCATGTATATTGTACCTATAATAGCGTAAGTTGTGATGTCAGAAGAAGGGCAAATATCTTTAATAGAAAGAGGCAACATAACCAAATAAGGAGCATAGAACAAGGGGAGCCATCTATGAATGAACAAGACCCCTGGTTCAAAGAAATTCACCAAGGCTTCGGCTGCAGAGGGCGCAGCATAATAAAGAATCATCATAATCACGAAGATACATAACATCACAACCAAGGCACCCGACAACTCAACCGAAGCAACTTCGAAGGCTTTCTTAGAAAAAACATCCATCAAGAGGAGCAGGCCAAGGGAGACAATCCAGTGAAGTGTTTCAACTACACATTGGAAAACAGAAAAACACTGGCTTTTGTTCATGGTGGAAGTGACCCCAGTTTCCGGATCAGCTTTTTTTGTGTAAAGTTTTGGACTTTTGCTGTTCTTTGGGGTAGCCATATTCTAGAAACTGGAATTGAGTACAAGAGGTTATGTGGGGTATGTATGGCTGAAGAGTGAGGCTTTGCAAAATGCACCAAGTTTGTAAGGGTTTATAAAGAGAACTAGAGAGTGAGAGTGATTGAGAGTGTAGGCTACTAGTTTAGAACAGAAAAACAGGAGATGCTGGCGTGTGTACTATAGGTGTGGCCCTGCAAAGCATGAGAGAGAGGTTAAGGTTACTGACATTGTTCAGTTATGTCAGACTTTGGGGGGCCCAAAATGCGTCTTGGCGGATGAGATAAAACTGAAAAAGTGGACCTTTTGCAACATGAGACATGCTTATCTTCTCGAATAAGTTTAGCTGATCAATTTAATATAGGACAACCAGAGCCCAGGTAGCTAGAAAACTTTGGTGGTATCAAGCTGTATGTAGTGTTTGGGTTACTCTTGTCACGTTGTCACAATTGAATGGCATTGAATTGGGCTTTTTGACCAAAGTAACATACTTTTAGAAACTATTTACCAAAATAACCTAGTTTTAAAACAATTTAACAAAATAACCTAGTTTTGCCACGTTGGAATATTTTATTATTATTCTTGTGCTGACTAGTGGCACTAGTCAAACTGGAGCCATTGACTTTTCACGTGGCAGTCATTGATTGGTAGTTTTTTTTTTTCCAGAAAAAAAAAAAGAATTTTGCATGGAGTCACGTTTCGCGTTTTGGTGAGTGGCTCCATTTCAATTAGCGCCACTCACTAGAATGCGTCACATGGCGTAGGCTCCACCCATATATTTCCTAAACTCTTTTAAATTTTTTTTAAAATAATACTTAAATAATATTAAAAAATAATAATAAAATTAAAAATAATAATAAATTAAAAATTAACATGAACAATTAAAGAACATTATTAAAATTTATAATTAAGAGTAACTAATAGTAATTTAAGAGAGTAATTAATCATAATTTTATTATAATTAATGATTGTTGTTATATAATAGGGTAATTAGTCATAATTTGTATAATTAATGATTATTTTTTATATAAGAGAGTAATTAATAGTAATTTGTAGGTTTAATGATTATTTTTATATTATAATTAATGGATAGTTTTAATTTCTTTTGACGAAAAATAATAGTTTTAAATAATAATAGTATTTTGTTTTAAGAGAGTAATTAATAGTAATTTTTAGTTTTAATGAATAATGTTATATAAGAGATTAATTTTTAATTTTTTTTAACGAAGAGAGTAATTTTTTATATTAGATTATAGATTTTTAGTTTTAATTTTTAATTAATTGTTATATAATAGTAATATTAATTAATTAATAGTTGAATAAAAACTTAAGAGAGTAATTAATAGTAATTTGTAGTTTTAATGATTATTTTTATATTATAGTTAATAATAGTTTTAATAAATATTATATTATTTTTAAAATCAATAACCAGATTATGATTAATTACTCTCTTAAATTACTATCAAATACTATTAATTTTAAATTTTAATAATATTATTTAATTATTCATGATGTGTTTCAACTACACATTAGGAAACAGGAAAAAAAAAAAGGCTTTGGTCATGGACTCATGGTAGAAGTTCTGGATCAACTTTTTTGTGTGTAAAATTTTGGACTTTTGCAATTCTTTGGAGTAGCCATATGCTAGAAACTGGAATTGAGTACAAGAGGTTATGTGGGGTATGTATGGCTGAAGAGTGAGGCTTTGCACAATGCACCATGTTTGTATGGGTTTACAAAGAGCGCTAGAGAGTGAGAGTGAGTGAGAGTGTAGTTTACTAGTTTAGAACATAAAGATAGGAGATGCCGGCGTGTATACTATAGGTGTGGGCCATACAAAGCATTAGAGAGATGTTAAGGTTACTGACACTATTCAGTTCTTTCTGACTTAGGGGCTCCCAAATTAAGTCTTGGCGGACGAGATAATAAAACTGAAAAGTTGACCTTTTGAACATGGAACATGCTTCTCTTTTCGGATAAGTTCACCTTATCAGTTTAACATAGGACAACCAGAGCGCAGGTAACTGGGAAACATTAGTGGTATCAAGCTGTATGTGGTGTTTGGGTTACTCTTATCACACTGTCAAACTTGAATGCCATTAGGATAAGCTTGAATTTTAGTACATACGTTTCTTTTTCAGGGATGAATTGTTAATCTCGGGTTATGTGACATTCGTTAAGGCTGCGTTTTTTTTTTCATGACATAGGTGTAAAGTATTAATTGGTTTAATTCGTCGACTAATTTCCGCTGAGGAATCTAGTCGGCCACCTTTAGTGGAGTCTTCCCACCCAACCATGTAACATCCTGAGTTTTTCTGCTTTCTAATATCAGAAAATTATATAAATATGTTTATATTTTATCTGAGATTTATAAAATTATTTTAATTAATCCGAAACCATAGTTACACTCTACTTGACCGTAGAGAGTCACGATAAAAATTTAGGTTGAAAAGTCAGGCGAAACCCGGTCTGCGAATTTCACTGACAGTATATTTATACTGCTCGGAAGACCTAATTTTAATTCGTGAACGAAAAACTTAAGGTTTTTTGTTTAATTTCCTACGATTTTGGTTATTTTGAAATATTTCACTAAAAAGTGAAATATTATATTTTATCCGGGCGTTGTATTTATCGGGTAAACGGCGGAACAGATTACGGGATTTCCGGGAACCGCTAACGGATAATATCCATGAGTCACAAATGACAAGGCCATGTGGATGATGTCATGGATGGAGTCACTAGTCATGATGACAATTTCTAGGGATATTGCATTTAGGTCCTTAGACTTTTTCTATTTTGCATTTAATTGTTTATCTGCAATTATATTATTATGCTGTGATGCATGATCTGTTTGGAAATATTTCTGTAATGATGTTGTTGGTTGTTGTTTGAAAAGCCTGACAGTGGTCAGTGCTCAATTAAATTAATTGGATAAAAGCTTGAATAAGCTGCATAAAATTATATTCAATGTTTTATGGGAAATGTTGGAATATAATGTTAATGTAAAATATTATTTGGGAAAAATAAGGAATTTTCGAAAATATCATTATTTTAATGATTTACCGCTGTAAAAGTGAACTATGAGTCATAGTGAGGGCGAAACCATGAAATTATTTTTGTACTGCTAATTTTTACCTAAGAAATTCCGTAATATTATAAAAACTTATTTTATGAAATTAATGGTGGAAAATAATTTAATTATGATTTTAGAAAATTGTTTGAGTGGAAAAAGCTAAGTTTTGGCTTAAATGGCTTTAAAAGTGCTAATCGACGGCAATTTGGAAAAGTATTGACGGCAAGTATTTCTAAAGCGGCAGTACGTATTTTAAACAAGTTTGAGCCTCAAGTGACCCTCCTTTCTGAAAACTAAATTTTTAGTAACCGATGATGTTATAAAGGAATTTTCAATTAGAAATGATTTTCTATAAATGAATTTTGATTCAACGAGGTTATTCCGTCAACTTAGATAAGTTGCGGAGATTTTGTTTTGCATTGTGTTTCACAAACAAAAGACGGTGTTCACGTTGAAAAATAAACCTAGTATCCGAGACGTCGTGATACCAGTGTTCTATAATAAAACACGAAGATCTTTGATCCGTGTGACGGTGAGAATTTTAAGACGTTGACGACGGTGAATAGTCATAAGCCATTTTGAGCTTCGACAAGAATATAATGAACGAAAATAAAATGACGAGGACAAAATGTTTTACATTTGCATTTACGGCAGACGTGCCCGACGTTGTTTAACGTGAGACCTTAATGGAAAAGGTATCATGTGACGGTGTATCATTATACTTGAATGTATAATGAGACGATGTATGTGTATCATTATGCTTGAATGGATAATGAGACGATGTATATATCATTGTACTTGGATGGACAATGAGACGATGTATTATCATTGTGCTTAAATAGACAATGAGACGATGTATATGTATCATTGTTCTTGAGTTGCCAATGAGACGATGTACATATCATTGTGCTTAAATAGACAATGAGACGATGTATATGTATCATTGTGCTTGAGTTGCCAATGAGACGACGTACATATCATTGTGCTTAAATGGACAATGAGACGATGTATTATTGTTGTGCTTAGCTAGCCAATGAGACGATGTATCGAGTTTGATCAACTCATTTTGAAGACGTTGGGATCTCCGGAGATTAGGTGTGAATGTTAGACGATGAATGTTGAAGTGTCATGCATATTTTTTAAAATGACGATGATCGGGTATGAGACCCAGTGATAAACTATTTGTTTAGTTATGAGAATCTTATGTTGTTGTGGTTATGTGCTACTTGAATATGTGGTGCATGTGATTATCGTTATAAACTCATATATTGGCATCTCACCCTTACAAATACATCAGGTTTCTTCTGGTATTGCTGTTGTACATTGGTACACTAGTGCAGATGGAGCTGAGAAGTTTCCCTAAGTCTTTCGGGACTTAGTTTTAGATACTTGAAGAGGTATTTTGATTGTGGGAACGGTAGCGGAGTCTTCCCGATAAATGTCTTGTAGAGTGACCAGCTTAGGAATCTTAGTTGGGTGGTGTGTCGAAATGGTCAGTAACTTTGGTGTTAAACTTTAGTCTTAGGTTTAATTTTATGTTTTGGAAATTGAAACTTAATGATTAAAAGTTGTATGCCTTGGCGGCTTTATTCTGAATATGATTATCGCTTTGTGTGGTGATGTACAATATGAGTTTACTGTAAACAAAAATTTTTACACCCGAATGTTCTGGCTTGAAATTGAAATTAATAAATGTTCCGAAACCAACCAGCAATTCATAATTTATTTTCCGCTTTTTGGGTAACTATGTGATGACCCCAGGTTAGGGTGTCGCATTTGTGGTATCAGAGCTGGTCGAGTCTTTCGGGAATGTTGGGGAATAGGTCTATTGTGTTGATGTTGTGTGTTCTCTGATTAAGTCTTGTTTGAATTACTTCTTAGAAGTAATGTGTGTTAATACATAAGTACGCGTTTCATTTTCTGGTTGCGGTCTAACTGATTTCGTTTTATAGGTCAGTTATGGAACTAGCGCCAGAAGGTGGACGTGGACGAGGACGTGGACGCGGTCGTGGAAGGGGTCGTAGAGGTGGTCCCTTAGGTGGCCGTGGTAATGTTAATGAGGACTACGATGGTGGAGTGGATTATACTGCTCAAGCAATGGATAACATTGCGGCAGCTATTGCTATGCAGACAGCTGCTATGACTGCTCAGACACAGCAAGCTGCGGAAGGCAAGGCTTTGATTGCGTTTCGAAGCCAAAATCCTTCACAGTTTGGTGTGGGTGCTGATCATGAGAAAGCTGATTTATGGATTCAGGAGCTGGAGAAAATTTTTGAACTGGTGGTCACCCCGGCAGAGGTTAGGGTTACCTATGCTGCTTTCCTACTGATAGGAGATGCTGAGTACTGGTGGAAAGGTACCAAACAACTTCTGGAAGCTAATCATCAGGAGATTACCTGGAATTTTTTCCGAACTTCATTCATGGACAAATATTTTCCAGAGAGCGTTAGAATTGAGAAAGAACAAGAATTTCTGGGGTTACAACAGCGAGACTTATCTGTAGGGGAGTATACGGTGAAGTTTGAATCACTTGCCAAATACTTCCGTTTCTTTCAAGTCCAACCAAATGAAAGCTGGAAGTGTGAGAGGTTTGAGGCAGGACTGCGATTTGAGATTAAGGAGTCTGTTTTACCTCTGCAACTCCGTAATTTTCAAGCTTTAGTTGAGATGAGTCGAAAGATTGAGCAGATGAGGAAAGGAAGAGATGATAAGGGGAATGTTGGAGGACCATCTAGATCCAAGGATCAATTTCAGAATCAGGGAGAAAAGCAAGTGCAGAGAAAACCTTACTCCCGACCAACAGGGAATGACCAGAATCAACAACAATATCGTCCTAATTCTTCTGAATCGGGAAATGGAGGCCAAAGGAACCAAAACCAAGGTCAAGTTAGGAGATGTTACAAGTGTGGAGATCCAAATCACATGGCCGATGTTTGCCCACTCAAGGGAATAAAGTGTTTCAATTGTGGACAAATCGGACACTTCTCAAGGATTGTAATGCACCGAGGTTTGTTAACACCTCCGGAACTGATAGACCCGCGACAAAGGGAAGAGTCTACATCGCAAAGGGCGCTGGAGCTTCACAATCTGATAATCCTTTACATCAGAAGTAGTGTTGAAAACTTTACAGCTGGAAAGTCTTATAGAAGACGTTGTTAAGTATAAGAATCTTATATATGAAGCATGTACTTTAATGGCCTATAATTATAAGTTTGTAATGGAATTCTAAGTATAATCGTGGGTTGATGCCCTTGAGTATTTGACTCTCTAGGGTTTCCTATGTTATTAGTCTTTTTAGTGGATGTATGTCATTTATGACTTTTTGGGAATAACGGCTTCTTGCAGAAATTTATTCCAGCTTCCTTTTCTTTTTGATTGATTGTGACCAGTTTAGATTTTCGGTCAGATCTTTTCTTTTCGTAAAGTCATGAATTGCCCTATTGTTGTTCGGGATGGCATCTTCTTGACAAAAGAAGTTTCTCAATAAGACTTAGTCTAGCCACTTCTACTTTTGGTGGAAGTGGTCCAGTCTGAATTTTGTCGGACTGACATTCTTTTAAATCATTGTTAATAAAATTCTTGTGAAAGCAGGAGCTTTATTAGATTCGAGTTTGTAAATGTGTACCGATCATACATCTTTACATCCATGAACCTATTAAAGAATCTATTATGCACAAGATATTCTTATTTTCTTTTCAGATCGATAAAAACTTTCTATATACTTTCTTGTGAAAGTAAGATCTCGGGATCTTTCGATCCTGTCTAGCTTCGTGTCACGAAATTTCGAGGACGAAATTTTTTTAAGAGGGGTAGTCTGTAACACCCTGAGTTTTTCTGCTTTCTAATATCAGAAAATTATATAAATATGTTTATATTTTATCTGAGATTTATAAAATTATTTTAATTAATCCGAAACCATAGTTACACTCTACTTGACCGTAGAGAGTCACGATAAAAATTTACGTTGAAAAGTCAGGCGAAACCCGGTCTGCGAATTTCACTGACAGTATATTTATACTGCTCGGAAGACCTAAATTTAATTCGTGAACGAAAAACTTAAGGTTTTTATTTAATTTCCTACGATTTTGGTTATTTTGAAATATTTCACTAAAAAGTGAAATATTATATTTTATCCGGGCGTTGTATTTATCGGGTAAACGGCGGAACAGATTACGGGATTTCCGGGAACCACTAACGGATAATATCCATGAGTCACAAATGACAAGGTCATGTGGATGATGTCATGGATGGAGTCACTAGTCATGATGACAATTTCTAGGGAAATTGCATTTAGGTCCTTAGACTTTTTCTATTTTGCATATAATTGTTTATCTGCAATTATATTATTATGCTGTGATGCATGATCTGTTTGGAAATATTTCTGTGATGATGTTGTTGGTTGTTGTTTGAAAAGCCTGACAGTGGTCAGTGCTCAATTAAATTAATTGGATAAAAGCTTGAATAAGCTGCATAAAATTATATTCAATGTTTTATGGGAAATGTTGGAATATAATGTTTATGTAAAATATTATTTGGGAAAAATAAGGAATTTTCGAAAATATCATTATTTTAATGATTTACCGCTGTAAAAGTGAACTATGAGTCATAGTGAGGGCGAAACCATGAAATTATTTTTGTACTGCTAATTTTTACGTAAGAAATTCCGTAATATTATAAAAACTTATTTTATGAAATTAATGGTGGAAAATAATTTAATTATGATTTTAGAAAATTGTTTGAGTGGAAAAAGCTAAGTTTTGGCTTAAATGGCTTTAAAAGTGCTAATCGACGGCAATTTGGAAAAGTATTGACGGCAAGTATTTCTAAAGCGGCAGTACGTATTTTAAACAAGTTTGAGCCTCAAGTGACCCTCCTTTCTGAAAACTAAATTTTTAGTAACCGATGATGTTATAAAGGAATTTTCAATTAGAAATGATTTTCTATAAATGAATTTTGATTCAACGAGGTTATTCCGTCAACTTAGATAAGTTGCGGAGATTTTGTTTTGCATTGTGTTTCACAAACAAAAGACGGTGTTCACGTTGAAAAATAAACCTAGTATCCGAGACGTCGTGATACCAGTGTTCTATAATAAAACACGAAGATCTTTGATCCGTGTGACGGTGAGAATTTTAAGACGTTGACGACGGTGAATAGTCATAAGCCATTTTGAGCTTCGACAAGAATATAATGAACGAAAATAAAATGACGAGGACAAAATGTTTTACATTTGCATTTACGGCAGACGTGCCCGACGTTGTTTAACGTGAGACCTTAATGGAAAAGGTATCATGTGACGGTGTATCATTATACTTGAATGTATAATGAGACGATGTATGTGTATCATTATGCTTGAATGGATAATGAGACGATGTATATATCATTGTACTTGGATGGACAATGAGACGATGTATTATCATTGTGCTTAAATAGACAATGAGACGATGTATATGTATCATTGTTCTTGAGTTGCCAATGAGACGATGTACATATCATTGTGCTTAAATAGACAATGAGACGATGTATATGTATCATTGTGCTTGAGTTGCCAATGAGACGACGTACATATCATTGTGCTTAAATGGACAATGAGACGATGTATTATTGTTGTGCTTAGCTAGCCAATGAGACGATGTATCGAGTTTGATCAACTCATTTTGAAGACGTTGGGATCTCCGGAGATTAGGTGTGAATGTTAGACGATGAATGTTGAAGTGTCATGCATATTTTTTAAAATGACGATGATCGGGTATGAGACCCAGTGATAAACTATTTGTTTAGTTATGAGAATCTTATGTTGTTGTGGTTATGTGCTACTTGAATATGTGGTGCATGTGATTATCGTTATAAACTCATATATTGGCATCTCACCCTTACAAATACATCAGGTTTCTTCTGGTATTGCTGTTGTACATTGGTACACTAGTGCAGATGGAGCTGAGAAGTTTCCCTAAGTCTTTCGGGACTTAGTTTTAGATACTTGAAGAGGTATTTTGATTGTGGGAACGGTAGCGGAGTCTTCCCGATAAATGTCTTGTAGAGTGACCAGCTTAGGAATCTTAGTTGGGTGGTGTGTCGAAATGGTCAGTAACTTTGGTGTTAAACTTTAGTCTTAGGTTTAATTTTATGTTTTGGAAATTGAAACTTAATGATTAAAAGTTGTATGCCTTGGCGGCTTTATTCTGAATATGATTATCGCTTTGTGTGGTGATGTACAATATGAGTTTACTGTAAACAAAATTTTTTACACCCGAATGTTCTGGCTTGAAATTAATAAATGTTCCGAAAGCAACCAGCAATTAATAATTTATTTTCCGCTTTTTGGGTAACTATGTGATGACCCCAGGTTAGGGTGTCGCAAACCACATTTTTTCCATTCTAAAGGCTCGAACTAGAGGTCTTGTTTAAGAGATTCGAGCTTAGTTCCACTCGAACCAATATAAAGTTGATAAACTTACAAAGAACTTATTTGAACTTTATGAGAATAGTTTATGAATATAACCCAATTCAAGTAGTTTGTAAAAATACTTTATAATTTTCATATGAGCTCATTTTAGTTTATTTCAATAAGTTTGTCAGAAAAACTTGTGAAAATAAGTTATTTTTAACTTATTTTAAAAAATGCATAAAAAAACTTATTTTAAAAAATTATCAAATAAGTGTTAAATTAAATAGTTTATCCAAACAAATCAGCTTTTTTTTTTTCTAAGTTCGGAATTTTATGCATATGGGAATCATATCCTCCACCCAGGTTCTCATCTTAAGAAATTACTAAATTATTTTTAACAATTATGTTATATATCATGTCTTTCCGGTACATGTGATCATACAAAACACGGTCTCCTTACTCTGTTACCTAGAATTGGATTTTCTATTAAACATCCCCACTTTAATTTTTCTGAAACAAGACAAGTAACGCTTAGTTGAGTTAATGAAAATGAAGAAAATGACATTGAACGTAGAATTTATTATTGCATGCAACACATTTTCAGAGTCTAAATTAGATTGGGTCAGTTGTTTGAACTGTAAAAAAAAAAATATATTATTGCATGCAACACATTTTCAGAGTCTAAATTGGATTGGTCAGTTGTTTAAATGAATATGAAGAAAATGACATTGAACGTAGAATTTATTATTGCATGCAACACATTTTCAGAGTCTAAATTGGATTGGGTCCGTTGTTTGAACTGTAAAAAAAAAAAAAAAGAAATGAAAATTGTTCCATATGATTGGTACAAAAAATTTGTGGAAAGATTAAAAGTAAAATACAACTCATTAGAATCTAACTACACAGCATAAAAGTGAAGTGAAAATAACTTTCTTTTTTTGGTTATAACACTTCAATTTGGTTATAAAAAAAATAAGTAAAAATAACTTTCTATCATCAACCAAACTGAGAAGGAGAATCAAATTTTCATTTCGCTTTCCTAATTAATTTTCTCCCCAGTTTCTTTATCTTTGGCACTGAAATGGAAAATGATGCAACACTCACATTATATTTTAATGGCTAAAGAGAAAATTTAAGTCTCAGTGACTAAGATGTACTGATAGAACACAAGATATTTGGATCATTCAAAAAACCAATAACTCAGTAACCTGTAGACAATGTAAGAGCAACACACATATGCAGGGATGACTTAAAATCATCGTTACCAAGGTCAATGTAGGTCCATATCAGTATTCAATTGTTAAACAAGCATAGGATACTTATTTCCATTGACCTCACGTGATACAAAAACAACTTAGTTCTATACATTTCAGAAAAGAGGACATAAATGAAGTGTTCATACTAACGTTGTAACAACAGCATCAGCTACTTCCGGATGTAAAATTAACACAGCTTCTAAATCAGCAGGGACAATCTGTAACATATCATATGCCATATAAGACTATATACACAACACATGTAAACTGGGTTAAAAATAATTGATGATAAAAGAGTTTAATTTCTATGCATGTAAAGATCTTTATATTGACATCTAATAATATCTTAACATATCAGCATTATTGATATTTCTCTCCCTTAATTATTAAAGTAAAAGCACATATGTCAAAATATTAGTGGATGCCAATGTAAAACTTTTTATATTGACAGTACATATATACCACTTTAATCTCTAAATATAACATATCTTATTTTTATTTTTTTTTGCCGGAAAAATGGAATATTTTTATCAAGAAACTGGACATAAGTCTGAACCAATACAATTAGAAATTACAGGATGGGTTTCCTCAATCCAAAAGTGGCTAGGATATGATAAAGCATGTTTAGCTAGAAAGTGGGCTACCTGATTGCCCACTCTTCCTATAAGCGAGTAAGAGATACTTGAGAACTAGGCTTCCATGGATTTGCAATCTTCAATTATTGTATCAATATATGACCTTTGTGGAGGTCATTGGTCTTTGTTTTATTTTTGGGCTGACATTGACTTACTGGTATACCATGTGGTGTTTGTAATCTCTGGTTATTTTCTTTCATTGGTCTCTAGGGTGTTTGGCATTTGTAAAACTCATATTGATCCAAATAATTGGGTCATTATGCCTTTTTACAATGGCCTCCCCCCCCTTTTTTTTTTCTTTTTCCTTCTTGTATATGGGTTAGAGTACCCTTTGTACTCTCAATCAATATAGTCTTTTGTTTATAAAAAATATATATATGACCTTGGGGGTATCTGGCCCTTCAGAGCTGTAATGACATTTTGAGCATCTGATTCTATGATAATGTTGAGGAAGAGCATCTCAAAGGCAAATCTCATCCCCAAACGAACTCTCATTGCCTCAGTTATGCTCGAATTGTTTAAGCACAAAATCCTCCATGTAGCAACAGCATGACACTCTTTTTTTCGTTTCTGATAACAGCGTTGATGCTCCATTCCCTTGATTCAGCTAGGGGAGCATCAATATTACATATCTTATTTTATTTACACGATGATATGAATTTACTTGTTTTAATTGAAAAATACTTCAAATGAAAAGAGAAGATTGCCACACAATATCATGCATATTGAGTAAACCTCAAGCGAGAGCTTACATTGGTACTAAATTTAGCACATGATTGGATGCATGCCACTTTTTGCTCCACCGTGTCTCTGTTAGAAGCTGTAGTGAGTAGCTTTTGTGACATAAACGTACTTCTCGTGGTTTCAGCCATAGGTCTAAACATGTACTACATCATTTTAGTATGATAATTCCTTTTAACTTATAAGTGAACAAATCTTGTATGGATCCCGCCACCATTCATAAGTGTACTAAGGATTTTGTTGTCTTTTTTAGTTTTATTTTTGGTACACATTTGATACCAATTGCACGAGTTCATTCTCGTTTTAGCCCAAGTTTGGCTTTAATTGTTCACAAGTGACATTTTGAGTCTTAGGAGTAATTCTTAAGTATTTTTACTATTTTCTAGGTCAAATAAAGCACTAAGTGCTACTTTTATTTTCAGGTTAAAAGTGAAGCTCAAGGAAACTTGGAAAAATGGAATGAAACAAGCAAAAGGAAATTTTCAAAGTCTCGCCCCACGAGAAAAGGCTTTCCCGCGAGCCAGAACTGAGTTGGAGTCTTTCAGTCTCGCCCTGCGAGACAAGGCTCGCCCCGCAAGCGAGCGCAGAACCAGACTCCTATATATAGCTTGTTGTTATGCGAATTTAGGGATCGAATCCTAGTTTTTTGTTAGCTGCGTCTCGTTTAGGTTTATATACTCTTTTACAGTTTTATTTCATGTTTACTTTTGGATTGAGAATGTTGAAGCACGCTATGAGGAAATAATCCTCTTTTCTGAGAAAATGATGAAGTCGCTCATGACAGTATAGTGAAATTGTGATGTTTTCTACTCCCTAATTCTCAATTATTATTTCTTAATTCTGTTTTGTATGTGTTAATCATATGAGCTCGTGGTTAACTAGTCAAGCGTGATGAGTCCGACCGGAGATTCACGCTTTACGACTTGAATTAAGAACACAAGTTGAATATTGATAGAGGTATAATAGGAGATTTGTGCAATCGTTACAGGGAACCAAGAACTTAATGAATCTTGCATGTTTGTCATCATAGAGATATAGTTGATTGGCATGTTTAGGTATTTTCTCTTATGCTCGACCGAGACATTAGGATAATTTTGGGTTCCTGATTGGCCAGTAATTGAACCTAGGGATAGAAAATAATCACTTTTGATATGTGTTTCATTGGGTTGGTGGATTCGTGATCTTAGATCTTCCCCATTCGCAATTCACAAATTCTTGATATTTGCTCTTGCTTTAATTGAACTCTTGCTTGATTCTTGATAATTGGTTACTACTTGATTTCACAACAAACTCTCTTTCTTGACTTGATCAATCCTAACTGTTTCCCTTAAATATTGATTACAATTAGCCACCCAATCCTTGTGTTCGATCTCGATTTACTTATCGTGTTTTTATTACTTGCTTTGATACGGTACACTTACCAGAGCCCATTAGTAGAGCACTTGGCTTCATAGGAATAGCATCATCTTTAAACAAGAAAAGGCGGATGTTATTACTATATTTGATGATTTGATAAAAATTAGGTCCTAGCACCAAGTGAAGCTAAACTAGGTGGGACTTTCAGTATTTCAGATTGGTGCATTTGTCCTTTTGAGTGTATGAAGCTAGTTTTTAAATGTAACAGAGTTGGTATTCAGAGGGCACAACAACATAATAAAGAATCGTCATAATACATAACATCACAACCAAGGCACCAGACAACTCAACCAAAGCAACATCCAAGGCTTTCTTAGAAAAAGCGTCCATTAAGAGGAGGAGGCCAAAGGAGACAATCCAGTGAAGTGTTTCAACTACACATTGGGAAACAGAAAAAACTGGCTTTTGATCAGGTGGAAGTGACCCCAGTTTCTGGATCAGTTTTTTTTTTGTGTAAAGTTTTGGACTTTTGCAGTTCTTTGGGGTAGCCATATGCTAGAAGCTGGAATTGAGTACAAGATGTTATGTGGGGGTATGTATGGCTGAAGAGCGAGGATTTGCAAAATGCACCATGTTTGTAAGGGTTTATATAAAGAGCGCTAGAGAGTGAGAGTGATTTACAGTGTAGGTTACTAGTTTAGAGCAGAAAAACAAGAGATGTTGTAGGTTTGGCCATGCAAAGCATAAGAGAGAGGTTAAGGTTACTAACACTGTTCAGTTCCATCATACTTTGGGGGACCCAAAATGCATCTTGACGGAAGAGATAAAAATGGAAAACAGTGGACCTTTTGCAACATGAAACATGCTTCTCTTCTCGGCTAAGTTCAGCTGATCAATTTAACATAGGACAACTAGAGGGCAGGTAACTAGAAAACTTTGGTGGTATCAAACTGTATGTAGTGTTTGGGTTACTCTTAATGGCATTGAATTAGACTCTTTTACCACAGTAACATACTTTTAGAAACTATTTACTAAAATAACCTAGTTTTGAAACAATTTACCAAAATAACCTTGTTTTTGCCACATTGGAATATTTTTTTTTTGCTAGCTAGTGGCGCCAGTCAAACTGGAGCCATTGACTTGCTACGTGGCAGTCATTGATTGATCATCTTTTTTTCAAGAAAAAAAAAAAAAATTTTGCATGGTGCCACGTTGTTCGGGGTCCGACACAGTTGTCCGGGGGCCGGCGTTGGTGGTGGGTGGCACATGAGTAAGGAGACGGAATTTCAAAATACCACCTCTTTAGGTGGGGTGGTATTTCAAATTCCTCAAATTTACCTTAAACCAAATACCCATAAAATCCCCTGATTTTTAAAATCCTTCATATTTAATACCCAAACAAAGCATTTTAGATTAAATCATTTTAATTACCCTCTTAAAATACTTTACCCTCTTAAAATGTCCCATCCAAACACACCCTAGGGGATCTTCAAGAGCTTGTTTATCATGAATAGGGGTGGGAATAGGCTGGGCTGCTCGTCAGGGGCCTATGGCCTGGCCTATTTAAGGCCTAGCCTGGCCTGGCTCGTTTAATAAAAAGGCTAGGCCTGAGCTTTTTAAAAAGCCTTTTCAGTTAAATAGGCCAAGCTTAGACTTATAAAAAAGCCTTTAAGCCTAGTAGGCCGGCCTACTTATAAATAATAAATAAATAAATAAATAAATATTATTATTTTTAAATTTTTAAATTGTTAAATTTAATAAAATATAAATATAAACTATTATTTTGAGTAAAATGGGATTATTTATATAGATGATGCAAATTGCTATTTATTTATTTATAGAATGTTGTTTTGCTTCACTTGTATACTTTGAGAGATGTGGGACTAATTCTCAATGAAACATCACTGTATATATGAATCTTGTTCTTTAAGCAGCACATTGCTATCTCATGGATGTTACAATCGGTGATTTGTGCAAATCAGGTGACCAACACCTTGTTTCTTGACATAATTTACGCTCATGAAACCAGTGGCTGACTCTTGGGGGATTGAAATTTCCGATTGTGCTTTTGTTCCTTCGCTTGCTTGGCTCCATAGTTGCATAGATGTCATCCAGTTGGCCTTGTTAGATAATAGTAGTTAGTCTCATATTGCTACAAGTATACATGTGCAACAGATCATCATTCTATAAATAGAGAGCAAATATAAATTACAATTTTTGGATGAGTAATTAAGAAGACTCATTGGGTTCCTTAAATAGGCTTTTAAAAAGGCTAAAAGGCCATGGCTTTTAAAAAGGCCAGGCTAGGCTTCAAAAAAAGCTTTTGACAGGTAACAGGCTAGGTTTAAGCCTTTTTTTTTTCAAACAGGCTAGGCTTATTTAAACAAAGCCTGGCTTGGTCTTGCCTATTCCCACCCCTCATGAACTAGCAAAGACTCATCCTATGGCCAACAAGGCTGTGGAATGTGGGAATGAAGATAAAAAAAAAAAAAATCCCAGTAAGCACTATGGAAGCCAAATTGTTTGATAGTATGAAATCCCTGGACAATACGTAATAACATTGTTATAAAAGCCGAAGGGTGTAAGGTAATTAATTTTCTTTTATCTTTTATATATAGAAACATGTTATACTCATTTTAATAGTAATTTATTTAATTTGGATCATTGTATTTACAAACATTAACATATATAATTAATTTAATTTTTTATATTTAAAAATTAATCATCATATTTAAAACTCATTATAAGAAAGATTTTTAATTGAGTTATAAATTAATTCTCATATTTAAAATACTTTAAAAATGAATTTAATTTATTTTTTTTTAACTAGTTTAGTTTATGTAGAACAAGTAAAAAAGGTAAGAAAATAAGGACACAATCATCAATTTAAATAATTAAAACTCAAATCAAATTTATTCTAAAATTGTTTAAATTTGAATAAAACTGAATAAAATTCTAAATGGAAATGTTTTATATATATATATATATATATATATATATATATATATATATATATATATAATCTCTAAATGGAAATGTTGATATATAGTTAATTTATATGATATTTTTTAGGAATAATATTTCATGAACCTATGGCTATCGGGTGATTTCTCCGAATCCAAATTTACGTATGGTTTAGGCTATGTTTGACAAGTTCAATAAGCTAGCTTATATCTTATTTGACTAGCTTATAAGCTTGTTTGACTGAAATAGATGTATTTGGTAAATAAACTTATCTCATTAGTTTATAGTTTTTCTTCATAAGATAATTTATTTAGCTTATCGCTAATAGCTTATAGCTCATTAACATTTTTATCGTTTTTACCCCCATTCATTTAATGAAATTCCCACTTTACTATGTCAATCATAAATATGACATTTTATGTCATTTTACATTTATAAGATACTTCACTTTAATTTCAATCAGCTAATTTTTCAACCATCAGCTATCAACTAAAAATAACAGCTAGCTTTTCAGTTATTTTTGCCAAACATAACCTATATGCCATGTTTCATTCATGACATGTTAAATTGTTCGCGATATATAATAGTCCTTTTTATAAGGATATATGATTTAAATAGAAAATTTCAAAATCAAATCAATCATTTGTTAACAACTTTCGGAGTAAAAGAAATATTTATGAATCAAACTATTTCCAAAAATATGGTTTCAAATAGTACCAACGCTAATTGATACAATGGACGAGAAGTTTGGTTCCTTTTGAGCAAAATTTTGTTTGAGTTTGAGTTTTATGAATGGAAAAAATAGGTGTTAGAAGAGCTTTGTTTCCTTAAATGAGTTAATCTCAACTCGATTCATATTATTCAGAATCTAATGCAATTTTCGATTATCGAGGGTCTCATACAAAAAAAAAAAGGTTTAATTGTACTTTTGGTGCTTCTATTATTGACCATGTGTGATTTTGGTCCCTATAATATTTTTTTTTGCGAATTCAACCTCTCTATTTTTTCAATATTACAAATTTGGTCATTTCGTCCAATATCTATCAATTATTTCAATGATCAACATAGAGAAATCACTCCTCTAAACGCACGGAACCTTTGGTTAAGATTCTCCCTCCTCTACCTCTCCGATCCGACATGATTCAATGATTCTTCTATGCTGATTACTAGTTGTGTCCCTCCTTTTCGGGACTTTTTTTTGGTTTCATCACAAGGTAACCACAAAAGTTCAACCATAGGTTCTATGAGCTTAAAACAGTGATTCCTCAAATTCGTGGACATCGGACAAAAGGACTGAATTTTCAATATTGAAAAAATAGGATGATTATATGGACCAAAAGTTCAATTAAGAAAATAAAAATACTATATGAGTACAAAATTGAATCTTTAAGCTTTTGTTGCATGTGACCTCTTTCAAATCGAATTGTTTATAATAATAATAATAATAATAATAATAATAATATTATTATTATTATTATAATAATAATAATAATTTAATTTTGATCTGTTGTTAGTGTAAAAAGTTTTACATCATGAACTTATATACGATTTTTAAGGTAATTATGAAAAGAATGAAATATTTTTAATAATGTGACAATCTATGATTTATTAACTGTGTAAAAAAAGTAAATACCAATTAAATCCTAAATAATAATGATAATTTTATAATAATAACATGGATTTAAATTTAATGTTCATCCAATCCAACTATTGTAATTTAACCATATAATTTAATATAATATAGATATAGATTATAATAGTGTAACCGTGTGGAAGGATTGTTAAGAATTAAGAAAGGAGGAAATGAAGCACATATTGAGTGTGAAACTTAACAACAACATTTGCATACCTCGTTCTTTTCCCTCTCGTGTGTTGTCTCTGTCTCTGCCTTCTTCTTTGCGCTTCGTTGATGTAAGCAAAGCAGCACGCATCAGTTTCACTCTAACTCCCCACTCTTTCAAAATGTCCCAATCTTCCCTCTTCGATTCTCTTCCCAGGTTCCTTCCCTTTCTCTCTTTATCTCAATTTTTCATTTATTATGTGAAAAATGGAACATGGGAAATAAAATAATTTTATTTATATCAACAATTTTTTTATTTTTTTTTTCAATTTTCTTTTAGGTTCTTCTTGTGATGGTAATTGCAAGTTTTCATTTTTCCTTTGTCATTCTCAAACTAATTGTTGAAATGATGGTGATTATAGATATCCCCATCCAGAATATGCTGAGATGGTTGTGGTGCGTCATGGTGAAACAGCATGGAATGCTGATGGAAGAATTCAGGTACTTTTCTCTTTTCAGCTTCAGCATATGAATTTTTTTGGTAATAGATAGGAAAATGGGTTGAACCTATTTCTGCCATTATATTTGAGGTCATATCAATCTTACATCGTTAGTATAAGGTTTTAAACTGTAGCTAGCAACAGCAACTGTTGTTACAATATTGTTATTTTTTTATGTTTCTGTAAGGGACACAGTAAATTGAATAGAATCAACCCAATATATTATTAAAGGGGGAACAAAGTGACTACAATATCTGAGGCGTACAGAGTCAATGACCCCCTGTGATAATGCTTACAAGTAAAATAAAGATAGAAAGTACTTAGCCTAAGCAATAGAATAGAGAATACTCAGAGGGGGAAGAAGGGAGCAGAGGGGGAAGTACAGAATTCTCTCACTTTCATGCACACCCCAAATGTCCTTATTTTCCTATATCTTATAGTCACTACGGAGCATATTTTCTGTTAGCTGTCCTTGCCCTGCCGCTTCTCCTTGGCTCCTAAATTGTAGGATCATTTGCCAAGTGTCCCTTTGTTGTAACTAACTCAGGTGCCCTCTTGTTGCTGACGTGGTTCTCACAATTCATAACATTACCTCCCCCATTAAAAACAACCTTGTCCTCAAGGTTGATGGATGGATAGGTGGACACCAAAGTATGCCAATCTTCCCAGGTTGCATCATCAACTGACAGGCCTTCCCACTGAACTAAAGCTTGTTTTACTTGCTGTCCATGTTGCAGCAGAATTCGTGAATTCAAAATAGCCTTGGGTAACAATAATGGGCCTTATGCAGTTGTCAATAATGGAAGAGGAACATACTGGGATGAATGCTCTTCTTTGCATGGCTTGAGCTGGGAAATGTGGAAAACTGGGTGTATTTGAGCAGATGGGGGTAGCAACAATTTGTATGCCACAGATCCCAAGCGTTCCACAATAGGAAAAGGACCAAAATATTTGAGACTAAGCTTATATTTTCGCCTCAGTGCAACCGAATGCTGTCTTTACGGCTGAAGTTTAACCAGAACCATATCCCCACTGTGAAATTCTAGCGGTTTGTGTCCCTTATCTGCGTATTTCTTCATGAAAACTTGAGCCCTGCTCAGATTGACTTTCAACTGAGCCAAAACTGAATCACGTTCAGTCAATAATTCCTGGAAGGAAGGGGGTTGGTAGGAGCAACAATGTATTTTACTAAATTGGGGGGATCCCTGCCATATACTGCTTTAAATGTGGTCATCCCAATACTAGTATGGAAAGAGGTGTTGTACCAAAATTCGGCCCAAGCAAGAAGCCGTTACCAGAATTTTGGATTGGACCCAGTAAAGCAGCGTAAAAACATTTCGAGGCATTTGTTGAGGATCTCTGATTGACCATCGGTTTGAGGGCGGTAGACCGAGCTCATGGCCAGGCTTGTGCCACTCAACCGAAAAAGGTGCTGCTAAAAAGTGCTGGTGAACACCTTATATCGATTGGAAACTATGCTTTTCGGAATGCCATGCAATTTCACCACAGTGTGCATAAAAGTCTCTGCCACTTTCAGACTTGAATAATCAGATTTCAATGGAGCAAAGTGGGTGTACTTAGAGAGTCGGTCAATGGCTACTAATATCACGGTGAACCCATTAGAGGAGGGAAGCCCCGTAATGAAGTCCATTGCCAAGTCTTCCTAAATTTGGGTCGGAATCGGAAGGGCTTGCAACAAGCCTGCCGGAAGAGTGGTGGCAGTTTTCTCCTGCTGGCAAATGAGGCAATGGGACACAAAGGAACGAATGTCCTTATTCATGGAAAGCCAGAAAAATTGGCTAGCTATACCAGCCTTTGTTCGGGCAATGCCTGCGTGCCCTCCGATTGGGGAAGAGTGGTACTCCGTAAGAACTAGATTGATCACCTCGGGATGCGGGGGAATGACCAAACGGGACTTCCAGTATAATAAATGATTGAATACTTGGTAGTGGGGGTCAGGAGGGGCTCCCTATATGCTCTGTTGACGAATTTCCTGTAGATGTGGGTCAGCAACGATGGCTTCATGAATCTGCTGTAGGAAATTGTTTTGCGGTGTGGAAAGGGCCATGAGAAACGAACGGGACAAGGCATCCGCATGGATATTTTCCTTGCCGGGTTTGTACTCGATGGAAAAGTCATAACCAAGAAACTTGTGGAGCCAAACCTGCTACTCAGGAGTTTGGATGGCCTGCTCAGTAAGGGACTTAAGAATTTTTTGATCTGTCCGAATGATGAACCTGTGACCCAACAAGTAATGTCTAAATTCGGCAATTTGGCAATTGCTTCGGAAATGGCGTAGAGCTCTCTAACATATGTTGATTGCTTCCGCATTCTTGGAGTGAGCTTTTTAGAGAAATAAGCAATGAGATGCTTCCCTTGGCTAAGAACCGCGCCAATCACAGTACCAGATGCGTCTGTCTCCAATATAAACGACTGTGCAAAATTTGGAAGTGGAAGGACAGGGGTTTGTGTGATGGGTAATTTCAGTTTCTGAAATGCAGCAGAGGCAAGTGCATCCCGTTGAAACCCATCTTTCTTGAGCATTTCAGTTAAAGGAAGTGCAATAGAGCATACCCTTTAATGAATCGTCGGTAATACCCAGTGAGTCCCAGAAAACCTCGGAGGCCCTGATAGTGGACGGCTCAGGTCATTCTAATACTGCTTGAACCTTGGATATATCCATTTCTACGCCAGAACCGGAAATCGTGTGACCGAGGTGGTCCACCTTCGTGAGACCGAAACTACACTTAGAAAGTTTGGTGAACAATCGGTGATGTTGAAGTAACTGTAAAACCTCTTCTAAATGCAGCAGGTGAGTGGACCAGGAGGGACTATAGACTAAGATATCGTCGAAAAATACCAGAACTGACTTGCGAAGTTGCTGCTGGAAAACCCGATTCATAAGGCTCTTAAAGGAAGCCGGAGCGTTGCTAAGACCGAACGGTATAACGAGCCACTTATACAACCCTTGGTGGGTTCTAAAAGCCGTTTTATGAACATCTTCACGCCGGACTAAAATCTGATGATAGCAGGAGTGTAAGTCCAACTTGGAGAAGTGTGTGGCTCCAAACAACTCATCCAGCAACTCATCTACCGTAGGAATTGAGAAGCTATCCTTAATAGTGATAGCATTGAGAGCTCGGTAGTCAGTAAAAAATCGCCACGTGTCGTCCTTCTTTTTAACCAACAGAGAATGGGCTAGTACCGGGTCTGATGATGCCTTCAGCTAACATGTCACTGACCATTTTATCAATCTGTTCTTTCTGGCTATGCAGGTAGCGATACAGTTTTATCTTAATCGGGTTACTGCCATCTATAAGTGGAATAGCATTGTCTTGTGGCCGATTATGAGG
This sequence comes from Echinosophora koreensis, assembly GCA_035048595.1. Classification (NCBI taxonomy): domain Eukaryota; kingdom Viridiplantae; phylum Streptophyta; class Magnoliopsida; order Fabales; family Fabaceae; genus Echinosophora; species Echinosophora koreensis. The sequence goes on from JAPCYP010000069.1 coordinate 2,408,366, forward strand.
GAGACCTGAGGGTTTGTCAACAACTGCCTTATATTGGTGTAACAATGCTTTTAATGCAGGGTCAAGAGTGGAGATAATGGTATCCATCTCAGAGGAGGTTTCGGGTAGGTGTTGGAATTGCAGGGAGAACATTTTTGCAATTGAGTGGGTAGAATGGAATCTCTTAATGTGGTGGAATTGGGTTTGTTTAGGAAGGGTGGATTGGTATCCCTTTAGTGTGACAAAGTTGTTACCCAAGTAAAATTTGATAGTTAGGGCACTGTAATCTATATGGGGTCCTAGAGTAGCCAACAACGCAACTCCCAGGACCAAATCGGCTCCAGCAATAGGGAGTAAATAAACAGGTAGCTGAAGCAAGTGACCCTAGACTTGGACGTGTAGGTCACAGATGTATCCTTCGGCAGTTAAACAATTTCCATTTCCCACCAATGCTTGGAATGTGGGGGCTGGTTCCACCGGAAGCTTAAGATAGTGAGCAAGACGGGATCGTAAAAAATCATCGGAACTGCCCGAATCAAGGAGGACTTGTAAGGGTAACCCTTGGAGAGAGCCCTGGAATCTCAAGGCACCCAACTGTTAGAACCCTTAAGAGCGTTGAACGAAAGGTAAGGTTGGTCAGGGTCGGGTTGTGGATCAGCTGGGGTAGTATCGTCTGGTGGGTCTGGTTCGGGTGAGTTGGGGTCGTCTTCTTCGGTTTGTAACAGTAGGTAACGGCGGTTTGGGCATCTATGGGAGAAGGAAAACTTTTCGTCACACGTGAAGCACAGGTCTTTGTGGCGGTGGAGTTGCATTTCCGCCGACGAGATGTTTTTGACATATTGGTTTTTGGGTGGTGGTGGGGGTAGGGCATTGTGGGGCAGTGTGGGTAGGAGGGGTCGTAGGTTCGTAGTTCGGGTGTTGTGGGGTGGCTGGGAAGTAGGGTTACGGTTGGTGAAGGAGGGGTAGTATGGTTTGGGCTTGGAAGTGTATTTTTCTTCAAAAAGTTTGGCAGGTGAAACGGCCTTGTTTAATGAAAAAGGGGTTTGGGCTAGGAACTCCCTTCTGATATCTGGTTTCAGTCCACTGATGAAGCAGTCCAGTAGTGCATCAGAACTGCGCCCATGAACCCGATTAGCGAGAGCAGTGAACTCCACATAGTACTCGCCAACAAAGCCGGATTGGGTCAGTTTGAAGAGTGTGGATAATGGGCTTTCAAAGGGGGAAGGTCCAAACTCAATCTCCATTCTCCAAGGCTCTGGTAAAGCCCAACCATGACCGGAAGGGATTAGAACGGTCATCATCTGGAACCAAGGTACAACGTCCTTGTCCAAGTATACAGCAGCAATGGTCAAACAGTGTTCATCAGGGGTGTTATAGTAATCGAAAAATTGCTCACTTTGAAGATCCATTGCAGTATGTTAGAGCCATCAAAAGGGGGAAAATCGAGCTTCACATTTCTTACTTGGAAGGGTTGAAATTTCGGATTGTTGGTTGAGTTCGATCCACCCACTGGTGTCATCTGTTGCAGTAAACTCATAGTGATTTCCAGATTAATCCATACGCGCTATGTCAGTGTTGCGGTGAAGAAGATATTCTTGGTGGTGTGGCTCCATCAAATCCAGGATCTTCTTCAGGTCAGCTTGTACATCCTTAAGGCGCGTATTTTCTGCCATGGTGGGTGGGGATGAAAGCACCAAATGTAAGGGACATAGTAAATTGAATAGAATCAACCCAATATATTATTAAATGGGGAACCAAGTGACTACAATATCAGAGGCGTACAGAGTCAATGAGCCTGTAATAATGCTTACAAGTCAAATAAAGATAGAAAGTACTTAGCCTAAGCAATAGAATAGAGAATAGTACTCAGAGGGGGATGAAGGGAGCAGAGGGGGAAGTACAGAATTCTCTCGCTTTCATGCACACCCCAAATGTCCTTATTTTCCTATATCTTATAGTCATTACGGAGCATATTTTCTGTTAGCTATCCTTGCCTTGACGCTTCTCCTTGCCTCCTGAATTGTAGGATCATTTGCCAAGTGTCCTTTTGTTGTAACTAACTCAGGTGCCCTCTTGTTGCTGACGTGGTTCTCACAATTCATAACATTTTCTGCAACTGAAGTATAACTGTAATTGTGGCTTTGTTTTCCTGTAATTGTCCGCAATATTTATAATCACAATTCAATAGCAAAAACAAACGCAATTTAAAATAATTGCAAAGTAATACTTTACAAGTGAAAGTGTATCTCCATGTTCAAGTGGTTAGTTGGAAACTTGGAATAGTTTTTGATGGAACAAGAATGGGAATAGGACTGCGAATGGAATAGAATTTTCATTCCCTTGTTTTGTTTGGTATGGTATGGATAGGATTGGAATGATGACTCAATTCCATTTCTAGGTTAGGTATGTTAGAATTGATTAGTAAAAGAAAAAGATTGGAAAATAATACATGTTTTTTGAGGTGAAATCGAATGGGGATTAAAGTCTAATAACAGTCATTGCGATAGCAAGAATAACATATACTTTAGAATTAACCTCATTTTTTTGTTGCTTTGAACAAATTTGTACCAGTGTAGCCAAAGGCGCCAGAAGGTGGGCCTGAGGCACTAAGGTGAGATGCCAGTGCCTCTTGTTGGTAGAGGCCTTGACCTTCAGTGAGGTGCATTGTGCAGTGTGGATGTTTTTGATGCCTTACACATACCTTCCTTGTTCTGGCAAGGCATGCCTTTAGCGCCTGATAAATGTAAAATACTCAAAAAGCCTAGCAATGGCAGAATATTAAAGAATACTAATTGTCAGTCTTTGGGACTGGGTTTTATAACTTGAACATTTGAATCTTTTATTTGTATTTAGAATGTTATGCATGATAATTTGTTTCATGTGGCAAATTAATGCAAAATAGTGTAATATTTTGCTGTTTATTCCTTTTCTAATGTGAACTTCTTTCTTGAGTGAGCCGTGCACTTTTTGGCGCCTAGCCGCCTATCACTTCAAGGTGTTAAAACCCCCAGTACCTTAAGGGCACCTTTCGTTTTGTCTTTAACTACCTTGATTTGAACATGATCATGAAGATTATTCCATGACGTTCAAATAACGATTGTTGTTCTCAAACCGATTTTCTTTTATGATTATCAATAACCTATTCATAAATCTAAATAAATAGTAATTTTCATTGTTTGGATTTGAAAGAAGAATAAAATGCAAGTTAAAAATGGTAGATTCTAAATATGATTAGTATTTTAAGAAAAATTATTTTGAATTTTTGTACCTTGTTGACTTTTCATGATTTAGAGTGTTTTTCCTTCTCGAAGTGCAGTATATGTTTCATGCTTCAAACCCAAATCTGAGCTTGCAATTACTTTTTGCTTGTGCAGTTTATGTATTTTAGCAGTTTAAGTTGTTTTTTATTGTTTAAAGTAATATAGAAATATTCATTAGATTCCAATCATTAACACAGTTTTCCTGCCACCGTTTTATTTATCACTACATAAATAAATTTTCCATTGTTTTCTCACGGGGGCAGTTTAATATATTCATTAGATGCCATCAGTAGGTCTATTTTCTGGTGGCTACTTGGGTTGGGGCAAACTTCAATATAGCCTGGACAATAAAAAGGCAGTGTTCCATCACATAAAATGATTGAAGAAGTTTAGTGGGTGCCTCTTCCCACACTAACTCATACATGGTTCTGCCACTGGCACAACTAATCCACTTTAAATCTCTATAGTATACATGGCAAAAATATACTGCATATTGAAAGAGTCAAAAGGCCATCTTTGGTTGTAATCTATTAGCACATACTTCTCTGCTCTATAATTTCCACCTGTTAGATTTAAGTGCCGAATTGCTTTTTTACTTTTTTTAGTCTGAGTTTTGCATGATTAAGATTTTAATATATTGAAGCCATTCACAACATTCTTCAAACAAGTGATAAACTTTTGATGTTCCATTTTTGCGAAAAATTCTTGTATCTTGTTGTGAAAAGTATTTGACTTTTGTCATTTTCATATATAAACAAACTTGTAAGCTTTAAACGTTTGCATTTCCAAGCAACAGTTGAAGTTATGTACTATTTTTTTTTTTTTTTACAATAATCTATATGGAAAATCAAAAAGTTTGTAACGCTTTTACCAAATGTTGCATGTGATTTGCTGTTACAATAGTTTCAAATGCTAAGCCTTAGAAAGGGCCATTAATGTAGTTTACTTATCCTTTTCGGGCATACTTAGGATGCTTCCTAAGTCTATTTAATTTTCAAATTGTCATTCTACAGAAATATGAATAGCTACCACCTGTGTTCGCATTTAATAATATATTTTTTCTTGTGCTGTTGTGCATTCTTTCTTATATTTATGGTCGCTTTTAAGTTTTCTTTCCTTCCTTATTTTTGAATTTTACTCATACTTGTAAATAGGGACATCTGGATGTTGAATTAAATGAAGCTGGAAGACAGCAAGCAGCTGCAGTAAGTTGTGTTTATTGCATTCTCTCATTTCTATATACAAACCAGCTGGAGTCTTACTTTACATCTTTGTTTAGTTATGCCTTCTTGACACTAATTCCTGTACATTTTATTATGGAGGTGGCTGATAGACTATCCAGGGAACCTAAGATATCTGTTATATATTCTTCTGACTTGCAACGAGCTTTTGAAACAGCACAGATAATTGCTTCCAGATGTGGCGGCGGGCTTGAGGTTTGAACCTAAATTCAATCTTCTTCATATTGCATTTTATTGATTCAATTGTCATGATAACAACCAAATCATGATTTCCATTTTAACTTGTTTAATTTTTAAAGTCGTTTGGCTACTTTAGTTTATGGTATCCTAACAATCTTGCCTTTTATTATTACCTGGACTGCACATTGATTATGCATGAAGTAATCTTTCTGTTTCTTTGTAATTATGAATACACGGTGATGAATTATTCTTTTTCCTTTGATAATGTAAAGATTCATATAGAGAGAGAAAGGAGAGAGAGTGGGAAACTGAATTTCATATTTCCATTTACTGAATATTCTGATTACAGGGATCTTGTATATATACAAGTCCATTAGCTTACAACTCAAGGTAACTGAATGGCTAAGTCAGTTACAACTAACTAGCTGGGTAGGGATACAGTGTGCTACACTGTATCTCCTTACTATGTACTCTATCACACCCCCCGCAAGCTCAAGGTGGCTGATCTATAGAGGAGGGATCAAGCACCTTGAGCTTGTCCCTTAAGTACTGAAATCTGGTAGGAGACAGTGCCTTGGTTAGCAGATCTGCACATTGCTCTTCGGATGGAATGTGCAGTACTTGCAGCTGTTTGCTGATGACTCTTTCTCGAACAAAAAATAAATCAAGCTCCATATGTTTCGTACGCGCATGCAGGACAGGATTATGAGAAAGTGCAACGGTGCTCATGTTGTCACAGTAGAGAACTGGTGAGGGCAGCTGCACATGCAGCTCATGAAGGAGACTTTGGAGCCATATCATTTCTGCTGTTGTGGCTGCAAGACTCCTATACTCTGCCTCGGTGCTTGAACGGGCTACTACAGTTTGCTTTTTGGCCCACCAAGAGACCAAATTGGGCCCCAAGAAGATGCAGGATCCTGATGTGGAGCGCCTGTCATCAGGATCAGATGCCCAATCAGCATCACAGAACCCAGTGAGTACAAGGGGATAAGATGTGGTTGCTGGCTGAAGGTGAAGACCATGGTTCAGGGTGCCCTTAAGGTACCTCAATATGCGCTTGACTGCTGTCCAGTGGGATTCCAGTGGTTGTGCCATAAACTGACACACTTTGTTAACTGAGAAAGAGATTTCAGGCCTTGTGATGGTGGCATACTGCAGTGCACCCACAATGGACCTGTAAAGTGAGGGATCCAAAAAGTAATCTGCACCAGTTTTGGAGAGTTTGCTGCCACCAACCATGGGAGAAGAGATGGCTTTAGCTTCAGCCATTTTAGCACGAGATAGTAGATCATTGAGGTACTTGGTTTGAGTCAGGAGAAGAGAACCCTTTGTAGCTTTCCTAACTTGAATACCCAGGAAGTAGTCCAGTTCACCTAATTGTTTAAGAGCAAAGTTGGAGTGGAGCTTGTTGATAAGTTGCTGAATGAGGGAGGACGAAGTACCCGTGATGATGATATCATCAACGTAGACCAGCATGTAAATTACCTGAGAGTGATGATTGTAGGTGAACAAAGATGGGTCACACTTGCTGCCAATGAACCCAAGTGTCAAGAGGGCACCTTTGAGCTTGTCAAACCAAGCTCTTGGGGCTTGTTTCAGGCCATATAAGGCCTTATTCAACCTGCAGACCAGATTTGAACCATTTGAGGAGAACCCCGGAGGTTGCTCCATGTAGACCTCTTCTTCTAGATCGCCATTCAAGAAGGCGTTGTTCACATCCAGTTGTTGAAGGGACCAGCCATGGGATAGTGCAAGAGTTAGGATAACCCGAATTGTGGTGGGTTTAACCACTGGACTGAATGTCTCTGTGTAGTCAAAGCCCGGCTGTTGATGAAAGCCCTTTGCTACAAGACGAGCTTTGAACTTGTTGATGGATCCATCGGGGTTCTCCTTGACCCGGAAAACCCATTTACAACCAATAGCTTGCCTTTGAGGTGGGAGAGGAACCAAAGTCCAAGTGGAGTTCTTGATGAGTGCATCATATTCAGCCTTCATGGCTGAGTACCAATTCGGATCAGCAATAGCTTGTTTTACAGTTTTGGGTTCTGTATGGGCTAGGAGGATGGTGGGGTTTAGTCGTGGCTTGACAATGCCATTCTTGGATCTAGTGGTCATGGGATGTGTGTTAACAGGTCCAGCAATGGAAGATGAGGTAGGGAAGGGAAATATGGAGCTAGGGATGGTTGGAGAGGAGTCAAGATAGGGGCTGGAACCTGATAATGCAGCAGGAGAGGGATTTGTTTGAAAGGTAGAGGTGGACAGGTTGAGAGGAGATGGAGGCCCAGATTGTGGAGCCTCGGGCAGGGCATTAGGTGGTGGGTTGTTGGGTGATGGAGAGTTAACAGGAGGGATAATTGGTGGTGGGTTGTTGGGTGATGGTGGATTAATGATTTGTGGAATTAAGGGAATGGGTGAAAGAGAGTGAGAGGACTGAGTTGGATTAGAGTCTTTAGTGCCAAACAGTTCATGATATGGAAATCTAAGCTCATTAAAGATCACATCCTTGGAGATAAAGGTCCTTCCAGTAGGTGAGAGACACACATAACCTTTGTGAGAGGTAGAGTAGCCTAGGAAGACACACTCATGGGATCTAAACTCAAGCTTGTGATGATTGTAAGGCCTAATGAGGGGAAAGCAAGCACATCCAAAGGTTTTTAGAAAGCTGTACTCAGGAACTTGACCCAAAAGTTTAGTGTGTGGCACTTCCTTGTGTAGGGAGGCCGTAGGCAACCTGTTTATTAGATAAACAGCAGTGAGGAAGGCATGATCCCAATATTTGAGAGGGAGGGATGCATGGGCTAGGAGAGTGAGTCCTAACTCCACAATATGCCGATGCTTGCGTTCCACAACACCATTTTGGTGGTGTGTATGAGGACAAATGACACGGTGGATGATCCCATATTCTTGAAGAATCTTGGGAAATGAACGAAATTCGCCACCCCAATCTGTTTGGAGGGCTTTAATCTTTGTGTTAAATTGTAGCTCAACCATTGCTTTGAAGTTAAGAAAAGTTGGTAGAGCGTCTGATTTCTTTTTAAGAAGAAAGAGCCAAGTAAATCTTGTGTTGGCATCAATAAAGGAGATATAATACTGAAAACCAGTAGATGAAACAAATGGGGCAGGTCCCCACAAGTCACTGTAAACAAGTTCAAAAGGATTATTGTAAACTGTAGTGGATTGAGTAGAAGGTAGGCGGTGAGCCTTTCCAAGACAACATGATGAACAAAAATCAAAAGTTTTATTGCTGATAGGAAGATTACATTGTTGTAATACATGCCTTAGTGTGTCTTTATTTGGATGGCCTAATCTTAGATGCCATGTGTTCAGTGATACATGTGCTGTATTGACTGAAGGAATGAAAGAAACATTACAAGAAGAAGTATCATGACTAGAATTCAAGGGGAGACTTTGCTGGGGGAGAAGATGAAGATCGGTGAACTGATAGAGTCCATCAGCTCCAACCTCTCCGCTAAGCAATACTTCATTGGTAACCTGAGATTTTACAAGACATTTGTCAGAGTGGAATTCAAAGAAAACAGAGTTATCCCTAGCAAACTTACTTACACTAACAAGGTTCTTGGTAATTTGAGGAACATGTAAAAGATTACTGAAAACTAATTTGACATTGGAATTTAAAGGAGAGTTAAAGGAAGTAGAACCAGAGGAAGAGATTTGTAAACCTTGACCGTTACCCACTAGGATTTGATCTGAGCCCTCATAAGGCATGGGTTGCTGGATGTTTTGGGGATTAGGGGTGACATGGTGGGAGGCACCCGAATCAGGGTACCATTGATTTGAGAAGTTATGGTTGTGAGAGGTGGCTAGCATGGCTTGGGGTACGACCGAGGGCTGGGGAATGAAGGGTTGTTGCTGCCATGGAGGTGGGTTGGGTTGGTGTTGCTGGTAGAAGTGATTAGGGTTTGGATTGGGGTTTTGTTGGGGAGTGAATTGTTGATCGTATCGGTGCCAGCACGCAAAGGCGTCGTGCCCAAATTTTCGGCACAACTGACACTGGACGGAGCTTCGACCACCACGGCCCCTACCACCGCGGCCACCGCGGCCTCGACCACGTCCACCGCGCCCGCCTCGATAGTTCTGGTTGGAGGGCGCTGAGTAGTGTTGCTGATTCTGAGCCACAAGTGCTTGCGATGTCGCATTCGAATCAGTGGTTGAGGTGGCTATATTCGCAACATTTACTGTAGCAGTTGCTCTTGTATTGTTCTGTCGATACCGATCGAGGCGCACTTCTTGCGCCAACAACAAAGATTCCAGTTCGTCCAGATCAGAGGAGTCGTATCGAGTGCTTACCAGGTTGATGAGGGAATCGTATTCCTCGGGTAGCCCTTCCAAGATCACGTCGAACTGTTCTTGATCGGAGACAGGGTCACCAATTGAATAGAGTGCATCGACTTGGGCTTTCACACGCAAGATGAACTCCGAAATTGAACGATCCTCTTTCTTCGTATTTCGAAGCTCGGTGCGAAGCATTCTTGCTCTCGCACGAGTCTTGGACTGAAAGTGATTATGAAGTTTCTCCCAAATTTGCCATGAGTGGACACATCCGATCAACCGAGTGAGAATTGGAGTCGTGACAGAGGCTTGAAGCCAAGAGAGGAGCAACGAATCTTGAAGCTCCCATCGTGTGTATTCCGGATTTAGGGTTCCGGCGAGTCTATCTGACTCAGAGAGATAACGAAGTGGAATTTGCGGTGAAACAAGAAATCTGTGAAGTTGATGCGCCCTTATGATTGGCTCGATCTGCTGTTTCCACAACAGAAAATTGTCCTCTGTTAGCTTCTCTGAAATTGTGAGGGAGAAAGCAGGTGGAGGAACAGCTGAGATCGGTGCCGGAGGAGGGGAATGCGGCGGCGGAGGAGGTGGAGAGGGAGGGGGAGAAGAATCGGAAGCCATTGAAGCTTCACCTAGCTCTTTGATACCAAGTAAAGATTCATATAGAGAGAGAAAGGAGAGAGAGTGGGAAACTGAATTTCATATTTCCATTTACTGAATATTCTGATTACAGGGATCTTGTATATATACAAGTCCATTAGCTTACAACTCAAGGTAACTGAATGGCTAAGTCAGTTACAACTAACTAGCTGGGTAGGGATACAGTGTGCTACACTGTATCTCCTTACTATGTACTCTATCAGATAACAACAAAAAATTTGAGTTAATTCTGTATGTTAATAGAATAATTGGGTCCACTTCCCTTAGAAAATTATAAGCATATCTCTTCTAACACTTTACATTCTTTCTCTGCCTTCATGATTGATTTAAAATTTATGCAAATTATATATACAATTTTTTAAAATTCTACTCTGATTTATAACTATTGATCTTGCATTCTTGCACTTATTCTCTATTTCCTTACGATTTTTACCTTCGACTGAAAATCTAGGTTATCAAGGATTATGACCTACGTGAAAGACATCTTGGAGATCTTCAAGGCCTTATTTATCATGAAACAGCAAAGACTAATCCCATGGCCTACAAGGCTTTGGTATCAAAGAACGAAGATCAAGAAATCCCAGTAAGTACTATGAAATATGAAATAAGAGATGCTTGATTAGAGAACTCAAAACTATGTTTTAAGATCAGTTAGATCACCATCCACTTTGAGAACTCTAGACATGCTAGGAATGAACCACCAGACAACTCTAGCAAATCTTGTTGAGTTTGCTTTATATTGCACATAGAACCTGCTTATTTATCCATGCTCTAATTGTCGTATTTGTTTATATAGCAACTAAATCTTTATCAAGCAGTCTTGTTCATATCGTGGAATTCCCTTTCATCTCTTGAAGTGTTCAAGATTATATGTTTTGTGTTATATAATTCATGAATATATAATTACAAAAGATAAATGCCTTAATTTTTGCATATACATAGCAATGATGCATATACCATTATGTGCAGGGTGGTGGAGAAAGTGTAGTTCAACTTTATGATCGTTGCACATCTGCATTGCTGAGAATTGGCGCAAAGCATAAAGGTAGTCTACCAGCGAAAGTCCTTCCATCATTAGTCATATGATACAATGATTTGATAACCTTTTATTTTGTCCAAAAAATTCAGTAATATACATTAGTACATTACCCAGTCTTACCACCTGACTTGCTAGGGTAGCTTTGTTTGACATGCAAGTTACTTGCCCTGAGGGCACCTGATATCTCTTTTAGACAATGTTGGAATAACAAATATTTTTTTTTAAAAAATCCTAATAGATATTGCATCCTTTTCAAAGTCTCTATACTCACAGCTAAATTATGCTGATGTTATCTATATTAATTGCAGGGGAGCGAGTAGTGATTGTCACTCATGGAGGATTCATCAGATCACTTTACAAGTGGGCCTGCCCAAATGGAAGGCCTGCTGGGAAGATACACAACACGTCGATCAATGTTTTTCACTTGTATGGTGAGGACAAATGGACCTTAAAAGTGTGGGGTGATGTTAGCCATCTGCGCCAAACTGGATTTCTGCAGTCTGGTTTTGGGGGTGACAGAACTTCTGCATAGGCTGTCATCTGTACTTGATTTTATGTTTGACAGAAATGCTTGCATAAACCTAATGCACTCTAGTTGAGTGTGATTGATTATGGTGGCTAATTATTAGTTAACTCTGGTAGTTATCTATTAATTAATGATATGAGTGCTGCACCAGGTTTATGCAAGTATTTATCCCATATTTGATTATTTCCCATCCAAAGTTAATAAAGGTTTTAGAGGAAGAAGATATGAAAGGGATATCGAGGGGTGATACTAAATATGATTTTGGCCCTTATTGTTTGAAACTATTTATTTTTTGCATCTTAGTATGCAAATATATCGTCACCATGTAAGGATATGCCTAAACTATAGTATTATTTGTGGTGGTAGTTCATCAATCTGCATAACAGAGTTGTTTCTTTGTTTTGATCTATTCAAATGTGTAATGTATGGAGAATGCTGTGGTACCTATTTTTTTCTTTCTAGGGTGTGGTAGGTAGAGCTGTCAGATGGGGCTAAAGGTAAAATGGCACAGAAACAAAGAGAGAATCCGCTCTCTAACTCTCACAATGAGAAACTCAATATATCATAAACTTCAAGATGCAAATACAAGGAGAGAATTGCCCTATTTATACTAATCCCTAAGGTCTTCATAACTAGATTACAATGGGAAAACAACTAGCAACAATGGAAGTTTGTCAAACTTAAGGGCTATGCAATTAATGGCTAGGCTAGGTAACTAATGGCTAGGTGGTGTAAGGTCAAGATTTGTGGCTTGATGCAACAATGGTGGATGGTTCTGTATCATAAAATCCATGGGCCAGCCCCCAAAGCCCTATGTTTGCCCCCTTTGTTAATGAGCATGCTTTCTGATAGGGATGTCTAGCCCTAACCCACATTGCCAACTAATTAAGTGGGTTAAGGCGGGGCTTATCCATGGATCAGCCCTTCATGTTTCTAATATTCTTTTTTTTTTTTAATATTTGAATTTGAAGGTTTTAGGTAGGGAAGGAGGAAAAGAGAGAAATAAACTACCAAGTAATAACACTGATATTGATTTAATATAGTTATGATGTGATTACAAAAGATAACCCTAATAGTCCTATTTATACTAAAAGTAAAATTCTAATCTTGATCAAATAGAGAATCAAATCATAAAATATAATTAAGAAATAAATCCTAAGAGATCACCTAAGATACTCTAAAATATTCTAAGATATGATATTATTAGATATTTCTCTGATTTTCTAACACAACACTCCCCTCAAGCTTAAAGCTTACTAAGTTTTGCTTTAAGCTTGTTACACGAAAAACAATGCATTCCCCCTCAAATTAAAATTTTAAATATAAAAACCATAAACTGAGCTCCACAAAAATAATGGTTGGAAGCCAACTCAAGGATGTTGGAGAGACCGGAGAGAGTTGCTGGAAAGATAACTTAGCAAGATAGCTGGAATGATCATCAGCCTTACAGAAATTTCTTGGCAAGTAATCTAGCAGCAAGGTCCGAACTTTTTAAAACTGCATTTGGAAGCTTCAACAACAATATCGGAGACCCAAATTATTTAAAATTGAAGTTAATGTGGACAACTACTTCCAAGACTGAGATGGGGTCAGTGCATCTAGGACAAAGGGCCAAGGCTAGTGCATCTAGGAGAAAGATGGGTTAGTGCATCTAGGAAAAAGAGCCGAGCCAGAGCATCTGGGATAATGAGTTGGGCTAGTGTGAGTCATAGCCAACATAAGTCAATCATCGACGGAAATAGAAGTCACCACTAATCTGATTCATCCGTGGGAAAGGAGTAACTACCGGAATGATCGTCGGTGGGAAGAGAAGTCACTGGTATGATCCATTAGTGGATAAGAATTGCATGATAAATACCGGATTAGCAAACAGTAGAGCAGAGCCAAAGATTTGGGCTTTCGAACACGACAAAACATCACCTAAGAGAGCCAAACACATCGAGGTGGTTGCTGAAAAGTGGTCCATAGAGGGATGTGAGAGCATATCCGAAAAGAGTAGAGGTCGGTGAGTTTGGCGCTGGAAACGGCGGCCGGAAAGGTTGTCGGACGCGTCGGAGGAAGTAGTGCGCATGCGGCTACGCGCAGAAAGGATGAGACGTGCGTGACGGCAACGGCAGTGCGGTCTGGACAATTGGACAGATCGACGTTCGACGAGTCTAGTGATGGGGTCGGCGGCCGACGGGACAAAAACAAGGGCCGGAAAGACGAAGAACTCACTGGAAAAGAAGAACACAACGGAGGAGAGAAAAAATGGCAGTATGTATATATATATATGTATATGTATATATATATATATATATATATATATATATGTATGGCTGAGAAGATGATAAGATGATTAGAGTTCCTTTATATTAGTAATTTATATTTATAAACCTTGAATGTCAGATGTTTTAGACATAGATCTGTGTCAGGTTGACTTGTAAAACTCATGGCAATCTGTACTGAATCTTCTGGTACATATAAATTTGATTCTCTGTATGGGGCTTCTATGATTGGTTCTCTTCCTCACTTTGAGATTTCATTAGATTGTTCGTTACTGACAACACTTCTGCTCCTTTGTCAACCCAAAATTTCTTAGATTTTCCATTTGGCATAGTCTGTTTTTGTTTTTTCATACTAAATTGTTGCATTTTGAGCATCTGGTGGACCAGAAACAGAGAAGCTGCAAGAGATGAGCGGTGTAACTTCCCTGATAAGTATGTGTAGTTCTATAAAGACAAAAGAATAATCTGGCAGCATAAATTATTTGCTTTTTTTTTTCCTGAAACCGTAATTTGTAATTTTTGTAGTCCAAATATAGCTTATTTGGACCTGGAGCTTATTATGTGTACTTGCTGTTTTTTAAGTTTTGTTATGGTTCAGATTTGTTAGAGATAGTTTAGTTTCATTATGTTTGGGCTTAAAGCCCACATTCTTTAGCTACTGTACTGCTGTGATTTTCTGTTCTTTCTGTTTGATATAGTTAGGATCACAACTGTATTGCTATCACTATATAAGGTGATAGCTACACTGTAATCATTCAGAATTAATAATATCAGTTTGTCATTCGATCACTCTCCTTCCCTATTCTCTCTGTTTCTCTAAAGCTGATAAGATTAATTATATGGTAAAACTTAGCACTATATTCCAGATTCTAGCTTCATCTTCATAGAAGATGTAACATGTGCAATTTGTACTTTTCTATGTTTGTTTGTCTACTTGAGGTTGCTGCTTCTAGAATTTTACCAAAATCGTCACCTAAGCGAATTTTTTTTTTTTATATTAAAAAAAATGTGCTGTTGCTTCCGTTTGTAAAAATTATATATTATATAATTGGTTCGTAGCATTTGAATAATATTATATAAAATCAGTTTATTTAGTGGAGTGGCCCATGAGGTGTGCTAGGGGCCTAGGGTAGGGCCAACCCATTTAACAGGTGGATCAAATTTAGTTTTACTTTTTATCTAGTGAGCTGACTCGTGGGGTGGGGTGGGGTGGGGTGGCGTGGGCCAACCCATTAAACAAGCGGGCAAAGTTCAGCTGTTTTTTTTTATAGTGGGTGAGGCCATGTGCTGGCCTTGACCTATTTCCCCTATGAGCTTTTGTATTGTGGGCTTTCGGCTCTAACCCACTAAATGGGCTGTGCTAAGGCTGACCCTTTTGACAGCTTTAACAGTAGGGTAACTTGCCAAACATTTCATGGCTATTATTTACTTTTGAATATTATTATTGAAATTATCATTCAATGAATACTTGACACATCCCAGATGCCATACTTATTAGGTTATCATATAAATTTTCCTTTTATATTGATGAATGCGATGATGCACTTTCATGGTAGCAATATTGTTTAGGGACAAGTGAGCCTTTTGTAGGGCTACTAAATTCGTGGAATATAAAGGTTTTACACTTCAAAGCATGAATTGCAAACTAGTGCTTTCTTCCTGGCTCACTGATGAATTAATAGCCCATTTTACACCCAAAGTAAATCCATATGTCTAAGTGAGCAAGTATAAATGGTTCGAAAATGATCAACTTGAGGAGAAAAAAAAGATGATTTTCTCAAATGATCATCACTACAAGTGCAAATGTGGATGACAATATTTAGAAACCTGATTACCAATATTGGAAGGCAAGAAGAGGGCTAGGAAGTTTGTAAAAGATGACCAACTAGCATAATATAAATGATGTATATACACCGGTGAAAACACCGTTAAACTTCAGTAGATGAAGAAATGTATGTGGCAATTAACCTAATCATAACTATTGAATTTACAACTCTCTAAACTTAGATCCTTTCAAAAGACCTCCTGTAGTTTTTTACCAAGAAACATATTTTTAGCTTTATATATCTCTTTATAACTGAAGATAAAGAATCAAGAGGTATTTTATTATGCTTTTATCATCACTTTTAGTGTTTGTTATATGAGAAACAGAGAGGAGAGAGTTAAAGAAGAGAGAAGAGAAGAGAAAGAGTGACATTCTCTTGTTTGGTTTGCGGAAAAATGAGAGAGAGAAACAAAAATCATGAGACCCACACAATTTCATAATCTTCCCTCTTGAGCGAAGAAAAAGGAGGAGTAACAGAGGAGACGGAGGAGAGGTCATTCTCTTTTTTTATTCCACTTATAACCCCACATTCACCATTTGTCTTTTTTTATTGCTACATAAAAGATGGATATCTCCCGTCGTGTATTCTCACTTATAACCACATATTTTTTTAATTGCTTGATTAAATAGAAAAATAAGGAAATTACGTAATTTAATAGTTTAATTAAATTAAAATAAAATATAAATTAATTTTGATAGAATGAAAATCAAACAATGTAAAAATGAATATTATTTTTTTAGTTTAGGGATATTTTTGTCCTTTCAAAAATAAAAACATTTATCTCTTTCTATCCAACCAAACAAGGGGAAAGAGAACAATACACTTCTTTTTTTTTCTATTTCTCTTCTCTTTCTCTTATATTAAATAACACATCAAATATACACTATTTCTTACATCTTTTTCTTTTTTCACACTCTTTCTCACGTCTTTCTCTTTTCACTTTCTCTTCACAAGCTTGAGGAGACATTGGTTCAAACTAACCAATATATAAGTTGGACTTAGTTAAATGAACATGAAACTAGCATGATAATTGATAAAACAATAGGCATGATTGTGCACGTTACCGCCCTACTAAGTTTGTTGGATTATTATTTTTGGTCATCGAAGTTTGTTCGATTGAAAACATAGCCAAATTGCTTACGAACTGGGCTTTTATCACATATATCCGAAATGATGAATGAATGGGTCAATGTTGTAGCATTCACTCTGGTGAGAATTGAGATCATCACTTTCGGTTTCCTCCAACTTCAACTATAATGACTTGGTTCGTTGACCAAACAAAAATAATAAAAATAAAAAGCAAGAAAGAAAGAAAGAGATCGGCTTGGTTCATGTGACAAACTCCATGAATTTCGTCATCGGATACGCAATTTCTTACAGCAGAATTTGAAAGTAGTTTGTATCATAATCAAAATGAGTTGTAAAGTACTTACTAATTGTTCTTAAAATAAATTTCAAAAATTTATTAAATACAAATAATAATCAATAAAATACTTAACAATACTGGAGTATCATGCATCAACTCTTAAAAAATTGGTGCTAGAATAGTATTGAATTGAATTCGAACATAATCAAACAAAGAGGTTTTGCAATATTTCTTTGTCCACATTATTCAGGAAGTAACAAGAATTTAAATATGGATACCTTTTCATCCCTTAAATAATAAAAATACTATTTCATAATTTTTTATCCTTTTCGTTTTATTGTTTATTAAAAAAAAATTTATTATCAATCTAAAAATTCAGTTTCCCTTGTCCCAAAAGTGAGCAAATAAGAATATTTCTACTTTTAATTTAATAAAGGACTAAACTTAGTACAGTGTTATGTATACAGTTGGTACTGTTCTAGACACAAAAAAACAGTTATTTTCATTAAATAAGCACATCTTTTGAAACGGTTTGCAATAATTATATTATATTTTCGGTGTGAAATAGTAGGAACAGAAGGTATGGAGCTGTTTCTAAGGTGAAAATTACTATGCACTTTATTAAATCTAGAGTGAAAATACCATTACTTGCTCACTCTAGATAGAGGTTCACTTTAGAAGAACCTTATCCTATTTATTTTTTTGAAGCAACCGTATCCTATTTAGAGTGTGTTTGGGAAAGCTGGAAAAAAAAGATTATGCTGATAATCAAATTTTGTATAATCGATTATTGTGATAATCGATTATAATTTGAATATGTTTTTATTTGGGTCTGTTTGCTGAAAAGCAATTTTAAGATAATCTATTTCGTTTGGGTGGTGCAAAAAAAATCACTTTTATATAATAAATTACGAAAAAGGGTATGGAGTTATTTGTATAATTTAATAATATTTGTTTAAAAGTTAGTTTTGCAGGGGTAAACAGGGAAGAAAGTTTTGAGATTGAAAAATAATCAAATCACAACAATCTTAAGCTAGAAAAAACTAGATGGCATAAAACAGCTTTTTTTTTCCCTAAAAAAGGCTTTTTTATAAATTTAAGCAAAATGCCAAACATGATAGATTATCTATGAAATAGCTTTTAAGCCAAAAAAACAGCTGAAATGAGGGAAAATAATCTTTCCCAAACACACTCTTATTGAAATGTAGATAGAGACTCGTACTTGAAAAGATAAGGTAACAACTTATGCTTTAATTAATAATTATAACGTGACTTCCGCTACATATGTATTAAGAAGTCATTACGAATTTTCGATAAGTCTAAATTTAGAATCTTATTTAAATCTTTTCTGACACTAATTACTTGAATTAAACTCAAGCGTACATACTTTTAGATTTGGAGAAAACTTACATATAATTACAATGGTGCGGTTGATGCGGTTCTCTAATCACTACACACCATGTAGAATATTTAATTCATATTATCCATTATCTTTTAGTTATTTTTTTAACAAAAATCCACATGGTGTGTTGTGATTGGAGAACAGTACCAACTGAACCATTGAAATTACATGTAAGTTTTCTCCTTTTGATTTCTGATGCTAATTGATCATAGAAAGGAATTGAAAAATAAGCTGCATACCGACAAACAAAGAATTATCTTCCCGACTTTTTTTTTTTTTTTTTGCTGCTGGGTGCCAGTCTCGAACCGAGTACCTGTAGGTTAAAAGATAAGTTCCAAACCAACAGGTTACTCAGGAAACTGGCTTCTCTTTTACCATCTCAGTGATATATTTCTTCAGTTTTGTCTAATGTACGATAAATGGAAGGGAAGTAAGGTTGAAGAGAGAACAAAATGGTGTGGTTGTGGTAGTGGGTATAAGAAAGTGAGGGGAGTGCTTTTATTTGAAGGTGAGAGAAGCAAATTTGGGTCTTTTGATCATATATGAATGATTAGGATTAGAATACAAAGTCATGTGACTTTTTTAAGTGATCATATGAAAACCTACTAAATACACTCTTACTTATTTTTCAAAATAGTTACCCGTTGAACCTTATAATCTAAATCAAATCAATTAAATTCATTGAGATTGATTTAGTTAGTTGGCTCATTTTACTTCAAACCTGAACCAAACCAATTATAATTGGTTATCAGATTTTTTTTTTTTAACCTTAACTAATAAAGTCAACTATTTTTTAACTTTAAAATTTATACATTCCTGATTTTAATTTTAAAACTCTCTTCTAGTTTTGTCTTTCCTTTTTCTATTCATTTCGATTTTCTTATAATCTTATTTAGTGTTTCCAAATGTCTTTCATGTTTACTATCCAACTTCACTATCATATTTTAGGTAAGAGATTAAGGTAGATAAAGTTATAACTATAGAATAAGATAAATATTAATTAAAAGTGATATCAATATTTAGAATTAACTTAATTATTGCGTAAAGTCATTGAAGAATAAGAAACTTTTTATCATGTAGTAATATAAAATTCAAAGTTTTACATAAGAAAGATAATAGAGGGGGGGATAAGAACTTGAAAATGTATAATAATTTATTTTTTACCTTAATCAGATTGGTTTAATTCAGTTTGGCCAAAAAAGTTTTTAAAATCCGAACTAAACAAAAGAAATTTAAAATGATCGGTTTGAATTTTATTTTATTCTAAAACTAAAGAAAATCAATGTATAAACGCCCCTATTTTATAAGTAGTATATTATTAGCAAATTACACAAATTCTTTTTGAACGAGAATACCAAAATTCTTTTTATTAAAGCTATTTTACCTTGAGTGCATTAAATAGTAGAGAGATATTTCATTTGAGATAAAAAAAAAAGTATTGATTAAATCAATAAATAAATTAATTATTAAATAAAATTATAGAGTGAAAATATATACGATATATATATATATATATATATATATATATATATATATATATATATATATATATATATATATATATATATATATATCTTTAATAAATATTTCCATTTGAATTTTTGAAAGAATATATAAGATTAAAAAAATTCATATTTTAAAGTTGAATATTGAATAATAATTTGAAAAATAGAATATAAAAAATGTATTCAAAAATAAATTCATACTTACTTGATGTTTTCAACAGCTGCATATTAAAATAAAAATTTTAATGCCTAGTAATTTTTTTTCAATTTTTTTTTTTTTTAAAGATTCATATATTATTCTAAATATAGATGCTTACATATAAACAAATTATATTTTAAAAGTCATTTTTATTAAAGTCTAATGCGACATTTCGTAAAAGATTATTTATATTTTTCATTTTAATTTTAATTATTTAAGTATGTTATATTTTATATAGTTGTTAATGTGACACCCTTCTACCCCGCATGTTATAAAGCATTTAATAAAAACAAATTAAATAGAAAACATGCATTCATTAAATAATACTCCCTCCGTTCCTTTTCTATGGTAATTTTAGCTTTTTGTTTTTGTTCCAAAACAATGGATCTTTTATGAACCCAATGTATATTTGACAATTTTTTTTCCATATATACTCTTATCATAAAATTAAATTGAAATACATTGAAAACATACTAAACCTTCCCTACTTAAATTCAGTCATAAATGTTGCATGTTCCAAAACAAAAGTGGCATATATCAATGCATCTCACATTTGACCAAGGTACACAAATGCTTCTTTTCAAGGTACATAAATGAACAAGGTTAGAATTTGTAAATAATTAATGATATTATAAATAAGGGTAATTTGGTACAAATGTTAATAAATTAATGCTTTCTTAATCTGTGTGTAAAAACCTTAAATTACCATAGAAAGGGAACGGAGGGAGTATTAAATAATATCCATGGGTAGAAAAGTCCCACATGAACCAGTTCTAACCCGGAAAATATAATAGGTTTAAAACAATAAAACATAACAGCAAATAAATATACTTCAACCCCGATGTCACCTACAGAGCTGGTATAACCGTTCCGGAATAAACATCCATGGAATTACAACTGAAACTAACAGCTACCATAACATAAACTAGCCCTACTATGAGTGGCGGCTCCTCAGAGTCACTCCTCTCCGGGCTGCTCGTCATCCTCTGCAAGGTGTCAATCAGGTCAAACACAAACAAACATGGGGAGTAAGTTCATGTAACCATATACAGCAAGAAGTAGGAAGTAAAGTAAACAGTAAACATAGCACCTTTGCACCAACATCAACATCATCATCATGCTATGCAGTGCAATGCAGTCCTACTCCGCTAAACCAACAATGCATGTGGATCCATTAAACTCGGGATGAACGACTTCGGAGTTAAATATCCACATTAAGAATTTACTCAACGCCAGAGAATCTACTCCTTGGATAGCCAACGCATCAAACCAACGAATGCCTCGTCACGGGGGTGCTAGGAGAATCTACTCCAACCGTGGATGGCCAAATCGCCGTACTCTAGGACGACCTACCCTATGTCGAACAACCCTAAACAACATCTCCGATGCAATGCGTATGCAACACAACAACAACGGTAACACCACCTCCATAACTCCAACGGAATCGACCCAGGATAACAGCGGAATCAACTGCAACAACTTGCCTCACGGAATCTACCTGAGGACTTAAGCGGAATCAACCGCAGTACCTAGGGTAAACTCTCGGCCACCAAGGTACACAACAACAAGAACACCTTAGACCCAAACCGCGGGGTCAAGGCCTCCTTGGCCAAAAAGCACTAAGGCACAGCTCATCAGCTTGCGGCACCCAAAATGGCATCGACTTATCAGCTTAACACCTCACCATCTCATCATCTTTAATTATTTTTAGTAACATCAACCAAATTGTCTAATCATTTAATCATCGTTGGGAAATGGGGTTTAGAACCCCTTTAAGTCCTTTAATTCTGTTCTGTCCAGTAGGGTTGAGCACGGTCGTGCTCGTAACCCAGCACGGTCATGCTTAAACACGTGAGGGGTGGCTCCCCTTTAAGTGAAGCATGGTCGTGCTTCTTATTGAGCATGGTCGTGCTCAGCAGCACGGTCGTGCTCTTTGTCCTGTACGACCGTGATGAACAGCGCGGCCATTTACCTAGAATTCAACTGGGAGCACGGTCGTGCTCCCTGGTCAGCACGGTCGTGCTCATCGCGCGACAGTACTGTTCTGGGCAGGAACAGAGACTGAATTTTTATCCAATTTATATGTTTTTACACTTATTAATCCTAAGTCCATTAACAGTGCGTTTTAAGGATTAGGAAACATCATCAACTCTAGAATCACATCAGCCAACAACATCATATAACAACAATTATCATCATCATGCTCATAAAGCAACCAACCTAATATTCATGCATCATCACATTCACATATCAATATATAGTGAAAACAACAAATCAACATGTTGACATAACCAGACACTTAGGCAATTAAATCATACAGAACATGCATCAAATGGGGTCATGGGAACCCCTTTACTTTACCCTAACCCCAAGCCTATGAGTACACTACCCTTCTCCCCATACCTGGATTGAAGGTAGCTCCCTAACAACGTCCTAAACAGCAATCGGTTCCTTCCCTTACGGTGGCTTTCACTCAGACCAGCCTTAAACAAACAGATCATAAAAGATGTTAGTTTTCCCAACTATAAAACGAAAGGAAACTAAAGAAAAGGAACGAAACGTTACATATACACGAAGAACAGACGAAACCATGTTTCCCTAGAGTCTCCAATACTCAAAACCACACTGAGTATGAAGGAAACAGGGAAAAAGGGACGTTGCAGCCGTACTAGGGTTTTAGTAACAAAAAGTGAAGTGTACGGCGCAACCCTGGAGTATGCTCGACGTATATAGGCCCAGACTTGAGCACGGTTGTGCTCACTCTCGAGCACGGTCATGCTCGGCATAACGTTACGAGACGCGGTCAACACGTTAAGCACCGGCGTGCTCATTGTTGAGCACGGTCGTGCTCAACTTAAAATCAGAAACACGCTCCTGACTTTAAGTACGGGCGTGCTGGCTAATGAGCACGGGCATGCTCATGTACCAGAAAGGGACTTTTAGCCAAAAATCCCACTAAGCCCTCGACCGATAAATCCAACTTAATAAACTCAGCTTAATTAAAATTAATTCCGAAAAACAGGGTGTTACAATTCCACCCCCCTTATAAAAATTTCGTCCTCGAAATTTACACGTACCTCAAGGAAAAAGATGCGGGTACGCCTCCATCATCTTGCTCTCCAGCTCCCAGGTAGCACTTTCCTCAGTTGCCCCACTCCAAAACACTTTGACCAAAGGAATTTCCTTGCCTCTTAGCTGCTTCACCCTCCTATCCTCGACTCGAAGGGGTAACACCTCAAACGTCAGGTTCTCTTTCAACTGTATAGCGTCGGGTACTATCACGTGACTAGGGTCATGAATATACTTCCTGAGTTGAGACACATGAAAAACATTGTGGAGATTTGACAAGAACGGGGGTAAGGCTATTTGGTAGGCGACTTCGCCAACTCTTTTAAGAACTTGTAAGGACCAATGAACCTCGGAATAAGTTTCCTCGCCTTCATCACTCTACCAACCCCAGTCGTCGGGGTAACTCTCAAGAATACATGATCGCCTTCCTGGAATTCGAGCGCCTTCCTCCTTTTATCATGGTAGCTCTTCTGCCTACTCTGTGCAACTCTCATCTTTTCCTGAACCAACTTAATCTTTTTCGTTGTTTCCTGGACTATCTCTGGCCCTAGCACCACAGTATCACTAGGTTCACTCCAACACAAGGGTGTCCTACATCTCCTCCCATACAGAGCCTCATAAGGTGCCATCCCAATGCTGGAATGGAAGCTGTTATTGAAGGTGAACTCTATCAGGGGCAAAAACTTGTCCCAACTTCCTGACTGCTCTAACACACAAGCCCTCAACAAGTCCTCTAAGGACTGGATGGCCCGCTCAGACTGCCCATCAGTCTGGGGGTGGTAAGCTGAACTAAGCCTAAGCTTTGTCCCTAAAGCCTCTTGTAAACTATTCCAAAACCTAGAGGTAAACCTCGGGTCTCTATCTGAAACTATGCTAGAGGGTACACCATGAAGCCTAACTATCTCTCTGATGTACAGCTTAGCCAACTTCTCCAATGGATACTCCATGTTCATCGGAATGAAATGGGCAGACTTAGTCAGTCTATTCACAACAACCCATATAGCCTCAAAACCAGCTGGAGTTCTAGGGAGTCCAGACACAAAATCCATGGAGATGCTATCCCATTTCCATTCTGGGATACTCAAAGGTTGTAACTTACCCGAAGGCCTTTGATGCTCGATCTTAGCCTTCTGACAAACTAAGCACGCATACACAAACTCAGCTATATCCTTTTTCATCCTAGGCCACCACAACATTCTCTTAAGGTCCTGATACATCTTAGTGGCACCTGGGTGCACACTCAATCCACTCCTATGTCCTTCTTCAAGGATCAACTTCCTAAGCTCAGGAACATTAGGTATGCATACTCTATCCTTAAACCTCAAGATACCATCACTGCCATCTTTAAAACTTAGGTCTCTACCCTGAGCGAGCAACTCTCGCTGGTCTAAGAGATACTTATCTAACTTCTGACCCTCTCTAATCTGATCCATCAGACTGTTAGTAACCTTCAAGGTACCAAGCCTAATACTCTTAGGGGTAAACTCACAAGCTAGACTAAGGTCTCTAAATTTCTCAATCAGATCCATCTCCCTAACTATTAAAGCGGAGACATGCAGGGTTTTCCTACTCAGGGCATCGGCCACCACATTGGCCTTTCCTGGGTGATAGGTCAGATCGAAGTCATAATCCTTTAAAAACTCCATCCACCTACGTTGCCTCATATTCAACTCTTTTTTATCAAAGAGGTACTTCAAACTCTTATGATCACTAAAAACCTCAAACTTCGCTCCATACAGGTAATGCCTCCAGATCTTTAAGGCAAATACCATAGCTCCTAACTCTAAGTCATGGGTAGGGTAGTTCTTCTCATGGGTTTTCAACTGCCTAGACGCGTAAGCGACTACCTTACCATTCTGCATCAACACACCACCTAACCCTTGCTTAGAAGCATCGCAGTAAACTACGAAGGGTTCACTACGATCTGTCAAAACTAACACTGGTGCTGATGTCAACCTATTCTTAAGGGTTTGGAAACTCTCTTCACACTTAGAGTCCCACACAAACAACTGTCCCTTCTTGGTGAGACGGGTTAAGGGTAAAGCTATCTTAGAGAAACCTTCTATAAACCGCCTATAGTACCCGGCTAACCCCAAGAAATTCCTAATCTCTGTTACAGACTTTGGCACTTCCCACTGGAGCACCGTCTCTACTTTAGCTGGGTCCACTGCTATGCCACCCTTAGAGATGACATGTCCTAAGAAGCTCACTTCCTCTAACCAGAACTCACACTTAGACAACTTAACGTACAACTACTTCTCCTTAAGGGTCTGCAAGACAACCCTTAGGTGTTCCTCATGTGCTTCCTTACTCTTAGAGTACACTAAGATGTCATCTATAAACACCACTACAAACGTGTCCAAGTAAGGGTGAAAGGTCTTGTTCATGTAGTCCATGAAGACCGCAGGAGCATTGGTCACACCGAAGGGCATAAC
Organism: Echinosophora koreensis; assembly: GCA_035048595.1. Lineage (NCBI taxonomy): Eukaryota > Viridiplantae > Streptophyta > Magnoliopsida > Fabales > Fabaceae > Echinosophora > Echinosophora koreensis. The sequence goes on from JAPCYP010000069.1 coordinate 2,433,610, forward strand.
CAAGTACTCATAGTGACCATATCGTGTCCTAAACACTGTCTTCGGGATGTCCTCAGACTTAACCCTAATCTGATGGTACCCTGACCTCAAATCTATCTTCGAAAAGACGCAAGCGCCCATCAACTGGTCCATAAGATCATCAATCCTAGATAGGGGATACCGATTCTTTATTGTCACCTTGTTGAGCTGTCGAAATTCGACACACAACCTCATACTACCATCCTTCTTCTTTACCAACAACACAGGTGCTCCCCACGGAGACACACTTGGCCTAATGAACTTCCTTTTCATCAGGTCCTCCAACTGTTCCTTCAACTTAGCTAACTCTAGAGGAGACATTCTATAGGGTGTTATGGAGATTGGCCCGGTGCCAGGCACTAAGTCTATGGTAAACTCAACATCTCTCTCTGGGTGTAAGTTATAAACATCCCCCGGAAACACTTCAGGAAACTCTCGCACAACAGGCACGCTGGCAACATCAGGAAGGCTGCTCTCTACTTCCAAGGAAGCTATCATCATGTACACTTGGGCTTCGTCTTTCATCGAAGCTCGTACTTGGCTGGCAGAGAGAAGGTCCGGATTCTTAGACTCCTTCGGAGTTCCAAAAATCAAGGTTTTGTCAAAACAGTTCAGAAGGACATGGTTGGAAGATAGCCAGTCCATACCCAGAATAATGTCCAGGTCTTTCAAGGGTAAGCATACAAGATCAGCAAGGAAAGTTTTATCATTTATAATAATATGACAGTTCTTGCATGCATATGAAGTGGAAACAGGTTTATTTGTAGGTGTAGAAACCAACAAATCAAACTCAAGGAAAGTAACAGGTAAATTAAGACTCTTGACCCTATCATGCGATATAAACGAGTGAGTAGCACCCGAATCATACAATATAGTTAATTGAGTTCCATCAATTAAACCACGTACCTTGGATCAAGTCATCAGACTCGGAGGCTTCGGCTCCACTAAGAGTAAAGACTCTCCCAGTGGTCTTCAGTCTGTTGGCCTGGGACTTCTGATTCTTGCTAGCGCTGGGAGGCTCGGCCTTAGCTCCATCACACTCGCGGCTGATGTGTCCTGGCTTGCCACACTTGAAGCAGATGACCTGTGTTTCCTTGCACTGGGACGAATAGTGGTTCTGTGCTCCACACTTCCCACACCTCATAGCTCTAGGGGCATCAGAGAACCCACCCCTAAAGCTATTCTGCTGAAACTGTGGCTGCCTGCCACTCTGCTTGAAGTCCTTGCCCGTCGGGGCATACCTCTGCTTGCCCTTATCCCTCTGATCAGTCCTCTTGCCACTCTGATTGTCCGATCCTCTGGAACTGGCAGCTCTGAACTGACTAGCATCCTCGTAAATCCGACAATTATTGACTAGAATCGGAAAAAACTCGGATCTCTTGATAGTTGATGGCCTGTTTGATCTCAGGCCGGAGTCCTGCTTCAAACTTCACGCACTTGGAGCGATCATCTGTCTCATGCTGGTAAGGAGTATAGTACCTAGCCAGCTCCTCAAACTTAGCCGCATAGTCACCAACTGATAGTGACCCTTGTCTTAGAGACAAGAACTCCATCTCTTTCTTGTCTCTGATATCCGCTGGAAAATACTTCTCCAGGAATCTCTGCCTGAACACAGCCCAAGTAACCGCTGTGCCCTCTGCCTGCATCCTCTGCCTACAGTTATCCCACCAGTGCTCCGCCTCTTCAGTCAACATGAAGGTGGCGAAGATGAGCTTCTGCTGATCATTGCAGTCCATCGCACGGAAGATCTTCTCTGTCTCCCTTAGCCACAACAATGCTCCCTCGGGGTCGTACGCTCCCTTGAACGATGGAGGGTTGTTCCTCTGGAACTTATCTAGTCCCTGGAAATCAGCTGGCCCACCGTTGTTAGGGTTGACCTGACCAATAGCATTGGCTAGAAGTGCCAATGCATCAGCAATTGGCTGATCGTTGCGTCCTCTACCGGCCATTAGTTCCTGTACATACCCAAAACACCCTTTAATACAGAAACTTAGCGAGTAAAAGCTATAGGCAATTAACTTAAGCACCATTATCTATACCAAGTATAGACAATTCAAACAAGAGTCACACAACAGACTCACAACAGACTCATACCACGTCCGAACAAGGTCGAACTGCTCCGATACTACTAAATGTGACACCCTTCTACCCCGCATGTTATAAAGCATTTAATAAAAACAAATTAAATAGAAAACATGCATTCATTAAATAATATTAAATAATATCCATGGGTAGAAAAGTCCCACATGAACCAGTTCATAACGCGGAAAATATAATAGGTTTAAAACAATAAAACATAACAACAAATAAATATACTCCAACCCCGATGTCACCTACAGAGCTGGTATAACCGTTCCGGAATAAACATCCACGGAATTACAACTGAAACTAACAGCTACCATAACATAAACTAGCCCTACTATGAGTGGCGACTCCTCAGAGTCACTCCTCTCTGGGCTGCTCGTCATCCTCTGCAAGGTGCCAATCAGGCCAAACACAAACAAACATGGGGAGTAAGTTCATGTAACCATATACAGCAAGAAGTAGGAAGTAAAGTAAACAGTAAACATAGCAACATTACACCAATATCGACATCATCATCATGCTATGCAGTGCAATGCAGTCCTACTCCGCTAAACCAACAATGCATGTGGATCCACTAAACTCGGGATGAACGACTTCGGAGTTAAATATCCACATTGAGAATCTACTCAATGCCGGAGAATCTACTCCTTGGATAGCCAACGCATCAAACCAACGAATGCCTCGTCACGGGGGCGCTAGGAGAATCTACTCCAACCGTGGATGGCCAGATCGCCGTACTCTAGGACGACCTCCCCTATGTCGAACATCCCTAAACAACATCTCCGATGCAATGCGTATGCAACACAACAACAACGGTAACACCACCTCCATAACTCCAACGAATCGACCGAGGATAACAGCGGAATCAACCGCAAAAACTTGCCTCACGGAATCAACCGCAGTACCTGGGGCAAACTCTCGGCCACCAAGGTACACAACAACAAGAACACCTTAGATCCAACCCGCGGGGTCAAGGCCTCCTTGGCCAAAAAGCACTAAGGCACAGCTCATTAGCTTGCGGCACCCAAAAGGGCATCGACTTATCAGCTTAACACCTCACCATCTCATCATCTTTAATTATTTTTAGCAACATCAACCAAATTGTCTAATCATGTAATCGTCGTTGGGAAATGGGGTGTAGAACCCCTTTAAGTCCTTTAATTCTGTTCTGTCCAGTAGGGTTGAGCATGGTCGTTCTCGTAACCCAGCACGGTCGTGCTTAAACACGTGAGGGGCGTGCTCCCCTTTAAGTGAAGCACGGTCGTGCTTCTTATTGAGCACGGTCGTGCTCAGCAGCACGGTCGTGCTCTTTGTCCTGTACGGTCGTGCTGAACAGCGCGGCCATTCACCCAGAATTCAACTGGGAGCACGGTCGTGCTCCCTGTTCAGCACGGTCGTGCTCATCGCGTGACAGTGTTGTTCTGGGCAGGAACAGAGATTGAGTTTTTATCCAATTTATAGGTTTTTACACTTATTAATCCTAAGTCCATTAACAGTGCGTTTTAAGGATTAGGAAACATCATCAACTCTAAAATCACATCAGCCAACAACATCATGTAACAACAATTATCATCATCATGCCAACTCATAGAGCAACCAATATAATATTCATGCATCATCACATTCACATATCAATATATAGTGAAAACAGCAGATCAACATGTTGACATAACCAGACACTTAGGCAATTAAATCATACAGAACATGCATCAAACGGGGTCATGGGAACCCCTTTACTTTACCCTAACCCCAAGCCTATGAGTACACTACACTTCTCCCCATACCTGGATTGAAGGTAGCTCCCTAACAACGTCCTAAACAGCAACTGGTTCTTTCCCTTATGGTGGCGTTCACTCAGACCAGCCTTAAACAAATAGATCATAAACGATGTTAGTTTCCCAACTATAAAACGAAAGGAAACTAAAGAAAAGGAACGAAACGTTACCTATACACGAAGCACAGACGAAACCACGTTTCCCTAGAGTCTTCAATACTCAAAACCATACTGAGTATGAAGGAAACAGGGAAAAAGGGACGTTGCAGCCGTACTAGGGTTTTAGTAACAAAAAGTGAAGGGTACGGTGCAACCCTGGAGTCTGCTCGACGTATATAGGCCCGGACTTGAGCACGGTCGTGCTCACTCTCGAGCACGGTCGTGCTCGGCTTAACGTTACGAGACGTGGTCAACACGTTAAGCACGGGCGTGCTCACTGTTGAGCACGGTCGTGCTCAACTTAAAATCAGAAACACGCTCCTGACTTTAAGTACGGGCGTGCTGGCTAATGAGTACGGGCGTGCTCATGTACCAGAAAGGGACTTTTAGCCAAAAATCCCACTAAGCCCTCGATCGATAAATCCAACTTAATAAACTCAGCTTAATTAAAATTAATTCCGAAAAATAGGGTGTTACAGTTAAAATCATAAATATAAAGTACTAGTACATTGTTTTTATAAAAAATAATATTCAAAATTAAATAATAATAATCAAAACAATATTCATCTCGAATCATAATTCTGAGAATGCAGCAATGTTAAAACTCTTTAGAGATAGCTTTGCCACCCTTGTAGTCCTATCCGACTCGAGGGATTAGTATTCATAGTTGCATAAAGAAGCATACCTGGGAAATAAAAAATAAATAATACACCTCTACTTTCTTTATTTATCGAGACTTCACTATTCTCTTTCTTCATTACGGTCTTAGTTTTGAAGTCAAGATTGACACAAGGGACAGGTCCATAAATTTTGGTCAGTGGGGCAAAAAATAATGTATATATATTTTTATTAAAAAATATTATAAATTTGTAAAAAAGATAAAATATATATATAAAATGGGAGGGGATCCATTTACTCTTGGTATAAATTTAAGATTTTACTCTCCATCTTAACCATCCATTTAAACTTAATCCAACGCCTAATATTTTGTTACTAACACACTCACGTGACATACAATTTTTTTCATTTCAGAATTCTTCTCCCTATTCTTTCTTTGCCTCTCGTACTTTTGTCCTTTATCTTCTTCACTGAAAGCATTTGCCAAGTCCCCAGTCCACGCCCCTGCCGCCATCGCCCCCAGTCCACGCCCGCGCCTCCGTCGCCCCCAGTCCACGCCCGTGCCGCCGTCACCCCCTATGCACCATCGTATCCAGTCCGCACTGTTGTGTCTCCTCCGCGTCGTCATACCCAATCAACGCCGCCAAGCCTCCTCCATGTCGTGCCATCATATTCAGTTCGTGAAGCCTGACCCACTCTGCACCGCCGTCGCCCATAGTCGCCCCTATACAGGTTTAGTTTCGAGGAACACTTTCTTCCATTTATTCTTGATCCAGTTGCCTCACAGGATTTTTGCATATAATGTGTTTGATGGAAATTCTGAATTGAATCTTTACTCATTGTTTCCTTGTCTTGTATCTCTAATCTGCAACCTCACTCAAACTTCACTTACTCCTCCTCTAACACTGTTTCAATTGTTTGGATATTCATATGTATATTTCTAAACTAATTGCACATTATTCAATTGTGTAATGAAGTCAGATCAGGTTGAAGAAGTCTCTAATTAGGATCAGGAGAAGGGGTATTCTACAAGGTTTTTTTTTTCCTGTAGTATAGCACATATCTCTGGTTGCTGGTACCTCTTTGCCAAAGGTTCAAGAGAAATGGTAGTGGATGCTGTTTGCACTTTTCCTGAACTATCAGATTTACGAATTTTGCTTTTTTCCTAGCATTAGTTTTTGCTTGGTCTTTTGGATAGGTGCTGCATTGCTGTTATAGCATGGCTCTTATACTAAATTATAGAATTATTTTAAGCAATCATATGTAACATGGATATTGTATTTAGGCAACAATTTATATCTAGAACTCTTCTTTGTATTGTGAGAAATTTTATCAATATTAATATTACATGTTGATTATTTCTTTATCCTTTGTATTGCAATCTTTCTTTGTATTTCAATTGTCACAAGTGTATATATGCTAGTGCTGGAAAACAGAATGTAAAAACCCGAGTAAAATTAAAATGTTGAACACTTCTAAGTCTGTTGTCTTTACATTGGACATGTTCATTTCTTGGGCTGCAGTGACTTGGCTACTAACATTTCTAAGTCTATTTTCTGCACTTAAAATACTCAAATTATTTCTATGTGGCTGCTATGTGAACCAGCTGCTATTATTCTGATGTCTCTCTGGCCATTCGAGACTTTTTTCATTGTGCTGGCAGGTTTTATTGTGGAATTTCTTATGGAAAGGTTGTTTAGGGCTGCAGCAACGTTAATATATGCTGTAGCAATCTATGTTACTGACAATCAAATTTGACCAATGAAACTAACAATAAATAATCTGTTAACAATGAATAACAATCAAACTTGACCAATCTAAACAAATTCTGGTCCATGAAAAAACTTTAACAAAACTTAAACTAATTGTACTATTGCAATTCTGATCCAACTTAAACTTTAACAAACGTTGGATATTCAATTCCTCACCAACGTTTGTATCTACAGGCATGACATCTTGTGTTGCGCAACTATCAAAAGTAGCAGTAGTCATTGTACTAGACATATCCTACACAAAGCAATATTAGAATCAATGGTTATAGCTATAATCAGAAATAAAATTAACAAGCAAAGTATGTAATATTTAAAAAAACAAAATCAAAAACTAATATTCAAATTAGGATTTTAAAATTACTAGGAATGTAAAGTATGAATAGTAATGTCAATTCACATATCACTGCAGACCATGAACAATCGTTGGGTGATAGTGGCACGCACTGGGGAACGACGGCAGAGCTAACTGGACCACGGTGGCAGTGTTATGTGGCTTTCGATTCGCAAAGTGAAGCAAATATGGGCGATGATGACACGTAGTGGAGAGTTGTGGCGGTGCCCGATATGGAAGGCGATGACAGCGCGATGTGGAGGGAGATGGCGACACGGTGTGGAGGGTGACGGCGGTGGGCTTCGTGGCTCTCTGTTTTCAGGTTTATAGCAAGCTTATCAATGGTGTTAATATGAACAATAAAGGCAGGAGACGCGGAGGGGGCACGACGGCTGGGAGGTGGCGATGATGGCGCAATGGTATAGGAAAGAAGAAAGGGGTTTTCGACAATTGTGTGGATGGAATGGAAGAAGGGAACTCTGAACATAGGTGGCGAAATACGTACGAAGAAGAAGGAAGTGAGTGTGTCACGTGACTGTGTTAGTAACAAAATATTAGGCGTTTGATTAAGTTTAAATGGATGGTTAAGATGGAGAGTAAAATCTTAAATTTACACCAAGAGTAAATGGATCCCCTCTCATATAAAATATACAAGATATAATGTGATTCGATTTGAATTTAAAAACTATGCTCACGGATGAAAATGAGAAGCAATTCACTAAGCTAAATATGAAAATTTATCAAAGTAATTTTCGTTCTCACCTAATGATGAGTGACAGTCTAGCATATGAGAGTAACGTCTAAATTTTTATGGGATAATAAAATAAAAATTAATATATATTATTTTTTTAAAAAAAATTGTCTTTTGGGGCAATTGCCCTCACGACCATTAAAGTGTATCCGTTCTTGAATACCTTGAAGTGTAGTTGTTTTTGAAGGCAAGTTGTTTTTTATGGTTGAGCAAAAGCAACAATGCAAAAAATGATTATTTGGTCTCTTTGGTTGTGTGTTGTCAGGGACGAGGATAGCAGGGGCGTGCAAAACCTGGCCCGACCCTAGAATCTGTCCTAACCCATGGTATTCGGGTTGGGTCTGACCCTAACCCGCAAAAGAGAATAGACGAACCTGCGTCCCGTTTAGTGACCCGGTGTCGGGTCTGCGGATTTGGGTTGACCTTCGGGTTACCCAACCCATCCCATATAATAAAAATATATTTTTACTTTTATCCCTTCATAGCTTATTTCACACACGGTCAGTTAAGAAAGAAGTCTGAAGTAAATTACTAAACTTTTACTCTCACACATCTCACGTCTCACACTGGCTCAATTGGTGGGTTTTAGGAAGCATTTTGTGGCTTTTGTAATCGAATGAATCATGTGACACCCGATGCTGATGAGGGCGCGGATTGGTCGCCAGTGCAAGAAGGCACAGACAAGGAGCGGCTCTTAGCAGGCTTCTAGGCGGAGGGGTACATGAATGAACCAATTGCATACCAGAATGAGAGGAATCCTGAGACTGTGTAGTTATGGGACTATGGCTTATATGAATTGATTGGTACTACCTATACTAACAAGATGCATCTTCTTTTCGGTAGCCCATCGCTTAAGAACTCCAAAGTTAAGCGTGCTTGACTTGGAGCAATTCTGGGATGGGTGACCTCCTGGGAAGTTTTCCTAGGAAGCGTGTGAGTGAGGATAAAGCACACTGAAAAGACCTATGTTGGTTTGTGGGGACAGTCGTCAATCCATAAAGCAGCCAGGGATGTTACAAATGGTATCAGAGTGGCACCTCTCCCAGTACGGTGTGGTTCGGGGACAAACCAAGCTAAAGCTAGTGGGCATGTGACACCCGGGGCTGCCGAGGGTGGGGAGTGGTCGCCGGTGCAAGAAGGCACAGACAAGGAGTGGCTCCTGGCAGGCTTCTAGGCAGAGGGGTACATGAATGAACCGATTGCACATCGGAATGAGAGGGATCCCGAGACTGTGTAGGTATGGGACTATATAGTTGAGGATGGCTTATATGAATTGATTGGTGCTACCTATACTAACAAGATGCATCTTCTTTTCGGTAGCCCATCACTTAAGAACTCCACAGTTAAGCGTGCTTGACTTGGAGCAATTTTGGGATGGGTGACCTCCTAGGAAGTTTTCCTAGGAAGCGTGTGAGCGAGGACAAAGCACGCTGAAAATACCCGTGTTGGTTTGTGGGGACAGCCAGGGATGTTACAAATCACGTTTGATGAAATTATCTTGTTTTTAACAATGCAGCGTTGGTAACACAAGCATCAAGGAAGCATCTAATCTATTTGTTGATATTTTGAAACATCCAGTTTTAGATCTATCTGGTAACACGAGATTAATTGGTGGCTTTTAGGTATCATTTTTTTATGATATTTTGACTTATAAAAAAATGGCATTTTTTTTCCACTCACAAATTTTGTTTGCAAAAAAATTATTTGACTTCGGGTCAACCCAGTCTCATCCCATTTAGACCTGATTTTAAACCAACCCACATGTGATCGAGTTTCTTCGGGTCTAGAGACGGGTTCGGATTCAAATAATTTAACCCTATCAATATTTAAAACCAGATAAAGGATGATCATAACCCGTCCCACGCTCACCCAAGAGGATAGTAAGCATGCACGTCCATAGTGGGGTGCTCTAATAAATTGTAAGGTGATCAATGCCAAATGGATAGTTGGGAAATGACATCAATGTGTCCTGTATACATGTCTTCTTTGGGCTCACTCACTCTCCTCACTTTCCCCATAAATATGACCTTTTATCAAAGATTTCTGAGGTTGGATCAGTACCGTGATTACTCCTTTTTTGCCTGCATCATTAACGTTTCATAAGGTCAACCTTTGTATTCTAATAAATTTGATTTAAGATGTAAAAAAATGTTAATACATGCACACTCACATATATTAATAAATATAAATATGCTTAACAATTATAATATCCTAGCAAGGATCGGAAATGAACAGTTCAAAAGGGACTATTATAATACAGCAGTGATATTCGGACAACCCGGCTGGACAACCATACGGGACAATTTTTTGTCCTGTAGCGCACTGTAGCGCTACAGTAGTGCTATTTTTTTTTATTTTTTTTTACAAATGTTGACTTTTTTAGAAAAATCCATTTTTAAAAAAATCCATTAACCAGATAATGAACTGAATTCACCAGATATTTGCACCTGATTAACCAGATATTTGCACATACTTAACCAAAAAACCCATTAACCAGATAATGAACCGAATTCACCAGATATTTGTACCCGATTAACCAGATATTTGCACATACTTAACCAAAAAACCCATTAACCAGATAATGAACCGAATTCACCAGATATTTGTACCCGATTAACCAGATATTTGCACATACTTAACCAAAAATTTTATTTCTCAACAAAACCCATTAACCAGATAATGAACCGAATTCACCAGATATTTGTACCCGATTAACCAGATATTTGCACATTCTTAACCAAAAAATTTATTTCTCAAAAAACCCATTAACCAGATAATGAACCGAATTCACCAGATATTTGTACCCGATTAACCAGATATTTGCACATTCTTAACCAAAAAGTTTATTTCTCAAAAATACCCATTAACCAGATAATGAACCGAATTCACCAGATATTTGTACCCGATTAACCAGATATTTGCACATTCTTAACCAAAAAAATTATTTCACAAAAAAACCCATTAACCAGATAATGAACTGAATTCACCGGATATTTGTACCTGATTAACCAGATATTTGCACATACTTAACCAAAAAAACTCATTAACCAGATATTTGTATATGATTAACCAGATATTTGCACATACTTAACCAAAAATGTTATTTCTCAAGAAAACTAAATATTTAAAAAAAGAACAAATTATTTTTTATAAAAAAAAATATTTTTTAAAAAAAGTCAAAATTAAAAAATAAAAATAAAATAACGTTACAGTAACGCTACAGTAATACTACAGTGGACAAACATACGGTTGTCACCTGTCAGCGTATGTTGTCCACTTTGGTTGTCTAAAAAACATTATTGATTATAATATGTATATGTGATTATATATTTGTGTCCTTTAGATATGCCGCCAAATACTATACGATCAAGCTCTTTCAACAAGTCATTATCAGCATCATCAATCATCATTGGAAAACGTAAGTCAACACTAATCAAGTGCAGCAAATAGCATAATTAAAGTACGATATACATTATAATATCTATGCTTTACTAGTGGATAAAACATTTTAGGTCTCTCATATTAGTGACAGTTATATATTACTTTGCAGATAAACACGGGAACCGGCAACATTGATCCTTTTAGCTTTGATTCGTTTTCGACTTATAGCTCTTGCTTGTACTAATCATGTTTAAAGTGAATAACAGTTAAAATGATTTTACATTTAATCGTCGGAATTTAAGTTTGCAAATTTTTTTTTAAAGCAAGGTGATAAAAGTCATCATAAATTTATTAATAAAATAAAAAAGAAAGCAAGAACATGGGGGACTAAAACCAAAACCCATGCAAAATAAACGAAAATCAAGCATACCTAGAATTAGGTTTTTTATTCAGTCTCAGGTTATACTTCTTTTGAGATTTGGACGTAACTACTGTGAAACCATTTTCAGCAACATTATCATTGTTCTGCTCTCTTTCCTTAGAAGTACTTGTATCTCTTTGCTTTTCCAACCAAGCAGATAAAACATTAAAGTCATTCTAAACAACAGTTGGAAAAGTGCTAAAATCTTGAACATAAACTGGACTTGAATTAATCTCAGGAGTCTCAAGATTCTTACCACTAACTATTAAATCACAGGTAGCCTTGGAATGCACGGACACTGGAGTCGGAGTACCCTTCGAACTAATTGTTAAATCACCGATAGCTATGGAATTGGGCACCGGAGTATCCTTGACTGTAGAGTCAACATTAGTTGCAGCAGAAGTTGAGATCTTCTCTGTAGAGCCATTGACAGCATTTGTTGCAACCGAAGATGAGTTATGTGGAATGGAATTTGAGACATGATCAGGGGATAAAGGTTCCTCACAGACTGTCTCAACCGATTCACTATCACTCTGGTTTTCGCCCGGTGATGTATCAATCTGCCCATTATCTTCATCTGGTTTTTGCTCTGGAACCTTGGGGACATAAGCTAGCTTAGTTTTCTGTACCAAAGGCGGATCATTTTGCACCACGTTCTCCTTGGCAATTTGTTTACAAGTCGTAACCAAATGCCCAATTGAATTACAGTGAGAACAGAAAGGAGGAAGCTTCTCATATTCGACACCAACAGAAAATGTAAAACCTTCACGTTCAACCATAATCTCTTTAAGCAATTTCCCTGCTAGATCAACATCCACTAAAACTCGAGCATAGTGACCATATGCCCTAGTACAGGTAGCTTCATCCAAACTTATTGGAGCACCTAAACCTCCTGCAATTTCAAATAATAATTTCAAGCGCCAATATTCCTATGGCAGGTCATAAATTCTAATCCAATATTGAGCATGAGATTGTTTCTGCTTATTAGGAATAAAATTTGGAGACCACTGAAAAAGACGTAGTAGCCCTGGTTGAAGGTTCCAAGCCCCAACAGCCAAGACACTACGCAAATCCTTTTGAGAAGCAAAATTGAATCATAGAATCCCTTTCCTAACGGAATCATTCTCCATTGACCCAAAGGCTTCCATAGCTTCGAGAGTTTGTCGCGTAAGTCGGAGATCTTTATAGGGATATCACCCTTCAATAACAACAAGTGGCCATGAAGGTTGTTTTTGCAACATTCCAACCCTTTTTGATATTCATCCTCAAAAATTTTGATAGAGACAGAATCTTCATTCACGCACGGTCGAGGAAGCTGATTAATCGAGATGTCAAATGAACCATTCAAAGCTTGAGCAAAAGATTTTCGCTGAGGATTCAATGGAGAAGACGACTTCGGATTAAGAAACGTCCAATGACAAGCCATCAAGGACGCACAAAACAAAAAAAAATCAAATCAAAAACCAACGCACACCAAGAATCGAAGGCGACTGGAGAACCAGGTAAGATGATAATGGTGAGAATAGGTGAAAGAAGACGGAAGGAGGCAAATCAGAGGATGGTAGAGAGAAGATGATGGTTGTCGAGGCTGGGCGGTGTAGATCAGGTGCGGTTCTGTCGATCGATGAGGAAGGGATTGGTGTGCAGGCTTGTGCAGATCCACGGATCTGAGAAAGGTCGCAGACCAGAAGAGGCAGACGGCGGAGACGATGCGGCGGCGCTGCATTCCGAGGTCGGCGTCCACAAATCGGAGAAGAAGGGTACAGGGAGTCGCGCACGAACGAGAGCGGCGAGGACAGGGAAGACACCAGCCAGGATTAGGCAGCGCCGCGCTAGAGAGCAGAGGCCGTTCCTGGTGGCGGCGACGGTTCCCCTCTCTCGCGAGGGTTCACTGAACGCGGAGGCCGTTCTATTCGTGCAGCTTCGTATATCTCTCCAGATTTAATTATAAAATTGTAACAGCCTTTCAAGTCTGCATTGTTATGAACATTATAATTACTATTTACTAATTACATTTAGATTGATTATAAATATAGTTAAGTTTAATTTCCCTCTAGAAACTTTGTTAGATGATGAGTCTAAATTAAAGGTGATATGACAAGTACCACCAGAAGAGTATCAGATCGTAAATATAAAATGCTAAGTATATATATCGAGTATCTTCCATTGGAATTGATTGTCAAGTATCAATTCATAAATTAACAGACTATATACTTGATATGAAAAAGCTCAAAAACATAAAACAAACACTAAAAGCGAGTAAATCTCTATTGGATTTTCTTTTAATAATATAAACAAACAATAAAAAGACAAAAACAATGGTATATAAAAGTTCTAGGATTCCGATTTCACCCAATTATGAATTCATGTTCTTCATAGACAAAGAATTCTTAGACTTACCATAAACCTAAATCATCATATTCTCAATTCACTTGTTGAAGCTAGCACCTAGTGCTAGCGACCTAGATTTAATTATATTTGCATTTTCAAGCTTGCTTCCGGACACTGGCCAGGTAGAGACCATCCAAAACTTAATTTAATATCTTAATTTCTTCAAAATTTATGCTCTAACTCTTTATATAATACCTAAAAATGCAAAAAGAAATTTATAATTAAATTAGCCTAACTAAAATACACACAAAGACTAATAATAATCTACCAATGAATCTCAGAGACAAAATATACACAATTAATTAGAGCACTTAGGGATAATAATTGACCCTAAATTAGGAGCATAAATAGATGATTATCTAACATATTATGATGACATATTTTATCACATTATATTGAAATTTGAATGTATGATATAACAAGGAAGAAAACTAGTTAGAGATAGTTGAAGCAGAGCTTTTGTTTTAATGACATGGTGTCACTTCATCTTCAATCAACCTTTTGTAGTAATATTCTCAGGGGGAAAAAAAACACTATAATCAGAGGAAGCCAATAAAATTATGGCAACTAAAAATTTATATGATCAAGTGCTGATTAAGAAAGAAACTTACAGAATCATCAAGAATGCAACATAAGGGTCAGATATGCATGCAACTTTTATCCATATGAGTGGGCAGCATAAAGAATATGCAAAGAATATTCATTAAGTCTTCAGATGAAGTTTCAATTCAAAACATAGGGAGAGAAAACATAACAACAATTGTTTGGACTTTGCCAAAAAAATATATATATATAATAACAATTACGTTGATAATTAAAATAAAGAAAGACACGGGATCAATTATATCAAAAGGGTGATTCGTTCCATATAATTTTAATGTCATACTCAAGCGACAACAAAGATATAAATAAACAAAAATGCTATCTGTGGGAAGGAGCTAAGAACAAAATTCAATTAAAGGCTGAATGCATCTCAAGAAAACTGTTATAAAGCCCATCTAACCTTTACCCCCAATCATAACCCCCTAAGTTCTATTTCATGGGACAACAACAACGTTGACTCAGTAAGATGGTGGCACTGGAGTTTTGATGAGGTGGCGGTGTGGTTGTAGTGGTTGAGCTTCGATGAAGTGTCCAAGCTCATATTCTATTATATTAAAGAGTATCATGCTTTTTTATTTTATTATATTCTTATTCAACTCTTTTATCATATTCGTTCTTATCATATTTGAACCATAAAACTAGTCATAAAATAATAGGAATATGTACCCAAAAAAAAAAAAAAAAATTTCTAACCTGTATAATATTACACATGTTAAGAAATCAAATATAGAAATATTGTATTGAAAATTGTGTAATCAGTTTTTTGAAAGTCTAAATGCTACTCTTTTCAATAAAACATTTTTATTTCTTGATTCCTTAACATGTGTAATATTGCACATGTTAGAAAAATCGAAAAAAATATAAAGTCATATAATACATGAACACACTTGAGGAAAGTTTTAGAAATGGAGAGAGAGGAGAAAGGGAAAGATATTTATTTTAAGGCCAAGCGGTGAGGGTTTATTAGGGTTGGATGAAAAGGAAAAGGCAAAACGGGGACAACGGGTGCTGTCCTTGGAGATCCTTCCTGTCATTTGACAATTCGTCAGCCTAGTGGGAAGGGAAGGTTCCACCTCACGTGGCTTATTAATTCATATTTGGATAATTCACATTAATTTCTCAAACATTGAAAAATAAAAATAAAAAAGTCCATAGTTTCGTGAGAGATGGTCAAAATAATTTGGGCGAGGTTGAAAACAATTGACAGAAGTGGATACCTTGAGTTCTCATCAATGTCATGCTTTTGTTTTTGTATGTAATTTTCTTGCAGATTAAGTTTGATTTCTGTGAACCAAACCGTGTTGGCCTCATTGAATTGCATTGTCAACATTATGGAGCTAAGTTACCATTTCGTAAGGACGAAGCATGTACTTGCTGCATTTTGGTTTGCATTCCCTTTATTTTCAACAACATCACGATCATGAATGGATAAGACAAGGTTATGTTTTGTGTCAAAAAAAAAAAAAGACAAGGTAGTAATATCTTGTCACATTTTGTATTTCTTTAACATTATATATAAAATTTTAACTAATATGATAAAAGAATATTGGTGGAAACAGTATGTGGATAGCAAATCCTCATCCCAATGGATGATATCAATCTGTTTTGTTTCAAGGGTAAAGGGGGATTTTGGTCCCCGACAAAAATTGTGATGTCCATTTCAGTTCTTGACAGAAAAAAACTACCTCGTTAATCCCTGACAATTACTAACGTGGGACAAATTAGTCCCTTCTGACAATTATTTTGGGATATTATAGTCCCTAACAATATTTAAAGTGAGACTAATTAGTTCCTGACAATCAGTATCGTGGGATATTTTAGTAACGGATGCTGACTAACGGAAGTCACGTAGGAATTAACTTGTCTCACGTAGTAATTTGTCAGGGACAACGGGGTAGTATTTTTTGGTCAGGGACTGAAATGGGCACCGCGTTTTTTGTCAGGGACCAAAATGAGCCTTTACCCTTGTTTTAATTAGTTATTAGTTAATTTTATTTTATACTGAACCGAATCTTGTGGCATATACTTCATTCACTTTCGGTTTAATAAATAGTTAAATATAAATTTGCATAAATAAAGACAATAAGATTTTATTAAAATGATTAACTAATGATGACATGAAACGACAGTCAGTTTTCTTTGTCTTCTCTGCACCACAATATTCACCCACTTTCGTCCTGTCCTATTCTATTTGTTAAAAAGCATTAATCTCACCAATTAACAAAAACTTTCCAAATTCAACTAAGAAAATATCCTTGCACATTAAGATTTTCAAACTACCTACTGCTATAACAAAAATATTTAAAAAAAATAAGGTAAATTAAGTTTTGATCCTTATAGTTTATGTTAGTTTTGAGTTTGATCCTTATATTTTTTTTAGATGAGTGTCCTTATAACTATAATCGTTCTCAAAGAAGTCTCTGATTATTCCCAGCTATAATATACCTACACAATATATCAAGATAAAAACAAGCATCAGAATGATACTTTCAAAAAAAAAAAAAAAAAACATCAGAATGATGTGATATGTTATTATTTTTTGAGAAACGCCAAATGAGATCATTCAATATACAGAAATGTTTCCTGGACGACCATGCACAGTATAGTGTTACTGTGCTGCATTGTGCGGCACCGTAGCGTTACACTATTCACCTTTTTTTTTTTTTTTTTTTTTATAAATTTCGAAATTTTAAAAAAAATGCATTTGTTTTTTGTTCTAACATTTTTTAAGTATGTACAAATATCTGATTAATCAGGTACAAATATCTGGTGAATTCAGTTCATTATCTGGTTAATGGGTTTTTTTTTAGAAATAAAATTTTGGTTAAGTATGTGCAAATATCTGGTGAATTAGGTACAAATATCTGGTGAATTCGGTTCATTATCTGGTTAATGGATTTTTTTGAGAAATAAAACTTTTGGTTAAGTAAGTGCAAATATCTGGTTAATCAGGTATAAATATCCGGTGAATCACGTTCATTATCTGGTTAATGGGTTTTTTTGAGAAATAAAATTTTTGGTTAAGTATGTGCAAATATCTGGTTAATCAGGTACAAATATCTGGTGAATCACGTTCATTATCTGGTTAATGAGTTTTGTTGAGAAATAAAATTTTGGTTAAGTATGTGCAAATATCTGGTTAATCTGGTACAAATATCTGGTGAATTTGGTTCATTATCTGGTTAATGGGTTTTTTTGATAAATAAAATTTTGGATAAGTATGTGCAAATATCTGGTTAATTGGGTACAAATATCTGGTGAATTCGGTACATTATCTGGTTAATGGGTTTTGTTGAGAAATAAAGTTTTTGGTTAAGTGTGTACAAATATCTGGTTAATCGGGTATAAATATCTGGTGAATTCGGTTCATTATCTGGTTAATGGGTTTTTTGGTTAAGTATGTGCAAATATCTGGTTAATCAGGTGCAAATATCTGGTGAATTCAGTTCATTATCTGGTTAATGGGTTTTTTTAGAAATAGATTTTTTTTTAAAAGGTCAACATTTGTAAGTAAAAAAAAAAAAAAAAAAAGGACTACTGTAGCGCTACAGTAGCGCTACAGTGCGCTACAGGACAAAAAGTTGTCCAGTAGTTGTCCGAAGCCGGTTGTTCGAATAACATGGCTCTTCAATATAATATTAATGTGTTATACATAGATGTAACAAAGACGAACTCGTACGGAAAAAAAGTTTTTAGTTTCGTAGGGTATCCTCCATACGTAACTACAAAAACTAATCGCTCAAGCCAAGTAGGACCACAAGGGCGGCAAAGCTCTTTCTCAAGAGTTTTAACGCTATTACATTCCCAGGACAGGATTCAAACTCGAGATCATTGGTTAAATTGGAAGAGATCTGTGCCATCTTATCCAAATGCTTATTTGATCAAATAGCTTATTTGATCTAAAAATTAACAAACAGGGTGTATCCTTTAGGGGTAGGGGTGGCAAAATGGGTTGAGCCCGACGGGCCAACCCGCCAACCTGCCATTTTTTGGCGGGGCGGGGTAGGGATTTTGACCCACCAACCCGCCACAACCCGCCCCGCCACAACCCACCATGAAAACGGGGCGGGGCGGGGCGGGGGCGGGTTGGCCCGTCGGGTTGGGTCTTCTTTTTTTTAAAAAAAAAAATGCTGTTTAAAATTATTTTTTTAAAGTTGTAATTTTTATTTTTTAAAATTTTTACAGACTTACTTACTACTAGGGTTTGTAAACTTGGAAGATGATGAAGATTGATTTCATGTTTTGTGTAATACTTTTTTTGTGGATGTGGTTTAAAATATTCAAACTAATTTGTGTTTGTGTGGTTGTGGACTTATGGATTATTGGACTTTTGGTTAGTAGTTAGTAGTAGTACTTTTGGATTATTGAAACTAATTTGTGTTTGTGATGGTTATGGACTTTTGATTATTGGACTTATTGGACTAATGCATGCTTTATTTTTTGCCTTTTAAGTTTTAATGTTAGTACTACATGAGTACATGGTGATTGTTAGGGAAATGGTGCCATGTATAATTTAGGATTTTAATTTTTAGGTTCTCATAAATCATAATTTAACAAGTCTTTGTGATTTGTATTGATAATTTTTCATTAATTTAAATCATTTTCAAGTGGAAACATAGTTATTTTTAAGATAGTTGAAGTAATTAATAAATTAACTATTTAATTTGATTTTTTTATTTTTTTTGGCGGGCCAACCCGCCAACCCGCCACGGGGCGGGGCGGGGGGGTCATTTTCAACCCATTTCCGAAATTCAACCCGCCCCGCCCCGCCCCGTTTTAGACGGGTTGGCGGCGGGGCGGGGCGGGGCGGGTTGGCCCGCTTTGCCACCCCTATTTAGGGGTGTGCAAAACCCGATAAGTCCTAAAACCGGTCTCAACCCGTAGTGTTCGGGCCGGGTTTGACCCTAACCCGCAGAAGAGAAAAGACGAACCTGCGTCCCATTGAGCAACCCGGTGTCGAGTCAATGACGGGTCCGGGTTGACCTTTGGGTTATCCAACCCGTCCCATATAATAAAAATCTACTTTTATTTTTATCCCTCCCTAGCTTACGTTTCATTTTTGATATATTTTGTGGCTTTTGTAATATTGAAAGAAACTTTTTTGATGAAAGTATCATATTTTTAACAATATAACTTTGGTAACACGGGTATCAAGGAAACATCCAGCAAAAGAATCTATTTGTTGATATTTTGTAACATCCAGTTTTGGATCTATTTGGTGACGCAAGATCAATTGGTAGTTTTTAGGTAGCATCTTTTGCCGATATTTTGAGTTATAAAAAAATAACATTTTTTTCTCACTCACAGAAATTTAATTTGCAAAGAATCTATTTAATTTCGGGTTAACCCGATCCCGTCTCATTTAAACCCGGTCTTAAACCAACCAGCATATGATCGGGTTCTTTCAGGCCTATGGGCGGGTTCGGGTTCAAAGAACAACCCTATCAATATTTAGTGTCGGGTAAGTGAAAAGCAAAACTCGTCCCAACCCGCCCCACGCTCATATCCTTTGATTAATAATATATTTTCAAAAATTTAGTAACTTACCAAATATGCATTAACTAATTGTTATATGTTTTTAACGAAATTTTAACGTATCATTAATGATATGATGAAAGAAATTGATATAATACATTAATGCTGAATAAATACGATGGCAAAATGACTTGGGAAAATTCATTAAACACTAATTTATAATAAATAATTAAATATTTAAATTTCTATTAAAAATAAGGAGTGTAAAGGGTTTCTAGTGGGCTTTTGTTTTGGAGAAGTGTGGTATTTTCCCATACAACAAACCTTACAAATAATTTCTAAGAATTTAAGCTACAATTTTGGGAGAGGGGTGGCTTAATATAGCATGCCAAATTTGATAAGTGCTATCATTTATTGAATTTGATGTAGAACAACAAGAATGAGCGGCAAGTGAGACTTTGTGACATCTTTTGTGGGAATCTTGATGCTTTTAAAAGCATAGAGACCTTGTTTAAGACTTCCTTGTAAGAGTATTTGCTTATTGTTCAATTTTATTTTTTTTTTGGTTTCTCAGGTGTCATTCGTGCGCAACTAAATCCCTCTAGCCGGTTAGGACCGCAAGGTTGCAAAGCTCTTCTTCAAGAGTTTTCACGTTGCTACATTCTCATGATCATGATTCAAACTCGAGACCTCTGATTAATCTGGATGAGACCCGTGGTATTTGCTTAGTGTTCTATGATTTGACATAACATTTATCAACTTGAAACTAAAAAAAGACTCTATTATCACGAGCAAATTGTGAAACACTTAACTAACTCTAACTAGATTAACTTACATCTCTTAACCTTTACAAGGAGAATACTGGATAGTGTAAAATAAAAGAATGTTTTTTTAAAGAAAAATAATAAAATGTTAGATGTTTGATGATTGATGATTGCTGAAAATATGCCTTGTACAAAAAATGGTCCTAGAGTTGTCCGTAAAAGAATAGTGTGCGTTGTTTGAGTTTATTTTATATTTGAAATAAATTATAATTAAATTCATTTGATTTTTTTTTTTCAAAAATAATTGATTGTTTCTATAAAATATATTATAGTTTAATTCAAATATGCCTACAATGTGTCATTTTTTTTGTTTTTTATCCATTAGTGTGTAATATTTTATCCATTAATAAAAGAAACAATTCAAAAACTAATATGCATGCCCAAAAGCAATAGGTCACAGTGAAAGTAGATTATGCTCCAGACAAATTTTAGTCTCAATATCATTCTGAAGAGGGCTTTACCTAATCATCATCTTCGGTACGAGGTTTGGCTCATAACTTTGTCTATCGGGACATCCGGTCAAAGATCAAAAGAAAGCTAAATGTTTTTTTTTTTTATACTCATGTGATAGGTGTGAAGTATCCATCATCGTTAACGGTAACTAATCTCTGCCGGGGAACCTAAAGGCACACAAAGTGGGAAGTCCCCTCCCAATAAGATTTTTTTTCATTAAGAAGAGTTTGGATTTAAATATCTGACTACTTGCTTAAGGGGCTCAAACCCTTACCATTCGGCCTACCTAAGTTGGTTAATATGTATTGTTTTAAGTAGAAAGTGTTTGTTTTAAACAGCTTGTCTACTTTTCTACTCTCATTTCCCCTCCCCCAGTCTATGAGTATGGAAAAATATTATTGAAGAGATTTTATCTAGGTAACATTCGGTTTATGGAATGTTTTATTCCATTTTTTATTTTATTTTTTATATAGATGAAAACAAAGCAAAAAGAGAAAAACACTTACAGCCTCAGGAAAATAACACCAGTAAACATCAACAAAGAGGAGGCTACTGAGTTCATGAGGAGGAGTCTCAATGACCCTGAATCTGTCATCTTCAGAGGCACTCATTTTGGTCGAAAAGTCAGCACACTGGTTAACTTCTCGGATGTGCTTTACCTCAACTGACCAATCCAACCAAAGCTGGTCTTGGATACCATGAATCAAATAAGCATAACAATGTAGGTGGGGAATTGGCCATGTAATCAGATGCAAAGCTACTTGAGAATCACTATAACACCGGACGTACTTCTAAACCCCATATCGCAAGCCAAATTGTGTCCATGATATAGAGCAACCAGTTCTACATGCAAGCTATTAGAAATACCAATAGAGCCACAAAGACCCGCTAGCCACAGGCCCTCCAAATCACTAATCATACCGCCAAACCTTGCTTTTCCTGGATTCCCTAGATTACTCCCATCCACATTCAACATTGTGTAAGACTCTCTGGAAGAATGCCACCTTACCCATCGAGGGATCTACTCAGCAAGGCTCCTACCATGGAAGCAAGCCATAATAACCGAGACAAGACTGAAAACTGCTCATATAAGCTTATGTTGGGAAATTTGTTCCTTCCCAATACCGAGAGAGTTGCAAGCCCTCCAAAACAACCACAAGCAGGCAGTGAAAGTTGCTTCATTTGACACACCCAAACCATCCTTGACCCACTTAACATAGTCCATTTGATTGTTGAAATCACTCCTACAAAAATGAAAATTTATATTCCAGATAAATTATATTACCGAGAATTTCATTATATTTCTTTCCCTTCGTCACATATAGGAATAAAATTTTTAATTATCATTCACTAATTTAATTTCCGAATATCTTTTAGGCTTAAGAATAATTTTTTATTCATTTTATTCTTATATATTTTTCCGGGAATATTAAAGTATGTTTCATACCAAATGTCCATTTATCTGACAATGCTCTTAAAAATATAATTAGAAAATCAAAATACTTACGTTAACCAAAACTCCAGTGGATGCTTTCAACGCGGAACTACACACTGGACCACTGCATGCCCCACACCTCCTCTTTGCTTCAACCAAAAACGACGACATCATTAATCATGTCCTTTTCTTAATTTTATCATTAAAAATTATTATTAACCAACAAAATTAATTTAGTTGTTTCCGTTTCACACAACCAAAAAAGCGAAACTCTCGTCGTTTCCTTTTTATCACTTTCCATAGATCTCCCCCTTCTCTCTCTCTCTTTGTTCTTCCCATTCTTCTTAAACACTTCCCCAAATGATCCTAAACCATACCAAACAAAACCTTATTTCCCACAAAAAAAATAAAAACCCATTTCCCAATTCCACTTCAAACCCCCATATCTCAAATCTGCTTCAAAATTCAACCTCTTCCACCAAATGTTCAAGTTCATGCACTCCATTGACTTTAAACTAGGATCATATTAGGACAACCTTAACCATAATAACCAAACAAACTCTACATAGATTCCAATTCCAATTCCAATGGGTCTCTGCATTTCAAAACCTTCTCAAAACCCCACTCTCTCTTCTCCCAATTCCCAAACCCACTCACCTGCAGCTAACAACAACAACGACAGCTTAGCAGTAAACGACACTGCTAATCCTCGTTCAAATGAAGAAACACAAAACCCTAAAAACGACGGCAAGAAATCGCCGTTTTTACCGTTTTACACTCCTAGCCCCGCGCATTACTTGTTCTCCAAGAAGTCTCCGGCGAGATCTCCGGCGAATGCGAGCTCCGAATCGACGCCGAGGCGGTTCTTCTTTAAGCGGCCGTTCCCGCCGCCTTCGCCGGCGAAGCATATAAAGGCGGCGCTGGCGAGGAGACATGGTTCGGTGAAGCCGAACGAGGCGTCGATACCGGAAGGGAGTGAAGCTGAGGTGGAGGTTGCTCTGGATAAGAATTTTGGGTTTTTGAAACATTTTGGGAACAAGTATGAGGTTGGGAATGAGGTTGGGAGAGGGCATTTTGGGTATACTTGTGTTGCTAAGTGTAAGAAGGGAGAGCTTAAGGGGCAACAAGTAGCTGTTAAAGTTATACCAAAAGCTAAGGTTTGCATTTGCATCATCATGATTATATGTATCTATTTCGATAACTTACTGATTTGAATAGCTTATTGTGTTTTTCGTTTAACAATTTTGAAAATTTTACTGAATTTTGATGCATGAGTTAATTGGTGTTAGAGATTAAGCTTTCAGGAAATGTTTTAAAAATTGGACTGACGGACCAGCCGGTTCAATTGGTTCAATCTGTTTGGCCGCAAACCAGCCGGCCGTGTTTCTGTTCGTGATAAATTCTTGCTATGTTGTCGGGTTTGCAAATGATAATTGTGGTGAACATAAAGTAACCTTAACTGCGACCACAATGTAATTTAAAATTGTGAGTTGAACCAATTGGACCATGACCTTGAGCTCTTTGAGGTTTGGTTTTTAAAATATTACTTTTAGGAGATTTGGTCCTCGGCAATTGGGAATGCGAGCTGTGTTTTTGCTTAATTTTGTTAGTTGTTAATGGCTTTATTTTGTTGTAGAAATCCTTTTTCACTTTTGCTGTCTTGGTTGACTGAAATGGAAGGCTGCAGCATGCCACCCCACCCTATGGACTTTTGATTATGGGATTTCCTAGTAGATTATTAATTATCTTAACATATTTGGGTTGTGAGTAGATATTCGTTTGATTTGTAATGATCCATGTACTTGATCTAATACATTAGGCTTTCCATTATTGATGGTCATGCATTTCTCTTCTGACTTGGTTTAGAAAATTATAAAATTGTCGCTGTGGAAAGATTAGTCTTGGAAGATTCATCTATTAGTTCTATAAAGACTCCAACGAGAAGAAAATCACAAATAAGGTTCACATTGTGCTGTCTAAAATGCTTCTGAAGAAGTAAGGCAAAATGTTTAAGCAAATAATATGAGAACTGAAAGTTCAATTTGTTCAATGCTATTGTCATGTCAGGAAGCATTCCTTGGATGGGTTCCACCCCTTATAGTCCAGTGTGGTTCTTTTATTTCATTCCATTTGTTGTTGTGCAATAGTCTCACATTTTCATATTCTTGTCTCAATTTTGCTTTTTCCTGTAAGCAACTTGTTTGCTATACCTATACCTGTATACCATGTCTTAGATCTTGTTCACAGTGTTTATCTTGCATGGCTGTCTTCATCATTTATTTGTAATTTATTGATTGAAAATGCCTTTAGCTTCTTTGAATTTGGCAAGATCATGTTTGATGAAAATAAAGCAAACTCACATGGTTCATGCACAACATTCCTATCATTTTTCTTTATATAATAATCAATTTTAGTTCATGTGTTTCAATTGTAGATGACCACTGCCATCGCTATTGAGGATGTGAGAAGGGAAGTAAAAATATTGAGAGCTTTGACTGGACATAAGAATCTAGTGCAATTCTATGATGCATATGAAGACCATGATAACGTCTATGTAGTAATGGAGTACGCTCTGATTTCCGTGCTTATTTAAGTTACATGCTATTTTGCATCTTTTATGACCATTTGATTTATAATTGTCAAGGTTCTTTGGCCTCCTCTTTTTGGTTTATTATGCACATTTGTTGTGTTGTGAATCTTCATAACAATTTTTCTTTAACTCCTATGCATTTCAGATTGTGCGAAGGAGGGGAGCTGTTGGACAGAATACTATCAAGGTATTTGTTTATTTATTTTCTAAATATTCATTCTTTTGAATGTTAAATATTTGGATGTTGGTGGGGGAAGGGAATAAATATAATTGATTAAAAGATGTACATTAATATTTTGTGGCTGTAAGATATCTGTTTCCTCTTGCAGAGGTGGGAAATACACAGAGGAAGATGCAAAAGACATCATGTCACAAATACTGAATGTTGTTGCATTTTGCCATCTACAGGGTGTTGTGCATCGGGATCTTAAACCTGAGGTGAAGTATATTTGCAATTTATTTTCTGTGCATTATAATATTGAGAGTCCTGCCCCCGTCGCCCTGCCAAAATAAAAGAAGGGAAAGAAAGAGGCAAAAGTGGGGTCAATATGTAAAATCTTTGACAAACAACAACTTCTATGTTTGAAAATTTTACTGTGTTTCGTAAAAGAAAAAGAAAGAGGGTGACATCTTCATATGTTAAGATAGTTTTTGATAACCTATTTAGTGAAATGGTTTTGATTTTGTTTGGGTTTGGTTTATGGATCTTGTCTTATAATTCTTATCAAGTATTAACTTCTAAGGATGGGTGATATCTGGATCAGAACTTCTTGTTCACATCCAAAGACGAGAACTCGGAGCTGAAGGCCATAGACTTTGGGTTGTCGGATTTTGTCAAACCAGGTATGTTTTGAGTCATTTTACGTATGCTGCTAGTAATATCTTGGGCTTGGTTTATGTTTTGACTTTTGATTGTGCTTTACAGATGAAAGGCTTAATGATATTGTTGGTAGTGCATACTATGTGGCTCCTGAAGTTCTGCATAGAGCTTACAGTACAGAGGCTGACGTCTGGAGTATTGGTGTGATTGCATATATTTTATTATGCGGCAGCCGTCCATTTTGGGCACGGACTGAATCTGGGATCTTCCGTGCTGTATTGAAAGCTGACCCAATTTTTGATGAACCACCTTGGCCTTCTTTGTCAGATGAGGCAAAGGATTTTGTTAAGCGACTACTAAATAAAGATCCACGGAAAAGAATGACTGCAGCACAGGCATTAGGTGAGTTTCTCAACCATCATTAGAGAGTCTTGTTTATTTTTATATTTCTATTCTGTTACTTACAGCTGTATACTGCAGGTCATCCGTGGATTAAAAATTACAAGGATATAAAAGTACCCTTGGATATTCTAATATTCAAGCTCATGAAGGCATATATGCGCTCCTCCTCTCTACGAAAAGCAGCTTTAAGGGTATGTATATTTATATAGAACTTACTTGCTTTTAAATAGATATTTAATGAAAAACAGCCTTTGATGAACTATATATCCTTTGATATCTTCTCTTTTGATTTTCACTATTAGAACTGTGCTCTCTATCGGTTTCATACTATTCACTTTATTAAAAGGTGTACTTATGCAAGAGTTTACTTTACAGAATGTCAGCTGACTGTCTATGTGAGTTGATTGTCTTAGCAACAAAGCAGTCAATTTTTGTTTAGTGTTTTCAACTAGTTGGGCTGCGGAACCAGTTGCATGGGACTGAATGTTGGGCGATAAAAAGCCGACAAGAGAGTAAGCTTATTATAGCATAGATGAGAATGTGGCGTCAGATGAGTGGATACACTAGACAGAATATGATTAGGAATAAATGCATAAGAGAGAAAGTTGAGAGAGCACCTATTGTAGAAAAGATGATATAATCTCGTCTTAGGCGATTTAGGCATGTGTGGAGAAAATTGTAGAAGCCCCGTTAAGGAGAGTAGATCAGATGGAGGGTAGCCTAATAGTCAGAGGTACAGTGAGACCAAGAAAAACTATAGGTGCGAAACCATTAAGAATGATTTAGCTTTAAATGGTTTGTCTATTGGTATGATTTATTATAGGACATTATGACAACGTTTGATCTATGTAGTCGACACTACCTAGTGGGAAAAGGCTCGGTGGTGGTGGTTGTTTCCAACTAGGTGGGCTCAAATTTAGTCTACTGATGAGATGCTATTTGGAAGTTGATGTTAAAGATGGTAAAAACAATTCTTCATATACTTTATTTCTCTTTAGAACTGTTAGGCGTGACTAGAGCATTGCATTTCAAATGCATCTTTCTCTGATTTTGTTTGCTCCTGTTCTTTTTTTCCATTGATCACACTATACATGTATGTTTCTCAATAACTTATTAGCATGTTATTTTCATGGGTGTTGGGGCAGGCTCTGTCGAAGACATTAGCTGCTGATGAGCTGTCTTATTTGAAGGAGCAGTTTGCACTTCTAGAGCCAAATAAAAATGGCACCATTAGCTTGGAAAATATCAAAGCGGTTAGTTTCCTTCGAATTATTTTTATATACTATACTAAGGATGATGTTTGAAATCTCACAAATTTGAGCTGGCCAGGCCTTGATGAAGAATGCAACAGATGCTATGAAGGAGTCACGCATTCCTGATTTTCTGGCATCGGCAAGTGCTTTGGTTTAACTTACAATGCCTCTTTATATATGATTCAAATGACATTTTTGTACAGATTCTGGTTATTGATACAAATGATTTTGGGTGACAGCTTAATGCATTGCAATATAGAAGGATGGATTTTGATGAGTTCTGTGCAGCTGCACTTAGTGTTCATCAACTTGAAGCACTTGATAGGTGGGAGCAGCATGCACGCTGTGCCTACGAACTTTTTGAAAAGGATGGAAACAGGGCAATAGTCATTGAGGAACTAGCTTCGGTATGCTTGCTTTGACTATGATGATAGTTTATGCATACATGCCGTTGGAATTTCATTATACTGATAATATTAATATGTCACTACTTTTTTAGATGAAGATATCTAACAAATCCCAGTTTTTTGTGGGTCAGTTTATTCATTTCTTAGTTCTTATAATCCCCCTCTAGCAAACAGTTACTAGTTACCCAAGTAATGTCTAAATTAATTTAGCATAAACTTCAACATTGGTCCAGTATAGATATTTCAAGAAATTAATATCAGTTTATGTAAAGTTTTTGGGCTAATCTGTTCGTTTTTCCGCAAGCAATTCTTATAGTTAGGCAAATACATTTCTCATGTATGGTTTTAACTAAATAATCAGGAGCTTGGTCTTGGTCCATCTGTCCCAGTGCATGCTGTTCTTCATGACTGGATTAGGCACACTGATGGAAAGTTAAGCTTCCTTGGGTTTGTTAAATTGTTGCATGGTCCATCTCGAAGTCTTGTGAAACCTCAATAGAAAGTTTGGAAGCCCTGTCAGAAGATCCAAGAGTGCTTAATCATACTATGATGATCTGGCCAATAAAATACCGATCGACATACCACAATCCTATCGATTACCATCAAGGGATCATTGACACTGTCAGATTATGCTTGTAGCATAAATCATCTGGGGTTCTTTCCCGTTTTATAAGGCTGGAGCTCTTGTACACTTGGAGCAGGAGTCAAACCTGCTCCTACAGGCATTATTTATATATTTTCCACTGTAAAGCTGTAGTGTGTTAAGTTGCAGGTGATAATATTTTGTGATTGTTATTAGATGGTTACTCTTAATATTCTAACATGTTCTTAAGATTCACAATTGAGGAGTGTCATTCTTGTCCACATGAAAATTCACTGTATTGCATAGTAGAGTTGAATGAAAGAAGTTTTAAGTGCTCTAGCTCTCAACGTTGTTGTAGCTTTTGAGAATTTGGTTATCTGGATGATTTTCTCATCATTTAATGATGCTAACTACGCTGAGAGTTGCAAATATATTTAGAAGCTTTTAAACAAAGGAAATGAGAATCATACACAGCGAAGCTTAGACATATCAATTTCATATGAGAAGGGTAAAGTAATTTTTTAATCAAACTTCCATTTCAATAATAAAAAAGATAAAAAATTAAATTTTTGAAAGTCTTCTGCATATATAATACTACCTCTGCACTCAATTATAAGCAAAAAAGTATTTATATATTATGGACTTAAATTACCTTATTTAATGTTAGTATTCCAAAAATCAAGAAAATTAACTAACCAAACCAATTATCTTTTTAGTTTTCCAAAGGCATTGCACATTTCCAAGACAATTAAAGGGTATTTTAGTAATTATAACTTATTTATTTTATATAAATCAAGACAATTAAATTAAATTAACTAATTTTTTTAATAAGTGTTAAATTAGTTAACTTTGTTTATAATTGAGACCGGAGGTAGTATGATTTTGGAGAGGGGCTGGAGTAGCAAACCACTACCAGTGTAGTTAACGGGAGGAGTGATTCTAAAATGAGCACAAAGCTTCATTCTTCAAATTGCATTTCTGTTTAGGAGGTACTATATAATTCTCATTTTTTTTAAAAAAAATATAAGATCATTGGTGACAGCCTAGTTTGAAAATTGAATTGAATTGAATTAGCTAGTCAGATTGGTTCAAACCGTGAACCAGCTGGGCTGTACGAACTAGTCACAGATTACTTAAGTTTTGGTTCCTATATACTACAAAAGTTTGATTATAAGTCATTACACATGAGCACGACTCTTATATGGAAAGTTTTCCCCGCATCAGCAAAAGACTTTTCCCTATTTGAAAATCCAACCTTGGTTGGTTCATTCTAACTCTTCACTTTCTTCTTATGAAAAAACATACCTAAAACCAAAACAGTGATAATGTTAGGTCTTAGACAAGGGGACCCTCTTTCCCCTCACCTATTTGTTATTTGTATGGAGAAGCTCTTTTTGGCATTACAAAATATGTGAATTTGAGGTAATGGAACCCGATTAAAATTTCTAAGAATGGGCCTTTTTTATCCCATCTCTTTTTTGCCGATGATGTCCTTTTTGTTTACTAAAGCTAAGAGTTCTCAAGCTCGAATGGTTGCTAATTTATTTGAGAATTTTAGCAAAGCCTCAGGCTAAAAGTTAATCTTGCAAAGTCCAGAGCTTTCTACTCTTCAGGGGTTAGCAGAAATAAGATAGACAAATGCACCTCCATCTCCTCTATTCGTAACACTCTTTGTCTGGACAAGTATTTAGATTTTCCCATTCTTAAAGGAAGGCCTTGCAAAGCTATTTTAATTTTATTATTGAGAAGATGCAAACTAGACTTGCTTCTTGGAAGCATAGGCTTCTCAATAAAGTGGGGAGGACCACCCTTGCGAAATCTATTTTATCAACCATTCCAAATTATTATATGCATATTTTTTGGTTGCCGCAGAGCACTTGTGAGTGGATAGATAGAACGACAAGGGATTTTATTTGGAAAGGAAATCAGAATAAAGGTCTCCATTTGGTTAGTTGGGACAGGCTTACATTATCGAAGAAGATGGGAGAATTGGGCTTTCGAAGGGCAAGAGAACCTAACACTGCTCTTCTTGGAAAACTAGTATGGGATATGCAACAAAACAACCAGAAATTGTGGGTTGAAGTTCTGCATGAGAAATATGTCACGCAAAAGAATTTCCTAGGGTGTACCAAAAAGCCTAGGTCTAGTGTTTGGAGTTCAATTTTCAAAGCCAAAGAAGTTCTGAGGGGCGGTTATAAAATGAGGTTAGGTGTTGGTGATTCTTCATTTTGGTATGACTCATGGAGACCCTTAGTCCCCTATGCAACAAAGTGTCTTATGTGAATATTCAAGATATTAACATGGAAGTTAGAGATGTTTACCAAGACTATCACTGGAATTTCAATCTCCTTGCAACCCAGCTTCCCGAGTCTATAAAGAATGCGATTAGGAAAATGCATGTTCACCTTCACATGCACCTTCTTGACACTTTTATATGGGACGAAAACAGCCATGGTTTTTACATAACTAAAACTGGGTATGAGTGGCTATTAAGGAGGAGAGGAAATAATTTGAATAATGTTTGTTGGACGTGGATCTGGGAACTTAAGACTCCAGAAAATGTTAAGTTCTTTATTTGGTTGGCTATGCATCAATCTGTCCCAACCCTTTCTGTTTTGCATCACCGCGGTATTTCAGCTTCAAACCTTTGTCAGAGATGCAATGCTTTTGAAGAATCTTTTCTTCACTGTGTTAGAGATTGTCAAGATTCTAAGCGTCTTTGGATGGCTATGGGTTTTGATAATACTCAGTTTACAACTCAAATGGAGCATGTGGTTTGGCTGAAAGAGTGGGCTTTGAGTAACAAAGGTTCTGCCTTCTTAGCTGGCTATTGGAGGAGCTGGAACATAGTCACTATTGGAAAGGAGTCTATGCCTTTCTATAAGATCTTGGCTGTAGCAAACAATCTTAGGGACTCCATTACTTTGTGCTACCCAACTGTTTCTTCTTGAGACATTGGTCATAGGTGGGTTGCTTGGCAACCTCCAACAGATGATGTTATTTCCCTCAATGTCGATGGTAATTGCTTAGGTAATCCTGGGAAGGCAGGGTTTGGAGGCCTCATTCGAAACCATCTTGGTGGCTGGATATCTGGTTTCTTTGGCTACATAGGTGACTCTAATATTCTTCATACAGAAATTTTAGCTCTTTTATATAGCCTGGACATCACTTGGAACATGGGCTTTTCAAAAGTCATTTGCTATACAGATTCTTTGAATGTTTTGAGTCTTATTAAAAAACCTATCTGCAACACCCCATTCCCAGGGTATCACATTTACGTAACTTGTTGCGGAAATTAAACTTAACGAAAATAATATATTGCTGGTTGCCTTCGGAAAAACAAAATAAGTTTTCTAATCACTTATTCTTTACAAAATGGTTATAAATTTTTTTCCTTTTCCTTTACTTCACATACAACCAAACACCATCAACATAATATACAACTCTATATATCATACATATGCATCATCAGAGATTTACATAAGACCTTTATCCTACAGGTCATCATCTACTGTCAAACAGACATAACATCAAACTAAAACAACATAACTATATCATAATGGGAGTCTGAAAACACTACTAAAAAAGATGGCTCTCTGTAGCCAAAAAGAAGTCAGACTATCTAAAAATCTCACTCTACCCAAAAGAACTACATCCTACAGCTGGTCGCTACTAATGAAACCCGTTGGGGAGTCCAGTATAGACACCCCCACCTCCAGGAGGTGTATCTGGAGAGGATACCTCAAACCTCTCTCCAATATCCGGGACTACACCATCCTCAAGAGGAACATAGTCCGGATCATCCATCGGATCCTCCTCCATCTCCACCTGTGCCTCCTCTGGGATCTGTGAATATATGTCTTGACAGGTATCTTAGTTTTGATGAATGACAAAAGGGGAAGTCGGAAGGACTAAATTGCAAAAAGAGGCAAAATGTCAAACAAGCAGTCAAATGGGTTAAGGGAATTTTATTTATTGTATTGCTTGTTTTAGATTAATTGTAAATGGTTAATAATGCTCTCAAGATTAAAATTGGTCACACACACACATTAATGAGCTTTTAAGAATCAAACTTAATCAGCTAATATTTGGTCTTAAATGAGTAATGAATTTTATAGCTGTTAAGTATTTCAAATTCAAATTTGAATCAAGGAATAATCGATTATCTTGCTCTTAATCATGCTTTAATGAGTAATCAATTATAGAGCTGTTAAGAATTTAAATCAGCCTTTTTAAATTGCCATAAAAATGATTATATAATCGATTATCTATAGCTGAACACGTTTTTATTAACTTAAATGGCTTTAATGAGTTTTAATGAGAATTAATGAAAGCTAAGCCGTTAAGTTTTGAATTTGAATTAGAATAATCGATTATGTAATATGTATAATCGATTATGTCCTTACTGCCTTTCAACGAGCTTCAAACAGAAACCCTGTAATCGATTATGTAATCGATTATTGTTTTTTATATGAAAGTCAGTGGACCCGTAATCGATTAGTATAATCGATTATGCTGCGACTGTCTTAAAGAGGCGCTTTTCAAACTGAGTCAAAATAATCGATTATGTCATTTAAATAATCGATTACTTCGTGACAAAAATGAGTTTTGAGTGGAATTTGACTTAATCTTTCAAGGTTCTATTTAAAGGAAACCTAGTCTAAAACACAAGCACGAAAATCATTTTACTCTGACCTGTGTTTTATTCTCTTGAACAAAAACTCTCTTATTCTCTCTTGCTTTTACACTTTGATCACTTTAATCTTGAGAGCTTTATACACCATATAGGTGTGATTGTAATTGTTCTTCAATTTGTTTAATCAGCACTATTAAGAGTGCATATTGTTGGTAAGAGTCGTGTGACTCAAACCTTTCTTTTCTACACCTAGTTTACAATAGAGGTGATATCTCTTGGGGTGTTCTTGGATGTGATTTCCAAGTGTTTACAAGGGAGGTGATATTCCTTGTGGTTGACAAGAGAGGTGATATCTCTTGGGATGTTCTTGGATGTGATTTCCAAGTGTTTACAAGGGAGGTGATATTCCTTGTGGTTGACAAGAGAGGTGATATCTCTTGGGTTATTGTCTTGAGACTCTTTCACTGGGGGAGGTGATATCACTGGTCTGTGAGGAGTGCTCTATATTGTAAAGGTTCTAATTAATCCCATTTAAAAACTAGAGTTGATTGAAAACCCTTGGTGGTATTACCTTGGGGACTGGACGTAGGCCACGTGGGTAGTTTATGGCCGAACCAGGATATATCGCTTGTGTTCATCTTCTCATCCCTTATCTTTTTATTTATGCTTTATCTTTTGTAAAACGTTTTTAATCGCACGCGTATTTAACAAAATTGTTTTTCTTACTATAAAAGTCTTTATCTTTACCAAAGTTTTTGAAAAATCCAATTTACCCCCCTCTTGTATTTGGAGTCACTTGTCAACAAGTGGCATCAGAGCTTAACTCTTGGATATAAAAGGCGAAACAGCCTCAAGAGGTAACATGACTTCAAACCGTTTTTGTAACGAGGGAAACTCCGTAAACAGACCCCCATCTTTCAATGGTGAAGGGTATGGTTATTGGAAAGAAAGAATGCAAATTTTTTTGGAAGCTTCTGATATTGATATTTGGGATTCTGTGGAAAATGGTCCATTTGTCCCTAAGCATGAAGTTAATGGTGCTTTAGTGGATAAACCGAAAAATCTTTGGACTGACACGGAAAAGAAAAAGGTCCAATACAATTTGAAAGCTAGGAACATCATCACTTCAACTTTAATCTACGATGAGTTCTATAGGGTCTCAAATTGCAAGACCGCTAAAGAAATGTGGGACACCCTTCAATTGACCCATGAAGATACTACCGAGGTCAAAAGGGCTAGGATGAACACATTGACCAATGAGTATGAGCTATTTAGGATGATACAGGGTGAAAGCATACAAGATATGCAGAAACGTTTTACCCATATTATAAATCATCTTAGGGCTCTTAGGAAATCTTTTAATAATGAGGATTTGTTAAATAAAGTGCTTAGATGTTTGAGTAGAAATTGGCAACCCAAAGTAACTACTATATCTGAATCTAGAGATTTATCATCTATGTCTTTGGCTACTTTGTTTGGAAAATTGCAGGAACACGAGCTTGAATTATATCACCTCATGGAAAGTGAGGAGAATGATAATAAAATAAAGAATGGCCATGCACTCAAAGCACGCATGATTGAAAATGATGAAGGGAGTTACTTTGATGATTGTGATAGCCTTGATGAAGACGAGGAGGAGATGAGCCAAATGATCCGCAAATTCAAAAAGTTCTTAAGGAGAAAAGGCAAAGCAAAACAAGTCTCCAATTCTAAAAAGAAAGATGAAGAAGAAAAGACCTCTTTCATCCCAACATGCTACAAGTGCGGCAAAAGGGGTCATATAAAACCCGACTGTCCTAAAGGCCAAAGAAAGCATGAGAAATCGGATAAAAGGCCACAAAAGGACTGAAGAGAAAGGAGGGCCTATATCGCTTGGGAAGACAATGATATGGATTCATCCGATGAGTCGGATAATGAAGAGGCAAACTTATGTCTCATGACAAATCATGAGGAAGATGAGGTAAACGATCTTGAACTTGAAACTGAATTATCTTATGATGATCTGTTTACTGCTTGTGAAGAATTGAATGATGAAACTATCAGACTTAGAAAAATTATTTCCTCATCAAAGAAAACCATTTCTAGTCTTGAACTAAAAATAGATTTACTAAACAAAGAAATGGAAGCACTTAAAGAAAAACTAGTTGTTTTAAATGAAACTTCATCATGCTTATCTTGTGAAAATAAAAAGAATGAAGTTTCTGAATGTGATGAATGCAGCGTTTTGAAAATCAAAATTGAAGACATATATAACACGCTTGCGAAATTCACAATGGGAAGGGATAACCTAAATGTTCTTTTGGGAAATCAAAAAGGAATGTATGACAAAGCTGGTTTGGGCTATCAACCGAAATTTCATGAAAAATCTTTTAAGAAATTTTTTAGTCCAAGCAACAAGTCCAGTAGTCCTTTTGTTAAATGCTTTCACTGTGGTAGAAAAGGTCACACGGCCTCTATTTGAAAAATTAGGAACAACAAAGGAGTGAATGGTAACAATGCATGGATTTCAAAGGGCTTATAGCCCAAGACTAATGTTCAAGGACCCAAAATGGTTTAGGTACCAAAAGGCAAAATATGATTCTGTTTTGCAGGAGTACTTGAAGACCAAGAACAAAAATTGGAATTTCAATATGGTCGTTCAAAAGCACAGTTTTTCAAGTCATAATCGATTATATGATATAAATAATCGATTATGAGAAGTCAGAAAGGCAAAAATCGATTAAAGGAATCGATTTTGTCAAATGAAACTTCATCATGCTTATCTTGTGAAAATGAAAAGAAAGAAGTTTCAAAATGTAGTGAATGCAAGGTTTTGAAAATCAAGATTGAGGACCTATATAACACACTTGCTAAATTCACTAGTGGAAGAGATAACATCAACGTGTTATTAGGAAATCAAAAAGGAATGTATGATAAAGCTGGTTTGGGCTATCAAATGAAATTTCATGAAAAATATTTTAAGAAATTTTTTAGTCCAAGCAACAAGTCCAGTAGTCCTTTTGTTAAATGCTTTCACTGTGGTAGAAAAGATCACACTGCATCTATTTGCAACATTAGGAAAAACAAAGGCATAAATGTTAAAAATGCATGGATTTCAAAGGGCTTATTGCCCAAGACTAATGTTCACGGACCCAAAATGGTTTGGGTACCAAAAGCCAAAACATGATTCTGTTTTGCAGGAGTGCTTGAAGACCAAGAACAAAAATTGGAATTTCAATATGGTCGTTCAAAAGCACAGTTTTTAAAGTCATAATCGATTATGTGATAGTAATAATCGATTATGAGAAGTCAGAAAGGCCAAAATCGATTTGAGGAATCGATTATTCGCAGAAGGGAGGCAAATATCCAAAGTCAGTAAGGTCGTAATCGATTAACATAATCGATTACGCTTGGACGAGGAGCACAAAGGCAAAAGTCAGAATGCCTCTAATTGATTAGCATAATCGATTATGCAAGCGGGTATCTTTCCAGAAGAGTCAAAATCAATTACATAATCGATTATGCATGGTAGAACCTTTTACATGATTAACTCTTCAAAATTATTTGAAAAGGATCTTTCATCTTTATACATTCTTCTCTTCAATGCCTTAGAAAATTGAAATATTATTTTGAAAAATTATTTTAGAAAGGGGGAGAATTATTTGCATGCTTAAGGGAAATAATCATACACTTGCAAAGGGGGAATCATTTCTTTTATTATCCTGGCACTTGCTTCCGCACATATGTTTGAACTACACTGATGCCTGCATATACTGTTTGACTATATTTATTACTCTGAATATATGCCTTGCTTTATTTGCTTTTCCTACTTTTTGATAATGCCAAAAGGGGGAGAGTTATCTGAATGCATAACTGAGGGGGAGTGGATTTGAATGTATGCATAGAGTGAGGGGGAGTAGAGCAAACTGCGCTTAGAACTTAGAACTCTGATATATTTGCTTGAACTGCTCTAACCCTATCTTTCTAGCAAATCCCTCCTAAGATGTTTGTCATCATCAAAAAGGGGGAGAATGTGAATATATGCCTTGACAGGCACCTTAGTTTTGATGAATGACAAAAAGGGAAGTCAGAAGGACTAAATTGCAAAAAGCGACAAAATGTCAAACAAGCAGTCAAATGGGTTAAGGGAATTTTATTTATTGTATTTCTTGTTTTAGATTAATTGTAAATGGTTAATAATGCTCTCAAGATTAAAATTGGTCACACACACACATTAATGAGCTTTTAAGAATCAAACTTAATCAGCTAATATTTGGTCTTAAATGAGTAATGAATTTTATAGCTGTTAAGTATTTCAAATTCAAATTTGAATCGAGGAATAATCGATTAGTATAATCGATTATCTTACTCTTAATCATGCTTTAATGAGTAATCAATTATAGAGCTGTTAAGAATTTAAATCAGCCTTTTTAAATTGCCATAAAAATGATTATATAATCGATTATCTATAGCTGAACACGTGTTTATTAACTTAAATGGCTTTAATGAGTTTTAATGAGAATTAATGAAAGCTAAGCCGTTAAGTTTTGAATTTGAATTAGAATAATCGATTATGTAATATGTATAATCGATTATGTCCTTACTGCCTTTCAACGAGCTTCAAACAGAAACCCTGTAATCGATTATGTAATCGATTATTGTTTTTTATATGAAAGTCAGTGGACTCGTAATCGATTAGTATAATCGATTATGCTGCGACTGTCTCAAAGAGGCGCTTTTCAAACTGAGTCAAAATAATCGATTATGTCATTTAAATAATCGATTACTGCGCGACAAAAATGAGTTTTGAGGGGAATTTGACCTAATCTTTCAAGGTTCTATTTAAAGGAAACCTAGTCTAAAACACAAGCACGAAAATCATTTTAATCTGAACTGTGTTTTATTCTCTTGAACAAAAACTCTCTTATTCTCTCTTGCTTTTACACTTTGATCACATTAATCTTGAGAGCTTTATACACCATATAGGTGTGATTGTAATTGTTCTTCAATTTGTTTAATCAGCACTATTAAGAGTGCATATTGTTGGTAAGAGTCGTGTGACTCAAACCTTTCTTTTCTACACCTAGTTTACAATAGAGGTGATATCTCTTGGGGTGTTCTTGGATGTGATTTCCAAGTGTTTACAAGGGAGGTGATATTCCTTGTGGTTGACAAGAGAGGTGATATCTCTTGGGATGTTCTTGGATGTGATTTCCAAGTGTTTACAAGGGAGATGATATTCCTTGTGGTTGACAAGAGAGGTGATATCTCTTGGGTTACTGTCTTGAGACTCTTTCACTGGGGGAGGTGATATCCCTGGTCTGTGAAGAGTGCTCTATATTGTAAAGGTTCTAGTTAATCCTGTTTAAAAACTACAGTTGATTGAAAACCCTTGGTGGTATTGCCTTGGGGACTGGACGTAGGCCACGTGGGTAGTTTGTGGCCGAACCAGGATATATCGCTTGTGTTCATCTTCTGATCCCTTATCTTTTTATTTATGCTTTATCTTTTGCAAAACGTTTTTAATCGCATGCGTATTTAAAAAAAAATGTTTTTCTTACTATAAAAGTCTTTATCTTTACCAAAGATTTTGAAAAATCCAATTCACCCCCCTCTTGTGTTTGGAGTCACTTGTCAACAGGATCAAGACTATAGGCCCTGGCGGTGACTCCGGGGCTACCTGCTGTATAGGCTAAACGTGCAGAGGTGGTTGATGCTCTAAGTCCCTGTGACGTACCAAATGCTGTAGGATCATCCAAATGGGAGGTAGTGAGACCTAGATTGTCTCCCTGCTATGAATGAGCTGTTGTGGTCCAGCTGCTACAGTCCCTCGGAGTGTCCTCATCGGACCAGTGTAGGTAGCACTCCGAGCCCCTGGGTTGATCACCCAGGCATTACCATGGTCTGCGTTGTCAAACGTCAGAGCTCGGACCCCCAAGTAGTTCAGCTCCACTCCGTACGGATCCATCTGAACTCAGATATGTATACATTCCACATAGCAGAGGAAACAACAAACAGATATGCAAGGGTAATATACCAATATATGAGTTTTGATAAGACAACCGCTTGCGCGACACACAAAACAACATATACCAGATATTCACAGCATACAAAAATTATCCAAACAGCAGAATAACTTTATCAAAAAGGGTTTCAGACCCGACAGTCATCGTCATTTTATAAAAATGCATGACACTTCAATATTCAGGCTCTAATTTGATACCTAATCTCCGGAGATCCCACAACTTTATGTTTCGTTTTGAGAAAATCAAGCTTTTTACATGGCCCATTGTAAAAACGAAATAAAACAATGTCCAAAAGAACATATAACACATTGGTCATCACTCAGTACACCAAGGTTATTGTTCGAAAATGTAACACATTGGTCATCACAGAACACAATAGTTACTGTGATCAATGGAGTTTATTGTCCATAACCTATTGCCTCACTCAGAACCCAATAGTCATCGCATTAAATTGAAAACATAGTCCAGTAAAGATACATTAGCCCACTCAGAACTCAATGATCAAATGGAGACATAGACCATAAAAGATACATTGATCCACCCAAGACTCAATGATTATAACACATGACACGTCTGCCAATAAATGCATGGGAAAAACTTTTATTCTCATTTCGTTTTCTTTGTCGTAATAATATTCCCTTGTCGAAGCCCAAAGCTCCCGACCATGCTTAATTTTATATAAAGATTTTTTTCACTTTATATAAACATAGGACACACAGTCCAAATGTTTTAAACTCAACACAGGACACACAGTCCGAGTGCTCAATCGCAAAGCCCTAAACTGATGCACCAGTCTTAGGCTCGCGGATTTGGAATTCACATTCTCCACATCAAATTTAGGACACATAGTCCACAAAACCATTGTAGGACACTCAGTCCAATGACACAGATCCCTGATCAACGTGTCAACAGAACACTAGAACCCCGACGTCTCGGTCACTAGGTTCGTTTTTCCTTTTATTTAAAACATTTCGCTCAGTGAAATAACAAATACAAATCCAAACCTCCGAAAACTTATCCAAGTTTAACGGAATTATTTTCACTGAATAAAACTCATTTACATAATTCTTTTCTGTTAAAAACGTTTATAAAATGTGAAATCATCGATAAATTCTTTTTTTTCCAATTACTTCATTTCTGAATATTGTTCTCAATAAACATCAACTTTTTAAAAAGTCATTTCTAAATAAAATTTATAATAACAAAATAAAACCTTTTTCTCAAAATTTCTCATAAAATCTTTTTATAACGTAAATGACTTTTCTGTCATAAGTAATTGTTCTGACGGCTACATTACGTTATTTTCGTAACTTAATCACTTTAAATAATATTTTATAATATAATTGAATTTATTTTGGAAAAACTAGCGCCTGTGAAAAATTTTCATAGTTTCGCCATTACTGTCACTTATTGACACATTTTCCACAAAAATATTATTAAAATAATATTTTTCCACTTTTTCTCAAATTCCCACAAATTAATCACTCTGATTAATTATTCAAGCTTATTAAGCTTTTATCCTCAAATTAATTTAAATACTGACCAATGTCAGGTTTCTCAATCCGTCACTCAACAAAAGATAATTTCACCGCAATATAGCATGGTATACATCCAAATTATGGCATACATCACAATTATAATTTAACACTCCAATTATAGTCATGTAAATCAACATATCACAAATAATCAAGTAAGCATATAATCAATTAAACAATAAACGGTTCAAAATCACAGAGAATCACCACAAATAATTTACAGACAACTCTAAAAATAACATGTGATTATCTTAAACTCCTAGGCAAACTCCCCTTACCTCTTGGAGATTCAAATCAACTTTGACAAACAACCTTCCGATTTGGATCAGGTTTCCTCCGTACCGCTTAGATCAACTTAATCCGATTGATTCCTTTACAACGAATTGCAACCAAAATAAATCAAAATCAAACAAAACACACTTGTTCATGAGGGTTAGGGTTTCGGCCCTCTCAAGTTCATTAGGCTAGGATTATTGGAATTTTTTTAACTCTTGGATTAATGATCCTTGAGTAAGATTAAGACATAAACAATGATTTTATAACAAAGATTGAATCAAAATCTTCCTAACCACTAAGTTAGGATTTTCGGTCATATTACAAAAATTTGGTTTGGAATATGAGTTGATCTTCTAATCACTTGAATCAACAATAGAATGGATTAGAGATAATAGATCAACATAATTGAATCAAAGTTGAAACAAAATCCTTCCACACCTCAACCTCATAGGTTCGGCCATGAAGGAAAAATATAGGTTAGGGTTTGATTTTTGGTTTTCTAATCACTTGGATTCAATAATCATAAGGATTAGAAGATGAATCAAATGATCATTCAATAAGTTTTTGAAACAAAATCCCTACACACCCATTAGTGAGGGTTTCGGCCAAGGGAGAAAGAATAGGGAGGAAATTTTTGTTGAACACATTCTCTTGGATATCAAATATACAGATGATTATAAGATCATAGAAATTGGTTTCAAGTCAAATGGATTTTTCTGCAATTTCTTATGAATTTTTTTGAAGAAAGCTTAATGAACTTTGAATATGATGAAGAACATGATGATTAAAGGCATAAACTCATGAAATATGTGAAGAGAAGAACTTAGAAAGGCAAGATGAAGAGATGTTACTGATGGGCTCCGGTAAGTGTACAGGATCGAAGCAAGTAATAATTAAAACAGTAAGTAATTACCGAGTATCGAACACAAGGATTGGGTGACCAATTTATCTAAATTTGAAGAAGATAACTAATAATTGACCAAGTCAAAGATGAGAGAAAAGGAGGGAGTTTGTTGGGGTAAATCAATTATATAAACAAATATCTAATTAAAGCAAGATAAAAAGAGTTATCTAATCAATTATTTAGATTATGATAGTGTATTCTAAGATCATGAATCTGTTGGAACCAAAGTAATTTGGATTAAATAATCTCTAAGTTTTGATGTTAACAAAAAGGATTAAATTTGTATGGAAAAGTGTTAGTTAAGATCTAACAAGTCTTTATCTGGATCCATATGTAATTTAATTCTTTAATTGAAAGATTCCCTGAGTGGTCGAGTCCACTCTAC
The DNA here is from genome assembly GCA_035048595.1 of Echinosophora koreensis. Lineage (NCBI taxonomy): Eukaryota > Viridiplantae > Streptophyta > Magnoliopsida > Fabales > Fabaceae > Echinosophora > Echinosophora koreensis. The sequence continues at coordinate 2,475,897 of JAPCYP010000069.1, forward strand.
CACCGGAAGGATTTCCTTTATATCAAGTGCTACGTCAGTGGACGAGCGCTTGAATGCATACTAGTAGACGGGGAAGTTCCTTTTAGTAGACGCGAGTTGCTCTCCTAGAAAAACATTAATTACTAAGTGCCACGTCACTGGACGGAGATCTTAAACAACTCAAGTTCTGGCAAGACCAATGTTTTAAGTAGACGTAGAATTTTGCCATGTCAGTAGACGAAGTCTTAAAAAGATTTCTTACTGACCTTGCCTTACAATTGTTTTGATGGACGAAGAAATTGAGCATTGATATCTTAGCTAATGCAATCTGGACCTTATTAAATTTAATTCAAATGATTGATATTTATTTCAAACATATGTTGGTCCTTCTTATTTGTTATTAACGGTTTTATTGTATTATTTCTATGAGAGAGACATAGTACATATGAGGAATTACAAAAAACAATATAGTACAATGCAAAACGAATTGTACCCTGTCACCTTTTATGCTGGAATAGCTGGAATTTGTACAAGGAAGGCAAGACAGTTTTTCAAGTTGCATTTGCTCAAAGGTGTGCCCATTTCATGCAAGAATATTGTCACATAGTACAATGGCCACGAGCAAGTTGTGTCACAACGGATATTACATTGTTAATTCTATCCCTAAACGTAAAATTCAAATACAACCGTTGATGATTTTGAATAGTAGAGCAAAGCTCTATATATAGAAGACCAAGACTTTTGAAGAAACAACTTTTGCGCATATACAGAAATATCAAGAAATCTCTTACGAGCAAACATTTGTTTATTCTTTCAGAAAGCAAAAGTCTGTAATATCTTAGCTTGAATATTGCGATAATATTCATCTGATCTTAAACTTTCATATTCTCACACATAGTGAGTTAGAAGATCAAAGAAACCAAAAACTCTTTGTTAGAGGTAGAGCCTGAAGAGGCTTGGTAAGAAAGGAATACTTGTGAGCCTGGAGAGGTGTTGAATACTTGCTGTAATCTATTTGGAGAATAGTGGAGAAAACCTTCAAGTAGAAGGGACTGGACGTAGTTTTTGGTTGGAAGAGAGTGAACCATGATAAAACAACTTGCGTGAATCTTCTAATCCCTTATCTCTTTAGTTTTACGTGTTTATACTAACTGTGGGGATTTGAACTTGAATTTGTTATTCTTTCAAAAGTTTGTTTTTCTGTGTGTTTGCTTCTGCCTCTTTATATTTGTGTGAGAAAACTGTTCTTGAAAATGTTGTTTTTGAAAAAATATTAATAAACACAATTCAACCCCCCCTTCGAGAGGGAAATCAATGTGCTGACTATCTGGCGAAAATGAATGTGTCTCAAGAGGATAGACTGAAGATTATTGATACGGTACCACATGAGATGAGCAACCTTCTTTTAGCTGATGCGACTGGGGTTGCCTTTTTGAGGATGTAATTTTTTCTGGTTTTCTTTTTATTTCTTTTCATCCATCTACCAAAAAACAGTGATAATGTAGAGTGATGGTCTGTAATTTTATGATTGAATGAGGTTGCTTTGTTAATGGGTTTAAATTGGCATTGTGTAAAATGTGGGTATTTAATTATTGGGGTTTTGTATAATGGTATGCTAATTCACTTTTGTGTTATGTAATGGGTTTTATGGTTTAATTGAATGTTTAGGTTTGCATGATTCTATGGGTAATGTGAATGGTGTCATGCGATAGTCATTTGAATTTCAGTGCTTTGTTATTGATCACAGCCCTAGTAGACTAGCAGTAGTGTTCTATGCATGCCTAATAATATCACTTTTTTTTTGGGTTTTATTTCAAACAATCTTCAAAAGATGATCTCAACCCTCAAGACCTTAGGATATAAAGTTAGTCTGAAGATGCACATCTGACAAGTATGTTGAATAATATGAACCCTATCAATGAAGAAAACATGTGACCAGCTAATGCTCTGCCACCAATCATGCCTCTAAGATACAAGACACCAATTAGAAGGCCCAAGGTAGAAATCAATTTGCATTAAGTTGCTAGAAATGAAGGTTTTTCTATAGAAATTGTTGTAACTGGAACTACTATCAATGCCCACAAACCAAAGAGCAAAGTATTTTGACGGGAGTTTTTTTTTTTTTTTTGGGGGGGGGGGGGGGGGTGGTTGTTATTTTGGTATTACTGAAAAATGTAGGGAGAAATACAAAATACAAATCTAGACCACAAACCATGTAGGGTCTTTTTGGGTTATTCTGGTATTTTTACTTGCACATTGGAATTCTGTGGGTGTTTGGAAAGTGGGTTTCAAAATGTTGGATGTGATTTATCATAAGCTACATAAGGTAGCTTCTGACTTCTAGAATTGCTTTTGGATCAAAGTGAAGTGATTCCAAACACATTAAGTATAATCACAAACCCTACCAATACAAAGGGTATTCTAGGGTCAGGTACTTAATTAGGTGCCTCACCCATGTACCATCATTTTAATCCATTGGATATAACATTAAAGTAATCAACGGTTTAGATTTGTTGGTTCAGAATTCGTTTTTTAACCTTTGATTGTAAAAAAAGTCCGATGACCCTTTGGCCCTTTCTCTCCAAATCCCATTCTTCTAGAAAACCATTCGACAACCACCACCTGAGTACAATCAAGTGAAGGGAGGCATGGTGGTTCGGCTAGGGTGCGAGGTGGCAAGTCACCATGTCCCTTATCCCACCCTACACATCTGAGAACCAACCACCACCGGAAGGATCAAGAAATGGAAAAATGCAACATCATCTTCAAGCTTCACGTTCTCGATTGAAGATGCAACATCATCTCCACACTTCACCCTAAGTCGATGAGTCACCAAAAACGACGATGACAAAGACCGAGTCGACAGCAAGTCACAAATTGAGCCCTCACTCATCCCCCGAGGAACCTTCTTCCCATTCCCAACATAAACAGCCTTCATTTCTGGCAACATTGGTCCATATAAAAACTGATTCTTTCCATAGAGTTTAGCCTCCATGAATCAAAATTCAACAAAAACCTAGTTGAAGAACTTGTTGGACAAAGACACACAGTCAAATCCCACCTGCAAAAACACATTGGCTAATAAAAAAACAAAAAGCTGACACCACTAAATCGAAAAATGGAAACTTGCAAGAGCATTTTGACACAAGTATGAAAACTTACATGGAATAGAAGAGTTTGTGAGGAAGGAGAAGGAGGGAGAGATGGCAGTGGAGGGGGTGGTTGCGCAATGGCCGAATCTGGTAGGGGTGGTGGTGAAGGGTATTTCTAGTGTGTTCCTCTCACTTATGTCAGAAAAGAATAGGTGGAGAGCCACTACAAAAAAAAAAAAAAAGTTGTTTAGCGACCGAATTCTACATAAAAATTTGGTCGCTATCCAGTTTAGCAACCGAAATATGAGCGTAGCAGAAACCCTGGTTGCTGAGGATTTGGAGACCGAATTTATATTTCGGTCGCAAAATAATACAATTTGGTCGCAAAGTGGGTTGGTCACCTGCTCTGGCTAACCAAAATTGGTGACTGAATTTCAGTCGCCAATTCGGTCGCTAATGTTGGTTAAATTAACAAATTTAGCGACCAAATTAATTTAAAAAATTATTTTATTAATGACTGTTATTTACAGTAGCGACCGATATGTTGGTAGCTATTTCGGTCGCTAATAAAATTTTTTTTTTATTTTAAAATGATTTTAAATTTATAATTTTTTTTACTTTAAGATTCTTCAATTTATTAATATAAATTACTATTAAAAATCAGATATAAAAAAAATCACAGTATCATATAAATAAATATAAATGTCAAACAAGGAAAGTCTGTAAACTCTAAAAAATGAAAAAATGCAAATGAAAGTCAGTCATGATGCGGAGGCGGCCGCGGAGGCGACCAACCGTCATCACCGTCAATACCATCGTCGTCTGCCATGTCCTCCTCCTCTAGAGCAGCATCATCAGTAGCAGTAGGCGGCGGAACTGGAGGAGTAGCAGGTGGCACAACTGGAGGAGCAGCACCCTGAGCAACTGGAGGCTGGATCCTCAGATGAAAAATAAGAGAAGACAATATGAAAGCAAATTAATATCCTTAGAGCCAACTTAATTGTATTCAAGTTAGTAATATAGAAGTTCAAAAAATTGCCATGACGAGCAGTTGATTACCTGTGGAGATGGAGAGGGGACGAAGGGCCTCGGTTTCAACTCAAGAGAAATAGAACAAGGACCTATAATGCATAAATAAAATTAATCTTGTCAAATACTAACATTTAAGGCTCTCATATATTGTCACGTTGCAAGTAATTCAATGTACTCATGCAAAAAATGACAAAGATAAACTTGCCCAAGTTGAGAGCTATCATATCCGCTTTTCTAATTATTGACTTTTCAAGAAAATGAAACTTGAACCACTCAACTCACTGTTCAAGTTTCAAAATTTATTCACTGAAGCTCAATGAAGCCCTCCCACCGTATATACTCATACATCCATGTACAAATTCAATTCAATTCATACCTAATGAGTAGAAAAATTAGAGGAGTAGGGAGGGAAAGAAAGGTCTAAGCTCCTCTATATAAAGATACTTGGACTATCTCTATCTATCTTTCTTTATCTCTTTCACTATCATCTATGGCTCCCTTCTCAAATTACATTTAGAAACAAAATTTTATTTTTAAACTAACCTTCACCTATTTATCTAACCAGAAGAGAACACATCTATTACATTTAGAAACAGAATTTATTTTTAAACTAACCTTAACCTCTTTATCTAACCAGAACACATCTATTACATTTAGAAACACAATATGACAAAAGAGTAACTTAGAAATCAAAGGTGATTAGCACAAGCAACTCAGAAACTCCAACAACTCAAATTAACTTTCATTCAACCAATACATTGAAGATTATTCAACTCACCTCAAAATTTCATAAGCCTTCAATTCCATATTAACATTATAGAACTTGGAAGAAAAAAAAATTTCAGAGACAACAAAAAGTTACTCACCAATCTACACAGTGGTTCATGCATTTTTTCAAACAATTGGTAAGCAATCTAGATAAGTACCAAAACACATCAACACACTTTTATGATAATCCAAATTATCTACCCAAGCACATCAACCCATTCAAATGAAAAATCATATGATGACAGTAGAGTGAAGGAATCCAAAAATAGAAACTTCCCTAAACCCTAACTTGAGACAGAACTGAGAGGAGACTGTGGGGGGTGGTGGCCACCCGGACAGAGGGACCTTGAGCAATAGTGGTGGCCAGAGGAGGAAGAGACAGCACCTGAGAGAGACAAAGAGAGAAACTGAGACAAAGAGAGAACCAAGCAAGAGAGAGAGAGCGAGAGACAGAGAGAGAGGGGAGAGGAGAGGAGAGCTCACCTATGGAGGAGGGGACGGTGGTAACTGGAGGAGACGAAGGCAGTGGCATACTGTGGTGGCCAGAGGAGAGGAGAGTGAGAAAGAGAGATAGAGTGAGAGAGGAAGAGAGTTCGAGCAAAATGAAGAAGAAAGGGGAATATGCGCATTTTAGGGATTTAATTTTTAGTAAATTCGTCGCCATAACTAATTTTTACATTTGGTCGCAATATCGGTCGTTGATTGGTTGTTTTTGAATTTTCAAATCTCTAACTTTAGCTACTGAAAAGGAATCGGTCGCTAAAGTGCTCCACTTTAAAACTTTTTACACGCGTGTTAGCGACCGAAATAATATCGGTCGCAAAAATAATTAAAATTTTACCGTTGGATTAAAATCGGTCGCCACTTCAGTCGCCAAAAAGTCAACAAAAATTGACTTTTACATTGATTCATTTAGCGACCGAAATAGTGACCGATGGCTTTGCTACCATGTATTTCGGTCGCAATTTCGGTCGTTAGATATATTATTACCAGTGTTCTTATAGATTCTAAAATCGGTTGCAATTTCGGTCGCCAATAGCAACTGCTAAATTCGGTCTCTATTTGACCTTTTTTTGTAGTGAGCGGTGGCGGGGAGAATGTATTGATGATAATGGTAAAAGTGGCTTTTCACAAAACTATCGGGTGATACATGGGTGAGGAACCTAATTAGGCACCTCACCTTAGAATCCACCCAATGCAAAGGGCTAAGTCTTCAATCCTGCCTAAAAATTTGGAGGATCAGTCCTATTTCTTTCTTTATCATTGATATATTAATTAAATAAATCAACGGTTCAAATGCTTTACTTGAAACTTGCTTAGATGGCTTTTTTTTTTTTTGTATTAAGAACTTTCCCTTAGCGGCCACCGATTTGACCTCCATGGATCTCGATGGTTTGTAGAGGAAGAGGGCATCTGACGTTATCACCCTCAGCAACCTCCTATCACCTCCACAACCAATATGGCCATTGTTGTCACTCTCATGCTTCACCTCCAACAATAGTTTCTCGATTCCATAGATGTCGCCGCTGATTCCGGCTTCCTTGACATGCATCATACTTCATTAGTGGCTAATTTTTGCAAGCCAGTGAGGGTTCCTTTCACGCTTTGTAAACGTACAGCGGCTTTACGGGATCTCTCCCAGGCGCTGCTCAAGCCTCCAATTAAACTCACCATTTTCAACATTCTCATATCTACGCAAGAAGTGTGACACCTAGGGCTAACGAGGGCGGGAGTGATCGCCGGTGCAAGAAGGAACAGACAAGGAGCGACTCCTGGTAGGCTTCTAGGCGGAGGGGCACATGAATGAACTTATTACACACCAGAATGAGAGGAATCCTGAGACTGTCTAGGTATGGGACTATACAGTTGAGAATCACTGTAACATCCTTGGTTGCTTTATGGATTGATGACTGTCCCCACAAACCAACACAGTGTGCTTTGTTCTCACTCACACGCTTCTTGGAAAACTTCCCAGGAGGTCACCCATCCCAGAATTGCTCCAAGTCAAGCACGCTTAACTGTGGAGTTCTTAAGTGATGACCTACCGAAAAGAAGATGTATCTTGTTGGTATAGGTAGTACCAATCAATTAATATAAGTCATCCTCAACTGTATAGTCTCATTCCTACACAGTCTCAGGATCCCTCTCATTCCGGTGAGTAATCGGTTCATTCATGTGTCTTCCGCCTAGAAGCCTGCCAGGAGCCGTTCCTTGTCGGTGCCATCTTGCACCGGTGACCACTCCAGCCCTCGTCAGCCCCGGGTGTCACATGTCCACCAGCTTTCGCTTGGTTCGTCCCCGAACCACACCGTACTAAGAGAGGTGCTGCTCTGATACCATTTGTAACATCCTTGATTGCTCTATGGATTGACGACTATCCCCACAAACCAACACAGGTCTTTTCAGCATGCTTTGTCCTCACTCACACGCTTCCTGGGAAAACTTCCCAGGTGGTCACCCACCCTAGAATTGCTCAAAGTCAAGCACGCTTAACTGTGATATGGATTGACGACTATCCCCACAAACCAACACAGGTCTTTTCAGCCTGCTTTGTCCTCACTCACACGCTTCCTGGGAAAACTTCCTAGGAGGTCACCCATCCCAAAATTGCTCCAAGTCAAGTATGCTTAACTGTGGAGTTCTTAAGTGATGGGATCCCGAAAAGAAGATGCATCTTGTTGGAATAGGTAGTATCAATCAATTCATATAAGTCATCCTCAACTGTATAGTCCCACACCTACATAGTCTCAGGATCCCTCTCATTCCGGTGAGTAATCGGTTCATTCCGCCTAGAAGCCTGCCAGGAGCCGCTCCTTGTTCGTGCCTTCTTGCACCGGCGACCACTCCCCTCCCACGTCAGCCTTGGGTGTCACAATGACTTATATGAATTGATTGGTACTACCTATATCAACAAGATGCATCTTCTTTTTGGAAGCCCATCTCTTAAGAACTCCACAGTTAAACGTGCTTGACTTGGAGCAATTCTGGGATAGGTGACCTTCTGGGAAGTTTTCTTAGTTTTCCCAGAAAGCATGTGAGTGAGGACAAAGCATGCTGAAAAGACTCGTGTTGGTTTGTGGGGACAGTCGTCAATCCATAGAGCAGTTAGGGATGTTACAATAAGAGGTTGTCATGATCCACTCCGACCTGAAACACAGAACCACCGCGTCAGATTCGTTCCTCTTCAATCCAGATCGATTTTAACAGCAAAAGGGCAGAAGATCTGGGTGTCGATGCGAAGCATCTGACGGCAGGTCTAGGTGCATGAGTCGCGGTCTGCCACGACGGTGGGTTGTTGGTGGCCTGGCTTAGTACAACCATCGTTTTCATGGTGGTGGGTAGGGTGGAAGGTGGAGATCGTAAATGTCACAATGGCGGCTGAACATTGATTCTTGCTACATGTTCTCGTTAACAGAGACAACAATCTTCCATCATCTCTGTCGTTCTCTGTTTAGCGGAGTTGCGCACGATGGTGGCTGCGAAATAGTCACAATCCAAGTCTTCAATCCTCTCTCTGTTGCGGTTTTTTTCTTACAACCGGGTAACCAGTTGTGACCAATAATTTGACCAAGAGGACCGATCCCCAACTCTGAGGTTGGAGGACTGCATACTTACCCAATGCAAAGACATGTTAAGAAATAGATAGTATATTCATAAACCTTAACATATATGCATTACTAACTAGTATGTAACTCGTGCTATGCACGGGATATATCATAATGTTTATGCAATATAAAAAGTACATACATGTAAATTTATTGATAATTGTAGTTAGAGGAGAAAAATAAGTTACGAATATTGTTTTTTTGTAATAGGATGTTGCTATAATAATTCAACTTATAATTTGAAACTGAAAGACCAAACATTGCATTATATTAGCAAAAATCATTCGTGAAATAGATTAAGTACATAGATCAACAAAAAAACAAAAAAGAGTGTTAGTACATCCAAAAAACTAACAGTTCATCATATTTCTTAAAACTTCCAAAAAGAAACAACAAAGGCTGAAGCACTTGTTGTAGAATCCTGCATAAAATAAAATAAAAACAAGGTAAAATAATGTTAGACACACATATAATGAATATTAGAAAAGAAAATATAGGTATTCAGCATCCTAGTTTGTAAATTTGCTTTGTTTAGTGGACCAACATCTTGCAGATAAGGCTAACTGCTGGTGTGGCTTGAATCAAATGCGGTGCTACCATTAGTTAAAGAACAGAACATCAGTTTGTATGATTATAACTTTTATGCGTTTTCTACTACTGCAACCTTAAGTTGTCATCAAATTGCAAAGACATAATAGTCAAATTAATGAAATGAGAGGAAAATTCATAAAATAAAACAATAAGAAAATATTGACAACATAGATTAGTAGGTTTTATGAGATTGTATAACAAGGAATTTTCCTAACTTTTAGACTGGAAAAATATATGGAGATTTCTGCCTCTGCACATTATATTATTGACAATGCTTTAGTATATATTACATTATTATTATATTTGTTGTATTGAGATATATTATATTGAGAAATGCTGACCAGTGCCCTAATAAGCAATCAAATATAAAAACTTGTATTTAAAAAGTATTTGAGTTTTAGGTATCTGAGTTTTAAAATTTGCATATTTTTTCACTTTTCTTCTTCTTCCATTGTGGAAATTAGTCATAGGCCACACAGGACCATCAACGGGTCAGGCAGGATGATTAATAGGATACATAGGCAAGTAAATAGACATTAGTACTAGTATGAGGAACTAACATATCCCACATTTATATATTTGAGGGACCAAGTGATTAAATTTTTTTTTTCATGAATCAAAAGTGTATCTATTATTTTTTCTAGGGACCAAATATGACATTTAGTCTTAAATCATAGCACTTAAAATAACATCAAATCTCACATCTACGTCGATAAGCAAATCAACTATACATACATTTATATTTGGATTTAATTGGTATGTACTGTCAGTGTAAAGATTTTTTACACAGTCAATCAATCAGAAATTGCCACATAAGCTAAATCGTTTGACTCTTATCCTAACTACCTTAAAAATCACACATATCATGATTTCTGATTGGTTGACAGTATATAACAATTAAACTCTTTATATTTTTCACTTTATAACAATTTCCCTATTACTTACATTATATAACTCTGTATAGAATATCGCACTGTTGAGTTGACATCCATCTTTTATTATCACTTGCATGATACAACTCTGTATATATTGTCGTGCCATTGAGTTGACGCCCACCTTTTCCTATCACTTGTAATATATAACTTTGTATATAATATTGTGTAGTTGAGCTGACACCGACCTTTTATTATCACTTAATTATATATAATTCTGTACATAATGTCCAGTCGTTGAGTTAACGTCCACCTCAACAATTAGCACAACACAAAATAGCTAATTTATTATATTATCTATACATCACAATATGGTCAAGTTATAACCATAGATTTGACTTAAAATTTTATATAATTAGGTCACGAATGAAGAATCAAAATGGGCACAAATAATTTGCAATAACCTCTTGAGATTAATAAATACATCTTTCCAATATTTGATGAATCGTTTTGTATCTTGCTAAAAATCCAATACTTATTCACCAAGCACATATTATCTAACCAAATCTATTTTTTTCTCTTGATATATTTCTCAAAACATTGATTGGTAAGGATCTTTCCTCAACTGAAAAAAAAAAAAGTTCTTAGAGAGGAATTATCATATGAATTTGAGTAAAATTTTGCAAAGAAATGGTTTGCTTGATTCTCAAGAAGAGATGGAAAACACGCTATATCATTTAATTGAAAGTTGACTCCGGGATGAGCTTGATAGCGGTTGGTTGAGGAACTGGATTGAAAAAAGAGAGAGAGAGAGAGAGAGAAATTTAAATTATGATATATCTAATGAAATCGTTTTTGGAATTGAGACTCATGCAAAGAAAAAGGACTAAAGGCCCAAAATCGTGCTTGACAAAAAACTAGGGTACACTTTTAGTCCCTAAGAAAATAAAAAGCCACCATTTAATCCCCAAGAATGACAAAACAGAACATGTTAGTCCCTCCGTTAGTTTCTCCCTCCATATGTCTGTTAGTTTGCTGAGGTGTACAGTTAATACGCTTTCGTTATGGTGCTGAGTTGTAATGTCCAACATGAAATTTGTTAAAAGAAAATAGATGATAGGCCCAAAATCGTCCCTGACAAAAAACTAGGGTACACTTCTAGTCCCTAGACGTCTTCTTCCTCCATCAACAACTAAAAACCGTAACTCCATTGAAGGTGCTTCCTGCGAGATTTCTTTTTCTGGTTCACACAGTAATGCTTCGAAATGGTTCATTCCTTAACATAAACTGGATTAAATTTTGAAGATTGCCTTTTCCAACTAGAATATTTTTCGGAATTATTTCTAGCAAATCAATTTCTGAATCAGGGAAACCAAATATATGAACAATTAAACATATTAACAAAAAAATGAATCATCCCTATCTCTGGAAGAGTCTCTATGGTAACAAAAAAGAAGAAGAAGAATGCAGAAAGAGTCTTTGTTCCTCTTTGTCTTCAACCTTCCATGCTTCATCCATCTACATAGATCCCCACATCCCACCGCGTTGTCGCCATACCCACCGTAGAGTAGCCTCTCCCATCCACCGCTTACAACCTTGAGTCTCGGTTCTTCCCTCTTCCCTACCACTGTCAGTCGCGAAACACGACCGTGTTTCTTCTTCTCCGTCACAGATCTGTCTCCTCGCCTCCGTCAGTCGTGCGACTCCTTATTTCTCCCTCCACCATCGCAGACCTGATTCAATTGAAAGAATGGGTGAAAGAAGGGAGTGGCACGGATGAGGAAGAAGAAATACATGATGGTAAATGAGGAAGAACAAATACAAGGAGAGAAGGATTTTTTGAAGGAGTTAGGGTTTTTAGATGGTGATGGAGAAAGTAGAAGTAAAAGGACCAGAATGAGTGTTTTTTGGTTTTTTAGATATAAGGGTTAATGGCTTTATTTTTTGTTTTATTGTTTTAACCATGTTGGACGGTACAATGATGAGGACCACGGCAAGTGTACCGGATCGTTGCAAATAATAAAAAAGGTGAGAACCGGATATCGTCCACAGAGATTAGTTACCAAATACCAATTTACAAGTTTAACAACTATCTAGACTAAAATTTGGTATGAAGAGAGCTCAAAATAAATAAAATAAAATAAAAGAGCAATAAAATATTTTTTGAATTTTTGTTGAGATAAAATAGAAATAGAAGCGCTAGGGATTTGATTTCATCTAATTATGAATCCGGATTCCTCATAGATAAGGAATCATATGAATTATCAAAACTCTAATTATCCTAATCTCAATTGGCATGTTGAAGGATAAATTCCCTTAATTAATTGAAACCTAATTCCTTAGTGAATTAATTCTATCAAACCTTACTAACTACCCTAATTCCTTAGGTCTAAAATTAAGAAGATATGATGATAAAAGCTCTATTGAATTTGTGAAAAACTCATATTAATCAAGTTACCTATTCTCAGATAAACCCAATTAACTGTGATGATTACAAGAGGCAAAGTTCATATATCACTATTCCTAGCATATACATGAACCCTCAAAACACAAGAATGGTAGTTAAGCATTTCAAATGTCATTAAGCACATTAAACATCACATCAACAACACCAAATGTTCATAAAATAATCAGAGAGTCAATTAAAACTTTATCTTAAAAGGATTACATTAAAATCCTAGCAAAAAAGAATTTAGCTAGACAAGCTGAATACCAGAATAAAATAAAATAAAATAAAATAAAGATAAAGAGAGATCAAAAAACTCCATGAGAGTGATAACAAGAGGACACCATACTAATGGATTCCTCCGGCAATGTTGCGCTGCCCCTGTGTTTCACCCTCAGTGCGCTCCTCTCCTGTGCGTCACTACGCAAATACTCCTTGCTGTCCAGAGTCGCACCACTTCTTTATTCACGCTGCGGCACTTGTGCGTTACTTTTCCTCGTCAATTCTTTTTACGTTACTTTTTCCTAAGCCTCTCACCAGCTTCCCGTGTGTTACTGTTCTTTTCTTTTACGCTGCTGTTGGCTGCTACTCACGCCACCCCCTCTCACGCTGCTGCCCTTCTTTTATCAATTGTTATTTCATCTCATGGGCCTCTAGATCTTCTTTTTCTTCTTGTTTCCAATTGAGAATCCCAATTTGAAGTCCTCTATTCTTTGTTCTTCACGTGAGCCTTGTTGGCTGATTTTTTTCTTCAATTATAATGAAATACCACCAAGCCTCTCCAACTTTCCTTGTGCGGCATCTTTGGACATCCAAATCCAAATTTAATTGGATTCTCCTTTTATCAATTAGTCATGCTCCTTCAATTTGTCCATGGCTGTGGGCTCGTGGCTTAACAAATTTAAATTTCTATTTTGTTAGGAGCCCAATGTCCAACTAATGCACATCTTTATCTTTATTTTATACAAACACAAATAGGTAAAAATATTATTATATTAACTCTAAAAACATGAAATTAAACTAAAATATGTAAAACACTATTAAAGACTCAACTAGCTGAACTTAGGGATAAAACTCAATCAATTAGCACAATTGGGAGTAAAAATTCATCCAATAAACACATAAAAATCACATAACCTAGTAGGTTATCATACAACTCGGCACCGTAGCGGACACATAAGCATACAGTACACCTCAGCAAACTAACGGATATTTGGAGGGAGAAACTAATGGAGGGACTAATGCGTCACTGTTTTATCATTCTCGAGGATTAAATGGTGACTTTGTTTTTCTTAGGGACTAAAAGTGTACCTTAATTTTTTGTCGGGGACGATTTTGGGCCTTTAGTGATGAAAAAGATATCAATTATCAAGAGTTTCTTTTTATATATTATATCAATGATCCAATCCACAAGGATTATGATTGAGAGTTGTTTTTTTGCCTTTTATCTCCCAAAATGTACTCAATAGTAAAACTATGGTTGAGAGGTTTCTAGTGGCATACTTTAAAGCTTTAACCCCTTTGCCCTCTTTGACATTCTTTCCGCACCTTATTCACTTTGCACCTGTTATCTTCCTCTATCACTACAAGAAAAAGGGATATTGACGACGGAAAATTTCCAACGGACATCAGGTCCATCGGTAAATAAGCAATTTCCAACGGCTTTTGCTGTCAAGAAGTTAGAACATGAAAAGTCACAGGTATTTCCGACGGAGTGACCGTCAGTAACGTTAGCTACGGAATATCCGTCGATAATTCCATCAAAAAATTGGTGCGAAAGGGGAAAATTTGGCGCGTGGCACTACTGACGAACTAGCCCGTCGGAAATTTTTTTTTGAATTACCGACAGACCAGGCTATCGGAATTCAAAATTTTGAATTGCCGACGGACTTGACCGTCGGAAACCGGGTCTTTTAGTGGCAGAAACCCTTCTCCCTCTCTCACTTTTCCTTTCTTCCTCTCTTCTCACTCTTTCTTCTTCTGCTTCTCTCACAGCGACTGGCCACCCTCCACCGCTCCCTTCCACCGCGCACGCCACCACCACCACATCTCCACCTCTCTTCTTCTCTTCTCTTCCTTCTCTATTCTCTCCTTCTTCTCCGCGCCCATCAGCCTCACACCCTGCAAATGTCATCCGCGCGCCACCCCACAACCATCGTGTCCTACCTCCCCCATTGCCAGAACCGCCAGCCGCCACCACCACAACCTCCTTCCCCACTGCCAGCAGCAACCCTAGAGCTAGGTATTTAGTTTTTTTTATGCAATTTTGTTTAATTTTTAATTAATGTTAAATGTTTGTTAATTAAGTGTTTAATGGTTGTTAATTAAGTTTTAATGTTTGTTTGTTACGTAGTTGCTCTTACCATTATCACCACCACTGCTTAGGAGCCACTACTGTCTGCACTGCCAGGTTTCTATTTTTTTTAATTTATTTGAAATTGTGTATATAGTCAAGTGTTTCATGATATGATACATATATATTTGTGAATGTGCATGCACATCACCTAGCTAGCAAATCTGTTTTGTATCATAGGCGTTTTATATGTTTCATGTTTTTCATGGATGTGGCGGGTGGGAAGAAGAAGGGGCGGAGTTATGGTACTGCAACTCTGGCTCGTTCCATCACTCGGGGGTCGATGCCGAGCTTGACCATTCGGGATTCTACCACCTGCGGCTCACAAGACATTGAGGAGGTGCGGCAACTGAGGCAGGAGGTGCAGGAACAGAGGCAGACTGCAGAGTGCATGCAGCAGGCTGCAGATGGAGACATGGTCTACCGCGATGACCTCTCTGCTCGATTTGCTTCCACCAGAGAGGCACAGCGCTATACAGGGGTCATCCATGCCAGCCAGCCTTCCACTACTTCTACCGTGCCGCCACCACAGTCGCATGATGCCGGTGCGTCTTCTAGGCCGCAGCCTGATGGTCAGCTGACGCCGGTGAACTCCTCCCTATAGGATGACGATGACAATTAGTATGGTGATGATTATTAAGATAATTTTAGATTTAGTTGTGTTTTGTAGATAGATGGATATTTTATGTATGGAATATTTATGTTAATTTAATTGCCTTTTTAAATTTATTTGTAATTTCAATTTTGGTTTTAAATTAATAATATAATATATTAATTATAATAAATAAATAAAAATTAATATTTAAAATAATAAAAAAAAAAATTTATATTTAAAATATAATAATAATTAATATTTAAAAAAATTTAAAAATTTAAAAAGTTCAAAAAAAAAAAAAAAAACCACCGTCGGTAAATACATTACCTGATTTTCGATGGAAAAGTCCGTCGGAAAATTTTCCGACGGCTTTATCCGTCGGTAATATGCCAGCATTTTCCGACGACTTTGTCCATCGGAAATTTCCAACGGGCATGGCCCGTCCGTCGGAAACCCTTTCCTACGCGTCTAGTACCGACGGAAATGGGTCCGTCAGAAATGCAGTTTTCCGATAGCTTTTCGTCCTTTCCAACGGTTTTCAACCGTCGGTAATACCCCCTTTTTTTGTAGTGTATGAGTATGAAACCACTAATTAATTGGAGGTGTAGTTTGGTTTCAGGGGAAGAAGAATTCTAGAAGAATAATAAAGGGAATACGAAAGTGAAGGTTTTTTTTTTTAAGTTGTTGCTACTACGATAATGATAATGATAATGTTGCTGAAGTTGATTCTGATTTCACGGTACTTAAGTTTAAGTCTCGGAAGTATAATTTGAGGAAGAATACAAAACATAATGTTAGATTTAAATGACTTTGTTTCCTTTGCATGGATTTTGGTTTATGTCGCCCCATGATTTTGTTTTCTTTTGTTTTTCTTTTTTTTTTATCAATAAATTATGATGACATAGGCAAGGTGACCCTATGTCACCATAATTTACTGAAAAAGAAGAAGAAAAACAAAAGAAAATAAAAGTGTGAGGGGACATAAAGCAAAACCCATGCAAAATAAATCATTTAAACCTAACATTAGGTTTTCTATTCCTCATATTATATTTATGAGATTTAGACAAAACCACCGTGAAATCAGAATCAACTTCAGCAACAACATTATCATTATTTAACTTCTCTGCTGAGAGAGAGTTATTCTCTAGGTCATCCTCATCCCTATTTCCCAAAAACTTGGCAAGTATTCTCATACCATGAGCAACATTAGGATGCATAGGAGCTGAATTAGACTCAGGAGTCTGAATATTCTTACCACTAACTGTTAAATCGCAGGTAGCTATAGAATGCTCGGGCACCAGAGTATCCTTGACTGTAGAGTCAACATTAGTTGCAACAGAAGTTGAGATCTTCTCTGTAGAGCCATTGACAGCATTGGTTGCAACAGAAGATGAGTTCTGTGGAATGGAATTTGAGACATGATCAGTGGATAAAGGTTCCTCATAGACAGTCTCAACCGAATCACTATCACTCAAATTTTTGCCCAGTGATGTATCAATCTGCTCATTATCTTCAATTGGTTTTTGCTCTGGAACCTTAGGTACATAAGCTTGCTTAGTCTTCTGGACCAATGGCGGATCCTTATGCACCAATTTCTCCTGGTCAAATTTACAAATCAAAGCCAACTGTCCAATTGATTTACAATGAGAACAAAAAGAAGGAAGCTTCTCATATTCGATACCGACAGAAAATGCAAAACCTTCACGTTCAACCAGAATTTCCTTGAGCAACTTCACTATCAAATCAACATCCACTAAAACTCGAGCATAATGACCATATGCCCTAGTACGAGTTGCTTCATCCAAAGTTAATGGAGTACCTAAACCACCTGCAATTTCAAACAATAATTTTGAGCGCCAATATTCCTGCGGCAAGTCATGAATTCTGATCCAGCACTGAGCATGAGATTTTTTCTGCTTATTATGAATAAAATCTGGAGACCGCTGAAAAAGACGCAATAGCCCGGGTTGAAGGTTTCAAGCCCCAACAGTCAAAACACTACACAAATCCTTTTGAGAAGCAGGACTGAATTCATAGAATCCATTTCCTAACGGAATCATTCTCCATTGACCCAAAGGCTTCTATTACACTTTTCATTTCTATCATGTGTTAGAATTCCATTCTGTTAGGATTGATCAGTGGTAGTTAGCTTGGTGGTTAGATGATGAGTTGGCTTAACCAATTCAGTTGAAGCTTCCAGCTATGCTACAAGCTCATTTAGCTCAACTATGCTCAGCTATAAATAGTTGAGATGGATCACTGAATAAGTAAGAAGAATCATTTGCAATTCATAGCTTTGTTCTTATTCATTCTCTCTAAAGTTTATGTGTTGTTATATGGTAACAAAGCTCCTTGTGAGCTTCGTTGTTTTGCTCGATCATGGTGAGAGGTTCCGGTAATGGCAACTTTGTGCAAGCAAACTTGGTGCAAGATCCTACTCAGAATCCTGCAAGTCTTTATTACGTTCATCCTGATGAAAACACGAATGCACCATTCGTGAATCCAGTTTTGAGCAAGAAAAATTATCATACCTGGGCGAAGATGATGAGGCGTGCTTTGATTTCGAAGAGCAAGTGGAAATTTCTTGACCGATCGATGCCTATGCCAGATCGATTTGATCCAAGCTAGCTTTGATGCTTGGGAAAGATGCAACAACATGATTCACACTTGGCTGGTTAGTTCGGTTTCTCCTTCGATTGCTCCTTCGATTGTTCATATATATGGAGCTAGCTACAAAGGTCTGGAATAATCTCAGAGAGAGGTTTTCTCAAGGAGATTTGGTGAGAATTTCCGATTTGCAAGTTGAATTGTATGCTTTCAAACAAGGTAAATTTTTCGGTTACAAATTTCTTCACTGAACTCACAATATATTGGGAAGAATTGGAAAACTATAGACTTATAACTGAATGTAATTGTGAATCTATGAAGTATAGAGAAGAAAATTATGTGATGAGATTTTTGACTGGTTTGAATGAATGTTATTCGGTTGTGAAAACTCAGATCCTTATGATGGTGCCTTTGCCACCACTCACTCGAGTGTTTTCCATGATATTGCAACATGAAAGACAACTTGGATTAGATGATAGTGATGATAATTTGCCTATGATCAATGTTGTTATTGATGGCAAGAAATTCTTCAAAGGAAAGAATTCAGGAGGCAAAGTTTGCACTTATTGTGGCAGGATTGGCCACACTGTGGAAACTTGCTTTCGAAAGCATGGTTTCCTTCCAGGATTTGGCTTCAAATCCAAAGGAAATGGAGGCATGATTCACAATGTGATCAGTGAAGGAGATGAATTTGATGAAAGGACTGAAACAAATAGCACTAATGACAAGGAGCTAGTTGTTTCAAGACTTAGCAATGAGGAGTGCAGGACCTTGATCAATCTGCTGCAGAAGACAAGTGTGCAGAAAACTGTAGGAGCTGCTGAGTCACAGGGTGCTCAGGTCAATCAGGCTTGTGTTGGCAGTGCTAGTTCGAGCTCAAGCACACTGAAGCAGAATGAAGGTACTGAATGTGTGTTTTCTTGTAGAACTATGAATGATGAACAGATATGGATAGTGGACTCGGGAGCAACAGATCATATATGCATCTCTATGCGTTGGTTTGATAACTGTCATGCAATTGAACCTATTTCAGTAACTTTACCTAATGGTAGTGTGGTGATGGCACAAGTAGTAGGAGATGTGAGCTTCTCAAATGAATTAGTCCTTAGGAATGCCTTGTTTTTGCCTGAGTTCAACATTAATTTAGTCTCTATATCAAAATTGACCAAAACAACTCAATGCAATTACATATTCACTGATGGTACTTGTTCAATTCAGGACTCATCATTGAGGAGGATTGGTTTGGCTGAGCTGCATAATGGACTCTATTACTTGAAGATTTGTGGTAAGGAAGGAGTCAACAAGGTAGTTCCACCTAACAGAAATGATAATGTAGTTTCAGGTTCAGTTAGCATTCCTAAGGCAGCTCTATGGCATTTTAGATTTGGTCATGTTTCCACTGAAAAACTGTCTATGCTATGTAAAGATTTCCCTATGATTCATGTTAATAAAGGTGAAATGTGTGATATTTGCCACTTTGCTAGACAAAGGAAATTGCCTTACAGCATCAGTACAAGTAGAGCTTTTGGTAACTTTGAAATGCTGCACATGGACATTTGGGGTCCACATTCACTTCACTCTATACATAAGCACAGATATTTCCTTACTATTGTTGATGACCATAGCAGATTCACTTGGGTGAGCATGTTGAAAGGGAAGTTTCAGGTGCAGGCCTTGGTTCAAAACTTCATCAATTTCATTGAGAAACAGTATGATGCAAAGGTGAAAGTGGTGAGATCAGACAATGGTCCAGAATTTGCACTTAGCACTTTCTACAATGAGAAGGTCATTGTTCACCAAACTAGTTGTGTGGAAACACCACAACAGAATGTCAAAGTGGAAAGAAAGCATCAATTCATCCTAAGCATTGCTAGAGCTCTCATGATTCAGTCCTCACTACCAAAATACCTATGGAATTATGCAGTCCAGCATGCAGTCTTTCTTATCAACCGAGTGCCCTCCAAGGTATTGGATGGAAGCACTCCTTACCAATTATTGCATAATTCACTAACTGATCTAAATTACTTGAAGATGTTTGGTTCACTATGTTATTTTTCCACACTTACAAGTCATAGGGGAAAGCTGGATGATAGAGCAAGAAAGTGTGCTTTCCTAGGATACAGAACAGGCATGAAAGGGTATGTAGGTTATGATCTCAGCTCCAATGGGATCATGGTGTCTACGAATGTAATGTCCTATGAACATATATTCCCTTGTGCTTCAAGGCATAGCAAAACAACTGAAGCTCCATGGCAATATGTATCTCCTAACTCAGAAACACAACCTGACACCAACATTCTTGCACCTACTGATACCAACATTCCTGTCAGTGATGCTCCTGCCAGTCCTGAACATGACCATGGCCCTAGTCATGATGCTGCTGATAGCCCTGAAGATGACAGTCCTGAACATGACCATGGTCCTAGTCATGATACTACAAATAGCCCTGTAGATGACTCTGCTACAAACCACTGATAACAGAAATCCTGAAAGCACAGTACCTGTCCAACCTGAAGCTGTGAAACATGATGTAACTGCACCTAGAAGGTCAGGTAGGCCAAAGAAGACACCATCCTATTTGCAGCACTATCATTGCTCTCATTTGAGTACAATTCCTGAATCTTCCAAGTCCTCAAAATGTCATTATCCACTGAGCTCATATGTGTCATATGCTTCACTGTCTCCCCAACACAAAAGCTATGAAATGTCTCTTTCAACCACTACAGAACCATCCTCTTATGCAGAAGCAATGAAGGAAACTTGCTGGATAGATGCTATGAATACAGAGTTGAAGGCATTAGAAGCAAATGAAACTTGGCAAGTTGTTAAGCAACCACCTGGAGTGCATCCTATTGGGATTAAGTGGGTCTACAAGATCAAAAGGAGATCCGATGGCACCATTGAAAGATATAAGGCAAGATTGGTTGCCAAGGGATACACACAGACAGAAGGAGTGGATTTCTTTGACACTTTCTCTCCAGTGGCAAAATTGACCATAGTTAGGTTGCTTCTTACATTGGCCTCCACACAAAACTGGCTTGTTCACCAACTAGATGTGAACAATGCTTTTCTTCATGGAGAATTGCAAAAGGATGTCTATATGCAAGTGCCCGAAGGTGTGCATTGTGAAGGAAAGAACAAGGTTTGCAAGCTCTTAAAGTCCTTGTATGGACTAAAGCAGGCAAGTAGGAAATGGTATGAGCAGTTGTCCAGTTTACTTGTCAAACTTGGCTATAAACAGGCCACGGCAGATTACTCCTTGTTCACCAAGGCATCTCATAATTCCTTCACAATACTCCTCATCTATGTTGATGATATTGTGCTGGTGGGGACCTCTATTGATGAGATCAACTTAATCAAAACTACATTAGACAAGCATTTTGGCATCAAGGATTTAGGAGTGCTCAAATTCTTTTTGGGACTTGAAGCAGCACACTCACCTAGAGGCATTTCTCTTTGTCAAAGGCAATATTGCCTTGATTTGTTAGCAGATGCTGGTGTTGCTGGTAGCAAACCAGTCTCCATTGAGGGTAGCAAACAAGTCTCCACCGCATTTCCAAATGCATGTTAAAGTAAATTTGTCTTTAAATGAATAAATAAAATTATATCTATTCTTAATTTAATAATGTATACAAACATTTCAATCACTAAATGATGTGAGGGTGACTATACTCTTAATTGCTGATTTAAGATATAAACTTATACTCCCTCCGGTCTCTATTGTAAGCAAAAATTAAATGGGACACACAAATTAAGACAGTTAGTTGATCTCATTTAAAAGAGTCATTGGGAATAAAAAATTAAGTTTGTTACCTAAATTACCATTCCTCTTATTTATTAAGCTAGTATTATTGAGAATAAAATGAGTCATTGGAAAAAAAAATTTGTATTAATGAATGGTATTTTGAGAATAACTTCATTAAATGAGAAGAAAGTAGTTGAAATTTGCTTATATTTTGGACCAAAAAAATTGGAAATTTTTGCTTACATTGTAGACCGGAGGCAGTATTGAAGAACCCTTATATCTATGTGTGTGCTTCTATTAAGGGGTGGTCCAAAAGCAGCTTATGGATATGCAATAAATGAGAATGGATCTGTTGGGGCCAGGAAATTGGAAGCAAATAATTAATGGGTTATCGTTGAATAGAATATATGATAAATACTTGCAAAAAAAATGAATATAAATAAATAAGTGTGACAGGACCTCAGATAATTATAAAGTTATAATTATATGCATGCGCTGTTTTGTATCGAGTGAGAGGCTGTAAAATCGTTACGCTGATTCAAGTCTGGCCATATATAATTTCATAGTTTCTTAGATCATTAATTCAATGAATATACTTCTTCATTGACGTTCATTGCTGTCATTTCCTCATTTTAAGCAACAATATAGATAACGTCAAAAATATAAAGACAAGAAGTAACTTCTCAGCCATTTAATGAAAGACCGAGGGACCAAGTAAATGTAAGTAGAAAGTCACATAGACACACACATGTGAGCACATTTAATTGCCCATTCTCTTCCTTGTCGACCTCCGGGCTAGATCCAACCACAATTCTTTGGTTGGGGCGCCAATCCATACACATTGCGTGGCCATGAAAGTACACATAATTTTTTTTTGATTAAAGTAATCTTTTGGTCCCTATACGTGACACTGATTTTCAATTTGGTCCCTATACGTAAAAAGTTATCAATTTGGTCCCTATACGTAACACTGGTTTTCAATTTGGTCATCACCGCTAATTGGTCCCTATATAAGAGGGACCAAATTGCAAATTATTATCACATGTAGGAACCAAATTGAAAATAATTATCACATTTAGGGACCGATTTCAAATTTTTTTTGTTGAATTGGTCCCTACATGTGACAATAATTTGCAATTTGGTCCTCTTATATAGGGACCAATTAGCGGTGAGGACCAAATTGAAAACCAGTATCACGTATAGGGATCAAATTAATAATTTTTTACGTATAGAGACCAAATTGAAAATCAGTGTCACGTATAGGGACCAAAAGATTACTTTAACCTTTTTTTTTTATGAAGAATGGTAACGAGTATCCTTAGGGTATTATTTAAGAAGTTAAGAAAAGAAATTTTGTATGGGAAAATGATGTATTACATTGAAAAGTGTTACATTTAGTTTTCCATTACAAACTTTCCTTTTATTGATACTTTAACCAATACTCTTGGGACAGTCGTTAGCAAGATCCTTTTTAAATATACACGGTTTTTAATATATAATAATTAATTAATTATAGACTCATAAATATAAAAAAATTAACGTAGATGTAAACTTATATGTGCTGTTATAAAATTTTTGTATTCCTAAAAAATGTCTTCATATATATTCCTATTTGAGTGGTTATGGTCACTTTTCACCATATCTTGGATTTCTTCATTAATTCTTGATAAATGCTAATACATGGAATCTAACGAGTTTAGCTAGCTGTATAGGATAACTAGAGTTTTTGCCCGTGCAGTGCACGGGGTTACATCATTATATAAGATATGTAAAATTTATAAGTTTTAAAATATAAATATGAAATATGAAATATAAAATAGCCAATGTTAATAATTTTGCAAAACAAATAAATATTGTCCTTAATTAAAAATTCTAGAATATATATATACTATAAAATAATATAACTTTGCACAAAAATAACACAAACTACAATAAACAGGTAGTACAAAAATAATTTATTTTATTTCTATATTTACTACTAATTTTTTTTGTTTATCTAAACTATCTCATTTTTAAAGCTTCACAGAACAGAAACACATGTATTTAAATGTCTAAAATATATATTTTTGATTTAAATGTTCAAATTCAAATTGTTTTATTGTTCAAATTCAAATTGTAACTATTTTCAATGCATTGATTTTCTTAATTATTTCATTTAAAATGTTTTGATTGGTTTATTCCAACTTCCAAAAAACAATAAATCTAATTTAATTCCAAACTACCATGACATCCAATCAAATAATTTCTATTTTCTTATATTATTTTTTGTTTCTTTTCAATTCCAATACTACACTCATTTCTATACTTACTATCAATCTTTTTTGTTTCTATGCAAAGATAATTTATGTTATTTCTATACTTACTACCAATCTTTTTTGTTTCTATGCAAAGATAATTTATGTTATTTCTATACTTACTACCAATCTTTTTTTGTTTATCTAAAATATCTCATTTTTAAAAGCTGCACAGAACAGAAGCCCCTGCATTTAAATGTCTAAAATATCTTTTTTTTTTTATTTAAATGTTCATATTCAAATTGTTTTATTGTTCAAATTCAAATTGTGACTATTTTCAATGAATTGATTTTCTTAATTTATTTCTTTTAAAATGTTTTTATTGATTTATTCCAACTTCCAAAGAACAATAAATCTAATTTAATTCCAACTTACCATGACATCCAATCAAATAATTTCCATTTTCTTATATTCTTTTTTGTTTCTTTTCAATTCCAATACCACATTAAATTCTATACTTACTACCAATCTTTTTTGTTTCTATACAAAAATATTTATTTTATTTCTATACTTACTACCAATCTTTTTTTTATTATAAAAAATATCTCATTTTTAAACTTGCACAGAACAGAAACCCATGTATTTAATAAAATAAAACATTTCCAAAAAAATTTCTAATCATTTGAAATTTCTCTCATGAAAATCTATATTATTTATTTTTCCTTGTTAAAAATCAATAAAAAATTAAAATAAATCAGTATAAAAATGATAAATTTCTTTTTATTAAGAAACCAATTTAAAATAAAGTAAGAAATGAAAACATTGAAACCTATTTTCAAAGTCAAAATATATTGAAATCATAAATCTATTTAAAGGATAATTATTTTTTATACATTCAATCTCTGCAAAAAAAAAAAAAGTAATTTAAAAATTTAATCATAGGCTTTGGAAAAGGTTTAGAATAGTTACGGATAAGTTTTTATTACTTTTTAAATAATTTTTAAAATATTTTCATAATCTAATTTGTATTGTACATCTCCCAACATTTAATTTAATAATTTAATAACATAAAATATTTACAAAAAAATTTGGTAGTCACAATGTCTATGATTCTCAGTGTAATATCTTTAAAAACATAAAACATTTAGTAAAAAATTTCTCTTCATCCGAAAAAAAAAAATTCTTGAAAATCTATATTAATTATTTCTCCTCATTAAATCATTCATCAGTTATTTTTCTAAAAAAAGGCATAATCATTTTTAAAAAAAAAAGACAATTTAGAATGAAAAAGAAATATTTCTCCTCCGAATCACATAATTATAGTAATATAGTAAAATGGAAAAAAAAAAAAGAATGAAAAATGAGGTAAGGCATTTTCTAAAAAAAATACAATTTAGAAAAATGCCATACTTCAGAGGCAAGACATGGTCAAGAATAAAATCCTCCGTTTAAACACTCTAGAATGAGTTTTAAATATATATATTTAAAAATTCGAATTTCTTCAAAATAAAAATTAAAATAAAAGAAATATTGGAATAAGAAATATTTGAATTCTACTTGTCATTAATTACACTCTTGGGAAGTAACTTGGAAGAAAGAGAAATGACACACATTCCAAGACATAAATTAATAAATACACATTTTAATTATAATAAATATATCTAGAAAACAACTAAAATTCAAATTTTGAAATAAAATTTGAATTAAAATTGAAAATTTAAAATAAAATAATGAAAAGGAAGAGTCATGGGATGAAAGATAATGATCATGTTTTGATAGGAGAAATATCATATGAGAATCTACAAAGTTCGTATTGGAATTAGATGACCAATTAATATGAACAATTAAACTCTTAATGAAATGTCTTGAAAACAATTAAAAAATTTAATTTCGAAATTTATATTATGTGAGCAATTAATAAAATGTCTTGAAAATCACTAACAAAATTGAAAATCAAAATTTTAATTAAAATTTAAAATAAAAGAAGTATAATGGCAACAACAACATATAATAATAATAATAATAATAATAATTTTAAAAAAAATATAGGCTTAGCAAAAAAAGTGATCTGTTCTCTGTTTAAGAGAACTTCCGAAACTGATATAGATATAATTCTGGTTAAAAGATAAATGTTAAGAAACAAAAAACGAAAACAATGCTAACAGCATATCTATTCCTTTTCTTCTCTCTCAAGTAGTTCTCTAATAGGAAAATATGTAGTCTTTTTCCGAATATCAAACAATCTTAACAAAATATATGTTATCTTGAACCCTCTCACCCTTAAATCCTAAATATCTCAGCCCATGACAATTCAATTGCTGCAAAAATTACATTGACAATAAGCAATATGAAACAACCAAATAAAAATCCCAATACTAAAAAAAGGTAAAAAAAAAAAACAAAACAAAACAAAAACAAATGATGAATCAGTAGCCTTGTGTTTGTGGCGAGAAGATGGATGTCGCCCCATGAGTTTTTCTTCATCATCTTTATTGGAGCCTTCATGTATAAATCCCTAAACATGCATCACTTTAAGATATAGTTGAGGAGTATGATTGACAAATTAAATTAAAAATAAAAATAGAGAAAGAGGAAGAATAAATTGAAAATGATAAAAATGGACTCCTTACATGTGGTTCAAGTGCTTTCAAATTTTCGCCATGGATATCCTCTTATTTATGTGTTTGTCCATCATATATATCAAGTAAAGAAAAGAAAAAAAAAAAAGGAAAGGTTGGGTGGTGGAGGAAAAAATATGACAGAAAAAAGCAAACACAGATATGAAAACCATCAAACGGCAGTGGTATCTCATCGAGAGAAAAAAGCAAATAGGAGGTTGTCATGGAAGGCAGTGGCTGAAAGGCGAATGTCTCCTTAAAGGTGGTGGTGGTCGCATAAAGGTGGTGGTGGTCGCATGGTAGTGGTGGTGGTTTGGATTCAGAAGGAGAAAGGGAAAAAGAAGAAAGATAGGTGAAAATGAATCTGTCAGAGAAAGAGAGAAAATGTTAATGTGAAAAATATGAAAAGCTACTATTTATTTTCTGGTTGAATGCAGAGTAAATTTATTAGTTACTTTTTTCAATATATTGAAAGTGTAAATATAAAATTTGAAATTTAAAAGAGATAGAGGGGGAAAAAAAAAAAGAGAGAAAAAGGCTCATGAAAAGAGAGTGAAATAATTAGTTACCAATTTTCAAGGGATTGGAATAATGCAATAATAAATGAAAATTTAAGATTTAAAAGAGATAGAGGAAGAAAGAGAATGAAATAATTAGTTACCAATTTTCAAGGTATTGGAATAATGCAACCATTAATGATACACTCACATATTCTAATATATAAATTATCAAATATTTTTATTCTAATAAATAATTAGTTGTCATCCACTAATTCTGTTTATGGAAAGATTTAGAAGATACTTATTATAGAATTATTGTAGGATTAAACGTAATTGTGACACGTGTCCAAACTTTCCTTAGAATGGGGAAATAATTGTATTTTAATATAGATGTTGGTAGAATGTGTTGAAAATGACAAGGCCAACATTACTATTTTTTTCTTACTCTTCTTTTTCTTTATCTCGCTCTTTTCTCGCTTTTACCTTACAAGTATAGCTAGCACTACACGGAAAGCACTCCAAAAACTAAAGCGAATTTAACTTCTCTCGTGGCTTAAGATTGCAAAATTTTAGTTCCAAATTCACATGTGCCTAAAAGATGAACAAGAAAACTTATGTGAGATATCATACGGTTAGGATTCAAGGAGCGCCAAAACCAGTATTGTCGTCGTTTATAGATTAAGTGGAGAATCAAATAAGTGAGCTTAATATATATTATGATCCAAGACTTGGAATGAATCCATACATCTTCTTCACTAATATATAGCTTTCAAATTTTTCATATAAGATTTTTTTCATCCACATTTTACTCACGCTTAAAATTTCCAAGGCAGACCACCTTAGTTTCATTATTCTTACAGTATCAAACCTTTCTTATAATGCAATTTCAGGATCTATGAGCAGGCAGTTCCATATATTACAGCAGGGCCGGTCCTGAGATTTTGGGTGCCCTGAACGAACTCAAGAAAATGGTACGCTCATAATCATTTGAGGATTGTCCTCTTTGTATTTTTTGCTGCAAAATGTTTAATAATCCGATCATAATCAAGGTTTTTTAAAATATCAGTTTCGATAGAAATCAAAGCTATTTAATTTACATTGTGACGTAGTAGATCATAAATAAGATTTTAACAATTTCAATTTAGAAAAACGTCTCTCAATTGATACAATAGTAACATAGATAGTATGTAAAAAATTTATAAATTTTTATATAACATTTATATATACTATATAAAATTTTACACTATCTAGTGCCCCAAAAAATTGGGGCTCTGGGTGATCGCCCACCTCGACCGTGCTCAGGGCCACCCCCTATATTACAGCAATTAATTTGGAATTATTTTTCTTGGGTTTGGATGGAATACCAAAGTCTGGAAGGTGCAGCACAAATAATGGAATGTCTAGAATTTCTCTTTTTTTTTTCCCCTTGATTCTACTATAATTACTTTTAGGCTAAGAACATAATGATTGAGTGCGTGTCCTTTTCCTCTTCATGCCATATTAGATTCTGAATACTCAAGCATCGTCCATGTCTTTTGATTTTATCATTATTATTTATATTTTATCAGGAACAAACACGTACCGTGTCTAATATGGGAATGCTGATTGTGAATATAGAAAGAGTCCTCCTTACCTGAAAGATCTGAATTGTCAAACATGCGAAAGGTAGCAAAAGCGTTCAGATACTGTACACTTGGCCAATTCCCCATTCATTCTTATATGGCAATCAAGCTGCTTCAGATTCTTCAGATTTCAGATTCCACACAATACATATATAACATTAACATAATACGTGTCAAAGTTCTTTAATCAGTTAAGAGATATTTATCCATATGATAAAGTAATATATAACTTTTCAATGCGACTAACATGGTATTGGGAGAGTTAACATGGCTCTCCTCAGAAAAGAATCCGAGTTAGATTCCTAGAGTTGCTCAATTGAGAGGCAGCCCAACCCGTATATAAGAAAACTAGACTCGGGGATTAGTCTTATAGAAGGTCCAAATAACCTAAGCTTGTGGGGATATCATGGGGAGCCAAAGACCCTATAATTACGGTGGATTAGAAGGAAAAAACATTTTTCAATGCAAACTATAAAACTTACTTTCTCATGGATGCATGAAATTATATATTTAATTCAAAAAAATGATTTCTTATATATATATATATATATATATATATATTATTACAACAATTTTTTATAAAGAATTTATCCATCAAACCAATAGAAATTATATCAATGTGATCATAATTAATTACTTATTATTTTATCTATAGTAATAAACTAGATCAAGCTTGGGGTTCCCTGATACATTACAAGGGCTGGGGAAATGTTTTTTGTAAGCCTGGAATATTGTTGTTACAGTTCAGAGTACATCTAGTACTCTTATACTATATATATACATATTTGGTTATAAAAAAAATAAAAAATAAACTAGATCATTTCATATAATGATAGTTATTGACATCATATAATAATTGCACTAAACATTACACTTAGAAATAATTTTATTATAGGTATAATTAAACTCCAAAGAATGTGTTGATAAACACAATTAATATTGTATAACTTATGTATGATTGTAATGTTGGAAAACTTTATGGGAGATACTTAAAGATGAAAACCATCATCGAATCAAGACAAGTCATGTTCAATCATTAAGAATAGAAAATAAAGACAATAGCGGAAGCATACCAAAATCCATGGAGAATAATGGAGAACTTGTGGTTCTTGGTCTTCCAAGTCAAGCATGCACAATTCCTCTTAAACCATATGAGACAATCCTTTCTAATGATGGGATGTTAGAAAAGAAAACTGATTGCATATGACTTGGGGACCATAACCTTTTATATAATGAGTTCATGCCCTTTCATGAAGAGTCAAGACTCTTAAACTTTTCTTATTTCTATTTTAGCCCATCATAAAAATAGAAATAAGACTTTAGGTATCTACACAATATTTTTCATGACAATTATGTCCTTAGCCATAAACCTTACCTGAATTAGATTACTTTAATTTGGCTAATTAAAATAATGGCCCTAACACATTTAAACATTACATGTGTGACCCAAAATTTTCTAACAATCTCCCACTGGTCACATATGTATCCTTAAAAAAATGTGTTAGACTTTATGAGCTCAAAATCCGCCATTATAAACCTTGGACATATCTTATCTCGTCCATTAATATCAATATATAGGACCAAAGCGGCTTTCGTTATATCAATCATAACTAAACCCATCAATGACCACTAATATTAACACAACCAAATGACATAGATTAATCATGAAATGTGCAGCATGAAAATCACATGAAGGTGATCTGTACATGTCGATTTTCAACTGGTCCTACTTTATTCTTTAACGAGATCAAAATAACCTCAGAGTGAAAACCAAACCGAAACTGTATTCTGCAGAAAATAATCATAAAATATATCTTCCTTAGAAAAGCATCCAAATACAAACACCCACTGGACAAATATATCATCTAGTGATACAACACCCATTCGAGCACTATGCTCGTGAAAGACCTTGGGTGATAAACTTTAGTGAGCGGATCCGCAACCATGGAGTTTGTCCCAATATGCTTTATAGATATCTGTCACTCTGAACTCTTTTTCCACATCAATAAAGAACTTAATGTCACTGCTAACTTATGGTTACAAAATAACTGTAGTGGTCTTTCATTAAATCTAAAGTTCAAAACCCACAGTGACAAAATTCCGCAAGCATATTCCATAATTTGGATGCCTAAAACCATAAATAAACATAACCTGATGTGGATTTCCAACTGTATTGGCATCCAACAAAATAAAAATCAGAATACTCAATGATCTCTAACTGATCTGATTTTCCTTATGTGAGCATATAGTTCTTTGTTCTCCATTGAATAAACCATAACCCATTTGACTGCTTTCTAACGGTTTATTCCTGGATTGCTTAAGTATCTGCCTAACACTTAACAATGTACGCTATATCCGGATGCATACAGACTTGAGCATACATTATACTTCCTATAGCTGATGCATAGGAATCTCCTGCATCTCCTGAATCCTAAGATTTCTTTTGAGCACCGATTGAGACTAAATTTGTCTCCCTTAACGACCGGGACATCACCTGATTGACAGTCTTGCGTACCAAACCTTTTGAGCAATTTATTGATATAGCTCCTTTGTGACAATCCTAGAGTACTCCAAGATTGGTCTCAGTGTATATGGATCCCTAATACAAAGGAGACGTCACCATAATATTTCATCTTGAAATTATCAATAGAAATCTATTGGTTTCGTGCAACATGCATATATCATTAGTCCCAAGTAGTATGTCATCAACATACAATAACAGGAAAATATTCTTGCTCCCACTGAATTTGTGTTGCATATAATTGCTAACAACATTCATCTCAAAACCGAATGAGAGAATTACCTGATAGAACTTGTGGCATCACTGACGAGACGTTTATTTTAGCCCACAGATGGATTCTGTCAGTTTGTAAACATGCTCTTTGTGTCTCCCAACACAAAGTTTTACGGATGCACCATATAGATTGTTTCGTCAATGTTGCCATTGAGAAACATCATCTTGACATCCATCTGATGAAACTCCAAATCATAATGTGCAACAAGAGTCCTGATCGTCCTAAAAGAGTCTTTCAATGAAACCGGAGAGAAAGTCTATTTATAGTCAATCATTTCCTTTTAAGTATAGCCCTTGGCTACAAGACAAGCCTTATACCTCTCCACATTACCTTTGGAATCCCTTTTGGTCATAAAAATCCATTTACAACCAATGGGTTTCACACCTTATGGTAATAGGAGAAGTTCCCAAACCTTATTGTCTTGTATGAACTCATACTCCTCATTTATTGCTTCAATCCACTTTTCTGAGTTGGAATCTTGCATGACTTGATGGAAATTGATTGGATCATTTTCCATCATACCATCATTTTCCTCGTGTTCCTGAAGAAATACTACATAGTCAACCGAAATAGCATTTCTCCTTTCTCTAGTGGATCGTCACAAAGCCACTGGTTCTTGAAGCACTAGCTCTTGAGGATCTTGAGTTTGTTCTTCTGGAATAACTAACTCATCTTGAACTGGAGTTTGAACAACAATGTCTTGAAGAGGTTCCGGACTTGCTTCATTAGAAGCAACTGTACAAATCAATTCTGGAATTGAAACTGATTCTTCCTAAAAAAAAAAACAAAGTCTTTAACATTATTTCTTCCCGAAACTCAATATCCTCAAAGAACGTGGCAGTTTCCGTCTCAAAAAATTGTCTTCAATTTTGGGATCATAAAATTTATAGCCCCTTGGATCGTTTAGAATAGCCAATAAAGTAGTTGCTCACTGTTTGGAATTCCAATTAACTTTCATTTGGCCTATAAGGCCATGCCTCAGTTGGAAATCCCCATATATGAATGTGCTTTAGACCAGGCACCTAATTTCTTTATTTGATCAGTCAGTCTTTAATGCATTCCACAGTGACATCAAAGTCTTTAAAGTCAATGGAATATAGGATTTCATCTGACATAAGTTGCTCAACTCTATTTCTAGAGATGTAACCTAGGCACTTGTGCCATAATGCTCCTGAATTTGCATTATCAACTTTACACTTAGTACCACATGATTCCATATTCAAGATTTCATATAGTCTCATACAAATATAGATTGTCATACACCATAATAGTACTAGTTCCAACAACATTTGAATTAATAGATAAATTGGAGTGATTGCTTCCAGACGAACAATGATAACCAAATTTGTCCAATCCAAGAAACAGAAACCAAATTCCGTCTAAACGACGGTACATCAAAAGTATCCATTAATCCAAATAATAACAAGTACTTAACAACAACCTAAAATGCCATATTTGCCTCTAATTTTATCGATATGCCCCCACATAAATGCATCTTTCAGCATCATTTGGCCTTCGATAACTTGGACAACTCTGTATTGAAACACTGATGTTAGTAGTAATACCAAAATCTAACCATCAAGTGTTTGTAGGTACTGAAGCTAAATTTACCTTAGAACAGACCAAAGTAAGGAATATACCTTTCTTTGCCCGCCAGGCGTGATACTTGGTACATCCTTTCTTGTCATGTCCACTCATACCACATAAGAAGCAACTTTCTTCACCCTCATTTTGCTTCTTTTGTGTTGGACCCTTAGCAACTTCAATATTAGCAGCTTTATTTTTGCCCTTGTCAATAGAGGTACTTGCCAAGTGAGTACTTTCTATTCTTTCTTGCTTCATCCTCTCTTCCTCTTGCACACAATATGAAATGAGCTCGTTAAGAGACCATTTCTCCTTCTGACAGTTGTAACTGATCTTAAATTGACTGAATTGTGCAGGAAGAGAAACCAAAACCATATGCACGAGTAAGTCCTCAGACAACTCGAGCTTTAGATCCTTAAGCTTGGAAGCAATATTAGATATTTCCATAATATACTCCCTTATGTTTCCTTTGCCATTATACTTCATAGAAATTAAGCTTTGAAGGAGAGTGCTTGTTTCTGCCTTATCGCTTTTGGTAAAGCATTTCTCAATTTCGGAAAGGAATTCTTTGGCACTTGTTATCCCATCGGATATAGAACCCCTAAATACCTCTGGAATGTTGCGCTTAATGATCAATAGACTCATGCGATTGGAGCGGTCCCACTTCTCATAATCTTTCCTCTCATCAAAGGTACTTGAGTCCGTAGGAGAAGAGGGTTGCTCCATCCTTAGTGCAAGGTCAAGATCCATGCAACCAAGAACAGTCAAGATGTTCTCTTTCCAATCCTTGAAGTTGGTATCATTAAGGACCGGAACCGAATTTAGGTTAGCAGATATAGTAGCAATAGTAGCTAAAGAGAGAACAAAATAAATAGCATAAATATACTCACATCATAACCAAAATTCAATCATCAATAAATTCAAATAATGGCATACCCCATCTCAAGATACCTAGTGCAACATTAATATCAAGTCTTTGGATAGTAAAATTAACTGCTAGTGGTACTCTTGTTGTAATGATCAAACATTGACAATAATGCAAGTGAAATAATAAACCCTTCTTTGGACTGATTTATCATTCACATGTACAACCTTATAATTATCACATGTTTACCATCACAGGTGTGCATGTAATCCGGCCAAATATTAACCTTCCTTTGGGCCGATTAATACCCGCATGGATACACATACACACTAACATTCAACATTTCTCATGAGCAATATATACAAGAGAGGTCACTTTGGCGACTTCTTGCTTCAATTGGTTCACTTAAAATGTCAAACAGTTCTGTAATCCAAAATATAACCAATTATTTGAATTTTGATTGAAAACTTAATCTAAAAATAAAATTTCATTTATTTCTAGAAGAGGACTGTATCCTAATTGTGTGCATCAATCGGTTTCGGGCAAAAATTTGTTTCTCCATTAATTCTACTTTTAATAAAACCGTTTGGAGAACCAGACACAACACTTGGTGGTAGCTTGGCGGCGAGCCTTCGTCCTTCCCGCCGAACGCTCCAGAGTTCGATTCCCATCGGAGTCCTTCTTTTGTTATATTTTCCCATTTTCCAGAACAAAAAAGATAACAAAACAGAGGCTTATCACAACTGAAAGAATCGAACACGGATCAATTTTAAAGGACACAGTCACTCTGACCGCTTTGACAGGAACTACTTTGTGATAACTGACGAACTTAAGCATTTAAATAAGACACACACGGTCGAGCCCCAACACACAACGTGCTGTATACTAAGGGTGCGTTTGATTTGCAAAAATTCAGGGGACTGGACAGCACAAAAATTTTTGTCCCCTGTTTGATTTGAAAAGTGGTCAGTGGACAGGACAAAAAATGGGGCGAGGGACAGGACAAAAACCCAGAATTTTGTCCCCCACCAAACCATGGGACAACTTTTTGTCCCATGGACAGACTAACAAAAGACAAAATTATCCTTACATCTCTCTTCTCTCTCTCTCTCCTCTCTCTCTCTCTCCCTCTCTCTCTCTCCCTCTCTCTCTCTCCCTCTCTCTTTCTCTCTCCCCCCTCTCTCTCTTTCTCTCTCCCCTCTCTCTCTCTCCTCTCTCTCCTCTCTTTCGCTCTCTCCCTCCCTCTCTCTCCTCTCTCTCTTTCTCTCTCCCCTCTCTCTCCTCTCTCTTTCTCTCTCTCTCTCCTCTCTCTTTCTCTCTCCTCTCTCTCTCCCCTCTCTCACTCTCTCCTCTCTCTCTCTATTGTCTATATTTATATATTAAATAATATAATATATATTATAAAGGGTATTCCGATAAATTTAATATTATTTTGTTTGTGCTGTCCATTATCCATCAAACAATATACAAGACAAAGAATTGTCCTGTGACTCAAGGATTTGTCCTGTCTGTCCTGTACTGTCCTGATACCTTTTGTAAATCAAACGCACCCTAAATGTCTAAAAGTGACGCTGGCTTTTATTTAAACTAATAAATAAATATGATGTTTCACTTGGGAATCAAACCTGATTCCCACCATAAATCCATAACACAGTACCGATCACGCCAAGCCAGAATCCATTAGTGTTCATGCAACGACCAGAAAACATACGTATAGTAGTTGCATGATGATCAACACAGAATCAATCCATAATGATATGAATTGCATCTTAAAGTCAGAAAATTCCAAATAATACATAATATTTGAAATTAACATTTATGATTTGATATCATAAATCAAAAAATCAATCCATGAATTCCTAATAATTTGGTATGAATATCCAATTCCATAATATTCATTTTCAATGAAATTCAATCCATAATTGTTCTTAAACTTGTGATGACTTAAAATCTGGAAAATGTCAAATTTAAGAACACTCAAGCAATCACAGGATAAAAAATTCTTAACTATTAAACATAAACTTGTGGCTCTGATACCACTTGTTAGAAAACTTTATGGGAGATACTTAAAGATGAAAACCATCATCGAATCAAGACAAGTCATGTTCAATCATCAAGAATAGAAAATAAAGACAATAGCGGAAGCATACCCGAATCCATGGAGAATAATGGAGAACTTGTGGTTCTTGGTCTTCCAAGTCAAGCATGCACAATTCCTCTTAAACCATATGAGACAATCCTTTCTAATGATGGGATGTTAGAAAAGAAAACTGATTGCATATGACTTGGGGACCATAACCTTTTAAATAATGAGTTCATGCCCTTTCATGAAGAGTCAAGACTCTTAGACTTTTCTTATTTCTATTTTAGCCCATCATAAAAATAGAAATAAGACTTTAGGTATCTACACAATATTTTTCATGACAATTATGTCCTTAGCCATAAACCTTACCTGAATTAGATCACTTTAATTTGGCTAATTAAAATAATGGCCCTAACACATTTAAACATTACATGTGTGACCCAAAATTTTCTAACATGTAATATTCAGTTATCTAGATAAAGTAGGGGTGTAAGTGGACCGGGTCAACCCGACCAACCCGACAAAACCGAACCGAACCAATCCGAAAAAAACCGAACATGATTGGTTCGGGTAAAAAACCGAACCGAACCAATGAAAACCAATTACCATTGGTTCGGGCATTGGATTTTGGCTTACAGGTCCAATGACCCGTCGACCCGAACCGATGATTTTTTTTTTTTAAATACTAATTATGTGGCTATTTGCCACACAGCTGAGAGCCTGAGAGACCTAAAAACTAAAATCCCCAAACCTGAAATCGACCTAACCTAAGTGCTCAGTCCCTCTCCCTTCGTCTTCGAAGTTCGAATCGTTCGTCCCTCTCCCTGCGACCGCGACCGTGGCTCCGTGAC
The DNA here is from genome assembly GCA_035048595.1 of Echinosophora koreensis. Taxonomy (NCBI): domain Eukaryota; kingdom Viridiplantae; phylum Streptophyta; class Magnoliopsida; order Fabales; family Fabaceae; genus Echinosophora; species Echinosophora koreensis. The sequence goes on from JAPCYP010000069.1 coordinate 2,512,734, forward strand.
CGTGACTGTGCGTCTCGCTTTTCCGCCGCCTCGCCACTCCCTTCCGCCGTTGCAGAGCCGCTGTGGTCTTGAGTCGTGAACGGAGCAGCTCGCCTTCCATTCCAGCCGTCGTCGTGAACGGAGCTCTTGGTCCACCGCCGCTGCGCCGCGCCTCCGCCGTCCACTGGTGAGTGATGCTTCTCCCCTTCTCCCTTTTCCCACTTCTCCCCTTTCCCCTTTGCAGTTTGCCCCTTTCCCCTGCTGTGAAGTCATGAACATTGAACATTTTACTTATTTGAACATGAATATGGAACATTTTCCTTATATTGAACAGTTTCCTACTTTCCTTACATTGAACATTTTCCTTATATTGATCAGTTTGCTTACATTGAACATTTTCCTTATTTGAACTTGAACATTGTTAAAAATTATTGTCTTTAGTGTTGGTGTTGGTTTGATTCATGTAGGTTTTTGGTGTTAATTGTTGTGAACAGGTTGTTATTGTCATTGTTGCTCTCTGTTTGTTAATCATTCTTGCTTCTCATTATTCAATTTTAATTGTTCATAGGCACTTGGAAGCTGAAAAATGGCAAATTCAATATCTAACTCCGACACTAGTTCCATTCCAAGTCCCTTGCAAGTTGTGTATCCAACAGAACAAGGACAAGGACTGACTGGACAGCAGGCTGCTACTCCAACACAAGAAGAGACTGAACCTACAAATCTAACACAGCAAGAGCAAGAAGAGCAACAGCCGCCATCATCACAAGAGGTATTGAAAAGAAAACCCAGTAGACCCCCTTCTAAAGCATGGTCACACTTTACAAAGGATAATGATAAGTCTACATGTAACTATTGTAAGAAAGAATATGCATGCAATAGTGCTAGCCATGGAACCACTAACATGCTTAAGCATTTGACGAAGTGTGTGAAAAACCCACATAGGGTAGTTGATAAGAGACAAAAGACAATTGCTCTTGAAAAGGGTAGTGATGATCCTAATACAACTGTTAGTATGAAACTTGTTGAATTCAGTCAAGAGAGGACTCGAATAGAGCTTGCAAAGATGATAGTAATAGATGAGCTGCCTTTTAAATATGTTGAAAATGAAGGATTTAGGCGATTCATGAGTGAGGCATGTCCTAGATTTAAAGTTCCTTCTCGTGTCACCATTGCTAAAGATTGCATGGTATTGTATAATGATGAGAAGGAGAAGCTGAAACGCATTCTGTCTGCAAATAAACAAATGGTTTCTCTTACCACTGATACTTGGACATCAATCCAAAACATGAACTACATGTGTGTAACTGCTCATTACATTGATGATGGGTGGGCATTGCATAAGAAAATTTTGAGTTTTGGATTGATTGCCGATCAAAAAGGTGAAACCATAGGGAAAACCTTAGAGAGATGCTTGAAAGACTGGGGGATTAAAAAAGTTTGTTGTGTGACTGTTGATAATGCAAGTGCTAATACTGTGGCTATATCTGTGTTGAAAAGAGGAATGACTGATTGGAATGGTCGTACTTTGTTAAGTGGAGAGTACATGCATATGAGATGTTGTGCTCACATTTTGAACTTGATTGTTAATGATGGTTTGAAGGAAATTGACCCTTCTATTTGTAGAATAAGGGCTGCATGTAGGTTTGTCAGGGATTCTCCGGCTAGATTTGCTACTTTTAAGAGGTGTGCAAAAGAGGCAAATATTCAAAGCAATGCAATGATATCACTTGATGTTCCAACTAGGTGGAACTCTACCTATTTGATGTTGGATGTTGCTGAAAAATATGAAAAAGCCTTTAAACGCCTTGAATATGAGGACAATGCATATGTGCTTCAACTTGTTAGTGAAGGAGGATGTCCTAATATTGTTGATTGGAATCGTGCACGTGTTTTTGTGAAGTTTTTAAAGATTTTTTATGATGCTACTCTTTCTTTTTCTGGATCTTTGCATGTTACATCTAATACTTTCTTCAAGAAGTTGTGTGACATTCAAAAATCATTAAACAAATGGAGGCTTAGTGATGATGAGATATTGACAAGGATGACAGCCAATATGTAAATCAAGTTTAGCAAATATTGGGAAAGTAGTGGGATAAACTATCTCTTGTTCATGGCTGTTTTCCTTGATCCTCGTTATAAGCTTCATTATATTGAATTTTGTTTGCCTAAGATGTATGGTTTTGAGAAGAGCAGGGAGATCTCAAAAATAATAAAAGAACTTATCAAGACATTGTTTCAGTATTATGTGGTTGAGCATCCCATTCCTCTTGATGTTGGTGAGTCTAGTAATGCGGCCTCAAATATTGGCACGCATACTAACGCGGCCCATGATGATGGTGATGATGTTGAGGACTGGGATGATGAGTTTGTATTGAAAATGAAGAAACAACAAATTGATGTGAAAAAGACAGAGTTGGAGAGGTATTTGGAGGATGATGTTGAAGATACCAAGAATACTGCATTTGATGTTTTGCAGTGGTGGAAAATGAAAACAGAAAAGTATTATGTCCTTTCTTGCATGGCTAGAGATATATTGGCTATTTCAGTGTCTACTGTATCATCCGAGTCTGCATTTAGTACAGGAGGTCGTGTCCTTGATTCATTTCGTAGTTGCTTGCATCCCACTACAGTTCAAGCTTTGATTTGTACCCAAAATTGGATAAAAACTCCTAAGACAGTTGATTTACTAGTTGAAATGGATGAGGTGCAACAAGTTGAATCAGGTATGGAGATTGAAGACTTGTTTGTAACTCTCAAATTTGTTTTTTTTATTTGATTACAATATCAACTTAATTGTGTGCTTTTGTGCTTATGTTTAAATTTGTAGAAATTTCTGGATTATGTTCAACTGAAGTTTGATGCTAGGGAAGGCTTGACTTAGATGTAGTCTAATCTTTTAAGGTAACATTCAATTTCATCTAGTCAATTATTTTATAAATTATTCAATGTTCTAAGCAACTACTAACTATTTGTTTATCTCATTACAGGATGATTATGGACTATGGAGTGACTTGCGTTGGATGGTGTTCTATGTATTCTATTTACTCTTATTCTAAACTATTTGGATGGACTTAATTTGTGGACTTATTTAGTTATTTTGTGGATTTGGACTTATGTGTGGCCTATTTTTATGTATTTTGTTGCCTAATGTCCTAAACTATGTTGGATGGACTTATTTTGTGGATTATGGATTTATTTTGTGCACTATTTTTATGTATTTTGTTGCTTAGACTATTTTCAGTATTTTGGATGGACTTATTTTGTGGATTTAGACTTATTTTATGGACTATTTATATGTATGTTGTCAATTTTATACCATTTTGGATTGTCATAGACTTGATTTGTGGACTATTTTATATTTTGTACTTGATTTGTTATTAATTTCTATGGGTTTGTGGATGATTTTGTATTTTGGTAACATTCTAGTGCATTTTCTGCCTAAAAAAGCGTTTCTGGTATAATTAAGCAGGTAACCCGACCACCCGAACCGAACCGAACCAAACCGAACTCCATCGGTTTGGTTTGGTTCGGGTTATGTGCTAAAAAAGGTAGAAAACCGAACCAAACCGAACCGATCAAATTTGATGGGTTCGGACATTTTTTTGGTCGAAAACCGAACCAAACCGACCCGTTACACCCCTAAGATAAAGCTTAAGGAAGAACCAAACTTAAATGAGAAATTTAAGCAAAAGTAAATATTTTTCATTACTGAGACGTGAAAATAGTATATAATACAAATAAGAAATATATATCAAAATAAAAAAAATGTGCTATGATTTTCAATAAACTACTACAACCTTTTTTTGTAAAATTTAAGAGATTATTCAACCAAAACAAATTAAAAGAATAAATAAAAAGAAAAGTGTGAGTATCAAAGTTTTTAAACAAGAGATAAACTAGCTAATTTTCTTCTAATTTATTTTTTCCTATACTGATCTAATGATTTTTCACACTTTATAATTGTTCATTCTCTTCCAATTTGCAGTATATTAAAGCAATTGATCTACGTGTCCTTTAGTCAACATATATGTTAATATATTTTAAATAAAGTATATTAAAAGTATATCAAAATCAGGTTGCCATCTTTCGTTTTTTTAACAAAAATTATCGCCAATTGATCCTATAAACGCCTAATAATTAATATTATTGTACAATATTGGAACAAAAAAGAAAAGGAAGATATATATAACTGCAAATACCAAAAAATGTAATGAACATGTTACGTATATAACAGTAACAGAAATGATATTTGAACACCCGGGTGGGACACCCGGGTGCGACACCTGCACTGTAGCGCTACTGTAGCGCTACAGTAACGCTACTGTAGCGCCTTTTTTTTTTTTTTTTTTTTTTTCAAATTTTGACTTTTTTTAAAAAAAAATAAAAATTTAACTTTTTTAAATACTAACATTTTTGGTTAACTACGTGCAAATATCTGGTTAATTCAGTTCATTATATGGTTAATGGGTTATCCTGAAGCTTACAATTATTTTTCACAACCATGTAAATATTTGGTTAATCACATGCAAATTTTTGGTTAATTCAGTTTATTATATGGTTAATGGGTCTTTTTTTTTTTTGTCGACTTTTTTTAAAACAAAAACACGTGGTTAATCCTTTGAAAATGGTTGGTTAATTCAGTGTATTCTATGGTTAATCGGTAACTCTGATGCTTCAACCATTCTATATGGTTAATCACGTGCAAATATTTGGTTAATTCAGTTCATTATATGGTTAATGGGTTATCCTGAAGCTTACAATCATTTTTCACAATCATGTAAATATTTGGTTAATCACATGCAAATTTCTGGTTAATTCAGTTCATTATATGGTTAATTTGTATGGAAAATTATTGTAAGTTTCAGGATGACCCATTAACCATATAATGAATTGAATTAACTAGATATTTGCACTGGATTAACAAAAAATGTTAGTATTTAAAAAAAACTAATTTTTTTTTATAAAAAAAAGCCAGAATTTGTACAAAAAAAAAAAAAAAACAGTAGCGCTACAGTAGCGCTACAGTACGTTACAGTAGCGCTACAGTAGCCCGGGTGTCGCACCTGGGTGTCGCACCCGGGTGTTCATATATCATATCTGTAACAGTAAAACTTAATTACTACTTACTACTTTACAGTTGCTGGTGATGTTTAGTGGTTGACCATGACAGCTTGAAGAACAATCTTGTGCTTTCTTATCTTTTGCCATTGACATCCCAATTGCTTTGTGGGGACTAGTTGTTTTCTTTTGTAGAATCTGTCCTTTTAGCAGGGTCCTACAAATTTTGAGCTGGCTTGTTGTGGTCCTTTATCCCTTTGAAGGCTTGAAAGGTTTTGATGCAAAAAGCACGACTATGTAATGAGAATAGCTGGACTATGGGTGAGTTTGGGTATACAGCTTATTTAACACTACAAGAAAACGCTTATCAAAAAAAAAAAAAAAACTACAAGAAAATAGTTGTTTATTGATCGACATATTTGGTCGCTAATGTAAGATATTCAGTCGCTATTTCCATCAGCGACCAAAATAGCGACCGAAGATAGATGACAGCTAAAACCTGCAGTTAGCGATCAAATATTATTGTCGGTTAGCGACCGAATATTATTGTCGGTAGCTAATTAGCAACCGAATACAGTGGTCACAAAATCCAATTAGTTGGTCGCTAATTATTGGTATCAGATGCTGTTTTTGGTATCACGTGCGATCGCCTTAGCGACTGACATGAGTCTGTCGCTAAATTTTTTATTTTTTTTATTTTCCATTTTTTATGGTACCATATTAGGGACCGATCTGTTTTGAATGTGATTTTTTTTTTTTTGTGATTGGATTTTTTCTAAAAAAAATTGGATACTTGTTTCACACTCAATATTGCATTGATAGTTCAAGTAATATATATTAAATAAAATAGGATAAAAAATTTAATTAAAATTGTCAAATAAATAAAAATATGGTCAAAATTTTATATACACATTGTCAGATAAATAAAAATACAAGTCAACTGGGTGGGAGAAGTGGGGGGGACCGATGATCATCCGCATCATGTTGCTGGCCAGAGGCATGAGGAACAGACGGGTCATCAGGAGCAGTAGGGGCATCAACACTGGTACCCGAAGCAGCAGCATCCTCAGGGACCGAACCAGATCCACCGGGTCTGAATCCCAAGTGCTGGTACAACAGCTCCCTCTCTCTCTCCAGAGCAGCCACCCTGTCTGCAAGCTGAACAATGAGTCTGGCGTTGAGGTCGGAGACGAGCCCTCTGACGTCTGGTGTAGGGCCATGTACTAACTGAGAAGATAGTGTGGCAAAGGCCACATACTCATCTCCCAGGGCTCCCAAACCATATACATGTCCCTTCTTGTTCCTGCCACCAACCACCTCCAGGAAAATGGCATTGTCAGAGGCAACAGAAGGCTCCCGCCCCTGACTAATGGCCTCATCTCGATGGTGTTGGAACTCGCCCTGCATTATAATACAAAATACAGTCAGCATCTGGGGGGGAAAGAACTAAAAATAATTAAATAGTGTAATGATGGAATTCAACTTACAGCAATCTCGCCTGTGTTCCCGACCCACTCCCCAGTCTTGCTCTTCTTGGTAACATTCAGTACCTCAAATGCAATGGGGGGACCCCTGCATCTCAATCGTCTGCATATTTATTAAATGATAACAGTTAAGCTATTTATTAAGTTTACTTAATTAAAATTGAAATATATAGTTTATTTAATTACCGGCCTATCATGATGCTTCGTGATGGGCACAAACCCACCCGTGTATAGAGGAACACCGGTATCTGTGGCTCGATTCTGCTTCCCGATCGCACTCCTCCTCATGAACTCCTCATCCGTGACCCAATACCGACGCAGGCCGTCCAAAACCTCGGGAGTCAAAAAGCCCCTTGGAGATGAACCATCGCGGATCTTTCCCGTATCCACGATGCTCAAATGCGGCCCGAATTGCAGCCTCATCCTCTGGTCACCATCTGTAAGTGGCCTGCATGACATACAAGACATCAGACCACAATGTATGGTAAAAACAATAAAAATTAAATTAACTGTTGGCTAATGAACCATTTAAAAAGTAATACTTACACCAAATAGGTGCTCGAACCAGTGATCCCAGACCGTCGTGGGGATCTTCGTCCATGTGGGGTATAATATACCTGCTCCGCTTGATGTGCAAATATAAACTGGTCGTACACCTGATATCTTCGTGACTTCCTAACTTCTACAGTCACATGCCTATTGTCAACTTTTGTGTCCCTAGTGGGAGTGTTATCGAACCATTCACACTTGAATAAGACTAAGTTTTTTCTGGGATGACCTGAATACGCTAATTCATAAATATCAATTAATATTCCAAAAAAATCATCCTCTAATTGACCGTTGGTCCCTCTAACACAAACGCCTAAATTTGAAGTTTTCATGCCCTGACCCCATCGACTTGTGTGAAACTTATATCCATTTATTATGTAAGTCTCTCAAATGTTCGAATCCTTCTGTTTGGTCCCCGTCCTAAAGCATACAATACTGCATTTTGAATTTGGTTTTCCTTAGCTAGAACCTAGGATTAATGACTATGAAGAGTATTAGTTGTGAAAACAATCGCAAGGTAGAACTTAAAAGGCATATAAGGTAGGTGGCTTACATAATTTTTGAACCACTTAGGAAAATGTTTGGCAACCTTTTGATGAATTTGAGACTCCGAGATGTCGGGATCAAGCTCTTTCATCTCATTGGCATATATTCTATCATTAGACAATAGAAAATGTATTAAATAGGAAATAATAACACATTTAAGACGATACTAATGAATTAATAACAACTCTAGTAATGGCTCCACCTCGTCACAATTTTGAAGCATGTACAACTCAATTGCTGTCATTTCACGGGCACCCAACCATGACTTCTTTTCTGCACCACATGCCCTTCCCGGATGATTAAAAATGGACATTTGAGGACTAGAAGAAAATCCTTCACCAACATCAACATTACGCGGCAATCGAGACCTCTTTGTCTCTATGTTGTCTGGATAGTAAAATGAGGCAAAAGTAGAAGCCTCCTCCACTAAATATGCTTCACAAATAGAACCTTCAATCCTAGCCTTGTTCTTTACTTTTAATTTTAACAAACGCAAGAACCTACATATATTACAACCAATGATAATTAACATATACATACCTATTTTATATCATAATTGATTGCAGGTACAAAATAAGTTTAATACCTCTCAAAGGGGTACATCCAACGATATTGAACTGGACCACCCACTCGTGATTCCTACGGTAAGTGGATGGGAAGATGTTCCATCGAATCAAAGAAGCTTAGAGGGAATATTTGTTTCAGCTTACATAACAAGACCCGAATATCGCGCTCCATATCCTTCAGTTGCTCAACCTTCAACGCTGTGGAAGTTAATAATCTGAAGAACTGACTCAACTCAACAAGCGTCTTCCAAATCTCCACCGGTAAAGAGACGAATGCAATGGGAAGCAACCGTTGCAGGAATACATGACAGTCATGACTTTTCATTCCATGCAGTTTTCCCTCCCTAGCATTAACACATCTGCACAGGTTAGAAGCATAACCATCTGGTAACTTAAGTTGTTTAACCCATTCACAGACAGCTACCCGCTGGGGTTTGCTCAGTACATACTTTGCCTTCGATTTTCGTAACTTGCCACCCCCGATGTCCACTAATTTTAGCTCCTGTCGTCTACAAATTTCTGCTATATCTAATCGAGCCTTATCCATATCCTTTGTCTTACCGATGACATCAAACACTGTGTTAAACACATTCATAAACATATTCCGCTCAATGTGCATGACATCAATGTTATGGCGTATCAAATGTGTCTTCCAATACGGCAAGCTGCAAAAAATACTTTTTTTGGTCCAGTTATGTTCAATACCATATCCAGGTATCTACCCACCTCCAGATTCATGAATCAACGGGAGCATCCTAACCATCTGCCAAACCTGTTCTCATGTAAACAGTTGGGGAGGTAGGGCGGTCTCAACACGGCCCTTCTTGAATGCAATTCTATTCCTCCTATAAGGATGATCTTGTGGAAGGAACTAGTGGTGACAATCAAATTAAGAAGTCTTCCGACTATGGTTGAGCGTGAAACCCTTCTATCGCCTTATGTAGCAAGGGCAGCCAAGCCTCCCAGCAGTCATCCATCCTGACGACATCCGATACGCCGGAAAGTCATTGATTGTCCACATCAAAGCTGCCTTAAGCATGAAATTTTGCCTCAATGATACGTCGTATGTCAATACACCAGAATTCCACAAATGGTTCAACTCTTCTATGAGAGGCTGCAAGTACACATCAATCTTGCTTTTCGGATTTGATGGTCCAGGAATTATGACCGTCAGAAATATAAACTCCCTCTTCATGCACATGCCTAGCCGGAGATTGTATGGGGTCAGAATAACCGGTCAACAAGAGTAAGCTTTATCGTATTGACCAAAAGGATTTAATCCATCAGTACATAAGCCCAATCTTACATTCCGAGACTCTTGAGAGAACTCCGATTACATCCTGTCAAAATGCTTCCATGCCTCTCCATCCGACGGATGGCACAAGACACTAGGATCCCTCTAATTGCTGTCGTGCCATCGCATGTGAGGAGCGGTGGCCATTAAAGAGGACATCATTTGGAGTCTAGGGGTAATCGGGAAATACCACATTCTCTTCAGATGGGTTTTTATTTCAACTTCTCTTCTATCAGTTCTGATCTTATACCGGTCAGCGTGACAAATTCTACAAGTTGTTAGGTCCACATCTTTGTTACGATACAACATACATCCATTCTGGCAACATTCAATTCTCTCAACCCCCGAGCCCAAATTTGCCACCGATTTCTTCGCTTGATATAGATTCTGAGGCATACGGTTATCGATCTGCATTGCATCGCCCATAAAGCCAACCCAACGATCGAACTCAACCTCCGTCTCATTGTAGTCAGACTTGATGCTAAGAGCAACCAAGGAGGGCGACAATTCCGAATAGGCCTGACATCCATCCCACAACGGAGCTTGTGCTGCCACCAACATGTCATAAAATCTCTATGCATCTGGATTCGGATCCTTCTCTATGTAATGGTCCTCAACATGATCATCGTCTTGTTGAATTCCTATACCAACAGAGGGGCCAGCACGATCGAAATCCATCTGCTCAAAAGAGTTGAATTCTTCCATCCCCTCACCAGGACCATAATATGCATCTTCCATCACAACCAGGGGAACCAATGGCAATTTTTCACCATAGTTGACCCAATAATAAAAATTTGCCATAGACCCCCTCTCGTAGAGATGTGCCATCACATCATCCCCGTATTGAAATTTTAGACACATGCACTTCTTACAAGGACACCTCATTTTTGGAACCTGATGACTTAGATAATCCTCTTGCTGGATCGCATAAAGAACAAACTCGTTCACTCCCTAGATGAACTTGCGCGTCAGTCCTCCACGATCCTTCCTTCTATCCATCCACTTTCGATTCTCCGGTGCTTCCATCACTGGTAACTACCACAAGAATTCTCAGTCCCATAGCTCCATCGTTCTCCAATTCTTATTAGAAGGTATGGCCTGTGACACCCTTCTACCCAGCATGTTATAAGGCAATTAATATAAATAATTTAATAATAAAAAACATGCACTCATTTAATAAGTTTAAAACAATTGTCCATGGGTAGAAAAGTCCCACATGAACTAGTTACAACGCGGAAATAAACCAAGTTTAAAATCAATAAAACATGAAGAAATAACTACCCAACCCCGATGTCACACTCAGAGCTGGTATAACCGTTCCGGAAAATAACATCCTCGGAATACAAAAGGAAAACAACTAAACATAAATAAGCCCTAACTATGAGTGGCGGCTCCTCAGAGTCACTCCTCTCCGGGCTGCTCATCGTCCTCTGCAAATGCCAATCAGGCCAAACACAAACAATGCAGGGAGTAAGATTCATGTTATCATATAAACAGCAGGGGAATAGTATGCAAGGTAAACATACACATAAGCATACATCAACATCCAACAGCATCATAACAATCAAGTATGCTATGCTATGCAATGCATCAACTACTCCACTACTCCAACTATGCATGTGGATCCAAACTAACTCAGGATGAACGACTTTGGAGTTACATATCCGTATTGGCCATAAAAGCACCAACACCGGCAGTTCACCAAACCTTGGGTGAACCCCATGGATAGCCAACGCATCAAACCGTGGATGCCTCATCACGGGGGGCCTCGGTCACCAAACCTTGGGTGACCTACCGTGGATGGTCAGATCACCGTACTCTCGGGCAATCTCCCCTTTGTCGAACCTCCCCCATCAACTACTCCAATGCTTTATGCAAATGGCACAACAACAAACAATCTCAACCACCTCCTTGCTTGGGCCATGAAGCTCCCAAGACTTTCAACATCAAACGCAACGTAACCTTAGACCCAAACCGTGGGGTCAAGGCTCCCTTGGCCAATAAGCACCAAGGTTCAACTCAACATGCTTGGGTCTATAAGCACCCAAGACTTCAACTTATCAACGTGCGGTAACCAACGGATACCGACTTAACATTTGATTATCTAATTAACTTATATAATTAATAACCAGGTTGTCTAATCTTTATCTTTGATTATTTATCTCAACTTATCATCATAGGGGGATGGGGTTAAAAAACCCCTTAAGTCCTTTAATTGTATCACTGTCCAGGAGGTCAGCACGGTCGAGCTCAGACCTTAGCACGGTCGTGCTTGGACACGTGAGGGCATGCTGCCCTTTCAAGTGAAGCACGATCGTGCTTCACAGTCAGCACGGTCGTGCTCAGCAGCATGATCGTGCTGTTTGACCTGCTTGGCCGTGCTGACCAGCGCGGCCATTTTCCAGAATTTAAGTGGGAGCACGGTCGTGCTCCCTGTTTAGCACGGTCGTGCTCAATGCACGACTGCACTGTTCTGGGCAGGGACAGAAACCAAGTTCGTAGCCAAAAACCTAAAATTCTTAATTAATTATTCCTAGTTAGTTGACAACGTGTTTTTAGGACCAAAACTCATCATTCCAACCAACATAAACAGTCATCAACCATTCAACCAACATATGCCAATAACAATTATTTTCATAGCATCATAAACATGGCACAATCATCATGAACATAAAATACATATTTATGGACATATAAATCAGAAACAGCCATATACCAAATTAAACATCATAAACATATGCATACTACGGTCGTGCTCAACTTAAAATCAGAAACACGCTTCTGACTTTAAGCACGGGCTTGCTGGCTGATGAGCACGAGCGTGCTCATGTACCAGAAAGGGACTTTTAGGCTAAAATCCCACTTAACCCTTAACCAACATTTTTAAATAAATAAAATTAACTTAATAAAACATTTTAAGAAAAACAGGGTGTTACATGGCCCTAACCCATTCGAGAACAAATCTTTTCAACACTCCGTTAATAGTTATTCCTTAATTCTCATGCCTTATACTAGACGAAATTTCAGCAGCATTTTCCATTGGTCTCCGGTATACATGAATTGAATGCAGTTATTCCACCACGATCAAATACGCACCCGGAGAACAATAGTAAATGTAACATACCAAAATTCAATCAAGTGTAAGATACGAGAATCCAAAGAATAACCGTTAACTTTGTGAAGAAAATGTTTTTCCCAACCAGTCCAATTTGGACAATTCAAGATTCAATACAATGAGTGGTATATTGAACAAGTACACGTGCTCATTGATATTGGATCTCAAACGGGAAACTAAGGCTTCCAATAAAAAAATAAAACTTTAACCCAAAGTACTTGAAGTTAAAGTTCATAGGGTGAATGTAAATGTCGAAATCCCCCCACTTGAATTCTAGCAACATAAAGTGAACAATTCCTAAACTATCAGCACACAACCAGTCCCTATCGAGCTCCGCTCTCTACTAACAGACAACATATCAATTTATCAAAGACATGCACAGTTCCTAAACTATCAGCACACAACCAGTCCCTATCGAGCTCTGCTCTCTACTAACAGACAACATATCAATTTACCAGAGACATGCACAATTCCTAAGCTATCAGCACATAACCAGTCCCTATCGAGCTTCGCTCTTTATTAACAAATAATAGATCAATTCATGAAACATATTACACAGTCAGCAAGAGAGAGTATTGTTAGAACCAAAGTGGTTTTGGATTAAATAATCTCTTAAGTTTTGATATTAACAAAAAGGTTAAATTTGTATGGCAAAGTGTTGTCAAAGATCTAACTTGTTTGTTATAGATTACAGGACTGTTTGATTTATACTAGTCAGAGGAACTTAAAATAAAGTATGGAATCATATAGGATTCTATCTTGATCCTCTAGACAAGTCCGCAACTCTTGGTAATATCTATGAGTCTGTTAAAAATTGTGTTTAGAAGAGATCTTAAAATTGACTAAAGTAAACAAATAACTAAGTCTAACAAAAGTCAAGTAGACCAAACCATGAAATAAATTTTCAGAAATATAGCAAGTCCAAAGACTTGATAATAGAAGAGTAGTCTCACTAATTGCCACGTCAGTAGACGAGCTCTTGAAAATAGCTAGTCCAACTCTTGGAACTTGACAAGAATGTATAGACGCAGTATCAGTAGATGAGCCCGTCTCACTGATAAGTTAATGTTGCACGTTCAAAGATCTGCGCGTCTGCTAGCTTTTAAGAAGTAAACCCGTCTAAGCTTGAACGTATTTAATTCAAATGATTGTCTATTTATTTCAAGAGAATATATCTCTTTTTACTCTTGCTGCTTCTATTGTTAACTCTTTGTCTCTTGGATAAAAGAACCTAGTAGCATCGAAAATATAAATCTTTGTACTCTGTCAACTACATTGCTTAAAAGTTCAAGTCAAGTACAAAGAAAGGAAATTCAGAAATCAACTTTCGGTACAGCAGGGAAGTGACAGCTCTACTTTGAGCATTCCTCTGATAAACAAGAGCACTTCTCCATGAAGCATATCAAGTTATCAGACTCAACGGATCTCATGCATTAAATGCTATCTCTAAACAGGAAGTTTATTCAAGACCGTTGAAGATTTTCAAGAGAAGATGAAGCTCACTATAAATAGACGACCATGTCTATTGAAGAAGAAGAACTTTTACCAATTTACAATTAACATTCCAATAAACTTTCAAGTGCAATAGTCTGTGTTCTTCTTTAGCCTGAATATCTCTATAATATTCATTTGATCTTAAACTTTCATATTCTCAGACATAGTGGTTCTTAGATCAACATCTTAAATCTCTTTGTTAGAGTTAGAGCCTGAAGAAGCTTGGTAGAGAAAGAATACTTGTAGCCTAAAGAGGTGTTAAATACTTGTAATTTATTTGGAGAATAGTGGATAAAACCTTCAGGTAGAAGGGACTGGAGGTAGCTCTTGCTTGGAAGAGAGTGAACCGGGATCAAACACTTGTGTGATTCTTCTAAACCCTTATCTTTTACAGTTTTTGGTTATACTAACTGTGGAGATTTGAACTTGAGATTGTTAATCTTTTAAAGATCATTTTCTGTGTGCGTGCTTAGTTAATTTCTACTTGAGAAAATTATTTGAAAAATGTTGTTTTCGAAAATTATTAACAAACACAATTCAAACCCCCCCCCCCCCCTCCTTGTGTTTGCCTATGTTAACTTCAAGTATTTCACTTACCTCACTGCTGGGAAGACCACAGAGAACTGACAAAAGGTTGGATAGACGACAAACACCTATATAACCAAAACAAAATTATAAGTTGCGAGATTAAAACCAAAAAAAACATTCAAAAAATTTTTTGCTTAGATACATTATGTAAACCCTAAAACCACCTAACTGAAGCAAACTGTCATGCATCAAGCAAGCAATAGAATTCCCCAACTCATTCCAAATCTATCTAATACATACTTGGTAGACCCATCTCATTTCAAACCCTTGTACTCATTTAAAAAAGCACGCAATTATCCAAAATGAGATAAAATGAAAGTGTAAGGTGATGTAAAAGCATCATGTGATCAAGTTGGTGCACTCAATCTCCATTCTAAAGCTCAACACAAGAACTACCTGCTCCTTCCCAATAAACCTCTTTCCTTGCCAGAGCACAACATTAATTGACGAACCATCAAACCATCCTACCCTCATCCTTTGCATCAACTTGTCTACTACTCTCTCTATCACCCTTCTCAATCACATGCTACTGATGGCTCTGCTGCCCCACCTCTCTATTGGTTCCCTTCTCTATAAGTTGTGTTAGACACTTAGACTAGTAACTTACATAGTTATATCTAATGTGATTATGTATGACACAATGGCACAATGACTAGATTCTATATGCATTTTTTTTTTAATTTAGTGAGCAGTCCAAAATAAATAAAAAAAAGGGAAGAGGGAAACATCACAAAATGAAACATAAAATTAAAATGAAATAAACTAAATAAAAATAAATAAAAAACTTACACTGACAGGAGGATGAGAGGGTGGTGGCAGTGGCTACCTTCACGTTTTCCGGTGGTGGGGGTGGTTGAGGGTCTGACAGTGGTGGCGAAAATGGGTTAGAGAGTGAAGAGTGAACAGGAAAGGGAAAGGAAGAAGGGAAAAGTGAAGAGGGAAACTTACCTGTGGTGGCTCGCGGTGGTGCCTCAAAGGTGGCTTACGGTGGTGCGTGCCTCAGAGGTGGCTCGGGTGCGCCGGAAAGGGAAAGGAAAAGGGAAAAGGAGAAGGAAAGGGAAATGGAAAGGGAAAGTGAAAGGGAAATGGAAAGGGAAAAGGAAAGGGTGGTGGCCGGTGACGGAGACTATCAGAGAGGAGAGTGAGAGTTGCAGAGGGAGAGGGAAAAAGAAACAAGAAGAAGAAAGGGAAAGTGAGGGGAAAAAGGGGGCCCACGACAATTTTAGGGATTTTCGATTTAGCGACCGAATCTTTTGGTCACTAAGTCGGTCGCTAAACCTAAATAAATTTAATTAGCAACCGATTTGTATTCGATCGCTAAATATTTCCGTTGCTCGGTCACATATGCAATCGCAAATAACTCAGTCAAATTTAACTTTTTAAAATACCAAAATAGCGACCACATAAGTTTATCAAGTTTATGGAAATAAGCTAAAAAGAGCTTATGGAAAGATGATAAATTATTTTAATAAACTATTTGCTTAGGTTTATCAATATAAGCTATTCTCATAAGCTCTCCATAAACTCTTTCAAACGCACCCTATATAGGATTAGGGTGCCTGACCTGGCGTGTATAAGATATAAAAAGGACAATGATGTGTATCTGCCTTATGTGCCTCTTGTTTAGAACTAGTTGCTACAAGTTGACCTAAATGTCCAAAAAATTTGGTATACAACTCAGCAATGCTTTCCTTCTTAGGCAATACTATACTAATTAACAACATTTGAATTCATATTCTTCCAAAAATTTCCTAATTAGGTGTGTTCTGACAACAACTAAGAGTCCCAAGATCAGAGAGGTTTCCGAGGACTATCTCACTACAAGAATTTAAGCTATTTCCCAGGGCAAAAAATCCCTAGGAAATTTTGACGTTTCCCACGGTTAAAGCCCTGGGAAATTTCTCACTATGGTTCCTACGGGTTGGGCCTTGGGAAACAGAGGCGCCAACTGCTCCCGCTTGTTTTCCCACGGATTAGGCCGTAGGTAATATTTCCCACGGGTTATACCCTGGGAAATTAAGCATTTCCCACGGACTAGGCCGCATGAAAATAACGCGGTGTTTCCCACGGTTGAAGCCCTGGGAAATTTCCCAGGGACTACACCGCCGCAAAAGAAGCGCCGTTTCCCACGGGTTCAGCCCTGGGAAATACCCAAATAGAACCCGCCTTCTTCCCTCAATTGCGCGCTCCCTGTACGCGCATCTCTTCTTTCCTCCTCTGCACCGAACAGCGCCTCACCGTGCAGAACCACCAAACGGCGTGCAGAACCACCGTGCAGAACCACCAAACGGCGTTTCCCGCTTCACCTGGTAAGCTTCTTCTTTCCCTCTTTCTCTCTTCTTCCTCTCCTATTTCCCTCTTTCTATATTTTCCCTCTCTCATGTTCATCTGGATCCGGCCACCGTGCAGAACCACCGCAGCTCCACAGGGCCACCACCCGCGGCTGCAGCACCAATTCCCACCAGCCACGCACCTCAGGTGAGTTTCCCTTTGAATCCTATGCTAGCTACTGTCAGTGTCCCATTGAACCCTATACTAAAATTGGTCTTATCTGTTGCATTGGAACCCTATGCTCAACTATTGTATGGTAGAATATATGGTAGATGAATCTGAGTGATTTTGGTTCTGAATGTTATGAATCTTACCTATTATGTGTATTGTGTATTGTGTGTTTTATGGTCTGATCTGTTTTATCTATCATAAAATTGGAGTTTTTTTAGCTGGGTTTGTTTTACTTTATTAGAAATAATGGATTTTGCTGTTATGTTGGTGGCATTCAATGTGTTGCGTTTATGTTTCCTTTTGGGGGTGGCAGTTATGACTTTTGTGTCACTATCTTTGAGTGATTAGTGGTTTAGGGGAATACTTGGTAATCACAGGTTCCTTCTTGTACTTGGTTAGACACCACTTATATATATACACACACTTTTGTTTATCAAAAAAAGAAAAAAGAAAAAGAAGAGATACTAGAGACTAGAGAGCAAAGTAATGAAACGAAATGTCCTAGACCAGTAATGCTAAGAATCTCAGATTCAATCTTGAAGTTTGAGAGAATTATGAATGTCCCATTCTAGTTAAGCATATTTATTGTGAATACAAAATCCAGTATAGTCATTTTAGCTCATTGCTTGTAGTGGTAGCTCCCAGTGCACGATGCTAATACTATCTCCAACAGTGACTGATTTTTAGCATGTTTAGAAACACTTATTTTTATGAAAACACTTATTATCTCTCACAGACTCTACAACTGTAGCTAATCTGATTTTAAGTATCAAATTATGTGGGGTATGGTTGTTTCATCCTTATGCCTTCAATTACAAAGTGTAAAATTGTCAAGTAGGGTTAATTGTTATTTTATATAATATTTGAGCAAAGCCTTAGCTTGTCGTTTGAGGTACAATGTTATTGAGTGAATATACTATTTGATTGTGAAGCATTTAGTGGATATATCTAAGTGGACATGTTGAAATTTAATGTTTAAATTTATCTGGATTTTTTATGAATATGCAGAAGATGGATTGTTATCCTTCGAATCGTAGTTGGGAGTATGATAGGTTATATCCGAAAAGAAGGGGTTTGAAACGAACTTTCGTAGATGGGGTTGAAGAGTTTGTTACCCAAGCAAAGCGACAAAAGTGTTTCATCGATGATGGAAACCGAATTAGATGTCCGTGTGCTAAATGTCGATGTCGAAAGATTAAGAGTGAAGACCTTGTGAATACTGACTTGTATATGAATGGGTTCCAGGAAAATTACTGGATTTGGACTCTTCATGGTGAAGAAGTGCCACATGTTGATTTAGGGGTTGACGAGAATTGCACGGGTGCCTCAAGTAGTCGCGCAGATATGGGATGTGGGGAACACTTTGTGGCAATGCAGGAGATGGTGTGTGATGCTCTCGGGGTAAACGAGGCGCACGATTATGATAACACCGAAGATCTTCCGAATGAGGAAGCACAATAATCTTTTAACTGAGACAGCTAAAAAGCCATTGTTTGAAGGGGCCTCCGACTCTAAATTATCGATGTGTGTGAGGCTTTTAGCTTGCAAGTCCAATTGGAATATTCCTGAAAAGTGTTTGGATTTTTTTTTGAAGATGCTTCAGGACGTGACACCTATAAAAGGAGTTGTACCAAAGAATTATTATGGTGAAAAGAGGTTAGTGTCGAAGCTGGGATTGGAAGTCAAGAGGATTGATTGTTGCATTAATGGGTGCATGTTGTATTACGACAATGAATTCGGCATAAATGATGGAAATTTGGTCAAATGCAAATTTTGTCAAGCGCCGAGGTATCGCCCTCCCAAGTCTGGGACAAGTAAGAACAAACCAATTCCCGTAAAGGCGATGTTCTATTTGCCAATAGTTCCGAGGCTACAAAGAATGTTCGCATCAATGCAAACTGCAGGAGAAATGACGTGGCACTTTGAGAACAAAATAAGTTCAGACGCCTTACGACATCCGTCTGATGGCGAAGCATGGAAGCACTTTGACCGGGTACATACTGATTTTGCTGCGGATCCACGCAATGTACGACTTGGTTTAAGCTCCGATGGTTTTACCCCGTATATCCAAGCTTCGCCATATTCTTGTTGGCTCGTAATTGTTACTCCCTACAATCTTCCTCCTAATATGTGCATGTCGAAACCTTATATGTTTTTGACGTGTCTCATACCGGGACCATCCAGTCCGAAGGCTGGTATTGATGTTTATTTACAGCCTTTGATTGATGATTTGAAGAGGTTGTGGAGTGGCGTGTTGACGTACGATATCGCAAGGAAGGAAAATTTTATAATGAAGGCAGCTTTGATGTGGACCATTAATGACTTCCCTGCTTATGGTATGTTGTCTGGTTGGGGGACTCATGGTAAATTGGCATGTCCACATTGCATGGAGTATACAAAGGCCTTTACCCTGAAACACGGGGGGAAAAGTTCTTGGTTTGGCTCGCATCGTATGTTCTTGGAAATGGATCATTCATTTAGACGGAACAAGAATGTCTTCAAAAAGGGGGAAGTTGAAAAAGATGCATCGCCGCCTAGGTTCACACCCGAAGAGATTTGGAGTATAGTAAGAGAACTACCAAAAGTCACTGACAATGGTCGTGTGTCCAAATTACAAGGATACGGGGACGGTCATAACTGGACAAAATGAAGTATTTTTTGGGACCTCCCGTATTGGAAAGATAACTTGTTGAGACACAATCTTGATGTTATGCACATAGAGAAGAACTTTTTTGATAACATATTAAACACTATCATGAATGTGAGCGGGAAAACCAAAGACAATGAAAAGGCAAGAATGGACTTAGCTTTGTACTGTAGGCGACCAGAGTTGGAGCTAAAGTTGCAGGCTAATGGGAAGATGTTAAAACCGAAAGCTAGTTACACTTTAACTGTCGATGAAGCAAAGACCGTTTGTCGCTGGATAACAGAACTTAGGATGTCAGACGGTTATTCTTCCAACTTAGCAAGATGTGCCGATGTCAACAAAGGAAGGATGCATGGAATGAAAAGCCATGATTGTCATGTATTCATGGAATGTTTACTTCCTATTGCTTTTAGTTCATTGCCAGTGCATGTCTTGAATCCGCTTACTGAATTGAGTCAATTCTTCAAGGATTTGTGCTCTGTAACGTTGAGGGAGAATGACCTGATTAGGATGGAGCAAAATATTCCCATCATTCTATGCAAGTTGGAGAAAATATTCCCCCCCGGTTTCTTTGATTCTATGGAGCATCTCCCAGTACATCTCGCGTATGAAGCAAGGCTTGGTGGACCGGTTCAATATAGGTGGATGTATCCATTTGAAAGGTAATATAACCATCCTATAATTTTAATTAGACTTTTTCTTCATTCGAAGTGAAAGGATATGACTATGAACTTCTTGTTGTTTTATAGATTCATGGGTGATTCGAAACGATAGGTGAAAAATAAGGCTAAGGTTGAAGGATCAATCTGTGCATCTTACTTACACCGCGAGACAACCCATTTTTGTTCCCATTATTTCAAGAACTTCATGTTGTCACCGACAAATAGTAGGAATGAAATGGAAAGTGAAAGTGAAAGACATCCGTTAACCTTGTCAGTCTTTTGCCAGCCTGGTCGTGCTTCCGGGAAGGAGACCTCTCACTGGTTATCAGACAAAGAGAGGAAGTCGGCTCATGTTCATGTGATGATCAATTGTACCGAAGTTAAACCATACCTTGAGTACGCATTTCATATCATTTTCTTTCAATAACCTAATAGTATTTATTTTTCTGCTAATAATATATGTTGTCCATCTTTACAGTGCCTTCTTGATATCCGAAAACAGTGAACAAGAACAGTCCGCTCGTATACATGATGAATTTCCAATCTGGTTTAGGCAACAAGTTAGTATCTTAAAAATCTTTCAATTATCCATATCCACTGTATGTAAAATCTAGACATGATTTCTTAGAACTGATTTATGTAGGTTTACCGTGAGGAACCAACTTCCATCAACAAACACTTAAGGAACTTAGCCGATGGTCCTAATACAGAAGTCAAAGAATGGCACACTTATTTCGTGAATGGGTACAAATTTCATACCCAATCATGGATGGAAGGCAAAAAAAACCATAAACAGCGGGGTCCACGTAAAGGGCCTCACAGAAGGAATTGAAGATGACTTCTACGGTGTGATCCAACATATATAT
The DNA here is from genome assembly GCA_035048595.1 of Echinosophora koreensis. Classification (NCBI taxonomy): domain Eukaryota; kingdom Viridiplantae; phylum Streptophyta; class Magnoliopsida; order Fabales; family Fabaceae; genus Echinosophora; species Echinosophora koreensis. Next base: position 2,534,087 of record JAPCYP010000069.1, read on the forward strand.
GAACTGGTGTACCCTTCTTTAGATTATACTAAACGAATAGTTCTATTTTATTGTAGTTGGTTCGATCCGTCCGGCAGAGGCACAAAATTTAATCCAAAATGTAATACTGTGGATATCCGAATGAGTAGAAGATATCAAAGGGATGATCCGTTTATCATGGCACAAAATGTGAGACAGGTGTATTATGTCCCTTATCCACCAACTCGTAGGGACAAACGAGGTTGGTTCGTCGCCATCAAGACAACACCAAGGGGTCGCATCGAAGTGGATGATTCAAAGGGAGAGGTGCCTTATCAAGTGGATGTAATGTCACATGTAGCTGAAGTCATTGAAGTCGACCCTATTGATGGCTTAGGTGACTTGCAAGTCGCTGGTGAAGAAGTGAATATCGCCCATTTGTCATCCATCCAGGAGCATTTGGATGAAGAAGACAATAATTCCACAGAAGAACGTGAAGAGACAGGATCTGAAGATGACGAAGAAGATAATGACTCAACAGGAGCTGAAGATGATGGCTCAAATTCCGAATAAATCTTAGTTAATTTGTATTAGATCCTTTGAAGACTTTATGACTTTTTGGCTGTTGGATTATTAGTTAGTTATATTTGTTGACTTTATGGGGAAGATAACTTATTTTTGGTTGTTCGCCAATTTGTTAGTTATATTTGTTGACTTTATGACTTAGATAACTTATATTATATCTATATCTGATAACTTCTGTTTTAATATTAAATTACTCTGTAGACATGTCTTCAGGACGTGACCCACCTCCACCCATCAGAGGTAAGGGTAAGGGTATTATGTCTGTCTGATACTGACCCCCGTCCAACTCCCCGTCGTCGTCGGAAGAGACCTTCCACCAGTTTAGTGATTCGTGAGTCTACAGACGGATACTCACGTATGCCGTCGACATTTACCTCGTCAGCGTCAGCACCAGACCCACATGTACCTACATCGCGTCCACCACAGCGAGCACCTTCACCGCCTCCGTATGTTGCACCTACGTCGCCTCATATCGATATGATTCCCATCCCGGGGATCACGTCACATGCACACTATAGAGCATCTACTTCAGCACGTGCGGATGAGGAGCAACAATATAGTCCCGGCTATTCACGCTCACCTTCAGGTGTAGATGTGCATGAGCTGCCAGAGGAGCCAGTGGAGCAAGAGGAACCAGATGGGCCGGAGGTAGTTGAGCTCATGCCCGATGGTCGACCTATTATCAGGCCTAGTGGTAACGGGTAAGAATTAAAAAATAAAATTTCTCTGTGTTTGGTTGATTCATGCATTTTGTTATAATTTATTACTTTGTGTTTATTGGTTCATGCATCTTTACTGTTAAGGTTCCTTCCATGTAAGAGAGAAGCTAGTGCCATCGCGTTTGTTATCCAGCAGAGGTATCATAGGACAATTACATCATGGGGAAAACTCACTGACAATGAGTGGATTAGTATGTTTGACGCTTTTAGAGTAAGCATCAAATTTCAATGTACTTAATGTGGTTTTTATTAGTTCAAAAACTATTAGTATAAGAATTATTATTTATCTTAATACAGGGTCAGGCGGCATGGAGGAATGAAGATGAGTCAGAGATCGAGAGGATCTTTCACCATAAAGCCTCCGAACGCTTTTCTGAAATGCTTAGGGAGGCTCGTGAGAGTGGCATGCAACGACCCTGGATTGGAGATGGTATTTGGGAGGAGTTGCGTCGTTACTGGGCGTCTGATCAATTTAAAAAAGTCTCTAATCAGGCAAAGAAAAATAGAGCATCAGAAAAGGGTGGGAGCCTGCACACAGGAGGTAGCATTTCCCAGTCGCAGTGGGCAGAACGTATGGTATGTTCATACTGTCATTCTTTATGCATTAAATGTATTTATTCCAACATCATAGTTCATTAATTGTTATCTTAATCATCTATGCTTTGATTTACAGGCTCGCCGGTATAATCGAGGGGTGCAAATTCACGAGGTCCACAAACGCACCCATACAAGGAAGGATACTGGCGAGTACATAGATGAGCGCTCGAAGTGCACTCAGGTAATATGCCCTTTTTATTTTTGAAGAAGCTGTTGACTTTAATAGATAATGTAAAACTCATATTTTGTTGGACTTGAGAGGCAGAGAGCCTCAAATGTTATGACTAGTTTGAGCATTGACTTTCAGGGAGTTTAATAAGAAAGCAAGATTGTATTTCACATATTCCTATTGAGCTTTTGATGATTGACTTGTGGTTTAAATTGTGTTGAATCTGTAAAGTTTGGGATGTTATAGTTTTAGGGGAAACTCTGTCCAATTTTCTGCATAATTAATCGTGTAACATATTATTCATGTTTTGATTACTGAGTCTGTAGAATCACTTTATATTTGGACCTATTGATACTGTGGCATTGGAAATGTTATAACTAGTTTGGACATGATAATTTGCGTGAATCCTATTGAGCTTTTGATGATGACTTATGGATTTAAATTATGGTTTTCTGTTTGTAAAGTTTGGGATGTTATAGTTTTAGGGGAAGCTCTGTCCAATTTTTTGCATAATTAACCGTGTAACATATTATTCATGTTTTGATTACTGAGTCTGTAGAATCACTTTATATTTGGACTTATTGATACTGTGGCATTGGAAATTTATAACTAATTTGGACATGATAATTTGCGTGAATCCTATTGAGCTTTTGATGATGACTTATGGATTTAAATTATGGTTTTCTGTTTGTAAACTTTGGGATGTTATAGTTTTAGGGGAAACTCTATCCAATTTTTTGCATAATTAACCGTGTAACATATTATTCATGTTTTAGTTATTGAGTCTTTAGAGTCTCTTTATATTTGGACCTATTGATATTGTCTGGCTTTGTAAATGTTATAACTAGTTTGGTATGTGATAATTTTTGTGAATCCTATTAAGCTTTTGAATGACGTATGGATTTAAATTGCGGTGTTCTGTTTGTAAACTTTGGGATGTTGTAGTTTTAGGGGAAATTTTGTCCAATTTTCTGCATAATTTATCTTGTAACATATTGTTCAAATTTTGATTATCGAGTCTGATGCATTGTAACAGGAGGAGTTTCATGAGAGGATGAGTCAACATAGGTCTCAAGCATCAGCCTCTTCACCATCCACCCCAGCTGACCCACAAGAGGACGAGCAGCTTTCACTGAATGTTTGGGCAGACGTCGTCGGCGGCAAGTATAAGGGTCGTCTGTATGGTGCTGGAGACCTTGCCGGCAACTATCGGAAAGGGCCCTCGCGCAAGTTAGAGATTAGGGTTGGAGCGTCCACCAGCAGTCGTCGTGCTCAGGAGTCTGCGGAGATTGCTCAGTTGAGGCAGATGTTGGTCGCTTCTCAGGAGAGGGAGCGGCAGAGGGATGAGGAGCATCGTCGGATGATGGATACGATGCGACAGATGATGGAGACAGTGCGACAGTTGCAGCCGCAACAGCCCCCACAGCAGCAACAACGACACCGTCGCCAGGCTAGTCAGACGACCCAGCGTGCCCAGGAGGACGACGACTCTCTTGACCATTTTAGTGAGGATCCTTATAATGAGGATTCTTAGACTTTTGTATGAATTTATATGTTTCTTTTACTTATGATGATAATTATGGTTTGAATTACCTTTTTTTTTTAACAAATGACTTCAATAACTTTTTTTGTAGAACAATTTGTTTGAATTACTTAATTGGCTTGAAATTTGTTGTTGCATTCATATAAAAAAATAATTATTTATTTATTTATGTAGTTTAACAATATTTATTATTAAAAAAAAAAAATAGGTTTCCCAGGGCTAATACCCTGGGAAACTTTCCCAGGGATTAATCCCTGGGAAAGTTTCCCAAAGGTCTGACCGCGGGGTATTTCCCAGGGCTTACCCGTGGGAAACGTTTCCGACCACCTGAAAACCGACGGATCTGAATCCGTGGGTCATTCGTGGGAAATGTACGTTTTCCCATGGATTTTCTGGATTTCCCAGGGCCTGTGGCCCTGGGAAATAGCGAAAATTCTTGTAGTGTCTGTCTAAATATTTGTGAATTGCCTGGTTTCTTATGGGAAAGATCCCTCTTTATATAGGGCTTGGTTATTAATGGTGTAATTAAAGTCATTGATCTTCTTGGAAGGAATCTCTCGTCCTGATTTACCTGATATCTTCTCCATTGATTGTCTTCAGCGCTTGTCATGCCTAAGATCTCTCTCATCTAGGGCGTTCCAGCGACTTCTCGGACTAAGTTGTTGGGATGTAGGAACAAGGTGCAATAACTATCTTTGTGTCTTTTGATTTAAATAATCAAAACTAATTATTTTGATAACTTTTAGTGCTGCATCCTTTAAAAATATATACATAACTTCTTATTTTGAAGGACCTCAATTTATAAAGAATATGAGTAAGAGATATATTATACCTTTTTATTTTTAAAATCATATCACAACTTTTAAGAGGAATGGGGATTGATATATGATAAAATATATTATTACTTTTTATCCTGTCTCAAATCCTATTTCATCCAATTAAAATTGATAAGTATACATTTTATTTTAAATTTTTTAATTAAAAAAGATAATTACATGATAAATTTTTATTTATGGGATAAGAAGTGAGACATGAATTTGGGATATAGAGAATTTGTATCCAAAAAACGTTATTGTAATTGGTAGCACAAGCAAGTTAGTTACACACACACACACACATATATATATATATATAATACATCTCACTCTCACAATAACACACTCCTTTCACTTGAGTCGCTCCCTATATATATATATTATAAATTTAGTATTTAGAGTGTAGGTTTTTTTATAAATAAAAAGTTTAGATAATGGAAAAGCACATCCCCGTGTAGATAAAAAAAAATTAACATTTATAATACATTTTAGACATTGAAATAGTTCAAGATTTCTTATTTACTGGGATGAAATTGAGCTATTTTTAATAGTTTTAATACCAAATTAGAAGTTTATTAAAAATAATTAGGAGATGAACCCTCTTAAATTTTTTTTTTATCAAGTGGTCAAATAGAAAAGAGAAATAAACATAAAATTATAAAAGAAATTTTACAAATTTTAATGGGACCCACCATCCCCCACCTAACAAGAAAAAACAATTGACAATATCCAATATTCTCCTAATTAAAATTATATATGACGTGAGAGTAGGTTGAATAGTTTGTGAGCTGTGAGAATGGGGACGTAATACTGTTGAAATTGAAGTGGAAGAGGATGCCTGTTGCAAGGGAGGCAATGATTCAGACAACCGGACATCTCACCCTATGTCCGATACCTTTCTTCTCATCAATTAATTTCTTCCACTACTTATTAAATTTCATTTTCCCTCAATATTCCACCACCACTACCCTTGTACACTCACTACTACTTGCTCTTTGCTACTTGCTACTCTTACTTTTATTTAACCACCCAAATTCCTCTTCTTCTTTCTCATTTGGGGTCTATAGACTATAGAGTTATTAGAGATGCGAAGCCCGTCAAGTTATTCTTCCTCACGAGGCATTGCTGCCATCGTCGGGGTGGGCCCCAACCTTGGCCTATCTATAGCTCGCAAGTTTGCTCACGAAGGCTACATCGTCGCTATTCTCGCTCGCGACTTAGGTAAATCATTTTCTACTCCTATCTATGTCTATATAGATACATACATGTATAATAGGATTCTTTCCGGCAAACGCGGGTTCCCGGAAAGAATCCTGTTTGATATAACATCAATAATGGAATAATATTACTATTTTATTTTATATCTTGTTTCTCTTTTATTACTTTTCCTGTTTCATTAATTGTGTCGAAAGTGATTATATATACGTGGGTAGCGAGGTTGTCAAGATTTGCAGATGAGATAGCGAGGGAAGAGAAGGCACAGGTGTTTGCTATAAGAATTGACTGTTCAGATTCAAGAAGCGTGAGAGAAGCATTTGAAGGAGTCCTCTCCCTTGGATTCGTTGAAGTTCTTGTTTACAATGCTTATTTCTCATCCAACCCCACATCCTTCCAACATCTTCGCATCGATTCCTTTGAAAAATCACTCGCTGTTTCATCCGTTGGTGCCTTCCACTGCGCTCAACAGGTAGGTACACTTCAATAAATACAATCGGTGCTAAGAATACTAGCTTAGGAATTAAATAAGCTAGTTTATATTAATAAATAATGTATTCAGTGGACGTTTGAAAGAGATACTCCCTCTGGTCCTATATATAAGAGGCAAAACCCTAAAACACACAAATCAAGGAAATGCATTGAAATAAGCTATTTGTAATTAATATTCATATAAATTTACAAATTTAACCCTTCAATAATTAATGAACAAACCTACTTGTATTAAAAGTTGCACTGTCTCGTAAATATAAACCCTATTATAAATAAGGGTAAAATTGGAAATGAGCATTTAATATTTGTCAAAATACATGCATGTCTCTTATATTTTGGACCAAAAAAAAGTAGCCATTTGCCTCTTATAATAAGGACCGGAGGGAGTATATACGAAAACAATTCATGAAAATAAACTTATTAAAATAACTTCTTCTAAAAATAGTTTATGACCTTAAGTACAATCAATACTGTTGATATGCTAATTAATATTGTACTTAGTATTCCTTTCAAAAAAAAAATAGAGAACTTAGCATTAGCAATGAATAGCTAAAATAGAATGTCAATCAATGTTTTAAGGACATTGATTAAGGAATAAAACAAAAAATTTCATTGAAAGTGACGTATCAAAATTTTGAGAAGTGTTATTTTTTGGGTTTCTAATAAAAATTTGCTTTTATTGGATTTCTTAACTAATTCCATTAAGTAGTGTTTGTTACAAGTTTTAAAAAAATATTCCCAAGAATTTTGGCATGAGATTAATAGTAAAAGTTTTAAAAATTTATTTCCAGACATAAAAGATGACCAAGAATAAAATTAGTGAATTGTATAGTTGGAATCTTAGGAAAATTTTATTTCCATATATGAAGGTGGGAATGAAATATTCTTAAGAATGTGATTTTCATAAATATAATTTATCTAAAAATAAAAACCAAACATCGCCTTAGGATATTGATTAGCAAGACTCTGACTAAATTTTGATTGATGAAATTAATGAAAGGTGCTGCCGGGCATGGTGGAAAGAGGAAAGGGCACGATTCTCTTCACTGGATGTTCGGCTTCTCTAAACGGCATTGCTGGATATTCTGAATTATGTATATATACTCTTATTTATTTATTTTAATTTTCTTTATTTTTAGAATAGAAATAAATTAGATTTACTGAGCAATTTAATCAAAGTGAATTAATATGTGAGAACTGTACTGCATGAATCTTTGGGAGATGAGGGCAGGCTGTGGGAAATTCGCTTTGAGAGCACTATCACAATGCTTAGCCAGAGAGTTCCAACCTCTTGGGGTTCACGTAGCCCATGTTATCATTGATGGTCTTGTTGGCCCGCCCAGGTTCGTTTCGTTTGTTTATTTGTTCCACATTCCCTTTCCCTTCTCCCTCCTCCTCTTTCATTAGGATCTTTTCATCTATTTATCAATGAGTAAACACCCAATTTGATCCCCGAATTTGTGAACTAATATCAACTTAGTCCCTGAAATTATCGAAATTCCAAATTAATCCCTGAAATTGAAAAACGGTAATCAACTTAGTCCCTCCTTTGAAAATTATATGGACTAAGTTGATTTTAAGTTAGCAGTGTCAGGGATTTAATTGATATTAAGTGAGTAAAATGAGGGACCAAATTAATACTAACTTATTATTCAGGGACGCTTTTAGAATTTCGATAATTTCAAGGATCAAGTTGATATTACTTCACAATTTCAAATACTAAATTGGATATTTACCTATTTGTCAATCCAACAACAATCACTAGTTTCCATCGTAATATCATGATGATTCTAGTAGTTTCCACAATTATATATTAATTAAATATATTTACAACTTATTACATTTTTTTTATAGTCTATAATTATTATGGAGACGAATTCTTTAAGGTCTTTTTTTCTCACGTGGTCATGTAAAGGAGATAAATAAATGGGTAAGATTTTTTTGGGTACAAAAATATATAGGATTCTATAAGTAGATTCGATCGATTTTATTTATAATCTTTCATTTTTAATGTGAATTCATTAAGAATAAAATTTACGTGCAGTTTCATAAATATTTGTGGTGTTATTTTTAATTTAAAAAAAAAAAAACACATGTAACTGTTTATCAATAAAATTATAACATATGTATGACTGATACACAAGTCTTATCTTATTTTCATTTGAAAAACAAGAATACAAATGTTCATAAAACAACACCTAAGTTTTGTCTTTTCATTAATTTCATATTCCACAAAAGTGTCCAAAAAAATTAATAAATAGAACATGACCCATGGAAGGATTTGCATGTGCAGAGGACCAACGACGTCGCAGAGAGGTTCAGTGGTTGGGGAGCAAAGCAGTGGAGTATTAGGAGGAGGAGGAGACGGGGCTATGGACCCAGACGCTGTGGCTCAAACCTACTGGCACTTGCACATTCAGGACCGTAACGCTTGGACCAATGAAATGGATCTTCGTTCCCCTTCTGCTAGATTCTTCTAGCTACTCTTTTCCCCTACCCCATCATATATTTAATGTCTCTCCATTATTTTCAACTCCTCTAATATGCATGCCGTCAATCATTTCATCTCTGATGCAAGGATCGATGCGAAACCACGAATTCATGATGTTTCATATCAACTTTGTATTGGGACAATTAAATGAGAAATGTTTTTTTTTTTTTTTTGTACATTCAAGATATAACACTTATGTGACATATCATGTTCGATGTAAGTATGATGAGAAAGGTTACATATTATATGCAAGCAAAGTTTGAATGATAGCATACGTGAGTGAAGTATATTATATTTTTTTTATAGGCAAATATTAATGTTTAATTAAGATTTTGTTAGTGAGTAGGGTTGAACCATCAACCTCTATATCACTTCATTCCTTAACTCTCATGCACCAAAACTACCAAGTCAACCTTATAACCTTTGAGTTAAGTATATTATATAAAATAAAAATAAAAAAAACTTTGTCCCAAAAAAAAAATTTTATTTATATTTACAAATATTATACTATTATCATTATGTATCTTTAATTCTCTCGTCAAAACAATATATTCCGAAAATGGTTATTATGGACTAATTCGTCGGTAATTGGTCAAGTCGTATTGGAAGGGAGTGGGGGTCGAACAAGGCTTATGGGCCCAGCAGTGGAAAAGTTAAAGGATGGGAAGGAGTGGGATTGGGACATGGTTGCATGGGTAAAAGCAGGAATTCGTGTCCAAATTCAGGACACAAAAACTATGTGTATTTGCTTGAATTTTCCAATAGTATAAAAGGGTGTATTTGTTTGTTTTTTATATTTTATTTTCAGCTAATATCATATTAATAAATATAAAATGTTACTTTATTTTATTTTTTATAAAATTAAATAATATGATAATTTAATAATTATTTATGAAAATATTTCATCTAAGAATAAAAATAAAAAACAAACTAAACATTCTGATCTTAAGTTTGTGTTTTGTTACTTTCATGCTACTTTATGTTAAAACAACTATATCTTATCCTTATAGAGAATTTATCATATGCTGAGCCTTATGATGATAATCACTTACTCTTGAGAATATAGTATGAAAAAAATTAAAGGTTGAAACAAGTAACAGGTTCCTGGAAAAAAAAGAAGAAGAAGACATTTTTAGTCTATGAAAAAAACAATAATTAATCATTCAATTCCTGAAACTTATAAACGTGGGATATGTCATAAGTTAGTTCTTCTTTCATCTTTCATTTGTTAGAGTCTCTTAAAGTTGATGTTTGACCTAGTTTTGATCCCGGAAAATTTTATCGTAACCCATTTTAGTCCCTAAATAATAAATACAAATCATCTGACTAACTCATATCACTCTTATCGTCCAATTACTTTTTTTTTAATGAAAAACTATTTAGACGATAGGAGTGATCAGACGATAGAAATTTATGGACTAAATTGTGTCGTAATAAAATTTTCAAGAACTGAATTGAACTATGATAGGAAAAAAAATTAAAAAACGTGAACTCTAATGGACCTTTACAAAAGATAATAAAATGATAACATTTGTAAATTTTAGTAATTAAATTATTAGTTTTTCTTGGGACTAAATGTGGCTTTTTCTCTGTGTTTGATTTTCCAAAAAGAGTGGAAATTGGAGAAAGAGATAAAAGGTAAAGGGGAGAAGAAAGTACGAGTGATAGCTCCTAGTCTAAAAGCATCCACAATGTCAAGTTGAGATAGTCAGATAGAGAAGGCGTTGTACATGCATGCTGGGGCATAGCAGCTGCCATTGACAACTACTTGGAATGAATGGGTTGATGACAAGGAAGAGGGTTACAACACTTTAAAGTGGTGGGTGCGATACTGCGATGGTTTGTGTTACATGATTGGTGATGTTTTTGTTTATTTATAGCTCATTCCACCATATCATGATTGGCATGCTATTTATTTTATAAAAATTGTTTTAATATTTAATGTGTCATGAAACTTAATATAAGTATTGTAATATATAAATATAAACATGACTACATATTTAAATATGTTATATCTTAAACGAAAATGAATATTTTTATTAAATCCATGATTTTCGAAAAATATATTGAATTTTGACTAAATTGAGTAGGAAATATTTATTTAAGAGAGTCTTCCTATACCTATTTTTTTAATCACAATATCATCTGAGATATTATTTAAATGTAATCAAGCTTCTTATAATTTGAAAACGTCGGTAAATGAATACATTATTTAGCAATATAAAAGAAATATAATTAAATATTATATCTTGAATGTTGAAATAACCTATTATTATTATGTCATATCAAGCTCAGCCAAAGTCGCCTCCAAGTCGCATCTGGAAAGTTTAATTACAGCAATGTGTCATGCCAGGGTCACGATCAATGTTTTAAAAAACGGTTCAACCGGAGAACCGGAAAGGAGAACGGTTCAAGATTTAATCGAATCAACCAGTTGAACCGATGGTCGAACCGGATTGTATACCTGTACATATATTTATATATAATAATATAAAGAGATCAATCAATAAGTAAAATTTCAAATCAAGTTATCATAGCAAGTCCAAATTGTTCCACAACCAAACAAGCACACAACACAAATTCAAGTTACAAAATTAAACTTTAAAGTAAAGTGCAACAAATAGGCTATTGCTCCCAGAAACAATGATCAGAGCATTTGTCCTTTTTTACCTTTGGACATGATAAAGAATGTATCCCCGTTGAAGTTAAAAACAGCCAGTGTAGGTTTTACAAGGGAAAAAATGGAACAACCTAGTTCAGAATTTTCCGTCAAACCAACATAAGGCGAAAACATGAAAACCCTATCCACATAACCTAGAAAAATTTACGGGAGCGAAAAGCTATGTGACCAGTTTTTACCTCTTAACAAACTTATCAACTTTAGTTTTGCATACTTAATTATAACAAAGCTCACTGAAAAATAGTCATAACACAGCAAAGAGGAGAGGGAAGGGAAAGGTAGATAATGGAAGACACATCTCACTATGCAAGGGAAGAGGGAAACACTGTCATGCACCGTCGTTCACCGCTGCGTTGTCGTCCCGAAACACGTTGCCCTCGTGTGGCCGTGAGGCAGGGAAGGGCTCAAGAAATAGAATGGGAAAGGGAAAGTTAGGTTTTTGAAAGGGGGCTGCGTGTTTCTTCAAAACTGCAAAAAGAAAGATGGGTTTTTTAATTTTTTTTAAAATTAAAAAATTAAATAAAAAATTATGGAGTTGGACCGACCGGTTCACCGGTTCCGGTTCTTGATCGGTTGAATCGGTTTTTTGTGCTTTTCTGAAGTATCCCTGAATACTAGAAATCATAGCAGATGAAGAGATTTGTCAATCTGAAACATGTGATCCTAATGTATGATTTTTTTTCCTTCTATTTTTTAGCCAAATTTTGGAGCAAGTCGGACAAGAACAAGAAATTACCTCTGTACCCCTGAGTACTAGATATCATACAAAATGAAGGAATTTAACAATTCAAACCATGTGGTCCATAATGTATGATTTTGTTTCTATTTTCTTGCCAAATGTCATAGCAAGTTGGATAGAAAACGGAAATTAACTCGGTACCCCATGAGTACGAGAAATCATATTAGATAAAGGAATTTAACAATTTTAACTATGTGCCCCCTAATGTATGATTTTGTTTCTATTTTCTTGCCAAATTTCATAGCAAGTCGGACAAGAAAAGAAAATTACCGCAGTACCCCTGAGTACTAGAAATCATACCAGATGAAGGAATTTGACAGTTTTAACCTTGGCAAATTTGGCTAGTAAATAGAAAGAAATCATACATTAGGGTCACTGGTTTCAAATTGACAAAGCTCTTCATCTGGTATGATTTCTAGTACTTATAGATATCGAGGTAATTTTTTATTCCTATCATGTTGCTCTGAGATTTGACCAAAAAATAGAAGGAAAAAAAAAATCATACATTAGAGACACAAAATAAAATTGTCAAATTCATGCTTCTGGTATAATTTCTAGTACTCAGGGTATCGAGGTAGTTTACTGTCCCTATCAGACTTGCTCTAAAATTTGGAAAAACGATAGATTTTTTATTTAAATAAATTTTTGGCCCCTATAAAGTTCGCCATATTTGATTTTAGTCCCTGTAATTTTGTCTTATGATTTCGTCCCTGTATTGGATATTTTTTGGAAATAGTTCCTGGTGATATGACAAACAGAATGTCACATCAGTGTCACGTGACTGATGTGACATTTTGTTTGCCACATCAACAAGTAACGTAAAGAGATGACGGTAGGGACTTTTTCAAAAAATTTGAAAGCACAGGGACGAAATCCTGGAAAAAATCTTGCTGGGACTAAAACCAAAATTGGTGAACTTTGCGGGGACCAAAAACTTATTTAAACCTTTTATGTAACTTAAATAAGTGGAAAGAAAAAACAGATATTCATAAAGGATTAAAGTAGCATCAATGTCAGTGTAAGACATCCTATGATATGTTGACACATGTGCTTTTAATTCAATAATTAAGAGAAAGAAACAACAATGAAAATAACTTGTTAAAATATCATTGAATGTCAGTATAAGACTCTTTTACACCGTCATTACATAGAAATAAAACTCATCTATAAATAGTCTCACATATTTTGAGAGAAATTTATCCATTTAAAGTATTTGTTTATATCTCTCATGATTTATAATGTCCATAAAACGATATACTCCTTTAAATTGTGTTTCAATTGACAAAAATGAGTTATGGGTGAAATGGGAAAATAGAACGAAATTATTCTAAATTATATTATTTGGGTTGCTTAAAATGGGTGTATATTTATTACATAGAAAATCGTGAAAAATTATTTTATAAAAGAAAGGGATTATTTAGAATCCTAGTAGATTATTAAAAAGGTTATATTAGGTTGGCTTTATTGTAAAAGATTTGGGTAGGCCTTTAGCAACCAAACATAGCTAAGTAAAATTTATGGATTAGCGGAATGACCCGTCAACCCTTTCCTTTCCCTTAAATTTTTTTAGGAGCAATGTTAGCAACTAGCAACAAATTCTTTTCAACATTGTCTTCAATAGACTCTTTATTATTGGGTGGAACTCATGTGGGGCCCGTTAAATAGATAATGGATCCGTGTAATGTAGTAGTTTTCAAATAAAATTCACTCAACAAAGCTTCTGGTATCGGACATAATAGGATGGAACGAGATGTTCTGTGCGTTCTCTTTGGTTCCACCTCTTTTAGTGGAATCAAAATATTCCATTTTTTAATCTCATGTGATGTTTTGTCCTATTTATAAAATACACCAAACTTAGAATAGAACTCATGTGTTTTGTTCCATTCCATTCTGACACATCTACCAAACGCTATGAGTGGTGTGCTAAGGAAAGTGTCAAAAAGAGTGTGCTGTTAGCCTTTCATTTTTTTTAATAAATAAAAAAACCAATAAACAGTATACCACTGTGCAATAATGGATCTTGAGTAATTTTTTTTTTGTTAAGCCTTTAGGCACTATACAATATGATTTACTCAAAATTTATAATTAATCATACATAATTTTATAAAAAAAATGCACGAAAAAGTGTGTGTGGGCGCGTGTGTGTGCTTATTTGACCATGAAGGTTTAAGAATTTTATATCCTCTCGAAACAAATGCCACCTATAGTGAGTGAAACTCCTTTCTTCAATCCTCTTGTTAATTGATTATTATTTTTCTTCTTCGAACTTGCTTTATCTTATTTATTTCTTTTTTTTCCATTATCAAAAACCTTTTGTTTTTAACTTTATCAAAATGTCGGCAAAATTCAAACTCATAATTATTATGTGGTTTAGTTTGGTTAATTTTTTGGGTAAGGTCTTAGTTTTTATGAATCCAAAACTATTATTTAAGGGTCAGACTAAGGTGCACCCTTCCAAAAGTTGTGCATGGATGCACCTTAAAGTAAGCCATTTTGGACCAATCAAAATGCCACATGACATGGGTTGAATATTCAAATTTTTTTGTTTGGTCAAAGTGGTAAAAACTAGTCATTTCTTGTATTTGCAAAAAGGTGCTCATTTCTTCGTATTTGTATAGAAGGTTTTATTTGCAAATACAATTTTGTATTAGAAATTTTATCAAGCTTTTTCCTTTGTTGTTTATTTTTTTTGCATAATCAATTTTTTTTTAAAAGGGATTTTTGTGTGATCAGAGTTGGAACAAGACTCGCCGTCACGACCGCAAGCCACCACTGTTCCCGGCTCCTACACCTCAAACTATAGAAAAACAAATCCATGCCAGCACGATGCCCTCCATAAATGCGAACCAACCTCTATCCAGTTGTGAACCAAACCATCATCCTCAACCACCATACATCGTCACCACCGCATTCACCGCCTCCCGAGCCAAACGACGTCGGCGTTGTCACTCCTAGCCGGCTTTATCCTGTCCATGTTCTTATTAATGAAATCCATCTCCCCAGCCTCTCCATTCTCAACCTTAACCCAAGGAACCCACAAATTAATATGCTTCTGAAACGCTCAATCCCCAATCCCTAACCCTCCCTCCTTCTCATCCACAGATCTAAACTCTTTCCATTTTCAACATTTATCTACTTTTCAAAAACTCTCTCTCAACGTGTCTTTCTCACTCTTTTTACTCTTCCTCACTTACTGTTTCGACCCCCTCCACAAGAAAGTCACGCTCGGTCAAACCCTTCTTTCTATCAATTCAACTCATCGCCCCACACTCTTTCCTTAACATTCGTCGCTAACGATGTCGTTCCCTCAAACCCTCACTTCCCAATCCTTTTCCCCTCCCTTGTGGCCTCTTGCGACGATGACAAAAACAATTTGTCACTCCTCCGCCCCAACCCTACATGTCGCACCATCACTTCTCCGCGAATCGTCGTCGAGGACTACAAAAATCTGTTCCACGATAAATGCAAATACAAATATAGAAGCAGCCTGTATGCAAATACAAAAAATTTGATCAAGTGTGACTAGTTTCACACTATGTGGCAATTTAAAAGGTTCATATTGCTCATTATATGAATGCACCACTTTTAAGAGAGTGCACTATAGACTCCAATGCTAAGCTAAACGGATTCGCTAACTTTCAACATTGAAAAAGTGAGTCGGTTTCGAATCAGGCCTATTATATTTATTGGGCCTCCTTTGAAATACCCCCTTCTCCATTTATTTATGCAGGCTTCAAAACTAAGCCTAGTATAGATTTTATTTATGCCCCCATAATTGAAGTCCATCTGACAAAAAAAGAAAAAAAAAAAGAAAAACAACTCAGTCTTCATTTCTTCTTCTTTGACCCAAAAAAGATTATTTAAGTTAAGGGTCAGACTAAGGTGCACCTTTCCAAAAGTGGTGCATGGGTGCACCTTAAAGTTAAGCCATTTTGGACCAATCAAAATGTCATATGGCATGGGTTGAATATTCAAAATTCTTTGTTTGGTTAAAGTGGTAAAAACTAATCATTTCTTGTGTTTGCAAAAAAAAAAAGGTGCTCATTTCTTCGTATTTGCATATAAGGTTTTGTTTGCAAATACAATTTAGTATTATAAATTATCAACCTTTCTCCATGTTGTTTCTTTTTCTGCATATTCAGTTGTTTCATTAAAAAAAAAATGTTTTGTGATCAGAGTTGGGACAAGATTCGCCGTCACGACCGCAAGCTACCACTATTCCCAGCTTCGAAAAGTAGATCCACGCCACCACGACGCCCTCCACAAATGCGAACCAACCTCTATCCAGACATGAACCAAACCATCCTCCTCAACCACCATACATCGCCACTGCCGCGTCCAGCGCCTCCCGAGCCAAACAACGTCATCCTGTCCATGTTCTTGTTCGTCAAATCCATCTCCCCAACCTTTCCATTCTCAACCTCAATCCAAGGAACCCACAAATTCCCAAACGCTCAATCCCCAATCTCTAACCCTCCCTTTTTCTCATCTCCAGCTCTGAACTCTTTCCATTTTTCAACATTTATCTAGTTTTCAACAACTCTCTCTTTCTCTCTCAATGTGTCTTCTTCACTCACTCTACTCTTCCTTACTTGCTGCCTTGACCGCCTCCACACGAAAGGCATGCTCCGTCAAACCTTTCTCTCTCTCAACTCAACTCATCGCCCCACACCCTTTCCTTAAAGTCCGTCGCAGACAACACCGTTCCCTCAAACTCCCATGTCCCGATCCTTTTCCCCTCCCTAATGGCCTCTTGCGACGACTTTGACAACAATTTGTCACTCCTCCACCCCTAACCCTACACGTCGCACCACCACTTTTCCGCCACCGTACTGGTCCAAAAAAATTGGTCTCAATCGTCGCTGAGGACTACGAAAACCCGTTCCACGACAAATGCAAATACACATATCGTAGCAGCTTGTATGCTTGTATGCAAATACAAAAAAAAATTTGATCAAGTTTGACTACAATATGATTTCAAAAAATCATTTCATCCTAAATGACAATTTGAAAGGTGCATATTGCTCAAATTTAAGGTATATGAATGCACCAAGTTTAGGAGAGTGCACTATAGACTCCACGGATTGGCTAACTTTTATAATTGAAAAAGTGAGTCGGTTTCGAATTAAGCCTACTCTATCTATTGGGCCTCTTTTGAAACACACACTTCCCCATTTATTTATGAAGGCTTAAAAAACCAAGCCCAATATAGATTTTATCTTTGCCCCCCACAATTGAAGTCCGTGTGTTCCAAAAAGAAAAAAAGGAAAAACAACTCAGTCTTCATTTCTTCTTCTTAGACCCAAAAACAGAAAAACTACATTGTAGATTCTTCTCCATCTTCTTCGCCTTGTCCAAATTTTACATCGTGATCTCACAAGTCCTTTCTCTTTCAAATTCCACACAGTCCATCATAACAACAGTAGAAAGCGCAATTCCATGTTATTGTAGTGCGTTCGAGCGAGATCTGAATTCTCACCTCACTTTGAATAATCTCGTTTCGTTCGATTGGATGAAGTTGTTGTTGCTGTAGGTGAAGAAGAAGAGGAGGATTGAGTGATGGAGTGGAAGACGTTGCAGCATCTGGATCTGCGCCATATAGGGCGTGGCGTTAGGCCTTTGCAACCTCACGCTGCTTCGTTTCATCCACATCAGGCACTTGTTGCCGTCGCTATCGGAACCTACATCGTCGGTGAGCAACTACAACACTATCTATTTTCATTTTGATCTTTTTGATTCAGGAAGCTCAATGTGTTTCATAACAACGATAACTTTAGTTACTGTACTCAGCTAACTCCAAATTCGATTCTTATTATGGAAGAATAAGAATAATAATAATAGTAATATTAGTAACAACAACATCAATAATGATTATTATAGCAACAATAACAACATTGAGCAAATAATCATTTTACTATCATTTTACTTTATGATATTGTAACTGTATGTAAGCTATGATTTTATCGATGGAGTGGAGTAGTTAGTAATGTAGTAGAGTGGTAAAAAAATGCTTAATCCATTGTTTGGAAGTCTTTTAAGCAATGGATTGAAATGGTTAAGGATGCAAACCCAAACCACTCACCACTCAATTTGATTGAACGATGGTTGACACGAGGGACTAATATGACTGTTGCTTACAATTTCAGGAATTAAAATAATGGTTTACTCTATGGTTTTTGTAATCTGCATTTCTTTGCTGGTTGACTTGATTTTGGCAATTGTTTTACTTGTTTTTGTTTACATCGATGCAGAGTTTGATGCATTAACAGGAAGCAAGATCTCTGCTCTTGACATTGGTGCGCCTGCTGTTCGAATGTCTTACAGTCCTACAAGTGGGCATACTGTGATTGCAATCCTCCAGGTTGGCTTTACCTGAACTTTTCATGTGTGCATATTGTCCCACCGCCATCTTTAATAATCTTATATTTACTGTATCTTATTCTTAAGTTATTAGTGGAAAGTGTGAACATATTTTTGTAGTTATTGGAAGGACTAAGTGCTACAAAAGATTGTGGTTTGATCAGAAACATAGTGAAGTGTTAGTAGACTTGGTGTTCTGTTGATGCCCATAAACTTCCGGATATGCTTTCTGTATATTTGGATAGAGAGGCAGCAACATGCAAATTAAATCCTGATGGATATATTGTTTGATGATGGGAACAACTTACTAGGATCTTGTTGAAGTGTTTTACTTGATTAAGTTCACAAAAGAAAAAAACTATTTCAAGATTAGGAAGTTGTATAAAAAAATGCTTATAATTGGTATTTGATTCTGATACTACCATTTTTTAATATACAAAGATGCACTGAGACAGATTATCTTGTTCAGTTCAAATTTTGTTTTGTTTGCTTTGTACATTCTGTTAGAGTCCGTAAGATTACTAAAGTCTATGAACGGAGGAGGAAGAGGTGTGATGCAGGGATCAAGGCCAGGAGAGAGAAAAAGAGGGAAATCCTAACTAACTGCTGAGGTGGGGAGTGCATGAGTATGATGTGGAATGTAAAAGGGGGTATAAAGGGAAGAGTGAGATAGGGGTGGTAGGCGGGAATTAGTTGGGACTATTTGGGAGAGACTAGGCACTCTCTAACTGCCTAGACTTATCTTTCTTTGTTTCTGCATTTTCCATATTTGTATTTCTGTAACTCAGGACCTGATATCACCTTGATACAGGCCTGATTCCCTTGAATATTAATACAGTAATACATTCAGTGTTACTTTCATTTCCGGGTACCTATCACATTCCATTTGTTATTATTTGTTCATTTTCTGTTACTTGAGACAGAGAACTATTAGTCACTGTTTCTGTTATTTTGAAGTAATGCCCTCAACCGTGTTCTGTATTAGACTATTAGTGTATATACTGTGATTGGGAAGTTCTTTATGTTTATTACAAGCTACAACTGTTGCTTTTGCATATGTAGGATTGTACGATTCGGTCTTGTGATTTTGATTTAGAGCAAACATGTGTATTGCATTCACCAGAGAAGAAGACAGAGCAAATTTTTTCAGATACAGAAGTTCATATGGCTTTGACGCCCCTACAACCTGTTGTGTTCTTTGGGTTTCATAAACGAATGAGTGTGACAGGTTGGGTCTGGTTTATCATGTGTTTAGATAAATGCGTTTGAATTGGTTTGATTACTAACTGTGATGATTTCTGTTCAATACCTCGTTTTGCATAAATGAAGTTGTTGGGACTGTTGAAGGTGGTAGAGCACCCACAAAAATCAAGACAGACTTGAAGAAGCCTGTTGTCAATCTTGCTTGTCATCCTCGCCTTCCTGTCCTGGTAATGCATTTAGTGTACTTTATTTTTTTTTATCATGATTCTATTCTCTAGTAAGTTCATGGATGTGTATTTCTTCTGAAAGATGTGTCTGGGGTTCAGTCTCTGTCAATTACATACTTCAACCATATCTTTCTTGAATTTGACTTCGTTGTTTTTCTATCCCAGTATGTTGCTTATGCAGATGGTTTGATTCGAGCATATAACATTCATACCTATGCTGTTCATTACACCCTACAACGTGAGATGATTTCCCACACATTCTTTTCCTGTTGAATGTTGACATGGGCACATGGTTTATATTTCTCTTGTAATTCCTATCTGTACTGTTATTTATATTTATATTTTGCTTCCTATTTAGTTGACAACACCAACACCATAAAGCTTATGGGTGCTGGTGCATTTGCCTTTCATCCAACTTTGGAATGGATTTTTGTTGGCGATCGACGTGGTACACTTCTGGCATGGGATGTATCAACTGAGAGACCTAGTATGATTGGAATGTGAGTATATTTTATTTATGATATAGGTTTCCGCTTCTGTAACTGAGTCCTAGTATCATTATTGTTGAAATGGTTGAGATAGGTATTCTCTAGCATTATCACTACGTAGAGTACCAATAGGAATGCCAAATTGATTTTTAATTTCATAATAAAATTGTTGAAATATAGAAAATAACTCCGACCGATTTTCCATTAAAAATAACCAAGTACAACGCGAGAAATCATCAATAAAAGTAACAAAATATTTCGACCCTAAAGGAGCCTTAGCGCGATTAACAATACGACTAGGAAATGAAGTGGCACCAGAATCCAGAACCCAAGGACCTAGGGACGACTGAGAGAGACAAGCAAAGGAATTACCAGTGTGTGCAACAGAGGCAGTGGACCCAGTGCCTTGACGTTCTTCAAACCATTTGAGAAACTCGGCATAGGTATGTATCCTAATTACCAAATATTCCTATGATCAGAATATATTATTTACATAAATATCAACAATTATCACTTATTGTTTTGTATTTGTTATTATCTTGCAGCCAGCTGGAAATATTTAGGTCGAAGCTTGTTATCTTGGTTAGATCTGATCATTTTATTGTTATTGAAATTTCAGAATACAAGTTGGCTCACAACCAATAACATCAGTTGCTTGGCTCCCCATGCTGCGTTTACTTGTAACTCTATCTAAGGATGGAAATCTGCAAGTTTGGGAAACACGGGTTACAGTTAATCCTAGTATACCTTCTACACAGGCTAGCTTTTTTGAGCCTGCAGGTTAGCTATATTGACTCTTACTGCCTTTGCCTTGAATATATGATGACTGTCTGTTTGGTTTTGATAACTTGCTTTCTGCTGCTACATCTCCCGGATCCCCAACTTCTAGAATCCTTTATGAGACAAGATACATACCAACAACTATCTTGCCTCATTCTCGTACAATTTTCATTTGAAGTGTTTGGCTGATAACTATTAAATTGTGTCCAATGCAGCAATTGAGTCAATTGATATCCCTCGCATCCTTTCTCAACAGGGTGGAGAAGCTGTTTATCCATTGCCGCGAATTAAAGCTTTAGAGTTCCATCCAAAATCTAATTTAGCAGCACTGGTGTTTGCAGTTACGTGCCACCTTACATTCATTACTACCTTACTTGTCGGTGAATTTGGAAATATTGATTTGGTGTTTATTTAAACAGAATGTGACTAGTGCAGACACTTCAAAAAATAAGGCCGCATATGGTAGAGAAGGGAGAAAGCAACTTTTTGCAGTTTTACAAAGTGCACGGGGATCTTCAGGTGATTGCTTTTATTTTATCCAGATTCAAGGTTAAAAGCCCTTATTATTTCAGGATATTTGTTATCTGAATAAACAAAATTTCCTCTAAGTCTCTGAATTAACTTTGGCCTTTACTTCCATCCATTAAGGCATCAACACAGAAGGTTGTGATGCATCAAAAATCTTCTCATCTTTGATGTTTTGTTTTCATGGGGAACTGATTTACTTTTCTGCCCACTGTCCAATGCGGAAAATATTACATTTTAATTTTTCTCCTCTTTTTATAATCTTGCATGATGTTCCATCAATGCCTTCAATTGGTGTATTGGACAACAAAGTCATTTAGATCTTAATCATGTTTTATCAATATATTCATTTATTTTGTTCATTGTTTGCTACTTATTTCTTGTTATTATATGGATATTGTACCTTTGATGGGCCTCTAATGGGTACTAATGGGCCAGTGACTCATGGTATAGGAGTGGAGGAATCAATTGGAGGGGAGGAAAAATATAACAGACTTGACAGGTGGCATATGATGAGTGGGGGGAGGGATTCAGCAATTATAGGGAAAAAGAGAGCAGATGGTATATTGGTTGGGGCAGGAGAAGAGGAAGGGATATCAGAGAATTGTAATTGTAGTGGGGGAGGCCTTGGCCTTGGCCTTGGGGAGGAATGTTCACTATCTCAGCGACAATTCTTTTATCTTTTCTTTTCTCATTTTCTGTGTTACAGTGGTCGATTCTCTACTTTTCTGCATAATTTTCTGGTTTATTGTTTGCTATTTGATGTTTTTGGATTAACAGAGGAATTTCCTCTATTTTAGGAGCTGAGCTTCATTTTCCCATTAAAATATCAGTTAGCATTTTCCAGTTGCTATCAAGTATCAACCTTTCACTCAGTTGCTTCTATTAGTATCATGCATGTCATATTTGCATACATTTCTTCTGTTTCCATCCATCTTTCAATCAGATATGCTGACTGTAGAGGTTCTATGCAGCATCTGTTTTAAAAGAGAAACTTTCAGCCTTGGGTTCATCTGGAGTGTTAGCGGACCATCAGCTTCAAGCTCAACTGCAGGAACATCATCTGAAAGGGTGAGTTAGAATTTGCAGTTAGGTAGAGGAACATATTTCACTAGTCTTTTATGGAAAACGTGATTGGTTAGAATCCATCAAGTCGACTATATTATGCTTCTCTGACTCTTAACCTTCCATGATTCTTGTTCTGTGTTCTTTGCTTGATTGGGTTGTACTGTATTCTGTCTGAAATTGTACTTGATACCTATACCCACTTATGGGGTTTAATTGCAACAACTTGATACTTGATAGTATTAAAGTTTCCAGTGTAGCACCTCTGCTTGGGTATGATTGCGAAGACCATTGAGGACAAGGTTTTAGGTTAATTTACTCCAAAGGGGTTTGTATATCATTCTGACTACTTTGTGGATTAGTTTGTCATTTAGCAGTTAACCACTTTGATTGATAAGTATAGTAATTGTTCTTTCTGCATGTTCCATGAAACCTTTTTCTTCAGATCTTCTATAAACCGAACTTCAACACAAAATCAAACTTTTAGAATTAAGGTTTCTATGTAAGTGTTACCTTGGCCCTTTAAGCTCTGAGGGCAGGTATAGAACTTACCATCATCGTGAAGTGTCCTTTGGCTGCATAAGCTTTGATTAGGTATGTTTAGCTCCCCAGTGCCGCCTCCATCAGAAGGCCAGAAACGTATTAGTTCTAGTAGCATGTACTTACTTGACTTTTGTCTGCTGTATGCCTGTATGACTATGCTATGTACTAACCTCTAGTATTAGCTATTTCACTTGGGTAGAATCAACCATTACCCATATTATATTTTTGACATGTTCTCTTTCTCTCTGTAATAGAAAGTCTCAAGTCTTTATGTGTTCACACAAGGTAAAGCTGTTACTTAAGCAGAGATGATTTTTAAGACTACCTCATTTTGCTAAAAGATGAAAGGCCTGCTAATACTGATTGAATATTGGATTTTTGGGGTGTTAAATGGTCTCTGGTGTTAGTTAAGGCATCCAAGTTCCAAATCAGGAAAGGAGAAAAATTAAGCATATACAAGAAGTCAAGAACTTAGGCCATGAAGGCTCACAAAATAAATTGTGTTTAGTTCATATTGGTTCAAACTGCAGATGGTGTCAGCGCCTATTGGGAAAAATCCAAATCTCACATTGACTAGAGATAGTATCTAATGAGAGCTTATAAGTAGTGGGCAATTCTTATCCCATAAGCTAGCTTTCGGGATTGAGTTAAGCCCAAAATCTAATATGGTATCAGAGCTATCCTAGATTCATTGTTGGGCCACCCACCATATTATCCACGCACCAAGCTTAATAGTGCTGGGCATGAGGGGGTGTATTGGGAAAACCCAAGTCCCACATTGATTTGAGATAGTGTCTAATAAGAGCTTATAAGTAGTGGGCAATCCTCATTCCATGAGCTAGCTTTTGGGATTGAGTTAGGCCCAAAATCTAATAACGCCTGGAGAAGTTTAAGGCATAAGTCCAGTTAGAAATTTAGGTTAGCCCCCTTTCTTTTCAATTGGCTCAAGATGGATTGTGACACTTCTCATCACGTGTCCTATCATGTAGATTCCTTCAGCAAGCGCTGATAGGTGCATTCATGTAGGTTGCTATCAATGCTGTACTACCCCATCGCATGGGGACTGGATCTAGATTTTGATTAGGTTGTGGGGTGGCTTGGTGGACCCTCTTCTATCTATTGTATGCATGCAGAGTCTCTCATTCACAGAATAAGTTGTTTTGGAGATTGGTAGTAATTTCTTTTTTCCATTTTTTTCTTTTTCTTTTGGGTATTTTTATTTATTATGATTACATATTTTTTTCTTATTTTCTCATTGCGAGGAATCTGCATATTGAGGTTTAGATAGAAAGAAGGGCTTTGACAAAGTTCAACTGAGAGCAGCAATTATATAGTCCAAGGTTCTGAAAAACTGGACAAGTTATGGAACTGGTGATGAGACTGATTCATGATTAGAGAGATTTGACACTATCGGTGTATAGTTTTTTACACCGTCAATGAATCACAAATTGTCTTATGTATGACTTTTACGGTAGTTATGATAAGAGACAAACATTGGTAATGCTACACCCGAACTTTTGGGGAAAAACCCCAATCTTTGTTTTGCTAAAACAACTCCACTTTCGGGGACATTTTAGTCAATTTTATTTATTTTAAAAATAAAAAACCTACATTTTCTCTCTCCTCTACCACCATCCCATCCCTTCCCTCCCCACATTTTCTGCTACCTGTCTTTCGCCATTTTCCTCCCATTTCTCTGTCACACTTGCTACTCTTTTTGTCTCCCTCTACCAGGCACTACCGCCTTGCCACCGCCCATCCACCATGGTGATACTGTCATCGCTGAGTTGAGCCAGGAAGAAACATGTTCAATGCTGCTGTGCTTGCTATAGATCTGACAGCAGGCATGAGTGGATTATGTTAGGCACCGTGATCTCCCTCCAACAAAGTCATTGATAGGAACTATTCCTATCTCAAATGCAGAAAAGAGAATAACACAAAACTGGAGAAAGAAGGGTGCCTTTATTATTGTGTAAAAACTGAGAAAGAGAGATATAGAGAAGAGTAAAAGCAAATGCTCCCAACAAGGAGGAAGACTCCTAGCCCCAAGTCAGAGAAGAATCTCTAGACTCCCAAATCACAACAATATTCAACATACCCTTTCCCTCATACCTCTCTCCCTATATAGCCAATTCTGTTACACGGTTCCCACCCCTTCTACAATTTCTCTCTCCATAACTAACATATTTCCTAATTAATTCCAATTTAGCATTGGACGTTTGGGCCTCTGGGTATAGACCTTGGAGGCCTTTGCGTGTTGTGGGCTGACTTGCTGGACCTGGTTCCTATCAGTCATTTTCACCGTAATCCCTCCCCAGCAAAGTCATTCACTTGTTGCATTATATGCAATATGCATGTAATATAATCAAGGTATCACAAATTTAGTGATTAAATAATTATTGTTTCTTCATTTTTCATTCACTTCATTTTTTTTCCTTTTTTATGATTATTCATGTTTTGTTGATTTTATTTATGATGTTTTCTTGCAACTGGGTTTTGAAGATTTTTGTCTTTTTAATGCATTCTTTGGTGGACACAGATAGGAAATTGTGAGAGAGAAAATGGGGTAGGGTGGTTGGAAAGGAGAGAGAAAATGTGTTTTTTTAAAAATAAATAAAATTGACTAAAATATCCACGTGGAGTTATTTCTTCAAGACAAAAGTTGGGTTTTTTGTCCAAATAGCAGCGTTATCGCGGTGGAGCGGCCGATGGCTGCTATCCTGGAGTATTAGAGTATAGCACACCTTTACTGCATAACTGAATATGCTGAGTCAGCATAATTCAGTTATGATTATTAGGATCTAATTGTAAAGTAGTTAGACTATACGGCTATATAAAACCAACTGTAATAGTGTATTTATTCAAGAAATGAAAACTCAGTTTTTCTAAATTCTCTTTCTCAAACTCTTCGATACTACTCTATTATGGAGGCGCCGCAGAGCATTTCAGTGT
Organism: Echinosophora koreensis; assembly: GCA_035048595.1. NCBI lineage: Eukaryota > Viridiplantae > Streptophyta > Magnoliopsida > Fabales > Fabaceae > Echinosophora > Echinosophora koreensis. The sequence continues at coordinate 2,560,233 of JAPCYP010000069.1, forward strand.
CACGGCGACCACGATAGCAGCAGAAATAGTGGGGCGGCGCTATTGGGTCGTGACTCGGAAATGGCCAGTTCTCTCCATAGAGCCCTAGGACAAGCTTTTCCAACGACACCCAACCATCACCTCTGCTGTTCGACGTGCTGACTCTTCCTCTCCCGTGGCGGTGATCTTAGAATTTGGATTTTTTCCTTCATTTTTGTTCTCTTTACTTTTTCTTACAATTTTACCCTCTTTAACCCTTCAAATCTCCATTTTGCCCTCTTTTTATCTTTTTAGATGTCTTATTTACCCTCACTTAAACTGAATAAATCTCCATTCTTCTTCTGCTTCTGCTTCCGAAAGAAAGTGGTTGAACTTTTGAAAGAAACTTTGTGAGATTGACTTTAGAACTGAATTATTATGCACACTTAAGACCGTCTTTAGAACTCTAGTGAAGGAGTGTAGACATATTTCAGTTGAAGTGTTAAGCCTGCTACAACTATGTTGTGATGTATTGCAAAGAGAAATGAGTCAAGAGTATGTATCATGTAGTGACCAGTGGCGGACCTTCAAAGGGGCGGAGGGGAGCAGCGGCTCCCCTCAACAAATCAGAACAGTTTTTTTTAATATACTTATATCACAAACATATGGCCCTGGATAATATTTCTCTCACAAAACACACACTTCACACAACACTCATAAGAAGAACTAGAGAATCACTCTTATATTCTCTCTAGCTTAGCTTAATTCATTTGATTCTACAATACCGTAAAATGGGTAGCCTTTTAATGGCTAAGAAAAGCTTCAGGTGTAATTCTTGACATTTGAAATCCAATGAATGGCCATGATTCTTCCATTTGGATAGCAGTAAATTCTTACAACTGTCACCATAAACAAGAGGCGGTGGCTTAGATCTTTCTAGCTGTAAAATGTCATTTTTCTGACTATGCAGTGCGGCTCTGCATTAGTGACTAGTGTAGGCGCCTCACTTATTTTAGGCCGAGGGAGGAGGGGAAAGGGAGACTGAGAAGATGAGGGGTTTGGGGCGGAGAAACCAAAGATACTTCAGAGAGAGTGAGGGAAACCGAGAGAAAAAGGTGGGGGAACATTCAAGAGAAAAAGGGGCATTTGACTGAAAATGACCCAATTTTTTTTCGTGTACTAGCTTCTCAAATGAGAAATGGCCAATTTTTTCAAGTGTTAATAATTTCAATAGACTGGATTGAGTCATATGAAGTGCTACTCTGCAATCGATCTGAATATTTTTTATTTTTTTATATATATAGTTAAAAGAAATAAATTAATATTTTAAGCAAAAATAAAATTAAGTATAAATAAAAAAGTGGGTTGCATGCAATATGTACCATTGGAGTAAAAAGTGAGTGAATTGCTTAAATGAAATGTGGTAGTGTGAGGTTCACTTATAGGTGATATCATAACCTAAAATGGGTTGCTTAAATATTTAGCATTGGAGATGCTCTTAGAACATTTGGCTGCACACAGGAAAGAGAGAGATGACTACAACTGAACTTTACATTAATATGTTATTTTGAATTACACTAAAATTATATATGATACATATAAATTTTAATTACATTATTTTAATTAGTAATTAATGACCCCCCCAAAAATTTAGTCTAAGGTCCGCCACTGGTAGTGACTGAATGAAAATGCTAGTCTTGTAATCTCCTGCTTCTGTTTATGGTCTTTAAAAGGTGTTCTTATGTATGTACTTATGTGATATGTCCTTGGGCTTTTCACTCGTTAATATTTTTCTAACTTTATCAGTAGTCAATACTAATTCTTTCTGCTAGTCAAATGACTCCTCTTAAAAATAGATGACCTTGATTTGCCAACTTGGAAAGTGAGTAAATAGCAACCATAAGGTAGATGCATAGTGCTTCACACGGACACTTTAGATGCTGTAACAGAGTTTTTTACTTTAATAGTTAGTTAGGGATTGTGAGAGTATTATATTAGTTTAGTCACTAAGAGTTCACAGTATGTAAAATACACCCACATGCACTAGATTATAGCTTAGACTAAATCTCTTTGTAACTGCCTCACACGTGCATCACTACTATAAACAGTAGTTGATCAGGTTCATTGAACTTAGACAATTCATATCAATACATTCAAGAATTGATCTCTCTTCTCTTTTCTCTCGATGCAATACTTCTGTTATGGTATCTAGAGCCCGACGGTTCTGAATGGCCGAATCAAATCCTCCTCCTCCTCCGCCACCTCCGCCGTCTCCTCCGCCGCAGCCTCTGCGCACAGTTTCGTCTTCTCCGATCTCCTTTTCTCATCCGCTCAGTGACAAGCTCGACGATAAGAACTTTGTGCTATGGCGTCAACAAGTTGAGCCGGTGATTAAGGCACATCGCCTCCACCGGTTCGTCGTTTCACCGGAGATTCCCCGGCAATACCTAACTGAAAATGATCAAAGGTTGGGGAATCTGAATCCTGCGTTCTCCGATTGGGAACAACAAGACCAGATCCTTCTCTCCTGGCTTCAATCGACACTCTCCAGCGCCATTCTCTCACGATTCCTTGGATGTGCGCATTCCTTCGAGCTTTGGGAAAAGATCCACGATTACTTCTACAAACAAACTCGAGCAAAGGCTCGACAGCTTCGATCTGAGTTGCGATCTACTGTTCTTGCTGATCGATCAGTCAATGAATACTTGTTGAGGATTAAAGCATTGGTTGATTCACTTGCGTCAGTTGGAGATCCGGTTTCCCTTCAAGAACACGTCAATGTGATTCTTGAAGGTCTACCTCAGGAATTTGGTTCTGTAATTTCTGTGATCGAAAGTAAATTTGAGCCATCACCAGTAGATGAGGTTGAGGCTCTTCTCTTAGCTCATGAATTGAGGATGAACAAGTTTCGTCAGAAGGAAATTGGTGAGTCTAATTCAGTTAACCTAACTCAAGGTTCGGGTCCTTCTTCCTCTCAATCCACGGATCCTCCTCAGGCACAAGTTCATCTCTCTAACAATCAAGATCCAAATTCTTTTTCTGGTTTTCGTGGTTCTGGCCGTGGCCGTGGTGGTCGTTTTGGCCGTGGTGGTGGCCGTGGCCGTGGTGGTGGCCGCTCTGGAATTCAATGCCAGGTCTGTTACAAATACGGCCACACTGCAGATGTTTGTTATAATCGATTCAATCAAAGTTATCAGCCACCTCCACATCTTCAGTATCATGGATTTCAACCTAATTTTCAGAATTATCAGGCTAATCCTCAAGGCTATCAGTATCAGCCTCCTCCCTTTCATTCTGGTTCTTCACAGTTTTACTCTCAACAGCAAGGGTTTCCAGGTCCTAGTTCCTCTTCAAATTGGAACAATCATGCACAACAGCCTCGTCCACCTCAGAACCAGTCTTCTAATTTCATACCTCAAGCAAGTGCTATGCTCACTAATACTGCTCCTCATATAACACAGCAGTGGTACCCTGACTCGGGCGCCTCTTTTCATGTAACCTCTGATCCTCACAACATTATTCAGCCCACTCCATTTGAAGGTCATGATCAGATCTTCATTGGAAATGGCCAAGGTTTGCGTATTCGCTCTTCTGGTTCCACATTCTTTAGGTCACCTTTAAATTCTTCTATCTCTCGTTCTGCACAATCTTTTACATGTTCCCCAAATTACAAAGAATTTAATCAGTGTCAGTAAGTTTGCCAAAGATAATGGTGTTTATTTTGAATTTCATGCTAATCACTGTCTTGTAAAATCTCAGGTCAATCATGAAGTCCTCATTCGTGGTCAAGTGGGTTCTGATGGCTTGTACCAGTTTCCAAGCCTACAGTTCCTTCCCTCCAAGTCCAAGGCTGCTTCGTGTCTAGTCTCTAGTTCATCCATTCCCTTTGTAAACAACATTTCTTGTAATAATGTTTCTAGTCATAATGGGCCTTCATTACAGGCACCTCAATCTGTAACCCCAAACTCACATTTTACTTGGCATTTACGCCTAGGGCACCTGAACCCTCATACTATGAGAATTGTATTCAAACACTGTAATATTTCAGCATCTAATAAAATTGATGATTCTTTTTGTTCTGCTTGCTGTGTTGGTAAGGCCCACAGGCTACATGCCCCCTCTTCCACCACTCAATATACTTCCCCTTTAGAGCTTGTTTTCAGTGATTTATGGGGACCATCTCCCATGCCATCCACAAACAATTTTCATTACTATATTAGCTTTGCGGACGCTTTCTCTAGGTTCACTTGGATATACCTTATCAAAAATAAATCTGATGCTCTAGCTGTTTTCAAACAATTTAAAACAATGGTTGAATTGCAATTTGGCACACGTCTCAAGTGCCTGCAAACAGATTGGGGGGGTGAGTACCGCCCCTTCACTAGATATCTCAATGAACTTGGTGTCATTCATAGGCTAATCTGTCCACACACACACCATCAAAATGGTGTAGTAGAGCGCAAGCATAGACATATTGTAGAACTTGGTTTAACACTCTTAAGTCATGCTTCTCTCCCTCTAAAATTCTGGGACTATGCCTTCCAAACAGCAGTTTTTCTCATAAATCGCCTTCCCACTTCTTCTCTTGATTTTGCTATTCCTTACACAGTTTTGTTCAAGCAAAATCCTGATTTTAACTTTCTCAAGGTGTTCGGGTGTGCCTGCTTTCCTCTCCTTAGACCATACAACTCTCACAAACTTGATTTTCGCTCTCAAGAATGTCTCTTCCTTGGTTATTCCACCACCCACAAAGGGTACAAGTGTCTTTCCTCTAGTGGCCGGTTGTACATCTCCAAGGATGTCTTGTTTAATGAATATCGTTTTCCTTATCATGAACTCTTTCCAGCTCCTTCCCTTCCTGTTATTTCTCCTTCCCCCACTCTTCCAACTGCATCCATCCCTCTCATATCCTCCTCTTTTCATTCTCAATTTTCTGCCCCAGCACCTTCTCCTCCATCCTCTACTCCAGCACCTTCTCCTTCCTTGTCTCCTTCCTCTTCTTCTTCCTTACCCCCTCTTGACTCCACTCATGAGTCACAACCTATGTCTTCCAGCCCTTCCCTGCCTGCTCCTCCTTCTAGGACAGCCAATTGTCATTCAATGCAAACTCGGTCAAAATCTGGAATTGTGCAGCCCCGTGTCCACCCTAGTCTTCTCCTAGCCCATGTGGAACCTAAGAATGCCAAGCAAGCCCTTAAAGATCCAAAATGGTATGATGCTATGAAAGAGGAGTTTGATGCACTGCAGAAAAATAATACCTGGTCCTTAGTACCTCTTCCACCCAATAGGCAGCCAATTGGTTGCAAATGGGTATTTTGAGTCAAGGAAAATGCGGATGGTTCGATGAATCGGTATAAAGCCCGGTTAGTGGCAAAAGGGTTCCATCAAATACAAGGGTATGACTACAATGAAACATTTTCACCGGTTGTCAAACCCATCACTATTCGGTTGATTCTCACTCTAGCTTTAACTAGAAACTGGACACTCCAACAATTGGATGTCAATAATGCTTTTCTCAACGGTTTCTTGGATGAGGAAGTTTATATGGAACAACCGCAGGGGTTTGAAAGTTCTGACTCTTCTTTGGTGTGCAGGCTGCATAAGGCCCTTTATGGCCTTAAGCAAGCCCCGAGGCAATGGTTTGAACGGCTTAAAACTGCACTGTTAAATCTGGGATTTCTGGACAGCAAATGTGATCCTTCTTTGTTTATCTACAACAAATCCAATGCTGTGGTGTATCTCTTAGTCTATGTTGACGACATTATAATCACAGGCAGCAACAACACTCTTGTTCAGAAACTCATTCAGCAGCTGCATGCTTCCTTTGCCTTAAAACAGTTGGGCAAACTTGACTATTTTTTGGGTATTGAGGTGCACTTCCAGCCCTCAGGTTCAGTTATGCTCACTCAAAGCAAGTACATTCGTGATCTCTTGGTGAAGACCAATATGGCAGAAGCTCATTCTCTTCCTTCACCCATGACACCTAGCTGCAAATTATCCAAAACTGGTTCAGAACCCTTTGCTGATCCCTCCATGTATCGGTCAGTTGTGGGGGCACTGCAGTATGCCACCATAACACGCCCTGAACTCAGCTTTGCAGTGAACAAAGTCTGTCAATTTATGGCTAATCCATTGGAGGCTCACTGGGTTGCTGTAAAACGAATTCTAAGGTACCTTAAGGGCACCATTCATCATGGACTTCAGTTTTTACCTGCCTCTAGACAGCAACCCCTTTCTATTACAGCCTTCTGTGATGCGGACTGGGCAGCTGACCCGGATGACCGCCGTTCTACATTGCAGCTATCTTTCTAGGACCAAACTTAGTATCCTGGTGGTCTAGAAAGCAGCCCGTTGTGGCTCGTTCCAGCACTGAAGCAGAGTACCACAGCCTGGCCCATGTCACAGCTGATATTTTGTGGCTTCAGACCCTCCTCACTGAGCTTGGTATTCAGTTTTCTGTCCCCAAGGTTCTGTGTGATAATCAAAGTGCAGTTTCTCTAGCTCATAATCCGGTTCTTCATGCAAGAACTAAACACATGGAAATTGATCTATTTTTCGTTCGGGAAAAGGTTCTCAGCAAGCAACTTCAAGTACTGCATGTTCCCTCACTAGATCAATGGGCAGATGCTTTGACAAAGCCTCTCTCTCCCACTCGGTTTGCTACTCTCAGGGACAAGCTCAATGTGTTTGCCTTAGTTACACCTCAGCACCCACCTTGAGCTTGTGGGGGTGTGTGAGAGTATTATATTAGTTTAGTCACTAAGAGTTCACAGTATGTAAAATACACCCACATGCACTAGATTATAGCTTAGACTAAATCTCTTTGTAACTGCCTCACACGTGCATCACTACTATAAACAGTAGTTGATCAGGTTCATTGAACTTAGACAATTCATATCAATACATTCAAGAATTGATCTCTCTTCTCTTTTCTCTCGATGCAATACTTCTGTTAGGGATGAGGTGATGTAAATTGTCTGCCCCAATCAATTGGTGAGGTCCAAAACAATCTGTTATTTGAGAATCACTTTACAGACACCGGACTTGGAGACTTGTTTTGGAAAAATGTCATGAAATTAAGATTTAAATTAGTAGTTTGAGATTTGAAACTGGTCAGATCCCAGTGTTCTTGTGACTTTTGACTCTTTCCTACCAGTTGTATTGTTCAGTAAATACAATATGTGGATTGAGCAATTATCTTATGTCATTGTTGTTGTCGCCACTCTTTCTTGCAGCCACGGTCATCTGACAATATCAGACATTGCAAGGAAGGCTTTTCTTTATAGTGTATGTTTCTTTCTTATTTTGTGTTTATTTATTTATTTTTTGTTGTTGCATTGTAACTTTTTGCCACATTTGCAACTGATCTTATGCCAATATAAGCCTGAATTTCAAAAAAAGATGCAATGGTTTAGATATAAATCTGATCACCAAATTTGGTTACTCAAATCACGGTACTGATCGTCTTGTAATCTCTTGAAAAAGCATTTTAAAGTTTCCATGTCGTACTGGTATCGGACATGTATCTGTGTTGGACACTTCAGATATTCCTAGTTGCATTCTACATTTTTTTTACTGTTTTTTAAATTTTATATCAATATAGATGGGAATTTTGATAAGTTATAGGATTTCATTATGTATACAATGACTAAAGCTAAGTTTTAAAACATTTATTACCTCTTTTAAGATTTGTGTTTTTATGTTAATTTTATACTATGTTGCAATGTTGCCATGTCTTCTCCCGTAATTCTTAAAATTTATTGCTGTATTCATGCTTCCTAGCCTTGATCCAGTTCAGCATTCTAGCTTTTATTTTTCTCTTATCAACTCTTTCTGAATGGTACTTTTACATGATTGTTGTAGCATTTCATGGAAGGTCATGCAAAAATTTCTCCAATATCACGCTTGCCTCTCATCACTATTTTAGATACCAAACATCATCTGAAGGACTTTCCAGTTTGCGTGGTATGATCCTGGTGACAATTTGGTTTCAGACATCTTTTCCTCATAATTTTTTCTTCAATCAACTGACAACACTTATCCATTCCCAGCCATTTCATTTGGAGCTAAATTTCTTCAATAAAGCAAACAGAGTTCTTCATTATCCTGCCAGGGCCTTCTATATCGATGGATTGAACCTTATGGCACATAATCTCTCGTCTGGATCTGATAGTATCTACAGGAAGCTTTATAATTCGGTAATGTATAGAGAGCAGTATCTTAGACAAATATCATGTAGCCTTTGTGATTTCTATTGAGACTTTTATTTTACTTAATATTGATATGTTGCAAGTATTAAGTGAAAATTATGCCATATTCAGCCTTGTAATGTTCATTAATTTTCTATAGATTCCTAGGAGTGTGGAGTACCGAGCAAAGTACTTGGTTTACAGTACAAAGCAGCGCTTATTTCTTGTAGTTTATGAATTTAGTGGTTCTACAAACGAAGTTGTGCTTTACTGGGAAAATACTGATGCACAGACAGCAAACAGTAAAAGCAGCACAGTGAAAGGTATTTCTGTCTGAAATGTATTTTTTCTTTCTGCCAGAGTTTGGTCATGCATTATGTGTTAATAATTTGAATAATCATCTTGTAGGCCGTGATGCAGCATTTATTGGCCCCAATGAAAATCAGTTTGCCATACTTGATGATGATAAGACAGGGTTAGCCCTATATACTCTACCAGGAGCAGCTTCGCAAGAAACTAAGGACAATGATAAAGTCTTTGAAGAAAACCAACCAGCAGAGACTACTGTTGGTTCAATTCGTGGCCCAACAGCATTTTTGTTTGAAATTGAAGTTGATCGTATCTTTTCTACTCCATTAGGTGGTTGCATATATTCACACACACACGTGCCCCTTTTTAACAAGCTAAGCCTCAGTTTCTGTAGTATAAAGTATTGAAAAAGGTTTCTCTGATTGCAGATTCAACTTTGTTGTTCGCTTCTCACGGGAACCAGATTGGACTAGTGAAGCTCATACAAGGGTACCGCCTAACAACTTCAGCTGCCAATGGCAACTATATATCGACCAACAGTGAGGGAAAAAAGTCAATTAAGTTGAAAAGAAACGAAATTGTACTTCAGGTATCATTCAGAAGTGTTTTTTAATTATAGCGCACAGGTCACTGAAGTAAAATAATCAGGAGATAAGAGTAAAGGAAAAAGTGGAAAATAGATAGAGAAAATAGGAATGGTTATTTAGAAACATATATATATATATATATATATATATATATATATATATATATATATATATATATATAGTCAACGAGCTTGTTGCACACCTGGCGCTGACCCTAGTCTCTAAGACTAGGGTGTGTTGATAATGTCAGAAGTTCATCCTCTACTAGGCCATCTATTTCCCTCCCTGACGTGTTTGCACCTCCAATGTATCAAAAAATAATATTTTATTTTGTTTTATTTAGCAAACATTTGACGTGGTTATAAATAATTTAAGAACTTTAGGGACTAATATTGAGGATGGAAAACTACTTCCCTGTTATCTTTATTTATAAAAGGGATATTTGCTGTTAAAACTTCCCAACTTTCTTTGTTTGCTTGACCATAAAATTGTTACCTGTTCGCTTCTTATAAACTCAATCCATTAGAGATAAGAATGTTGCGTTTGATGAGTGGACATACTAGACAAAATAAGTTTAGGAATGAATGCTAGAGTGAAAGTTGGGGTAGCAGTAGCACCTATCGTAGAAAAGATGATAGAATCTTGCCTTAGATGGTTCGGTCATGTGTGGAGAAGACATGAAGAAGGCTCACTAAGGAGAGTAGATTAGCGAAAGATCAAGAAAAACTATAGCCGAAACCATTAAGAGTGATTTAGATATAATGGTCTATAAATAAACATGATTTGTTAGAGGACACTATGGCGTTGTTTGATCCATGTTACTGACTCCATCTAGTGGGAAAAGGCTTGGTTGTTGTTTTTGTTGTTTAGTTTCTCATTATGATTGCAAGACTGCAGCATTTACTTATTATTATCTGCCTGAGAATTGCTTCTAGAAAAAAAGAAGCGTGAGTGAGGGAAAATTTTATTGCCAAACTATGCCCCGAAGTCTCTTTTTTTTTTATGTTTTCCCCTTCTAATGTAAAATTGTTGAATATCATCAAGCAGAAAGAAAGCATAGAGAGAAGAGAGAAGAGAGAGAGAGAGAAAATTTGTAACTGTTTCTGTTATTTATTTTTCTGTATTTACTGATTTACAGAGGAAGGCTTTATATAGCCTTTGGTACACTTTCCTACAGCTGGCTACAAGTTACAGCTGGCATAACTGAATGAATACATTCAGTTATGAGTCTATTCTACTAATACAAATAAGTATACTATGTATACTCTGATATCCTCCCCTCAAACTCAAGGTGGTTGTGAAGCAGGAACCACTTTGAGTTTGGTCCTTAGTTCAGCAAATCTGGAAGAGGAAAGTGGCTTTGTCAGGGAATCTGCTAATTGATCACTGCTGGGCACATGAAGAACTTGAAGAGCCTTGGAGATGACCTTTTCTCTGACAAAGTGAATATCCAGTTCCATGTGTTTAGTTCTGGCATGTAGAATAGGATTATGTGCAAGTGCCACAGCACTAAGATTATCACAGAACAGTGTCGGGGTTGGGAAGGGAATGCTGAGTTCAGTAAGAAGAGACTGAATCCAGAGTGTTTCTGCTGTAGTGTGAGCCAGGCTCCTGTATTCAGCCTCAGTGCTGGACCTTGCAACCAGAGGCTGCTTCTTGGAGCTCCAAGAGACCAAGTTTGGTCCAAAATAGATACAGGAACCTGATGTTGACCTTCGGTCATCAGGGTCACTTCCCCAGTCAGCATCACTGTATGCATGGAGAGTGAAAGAAGTTGAGGGGGCAGCAGGTTGTAGGAGTAGGCCATAGTTGATTGAGCCTTTTAAATACCTTAGAATCCTCTTTACTGATTGCCAATGTGAGTCCAAGGGATTACTCATGAACTGACAGACTTTATTGACACTAAAGGCAAGGTCAGGTCTGGTTAGAGTGGCATATTGGAGAGCACCAACCACAGATCTGTACATGTGAGGGTCAGAAAGAGTATCAGTGCCAAACTTGGAGAGCTTAGAGTTGCTGATCATAGGAGAGGAGATTCCCTTTGCTTCTGTCATGTTAGCTTTTGCCAAGAGATCTCTGATGTACTTAGACTGAGTGAGTAGCAAGCTGCCATTAGGTAGATGTTTGACCTCTACTCCAAGAAAATAATCTAAGTTCCCAAGTTCTTTTAAAGCAAACTTCTCATTGAGTTTCTGAATAAGATTCTGAACCAAAGTGGGTGAGGAACCTGTGATGATGATATCATCAACATATACCAAAACATAGAGAGAGACAGAGTCTTTGTTGTAGATGAATAATGAGGGATCACATCTGCTGGTCTGAAACCCGAAAGAGAGCAGGGCAGTGGTTAAGCTTTCATACCAGGCCCGAGGCGCCTGTTTTAGGCCATAAAGAGCTTTATGCAACCTGCATACAAGAGTTTTATCATTGGCTTCAAACCCTGGTGGTTGAGCCATGTAGACCTCCTCACTAAGCACCCCATTTAGGAATGCATTATTCACATCAATTTGTTTGATAGCCCACCTATGAGTGAGAGCAATAGTGAGCAGAATTCTGATTGTGACAGGCTTAACAACTGGGGAAAAAGTTTCATGGAAGTCAAATCCATACTGCTGGTGAAAACCCTTGGCCACTAGTCGTGCCTTAAACTTGTTTACAGTTCCATCTGGGTTTTCCTTGACTCGGAAGACCCATTTACAACCAATAGCAGTCCTATTAGGAGGGAGAGGGACAAGGGACCAAGTCTCATTTCTTAGAAGAGCATGGTGCTCCTCTTTCATAGCAGCAAGCCACTGTGGGCTTTGAATGGCTGCTTTGACAGAACTTGGTTCAACTTGACTGAGAAAGACTCTAGGTTGAGAGTGACCAGTTTTTGATCTGGTCAACATAGGATGAGCATTAGCTGGTTGAGAGGGAGGAGGAGGGGGAGAAGGAGAGGGAGAATGACTGGGCAGAGAAAGAGAGGGTGTAGTTCCATGATCAGTAGGTGGACCCTGCTGTGACGAGGAAGAAGCAACAGGAGTTGATGAAGCTGGAGATTGCTGTATATGAGTGGGAGATATAGGGGACAGAGAAGAAGTGGATAGAGGAGAGTTTGAGACAGGGCTGGGAGGATGAACAATGACAGAGGTAGGAGAATTAAGAGAGGAAGTGTCAGGAAAGAGGATGGGGTAAGGAAAACGGATTTCATTGAATAAAACATCTTTTGAAATGTAAATGCGACCAATAGGAGCAAGGCATTTGTGTCCCTTGTGTTGAGGAGAGATGCCTAGGTAGACACATTCAGTGGATCTGAATTGGAGTTTGTTTTTGTTGTAGGGTCTAAGGTGAGGAAAACAAGCACATCCAAATACTCTAAGGGTGGAGTAATCTGGAATTGTGTCAAATAGAGAATGAAAGGGTGAGGAATGAGAGGGAAGGGCTGTTGTTGGCAACCTATTGATGAGGTGCACAGCTTGGGTGAAGCTGTGATCCCAAAATTTTAGAGGGATAGAGGAGTGGGAAAGAAGGGTAAGGCCCATCTCAACAATTTGTCTATGCTTCCTCTCCACTACACCATTTTGGTGAGAGGTGTGGGGGCATGTTAACCTATGAATGATGCCTAAGTCAGTTAGATATTTGGTGAAGGGACGAAACTCACCTCCCCAATCTGTCTGAACAGCTTTAATAGATGTAGAAAATTGAGTGACTACTAGAGTAGAAAACTGTTTAAAGGCATTAAGAGCATCAGATTTTTGCTTGAGAAAGTAGATCCAAGTGAATCTAGTGTGTGCATCAACAAAGGTGATGTAATAATTGTATCCACTAAAGGAATTGAAGGGGGCAGGCCCCCAAAGATCACTATGGATCAATTCAAATGCTATAGGATGAGTGGAAGTGGATAATGGTGCATGTAATCTATGAGATTTGCCTAAGCAACAATCATTACAAAAATCAACAGATGTTTTATTCAATGTGGGTATTTTACAAAGTTGTAGGACAGCTTTTACAGCATTGTTGTTAGCATGTCCAAGCCTAAGATGCCAAGTGGCTAGAGAGCTAGTAGCAGTAAAAGAAACAGGAGATGACTTAGCTAGGTGCTCATTATGAGCAGAGTTACACAATGAATGTTGAAAACAATGAGATGAAGGCTCCTTGAGAATGTTGATATTCTGAAAACTGTAGAGGCCATCACCTCCAAGAGAGCCTTCAAGAAGGACATGATTAGAGCCCTGTGATTTGACATAGCAAGAGAAAGGGTGAAACTCAAAGTAAACATTGTTGTCCCTAGCAAATTTGGACACAAACTAGATTTTTGGTAATATTGGGAACAAGAAGAAGATTCTTTAAGGAAAACATAATTTGAGGATGGGAGGGGGAAGGAAAAGTAGATGAACCAACTGAGTTTATAGAGAGACCTTGACCATTACCCATGAGAACTTGGTCCTGTCCTCCAAAGGGAATGCTATTGCTGAGATTGTTTGGGTCAGCAGTTATGTGATGAGAGGCTCCCGAGTCAGGAAACCAAGCCTGTGCATCAAAGCTCCTTTGTAGAGGTTCTTGTGTGTTAGGTACAAACTGAGGCTGCTGCATGACTAGGTGAGCACTTGGCTGATTTGGAGGTTGAGTAGACCTCTGATAGACATTGGGAGGGAACTGCTGGTTCTGTTGGGAAAAACTCTGCTGTTGCAACTGTGAATGAGCATGTGGAGGGTTGGATTGAGATTGGTGCTATGGTGGAGGCCTCTGTGAAGGAACAAAAGACTGGTCAAATCTGTACCAACAATTATAGGCATCATGACCGTATTTGTCACAGAGTTGACAAGTGGGTTTGGGGCCCCCACGGCCACGGCCACAGCCACGGCCCCTGCCTCCACGGCCACGATTCCGGCCACCACGACCTCTGAAACCACCTTGTGGCTGGTAGGACTCAGTTGAAACAGTAGAATCTTGAAGGTTTGGTGCCTGTGCTACATTGACAGAGACTGAAGGAGTGGACAATTCCTGTCTATACTTCTCAAATTGTGCATCCTGAACCAGAAGAAGCGCTTCGATGTCGTCAATTGAAGGAGGATCAACCCTAGAGTAAATCATCATGATGAAGGAATTGCATTCCTCAGGAAGGCCTTCGAGAACAGTATCAATATGATCTTGATCTGATACAGGATCTCCTATGGCTTGGAGTGAATCTACTAGAGCTCGGATTCTCATCAAGTACTCAGAGATTGAACGCGATCCTTTCTTGGTGTTCTTCAGTTCTGAACGGAATTGTCGAACCTTCGCACGGAGATGAGCGTAGAAGTGCTTGTGAATCTTATCCCAAACCTGATAGGATTGCTTGCATCCTATGAAACGAGGGAGAATTGATGGCGATAGCGATCCTAGAAGCCAGGTGAAGAGCATTTGGTCTTGTACGAGCCAAAGCTGATAGGCTTCTGATTCAATCCCTAGGTCACGATTCGCCGGCGACGTGTATTGCGGCGGAATCACGGGATTGACCACAAACCGGTGAAGCTTGTGTGCGATGATTACTGCTTCCACTTGCTGCTTCCACAAAAGAAAATTCTGATCATCCAATTTTACCGATAGCGTTGGATTGAAGTTCATTGAGGAAGACGATGCGGAATGCGATTGCGAACCTGGTTCAGTGAACGGATTGCCGGTATAGACGCCGGCGCCAGCGGGAGGAGGAGTGGTTTCAGCCATCGATTGATCTCGACGAGGCCCAGAAAATTAGCTCATGATACCATGTTGAATATCATCAAGCAGAAAGAAAGCATAGAGAGAAGAGAGAAGAGAGAAGAGAGAGAGAGAGAAAATTTGTAACTGTTTCTGTTATTTATTTTTCTGTATTTACTGATTTACAGAGGAAGGCTTTATATAGCCTTTGGTACACTTTCCTACAGCTGGCTACAAGTTACAGCTGGCATAACTGAATGAATACATTCAGTTATGAGTCTATTCTACTAATACAAATAAGTATACTATGTATACTCTGATAAAAATATACGGACTTTTTTCCAATGTAAAAAATCTTATCAAAGATACCAATCATGAGGACCCGTATCAATAATTAACTGATCTGATTTCTTTCACACAACGTTGTTCTCTGATTTTCTTCTTTCTAACTCTATAGCTGTATGCCTGTATCTGTCTCTACATTTTCTGCTTCCTATTACAGTTCTAGAATTGGAGAGAAAAGAAAAGAAGAGAAATTCATATATTGGTTCTTGTTGAGTTACAGAGAGCTACCATCTTATATAGTGATAGGAAAAACAGTTATGATGCTAACTGCATCTAACTGAAAGTAATAGAGAAGTACAGCTGTGTACAGCTGTTTAACAGCTAAGAGAAACGGGCCTTAAGCCTAATTACAACAAACTAGACTATCTCTAACATTCCCCCGCATAAGCTCAAAGACCCTGAGTTTATCTTTGAGTGTACTGAATCTGGCTGCTGATAGTGGCTCAGTGAGCACATCTGCCCACTGGTCAATTGCTGGAACATGTGATTTAGCACCTTTTCTCTAACAAAGAAAATATCAAGCTCCATGTGCTTGGTTCTGGAGTGCAGAACAGGGTTGTGAGCCAGGGAAACAGTGCTGAGATTATCACATAGGACTCTAGGAGTTTGAGTTTTGACTCTCAACTCTGTTAGCAATGACTGAACCCGAAGAGTCTCTGTACATAGGGCTGCCATGCTTCTATACTCTGCCTCGGCACTAGATCTAGCAACTAGAGTTTGGATCTTTGACCACCAGGAAATTATGTTAGGCCCATGGTCAACACATGCCCCAGAAGTGGAGCACCTATCATCTGGATCTGATGCCCAATCAGCATCACAAAACCCTGTCAAGGACAGTGGTGTGTGCATTGCAGCAGGCTGAATCAAGAGGCCATGATGGATGGTACCCTTAAGGTACCTAAGAATGCGTTTAACAGCCTTCCCAATGGTTCTCCAAAGGCTGAGACAAAAACTGGCAGACCTTGTTCACTGAGTAGGAGATTTCGGGACTAGTGAGTGTTGCATATTGCAATGCTCCAACAATGGACCGAAACAGGGAAGGGTCTGGAACATAATCAGCTCCAATCTTGGAGAGTTTGAGGTTAGCAACCATAGGAGTATTGATTCCTTTTGCTGATTCCATGTGGGCTTTAGTTAGTAGATCACGGATGTACTTGGATTGGGAAAGAAGAAGAGAACCATTGGGCAAGTGGGTGACCTCAATACCCAAAAAATAATCCAAGTTGCCTAGCTGTTTGAGGGCAAACTCTGAGTGTAAACCATCAATGAGCCCCTGAATGTGATGCAATGAGCTGCCTGTAACAAGTATGTCATCAACATACACTAGGATCATCATGCAGTGGGTGGTAGTGTGCAAGGTGAAGAGGGAGGGATCACACTTGCTGGCCACAAATCCTGTGTGCAGCAGGGCAGCTTTGAGCCTTTCAAACCAGGCCCTAGGCGCCTGTTTGAGGCCATACAAGGCCTTTTGCAGCCTGCAAACAAGGTTCTTATCTTCCACTTCGAAGCCCGGAGGTTGTTGCATGTAAACTTCCTCATGGAGGTGGCCATTAAGAAAGGCATTGTTGACATCCAACTGCCTTATTGGCCACCTGCAAGAGACAGCAATGTACAAAACAGTGCGAACTGTGACTGGTTTTACAACCGGTGAAAAGGTTTCTGTGTACTCACAACCAGCTTGCTGGTGGAGACCCTTTGCTACGAGGCGTGCCTTGTATTTATTAATACTACCATCCGGGTTTTCCTTAACCCTAAACACCCATTTGCAGCCAATGGGGTTTCGGTTTGAAGGGGAACCAAAGTCCATGTTTTGTTGTTCATTAGAGCATCAAATTCATCTTTCATAGCTACAGCCCATTGGGGAGCAGCCAAGGCTTACTTAACAGAGGAAGGTTCCATGTGGGTTAGGAGGAGAGTGGGGTGAAGTCTAGGCATAACAATGCCAGATTTGGACCTTGTTTGCATGTGATGAGTGTTGAAGGGAAGAGGTGGGGGAGAGGGGGAGGATTCAGGAGAGAAAACGGGATGGAGAGGGGGCTAAAGCCTATCCTGAAGACTTGGGTGTGGACTGTTCATACTGAACAGGTGAGTGAATCAAACTGGTTGGACTATAGGACTGAGTTGGAGACTGTACAGGGGGTGGAACATAGGGTGGTGGGCTAGGTGAGGCAAGTGGAAAATGAGAAGAAGGTAATAGAGGTGGAATGGAGGAAACTGGGAAAAGTGGGGAACTCTTTGGAGGAACAGAAGGTGAAGAAAACAACTCTTTGTATATAAATCTCAACTCATTAAAGATGACATCCTTAGAAATGAAGATTCTATCATCCGGATTAAGAAACTTATACCCTTTATGGGAAGATGAGTAACCTAGAAACACACACTCTTGTGATCTATAGGAAAGCTTGTGCTGCTGATAGGGTCGAATAAAAGGGGTAGCAAGCATACCCAAAAACTTTTAGGAACTTAATATCTGGTTCCTTGTGAAGAAGAACAACATATGGGGACTGATTCTGAAGCACAAGGGAAGGAAGGCGGTTAATAAGATATGTAGCAGTGAGGAAGGCATGATCCCAGAATTTAAAGGGAAGGGAAGCATGAGCTAAGAGAGTGAGACCAGTTTCAACAATGTGATGATGTTTTCGCTCCACAAGCCCATTTTGGTGATGAGTGTGAGGGCATGTGAGACGATGGATGATGCGTAAGTCAGACAAATACTTGGAGAAGGGACGGAACTCACCCCCCCAATCACTTTGAACAGCTTTGATTTTGGTATTGAATTGGAGTTCTTCCATAGCATGAAACTGAATAAATTGGGAAAGAGTCTCAGACTTTTGCTTTAATGGGAAAACCCAAGTGAACCGACTTTATGCATCCACACAGGTTAAGAAGTAGGTGCACCCACATGAAGATTTGGTAGGAGCAGGGCCCCATAGATCACACACTACAAGTTCAAAGGGAAACTTGTAGATAGTGGTGGAAGATGGAGTTGGGAGGCGATGTGCCTCACCCAAGCAGCATGCAGAGCAAAAATCCATTGGATTTATGTGAAGAATGGGGAGTCTGCAAGATTGAAGCGCATATCTAAGTGCATCATGGTGTGGGTGACCTAGGCGTGAGTGCCAAAGTTTATAAGAAACAGAAACAGGAGACATATGGGAATCAACTGTATCATTATTCACTATATTTGTGGAAGTACATACATCAGTTTTGGAATTTACATTGAATAGGGAAACATTATTTGTATCGACTGAATTACAAGTGGGAAAATAAGACATAGCTGTAGGGGGCTTGACCCAAGACAGGAGACATTTTCAAATTTGTAGAGACCATCTATCCCAACTGTACCACGTAGCAGAACTTCAGAAGAAGCTTGCTATTTGACAAGACAAAATGAGGGGTGAAACTCAAAAAACACATGATTATCCCTGGCAAATTGACTGACACTAATTAAATTCTTTGTGATAGAAGGGACAAGCAATAGATTGTCTAAAGTGAATTGAGTGTAGGGTTGGGAAGGGGTAGTAAATTGCATGGAACCAACTTTTGTAATTGACAAACCTTGGCCATTTCCCAAGTAGACTTGCTCAGAGCCTGGCAAGGAGGTAGTCTCAGTCATGTTAGAAGAGTCTGGAGTAACATGAGATGCACCCGAGTCCAGGTACCAAGTGTTGCTGAACTGAGACTCAGTGCCTGTGAGAAAGGCCTGTGGCTGTTGTGGCCTAGGTGGTGGGGCAAATGACTGAGAAAAAGGAGGTCTAAAGGATTGATTGAGCATGGGCAGTGGTGGTCTCTGATACATTGCAGAAGCTTGCCAATTAGGGAAATTATGATTCTGAGGGGGTCCCTGGTGATACTGATTAGCATCGTGCCCATACTTCTTGCATATCTGACACTAGACATTAGACCACCGACCACCGGAGCGTTCACCACCGCCGCCGTGACCTCTGTTCCTGCCACCACCGTAGCGGCTGCCACCTCGATTACCACGGAAACCTTCACCTCTGCTGGATGATTCACCACCGATCACATGAGAGTAACTTTCCGGGAATTGCGAGTTCTGAAACGAGGCACTTGGACTCCAATTGGTGAGGTTTCCAGATCCCCAACCTTGAGAAGTGGTTTGCGTAAGGTTCACAAAGACTGAATCGGGAAGAACACTCTTCTTGTTCTTTTCGAGGCGAGCTTCATGTGCTAGGAGAATCGATTCGAGCTCATCGAGGGACACAAATTCATTCTTGCTGTTGATTGTAGCTACAAGCAAAATCAAAATCCTCAGGAAGTGCTTCAAGCATCACTTCCAGAAGATTCCGAGGTGGAATCGGATCGCCGATGGAGAAGTGCATCGGAGGGAGAATGAACGTGACGAACGAACTCTGAAACTGTGTGATTCCCTTTCGCTAGGGTTCGCACCTCCGATCTCAATTGCCTAGCTTTCGTGCTCAACAAACTGTGGAAATATTTGTGGATTTCATCCACAACTCTGGTGAGTAACGAATCTGAGATCGAAGCAAGGAGCCAGGTCGAGATCAATGCATCTTGTTGCTCCCAATCATTGTATGCTGGATTCACTTCACCATTTGCTTCCACTGCAAAAAATTGTTGTCATCAAGCTTCAACGAAATTGGATGGGAAGGTGTGAATTGTGGTGTGCTAGGGTTTGCGAAAGGATTGATGGAAGCCATGGCATCAGGATCTAGAAGCTCTAGATACCATATTACAGTTCTAGAATTGGAGAGAAAAGAGAAGAGGAGAAATTCATATATTGATTCTTGTTGAGTTACAGAGAGCTACCACCTTATATAGTGATAGGAAAAACAGTTATGATGCTAACTGCATCTAACTGAAAGTAACAGAAAAGTACAGCTGTGTACAGCTGTTTAACAGCTAAGAGAAACGGGCCTTGAGCTTAATTACAACAAACTAGACTATCTCTAACACACACCTGGCGCTGACCCTACTCTCTAAGACTAGGGTGTGTTGATAATGTCCAAAGTTCATCCTCTACTAGGCCATCTATTTCCCTCCCTTACCTAGGGGTTTGCACCTCCAATGTATCAAAAAATAATATTTTATTTTGTTTTATTTAGCAAACATTTGACATGGCTATAAATAATTTAAGAACTTTAGGGACTAATATTGAGGATGTAAAACTACTTCCCTGTTATCTTTATTTATAAAAGGGATATTTGCTGTTAAAACTTCCCAACTTTCTTTGTTTGCTTGACCATAAAATTGTTACCTGTTCGCTTCTTATAAACTCAATCCGTTAGAGATAAGAATGTTGCGTTTGATGAGTGGACATACTAGACAAAATAAGTGTAGGAATGAATGCTAGAGTGAAAGTTGGGGTAGCAGTAGCACCTATTGTAGAAAAGATGATAGAATCTTGCCTTAGATGGTTGGGTCATGTGTGGAGAAAGACATGAAGAAGCCTCACTAAGGAGAGTAGATTAGAGAAAGATCAAGAAAAACTATAGCCGAAACCATTAAAAATGATTTAGATATGATGGTCTATAAATAAACATGATTTGTTATAGGACACTATGGCGTCGTTTGATCCATGTAACCGACTCCATCTAGTGAGAAAGGGCTTGGTGGTTGTTTTTGTTGTTTGGCTTCTCATTATGATTGCAAGACTGCAGCATTTACTTATTATTATCTGCCTGAGAATTGCTTCTAGAAAAAAAGAAGCGTGAGTGAGGGAAAATTTCATTGCCAAACTATGCCCTGAAGTCTCTTTTTTTACGTTTTCCCCTTCTAATGTAAAATATACGGACTTTTTTCCAATGTAAAAAATCTTATCAAAGATACCAATCATGAGGACCCGTATCAATAATTAACTGATCTGATTTCTGTCACACAACGTTGTTCTCTGATTTTCTTCTTTCTAACTCTATAGCTGTATGCCTGTATCTGTCTCTACATTTTCTGCTTCCTATTACTGTAACTGTAGCCTGGCTCCCTCATTTCCCCACCATTTTCTACTGTTAATACCGGTATCTATCAAAGGCCTTTTAGATTCTTCATTCCTTCATCCTTGTTTCCTTTGGTAAAACTCAATGCTTTTGGGATTCCTTGTTTGTTAAAATATTATCAAATAACTCCATATATTGTGCTAGGTAACTAATCCATGTTCCTTTAAATTTGACAGGTGCACTGGCAAGAGACTCTTAGGGGATACGTTGCTGGAATTTTAACAACACATAGAGTGCTTATTGTTTCGGCAGCACTTGATATACTTGCAGGCACTTCTATGAATTTTGACAAGGGACTTCCTTCAATATCCTTTGAAAATGTTTCTTTATAGTCAAGAAACCATTTATTCACATTAAATTTCTTTTTTCTTTTCTTTTTTTTCCCCCTTTTTTTGATAAGCAAAAAGTATATAAATTAGGTACAAGAGGTACCTGAACCCATATACAAAAGATCAAAAAACTTTAGGAAACAATGTAAAGCTTCAACCAAAAGACCTAGAGATCACAATCAAAAGAATGATCAAAGCTTCAAGGTTGAACAACACATTGTCCCCACTTCTATATGAACCAAACTATAACAATCATCCAAAAGCCAAAAACTACCTAAAACTAAGAACTCTGTATTGAAGAGCCAAAACGAGACAGACACGTAAATGAGCCAAGAAACACCAGAACATCATCACTCATAGTGTAAAAAACCGCCCCCCCACAGCACTGTAGAACTAAATGCAAAAGCCGCAGAATCAGATCAGCCAAAAATCTTGTTCACCCCAACCTTTAGGAACACATCAGGATCGCCCTACCTTAGTAAAAACTCCAGAAAGCTTTAACCCTGAGACCTCTTTTTTTTTTTCCTTTGCTTTAAGGTTTACCCGAAAACTTTTACCCGAAAATTTCTTGGAAATTGGAATATGCATTTTTTTAAAACTTAACTGATGCCCACTTTAGATCTCTCTTGTGGGTCGGGCCTGCCCTTCTTTTTTCTACTGCTACTGCAATCAATGTACTTGGTTGGGATGGAAAAGCGAGGACTGTCCTCTCAATCAGTATGCCTTATGCAGGTAATTTCCTTGCTGCATACTAGGATGTCGTCACTCATAATGTTTTATCCACCTGTTCTATTATCGGTGTGTTTTATTTTTTTATTTACTATAATTTTTTCTGGCAATTTCCTACTGATCTATTTATACGAATTTCTTTTGCAGTCTTGGTTGGTGCTTTGAATGATCGGTTGTTGCTCGCTAGCCCTACAGAAATAAATCCCAGACAGAAGAAGGGGGTTGAGATCAAAAGCTGTCTTGTTGGTCTTCTCGAACCTCTTCTTATTGGATTTGCCACAATGCAGCTAAGTTTTGAACAAAAGCTTGACCTATCAGAAATACTATACCAAATAACTTCAAGGTGTCCTTCTTTCCTACCTTTGAAACCTCCTTTTTGAAAAATTCTACTCCCTCCGTTCCCTTTCTATGGTAATTTAAGGTTTCTACACACAGATTAAGAAAACATTAATTTATTTACATTTGTACCAAATTACCCTTATTTATGATCATTGATATGTGTAGTGTATTTATGACTGAATTTAAGTAGGGAAGGTTTAGTGTATCTATGACAAGGGTATATATGAAAAAAATTTGTCAAATATACCTTGGGTTTATAAAAGATCCATTGTTTTGGAACAAAAATCAAAAGCTAAAACTACCATAGAAAGGGAACGGAGGGAGTACTTTTATTTTTTATATGGAAGAGTCTTCTCATGTTTTTTTTTATCTATATTACCTGGTAACATTGACACTGTAAATTCTTATCTTAATGAAGGTTCGACAGCTTGCGCATAACACCTAGGTCTTTGGACATCCTTGCTAGAGGATCTCCTGTTTGTGGATATTTAGCTGTGTCATTATCACAATCAGGTCCACATTTCACCCAGGTAAGCAACACATAATTCTTTGTATTGGCATTTTAGTTCTGATCAACCTGAACTTCTCAGCATGCCAAAAATTTTGATCTTAGGTGATGCGAGGTGTCTATGCCGTGAAAGCTCTTCGTTTTTCCACTGCTTTAGATGTTTTGAAAGATGAATTTCTGCGTTCCAGAGATTATCCAAGATGTCCTCCCACATCTCATTTATTTCACCGGTTCAGACAATTAGGTTATGCCTGTATCAGGTAGGCGAGCTAACAAATTTCATTGTACTTACGATGCTTCCATTGTAACTAATGGAATTATTAAATATAATTTATGTTCTGTTGATTATTGGTTTGTTTAAATTATTACTCGTTCTCAAGTGTTTTAATCTCTATGTTACTATATAATTATATGTTAAGGTATTACTTTCTTTTATACCAGCCACTAACTAATCCATAATGTATCTATATTATACATGAAAGCAACAATTCTTTTTAAATAATTTTTAATGGCCGTTGCATCCTATCAATAACTATAATTTAATGACTGTGCCCTATTCTTGGGTGAAGTAAGGTTGTAAAAGTATAATGAAGTAGCTAGATGTATAGGGTTGACTAGCACTTTAACATGTTGGCAGGAGGAGCCAATTAATAGATTTTCTATATGTATGAAATGTAATCTTTCATACCATACAGATGACGTTATTTTAAAAAAAATCATTACTAAGAAGCATGCAAAACTTAATGAGTATGATCATTAAAAAGGAAGATTTCTATTTTATTTTCATATCCTGCTTAGTTTGTTTTCCCATTTTATGAATGATTCTTTCACGTAGAATGCTCGAAATTTGATTTAGCCTGCTGTTTGCTTGTTTACAAGTGAATAATGCTTATCTCAGTAAAGATTGGTATTATTTTCATATCCTTGATTTATACTACCTCCTGTATCAACTATAACATCCATGTGTCTGTTACCTAGATTAGAGGATAGATTATTGGAACTAGGAACTCCTACTACTGATGATTTGGTGTGTCGATGGTGCTTTAGTTATTTGATTAGCTTAATATTCAAGTTTATGGTCCACCTTATATAATTGAAAGTCACTTGCAGGTTTGGTCAGTTTGATAGCGCAAAAGAAACATTTGAAGTTATATCAGACTATGAAAGCATGCTTGATCTGTTTATATGTCACCTTAACCCCAGCGCCATGCGGCGTCTTGCTCAGAAATTGGAAGAAGAAGGTATTAACTCAGAATTGAGGCGATATTGTGAAAGGATTTTACGAGTTCGATCTACTGGATGGACACAAGGCATATTTGCCAACTTTGCTGCTGAGAGTATGGTTCCAAAAGGACCTGAATGGGGTGGTGGAAACTGGGAAATCAAAACCCCTACTACGTTGAAGGATATACCTCAGTGGGAGCTTGCTGCAGAGGTGACACCATACATGAAGACTGATGATGGTACAATTCCATCCATTATTGTTGATCATATTGGTGTTTATTTAGGCTCAATCAAAGGAAGGGGCAATATTGTAGAGGTGAGGGAAGATAGTTTGGTTAAGGCCTTCTTGCCAGCAGGTAATGAGAATAAAGTAAATGGTCTTGAAGCATCTTCAATTAAATCCATACCTAATCAATCAAAAGTCGTTGGTAATCCCAAAGGTGATTCATCGATTGGTCTGGAAACCCTTAACAAACAGCTTGCCAATTCCTCTGCTGATGAACAGGCTAAAGCGGAAGAAGAATTTAAGAAATCTATGTATGGAGCTGCTGATGATGGCAGTAGTAGTGATGAAGAAGGAGTATCAAAAACCAAAAGATTGCAAATTAAAATACGAGACAAGCCGATTGCCTCTTCTACTGTGGATGTGAATAAGATTAAAGAAGCCACTAGACAATTTAGGCTTGGTGAAGGGTTAGCTCCACCAATGAGGACTAGGTCATTAACTAGTGGAACACAGGATCTTGGCCAGATTTTGACCCAGCCACCAACTACTGGAATGGCTTCTACTATTTCAACTCCTGGTGACCTTTTCGGAACAGACTCTTTGTCTCAACCAGAATCAATTTCACAGCCAACTGCTGGGGTTGTAGGTGGGGGAGTTAAAGCAGGACCTATTCCAGAGGACTTCTTTCAGAATACAGTTCCATCCTTTCAGGTGGCTGCGTCACTGCCTCCTGCTGGAACTTATCTCTCCAATTTCACTCCAGGGGTTGAAATTAGCAAGGCAACTCCTACTCAGGTTAAAGCTGATGTTGGTCTTCAAGATGGTGGTCTCCCTCAAACCGTTCAACACCCTGTTGTTCCATTCGAATCCATAGGACTTCCTGATGGTGGCGTCCCACCCCAATCCTCAGGTCAAGCTGTGGTCATGCCGCAATCCCAGTTGCAGGCTGCTGCTCAGGCACCTATTTCTAGCCAACCTCTTGATCTTAGCGTACTTGGAGTACCAAATTCTGCTGATTCAGGGAAACCTCCACAAAATGGTTCTCCGCCAGTTTCTGTGCATCCTGGACAGGTATAAATAAATAACATGCATAGGCATCCTTATACAATGGAATGATTGATGCTTAACTAGAGTGATAATGACACTTGGGGAAAAGTTAGTTTTTTGAGAAGCTGAAAAGTATAACTCAGCCCAAAAAACAAGCATGTAAATGTCAAGTGATTTTTTTAATAAAAAGCACTTTTTTTGTGTGAAAAAAACCTAAACAGATGGGCCGGGCCCTTTCTATGGTTCTCAAACATATCGGCCAATTATTTTCTGTGGGTATTGAAGAATATTGGAAGGCATGCAAGAAATAGTTGTTCTGGATTGAACTGGCATCTAAAATAAACAAAGGGTTCCTCGTTTTTACTTTATTTTGTGGATGCTAGAGAATAAATTAGAAAGTTTGCTAGAGATTCAGCGGGAAAAAAAAGTTTTGTGGAGTAAAGGTTCTGATTTAGCTAGTGTACTTATAACGGGAAACCATTCTTTATTCTGATAATGACACAGCTGAGAGCAATTATTGTTGCTTCATTCATTTCCAATCTCATATTTCTTCTTATTTCAGGTTCCCCGTGGGGCTGCTGCTTCTTTATGTTTCAAGACTGGACTTGCTCACCTTGAGCTAAATCAACTTTCGGATGCGTTATCTTGCTTTGATGAAGCTTTTCTTGCTTTAGCCAAGGAGCAATCTCGGGGAAGTGATATAAAAGCTCAAGCAACAATATGTGCTCAATACAAGATAGCAGTCACTCTTCTTCGGGTACTATTACCATTCTTCTATTCTAAACTGCATTGGTAGAATGGACATCTCACCAAAAAATAAATAGGTGCATGAACTTTTGTTTATCTTGGCCATAAGCTGGCTGTATCAGAGAAACTGTTCTAAGATGTCTTCCATGCTGTCACTGTTTGTTGTGTGATGTAAGAAATGTCAGCTGAATTAGAGCAGCAGAGACAAGAAAAGGGATGATCCCTGCTACTGTCATAGTTGATCTTAATATTAATGAAGAAAATGTCATATTTTTTCCTTGTTAATATGGGACAACCAGGCTCTTATTTTTCATTTGACATCACATGAAGTTGCCATGTGTTGAGATTGGATACTAGTTGGGGTCTAAACAGCAAGACAACAAATAAGCCATTGTCTACACTTTAAATTGAGCTGAAACTATTTTCTGTGCATGCCTTATTGGTCAATCAGACCTGGTAACCTACATCGGAAAATGTTGGTTTTCTCTGTTTAGACATAACCTTGAAGGTTGTTTTCACTTTGAAATTCTATAATACATTGGATGATTGGAAATCTTCATTTCCTTTATTATATTTTAAAACTGTCTTTTATTGTAGGAAATTGGGCGTCTGCAAAAAGTCCATGGTCCAAGTGCCATCAGCGCAAAAGATGAGATGGCAAGACTTTCGCGTCATCTGGGTTCATTGCCTCTTCTGGCTAAGCACAGAATAAATTGCATTCGAACAGCCATCAAAAGAAACATGGAGGTCCAAAATTATGCATATTCCAAGCAAATGCTAGAACTACTACTGTCTAAAGCGCCTCCAAACAAGCAGGATGAATTTAGGAGCCTGGTCGACCTGTGTGTTCAGAGGGGTTTGACTAACAAGTCTATTGATCCATTGGAAGATCCCTCACAATTCTGTGCTGCCACTTTAAGCAGGTTATCAACCATTGGTTATGATGTCTGTGATCTCTGTGGAGCCAAATTTTCAGCTGTGACTGCACCTGGATGCATTGTCTGTGGAATGGGAAGCATCAAAAGATCAGATGCTCTTGCAGGGCCAGTTCCTTCTCCATTTGGCTAAGTCTCCAATAATTATACTTGTTGTAGCATATTTTGCCCCTAGTGAAGCTGTTGTAAAGAGAGACAGAACTTCTTTGTAGACAAAATATACAACTAAAGGGAGAGGGGGAAAAAGTCTGTTGTGTACACTGCTTGGGTTTTGGTGTGATTGTTTGTGAAGGTTTTCTCGGCTTTTCATTTTTAACTTCCTAGATTACTCATTCTCTGTATTTACTTTTTCCCTTAAGTTTGTAATTATGTTGTTGCGAAACCGGAAGCCAGAGAGTATATTGGCATTAGTAAGTGATGGTTTATTTGAATGACTTGTCCGATTGAATCAACATGCCTATTTGTGTTTGGAAAAGCTGGAAAAAAAAGATTATACTAATAATTTGTTTTCAAATAATCGATTATAATCAAAATATGTTTTTATTTGGGAATGTTTGCTGAAAAGCGATTTTAAGCTAATCTATTTCGTTTGAGTGGTACAAAAATAATCATTATTTTTTACATAGTAAAGATGGAGAATGTTATGAATAGATGTTGGTTAGAAAAAGTTTTTTTAGAAAATAGCTGGGTCTTGTAGCTTATTTGTACCCAATCATACAAATTTTTCATCAAAACCACTTATTTGCACAAAAACAGTTGAATGAGAAAGATTTAATCTTTTCCAAACACATTAGTGATGCACGTGCACTTGTGAGTGAATAAAATTTTACACGCCATATGGAAGAAGGATTAATCAAAAGCATTTTTATTAAATAGTTTTCTCACAATTTGTCATTAGATTGAAAGTTTCTAGTAAATAAATCATATTTATAAAATATTATATTAAATTAAAATCATTAAATATATTTTTATATATAAGTCAAAAATAATGTAATCTATTTTTAAAATGTATGGAAAAAAAAGCCAATCAATTATTGGTGTTCATTTTTTTTATACAAAATTTGACATAAATAACCAAGGTAATGAGTAATTATAAAAGTTTAATTTTAATATATTGTTGGTGTAAAGTTTTTTATACTATCAATTAATCACAAATCAACTTTTGTAACTTGTAGTGTTTTTTATACTATCAATTGAGTATTTTTAAGGATGTGATAATTTATGATTGATTGATAGTATAAATTTTTTTTTTTACATTGATAAGACATCAATTAAATCCTATTTATAATTTAATTGTTAGAATGATAAAAATATATATTTGATAAAATTATTAGGTAACGCGAAGTCTTACATTTGAAATTATCCTGTTTAACAAAATGACTGTTACTTTAGTTGTACCTCGATCACAAACCTTCCTCTTCCAAGTTCTGATCATTGTGGTATTTGGTTAAGATTGGATGAACAAAGACATGCTTACAACAATAACTACTTTAAATTTCTTGGGCCTTGGTTAGAGCATCCGGATTTTCATTTTCAAGTGGTCAATGCATGGACACATGCAGACTCGTGGGAGAATAATATGGCTAGGCTTACATCAAATTTACAAGATTGGAAGGTTTGCTTTGGAAATATCTTTCAAAGAAAAAAAAAAAAAAAAGATTATTGCTAGACTTGAAGGTATTTCTAGGAAGCTTCTTCAAGGGGATATCAAAGATTACTCCAGCTTAAAGATTCTTTGTGGGAGGAGTATACTTCTATCCTTAGTCAAGAGGTAGTATATTGGTTTCAACAATCTCGTTCGAAGTGGCTAAAGCTCGGAGACCATAACACAAGATTTTTTCATCAATCAACTCTCATGAAAAGAAGAAGCAATAGGATTGATGCGTTATTACATGATTAAGGGGAGTGGGTTCATAATGAGGATGAAATCTATAATCTTTTGTTAAATTTTTACCAAGGCTTATTTTCTTCTTCTGGTTTATGTCAGCTCCCTTATCAAACTATTCATTCTTTTAATCCAATTTCGGAGATGGATATGGTGTCAATGTCAGCTCCAGTTTCTTGTGATGAAGTTAGAATGGCTCTCTTCAGCATGGCAAATTTTAAGGCTTCTGGGCCTGATAGGTTCCATCCCCTCTTCTTTAAATCCAAATGGGATGTTTTAGGGTCTTATATATTCAGTTTTGTTAATGGAATTTTTACAAGTCCTGAATCCATCAGTTCTGTTAATAAAACTATCCTTACTCTCATTCCAAAAGGTACAGTTGTCTCTCGTGCTTTTGAGTTCAGGCCGATAGCCCTTTGTAATGTGATTTATAAAATTGTAACTAAAATAATTGCAAACAGAATTAAGCCAATTCTTCCAAAAGTTATTTCTCCTTTCCATAACAGCTTCATTTCGGGCAGAAGTTCTTTAGATAACTCTATTATTTTACAAGAAATGGTACATTCTATGAGTAGTATGTTAGGTAAGAAGGGTTTCATGATAGTAAAACTCGTTCTCCAGAAAGCCTATGACAAAATGGAATGGTCTTTTATTAAGGATTCTCTTAATATTCATGGTTTCCCTTCCATGTTGTCTTCGGTTATTAAAGCTTGTCTATCTTCTAGCGAATTGAGTATTAATTAGTTTGGTCGCCCTTCTCAATCTTTTTATCCTTCTTGTGGAGTGCGCCAAGGAGACCCTTTGTCTCCATACATATTTGTTATTGCGCTAGAAAGGCTCAGTCATTTGATTTTGGATGCTGTTGATGATAATACATGGAAACCTTTGAATCTTGGTCGAGGGGGACCTCCTATTTCATTTGATGTTTGCTGATGATATTATTCTTGTTGCTGAGGCCTCTTTGGAGCAAGCTCATATTATTAAAGAGATTCTTGAGTATTTCTATACTTGTTCTGGGCAACGTATCAATGCTGCCAAGTCTAAAGTATATTTCTCTAAGAATGTGCACCAAATATTTGGCAAATTCGATCAATCATGCTCTGGATGTTCCTATTACTGATGATTTGGGACGTTACGTTGGGATCCCTATTATCACTGGACGTCAGAATAAAGCATCTTATCAATTCATAATTGATAATATTAGAAACAAGCTATCGGGATGGAAGGCAAAATCTCTTTATCTTGCAAGGCGTATTACCCTAGCTCAAAGTATGATTATGAGCGTCCCTAATTTTGTCATGCAAAGTAAGTGTATTCCATGTTCAGTTTGTGATGAAGTGGAGCATTTGTGTCGTGATTTTATTTGGGGAACTATTGCGGAATCTCAACGTGTTCATGTTATTTCTTGGGATACAATATGCAAACCTAAGGAAGATGGAGGCTTAGGATTTCGTTCTCTTCGGTTGGTGAATGCATCCTATATGTTAAAGCTAGGTTGGAATATGATTGTGAATCATGATGCTCTGTGGGTTAGAGTGCTTCGTGCAAAATATAACTATGGAGGTTTAATGATTCCAACTATTCAAAATATTACAAGATCTTCGCATATTTGGCATGGCATAACTAAACATTGGCACGTCGTGGAACAAAGTATTTAATGGGTTATTAGGAATGGTCAAACTGCTCGCTTTTGGCAAGATAGTTGGATTCGTGTTCTTGGTTCTCTTAGTGATTATGGCTCTTCTCCTCCGCAAGACGAATGGAACCTTTTTGTGAATAGCTATGCATCATATGAAGGGTGGTTATGGAATAAACTGGAAGTGTTATTACCAGATATTATTATTCGAAAGATTGCTCGTGTGAAGCCACCTAGTCCCGGGGGTGAAGACTTTCCAGTATGGCAGCATTCCTCGGATGATTTTTTCTCGATAAAATCTGTGTATATTTTCTTATACAAGGATATTTGTTGAGAACAACCAAGTTTCCCTTTCAGTTTGGTTTGGAAATGGCAAGGTCCTCCTCGCTATCAAGCCTTCTTGTGGACAGTGGCGCATGGTAGATTGATGACAAACTCGGAGAGGTGTAATCGTGGGTTTGCTAATTCTGATATTTGTCCTCTGTGTGATCGTTACCCAGAGACTATAATGCACTCTCTTCAGGATTGTGATGAAGTATCTAGACTTTGGAACAAAGTGGTTGATGATAAGTTATGGAGTAAGTTCTTCAGCTTGGATCTTAGTCAATGGCTCCAAACAAATATGAAAGATCTTGATTATGGAAATGGTCAACGGCAATGGTCTTCTCTCTTTGGGGTTATGCTTTCTCTAATTTGGAAGGAGAGAAGCCAGGTTGTGTTTTGTAGCATTCGGTCTGACCCCGAGGCTTTAATGGCATCCATCCTTCTTTAGGTTAACAGGATTCATCATGAAATCCTGAACCCTTCTCCTCTAGTTGCTTCGGTATACAAGCAGGTGGTTAATATCAATTGGTCTCCTCCTCCTGTGATCGCCTTTAAAGTTAATACTGAAGGATTCCATAACCATTCTATGGGGCTCTCTGCATGTGGTGGTCTTATCAGGAATCATGAAGGTCGTTTTATTGCTGGCTTCTACTGCAATCTTGGAGCTTCTACTTCTGTGGTCGCAGAGTTATGGGGACTAGTTCATGGTCTTCGGTTAGCTCGAAATCTTGCTCTTCCTCATGTTCTAGTTGAATTAGATATGGAAGTCATTATCAATATGGTGAAATCAGAGAGACTGTCGTGTTTGTTTCTCAAGCCAATTCGGGATGAGATTTCCCAACTCTTGTCTGCTTCTTCTTGGTCTTGCTTGTTGTCGCATATCTTTAGGGAAGCTAATAGAGGAGCTGATTGTTTAGCAAATATAGGTCATGGTAGTTCATTTACTTGGACTATTTTAAATTCTTGTCCTTCTTTTATTAAGCCTATTCTAGAAGAGGATTGGAGAGGTGTTTCGTTCCCTCGTTCTTTGCCTAGGTAGTGCTTCTCCTTTTGTATAAAAAAAAATGATGTTAATTAGTCTACTACAAGAAAGGAAGGTGTGTCTCAGAAGAATATTAAGTTTGCTTTCACCACCGGTGAGAAAGTCTCCCTCTCACGTTTGATGTAAAGTTTATTACAAATCTACCACTTCAAACCTAAGTTTGGTTGACTAAACGTCAATCCAAACACGCTCTAAAACATTGATTGAAGGTATGTTAACATGGTTTAGCGTAACCTTGAGAGTCATGTGTATTTCCCTTTGGTGCCATGGGATTAAAGCAATGAGATTATTACAAATCCAAAACCTTTGCATCCAAATAATGTCTAAGGAACCTCCATTTCTATTCCTATTTCCTAGTAACATTAACTAATCAGCAATGACCCAATTGAAGAACCTAAAAGGCCCACAACCCTTTCCCAAGCATTACATGCTTTGCATTATGTAACTATGTGAAATCCAATATACAAAAAAACCCACCATACCATAATTCATTAACCTGTGCAGACTGAAGATTTGAGTGATCAACAACACCTCTAAACTGAGTTACTGATGTAAAAGCAATCTGAAACTGAAATCATAAGGCATCATTTGTACCAGTTGTGAAAGTGCCTCTCTTCCCTTTCTTTCAAGGCATTCAACTGCTTCTTTTCTTATTTCATCAGGTAGTTGGAGGCAGACCCAGTCCAATAAAGAACCCAAGTCCTTTGCAAAGTCAAGTAAATACCAATCAAGCAACTTGGGAATTATTAACTTGTTTGTTTTTGTGATGCCAACTGTTGCTTGTAAATAATCTCTCTTTGCTGCTTCTAACTCATCATCAATTTGTGATGCTGTGTACACCCTCACCTTCAAAATAAATACATTTGTTCCATCAGTGTAACCAATCAAAGGGAATGCATACATTAATATATCCACATCAAGAAAGAAATCCGTATGTAACATTTATTATACTGAAACTGTTATTGATCCTTGTTGGGGGCCACCATGTGAGTCCAAAAACAATATAACACCACAGAGCATAGAGACACAAGAATTTAACGTGGCTCGTGCCTATGTCTACTCCATAGACATAAACACTTCACTATTAGATAGAATGATTTATTAGTATGCATTCTCAGTGTGAAAGATTTTTTATATTGTCACACAATACAAGAATAATTATGAAGTTAAAACACCTAACCTAATCCATACTTGGCCCAAAGTCCATTGCATCCTCTCTCAGAATAGTCCAAAGAACCCCTTTGTCATTTGTCCTCTCTCTCTCTGCCTCACCACATACTTAGGCCATTGGTTCTATTTATAACCAAACCTCCTTGGTCTCTTAGCAAACTTTCTTGGCCTCCTTAGTTTTGAAGTTTCCATAATCCTAACAAATTTCCAATATTCTTGATTTAGATTTCCTGAATCCCCATGGATAAACATAAATAAAAACAAGCCAAAATCCCAACAATCCTAACACTGAAATTTGAAAATTGGAAAGCTTGCTTATCAAAAAATAAATAAAAAATGGAAAGCTTTTAGTCTGTTTGATGTTGTATTACAATGCTCTCAAGAGTCTCCCAGCTTAATCCACGAATGTAATATTAGTTCCTATCTGCAATATGGGATTGTATTTCAATTTCTCACAACAAATTAACTCTCTCTTAGGCTAATTTTCAACATAACGAATATTTCATAAATTCAAATTTATTTAATAAAACAATTTAATTTTGATATACTATCAGACATCATCAGTGTAATTTCTTTTACTAGTCAACCAATCACGAATCATCCCAAGTGTAACTTTTAAGATAGTTATAATAAGAGTCAAATATTTATAAAGATATAACAATTTATGATTGATCAACAGTGTAAAAAAAACTTGATATTCATATTGCATACCAATTAATTATTGGTCGCAAGACACATGACATGACTTCTCTGGTTTGGTAATACATTATCAGACCTTTTGATCAAATTTTAAAACATTAAAGCTATGAAAACAATATGTCAGTGCCCACATAACACTGTTATCGGCTAAAGTTTTGAAATTGAAAACATACCGCAGGTGAAGACCAACTTCCACATGAAAGTGCAAATGTAACCAAGGGCTCAGACCATTCCAGACCAAATATGCTTCGTGCTTTTACCTCTTCATTTTTTGCAGCTTTTGGACAGGTCTGTTGCAGCAAGCCAAGAATAAAAATTAAGGGATTAATAAATCAGTGTAAAACATAACAAGGACTCCAAAAAAGAAAGGAGGTCAACTTTACTATGTCTAAACTCTAAAATCAAAACAAAGTACAAGATTACTTCACTTACAAACTTCAGGTGATAAGGCAGTCTCAAGATGAAATGCTCTATTGTAATTGCATTAAGCAACTGGCCCCCCACAATTATTGTTGCCTGACATATTCATTACCAAGTTTTAGTTAACTTGGATGTTTATCTAGAGATATATACTTAATAGTGATTATTGGAAATAGATATAAGAAAGGTGAAATGGCTTCTATCA
Source organism: Echinosophora koreensis (assembly GCA_035048595.1). Lineage (NCBI taxonomy): Eukaryota > Viridiplantae > Streptophyta > Magnoliopsida > Fabales > Fabaceae > Echinosophora > Echinosophora koreensis. The sequence goes on from JAPCYP010000069.1 coordinate 2,594,719, forward strand.
AGTATCAACATTTCAAGGTTTTAAATTACGGTTTTGGTCGCATTGCATTTTTTGTCATTGCAGATAATTGCAAAAAAATGCAGCCGGCGTGACCGCAATTGAGGTCACAATGTGGTTTCAGAGACTTAAAAAAAAGCACAATGTCATGGCCTCAATTGCGGTTTCGGACCTCATTTTAAAACCTGAATCAACAACAACAACAATAATGATGATGGTGATGATATTGAGAATATTGGCAAGATCATGGTACCTTCTGCATTAGTGCTACAACCATTTCAGGAGTCTCAGGTATGCCGTGCTCTAAATATGCCTACAACATTGAAACCAAAATGGTTTAAGGCATCGGCTTTCAGCATATTAGTCAAGAAAAGATGACATCAAATTCAAATCTAGAATCTCATCAGTCTTGTACTGTAAAGAGATGTAGTAAATTAGTGACAGAAAGGTATCTTACATTCAGCATGCAGGAATTATAAGTGTTTATCCAGAATGCAAGTTTTTCCTGATGAGTAAGACCCTTCAAGTTCAAAGAAGCAAGCTTCCCAAGTAGGAACCTGAATATGTCTCAAGATTAGATACACAACCACAGTATCAAGTATCAACCTTTAGTTAATAACCCTTCATGACTTACTTTAATCTACTGATCAAAAACACTGCATTTGTTGTTCTGTTGAGATCAACAGTGGAGGCTTTAACTTCACATAAATTCTTGTATGGACCAACATCTCTTGTTTTGCATTCTGAGTTGATACCATAAGGATCACAGAACTGATACTTCTCCTTGATGCATTGGTTGAATGCTAATGTAGAGCGAGAAGGTGTTTTTGGTTCCACAAATTTGTCCTTGGATGTGCCAATTCTCACAAATATGCTACACAAGCACTTGACAATATCCTCTGAAACTCTATTAGGTGTGCTATCAACTTCTAACACCCTATCATCTGATGAAGTTGAGGAACTCTGTGCTCTTTCCTGTTCTGCTAATCTCCAATCCAGCTGGACAAAAAAAAAAAAAAAAAAAAAAAACCATTGTTGAAATGACAGCAGAATCATATCACAGACTAATTAATAATTAGGCTAAAATGCAAAGAACCCCTCCAATTATATATTATTTTCATAAAGCCCCATGTGGTTCAAAACCCAACAACTCCACTCCCTAAACTTACCAAATCATGCAACTTGGTGTAAAAGTAATCCCTTGTGCATGTGCAAAAAAAAACCCTCCTGTTGGGAGTCAATGTACACAGTTTGATAAGTTAAAGGAGTCAAGTTGTTGAGCTAATAAGCTTTGAATCACAGGAGGGTTCTGAAATTGACCTAATGTGTGTTTGGTTTCATGTTGGAAACCTTCAAAATTAATTCTGCCCTCTGTCAATTGTGACTTTAGTATATAAAAAAAAAAAGTGTTTGTTTATTGTTAGGTAAAATTGATTTTGCCTTCAGAAGCAATTTTGACTAGAAGCTAAAGAAAGTAGTTTTTATGTTGGGATAAAAAATTTACACTATGTTTTACCTCAAACTTGCTTTCAAAATAAAAACATCTAAACATAAATCACTTCATTTCAAAAGCAATTTTAACCAAATCAATTTTACAAAATCAATTTTATTCAAAATCACTTTTATCAAACACTTATCCAAAACACACAGTTGAAGATTGTTTTTTTTCATTTTAGTCTAATAATTATTGAAAAATGTGACTATGGGATTACTATTTACCTGTAACTTCAAATGATCCATGCACTTCTCAGCTGATTCTTGTTTGAGTGGAGATTTTTTCACTGGAGTAGTGACTTTGGCTATTTTCTTTTCTGGAGATTGCTTATCCTTCACAAAGTTACTAAATGATTGATTCTCTTTTCCCCTTCCCTCTTCTGGGATAGATGACAATGAATCTTGTTTTCTGTGCAAATGCTTCCCATTGACTAGCTTCCCAGTGTGATTTGAGTCAATGTCAGAGGGGAACAATAGCTTTCTACTAGAAGCACTTCTGGCAAGTGAAGGCTGAGGCCTGGCCATGGTAATTGAATTGAACTCATTTTGGGACAAAGATTTTGATCTTTGATGTTTGCAGCTTCTGATAGAGTTTTGGTCAATAGGGTCATTCAAGTTTTCTGCATTCCTCTTAGAGGTAATGTAGACAGCTTCCTGATATAGACCTTGCCTGAAATTCACAACCTGCTCTTCAAGTCTAACCACCTCTTCCTCCAACACTGCTACTTCAGCAAGAAGCTCTAGTGTCTAAAATATGCTTACACATTCTTCATTACTTTCAATGTATCAAATAAATTAAAACATCAAAAACCAAAAATAAAGTAAAAAATGAAAAACTTCACTACAACTTAGATACAATGAACTCATTGCATGAAGTACTTGTGACTTGACTCTAAGTGATTGAATTGAACAACATTGAAGAAAGAGATGGAGTGAGATACTAACATATGGAGGAAGATAAGGAGGAAGACGAGGTAAAGCACCCAAAGGTCTTGTGAATGCTCTTTCTAAGGCTCTATGAACATTCTCTTCATGTCTTAGCTTCCTCTTCAACTTATCTACCTGCATTGCAAAGTTTGAAAAGCATAACTACACTAAACAACACTAAAAACAAGTGATTTATAGAATCAAAACTTGGATGAAAGAACAAAAGGAATAGAATATCATTTAATGAAGATTCAAATACATCTTGTATCAAAGCCATTTTCCTTTCTCGATTCGATCGACGACCATTTTTTACTGATTTTTGAGAAGCCATTCCTCTACTTCCTCGAGCTTCAATCTTGTCCTGCTTTGCACACACATTTGCAATAAAGAAATCTATTAGTATAACATATAAAACTTGATTTTTCTTCTGCTGGAAAAAACCCAAAAGGGAAAAAAACGAAGATAAAAACTATTCGTTTCTTAAGCACCCAATTTTCAGATTTGGATCAAAAGCACACACCTTTTGATGAAAAATTCCATGCTTGTGATTAAAGTAGTTCTTAGTCCATGCTTCGAAATCAAGCATGTTCTTTTTCATGTAATGTATTCAAAAACAGAATTTTTGGACTAAATGCTACATAGCCTCACTTTCCTGGAAACTAACAAGCTTATTCATTTGTTTCTTAAGATCTTGCACTCAAACTGAGCGAGATGGATAAAAATAAAATGAAGGGAAAATCATCAAAATTTTATTTTTTGGACAAAAAATCTAAAAGAAGAAGAAGAAGTAGTTACTTTGCCATCATTTAAAGAAGCTTTCATTGATTGAAGAGTGGTGCGTGCTCTTGTATTCATCTGTTATTCCACTTTCCCAGAAAACAATGCAATCTAATAGCACTGCATCATAATATTATACATTAAAAAAAAGTTATATACCAAAAAATGAAGCAGATAAGAAGAGACCCTTATGAGAAAAGAGTCAAATAAAGTAAAAGAGAAGAAGAAAAGCATAGAAAGAGAATGAAGTAGTGAAGATTTCATACAATTCAACAGAGCGGGAAACTTGAAAGAAAACAGGAACAAAATTGCAGCTTCTGCAACAAAAAGGTTTGTGTTTTCTATATATTATTATTATTGCAATTCTCGAACAGAGTGAAAGACAGTAACAAAAGACCACAGTCAGCAGAAGAAGAAGAAGCAAAACGACGAGGTTGTCAACCTTCTTGCTTTGCTTGCCTCGTCCAACAAAAATGTTCTACTTGTTTTGAGTACCTACCAAGTTGATATTCAATGAAAGTAACGATTAAAAAACAAAGAATATACCAAACTTCAACTGAAATAGGTAATAGTTAATGATATTTTTCTGTTACTGTGCTGCTGCTATATATATATTACAAGCAAAGCAAATAAATAAGGTTGCAGTGTATAAGTTACATGTATAATATGGACGAAGAAAATTACATTATGACTATGGTCTTTTTTTATTGACTTGCATGAAATGAAAGTGTATGGAGATTGTCTTTTTTAAGTTTATACAAATATAATTGCCCATTGTTATTTTGCTTCACCACTTTGTCTGTCTTTGGTAGAAAGACACATAAACTTAATATTTTAAGATAAGTGGTAGGATCACGCGCTTATCACTAGGTCAAAAGTTATAATTATTAATCAGGACGCAACTTTATTTTCTTAAACCTAATACTCACTCGAATCCAATATATAAACAAAAAAGTCCCAAGATTTTTGATCCTATATATAAGTAAATTTTGTTTTCCAATGACTTATTTAATGACATTATTCCCAACATATCCTTCATTTAATACAAATTCCAATAAGATTAGGTAACAAACCTAATTTTTTACAAGATTCAATGAGATTAATTAACCACCTTAACGTGTGTTCCATTAATTTGTTGCTTATTTTTTCCATTAAGGCAGAATGTGGACCCACCGCTAGTATCAAGTCTACTTCTATAATTTCTAATTTAGCTCATTATAAGCCTATCACTTGATTTCAACTTATCCTAACTCAATAACTTACACTTTGATTTTACCAGCTATACAAATTTAAGAGATGTGAGGGGATAAATATGCACGAAGTATTTTCCTTCAAATATTCAGGTTTTTGATTTTAAAAAATGACAATTTACTCCATGAGCATGCTTTGAGAGTGGTGGGGAGCTGGCAAAGGGGGAGAGAGGGATGTGATTGTCTGTGACTGTGAGTGTGCACTTTTTGCCTTTGGCCTTGTGTGTGAACTGTGAATTGTGAAACTGAGTGTGACAACCCGCTTTCATAATGAATTAACGTGCGACCCACCTTCCACCCTCTCTCTGTTTTCCATTGTTTTGCCACTTCCCTATTTTTTTGTTTTTCATTGCCATCTATTCCCACATTCTCCATATTAATCGGTAGTGATAATTTCTCAATGTTCATAATGGTGTTCCCTCCTTCTCACTTTCTTGTGTTCTTTATATTCCCACATTGTTAACTAATTAGTTGTTCACTAAAATCTAAGATATTGACTATTTGCTTTATTTCTAGTTTCTTTTTTTATTTTCTGTTTTCAGAATTAATTACAATATTGTCACTTTGTTTTCATTTTGTTTCCTATTTTTAGAAACTTGTACAGGAAACACTGAAAACAGAATATTGTAATTAATTCTGAAAACAGGAAATGAAAACAGGAAACTGGAAACAAATGAAACAAACCCTAAATACTTTTTATGTTTCTAAGAAATTAATTACTTTTATATTTTTCATTTAATATTTGTTCATTTAATATTAGGAGGAACTTATAAGAGAATATAGAAAAGTGCAATAAAGATACTTTTCTTTGTACATGATGATTAAACTATTTAAGAATCTAATTACATTCTTTTCACCAAGATATGTTCACGTCCTAAGTGATTTTCACTAAAGATATATATTAACTATATCTTATCACATTCCTTGATATACATTTAAATCCAGGAACGTCAAAAAACAAAATAGCTTGTTTAATTTATAGTTAATAACCGCAAGCCCTAGTTTGAGACATATAAATTGAGTTTCATCCTCAAATAATGTGTTTGATAGTTGTTTTTCAATATGTATAATTAATTCCCTATCCAAGCAAATGCAGTGAAGTGATTTGCTATTGAAATCTAATTTTATGATTTATTAATGCCAAGTTAAGTACTTAAATAAGTTTAACCACTCCAAGGATTTTGGCTCTTCTAGTTTTCAATTTTGGCCTTTTTCGTTCATCACTTTTCTCACTGAAAGATGAAAATTCCCCACTTTCACTTTAACTTTGTTAAAACAATAATTACAAAGAAATGAAAAGAGCAACCAACAAGTGAATGAATGAATGAATTGAGTAGACTTTGTCAGGGCATGTGATAACAACTAAGCTTTGAAAGGCATCGTCCTCAAGTACCACCAGCCAAAGGTGTAGAGGGACCATCAAAATAAATAATTTATTCATATAATTGTCCATATTAATTAATCATAAGCGTATCATTAATGAAGCCGATACATGTTTTCCGTTTCCTTATTGATATCCAAGATATGCTTCAGAGTTTATTGAAAGAGCATTAACTAAAATGCCTTTTGAAGTAAGCGATCCAACTCGCTCGTTATTTAATAATGAATAATGAATTATGAGCCAAACCAATTTCCAACTTTCATCAGAGCAAGTGCCTTATGTACTGTTTCTGATTTTTCTTAGGAGAATGCTAACTAGTACCCTAAGGGTATTAGTTAAAGATCTTAAAAAAGAAAGTTTATGTTGGGACTTGATGCTTGTATTTTGAAATAGGATAAAATTCCAAAAAAAAATTTTTTAGGTATATTTAACCAATGTCCTAAAGGCACTAGTTAGCATGACCCTTTTAAAGACGGTGTTACAAAGTGTTCGAGCGCACATGTGCTCCCACTCTTCATTGGTTAAACTTAAAAGTTAAAACTCAACATTTTAAGAATTTTATCAGTTGTTAAAATATTGTAACTCAAAGAATTAAAATAGTATACATTGTCACTGCAAAAAAATTTATACTGATATCATTAACATTTTGACGTGTGTGCTTTTAAATTAATAACTAAGAAAGAGAAACAATTAAAAAATCGATTTGTTAAAATAGCATTGGATATCAGTATAAAACTCTTTTACACCATCGGTGTATAGAAATTAAACTTTAACTTAAATATAAAAAATACAAAAACCCACAAACCAATCGACTAATCAAGTGCTTAACAGCACAATCCTTGTTTCAAAGTAAGTGAATAAACAAATAGTATATAATCTCTTCAAAATGAATTCTCTCCTGCCATGTTGCATCTACAACAAGAAAAAATAAGGATGGGAGGAGAGAGAAGATGAAGAGAAAATGGGAAAATGATAAAGAGAGAGAAGAAATAAGAGAGAGATACAGAGGTTTGATAGGAGATGGAGAGAGGTCGCCGAAGACAATCCAAACTCATAATCTCGTATACGTTGGAATCAAAATTAGAATATACAATTTTAATTTTTTATTTTGACTCTGTCAAATTAAAAATTGACTATGAATTTTAATTATTATGTTTGGAGGAAATAAGTAATTGAGGTATAAAATCATAATTAGATTGAAGCACATCATCTATGATGGTGGTTGACAGGTGGGCACAGAGTCTGGTTGGGTTGGGTCGAGTTGGGTGAAAACTTGGACCCGAACCAATCAAATTAAGCCTCCCAATATGAAGATGGCAGATTCAGAAGCAAATGCGAAAATGCAAAATGAGAAGAACGCCAAAAAGTGAAAGCATAAAATCGAAACCTAACCCGAAAAATCTTCCAAACTTCAGCAAATCGATTCTTGTGCTCACAAACTCAAGAGCTTGAACCCGTCTTCTTCTTCTTCTTAGAGGTGTCGACGACAATTTTCTTCCATTGATCTAGTGTGCAGTGGGAGGCACGACTAGCGTGCAATGGGAGGCGAGTCCAGTATGGTGGCTCGCGACTACAAACAATGGGTTGATCTAGTGACAGATCTGCAAACAATCAGAACAATGCTTCACTACATTCTGGTGTTGATCAGATCCTTTTTCTTCTTCTTCGGGTTGGTTCGGGTTGCTCAAGTTGCATTTTTTCCAACTTGACACCTGACCAAACCCCTTGGGCTCTGCATCTTAAAAATCGAACAAACCCAACCACCTGAATCAACTCGGATTTTTTGGTTTGGTTCTGTTCAAGTTCGCAAGTCAACCCGGACCTGTGGCCACCCTTAGTGGTTGACGATGTTGAAAGTGATGATGGTTAGAGGGTATTGTTGGTGACAATGGCTATTGAGAATGAGCGTCACCAACAATGGTGGCCAATGGACATTGTCGATGATTGTGGTTGGTGGATATTATTGGTGATGGTGGTTTAAGGAAGCCACTCTCAACAATGGATAAAAGACTATTAATGACAGTGGTTAGAGCATGTTACTTGCCAGTAATACTGACCGGTGAATACTATTGCCAATGGTAGTCAATGGACACCATCAACGACAGTAGTCCAAGGGTAACCCCCGACGCCAGTGGTTAAAGTGCACTAGTGGTAACGATTGTCAAAGGATGCAGGTAGCCATAGTGGTTGAAGGGCATCACTAAAAATTGTTGTCAGAGGACATTACTAGTAACCTTGGTCGAAGGATGTCATTAATGATAGTAATTTATGGACAGGTTGTTTACAGTGGTAGGAGCATGCCACTGGATGTTGGTTGGTCGTCATTGGAGACAGTGGTCGAAGGATGTTACAGGCATCCCCCATGATGATATGGTCAGTGGATGCGACCAGTAACAATGGTTAGAAGATACGTCCGACGGTGGTGGTATCATCAACATTGATAAACATGTTTGGAGGATGCCTCCAGTGACTCGACTGAAATCAATAACAATGATTGTCTACGTATGCAGCTCAAAGATAATGAATATTAATTATAATATAACATATTTTTATATTTTTTATGCTTAAAATTGGTAATTGTTATGGTTTGGGCTAAGAACTAAAATAATATAAAATACTTATTTTCCAACTCCATAGAATCAAATTTAAAATAAGGAATTTCGATTCTAGTTTGTATGGCAAACAAAATAACATAAATTCGAATATCTAATTTCAATTTTAAGCGCTAAACCACACCTAAACATAGCATATTATTGTAGACACACATACATAAATATAACAAGTTATATTGTGAACAAAATTTTCTACATAAAAATAATTGAATCTAGAAATCATATATATTTGTACTATTAACTGACCCACGCATATTTTGGAGGGGGGAAATTGTAGGTGTGATTTGATCCTAATAAGTCCTTGCATTCACCTGTGAAAAATTTCACCAAATCAAATCAACATATATGTTTACAAAGAAGTTTGACATCTAATAAAATTTGTTTATGAATGTATGGCTTGTAGTTATTTTCAATGATATTATATATTAAATATTAAGGTAAATTATGCTTTACATTCCTATAATTTTATTGTTTTTCAAGTAACTCCCTTAATTTTCTTTTAGTGTCCCTTAAACCCCGACTTTAATTGGTTAAAGTTGAAAACATTAAGTTTTCAATCAACTTTAAAGTTATTTACATATTATCCTTTGTGGTTGGACACTTTCTCAAACTACCTTCATAAAGTTTATTTTTTGTCACCCAATTCTCTACAAAGAGATAAAGTGGAATGTAGTGAATCCAAATGTGTAAACAATAATATATATATAAAAAAAAAAAGAACATGTGCATTAGTTGTGATGAGATATTGTCCCATTTGGTATTGCTCTTTGAATTCATTGATTTTAGAGCTCTCCAATGTTTTGGGCTCCTTTCATGCAGCTTTTTTATAACAAGCGGTATCAAAGTTTATGGTTCAGTGAGGCAAACATTTTGTCACCATTTTTGGTATTCTTATGATTTATTGTCACCCTTGTATGAAAATCTAACTTTTTAAAGACCATTTGCTTGGTCAGCTTGCTTTAGAGAGAAAGTATCCTTTGTGTGTGGTATCCTTGTATATGTTGGCTTACACTTGATAGGGAGATTGTGAAAAATTCAAGTGTGAGTTCCAAGTTGATATGCAAAAATAATAGAAGTCTCACATTATTAAGGAATGGGTGAAGTTTTGATTTTATAAATCAATAGACTCGTGTTTCACACCTTGCTTTTTATCTATGCTGTATTACAGGTAACGATATATCTATTTTTATTTTTATCTGTGATCAAGAAAAAATGATTTTGGATAAAAAAAAAAATCATATCTAGAACCTAATATGTTGTAGGAAGTTATGGTTAAATTTTGGGTTCAAAATTCAGACGGAAACCGGTCTACATTTTTGCTGACAGTGGAATTTTGTACTGGTCGGAAAACCCTAATTTGATCTGAAATTGAAAAATCTTAGATTTTATCACTATTTTGGTGATATGGTCTAGTTTAAATTTTTCCCACAAAAATAAAATATTATATTTTATTCGGGTGAATTTTCGGGAAAACGCGCAAAAACCTAAATCAGGTAAATGATAGAACCGTATACGAAACTGTAGAGATAGACCGGAAGGATAAAACTGGTGAGTAACAATGACAACTCACTTGGGTGGGTCACCATGGTGAGTCACACCAATGTCATAATGAAATTTTATGAAAATATCTTAAAATCCATATGAATTGTCCAAATTGCCCTTAACTTATCCAACAAATTCCTAATGTGTCCCAAGATATTTTGGACCCAAATTTTGTAGAGATCGGAAAGGTCTAAACAAATTGGAGAATGAATTACTTTATTGAATAAGAATCAGCCCTTTATATAGGCATATAACAGAAGCAGAAACAGAAAGATAAGCATAACTTAGAGATAACTAAACTTAGAGATAACTAAAAGAAAACAGATAAAATCCCAAACAACCTTAAACAGAATCCTAAAGATAAGATAAACATAACAAACTCAACAAACCCTCGACAATTGTGTGCTAGAACAGTCGGGTAGTTGGGACAAGTTTTTGCCACTGATATAGTTCACCTACGACAATAGTTTCCATTCCAGTATTGGGATGGCACCTTATAAATCTCTTTATGGGAGGAGATGTAGGACACCCTTGTGTTGGAGTGAACCTGGTGATAGTGTTGTATTAGGACCCAAGGTAGTGCAAGAAACTAGGGATAAAGTGAGGATGATTTAGGAAAAGATGAAAGTGGCACAGAGTGGGCAAAAGAGCTACCATAACAAAAAGAGGAAGGCGACCATGTATTCTTGAGAGTTACCCCGACAACTGGGGTTGGTAGAGTGATGAAAGCAAGGAAACTTACTCCTAGATTCATTGGTCCTTACCAAATTTTGAAAAGAGTCGGCAAAGTCGCTACCAAATAGCCTTACCACCATTCTTGTCCAATCTTCATGGTGTCTTTCATATGTCTTAACTCAGAAAGTATGTTCATGACCCTAGTCACGTGATAGTCCCCGATACCATACAGTTAAAAGAGAACTTGACTTTTGAGGTGTTACCCCTTCGAGTCGAGGATAGGAGGATGAAGCAGCTAAGAGGCAAGGAGATTCCCTTGGTCAAAGTAGTTTGGAGTGGGGCTACTGAGGAAAGTGCTGCATGGGAGCTGGAAAGCAAGATGATGGAGTGGTAACTGCACCTTTTCAACCGAGGTGAGTAGAAATTTGGAGGACAAAAATTTTTATAGGGGGTGGAATTGTAACACCCCTCTTTTCGTTAAGTGTTTTTTGTATGCCTTGTTTGTTAGGAAGGTTTAGAACGAGCTAAGTGGGGTTTTTGTTGGAAAATCCCTTCCTTAGGCTTGTGTCTTGTGACTTTCTAAGTCACAAGCACGACCGTGCTAACTAGAGAGCACGACCGTGCTCATTGGGTTAGCGCGTCTCGCTGATGCTAAGTTGAGCACACCCATGCTCAAGTGCAAACCGCGCCTCGTAGGCACTAAGTCAAGCATGCCCGTGCTCAAGGAGTAGCAAGACCGTGCTTAGGCCTCTGCCTTTATAAGCAGAACAGTAACCGAGGGTTTACGTCTAAACCCTTTTTTGGCACTTTTAGGCAACCCTAAGTGTGACGGCAGCCTCTCTCATTCGTCCCCTTTGAACCCAATCGCTGCTTGGTGTTCCGTTCGTGTTTTAGAGAGTGGAGTCACGTGTTAAGTGCCAATCAAAAGGTAATAGTTCTTCCCTTTTAGTTTCCCTTTTCTTGTTCTTGATTTGGGAACTAATTGGTTAACCTTTTCGTGTTAGCCAAGGCTTGGGATCGTTCGTCGAGCCGTTCGAGGGAACCAGTTAGGATCACGTTGGTTGTCGTGGTCTACCGTTTGACGTTCTACTATCGGATTCTTCATACCAGGTATGGGGAGAAGGATAGTGTAGACATTAGGCAAGGGGTAGCATAAGATGAGGGGTTCACATAACCCCAGTGTTGTTAACTGTTATGAATGTTAATGCTATATTTGAATATGCCTAACTGTTGTTAATGCCTAAGACATGTTTGACCGAATATTGTTAGTTATTGGTATGCCTGTCATATGCCTATTTGATGTAACTGTTAAACTGTTATGATGTTGTATGTTTGATGATAACTTTATGCCATTGGCTCATTGATGTTGATGATGATATGAGACGAATGTTGTTGACTGTTGTTATCATCCATGATTTTGGCTGAGTGTTGTTGGTAATGTTGAAAACGCTAATAAGACCCTAATTGGCTAAATTAAGATTCTTAATGAACATGAGAATTAAAGGACTTATTTTCACCAAACTGTTATAAAACATGAACTGTTAGTGTGAGGTGCGGTTGATGGGTTTTGACTCCAAGAACAACATAAGGAATCTGCCCAGAACAGTACGGCTGGCCTAGGAGCACGGCCGTACTGAACATGGAGCACGCCCGTGCTCCCAGTTGCATTCTGGAAGGCAGGCCGCGCATGGAGCACGGTCGTGCAGGACAGTGAGCACGACCGTGCTTCACTTAAGTGACAGCGCGACCGTGCTCGGGTAAGCATGCACGTACTTCCCTTACTGGTCAGAATGTGAGATTAAAGGAATTAAGGGGTGTTCCACCCCAAATTTCCCCAATAATGCAATAATACGCCAATCGAATAAGAATGAGTTAGATAACTTGATTAAAGAATTAATTAAGACAAATAAGAATAATAAGTTGGTTAAGTCGGTGCCCGTTGGGTTACCGCACGTTGATACATTTTGTTGCTTTTTGGTCAAAGTGCCCTCGCTGCTTTTTGGTCGAGGCGTTGATGAGTTGAACCTTGGTGCTTTTTGGCCAAGGAGTTGATGTTGATGTTGTTGATAATGGTAATAAGTCTTGGGTGCTTATTGGCCCAAGCAAAGGAGGTGGTTACCTTGTTTGCGGTTGTGTTCATGCATTCATACGTTGAAGTTATTAGTGGGGGAAGTTCAACACAGAGGAGGTCGTCCTAGAGTTCGACGATCTGGCTAAGTCTCGGGAGGTTCGCCCAAGGTTTGGTGGACCGTGGGCTCCCGCGGTGGCGTACCCTCATTATAGTACGTCGGCTATCCAAGGGGTTCACCCATGGTTTGGTGAACTGCCGGCGTTGGTGATTTTATGGCCAATGTGGATATGTAACTCCGAAGTTGCCTTCCTAGGATAGTTTGGATCCACATGCTTAACGGAGTAGTAGAGTAGTGTTGCACCGCATAGCATTTGCTATGTCATGTTATGATGTATGTTCATCTTGCTTAACTACTTCCATGCCGATGTGTTTACATGTTTTCTTTCTCCCCGTTTTCTGTTTCTGTTATTGGCGTGTATCTCTTTATGCAGAGGACGGTAAGCAGCCAGTCGAGGTGTGACTCCGAGGAGCTGCGACTCTAGTAGGATGTTTAGTAGTTATTGTTAGTTAGTTTTCAGTTTCAGTTGTATTCCGTGGATTTTATTCCGGAACGGTTATACCAGCTCTGTATGTGACATCAGGGTTGGGTTATGTTTATGTTTTGTTCATGTTTTATCTTTTTAAAATCACGTTCTTTACGCGTTAATTGTTACAATGTGGTACCTTTTATCCAAGTTTTGTTTTAATCAAATAAATGCATGTTTTTATATTACCTCTTTTAAGTAAATGTTTTATATTAACGTGCGAGGTAGAAGGGTGTCACGAAGGACACATTTAACACTCTTGTTCTCCAGCTTTGTTCTCTTAGCATCTGGAATGTGTGCATGCCCCACACATCCAAACACTCTAAAATGCTCAACTGAAGGTTTCTCACCATTCCAAGCCTCTTCGGGTGTCATCCCTTTAACAGCTAAGGTGGGAGACCTATTTAGAACATATACTGTCCACTTCACAGCTTCAGGCCAGAAAGTATTTAGAACATATATTGTCCTGTTCTTGCGCTCGGTCACTCCATTTTGTTGTAGAGTATAGGACGTGGTCAACTGCCTCTTTATTCCATTTAGCTCACGGAAATCATTGAATTTTGAAGAAGTGAATTCTCCTCCTCTATCTGTACGGAAACACTTAACAAGCAAACCACTTTCTTTCTCAACAAGTGTTTTGAAACACTTGAAGTGATAGAAGGCTTCTGATTTTTCCAAAAGAAAATATACCCATGCTTTTCTAGAATAATCATCTATGAAGCATAAGATATACCTCTTTTGACTGTTAGATGCTGCAGTAGTTGGGCCACAGATGTCTTCATGAACCAGCGGCAACTTTTGGCTTGCTCTCCACTAACTTTTCTTAGACATTGGCTCACGGTGTTGTTTGCCTTTAACACAATCAGTGCACACAATTGTAGAGGCATCTAACTGAGGTATTCCACGTACCATATTCCAGGTGTGAAGTAGCTTTAAACCTTTGTGACTGAGATGAGCATACCTGCAATGCCACAAATGAGGAAGATCATGTGTTGTGGTACTGAAGCTTGCTGTTTTCTTCTCTGGAGTCATAGCAGACAATATGAACATCCTGTTTTAAGTCATATTGGTCTGTAGGATTAGTCCCTTGTGTGGATGATATATACTGCATGTGCCTGACTTAATCATGATGGTTAGCCCCTTCTCCTGTAATTGACCCATACTCAAGAGATTGTTCTGGAGTTCAGGTACATAAAAAACATGTTGTATCACATGAGTGACACCACCTATGCTCAGTTTCACATTGCCTTTTCCAAGCACATTCATTTTTGTGTTGTTTCCAAGCTTTACTGAATGCCTAAAAACTTCATCTATCTATCTCACTTAACTTTGATTTATCTCCACACATATGATTTGAGCATCCTGAATCCAGAAACCAAGCTTCCTCTTTCTCTGCATGCTATTGAGGTATTTCAACATAGGACTTGAGTAGTATTTCTTCTCGTTCATCAAACTCTGCATAATTCGCCTCCTTATCCCATAATGGACATTCATTCTGATAGTGGCCCATCTTGTGGCATTTGTAGCATTCAACCGATGCTTGATTGAAGCTTTGCCTTCCGCCCTCTTCCTCCCTCTTCCTCTGCCTCTTCCCCTTGTTCCAAAAGAGTTATCTGAACTGACTCTCAGTGCCTGCTCCTCTCCACTTGGCCTGATAAACTTTTGTTCATGAACCACTAGGGAACTTTGTAGTTCATCAACAGAAAGTATATCAATGTCTTTAGATTCTTCACTTGAGACAACAACATAGTTGAACTTCTCAGTTAAAGTTCTAAGGACTTTCTCCACGATGGTGACTTCCTTCATGTCCTCTCCATTGCTCCTCATCTTGTTGGCTATGCCCATAACTCGAGCAAAGTACTCGGTTATGGTTTCACTAACTTTCAACTCCAGAACCTCAAAATCTCTCCTTAGTGCTTGTAGGGTTGAACGCTTCACTCTTGCATTCCCCTGAAACTTTTTCTTCATTGAGTCCCATATCTGCTTGGCTGTGTGCTTCTCTAGGATCTGTTCAAGAATTGTACTGTCAATGGATTGAAACTGGTAATTCTTAACCTTGAGGTCTTTCACCATCAGATCCTCTAACTCCTTCTTCTGCACCTCAGTTGACTCTGCCCCCTTTGCTGGTTCTACATAACCAGTCTCCACCAAACTCCAATACCCCTTTGATCTCAAGAGATTTTCCATAAGCAAGCTCCAATGGTCATAGTGACCATCGAAACATCGTATGGCGGGTTGCATGAAATTCTTATCCTCACTCATTTTGAATCACTCAAAAGTCTGATGCTTTTTGTATATCAGGCCCAAGGATGGAGCTCTGATACCAATTTGTAGAGATTAGAAAGGTCTAAACAAATTGGAGAATGAATTACTTTATTGAATAAGAATCAGCCCTTTAGATAGGCATATAACAGAAGTAGAAACAGAAAGATAAGCATAACTTAGAGATAACTAAAAGAAAACAGATAAAATCCCAAACAACCTTAAACAGAATCCTAAAGATAAGATAAACATAACAAACTCAACAAACCCTCGAGATAAACTCAAAAAATTTCTCTCCAATTTCATGCAGCCCCCTACAAGACACAAGTCCCATTTCATTTTTACCCATTTTGCTCACAAAGCTCAAGCTTTGTTTTTAAGCTTTCAAGAGAAAACTCTTAAGTGTTCTTGAAGGATCCATCATTTCTCATCCATTTCTTCATCAAAGTGACGTAGAATCTTGTGATCTAAGATCATACTATCATCTCCTTTCATAATTTCCTGTCATTCATGATGTTTTGCTCAAGTTTCATTTCTTTGGTTTTCATAGTTTAATTCCTAGAAAATCATATGAATGAAATTTTGAAGTTATGACAATTTTTCCAGCCTATATAAGACCCTACCATCATATACCTAGAAGCTTGAAATAAGGAAAAATCCTAGCTACCTAATGAATTCCCAAACTGTGAGCCCGTAGGTTTCCAAGAAAATTTTCTTTGTTGATTAACTTGGTTTATGTGTTGTTTATATGAAGGTTGATTGTAAGCTTGTTGTGGTGACCTTAGGAAAGAGGAAAGGAAAGGAATTACAAAGATCCAAATCAAGAAAAATATTTTCTTCAAGAGGTAAAGGGAGCTTACCTAAATAGTTTGGTAGTCATATACTTAGTCGTTTATTTACGAAAAGTTTGATTTTCGACGAACAATTTTAGAGAAATGCCTTTACCGCGGATTTTTTTGTTAAAAAATTTCCTTTGCAGTCAAAATGGTTTGAAAAGGGGGGTTTTAGTGATTTATTGTTTTAGAAATGAATTTCAGCGGAAAATGATTTCTTTAAAAGGTTTTAAAGGAGCGAAAATGTTTTCCGATGAACTTTGATAAGTTTCGGATTTTAGTTTTGATATTTGTTTTCAAGGAACGAAAACTGTGTTGAAAACAGAGGAACTACAAGAACCTAGAGGCCGAGATGTCAGGTCGATCTAGAGTTCTATGAGTGAAACACATGGATCATTGATCCGTGTTATATATATATATATATATAATATATATATATATATATATATATATCGTGTCCCATATCGACGAACCTAGTGTCCGGATGCATCGGCCTAAGATTTCGTGATCGAGCACTCGAACTATGTGTCCTGTGTTGAGAATGAATGGGCTTAATGCCTTTGAAAAGATAGTCGTGAGCTTTGAGCCTCAACAAGAAAGAACGAACGAAAAAGAAAATAGAAAACTAATTGTTTTACATGCATGAGCTAGCAAACGTGCCATTAAGTTACGATCTACAATCCATATTGGATTGATAAATTAGGTAAGTAACGGACCAAAGTGGGTTTTTAGGGACAATTGGGTTCGAATGCTACAGAAGGTCGGGGCCTAGCGACCCCGAGTCGTGGTAATCGACTGCCAAACAAAGATGTACTCAATCAGGAACTGCTCAATATTATATATGTTAAGACGTGATACCCTTGAACAATTGGAGATCATACCTAAATTGAGAGGCTGACCTCTGAGAACAATTGTGTTATGGGAGTATTGAAGCCTATCTGCATCACGAAGGGAATTTAAGATCTCCAGAGATTAAGAAATAGATAGTGAATATTTAAAGTATCATGCATTTTTACAACTAATGTTGGTTGTTCGGGTAATCCCCTTGCTTGAATTTTAAAGCATTGATACTTTTTTTTATCCATATTGTTATATAGATTATTGTGAATGTATGTTGTCATTTGGTATGTCGCGTATGTGACTACCATGATAAACTTACATATAGTTATCTCACCCTTGCAATATATCTGTTTTTGGTTTTGTTGTTTTCCAATGGTACGCGAGTAAAGATGTTGTAGAGGAGTCCCCTACTTCACTTAGGGACATTAGTCTACGGATTGACTACTGTCCCCACAAAAAAATACGGGTCTTTCAGCATGCTTTGTCATCACTCACACGCTTCCTGGGGAAACTTCCCAGGAGGTCACCCATCGCAGAATTACTTCAAGCCAAGCACGCTTAACTGTGGAGTTCTTAAGTGATGAGCTTCCGAAAAGAAGATGCATCTTGTTGGTATAGATAGTACCAATCAACTCATATAAGCTATCCTCAACTGTATAATCCCATACCAACACAGTCTCACGATCTCTCTCATTCGGATATGTAATCGGTTCATTCATGTGTCCCTCCGCCTAGAAGCCTGCCACGAACCACTCCTTGTTGGTGCCTTCTTGCATCGGCCACCACTCTCCGCCCTAGTCAGCCTCGGGTGTCACATGCCCACCAGCTTCCGCTTGGTTCATCCCCGAACCATACCGTACTGGGAGAGGTGCCGCTCTAATACCATTTGTAATATCCCAAGCTGCTTTATGGATTGACGGCTGTCTCCACAAATAAACACGGGAAGTGTGTGAGTGAGGACAAAGCACGCTACAAAGACCCGTGTTTGTTTATGGGGACAGTTATCAATCCATAAAGCAGCTTGGGATGTTACAGTGACTAGCTTAGGATAACTTGTATTGTTTTTGTTTTGGAGGCAGTTATCTCTGTCTTATGACGTGCTGTTTATGTGGCTCTAAGAGCCTTTCTTTTTGGAGAGTTGATTTGAATTGTTTCCGTTCTGTTTTGTATCTTTACATTTCTAGGAAAACTTGTACGCTTCGGCGACATGGACTTATTTCATGGACTTATTTCACCTAAAGGTATTTGGTTAAGGCATGGCATTAGCCCACTTTGGTACTCCTCTACCAGATTGTTAGTTTCAATCAGGTACTCCCCTCTTTTACAAGTGGTTCCTGAAGTTATGTTTCCACTGGGGTGAACACTTTGACTCCATGAAAACAACAATTGGTGTTGTTGTTGGAGAAGGAAAAAAAAAACAAAACTTAAGTAAGATCATTGACTCATTTCTTTTTGAGGAGGGTGTCCTTTTGTGTTGTGTCTTTGTATTTGGATTCGCACTTGAGGGAGATATTGTTGCGAATTCAAGTATGTGTTCAAAGAGTATATGTGAGTAAAACAAGTCCTACTTTGTTCAGTAATCGACAAAGTGACAACTTCATAGCTGGATAAATCTATGAACCTATTACCTTAAAGCATTTGAGTTAATCGTTGTCTCAAGTTCGCTATTGTGATTCTTCGTTTAATCCATGAAAAAAGATCTTTTTGATACTTGAGGTTCTCCTCTTTCTAAGACGTGTAAAATATTTAATTTAAGGGAGTTGAGTGAGAAAAAAATGTTGTATAAAATTATTTGAAAAAGGATCAAATTGAAGAATTTATACCTTTAATATTAAGAGACTAAATATTAAATATGTTGCTACATTGAACCAAAGGCCACTTATAATTTATCTAAGCTCTTTATTATTAATCCTCATCTGGTAGCATATATATTTGATTACACATTTTACTTGTTGGGAAAGATTATTTATCATTTTGAACCTTAAAAAAAATTATCGACTTTTTTTATGCAAGGAATGTATCAATTATCTTTAAAGGTAAATAATATTTAATTATAAGGTTACACTCTTTCATGGCAGAAAAAGAATTTTCGTTTCTTAATATATTGTAATGTTTTTTTTTTTCCATCAATGGTATCTTCCGGACAATAGCCAGAGGTTAATCCCTTTCAAGGCATAAAGAACATAGAAGTGAGTTTTGTTACTCCCAAGAAAGCTTTTTTCATACACATGTCGGGAGTTGAACCCCTGACACATATATTAAGGTGGTTAGTTAATCTCATTTAATTTGGTTAAAGAATTAGGTTTTTACCTAAATTACCCTTTATGGTAATGAGAGTTGCTTGTGTTGTTAAGAATAAAAGGGGTCATTGGAAAACAAAATTTGTATTAAATAAAGTGTATTTTAGGAATAATGTCATTAAATGAGTCATTGGAAAACAAAATTTGCTTATATATTGGAACAAAATATTTGAGATTTTTTTACTTATAATATGGATCGGAGGGAGTATTTATCAACTTTGCTGACCTTGTTAGTCTATTGTAATGTTTATTATCTTGAAAGTTGAAAGTAGTGTTCTTGAAATGTAAGGAGTCCGTTCATTATTTTTTTTTATTTTTTTTGGTTTTACAGGTATCCTCCTCACGCAACTGCGGAGACTAATCCCTTGAGGTACTGAACAACATTTAAGAACTGATTTCTCCCAATCAGGTTTTCTACATACACGTCCGTTCATTAATTTACGATGCCGTATTTATTATTCGCCAAATCAAAATTGCAAATAATTGCCGGATCGTATGGGAGAGACAAGATTAAGCAAGTAACGTGGTCAGTAAATCTGCTTAGATGCTGCAACATGAAGCAAGCAACATTAAAATACGAAAATTTAATACTATCCTCAATTAATTAATTAATATTAACATAATGGATTTGTCCACATGATATATGCCACAAAATGTGTGTTGCTTCCGGAAATGTTTTGTGTCTGCTTATGGGGTGGCTTGTACTGAACACTCCACCTTGCAACAACCACAAAACAAAACTGGAAAAAGAACAAAAAAAAAAAAAAAAAAAAAACGAAAAAAAGAAGGACTAAGAAGAATGACACAAATTGGAGAGGATTTTTTTATTATTTTAAATGAGATGCCAATGTCATAGACTGCTTCCAAGAATGGCAGAGAGAGAAAACAACAACCAAATGCCAGAGTAAGTTGGCATGCCAAGTTTTTTTCTTCCATTATAGAAAACTTTTCCTTCTTGTTCTCATTTCTCACCAACTCATTGTACCTTTAAATTTATTAGTAGGGCTGGTCAACTAATTAATATGTCACAATCATAATCACTAAATAATTACTATGTAAAAGAAAAAGTTTGTATGAGATCAATCGTGTCCACCGTAAAAAAAAATTAAAATATATGTGATAAATCCTAAAGTACGATTGGTGTTATATAGAACAAGATTTAATGAAAAAGAAAGAAGAGTAACGCAACATTTGGTACGAACAACATTTCAACAAATTGTAAACAAAAGTATTCAAATCAATAAATTAAAAAGCAAATTAAACGGAAATCACAGTAATGAAAAAGTAAAGTTACAAAAAAAAAAAAATTTATTTAGTTGATCCCCGAATTATTTAAAAAAAATCAAGTAGGTTCAGGAACAAAAATGTTTCTAATTGGGTTCCTGAACTTATATCAAGTTTTCAATTGAGTCCCTACAATGGATTTCTATCAAGTTGTGATTAATCTTGCTTATGTGGAACGTGACATGAATTTATTTTCCCCCTTTTGTGTTTAGGGCGGTGGAGTAGATGATCAAAACGTGACTTGTGATTGTTTCTCCTCCACATTGGGCTTTTTCTTCCTTCCTTCCCCAATCTTAGTTTCACTAAATAGCATAACTCTCTTTCGAAATAGCTTCTTCAAAAATAGCTCCCCCACTTACAGCTTTCTAAATCTCACTTCATTTTGTTGCATAGTAACTATCGTGGCGATATTCTCAAGGTTCATCATCCTCCATCCAGTGAACTAGTAAAAGGAGACAACTTGCAAGTCGCTGGATATTTTGTTCATTTATATATTCTGATATTTGATTGTGTCAATTGTAGGCAAGCAATTGTGGATAGTGAATGTCATCAGTGAAGTATGTGCATCTAGAGAATGTGCAAGTCAGTGTAGATCAGTGCAAGTCAATGTAAATCAGTTCAAATCAGTGTACATTACACATCAATGGGTGAGCGAGAGTTGACTATTTCTTAGACAATGACATGATATAGATGGTTGATATAAGTCTCCAGTTGGGATGGAGGAGTCAGCAATATTCCATCCAATTTAACAATTCAATGATGGATTTTCTACTTTATGGATCTAATTGAAAATTTAGTATAAGTTTAGGGACCCAAATAGAAATTTTTATACTTTAGGGACCCATTTGAAAATTTGGTATAAGTTTAATGACTCAATTAGAAACTTTTTTAGTTCAGGGCCTACCTGAAAATTCTCAAATAGTTCATAGACCAAGTGAATAATTAAACCTATAAGCAAAACAATACTATTCTCTCAAACTAGCGTATCATATCATCCCTTCCAATGTAAAAGGATAACAAAGAAAGAAAATAATACAATAATATATATATATATATATATATATATATAATAATTTATTAATAACAATTATAAATCTTAATATATTTTTTATAAAAAACGTAACTTTAATTTAATGCATGATGAAAATTTAGAATTTTCAAGTATTGAAAGTAAAAAATTAAAAGAGAATTAGGGTTTTGCTAATGCTAATCAGTACCCCAAGGACATTGGTTAATGAATCCAAAAATGAAAAAATTAATTGGGAAATGTAATTTTTGAATTTTCAAATTATTGAATACAACACTTTTCAATACAAAGTTTAATATATATATATATATATATATTAGGTGACTAAGATTGGAAAAAAGTTTGGAAAATTTCAAATTTAATCATGTCAAAAAACAGATATCCATGGAATAAATTTTAATGAAGCTAAATGTTGAAACAGAACTCCAAATGACAAAGTCAACTTCCACGTATAGCAGATTCTTCGAAGAGACAAATCATTTTAATATAACTAGCATATAATCCCTTGCAATGCAAAAGAATAAGAATATTAAAGAAACACATAAAAAATCTTAATAAGTAATTATTTTTTAAAAGTAATTGATTTTTTTTTCAAAAAAAAAATCTGTATTAAACAAACTCTAAATTGCAACTAAATGCTCCTTAAACTACAAAGTAAATTGTACCCAAAAAAAAAAAACTACAAAATAAATTGATATAGTAACAGTATATATCCACCACATATTTAATAATGGAAAGTAGCTCAAAGGTGGAGCTTGTGGAGAGACATTCCCAATGCATTAGAGACAAGTTTGTGATTATTAATCCAGTCAAAAAAAAAGTTTGTGATTATTAATTAGTAATAACAAATATAATATGGCCAAGAAATCAACTATAATGAGACAAACATCAGAGGACGTATATATATCGGTTAGCTGCATGGATTTAATGATGTTACTTTAAATATACTAATAACAAATTAGTGATAAAAAAAAAAGAGAATGTCAACTAGTACCCTTAGAACATTGGTTAAGAAAATAAAAGAAGAATGTTTATATGAGGAATTGATGTATTTATTATTTTGAAAAGCGTACGTTAAACTTAAATTTTCAATATAAACTTTTTTTTCCCCTTACAGTACTCGTTAATAAGATCAAAATAATAATAATGATAATAATAATAATAATAATAAATTAGAAAGGCACGTGGTGAGAGCATGCATTTCTAGCAAACGACTCTCACTCTATTTTTTGGTATGCGTGGTTCAATCAAAACGCCTTCACTCTCACGCTTTGGAGGAAGCTGCTTTAAATTAAATAAACGGGGCAGAGGAATCCACCCATGTCTCAAGCTGTATTCTGTCTCCTCATTATCATACCCAAGCACACATGTAGTAACTCTGTGCTCTACCTACTCATGGAACATCATTTGTGTTATACCCATTTTGTCGGGTGGGAGGGAGTTTAGCCCGGGAGTAATTTCAGCTACTTATATAATGAATATTCTTCATCTTCTCAATAATCACAAAGAAATTGCAATAAATATGTAGAGTACACATTGTTAATTTTCCCAGCTTATATTTGACTTGAGTTATGATATTTGAACATCCAATTTCAGACATCGTATATAACACCGTATGTATTTATCTCTATCTCTCACTTACTTTTTCATCTTCTTTGTATACAAACATCCCAAAAATACACCAAAATACCAAAAGGACACCGTATCCCAAATTTAGTGTTCAAATATAATTCCTCTTTGACATAGGCGTAGGAAAGCAGAAGATATTAATGGGTGAAGATCATTTACTAAATATAATAATTTATGGTTTTATTTATTAAATACATTAAGTTAGAAATGACCTTATAATACTCAAGAGTAATCGATCGCAGTAACAGTGAATTGTTTTCCCGGACGAACTTTACCTGCAAGATCAGACGTTCGATTTTTGGAATCATCACTTTGGGGACCTAACCACCACCCCGACCCAAGGGTTAGTCTCATAACTTTACTTGTGGAGATATCCGATCAAAGATAAAAAAGAAATGACTTTTAATAGTTTTTTTTTTCATTTAATAGCATTTTTGAGCGTTATCTATCTAAACACTATAAAATGGGTAATCAAAGATGAGGCTTCTGAAGCGGTATCATAGGAGAACCTACGATAGCACTACGATAGCGCTTATTCAAATAATGTTAATAATGTAAGACTCAATGACATAGAGATTTTGATATATGATAAATATACAATTTAATGTGTGTGCAAGTGTTTTTAGTATCAAATTGCAAAGACAGGTATCAAGCTGAATATATCAAGTTCTGTAAGCAATTAAAGGAGAATATCCAAAGAAGAACTTGAAGAGCTCAAGGAGCAACAAGCAAGGACAAAGATCAAGGAGTCATCAAGACAAGAGCTTAAAGGAGATTTAGATTTAAGTCTTAGATGATTTGTAAGAGAAGAAATCTCTTATTCACAAATAGCTCAGTTGAAATGATGCATGAAGAAAATCATTTTTCATAACCTGCATTAAAAAAGAATAATTTTAATGAAAATGATTTTTGGAAGTTAAGTAAATTCTCTATCAGTACAGCCATGTATTAAATGGATTTATACCATTTCCTGTAACTGACAAATGAAAATAAAGTTCTTAATATTCAGTACATAGATGTACTACACCTATGAATAACATGAAATCAGATCAGTTATAAATGGTTAACTGAATACATGCCTGTACATATGCTATGTACTCGTGTATTCAAGTTTCTGAAAAATCTGATGTTCATTAATACATAGATGTACTGAATGGGTGTATTGGTGGTACTGGTGGATTAACCAAGATCAAGTTTTTAAAGAACTCGTATAGCCATGTATTACACAGGTGTACAGAAACTTTCAGTATGTATAATGGTTAATACATCCCTGTACTCAACCCCTGTCCAAGAACTTGAATCAGTTTAACTGATTCTGATATCAGACCTAAATCTGTTTGGACTGATCCCAAACGGTTACAACTTATTTTCTATATAAAGTGGGATCAATAGAATACTGATATCATATCAGAAACACACGAAATCAATTTGAGAGATCAATTGTGAAAATCATTCATCATCTTTCTTGAGCTTATTATGAAAAGAGTGTTTCATCTTGTTAGAGCTTCAATTTGTGTATTCAACTTTTGAGAGTTAGAAATCAATCTTTCTGTTTTATTTGATTGTAAGAGAGAGGGAGTCTCTCTGTGTGATTAGGGTGAGGAATCCTAAGGAAGAACATTGAGACTTTTTCACAAGAGGTGTGGTATCCTAGAAGTGAAAGAAGTGCTCTGTGGTGTAAAGGTTTTTCAAGCTACTTGGCTAAAGCTTGATGTGTTAGTGTGTGAAATCCCACATGTGGAGTGGGGACTGGATGTAGGTCACAGTGGTGGTGACTGAACCAGGATAAATCTGGTTGTATGGTATTTCTAAACTCAAAGCTCTCTTTAATTTCTGTACTGCGCATATAACTGAGTTCTTGATATACATTGTTCAATATTGTTTCTATTATAATCTGAAATCACTGATTGAACATTGTGCAAACTACAATCTAATCTGTGTTGTTCAAATCTAATCTTAATGGCTTAATCTATGAACTGAATTGCACATAACCTGTTCTTGAATTGCAAGGCTTAAAACTCAATCATATACAAACTGTTTCTGTTTCTTAAAGATTGAATTATATGCTATAGAACCTGATTGTTAAAGTTAAGAACTTGATCTGTTTAATTTGAATTGAAACCAGAAGTATTATTGCAATCAATCTTGAGTTATTAATTGTTCAAAACTGAGTTGATTAAAACTGAAACTGATCACTGAAACTATTATATTGTAACTTCAGTTGCTGACTGATTAAGGCCTGTATCTAATACCTATATTACCTGTTCTGAATCTTAAAAAGCCCTTTCTTGATCTGTTAAAGATCCTGAGGCAAATCAGTTTTGAAAAGTAAGTTTTTGAAAAGGAAGAATTTTTGAAAACTCAATTCACCCCCCTCTTGAGTCTTTGAAGCCAAAACAACAATTGGCATCAGAGCTAAACTCTTAAGTTTGGCTTAGCAGCTTTAAGAGTATGGCTTTCAATGACTGCTTAAATGAAGGGGCTTCCCTTGCACGCCCTCCTGCCTTCAATGGATCTGAGTATATCTATTGGAAGGAAAGAATGGTAATATTTCTTGAGGCAGCTGGTGTTGACATATGGGATGCAGTAGAAAATGGACCATTTGTCCCCTCTACTGTGGATGCTAATGGTGCTCCAAGAAATAAGCCTAAAGTTTAATGGAATGAGGATGATAAGAAAAGAATTCAATATAATGCACGTGCTAAGAACATTATAACATCTGCTTTGAGTCGTGATGAGTTTTTCAGGGTTTCAAACTGCAAGACAGCAAAGGAGATGTGGGACACATTGCAAGTAACACATGAAGGAACCACTGATGTCAAAAGAGCAAGAATGAACACTCTCACACATGAGTATGAGCTGTTCAAAATGAAACAAGGAGAACCAATGAGTGAAATGCAAAAGAGATTCACACATATTGTCAATCAACTTGCTGGTCTTGGTAAAGCTATATCAAATGAGGATCAAATCAACAAAGTAATGAGATGCCTAAGTAGAGAATGGCAGCCTAAAGTCACTGCAATTTCAGAATCAAGAGATCTTTCTTCAATGACTATTGCAACACTGTTTGGCAAGCTGCAAGAACATGAACTAGAGCTGAACAGATTGAATGAAAGTGAAGAAACTGACAAAAAGAAGAAAGGATTGGCTCTCAAGTCACAAGCTAAAGAGATACAAGACAGTGATGATGAGCAATCAAATCATGATGCAGAATCTGAAGAAGAAATGGGGATGCTGGTCAGAAAGTTTAAGAAGTTCCTAAAGAAGAAAGGCAATTTCAAAAGAAAGTCATCCAGCTTTCCCAAAAGAAACTTCAGCAAAGGTGACAACTCTTCCACTACCAGAAAACATTATATTAGCGACGGACGATTACCGACGGACAGAGTTTCCATCGGTAGATAGTTAATTTCCGACGGACATAGCCTTCGGTAATTAAGAATATCAACAGTTGCACTCATTACCGACGGAAATTCCGTCGGTAACGTTACCGAGGTCCGTTTCCGTCGGAAATGACGGCAGGAATGACTAATTCTTGGCGGGAAAATGTACCGACGGATACTTCCGTCGGTAATTTTGAATTGTAATTACCGACGGATTAAACCGTCGGAAATATAATGTCAGTACCGACGGAATGTTCCGTCGGTAAACACTTATTTTGAGTTTCCGACGGAAGTTTCCGTTGGTAATCATTTATTTTTGAATTTCCGACGGCTTTTTCCGTCGGAAGCCGTCGGTAACTTCTATTTATCATCACCGTTACGACCCTTCTCCCCCCTCCCTCACTTCTCCCTCTGCTCTCTGCTTTCCCTCTCAAGCTCTCTGCTCTCTGTGCCCACCACCGTCGCCGCCACCAAACACCACCGTTCGCCACCAAACACCACCCTCTCATTTCCTCTCATTTCCTCCTCTCCTTTTCTCCTCCCCTCTCCACCGAACCACCACCACCCCTTTCTCCTCCCCTCTCCACCGAACCGAACCACCACCATCACCCCTCTCCTTCTCCTCCCCTCTCCCTGTCCCCTCCATTCCCACCAGACCCACATTCCCTTGCAAAACCACCACCACCACCACCATTAACCACCACCAGATTCACCACCACCACAGTGTATGTATCCTCCTAATTTTGTTCTTATTTATTTGTAAAAAAAAAATTGGATTTTATTGATTAATTATAATGAATGTTGATTAAGGTAATTTTTTGTGTTTTGTTGGCTGTTGTTGTGATGTCTGAAATTTTGTGAATCTGATTTATTTTGTTGTTTTTGTGCTCTTTGTTTTGAGGGCTACCAGAGGTTGAGACTAGCCACCGTCACCTCCTTTGCGTACAACAATTTCTTGGGCTCCTAGAGGTACTGGCGGTTTTATATTTTGGGATATTAATTATAATTGTTCAATGCATGCTAAAGAAATTGTATAAATTTTATTTGTCTAATTTGTTGTAATTTGTATATACCTGTTTAATTTGTTTCAGTGTATTTTTTTTTATATATATATTTGTGTAGTTGTAATTAACAAAATTGTCTTTATTAGTTTTAAATTTAGTAAGCTATTGTTTTTGCTAATTGCATAAATTCATTAATTAATGTAGATTAATTAATGAATTTAGTCTAATATAAAATCATAAGGACAAGTACCGTTGATAGGATAAGACATAGCTAGGGTTAGTTTACCGGTAAAATTGTTTTCCTTCCACATATACTTGCAGCAGTAGCGATGAAGCTAGCTGATTCGACGTAGCGATGGTGATCGATTATAAGCATGATCGGGATTATTTGTACATAAATAATGGAGTGATTAAATAATACTTAAAAGTTAATTAATTAAATTAGATTCGGCAGTAATGAGTAGATTTGCCAGTAGCTCATGGTGATCGATTAAGCGTGATCGGGATTGTTTGTACGTAGTTATGGTTTAATTAATCAATAAAATAATTACATAATAATGAGTAATTAGTTCTTGGTTATGTAATACTTGATATTAGTGAAGAAGTTATTTAATTAAATCATTAATTTAAACTAAAGTAATTAGTTATTATTTAAAAATGTCATATTGGAATAAATCAATCTTATGGGAAGAATTACTAATTATTATTTAAGTAATTAACATCATGGGATTTTAAATAGTCAAGTAACGTAATAAGTGGGAAGAATAAAATAAATATTTAAAAAGAAATTTGTTAGTAACAATTATTTCAGACAATTAACTGATATACTAATAATAGATTTTAAAAGTTGATAAATAATTAAAAGTCAAGTAAACAAACATAAGTAATTAACAAATTCAATAAAATGTTATGTTAATTAAAATTAATTTAAAACATAAATGATTTAATAAAACATTAGACAAATAATAATGCGAAAGTTTTTTGGACAAGGCTTTGTTTAATTATGTGTTTAATTGTTTAATATTATGGTTAAACTTTATGCAAATTATCTCTGTTTACTTAAAAATGTTTTAGTTTATTTTTGAGTATAATTTAATACGACATTGAGAAAAACCTTAGTCACCCGTTCAAGATTCAATATTATTGAGCATGTGTACTCGTGGTCATGGTATCGCTCATTTTATTGAATCTTGAATTGTCCAATTGGGACAGTTTGGGAAGAAACTTTTTCTCCACTGATATACTAATTACTCACTGATTCTCATATGTTAAATAGTTGATGAAATTTCGGGTCGAAGCATTTCCTTTTGTTCTCCGGGTCCATATTTGATTGTGGTATCTTACCGCGGTCAAGTCGTGTACTTGGAGACCAATGGGAAATGCTGCCGAAATTTCGTTAGCTATAAGGCATGAGAAGCGATGAGTAACTAGTATAATACAGTGTTGAAAAAGTTTTTCCTCGAATGGGATAGGGCCACACCTTTTAAGGAAAGGGAGCGGTTCGGGGTTACAGTATCAAGTTTAAAAATACGTTAATTTATCTGGAAATGCAGAAGGATGAAATATTATCCCCCGAGCCGTAGTTGGGTGTATGATAGGAACGAGTCTGGGAGACGACTTCTGAAACAATCATTTGTAGATGGAGTTGAGGAGTTTATATCGAAAGCCAAG
Source organism: Echinosophora koreensis (assembly GCA_035048595.1). Taxonomy (NCBI): domain Eukaryota; kingdom Viridiplantae; phylum Streptophyta; class Magnoliopsida; order Fabales; family Fabaceae; genus Echinosophora; species Echinosophora koreensis. Next base: position 2,624,259 of record JAPCYP010000069.1, read on the forward strand.
CAACATAGTGATTATGCCAAAGAGGGGGGGATTAGATGTCCGTGCATAAAGTGCAATTGTATGACGGTTTTGAGTGATGACAACGTGAGGTTACACCTATACCGACGTGGGTTCAAGCCTAATTATTGGATATGGACTGATCATGGCGAGGAGTTGGCGGATATTGATATGAATGAAGTCGGTGGTGACGATCTTGACATGGGTGCATCAGGCAGTGGCTTACACGATGACTATGTCGAACAACTCCAGTCAATGCATATGATGGTGGATGATTGTCTTGGGCAACATGGGAATTTCGAGGCGGATGAGTCTGATGACATGGAAGAGCCTCCTAATGAATCGGCACAGAGATTCTACAACTTATTGTTAGAGACAAATAAGCCATTGTTTGAAGGGGCGTCAAATTCAAAATTATCAATTTGTGTTAGGCTTCTAGCTTGCAAGTCCAATTGGAATGTCCCCGAGCAGTGTTTGGAGTTTTTTTGTAAAATGCTTCAAGATGTGACCCCCTTCAAAGAGTTGTTGCCAAAAAGTTATTATGATGCGAAGCGGTTGGTGTCGAAACTTGGGTTGGGGGCTAAGAGGATTGATTGTTGTCCGAACGGGTGCATGCTGTATTATGATAGTGCTTCGGGAACAAATGACAGCACGCTCGATCAATGTAAATTTTGTCAGACATCCAGGTACCGCGTTCAAAGTAGTGACCGTAGTAAAAACAAACGAGCTCCTGAGAAGGCAATGTTCTATCTGCCTATAATTCCAAGGTTGCAGAGACTGTTTGCATCATCGTAGACTGCGGGACAGATGAGGTGGCATTATGAAAATAGAAGAAGTACAGGCGTTATACGCCACCCTTCTGACGGTGAAGCCTAGAAGCACTTCGATCGGGTACATCCTGATTTTGCAGCAGATCTTCGCAATGTACGACTTGGGCTGTGCTCGGATGGTTTCACACCGTACATTCAAGCGTCAGCCTCGCCATATTCATGTTGGCCAGTGATTGTTACGCCGTACAATCTTCCTCCCGAGATGTGCATGTCAAAACCATATATGTTTCTGACTTGTCTCATACCGGGACCATCTAACCCGAAGGCTGGGATAGATGTATATTTGCAGCCTCTTATCGATGATCTGAAAAAGTGTTGGGATGGTGTGGTGACTTATGATGTTTCAAAGAAGCGAAACTTTATGATGAGGGCATCACTGATGTGGACTATCAATGATTTTCCTGCATATGGCATGTTATCTGGTTGGGGGACCCATGGTAAATTGGCGTGCCCGTATTGCATGGAACATGGAAAGGCTTTTACCCTGAGATATGGTGGCAAAAGTTCCTGGTTTGATTCTCATCGTCGGTTCTTAGATCGTGGTCATCCCTTCCGGAGGAATACCAGAGCATTCAAAAAGAATCAGACAGAAGAGGAAGGTCCACCGCCTTTGTTGACTCCTGCACAAATTTGGGGTCGGCTTAGGGATCTTCCTAAGGTCACTGAAGCAGGTGTCTCAAAATTACCAGGGTATGGAGAATGGCATAACTGGACAAAACAAAGTATTTTTTGGGAACTACCGTATTGGAAGGATAATCTGTTAAGGTATAATCTTGATGTGATGCATATCGAGAAGAATTTCTTTGATAACATTTTTAACATGGTTATGAATGTGTCCGGCAAGACGAAGGACAATGAGAAGGCAAGGATGGACTTAGCTCTGTACTGTAGACGAAAGGATTTGGAGCTGAAGCCGCAGCCTAATGGAAAAATGGTCAAACCAAAAGCTTGTTACAGTCTAACTGCCGATGAAGCAAAGTCAATTTGTCGGTGGTTAAAAGACCTTAGGATTCCTGATGGCTATTCGTCTAATTTGGCACGATGTGCTGATGTAAGAACGGGAAGGCTTCATGGGATGAAAAGTCATGATTGTCATGTGTTCATGGAGTGTTTGCTTCCTATTGCTTTCGGCTCATTGCCCTCGGTTGTTTCGAACACGCTTACTGAAATCAGTCATTTCTTCAAAGATCTATGCTCTGCAACTTTAAGCGCGGATGGTCTGAATAAGATGGAAGAAAACATTCCAATAATTCTATGTAAGATGGAGAGGGTATTTCCCCCCGGATTTTTTGACTCAATGGAACATCTCCCTGTCCATCTTGCATATGAGGCGAAGCTTGGTGGACCAGTACAATATAGGTGGATGTATCCGTTTGAAAGGTAATTTTATTATATTTTCACATTAAACTCTTAGATCGTCCATGCATTGGATAATGACTTGTCATTCATTTTTTTATTACTTAGATTCATGGGCGACTCTAAATGATCAGTTAAAAACAAGGCTAGGGTGGAAGGATCAATCTGTGCTTCTTACTTACACCGTGAGACAACCCATTTTTGTTCACACTATTTCAATAACTTCATGTTGGCCCCAAGAAATATTAAGAACGAGGTAAGTGCTGATAGTGCAGGGTATCCTTATATGCTGTCCGTATTTAACCTTCCTGGTCGTCATGCTGGCAAGGAGCTTACTTACTGGTTAAGTGATGAGGAGTATACATCGGCCCATGTTCATGTGTTGATAAATTGCACCGAGGTGAAACCATACCACGAGTAAGTTTCAACGACTTAATTTTGACGTAACATATACATATTATATCAATTTCTCTGTAAACACATTGTACTCATTTTATTTGTCAGTGTGTTCCTGCAAATTAATCAACTAAGTGAACAAGATGGTTCTGCTCGTACACATGCAGAATTTCCTGAATGGTTCAAGCAACAAGTAAGTGTCAATATATATTAAGCTTAAGTTCTAATTGATAAGGTAATTATTTACTATGACTTACATATTCGTAGGTTTATCAGCAACCATTAAGCGTGACTATTCAACACTTGAGAGATTTAGCGTACGAGCCCTATAGCTGTGTTAGATCATGGCATACATACTTTGTTAATGGGTACAAATTCCACACAAATGAATGGAACGTGGGCAAAAAGACAGTTAATAGCGGGGTTGTCGTATAGGGTGAAGGTACTGGTGCATTTTATGGGGTCATAAAACACATATACGAGTTACAATACAATACTACTACTTATCCTAAAAAAGTAGTCTTATTTTATTGTAACTGGTTTGATCCATCAAGGGTAGGAACAAAGGTGGATCCCAAGTATGGAACTGTGGACATTCGCATGGAAAGAAGATATCAACTGTTTGATCCGTTTATAATTGCTCAGAATGCAAAACAAGTATACTATGTCCCTTATCCAGCAATGAGAACGGACAAACGAGGTTGGTGAGTTGCTGTCACTACTAAGCCTAGGGGTCGCATAGAAATCGATGATGGAGAGGATGAGACGCCCTTCCAGGCGGATGAACCGTCACATATCAATGAAGTCATTGAGATCGAGCGTATTACTGGCATGTTGGGATCTGCAAATGAAGGGGAAGAAGTGGTCATTGGCAATCAGTCACCAGAGGAAGAGGTCCAAAGTGATGACTTAATGACAGAAGAAGAAGAGTCAGACTTACAATCAGATGATGATACTGACACTGAATAGGAATGTCTCTGTTAAGTTAAATTTAGTGTATTTTAAATATTTTCTTATGCACTTCAATGTAAGAGTTGACAGATTTTGTTGTATTTTAAATATGTGCCTAATTGGTGACTTAAATGTCGATCGATTTACTAAATTTATATATATGGATTTATAATTGTGCTATAAAAATAGATATGTCAGCATCAGGAGGAGAGCCGCCCCGTCCCCCACCGCCCAGCGGTGATAAGGGGAAGGGGAAGGCTAAGGCACGGGGACGATACACCATCAGGCCCCAGGTGCTTGTTCGTTTTGTTGCAGCCACCTCCGCACCCACCGTACCTACCCCCTTCCCCGCCTCATCCACACCAGCGGCAGCTACAGCAGGCTCCCCCACCCATTCTACACCCTCACCGACCCATACGACACCATCCCCTACCCATACTGTACCACCCTCCATCTATGCCCCTTCGTCCAGTCGCTTTGCGCCAGGACACGCACCAGCCGGCTACTCGCCGCCCCCTACTGGACCCAGACCACACCCACACCCACACCCAGTCCCACCACCATCATCGACTGCACCGGCCACACAGTCACTAGGCTTGTCATTTATGCCGACTCCTGGGAGGTGGCCACAGCCAGATACTAGCATTCCATCCGCATCATCCACGGCCGCTCACGATCACGATGTCACCATGCCATCCTCATTGACTGCACAGCAGTCAGTTGCGACAGAGGAGACTCCTGAGTGGGCCAGGACTCCCGCACCTGAGGATCGACCATGGATCCGGCCAGTTTCTCACAGGTAAGTTTCATTTAATTTAGTGTTTTTTAACTTTGACTATTTTAGTTACTATTCATTAAGTGTATATTTGTTGGTTGCCATATTATTGTATTAAAAAATTTATAAATTTTTCAGGTGGATCCCATCGAAAGTGGGATCCAAGCACGTTACCTGGGCCATCAAGAAGCATTATCGTCGCTTCTGGCCATCATGGGGGGTGATCCCCGATGCCGATAGGGATCGTATCTTCCGACGATTCGGGGTAAGTTGTTGTTTATTATTTCCTGTAATTGTCCCTTAATTATTTCACGTATTTTATATATATTTTTTGTATAATATTATTAATGTTTTTTCTTTGTCCACAGGAGCTTGTGCGTTGGTTACCGGAGCATGACTCAGAGATACGCGCTATCTTTAACGAGCGCGCACCGCACCGACTGAGGGACATGCTCCGGGAGTGTAGGGAGGACCGGATACGTCGGGATTACATCGGGCCCAACATCTGGGCCCAGCTATGTGCCTACCGGGACACTCCAGCTTACAAGCTGAAGTGTCTGCAGGCGAAGAGGAATCGGGCTTCAGAGAGGGGTGGGAGCATGCACACTGGTGGCTCGATTAGCCACATGCAGCATGGTATGTATATATAAACAATTTAATATATAAACTGTACATTTTTGTTAACAATTTAAAAAATATTTAATTGATTTTATTCCTGTGTTGATTGCAGGCAGGAGAGCTTGCCCGGACCGTCGATGTCCCTACCGTCGATGTCCCTCCCGTCGATGTCCCTTCCGTCTTTCAGCAGATGCATATTCGCTCGGACACCGGCCAGTATGTTGATGAGAGGTCGAGGCAGACCATGGTGAGCTATATATATATAAAGTGCTATCACATTTAAAGTATATGTTAGTGTTATAGTTTAATAACATAATTTTTGTAATGTATTCATCACAGGAGGAGTACAATGCCAGGTTCAGTCGGGTTGCATCTGAGGTTGCCTCCTGCTCTGGTGCCTCGAATCCTTCTCAGCTAGACCCTGCTGAGGTTGAGCGGATACAGACCCAGGTCTGGATGGATGTCACGGGCGGGAAGAAGAAAGGGCAGATCTACGGTATCGCATCTTTAGCTCGTACCATCCGTCGGGGGTCGTCGTCGAACTTGACCATTCGGGAGACTCCACCCTCCGGCCCACAGGACACGGAGGAGATGCGGCGGATGAGGCAGGAGCTGGAGGAGCATAGGCGGAATTCAGAGCGCATGCAGCAGCGGATGGAGTCATGGTCGCAGGTGATGACCACTCTGATCGATTTGCTTTCACCTGAGAGGCGCAGCACTATGCAGGGGGTACTCGATACTGGCGAGCCCTCCACTACTCGTACCGATCCACCGCCGCAGCCGCATGATGGCGATGCGCCTACTGTGCCGCAGGATGATGGTCACCTGACACCGGCGACATCCCCCCGACAGGATGACGACGTTACCCATTATTATGATGACTATTAGAATAGTTATATAGATGTAGCTGAGTTTAATACATTGACGGATATTTATGTATTTGTTTTTATTTTAATGTAACTGCATTTTTAAATTTAATTTGTAATTTCAGTTTTGAAATTAAATTATTATATTTAATTAATTATAATAAAATTAAATTAAACTTAACGTTTAAAATAAAAATAAAATAGTAATCACTATTTAAAATAAAAATTAAATAATAAATAATAATTAAAATAAAAAATTTATTTAATAATTATAAATAAAATAACATTAACAAATTAATCAATATTTAAAAACAAAATAATATTAAAAATAAAAAATAATTCAGAAAACATTTCCGACGGAATTATCCGTCGGAAACCGTGGCTCAGAATTTCCCACCGACTTTTCCGTCGGAAGAGTTACCGACGGATAAGTCCGTCGGAAACCAAGGCTCAGAATTTCCCACCGACTTTTCCGTCGGAAGAGTTTCCGACGGATAAGTCCGTCGGAAAATCCGTTGTAAGTTTCCGACGGTATACCGGTAACATTACCGACGGACCTCCGTTCCGTCGGAAATGCTTTCCGACGCGCTGGATTCCGACGGTTGACCGTCCGTTGGAAATTCCATCGGAAACGTTGTTTTCCGACGGCTTCTTTACCTTTCCGACGGGTTTTGGCCGTCGGTAAACGCCTTATTTTTTGTAGTGTTCCAACAACATCACATGCTATGAATGTGGAAAGGCTGGCCACATAAAGGTTGACTGTCCAAAGCTACAAAAGAAGGACAAAACTGAAAAGTTTGACTCAAAGGACAAGAAGTGGAGAAAGCCAAGAAAGGCCTATATTGCATGGGATGATAATGATGTAGATTCCACTGAGGTAAATTCTGATTCACAACCTACTTTTGAGGAATTGCAAGATGCATTTGATGAGTTGCATGCTGAATATCTTAAAATTGCTAAACAACTTGTCTCATCTCGAAAAATAATTGTTAAACAATGTGATGAATATGCATGCTTGAAAATGAAAGAAAGAGAACTAGATGCTAGGAATAAAGTCTTGATTGCATCTAGCTCTAACTGTTCTAAGTGCTGCTCACTGTCCAAAGAGGTTGAAAAACTGAAAAATGACTTAGTAAGATTCACAAATGGTAGAGATAACTTAGAAGCATTGTTAGGACAGCAAAAATGTGTTTATGATAAAGCTGGAATAGGCTATGAACCTGAGATACATGAGAAATCTTTTAAAAAGTTTTTTGCTGCACATAAGACATCAAAAACACCATTTGTTAGATGCTATTTTTGTGCAAGGAAAGGTCATACTGCTACAACATGCCATTACAGAATTTCTGCATATAACAAGTCTAAGTATGTGTGGGTTCCAAAAGGAAATTTTGATGGAACTAACCCAAAAGGACCCAAAAAGCTTTGGGTACCTAAGACACAAACATGAATTCTATTTTGTAGGTGTGTTGGAAGGCCAAAAATGTGAAATGGTACCTTGATAGTGGCTGTTCCAAACACATGACAGGAGACAAAAGCAAGTTCATCACACTCACTTCAAAATCAAGTGGAACTGTTACCTATGGAGACAACAATAAAGGAAGGATACTTGGCATTGGCAACATTGGAAGTGAGTCAACAACAATCATTGAGGATGTACTTTATGTTGAGGGACTTAAACACAATCTACTAAGCATAAGTCAACTATGTGACAAAGGCTTTAAGGTAAAATTCAATTCCAATAGTTGCTTGATAGAAAATCAAAATGATGTAAATCTGAAATTGATTGGAAATAGGATAGATAACATCTACATGCTTGATTTAGACAATATCTCTTCAAACACTGCATGCTGTCTTATTTCAAAAGAAGAAGAGAATTGGCTTTGGCATAGAAGAATTGCACACATTCACATGAACCACTTAAATAAACTGATTTCTAAAGATCTTGTAATTGGTTTGCCTAAACTGAAATTTGTGAAAGATGGATTATGTGATGCATGTCAAAAAGGAAAGCAAGTTAAGGTCTCTTTTAAACCTAAAAACATTGTTTCAACAAATAGACCCTTGCAACTTTTGCACATGGATTTATTTGGTCCATCTAGAACCAAAAGCTTTGGTGGAAACTTGTATGCCTTAGTAATAGTAGATGATTACTCTAGATACACATGGACATACTTTCTATCTCATAAGAGTAATGCATTTGCTGCATTCAAGAGAATGGCTAAAATTGTGCAAAATGAAAAAGACATGAAAATTGTCTCTATAAGAAGTGATCATGGGGGAGAGTTTCAAAATGAAGTGTTTGAAAACTTTTGTGATGAGCATGACATTCAACATAATTTTTCAGCTCCTAGAACTCCACAACAAAATGGAGTAGTGGAAAGAAAGAATAGATCATTGGAGGAGATTGCTAAAACTATGTTGAATGACTCTAGCCTACCAAAACAATTTTGGACAGATACTGTGAACACATCCTGCTATGTGTTAAATAAAGTTTTGATAAGGCCTATTTTAAAGAAAACCCCTTATGAACTTTATAGAGGAAGAAAACCAAACATTGCACATCTTCATGTCTTTGGTTGTAAGTGCTTTGTACTTAATAATGGAAAGGATAACCTTGGAAAGTTTGATGCAAAGGCTGATGAAGGAATTTTCCTAGGCTACTCTCTAACTAGTAAAGCATTTAGAATCTATAATAAGAGAACTGAAACCATTGAGGAATCTGTGCATGTTACATTTGATGAGTCTAACCCCAAAAGGTTGGGAAAGGATGTTGTTATTGATGATCTTGCACATTCAATTGAGAAAACTGTCTTGGAAGAGCAACAAGGCAATGAAGGAAATGAAAGCTCCAAAGGAGAGATGCTGCAGCAGGAGCAAACAGAACAGCAGTCTAACTTACCAAAGGAATGGAGGACTGTCAGAAATCATCCAATTGATAACATCATTGGTGAAATTACAAAGGGAGTAACTACTAGACAATCTCTTAGAAATGCATGTAATCATATGGCATTTGTGTCTCAAGTAGAACCTAAGAATATAGATGATGCTATAATTGATGAACATTGGATGATGGCTATGCATGTTGAATTAAACCAGTTTGAGAGAAATCAAGTATGGAACCTAGTGCCTAAACCCAAGAATAGTCAAGTAATAGGTACAAAATGGGTTTTTAGGAATAAACTAGATGAAAATGGCATAATTGTGAGAAACAAAGCTAGGTTGGTAGCCAAAGGGTATAATCAAGAGGAAGGCATAGATTATGATGAAACATATGCACCAGTAGCAAGATTAGAAGCTATAAGAATGCTACTTGCTTATGCTTGCATAATGGGATTTAAATTGTATCAAATGGGTAAAGAGTGCTTTCTTAAATGGATTTATTCAAGAAGAGGTATATGTTAGTCAACCACCTGGTTTTGAGAATAATGAATTGCCTAACCATGTTTATAAACTATCTAAAGCTTTGTATGGCTTAAAACAAGCTCCTAGAGCTTGGTATGAAAGGTTAAGTAATTTTCTAATTGAAAAAGGTTTCAAAAGAGGTAAAGTTGACACAACTTTGTTCACTAAGAAAAAGGCACATAGCATTTTACTTGTACAAATTTATGTGGATGACATCATTTTTGGTGCTACTAATGAGCATTTGTGCAATGAGTTTGCAAGTCTTATGCAGAATGAGTTTGAGATGTCAATGATGGGTGAATTGAACTTTTTCCTTGGACTACAAATAAAGCAAACAGAATATGGAATCTTCATTAGCCAAACCAAATATTGCAAAGAGTTGATCAAGAAGTTTGGCATGGAAAATGCTAAGGAGATGGCAACTCCAATGAGTACTGCTTGTTATCTGGACAAGGATGAACAAGGTAAACCTGTTGATATTTCAAAATAGAGGTATGATAGGCTCATTACTTTATCTTACTGCTAGTAGGCCAGATATCATGTTGAGTGTATGCATGTGTGCTAGGTATCAAGCAAATCCTAAAGAATCACACCTAACAGCAGTTAAAAGGATAATTAAATATCTGTTAGGAACAAAAGACATGGGATTATGGTATCCTAAGGGAGCTACATGTACTTTAATTGGTTACTCAGACTCTGATTTTGCTGGTTGTAAACTAGATAGAAAGAGTACAAGTGGAACATGCCATTTACTAGGGAATTCATTAGTATCATGGTTTAGTAAAAAAGCACTCTAGTGTGGCTCTCTCCACTGCTGAGGCTGAATATGTAGCAGCTGGTAGCTGTTGTGCACAGGTTTTATGGATGAAACAACAATTAGTTGATTATGGTGTGCAACTAGACCAAGTTCCCATTAAATGTGATAACACAAGTGCAATTAACCTAACTAAGAATCCCATAATGCACTCTAGAACCAAACACATAGAAATCAGACATCATTTCATTAGAGATCATTCAAAGTGGAGAAATTGTGATTGAATATGTTGATACAACAAAACAACTTGCTGATATTTTTACTAAGCCTTTGAACAAGGAAAGCTTCTTTTTCATTAGAAGAGAATTAGGCATAATTGACCAATCCTATATCTAATCTCTGTTGAAAGTGTTTGTATGTTTAATCTCTGTGTAAATATGCCTTGTGATTGTATGATCTGTCTCTGGAATGATCTATCTGTGTGTGGTTAGAAGAGAGTTTCAGTTAAAAATAGATTGATCAGGTACACCTATGTACTTAACCCATGTACATGTATAAAAACTGGAAATTTGTTTTATACATGGGTGTGATCAATAGCTGTATAGAGGATTAGGAATGAATCCCCTGTGTTTTGGTCTGATACATCCCTGTGATACATAGATGTATTAAAACACTGAAACACAATTCCTGAATGTCATAAGTATACTGAGGTGTACTACAGGCATGTATGTTAAATCTGAGAAAGTCAGAATGCAAATCTTTAATACTTGGGTGTATCACACCTCTGTACGCAAACGTTATAATGCCTGATATTTGAATTCAATTTTATTTCAAAATTTCAAATCCTCTCAAACCCACTCTCTCTTCACTTAATTCGTAACCCTAGCAGAGCTAAACCTCAGACATTTCTTTTCCCCTTTCTAAAACCCTAACATGGCAAGAACCAAGAACACTGGTCCTTCACCCTCAAAATCTGCTGAAAAGAAGAGAAAAGAAATAGAGATGTGGAAATCAGCTGAGAAGAAGAAGGGAGTAGAAACCTCTAAGACCCCTAAGACGAAGAGAAAAGGGATGGAAACCCCAAAGAAGGCTGAAAAGAAGAAAAAGGAAGTAAGGACTTCCAAAGCTGCAAAGAAGAATAAAGGAAAGGAAGTTGAGTCTCACGTAGAGACAGAAGCTGCAGAGAATGGCGCTCCAACATCTTTCATGGAAAATGATGTTCTTCTCCAAAGGTATTCCCTCACTGATAATCAGAAGGAGTTCTTTAGACAAAATTTCAAAGATAGAGGAATCCTAGAACCTTGGATAATGGACTTTAAGTATTTTGATGATAATTCTTTCAATTTCACTGAGATATTAATCTGTCAAAAGGTCAAGGAATTTCTAGAAACTCAAGTTGATTACTATCCATTTCTGCTTAAGATCTTTTAGTCAAATTTTGAGATGAATGCTAATGGAATTAGCTCTGAAGTTAAAGGAATAAAGATCAAAATGTCATTAGAGGAATTTAGCAACCTTGCAAATTTACCTTTTTATGGACCTAGTATTGCTGGAAATGGTCCACAAGCTGAATGGTATGATGAATATGATAGGGAAATGGCTAGAGTAGACTTAGTTCTCTCTGATGAACCTGAAGGTACAGTTACCTACACTAGTGTGATGAGTGTAGAGGATAGGCTTCTGCATTATGTGGTTTGCAGAATTTTGATTCCAAGAGGAGGAAATCACTCCATACTGCAGAATTATGATTTAATGCTAATGTGGGCAATGCTGAATAAAAAACAAATAAGTTGGGGATATTGTGTTGCTGCTCACATGTTAGAATGCAAAAAAAGCAAGATGATGCTTGCCTACCCTGCATTGGTCTGCAAAATCCTAGCTCACTTTAATGTTCCTTTTGATGGAGGAAGAAAAGGAACTCACAAGTTTGGTGAAGAAATTGTGAGCAAAATGAGACTGAAAAGGGAAGATGGAAGATGGATAAGGAAAACTGGAAACAAGGGAACTACAGCTGACCAATCTGATGCACAAGGAAGTGCTGCATCTGAATTTGCTCAACAGATATTAGTAATGCTAAGAAACATGGATGGCAGACAAATCAAGAGACACACAGTGCAACTGAATGCATTGACAAGTCTGAACACGAGGATGACTAAACTGGAAAAGAGTGTTGATCAGATCAAAGAAGCACTAGGAATTGACTTTCCTAACCCTGCACCTCCTGCACCTGAACCAGAAAATTTCAACATTGCTGAACTGGCAAGAGCTGTTGTGGAGGAAGCTGAGCAACAAAATGAAGACACCTCTGCTGAACCATCACTTCAAGGCCAATGAGACAATTAGTTCTAGGAGTTCTTAGGACTTAGAACTTATTTTGATTTGTTTTGAAAGGCTAAATGCCTTGGTCTGTAATTGTTTGATGGATTCTGTTTTAATTCTCCTGCACTATCCCTCTGTTATGAACATCTTTAATATGCTATGCTATGGTTGAATTTCTTTTCTACTGATTTGAATGGTTATTTCTTTACCTTTTTTATGATGCCAAAAGGGGGAGGAAAATGTATGATATAGAGAAAGGAAACAAATTTAAATACTGCATATGTTGAGGGGGAGCATATATGATTCAGGGGGAGTTATCATATAAAAATATTCTGATATGCTTTGATACCATTTGCTATTGAATGTTTTGATACCATGATTTATGAATTGCCAAAAACACTTAGCTTCTGCTACACTTACACTCTGATTTAAGAATTTGTTAAAAGGTTTGTCATAATCAAAAAGGGGGAGTTTGTAAGACTCAATGACATAGAGATTTTGATATATGACAAATATACAATTTAATGTGTGTGCAAGTGTTTTTAGTATCAAATTGCAAAGACAGGTATCAAGCTGAATATATCAAGTTCTGTAAGCAATTAAAGGAGAATATCCAAAGAAGAACTTGAAGAGCTCAAGGAGCAACAAGCAAGGACAAAGATCAAGGAGTCATCAAGACAAGAGCTTAAAGGAGATTTAGATTTAAGTCTTAGATGATTTGTAAGAGAAGAAATCTCTTATTCACAAATAGCTCAGTTGAAATGATGCATAAAGAAAATCATTTTTCATAAGCTGCATTAAAAAGGAATAATTTTAATGAAAATGATTTTTGGAAGTTAAGTAAATTCTCTGTCAGTACAGCCATGTATTAAATGGATTTATACCATTTCCTGTAATTGACAAATGAAAAGAAAGTTCTTAATATTCAGTACATAGATGTACTACACCTATGAATAACATGAAATCAGATCAGTTATAAATGGTTAACTGAATACATGCCTGTACATATGCTATGTACTCGTGTATTCAAGTTTCTGAAAAATCTGATGTTCATTAATACATAGATGTACTGAATGGGTGTATTGGTGGTACTGGTGGATTAACCAAAATCAATTTTTAAAGAACTCGTACAGCCATGTATTAAACAGGTGTACAGAAACTTTCACTATGTATAATGGTTAATACATCCCTGTACTCAACCCCTGTCCAAGAACTTGAATCAGTTTAACTGATTCTGATATCAGACCCAAATCTGTTTGGACTTATCCCAAATGGTTACAACTTATTTTCTATATAAAGTGGGATCAATAGAATACTGATATCATATCAAAAACACACGAAATCAATTTGAGAGATCAATTGTGAAAATCATTCATCATCTTTCTTGAGCTTATTGTGAAAAGAGTGTTTCATCTTGTTAGAGCTTCAATTTGTGTATTCAACTTTTGAGAGTTAGAAATCAATCTTTCCGTTTTATTTGATTATAAGAGAGAGGGAGTCTCTCTGTGTGATTAGGGTGAGGAATCCTAAGGAAGAACATTGAGGCTTTTTCACAAGAGGTGTGGTATCCTAGAAGTGAAAGAAGTGCTCTGTGGTGTAAAGGTTTTTCAAGCTACCTGGCTAAAGCTTGCTATGTTAGTGTGTGAAATCCCACATGTGGAGTGGGGACTGGATGTAGGTCACAGTGGTGGTGACTGAACCAGGATAAATCTGGTTGTGTGGTATTTCTAAACTCAAAGCTCTTTAATTTCTGTACTGCGCATATAACTGAGTTCTTGATATACATTGTTCAATATTGTTTCTGTTATAATCTGAAATCACTGATTGAACATTGTGCAAACTGCAATCTAATCTGTGTTGTTCAAATCTAATCTTAAAGGCTTAATCTCTGAACTGAATTGCGCATAACCTGTTCTTGAATTGCAAGGCTTAAAACTCAATCATATACAAGCTGTTTCTGTTTCTTAAAGATTGAATTATATGCTATAGAACCTGATTGTTAAAGTTAAGAACTTGATCTGTTTAATTTGAATTGAAACCAGAAGTATTATTGCAATCAATCTTGAGTTATTAATTGTTCAAAACTGAGTTGATTAAAACTGAAACTGATCACTGAAACTGTTATATTGTAACTTCAGTTGCTGACTGATTAAGGCCTGTATCTAATACCTGTATTACCTGTTCTGAATCTTAAAAAGCCCTTTCTTGATCTGTTAAAGATCCTGAGGTAAATCAGTTTTGAAAAGTAAGTTTTTAAAAAGGAAGAATTTTTGAAAACTCAATTCAGATAAGTTAAAATAGAAAAAGTCCATTTATTTATTTCGAAGTTAATAATAATGTCAATTTGTTTTTAAAACAATTAGGCTTAATTGCACTTTTGGTACATCTACTATTGGTAATGTGCGATTTTGATCCTTATATTTTTTTTAACACATTTGGTTCTCTATTATTTTCAATGTTGCAAATCGAGTCATTTCGTCTGGTGTCCGTCACTTTTTTAACAATTAACAGAAAGAACCATTGCTCTAAGCACATGAAACCTTAGATTTAGCTTCTCTCTCCTCGGCCTCTTCGCTTTAACGGGATTCAGTGCATTTAAAGCAGTGGATCCTCTTTGTTGATCAATGAAAATTTGATGCACATTAGACGAAATGGCCAAATTTGCAATATCTAAAAAATAGGAGGGAAAATTTGCTATAAAAAAAAATAGGAACCAAAATCACACAAACCAATAGTAGGGCGACCAAAAGTGCAATTAAGCCAAACAATTATAACAAAAAAATTTATGCACCTAATTAATTTGTATATTCTCCTATGTAAACCAATTTAAGACAAAAAGAAAATGGATGTTTTTTTTGTTTGTGTGTGCACCAAGTATATCCTCAGTCGATAATCGGAGACTAGTTCTTTTTGAGACGTAGGAATCATTGGAATTAGTTTTGTCTCTCCCAACAAAGTTGTTTTCATACACACTGCAAAAATTGAACTCTTGACAATGAATGCTTAAGGAATTGCCAGTTATGTACTATGATGAGTCTTGATGGTATAAAAAATGTGATTAGGCTCTTCTAAAGTAAAGAAAACTATAACTTCAGAAAGTAAGAATGTATCCATTATTAGTTAACTAATATGAGGCCAATTAGGGCCGGTAGTTGATGGTCGAGCCATCATTAATTGAGGCTGACGTTGCTTCCATGAGAGTGGATCAACTTGAGGAAATATTCTTAGATAGGTAACCAGCTGATATATCAGAAAGCTATTCCTTCATTCAGTTTGCAAAGATTAGTGACATGCTATCATAGATAAAGAGGACTCCTCTAAGGCTAAACCTATGTAGTTGATTTTTCAGAAAGGGTGTCTTTTTCATGTATTTTATCAAAGGATAGAGAAAACGACTTCACATTTTCAAAAAGTCAAGAGAGTTTTATGATCGGAACAGTGAAATTAATTAAGAGTAAGAGAGAGAATAAATATATTACAAAAATGGATCTTCCATCATGCTTACAAACAATACTAGATCTTACGAACGACGACTATAGTCTTTTTCTGGACTTCATGACTTAATTCAAACCTTAATCTTTATGTATCCAAATTTTCTAACATTAACTAATAGTGTTTTTTAATAAATATTTTAATATGTGGACAAATTATATTAGTGAGATTTCTTCTTCTTTTTAGGGTTGCATTCCATTATTTTGGTACAGGAATCAACCTTATGGCGAAAGAGGGGATTAAAAGATAAATATAATAGTTTTGGAGTTATTTTACAACAAGTTAAAACCATAAAAGAGTAACATTACTTCTAATATAGGAAGTTATTTAAACAGTACATCCATACTCCATAACAAAGTAGAGAGCTTAGTAGAATTTGTCAGAAAACATACTGCATGTCAATTTTGCTTTTAAATGAATATATATTTTTATTCAAAATTAATATTTATTATGTGCATATCTTGTTTGAAAGAGTAATTAAATTCTTATAATTATGTTATAATAATATACTTTGCTGATAGAGATTGTTGAAAATCATACATCACCCGCCTTAAATTTTAGGATGCGATTTATATATTTGTTGGACAACTTCACTTAAAAACAATTAGTTTTAGGATGTAATTTATTAGAGATTAAAAACAATACTGAAATTAACAATCAATGAAATGAAGCCCCATATGGTCAAATAGAGTAGTGCTAGCCACACACAAAAATCACCTTAAATCTATATAATTTTTATTCTTCAACAGTTTGTTCCATTTTTTTTTCCTGCATACCTATTTTTTTAATTCTATTACGTAACTCAACGTGAGTAGATGTGCAAAGCACCCATGGTACATCAAAATGGGGACACCATTTGTTTTCTGGGTGTATTTTCGAGGAGCGTATATACAAAGAAGATAAAAAATAAGTGAGAGATAGAGATAAACATATACGGTATCACATATGGTATCTAAAATTTTGTGTTCAAATAACATAACTCTAAACTAAAAAGTCTACAATGATTTAGTGAGGATTAACAAAATCACTTGATTTGTGTTTGTGGGAACCACGGTCCCATACGTGTATGGATGGCTTGGCACAAAGTGACCCACCACCATAAAATTCTGGGCTCATTTGCAAAGTGAAGTGACTAGTGACCGTAAGCTGATCCAAAAGCATAAAGCGGAAAGACGAGAAGTTAATTTGGTCTGATTCGTGAAAAGGGAAGCCAGCAACATGCAATAAAAAAAAAAACAATTATTCATCTAATTGCATCCACTCATTTCTTAGATTTAAATCTTTCCTGGGGTGTGACTGTGAAGCTACTCGTGTCTTCCTGTTAAAAGTGATTTACATAAAACCAATCATGTGGTTTATATACAATCTAAGAAAGTAACCGACATATAACTATTGGGCTTATTTACAAAGTGACTAGTCACTAGTGACTAATGAATAATGAGGGCGTAGGCTGATCCAAAAGCATAAAGTGGAACCACGAGAATTTAGTTCGGTGTGATTCATGAAACGGGCAAAGAGAGCACATGAAAGTGCTAGAAAAATAAAATAAAAATCATTCATCTAATTATATCCACTCATTTCTTTGATTTATTACCCCATTCCTGGGGTGTGACTGTGAAGCTACTCGTGTTTTAAAATATCTCAAACTTTCTATAATCAATCCCATCGGACGAAAACAGTATATGGATTCATTTACACAACGAATTATAGTGAAAGTATACTTTTAGATTAAAAAAATGTAAATGCAGAAATGACTCACATAATTTTTTAAGCTTTGTTCATGAGAGAAGACAACACCTTCAAAATCCCCAAATATATAGTACGTTCAATGGGAAAAATATCAATGTTCTAAAATTTCAACGTCTGTTTAGTACTTTAGTGGATATTGTTTATATTTAATTGAGATGACAGACCGAAAAAAAAAAGAAGAAGAAGATATATATATATATATATATATATATATATATATATATATATATATATATTAATGAAAATTTTAATCCCAATAAATAGGATGAGATTTGATTTTAGTCCTCCAAATTTTTTTCCTTTGGTTCTGGTTCTCAAACGTTTAAATTTTATAATTCATTTGTTGTTGGAGAAGTTCTATTAACTAATGACATGACAGACGGAATGTCATGTTATTGGTGACAAGTGTACCAAAAGTTAATATTTAATTCGACATATGTATTTTTTAATTAATTTTTTGTCCACAATAGAGTAATCATAAATATTATTTTTAAAATAATAAAATAAATTGTTTTATTTATTTTCTTTAATGTCTTTAATAATTATTAATATTAAAATAATCAAAAAACTTAATTGACCCCGAAAAATTACATTAATTAGTATTAACTTAATTACAATCCCTAATTAATGTAATTAAGTTGTAATTACACTAATTAATTACTAATTAAGTATTTTAATTAAGTTAGAACTAATAAATGTAATTAATTCGAGGTTAATTAAGTTTTCTGATTATTTTTATATTATTAAACTATTAAATAATAATTAGATAATAATTAAATCAAACTAAATAAATTATTTTATTTTATGAAAAACGGAATCAAATTTATTATTTTTTTACGTGGGCAAAAATTTAATAAAAAATTTATACATGAGAAACTAAATATTAATTTTTTGGTACATGTAACATCATTGACGTGACACTCCGTCTATCACGTAATCGGTTAATGGAAGCCCCTTAACGTTAGGGATCAATTACAAATTAAGTTTTAAAATGTTTGAGGACCAAAATCAAAGGAAAAATCACTATAAAAAAAGGGTATTTTAGCGATCGAGTTTAATGACCACATTTAATCGGTGGCTAAGTATGAACATTTAGTCGCTAAATCAGTCAATAGTTTAGCGATATATTTAGCGAACCAAAAGGTTTAGCGACTTGGCATTGCTACCACTTTTTGTGGTCGCTAAATAGTTTATTGACCGAATTTCCATTTTTAAAGGTCGAATTAGGCGGTCGCTAAACCATTTTTTTTTATAATTGAATTTTGTTGAGACTAAACCCAAATATCCTCCTATATAATCGTGAATCATCCCTATCTTTATATAACTGTGAATCCACAAATGGCACATGTCACATTCAAGTGATCAGCCATCTGTTTATATTATCCTGTTTAATATATGGGATGATATAATTTTAAATTGAACTGTGCATACTCCGATTTCATCACTAGATTGTGACATGTCACTTGTAGCACTTAATAAATTATTCGCCCAAGTATTGACCATATATAATTATATAATTAGATATATAAAGTTGCGGTTGCAGTCGGTCTTCATGCATGTCTTGCTTCGATTTTGCTTGATCTTTTCCTACAGTGTTTTTTTTCCACTCTAAATATAATACTCCTATCAAATGTCGTATACTGTATAATTGAAGAGATTGTCATGTATTATATACATAGGTAAAATTAATATGTTATACATTCAAATAATATTTAATGTGTCAGTCTTTGCTGTGATCCAGAGATAAAGCAACCAGTACACTAAACATGTCAACTTTGCATGCTCTCTTCACCCATTACTGATAATGATGATAACTAAAAGCCTAAAAGTACTATTCTTGGTTTCACCCAGAGAAACCAGCTTTTGTGCGCAATGGTGGTCACACTCACAGCTCTGCCCAATATAGCTTTATCTAAAGTCAGCTTTTAACTTTTGTGATATATATGTGAATCTTTTACTATAAACCGACATATTTACATATACTAAATAATAATTTAAGTTTGTCTAATAAACCTACTTAACTGCAAATTAATTTACTAGTAAGTAGTAACTGTAATTCTGTAAACCTAAGAATTGCATTAGAATTAACTGACTCTACATGGATTGTTAGTATCAAATAGTGGCAGCACTAGTCTTAGTCTTAGAATGCTGTGAAAAATGGTCCTGACATACAACTTGGACCACCTTTAGCTAAATGATCCAACTCCTGCCAGGACCAACTGAATACACTAACCGAATTGTTGCTTTCTTCTTGTCCAGAGGCTCAAGAAAACCAACAATACTTTAGCCGTACGTTTAATAAAAAGTTAAAAACTAGTGATATACATATACACATCCTCAGCCATGTACATATAGAAGCTTGCATCTCAATCGGAAGTTACTAATATTTGTGCTTACCAACAAAGGGATGGAGATAAGTTATCTCAAAATGGTGCATCATTTTTGTCTCACTCAATCAGATTGTGTTATTTCATTTAAAAATAATACATTTATAATAAATGATATGATTAATTTTTCAAGTGACACAAGCTTAGCTAGCTAGTTGGGTGGGACAGCAAGTGACACACCATTTAGTGACGGATGATCTCTATCCCCAACAAAGATGTTAACCTTTGTGTACAAGAGCACACGATTGCTAAGTTTGGATTTGGCCGTTTGGCTGCTGGCAAGGTCAACGTCTCACAACTGCATGCATTATGGCCATGCATGACAACTTATTGGCTTCAGCTACTTGTGATGGAAATTAAAAATGGTCCCAAAATTAATTTACTATAAGCTTGGATGAGTAGGGAAATTGTTAGACAACATATGGCTTTCTGCTATTGCCGGCTCATCATGAACATAAGCGCATGCTCATTTCTTTATAGTACCCCATCACCCTGCAGGCTATGAAAGACTCTTTTATCTTCATCTGTCCTTGTTCGATGAGATTGAGTTATTGCATGCAGAGTCCTAATTTTCCTAAGACAGGTAGCCAATGCATGTCCAAAGTTACTGTATTTAATAATCAAGGTTTTGAATCACGGTTGCATTTGCGGTTGTGTTGTAGATATTGCGGGAAAATATGGTCGATGCAGTTGTAATTACGGTCGCGATACGGTTTCGGCGACTGTTAAAACCAACACGTCACGGCCCAGATTTCGGTTTCGGACCCAGATTTGAAATAATATATTCACAGCCAATATATATATATAGGCAAATAATGAAATGTCTTCTTTTGTTATTGTCTGTATGTTTTTTCTTCATATATTGTAGCTCTTAGCCAAAGAAGGCCTCGTTAGACTGCAAAGAGGAGACTAGTGTGCAAAACACCATTTACACAAAATTGTATGGTGAAACTACCAACACCGTAGTGAGATGAATGTAAGCTTCTTAACTCACCTTGAACATAACCAATAAGACAACCCTTTTTCGTTTAGCAATAAGGATAGAACTTTCCAGGGCTCTTTGATAAGATAAGAAGTAAATTTATTTTAGGGTTAATTATTCAGTTGATCCCCGACCCGAACTATTTGGGAATTTTCAACTAGGTCATTTTGAATTAAATTTTTTTTCTAATTGAGCCCCTTAACTTATATAAAATTTTCAATTGGATCCCCAAATTAGAAAAATCGTTAGTGATTCATTAAATTGGACGAAATATTACTGATTCCATCTATGATGGACACCCATATTTGCCATCTACAACATGTCATTTTCCCGGTAACACTCCACCCTCGTTCACTATTTTGAGGAGTATGCTACCGCGTGAAACAGAAATTATGAAAGAATTAAGTTGTTGGTTCAGATGGTGAAGAAGCAGTTGCCTGTCACGTTTTGGTCTTCTAGTTTAGCATTTTGGTCTCTTGCAACCCTAAATATTAATTTAGGGAAAAAAATTGCAGGTTCCACATCAGCAAGCTTAATGGTCTCTTCACGGAACCTTGCCCTAGGGACCCAATTCAATATTTTTTTTATTATATAAATTCGGGGACCCAATCGAAGATTTGTTATAAGTTTAGAGACTCAATTAGAAACCTTTTTTTTTTTTGGTTTAGGGACCTACTTAAAAATTCCCAAATAGTTTAGAGACTAATTAAATAATTAAACCTTTCTCCTTTGGTCAATATAAGGATAAATTAATTCTTATATCCTGTTAGTATTTAATGTCTACTACCCGAGTTACAATTTTAATATTATATGAGATGAAATATTTAAATGATTTAATTTGAATGCACAGCCAATGTAAAAGATTTTACATTGTCTTTTAATCATATAATATCACTTTACTAAAAAGATTCTTTTTTTTTTTTTTTGATAAATTACTAAAAAGATTCTTACAATAATTATCTCAAAAGTCATTTATGTGATAATTAATGTATGATTACTTTATGATATAAAAAACTTTATACTATTAATGCACCAAAATTAAACTCTATATTAAATTATTATGGTAAAAACATTTTCTTATTCCGAAAGCAACTAAGGAACAAGCTACATATACTTATAAGTTATAAGGCCTCCCCCAGTGACTCAAGAAACGAGTAAGCCCCAGTCAGTGGCAAGCCAAAAAATGCCAAATCCTCAAATGGGTCCATACGAGATCATACTCGTTATCACCCAAATCCAGTCCAAAGAGTAGCCCAACAAGCTGCTCTAATATAAAATTAGCACATACAAAATATATGCATGAAAGAGATGAAACGACCTTTAGTGGGCCATCAAGTGCCAATAACTAATCTGTAAGCACCAATAATTTCTCATTTGTTTTCCCCTAGACTTGATCCAACCACATAAACTCCCTAGTTGGTGTTTTACTTTTTTGTTTTAATTTATTCCGCCCAAATTTGTAAGATTCCTATATTCCTATATTTAGCTATTCTTTTCAAACATCCACTTAAAAAACCATATTAAATTAGTGCTTATAGTGAATGTGCACGTGTTCACATTAGTCTTTTTTTTCCTTAGCTAGTTAACGAGCTTGAAGTGGACGCAAGAAAATATTAAGGGATTTTGTTTATCTTATTATATTAGCCTTCTTCGGAATTTGTCACAAGGGTGTGTGGCCCCCAAACAAAGCTGCTGTAGAAATTCTTTTCTGCAGGACATGACTTCATAAAAGTAACATCTTTTGGATCTAACAAATGAACCCAAGAAAGATGCTCACCCCAAATATCATATGTATACTCATCTTCAACAACAGCCTTTTGCTTCTTGAGATTGTGTCCAGGAGCTCGAGCCTCTAAGGGAAGAGTAGATGCTGACACCAAGGAAAATCTAGAAGGTCCATTAGGCAAAGGAGAAGTAGCAGAAGGTATCTTAACAGGTATAGTATTAGTAGGACTTGTTGAAACTGAATGAAGCACTTTAGGTTGAGGAGAAGAAATATTGTTACTCCTACTGCAGCACCCCTCTGCAACCCTAGGCTTCAATATATTTATCTTAGCAGCAGAGGGAGAAGCTTGGCGGTTATCATGATGTTGGGCAGGCACCCGAGTGATTAACCGGTGCGACTCAACGGGGGGTTGCTCCACATCTGGAGATAACGGCCAATTGCATTTGGATAATGCAGAGGCAACTGGGGATAAGGGTGATGAGGGTGTAGAGTTTCCACTTTGACTACTTGAAACTTCAGACAATGATGCTAGTTTTGCACCAAGACTCTTCCTCTTCCTCCTTCTACTTCTTTCTTTTCCGGTTTTGACCACGAGATTAGCCGGTTGGGATGCTTTCATTGTATCAGAACCCTGAACTGCAGTGGATGGCAATTTTCTTTCATCTGGAGTATCCAACAAATGACTATTCTGTTTATGCTTTTCTGAAGTCTGCATCAAATGCTGAGATATTCGCTTTTCAGAGGGTTCGCCTTGACCATGAGAATATCTGCTACTGTCAGCCTGCATTGTCGAAGTTGTCTCCTTTTCAACTGAGCAAAACAGATTATTCATCTTACCGGACACAGATGACTTACTCTTTCTCTGGTTACAAGGAAGTAGAGGGGTTTTCGTTTTCGCTGCCCGTTTTATGGTGGTGTGGATGGAGTTATCATCACTCTTGCATGAGTAATCCAAGGAGCCCGACGGAATAGTTTGGGGAGATATGAAACAAAATACCAGAACAATTAAGGATGCAACAACAAGGAATCCAAGGAAGGATTTTTTCGCTCGCATCCAAAACATGGATTTCTTACAGCTACTTTGCACATCATAAGGGAAACTTGCCTTCATTGGTATCAGAAAAATACCAGTAGCCAAAGCAAGTTCAAGATCACGTTGTACCATAGCTGCAGAAAAATCACTTTGGTATGATATCAGAAGCTTGGTTGACTCCCCAGGTTGAAGTGCAAAACCTCTACAAGCATGAATCCTAAAACCATCCAACCCGCATTCTCTCCCCGAAACTCGGATTGTTTTCACCTCCAATGGCAAGTCTCCAGTGTTCTTGGCATATAGCTCTTTCACTAAAGGCTGTGAACAGACAGAACTTATCTCTTTCAAGTGAAGTAACGCATATGGAAGAGAGAAATTGAGGGGCTTGGGCATTTTAAGATCAAAATTTATACTCTGAACATTCTCAGACCTCTCAAGCAAAACAAGGGAAAGCAACCCTCCAAAGCCTTTTAAAGGTATCCACTCAGCACCTGTAAGATTGTTTCTTATCAATGCTGAACCACTCCACCCACATGGCTTGGATGGATAAAAAATAATTGGCCCTAAAGTTACATAATCATGAGGGTGCACATAAGCCTCTGTCACTGCACTCTCTGGTACTGAGAACCCATACTTTGTCGGGGTAGTAGCTTCATCTACAACTAAATTACCAGATGAAGAGGGGCGCAATAAATCATCCGGACCCCTGCATTCGTCAATTATTTCTCCCGAGTTCAAAATAAGCTGTACCATAACTGGATGTTGGCTAGGATTCTTTACAGTGATCCACCTAGAGACATAACTTCCAACTTGAACCATTGGGAATAGAACCTCACGGTCTTTAAGCACAGACACGCCGTCAGTGGTTCCTTGAGACACCCAGTTTCGAAGAACTAATTCATCTACATCTGCTGTCTCTATAACCTGCATGTACAAGTAGCAGTGGTTTTAGTGATTATAAAAAAATACAAGACAATAATATAAATAATTTAAGGCAACATAAGTAAATTTTCTTCCAATATCATATGAAGGGAAATCCTCTGCTGTGCATAACAAACATATACAACAATTTGCAGAAAGATAAATAGAAAATGAAGGGAAGATGATTATAATGAAATTTATCTTTGTTTTAACAATTGCAAAATAAGGATTAAATCCCTCTGTAAAACATCATATAATACTTTCAAAGTAACTTGATCTATTCTCTTTTTATACAGACAAAAAAGAGAGCAAGAAAGAAAGAAAAAAAAAAGGAGCAAAGGTTTAGGGGAGAAAAAACAATGGTACAAAAAAACACTATGCATACATATATGCGAAACAGAACCCTACATGACTGCATAGAAGAATTGCTGCACATTCTACATGTTTATGACTCAGCTTCCAGATTTGAGCAGTCAATCGAGAAATTTTCTGATGCTGAATTGCATCAAAAACAGGGTATATAGATAAATAGATACAAGCCTGTTTAATTTATCACTTATTTCTCTTGGCTGAAAAGTAAATGATTCTGGGTGCGTTTGGGCAAATAGCTTAATTAAACACTTATTCGATAATCTATTGTTAAATCTTAGATTTTGGGCCTAACTCAACCCCACAAAACCGGCTTATAAGGTGAGGATTGCCCAAGCCTTATAAGCACTACAAAGGCCATATCTCTAGGCGATGTGGGACTAAACACACCCCTCAAACCCAACACAATGAAGGTGCTAGGGGCTGCAATGAAGGCAGCTCAAAGTTTCCGCAATTAAGGCGACTAGGGGCGGGACCGCAATTAAGGCGGCTTTCCACACACCCCCTCACTCCCAGGGCAATAGGTCTGGAGCGTGGACAATATGGGTGGCCCGCCCAACAACGGATCTAGGATAGGCTCTAATATCATCTTAGATTTTGGGCCTAACTCAACCCCACAAAACCGGCTTGTAAGGTGAGGATTGCCCAAGCCTTATAAGCACTACAAAGGCCATATCTCTAGGCAATGTGGGACTAAACACACCCCTCAAACCCAACACAATGAAGATGCTAAGGGCTGCAATGAAGGCAGCTCAAAGTTGCCGCAATTAAGGCGACTAGGGGCGGGACCGCAATTAAGGCGGCTTTCCAACATTAAATAAGTTAAAAACAACTTATTTTCATAAACTTCTCTAACAAGCTTATTACAATAAACTAATCTGAGCTTATATGAAGTTCATAAATTGTTTTCATAAACAATTTGCATAAGTTTATCTTGATAAACTATTCTCATAAGCTCAAATAAGCTCTGTATAAGCTCTTCCAAACGCACCCTATATTGAAATTGCTTAAAACGTTTGTCGTAGAGAACCCTAGAAATTTACTGTCTTAAACCTATTCAAATCTCAATTCTCCAGAATTGGGTCCATACTCCATAGATTTTGAAGGAAAAAAAAATATCAGACTTAGGATTCTTCAAATCAACAACTTGATGAATTGTTAATGCAGAATTTAAACAGAGATGACATCCATTTCTATGCTACTAAGCCCTGGCGCGTAATTCATGTGCAATGATAGCTAAATGGTAAGCCAGAGCTGACAGTAATTGTAAAGTTTAACATCCTATGCAAGAATATCCAAATGGAGTATTAATACAGTCCATGCATCATAGAAACATAATAGAATCAGTTGAAATAGGCTACTAATATGCTACTCAATTTTGAATTGCAAGTTTGGAAACAATTCATCAACAAATGTGTTGAAATAAAAAAAGGACAAAGGGAGCTAGACATCCACACCTTGACATTTGGAGGCGACTGCATGCTTCTGACGTCATACCCTGCCCTCATATTTCCAGATTCGATGAGTTTAGACTTTTCTTCTACTCCAACAGATGAAAGCCTTTGATGTCCAAAACAAATATGAAGTATGTCTTCGCAGAGAATCTCAATCTGAGGACTAGTTGAGTCATTTGTAAGAATAACCAGTTTGCAGTTCTCTTGCAAGTTGGACACTTCAGATGGCATGTCATGCAAATTAATGTGCAGGTGACTACAATAAATAATGCCAACTTGTGTAACAGTACCGGGGAAAAGCAGCAAGCCATCCATGTACTTAATATGGAAGAGTTCAGTGTCAGCAACTTCTAGAACTTTAACAAAACTTAAAACAGAAGGGCCATAATTTCTTAGAGAAATAGTAATAACAGTCTCTCTGCCATCATATGCTTGCAGACCCTCAAGAGTTGCTGAAACAAACATACCAGCCACATCATCGCCAAAATGACTGTCCATTTCAGCTTCGATAGGAACCATAATAGTATCAGACTTGTCTTGTGAGTACCTCAGTAAATGCAAACAAAGTGCACCAAAAACTTTCCCCTCCCGTCCAACTGCAATATCTATGTCCATCAGAGTTTCAGAGCTATGTGGACCAATCTCCCAGTTCCTGTGAGGCTTGATTGCAACCACTGGTGAACCAATTTGACTACTCTTCACAACCAAGAGGTTCTTAATAGTTGGGGAAAGAAGATTATCAAAAACCTGAAAATTATTAATACCACAAATTGCTTCAGTTTCAACAGAATTATGCCCTATAGAAACTGATATCCAAGCAGATATTTCCTCCACATAAAGGGTTTCATCAAACGGATTGGACAATTTGAAATTATTGCTCAATCTTCCACCAGGAGAGATTTCCAAACCTAAAAAAGGCTGAATTCCAAAGGGAGATTCACTAGCATATCCTTTAGCCTCTACTATGAATCCACCAGAACTTGTCTGCAAAATCAGGTCAGCTGATGACAACCCCAGACATCTAGGGAAGAAAACAAAACATATCAAAGTTGATTCACCAGGTCCTAGTGAAACCTCACTGAAGTTACAAGGGTAGAACTGTAAGTCATTGCTGAATGGTTCATAGAGGTGTAATATGCTATCGTTGCATGTATTTGCCACAGTTAAGAAAGCTACTGAAGGAGAATACAAGTATCTTTGTCCCCAATCCAGGACAGTAGGGTCAATCTTTAAATTGGGAGGGAAGGAATCATCAAAGGTACTTGATTTGGACATCTCAGAATTCTTTGACAGAAAATGTGTTGTCTTTTGCTTAAGTAAAGAGCGTCCACAGAAAGAAATATCATCTTTACGAAAGCCCTCAGCTCGAAGAGATGATACATTGTTAGCTCCTTCTCTTGAGTTCAACGAGCAAGAAACAACCCCTCCATTAAGTAACTTAAACAAACCATAGTCAGATGACCAGCTAATGTTACTTCCCTGCTTGCTATCTTGAGCTAACCCTACATAAAATTGACTGTTGTGCTGATTACCAGAATCTCCTAGAGAAGCTCCTTTCAGACTTTTCTCTTCAATATTAAATCCAGGTAATGTTGAAGGAAAGCAGAATGATCGATTGTCTGGACACACACTTTCAAAACTACTGTGGATAGTTGGAGATCCATAGCCTAAACCACTGTCACCAACAATGGTGTCCGGAAAACCCAAACTGTAACTTTTCCCAAAAGGTGCACAAGCATCATATTCTGGTGGATTTTGCAATCCATTTGCAGACAGCAACACAGATGCAGTGAGGAAAAAGAAGGCACATGCCAGAACCACAAAACGATTGAATAGTTTGGTTGGTTGCAACAATCCCCTATTTGAGCCACTGCCACAAACACAGGTAAGAAAATTGTCCAGTCCACACATAAATTAATATGCAAAACAACTAAGACACATAATGCTCTTTCCACTGCCAAGGAAGTTTATTTGCAAACAAAAAAAATTCTAGTCATCACTCCCTTTGTTTCCATTCCAGTTCTGTTCAATAAAAAACATGAAAGTACACTCTAATCACACACACTATTAACAAACCGGAACATCATATATTTAATTATAAATAAAGCAGTACTATATGAAAAAAAATCATAAATAAAATAGTATAAAGCTTGAAAATGGTTATGCGACAAAAAATTTGACCAAAGGCAGAAAAAGTTATCAGTTTCCGCATTAATAACAAAACAACAAAACCAATTCTCTACACGAACTTCATGTGTGCTATACATTATAGTATATTAACACCAAACCATTTGTCAAAAAAAAAAAAAACACCAAACCAAACAACATTACAAAAAATATTATGAAAAAACGTAGAGAAGATAGCAAAGCAATAACTACTAATTCAACTTCGCATGCCAGAAATAGAAGGTAAAAGAATCCTTATAAGCACCGTTACGGTAAAAAGTTCAAATTATTACCATACAATCATCTACATCACCAAAATCACTTGCTTAAAAAAAACTAAATAACCAAAATTAAAAAAAAAAAAATTTACTTCCTTAAACACAGCATTCTACTTACCCAGAATCCAGAATCATCAACCCAAAAAAGAAAAGAAAAAACGCACCCAAAAAAAAAAAAAAGCTCAGCTTAAAATAAAATCATAATCCACCCCCACAAAAGTTCAAATAAAAAGGAAAAAAAAAACATTACTCAAAGCATGTCAGCAAGAAGCAGCAACAAAATAGTGACAAGAACTGAAAAGTGAAAACCCACAAAAAAAAATAAAAACAAAAAAATAAAATACAAAGACCCCAAGTTCAAAAAATGGAAAAAGTTTCAAAATTTAATAGACCCCAGAAACATAAAAAGAATGAAACAATGAAGTCAAGGCACGAAGACGATGATGGATTAAAAAAAAAACAAAACAAAACAAAAAAAAAGGAAAGTGAAAATGGTGAAGAGTGATGAAAGATGGTACCATGGGTTTGAAGAAGTGATGATGATTAGGGTTTGGAGCTCCATGGGAGTGAAAGGGAACAACCCATGCGACGTTGGAGCGAGTATTTGGTTTTGGTATTGGTTACTGCGCTCAGAAACTCGATAGCTGTGTCAGAAAAATGAATGAATGGCTTTGTGTCTGAGAAATAACCAAAGAAGTGTTGAGAGAGAAAGAGAGAGACAGCACTCACTGAGCAAAAATAAATTATATGGTAACTTGGAATTACTGTCCTACCCTGAAGCGACGTCGTTGGATTGCGGTCCAAATGTTGAGTCTTGTGACCATAGGGTTGGGGGTTCATGTTAGGTTCATGCATTTGGTTTATTTGAGTAACCGAGACACAGTTTCCGGTTTATTTGAGTTTTACTCGATTCGACCGGTCGAGTTTCGTCGCAACTTTTCAACCGAACCGATTAAACGGCCGTTTGGACAAACGGCTCGATAAGGATAAATGTCTCTTGAAAACTATTGATATATATATAGAGAAAAAAACATTGTAATGTTTCCCAAAAAAAAAAAAAAAATACACTACATCATATGATAACATTTCTACGTGGGTTCATCGATGACAAATGGGTGGAGATGGTGGTTGGGGTTGAGGCCTTTCCCGAAAAAAATACACTCGTCAATAAAAATTGAAATCCCTAACTCTACATCATATGATAACGTTTCTACGTGGGTTCGTCGATGGCAAACAGGTGGAGATGGTGGTTGGGCCTGAGGCCAGGTGTTCACGATAGTTGAGGCCAGGTGTTAGCGATGGTTGCTGAAATGAGGGGCCACAACAGCTTTGGTAGCCAGGCAGTGGTATTTAGGGTGGTGTTTTGAAGTTGCGAAAACCGCTGTCGATGGTATGTTAGTTGTTTTCGTAATTAGGACCAATGTTCAAATTTACGATTTTTTTATGGACCAATGAGCAAATTCTAAGAAAAAATTATACGATATCTTGAAAAAAATACATACATCAATGAAATGAAACTCACGACATGGCTCAAAGGGTGTGACTCAGCTGGTTTGGCAGGCTTAGCTCTTTTTTTTTTTGGATCTAAACTTTTGAGGATACTTTATGGACCCATGGGAGAGCTAAATACCCTAATTATGGTGGGTTCCAAACAAAAAAAAAAAAATCACAACATTATGTCATAGTCCACACCAACATACAAAACCAATTAATGTTTTACAATAAATATTGAATTTTAAAAAAAAAATGCACCCTCAAATTAATATACTCATTAAATTAAATATAATATGCATCAACGACTTGCCAAGCCAATCAGACTTTTACTAATATAGTTTTTTTTTTTTTTTTTACGAAACTTTTACTAATATAGTTGGTCTTATGAAGAAAAGATTTCCTTAAAGCAACTCACGGATTTGACTAAGAAAAATGATATTAATATAGCTACAAATGTTATTAAAAAAAAGTATTCATGATAAAAAGAATTATTGACTTTTATCAAGGATCCTACTCTTTTATGGTGAGCGATTCATGTTAGAAGTAAAACGAGCTCATCTACACCGTTAAATGAATTAATGGTACAGATTACAACATATCATCATAAGATATTATGGCAAAATAATAATAAGATATTATGGCAAAATAATAATAATAATAATAATAATAATAATAAGGTCAAACTAAAATAACTCCTCTCCTTAATCCGTTTATTACCTTCTCCGCTTTTTCTTCTATATTTCCTTCTAATTCTCCTCTGATTTGGAGCCATCAATATGGAAAATCACGGATATAATAGATTGAAAGAGGAATATTTGAGAAATGAAGGGGAAAATGTAGGAAGAAGAAGGGAATTAGAATCAAAAGAATAGTGGAGAGGGAACATTTATTTTTAATTGATAAAACAATGCATAATTTTGTGTCATTATTCAAATTATTAAATCATTTTGAATTCTTATGAGAACTCACATTCACCTCAGAAGTGAATTGCTTGCTATAGAGAAGCTATATATCTTTATCAAAGCCATATAACCAAACGAATCAAGTAGTCTTGTACAAATTTGTTAGTCAGCGCAATTTTTACAATTATAATTATATTTATAAAGAAAAATACCCACACCAAGAAATGGTTAACTAAAGAGGATCATAGTCATCCCTCTCAAAAATTAAAATAGGAAAAACTTTACCCAAAACGTAAGAGAAAGAAGAATCGACAACAAGTAAGAAAATAGTAACAAGAATTGAAGCGACGTCATCTGGTGGAGTGTTTGGTTGGTTGTCTCTTAGGTTGGGGGTTCATATTAGGGGGGTTTTGACCAAACTGACTCACTTTTAGAAACTATTTACCAAAATAATCTAGTTTTGAAATTATTTACCAAAGTAACCTAGTTTTAATTAAAATAATATTTTTTAAAAAAACAAAAAACAAAAAAACTGGCAGGCGCCACGTGTCAAAGTAACCGAATATTGGCAAACGTGGCGCCTGCCAGGTTTTTTTTTTTTAAAAAAAAAATTATTATTTTAATTAAAACTAGGTTACTTTGGTAAATAGTTTCAAAACTAGGTTATTTTGGTAAATAGTTTCTAAAAGTGGGTCAGTTTGGTCAAAACCCCCATATTAGGTTCATGTGTTTGGAATAACCCAGGTGGGTTCTTTCGATAGTCGAGTCCCACTTCGACTCTCAATCCAACTCTACATTCAAAATAAAGTGACTGAATGAAAAATATAAAATATAATAATAATTTTTTATTTGATTTTACTCAACTTAACCTATTAAGTTTCATCACAACCATTCAACCAAACCGATGAAATAGTATGGCACTAATTTACTAAGTTGGTACAAGTATTAGAATTATAGCTACACTTATAAAGAAAAGGTACTGTGATGTGTCCAAAAGAACTATATTCATCCATGAAATGTAACACATAAGATTATATCACAGTTCACTAATTTATAAAACCAATTACTTTTTTACAAAATTGAAAATTTGTTTTTTAAGAAAATGCATCCTCATTACACTCATTAAATTAAATATAATACATATCTGCAACTTGCCAAGCCAATTAAATTTTACTACTATATATAGTTAGACTTGTAAAGAAACATGTCTTTTTTTCTCCCCGAGGTATCCTCTGCACGCAACTGCGGAGTTAACCCCTTAAGCCAGTCGATAGAACCACAAGGACGGCAAAGCTTTCCCTTAAGTATAATCATCACTACAAGTAAAGCACATGTTAACACTACAAGAAATTTGTCATATACCTACGGATGCTTTTCATGATAGTAGATATGGTTATCGGTATAGGTGTCATATACCTACATATTTATGATAAACCGTGAGTTACTTCCAGGAATCAGCTCCTCTAAGGTAATCAATTCACTTTAGAAGTAAAAGTGAACTCATATGCATCATTCAAATAAATTAATAGTATAGATCATAACACATCATCGTAAACTATTTTACTATAACAATAATAAATTAAACTAAAATAATTCCACTCCTCATTTCATTTATTACCTTTTTTGTGTTTTCTTCTATATTTCCTTGTTATTCTCCTTATATTTGGACAAGAGTGAATCGTCATTTTGTCCTTGAAATTGTAGGGTGATGGCAAGTTGGTCCCGCACATTAAGAAATAGGTACCTCAAATTGAAAAATGTTAATTATGTTATGGTCTCCAAATTGAAAAAATTTGTCAAATTGGACTAACGTGATGGGCTTTTTTTTCAATTTGATGGATGGTTTTTCCTATTTCTTAATGTGAGAGACCAACTTGCCACCGTTCTATAATTTCAAGGACCAAAATGGTGATTCACTCATACGGAAACAAATGTGTTGACTTGTGGATATGTAAGTAGAGGAAAATCGAAACCCGTTAATCCGTAAGTAATTTTTTTTATTTTTGTAGATGATACCTTTGTAACTGACCAGGTAGATGTCATGCATAACTAATGTGGACACACAAAGAAAAAAATGGTATAACTGTAACACCTCGTTTTCTCGATTATTTATCTATGAAAGGAACAATCTCTCAAAAGGAATATAATACAAATATTTTTATTTTCCAAGAAGGTACAAAAAGCAAAAAACATAAAGTCTCTGCTGTGTCTCTCTTTCTCGCAATAAGCTAAAAGCACCTTTCTCAATGTTGTACAAATGAGGGAAGTTGCACTGCCCAAGCCAGAAAAGCAAATGCGCTCAGCTCTATGGTCAACAAAGCTCTCCAACATTTGCAAACATTAAATGCAAGTCAAAACGACTATTTTATATCCATAAGACAAAGAGAAGATGCTTGATGACCAAAGAAAGTCCCTCAACGGATCTTTCTCCGTTGGGTATAGAAAGATGACCAAGAAGATTGGTTGGAAATAGAGAACATAGAGACTGAGAATAGAGAATAGAGAAAATAATATACAAGTCAGAGACAACCAGAGAAATCATTCACGCATAAAGCTCTCAGAAACTCTGATATTCTTCTCTCAACAAAAAATCACTTAGAGAAGATTAATCTCTGCAATCTACCTGCTCTTAAGCCTTACTCACTCTTTAAGTGTTAGCTGGTTGATCTGCAACTCTGTAATCTTGAAGCTTTAACTTCACACAAAACTAACTCTTGTACAGCCTGAAGAGGCTTGTTAAAGAATACTTAATGTTGAGCCTGAAGATATTATGTGTGCAAACAATACTTGTTCAGGAGCTTGAAGAGGTTAGGTGTGCAAATAATACTTGTCTGTAACTTGATCAGTTATAGTGGAAAACTTGGTGAAGTCAACGACTGGATGTAGCCCAAGGTTTTGGGTGAACCAGGATAAATCTTTAAATATACTTTCCCTTTCCTATCCTTTTAATTATTGCTTAATTTACTGACACTGACTCTTGGGGAGTGTTTGCAATAGTTGTAACTACTTTATCTTCAGACACCTGTATAAAGCGTCTGATCTGTTCCTGTTTTGGTTTGTGCTAGAAATATTGTTTTTGCGAAAATACTATTCAACCCCCTTCTAATGTTGTTTTGTGCCATTTCAAGAATGATTTAAAGAAAGATAAGGGCTTAACCATTTATGACTCTTGGTGAAAATAGACCATAAGTCATAAAGGTTGGATGATTTAATAATTTGTACCTCCATAAAATCTTAGTTTATATTTAAAATTAATAAAATACAGATTAATTACATCTTAAACTAATAAATACAGTTTAATTATATTTAGCTCAAATTTTTTCTTAAATTCATATTTTCAAAAAATAATTACAAAAAAAAATTGTGCAAGTTGTGAGCTTTTTCTAAACTAGTATTGTTGTGAGCTTTGTCTGAAAGTGTCGTCTCCATTAGAACAATTAATCTTATTATGATATTCATTTTTGAATAATCCACACTGTTTTGGATGACCTTTTTCCCTAAGGTCTATCTCATTATGAATGTATGAGGTCTCTTCGCATTTCTGGGTTATGACACAAAACATCCCTATAAGGCTATAAAACTCTAGACAATACTCTTCATTTTCGACAATGTTTAACGGTTGCTTGCAAACATTGAAGACATATTCCAGCATGTACACAATATCCACAAGTTGCATGCAATCTAAATGTACGTGTGAACACCCATAATAACATATGAGTAGGGAAAATACAATGCTTAAACTTTTATTTAAATTCACACTTAATTTAACTTATTCACATTTTCCATAGTTAACTTGTTCAAATTTTATTCACACTTAACTTAAAATAACATACAATCCATTTTTTCATTAAAATGAATCATACTTGAAAATGAAGGGAATATATACCTAATATGTTTATTTAGGAACTTTGGCCCTTTCACTAAATTAAATATGTATCCATATATACCATTCTACATGCCTGCAATAGAGGGGGATTGGCAGTTGTCTCTTTCGTGGCCCATTACATGCTAAGGTGAACATAACATTGGGGACTTTAAATGCAATTTCTTTTTATTTTGTTGATATATATTCTTTTAAATGTATGTATGTAAAGAAGATAAAAAGTAAGTTAGAGATGAAGATAAATATTCATGTAGTTTCTCAATTATTCCCAATAAGTAATTAAATATATATAGTTTCCAATAGGTCCATATAGTTTCCAATATTTAGTCCCTAATATAAAAATAAATATTGTAGTTCCCAATACATAAACTCCTCATCTACCACTAGTTCCACCTTTTCCCTTATATTACAGTAACAACGTTAATAGTATCTTCCTTTCATAGTTTCACTTTCTCTCTCATTGCTCTCTCTAATAGTTTCTTCTTTATTTCTTCTCTTCTCCTACGCATAGAACAAACATGATTGGAGAATAAGTCAATAATTGAATGTCCATGAGAGGCTAGGAGCACGAGACAGCATGACAGTGGAGCCGATGACCATCGACAACATAGAAGCAGCACGACACTTGCAGGTCGGGGCTGGGAGCGTCACCAGTTGCTGGTGCTGGGATCTTGGGTTGCTTCAGTGGCTTTGTTCTGATAAAGTCTGGTATTTGGTGAGGTGAGGTGACGTGAGGTGGGGCTGATAGACCGGTTTTTCAAAAATGTCTCTAGTTTGACGGTTCTGCCCGGTTTGCATGGTTTTTCAATGGTTCAATGAGACATCCAGTTTTTGGGACATAACCGAACCATAGATATAGTCGGTTCCCTATTCAACCGGTTGAACCAGCCGATTCGATCTGATTCTTACAATGTTGGTGTGAGCCTTTTCTAAATTTCTTGCATTGGCTCTCCTTGCTTTAGTCGAAACAATTTGTATTCATGTGTTAGAGTATTCATTCTCGTGCTTTTTACATCGTTTGTGCGTTCTTGAGACTCTTAAGGTGTCCTATGATTCCTTTGCAGTCTCGCAATTAGATAACCTAAAAAACTCGTCACCACTCAAAGCAAATGTTATAATGGTCTTTGCATGACCATTACATTGAACTTTTTTTTTTTGTCATCTTCATTCCATTCATCTTTAGGTTTGACCTTTTTGGCATCACTTTCAGTGAGTGTAAAATGGACGTAAGGTTCATTTTCAACAGCATCCCAAATGTCAACACTGACAGCCTCAAGAAATATTGATTCATTCTTTCCAATATTAATTGGTTCCATTAAAAGTAGGGGGCATTTGCAAGGGAAGCCCCTTCACTTAGATAATCATTTGAAACCATTCTCTTAAAGCTATTAAGACTCAAACCAGAG
The DNA here is from genome assembly GCA_035048595.1 of Echinosophora koreensis. Lineage (NCBI taxonomy): Eukaryota > Viridiplantae > Streptophyta > Magnoliopsida > Fabales > Fabaceae > Echinosophora > Echinosophora koreensis. The sequence continues at coordinate 2,660,768 of JAPCYP010000069.1, forward strand.
CTTTAGCTATGATGTCACTTCTTGGTTGTGGCTCCAAACTCAAGAGGGGGTCAATTGAGTTTTTAAAACTTTTTCAAAAACTTTCACTAAATGAATTAATTTCAACAATAATTTTTATGAAGGCTAGGTAACTAATTTCAATTACTTTGGTTTAAAGATTGCAATAATAGTGAAATGTAATTCAACAATCAATATCAAAAGCACCTAAAATCATAAATTAAAAGTTTGAGAGAGAGAGAGAGAGAGAGAGAACAACACACAAATTGATTTATCCTGATTCAGCCACCAAACCACCGGTGGCATACGTCTAGTCCCAGGATCATCTTCTTAGGATTTGTTTACTATAAATCAAGCTTCAAAAAGGTGTTTGTAACCTTTAAATGATATGAACACTGAGATACCTCACCCTTGTGAACAAGCCTCAATACAATTCTCAAAACTCTAACCTCTAAGGAATTTCTAACCCTGACAAAACAAAATGTCACCTCACTCTTTTTCTGAGAAACAATTGATAGAATTTGTAAGAAAACTCTGAAAGCATGACACACAAATTGAAGCTCTATGAGAAAACTCTCTTTTTCAAAAGATAGCTCAATGAATCATAACTCTTTGATATGAATTTTTTTAGTATGATACTCGAAAATATGCCCAAACAATTCCTACTTATAGTGTATTAAAAAAAAATATGAATTTCAGGATTGATAATAACAAATTCCCAAAATTTAAAAAAACTAGTTTTTCAGTTTATTGACGTAATGAGATCTTTATCTATTAGTTGATAACTAATTATATCTAATAGTTATTAATAGTTGTTACTAATATAACAAATTCAGTTATATTCAGATTAGGATAGTATCTTTCAGTTAGTTTTTTGAGGATATTTTTCTTATCCTTTTATCTTTGCTTAAGCCTTTGGTTCTATATATTCCAAGGCCTTCTGTACGTTTCTTTTCATAGCAATACAATACACAGTTATTCAAAGTTTATTCACAAACTCCAAATCCTTTTAGTTTATTATGGCATCAGAGAAGGTTGATCGGCAAGTGGAGAGCAGTGGTGTCACCAATGATGAAACCAAACCCTTTGCCGTCACCCCTTCTTCACCTTACCATCTGGGCTCGTCTGACAATCCAAGAACACCGCTGGTGGCGGTGCCTCTTGTTGGAAATAACTACCGAAATTGGTCAAGATCCATCAGGACTGCACTTCGTGCCAAAATCAAACTCGGGTTCGTGGACGGCACGGTCAAGAAACCAGCAGAAACAACACCAGAGTTCGATGCATGGGACAAAGCCGATTCCATGGTCACTACTTGGATCATTAATTCAATTGATCCCACACTGCATGGAAGCATCTCGCATGCTGCAATAGCAAGGGACGTGTGGCTCGACTTGGAGGAACGTTTTGCTCAGACAAACGCACCACGTATTCATCAGCTATGGCGCACTCTCAGCCTGTTCCAGTAAGAACCAACATGACTGTTACTCAATATTACAACAAGTTTAAAGAACTTGTGGATGAACTCAGCGAACAACAGCCGTTGCCGGAGTGCACTTGTGGAGCATCGAAAACTCTTCAACAGAGGGAAGAAGACAATCACATTCACCTCTTCCTTGGAGGTCTTGATGCAGATCAGTTTGTACACATCAAGGGAACCATCCTCAATACTGATCCACTGCCCTCCCTTAGAAGGGTCTTCAACCACATCTTAAGGGAGGAGGCACGGCTTAGTGCAAACAAGAACAGAGAGGTCAAGCAGGAATTAGGTGTGCAGCTTTTCACTCATACAAGCCAAGAAACAAAGATGAGCCAAGGCCTAAATGTGAGCATTGTGGAAAGATAGGTCACGAAAAATCAAGATGCTTTGAGATAATTGGATATCCTTCCAATTGGGATACCCGCAAGACAAACAGAAGGAACAACAGGTCAGGATCAAACTCAGGAGGAGGGGCAAAGTTTGCTTGGGCCGAAGGGAATCAAAGGCAAGGTGCAGTACATGAACAAAACCAGAACAACCATGCTCTTCATGGCACTCAAGGCAGGAGGAATGAACAACATGATGGCAATAGCCATACTGGTAATCAATGGATTTTGGATAGTGGAGCTTCCCATCATATGACTCCATTATATGAAATCCTAGAAAATATTCATAATCTGCATGAACCTATGCGTATTTCTCTACCCACTGGAAATTTTGCTAATGTTACTAAAATTGGAACAATATCTTTAGGGAATAATATAAAACTGCATGATGTTTTATTTATTCCAGATTTTAATTGCAATCTCATATCTATTCACAAACTCACTTATCACATGGGTTGCATAGTAACCTATTCTATTGATGGTTGTGTGATACAGGACCAAACAACGAAGAGGACGATTGGATTCGGTGATTTGCACGAGGGGGTCTATGTCCTTAAGGTTGAATCAAAGGGTCATTCATCAACAGCAATTTCAGAAGATTTAAACTTTACTTGGCATGCAAGGATGGGTCATACTTCTAGTCAAAATCTGTTAAAGCTTTCTAGTGCATTGAATTTTTGTTTTGATAAAGACAAGTTAGGATGTTGTGATGTATGTCATCGTGCCAAACAATGTAGATCATCTTTTCCTTTAAGCAATAATAAGGCAGAGAAAGTTTTTGATTTAATTCACTGTGACTTGTGGGGGAAGTATGCCACTGCAGCGCATAATGGTGCCCATTATTTTCTCACAGTAGTAGATGATTACTCTAGAGCAGTTTGGGTTTATCTACTAAAAGAAAAATCAGAAACGATTAATTACTTAATCAATTTTTGCAAAATGGTTCAAACCCAATTTGACACCAAGATAAAGATTGTGCGAAGTGATAATGGAACTGAGTTTGTAAACTCCAGAATGCAGCATTTCTTTCGAGAAGAAGGAATCATTCAGGAGACATCATGCGTAAGGACACCTCAACAAAATGGCCGAGTAGAGAGGAAGCATAGGCACATCCTTAACGTTGCAAGAGCCCTTAGATTTCAATCTAATTTGCCTCTAGCTTTTTGGGGGGAGTGTGTTCAAACTGCCACCTATTTAATCAATAGGACTCCCACCGTAGCCAATGAAGGAGTGACTCCTTATAAGAAGATTTACGGGAAAAAGGCATCATACAAGCACTTGAGAGTTTTTTGTTGTCTTTGTTATGTTAAGATAATCAAACTAGGAGACAAGTTCGCACCAAGAGCAAGAAAGAGTATTTTTGTTGGATACCCTCAAGGCCAGAAAGGTTGGTGTGTGTATGATCTGGAAACTAAGGAATTCTCAACATCAAGGGATGTTATTTTTTATGAAAATACATTTCCTTTTGCTTCACAAAAACAAATTTCTGCAGAAAAATTCCCAAGTCCAGATCATGAAAAACTCTTTCATGAGGAAGATGATGAGTGCTTTAACACACCAGCACAATTTTCTAGCGCCTCAAGCTAAGGAAACACAACATGAGCCTAGTGTCATTATAGATGATGTCGAAGAGATTCATGATGACCAAATTCAGGGGGAGCACGAACTAGTTGAGCCGCGGGTTGAGCAAAATCAGGAGGAGCAAAATTCAGTTGTCACTCCGGATCAAAATTCAGAACGTGCACATAGAACAAGAAGACCACCTGAATACCTTAAGGACTATGTTTGCCATACTGCCGCAAACGGACCCCTCGGCATGTCTCATGAATCATCGAACTCTTCAGGTAAGTCCTATCATATCTCTAAGTACATTAATTATGATAAATTTTCCTCCAAACATCAGGCATTCCTTGCAGCCATTATGTCTAACTCTGAACCCAAGAATTACTTGCAAGCTGTCCAATGCCCAGAATGGCGTCAAGCCATGCAACAAGAAATACAGGCACTTGAAGAAAACAGCACATGGTCCCTTGAGCCTTTACCTGCAGGAAAGAAATTAGTGGGTTGCCGATGGGTCTATAAAATCAAACATAAGGCAAATGGAGAGATAGACAAATATAAAGCCAGACTAGTCGCGAAAGGATTCACACAGGTGGAAGGAGAGGACTTTCGTGAGACCTTTGCTCCAGTAGCCAAGATGACAACAGTAAGGTGTTTACTAACTGTTGCAGCCGCTAAGGGATGGCAATTACATCAAATGGATGTAAGCAATGCCTTTCTCCATGGTGATCTAGAAGAAGAGGTCTATATGGATGTTCTACCAGGGTATGTAGTTCCACAACCCAACCTCGTTTGCCGGCTGAAAAAGTCCTTGTATGGACTACGACAAGCCTCATGAAACTGGTATGCTAAACTCTCTGAAAGTCTAGTTACATATGGTTTTATCCAATCCAATGCGGATCATAGTTTATTCACCTATTCCTCCGGTCCAATTTTTCTTGCTGTCCTTGTATATGTAGATGACTTAATTATTGCTGGCAATGACACAGAGGCATGCAATAGTTTTAAAGTCTATCTGCATAATTGTTTCCGTGTGAAGGACCTAGGAGGCCTCAAATATTTTCTTGGTCTTGAATTGGCACGAGGTTCAGAAGGTTTCTTTCTTGGCCAAAGAAAATACACACTTGATATACTTGAAGAATGTGGGATGCTTAATTGCAAGCCTTGTGGATTTCCTATGGAACAAAATCATAACTTGTCTTCAGATGAAAGTGAGCATTATCAAGATCCATCGCAGTATAGACGTCTCATTGGTCGTTTAATTTACTTAACAATTACAAGGCCATAGATTACTTATTCAGTTCATATCTTAAGTCAACACATGCAGGCTCCACGTCAATCACATTGGGAGGCAGCTTTAAGGGTACTACGTTACTTAAAGTCATCACCTGGTCAAGGTATTTTTCTACCTAAAAGCAATAATCTGCAGCTGATTGGCTACTGCGATTCGGACTGGGCAGCTTGCCCAATTACTCGACGTTCAGTTTCTGGTTACATAATGAAGCTTGGTCCTACACCAATTTCTTGGAAGACAAAGAAACAAACCACTGTGTCTCGATCATCCAGTGAAGCAGAGTATCATGCTATGGCACATGCTACTAGCGAAATCATATGGTTGCGCACTCTGTTATCCTCATTGCTGGTCTCATGTGACTCCCCAACTCCACTTCACTGTGACAATCAAGCAGCATTACATATAGCTGCTAATCCTGTCTTCCACGAGAGAACGAAACACATCGAGATCGATTGTCATTTCGTTCGAGACCACTTACAGTCAGGCAAGATAGCCACTTCATATGTTTCCACTCAACAACAACAAGCAGACATTTTCACCAAAGCATTGGGTTCCAAACAGTTTCATGATTTACTGGTCAAGTTGGGAGTTTGCAATCCCTACTCTCCAACTTGAGGGGGAGTATTGACGTAATGAGATCTTTATCTGTTAGTTGATAACTAATTATATCTAATAGTTATTGATAGTTGTTACTGATATAACAAATTCAGTTATATTCAGATTAGGATAGCATCTTTCAGTTAGTTTCTTGAGGATATTTTTCTTATCCTTTTATCTTTGCTTAAGCCTTTGGTTCTATATATTCCAAGGCCTTCTGTACGTTTCTTTTCATAGCAATACAATACACAGTTATTCAAAGTTTATTCACAAACTCCAAATCCTTTTAGTTTATTACAGTTTCAGGACATTGTTCATCGATTTACATCTTTATACATCGAGTATTAATCAAGAACTGACTTTTTCTACATGGTTACATCGATATAGTTCTTGAGTACATCGATTTATTGAGCATATACATTGATGTATGAATGAAGTTAAAGAGGGTGTTTTCAATTTTAATATGGGGTACATCCATTTATTGCATACGTACATCCATGTATTTTATGATTACATCAATGTATTGACCTTTTTCTTTAAAACAAGCTTTTTAGGCAATATATATGGATGTATATATTGTTATATCAATGTATATTCCAATTTTCAGAATACAAGCTAACTGTGTTAATATATATATACATGGATGTGTAAACCAATAAATCTATATATTACATGAATTTTCAAATACACGTGGTTTGACTTGAAATATATATATGGATGTACAAAATTATATATGGGTCTATAAATTTTTCAGAATGATGTTTTCATGCAAAACTCGGTTTTTGAAATCATTTTGATGCAATTCAAGTTCGTGAAACCTTTGTAAAACATATTTTCATGCAAATCAAATAGCTATATATGATGTGAATAAAAGTGTTTTCTCTTACATAAGCACATATAAGTATATAACCTAACTATTTTTCATTGCTTAATTTGGTCTTGATGTTTTTTCTATCTTAATACTCTTGCATGATTTGATTTTTTGCTTTGCTCTATACACCAATAAACTTGTTTGCACAATTGATTATTATACATTTACTTATATATATATATATATATATATATACATATTTCTCATAAGTCAAAACACTTAAAATCGATAGAATATACTTACATATTGATCTCTCAACTCTTCTTATTAGAGCTAAGTTTATTACATTTAAAAAAAAATTAAAGTTGATAATCCAAAGTCACTAAAATACCCTAAAGACAAATTATTTTATGCAAAAGCGTTTTTGATTTTTTGTCCTATGCAAAAGATGAACCTGTATATGAAGGTACGAAGGTTAGCAATATTCCTTAAAAATTGGTTTATATTCTATTTATATTTAGATTAAACAAAATATACTTTTTCTACTCAATATAAGGTTAATATATAAAAATCAAAGATAAAAGTATTTTAAAACAATTTACAATTTTGATAATATTGTTAAAAAAAGTAATAGTATATAATATACATAAAATATAGCTAAATATTAGTCATTAATTATTAAAGATATCTTCATGTGAATCATGTCAATGCAAGGTGTTTGGGTCAAATGGCAAGCGACTCATGATCTTCAGAGACGGAATGCGTATTATAAAGCTAAGGATGACTTCTTTTATGTATGATTCTAGTGAAAGATGTGTACGCGTATATCCCATGTCAAAAGGATAGATTTATTAAAGAAAATCAGCACTTTAAAAAAATAAAGGATGCTGAAAGTATCTTCTTTATCACATAGTATTATTCAATATAATAATGAAAGAAACTATTAAAAAATAACTTAATTTCTTTTGACCCCGTGTATTAGTTGGCCTTGTTTAATTTTATACTATGAATAATGCCAAGAACCTATTTATTTTATATATTTGGGTTAAATATGTTTTTAGTCCTTTATTTTTGACAAAAATTCAGTTTTAGTCCCCCATCTGAAAAACGTACTTTTTTAGTCCATCGTTTTTTAAAATGTGTCAAAAGTGGTCCCTACACCACACACTTTTAGCCCCTTATTTTTTATAACTATATATTTTTAGTCCCTCATTTTTTATTTATAAAAATTCGGTTTTAGTCTCCCGTTTTTTAAATGGAAGTGTGGTGTAGAAATTATTTTTGACACATTTTAAAAAGCAAGGGACGAAAAAATTATATTTTCCAAACAGGAGACTAAAACAGAAATTTTGTAAAAAATAGGGACTAAAAACATATTTAACCCTATATATTTTATGAGGCATGCAATACATAATTATGCATTCACATTTTCTTGCTACTTCATATCACGTCATAGTGACATCACGCTAATTATATTTTTAAAAAAATAGTATAAATGAATTGAAATGCCACTTGAATTACAAATTAAAAAGATAATAATATGTGTTTGGTTTTTTTTTTTTTTTTTCATTAACATAATATGTGTTTGGTTAATGTTTATTGTTAGCAAGATTCTTATTTCCAAATTTTAAGTTTCGGTCACTATATGTCCCCTTAGAATGAAAGAAGCTCTATAAAAAGATTCCGGTCGCTTTCGTTGTTTAGTTAGCCCTTTGGCACTCTGCTATAATATAACTAAGCAGTCACCAATGGACAGGCATGGCGATGGTGGAATCAGGCTTGGATTCTGACTTGCGATCATGGATCATTTGTGGGTCATCTATCATAATTTATATAATAATGATATTTGAACACAAATCTTGATATCATATATAGACACCGTATAGTTGATGAGGTGTTTTGGGAGTCATAAAATATATGATAAGAGGGAAGAAAAATTAAGTAATGAAGACTATTTTTTTTTACGATGTTAAATATTATTTTTGTGTTCAAATATCATTACTCTAATTTATAATAGTATTTCACCGTTGTGAACTTGTGATGCAAGAGATTAAAAAAAAAAATTGATCTTATATGTTTAAGTAAAAATAATTTCAATTAATATTTTTGGTCTTTGACCGGAATCACCGGATATCTCATAGATAAAATTATGATATTAACTCTTAGGAAATAGTTTCAAATAGTGAATAATAATATTTTGTTTATTTTCTAGAAAATATTATTAATTTTTTGCTAAAGTATTATTAATTTAGTACATAATCAGAAACTTAAATTTTGAAAATATTGAGAGTAGAATAAATTTAAAAGAAAATATTATTGGGAGAGTTGAAAAATTTAAAAGCAATTATTGGAAACAAAAGAAGTTATTAATAAAAGATACTAAAATAGAAAAATTTCAAATCACATATGATGATGTACATTTATTTAGTCAAATAATATCTATTAGTGAATCCAAATGTTGAAAATGCAAAAATAAATTACATGGCCACTTTGAGCAACAATACCTTTTGTATGTATAATATAAATTAAATTCAGGTAAATTTTAAAATGAATTGTCCAGTTGGTGCTTCATTGGTGGATCATTTAACTATGACTTATCAAAGCAAGCCAATTCGACTTGTCTGGATTATCAATAAAGTGAGTCGAGTCGAGATGACTCACTTTAATGGTGAGTCAAATTTTGGCTAATCTAGTCCAACGTATCATGGATTGGTATGTCAAACAATTTGACTTACCATAATTAAAAAAAAATCCAAAAAAATAAAATAAAATAATAAATATAAGAATACAAAACACAAACGTTTACTCTTAGTATCAATTAATTTACTCCATGTTGCTCTCTCCGTGTGTGTGTGTGTTTTGTTTTTTGGAAAAAGCAAAATTATTATTAGATGAGTACAAGGGGTACTCTAGAACCCTTTTACAAGATAGTCACAAAGGATTACAAGATAGTCACAGCAAGTAATGTATTGGCAATACAAAAGACAACAGCGCCTAAGGAACTAGACAGGACATGGGGTCAATACACCATTTAGCAAATGAATAAAAACTACCACCAAGACCTGTAGAAATCCACCTCCATGAAGTCACCTTCACCCTATCCACAATATAGATCATATGAGCCTTATCGTTTCCAAAAACTATTCCATTGCGCAGCTCCCAAATGCACCAAACAACCGTATGCCATAACAACAATCGACTTCCTAGCTTCACCTTCTTTGGGAATCCTTCAATGATTAGAGATACAAGATAGGGAATGGAATATGGTATGTGGAAACCAGCCCCCAACCAAGTAACGACTCTGGACCAAATGGAGGAAGAGAAGGTGCAATGCAGAAATAAATAACTCCCTATTTCATCAAAGTTATTACAGAAAACACAATGTAAAGGGTCATTCTCACCTAACACCTTCCTATGGTGAAGATTCATCCTAGTAAGGATCCTATCTAGAAGCATTTCCCATGAAAAAGCCACCACATTTAGAGGTGCCTTACTTTTCCATAATAGTTTGAAGACATTTAACTCCACATTCATGACGCTTGTATCTAGTGGCACTCTGTAGATGAGCAATTCATATGCAGATTTAACAGAAAAGTCACCAAAGGGATGGGGTTTCCACACCCATGAGTCTACCTTTTGGAACAAACATACAGAACTTAGTGTATTATAGAATTCCACTAATAAGTTCTCTTCCCAAGCAAAAGCATTTCGTCTCCACTTAAAATCCCACACCCATACCAACAATGTGTGTGTGTGTGTGCACGCGTGTGTGTGTGTGTGTGTGTGTGTGTGAGAGAGAGAGAGAGAGGGGGGGGGGAGTTTCTCTTTGTCCAAGTATGTACTCAAGATCAAAATAGTCCAGATTCTTCTACCATCTTCAGGTTGCTTGCCAACAAAGATAAGTCTTTGTTGGTTTGGCAGGATTTCCCTTTTGGTCTATTAGTTTGTCAGAAATTGCATTCGGACTAAATTGTGTAAATGATAACAGAATTGAGAAATTGTGTGTGGTGGTTAGAGTCTTGGAGAGCAGTTAAGAGGAAGAAGACACTGGCACTTCTATTTGTCGTCACCATCGCCGATGTGGAGTGACTCTTAACCAAGGAAGAGAAAGATGAAGCATATGGGTTTAAGGTTTATTTTAATTATGAAAAGGGTCTCTCAGTTGATGGAATTTCCTTTTAAATTTTGTTCAAACAATGAGCCTATTAGGTCTCCAAACGTTTGCTGAGCTTTGTGCTAAGCGTCTCACCCTTGTGTTTTGATGAATCCAAACATTAGGCAAATGATTTTAAATGAATTGTCTAAGCATTACTAATCTTCTACTTGAAATGTGCATGATACATAATATTAGTACAGAATATGCATTAAGAACGAATCAAAGACTGGAAGTTTACAAAGCATATCATGCGTCCAAAAGTCAGGTAAAGCTCAACTAAAAGAAGCATTTGATCAATGGTCAAGAAAAGCAGACATAATTCAATCGTCTATTCAAAGACTAAATCAAAGCACTCATGTAGAACTAATGAATCAAATCCTTCAAAGTTCGTGAAGAAGACTTCAACCACAACTAAGGCAATCTGATTGATGAATCCCAAAAGAAGAACATTTTTAAGCATGTCTTGAAGAAATAATTAAAGCCAAGAAGATCTCTCTGAACCAAGTCAGAGCTGAAGCGTCTGAAGAAAAAGTTAGAAGCTAAAAATAAAGAATTTTGTCTGAAGACTTCATGATTCAAAGAATGGCATTTCAAATCAAATCATAATTGAAGCATTTCAAGTTATATATATGTCTTGTCTAAGTGAAGCCATGAAGACAGAAGTCACATTGAGGAATCTGAAGTAGTGAAGAAGTTGTATCAAGTTTGGTCTAGCGTCTGAAGAATCAATTCTTGAAATCAAAGAAGAAAATCAAGTTATATGGATTTGCATTTCTCAGTGAAGATTGCAGATTAGTTCTCTATGAATGCCAAATCAAGAAGAACTGAAGATCAAGATATAACAATATGTCAGGTATATTAAAAAGAATGCCAAGTTAAAATCTGGTATCAAACGTCTGATGTCTGACATAAGAAAGTAGCATCCGAAGCTGTATTGAAAGCTCAAAGATAAACAAAATTCAGAATGCGTCTGAACCTCATTACGAACAAAAATTTTTGGTATCAAGTGTCCAATGAACCATAAAATCCAGAAGTTAGTATGAATCAAGAAGATTCACTTGAGGATGTTTCGTCTGAGAAGAGTGACTCTTTTGAAGAATAAGAAAATCGTTCTGATGGATCAAAATGAAGATGACTGAAAGAAAGAATATTATATTAATAACCTTGATCAACAAAATCCTTTCTCATCCCTCAGAAAGGACAAAAATTCAAAAAGCACTTTGTTGCCGCTACAAGTACAAAAAGCTTTGCTATGCTCTGACCTGAGGAAGTCAAAAACATAATTTATGCCTGCTATGGAGTCTACTATGCAGAATGCATGAGGAAAAGCAAACAAGGTACAAACGAACATTGCACATGAACAGAACGACTCTTTCATATCAGATGGACAAAGATCAAAATCAAAGTTCCATCTCTCCAATGGATATATTTGAATATGAAGGCTACTTAAGAAGAATGTTGAAGCTGCACATGTTGACATAGAATATATACATGTGTGAAAAACTTAGGGAACACGCTCAAGCACTTTCAAGCTTTAAACTGTTGAAACACTTTGATATTCATCTTACTATCTTCTCTCACATTGCAAAATTCTTCAAGAAGCTAGTCTTAACAATCATACTTTTTATTATTCATCAACGAGTATTATCTGGTTGACCTGTTAGTTTATGTAAAGTGAAGTTGCTGCTTCAAACAATCTGATTTTCTTGTAAAGCCTGAAGAGACTAGCAAAAGAGTACTTGATTAGGCTTGAAGAGGCTAGGTATGAAAATAATACTCTATTTTTGTGAACCTGGATAAGCTAGGTGTGAAAAGAATGCTTTTCTGTAACATGATCAGTTATAGTAAAAAAGCTTGGACTGGACGTAGCCTAAGTTGAGGGTGAACCAGGATAAATTTTGTGTGCTCATCCCTTCCATTTATCTATTTCTCTATTGCTTTATTATTTTATTTGTTACTAATCTTCGAGAATGTCTTTGATTGCTTGAAGCACCTGTTTTATCTTTTGCTTAGACACCTGTCAAGTGTTTGCTCTTTTGTCCTGTATTGAAAAATTGCTTTGAGAAACTGCTTTGAGAAAACACTATTCAACCCTCCTCTGATATCTAGTTTTCCATGGTCTCATTATTTCGTCTGATTCTCAAGACTGGCAATTGTGGGCTCCTACTATGGTAAGAGTGTTTAAAATCCCTCGTAATGGCTATTGCTTTGCCTTGTGGGTTGAAATGAGTGACTCACCCTATGATCGACAAGAATGGGGTTATTATGAGTGCCTAATGAAAGTGTACTACATAACTACATTCTCTCTCTCTCTCCCTCTCTCTCTCTCTCTCTCTCTCTCTCTCTCTCTCTCTCTCTCTCTTGTCTTTAACCATTGTTGGGGGTATTTAGATCCTTGATGAGTGTGGCTTTTTGGGGAATTGTGTTTGGGTAACCAGCTTAATTAAGAGCATATTCAATAAGTTTTTTTTTTGTCAAATAAGCTAAAAATAACTTTTTTTTCATAAGCTTCCCTAACAAGCTTATTGAAATAAGTTAAAAAGAGCTTATAGGAAGATCATCAACTATTTTCTTATAGGAAGATCATCAACTATTTTCATGAACTATTTACATAAATTTCTTTTCATAAGCTATTATCATAAGCTCTTTACAAGCTCTTCCAAACGCACCTAGTGAAACACATAGACTCTAACTCAAGGATGGAGTTAGAAGATTTTCATTATATATGAAAAGCTTGAATTTTACTCCATCTATCCTAACCTTAATTCAAATGTCATAATTCTGATTCCAAAAATTAAAGGTGCTGATAGAATAGAAAATTTCAGGCCTATTGCTTTAGCAAACTTTCAATTTAAAATAATAACTAAAATCTTAGCAGATAGACTGGGACATATAGCTCCTAAAATTGTTTCGGAACAACAAAGAGGTTTTCTTAAAGGTAGGCAGATCTTAGAGTGTATATATGTAGCCTCCGAGGGGTTTAACATGTTGGATAAGAAGTGTTTTGGAGGTAACATAGCTTTGAAGTTTGATGTGAAAATAGCTTTTGATACAATTGATTGGAGGTTTTTAATTCATGTCCTTAAGGCCTTTGGTTTTGATCCCAAATTTTGAAATTGGGTTGAGTCCATTCTAATTTTTGCAAACTTATCAATATCTGTAAATGGTCATATGGTTGGTTTCTTTAAATGCAAGAGGGGTGTAAGGCAGGGGGATCCATTATCCCCTTTGTTGTTTTGCTTGGCTGAGGAAGTTTTAAGCAGAGGTATTTCTGCTTTAGTTAATTCGGGCAATTTGGCTCTAATGGTTAGTTCTAGGGGTTTTCAAACTCTCTCTCATATTATGTATGCTGATGATATACTTGTTTTTTGCAAAGGCACTAAATCCAATTTAAGAAACCTTATGAACCTATTTAAATGGTATGATGAATGCTCACGGCAGAATCTAAGCACATAGAAATGTAAGTTATTTCATGGTAGCATTGCTAACATCATAGTTGCTGAAATCTCTAGGTTCTTAGGATTTGGTGTTGGAAACCTACCTGTGACTTACTTAGGAGTGCCTTTATTTAAGGGTAAACCTAGGAGAATTCATCTACAGCCCATAGCAGATAAAATTAAAAATAAGCTAGCTAGTTGGAAGGGGAGTATGCTGTCCATAACGGGCAGAGTTCAGTTAGTTAGAGCTATCATTTTTGGCATGATTTCATATAGTTTTCATATTTACTCTTGGCCAAAGTCTTTGCTAAATCAAGTTGATAGTTATATAAGAAACTTTGTGTGGTCTCGCCAAGTTGATTGTAAGAAGCTTGTAACAGTTTCATGGTATAAAGTATGCTCTGCACATGTAGATGGGGGGTTCGAACTGAGATCCCTCAAGGCTTTGAATGAGGTTGTAATGCTGAAACTGGCCTGGGAAGTGCTTCATTCTTCCAGTCAGTGGCTTCTTTTCTAAGAAGTAGATTTATAAGAAATTCTAAAACTATTACCTATTATGTCCAATCTTCCATATGGACTGGAATAAAACCATAGATTCATATAGCTATAAGTAATACAGGTTGGATTATTGGGAATGGTAGAAGCATTAACTTTTGGTCAGATGTTTGGTTAGAAGACAAAGTCACTGTTTTAAATATGCTGAATGTTCCTAGTTCCCTGAATCTGAAAGCAAAAGTTGCTGACTTTGTTCATAATGGCTCTTAGTCATTTCCCAACTTTATACTTGATAGATTTCCTAACATTGTTTCTGCAGCAAAGCAAATGGTTACCTCAAAATCCAATTGAGGATAAGCCGATATGGATAAATTCTGAGACAGGAGAATTAACTTTCAAAGAAGCTTATCATTGGTTTAAGCCTAGTTTGAACTCTTGTTCATGGGGAAAACTGATTTGGAAAAGTCACATTCCACCATCTAGATTCTTTATTTTTTGGAGAGTCATTTATGAGAGAATTCCAGCTAATTTTGAGCTTAAAAAAAGAGGGTGCCATATGGCTTCTATGTGTAGTCTGTGTGGAATGACTGAGGAGAGCTCACTTCATCTATTTTTACAATGCTCATATGGTTTAGAAATCTGGAAATGGTTAAGCCATTCTCTGCATTTCAACATTGATACTTCTTCTTTCATGAATCTGCTTTCAATTTGTAATAAGCATTGGAGCTCACAGCTGCATGACATCATTATATATGCAATTGTTCATGTTATTTGGGCTATTTGGTTTGTTAGAAATACTTGCAGGTTTGAAGGATCTCTGATGCAAACAAGGTAAGCTTGCAATATGGTTTCTGCTGCAGTTTCTTTGTCAGGGAAGTTATCTACTGGCTCATGTTTTAATTCAGTTGATGAGTTTAGTATTTTAAAGGCTTTCTCTGTTGATGTTCATTACAGCAAAGCTCCAAGGATCGAAGAAGTAATATGGATGCAACCTCTATGTAATTGGATCAAAGGCAACACGGGTGGAGCTGCATTTGGAAACCCTAGAAGATCAGCTTGTGGAGGAATTTTTCAAGGGAGAAATGCTGCAGCTTGTGGTTGCTTTTCATCAAGAATAGGCAGCTCAAATTCAGTATACGCAGAGCTTGTGGGTGCCATGTTCTCAGTTGAAATTGCTGCAAGGAGGGGATGGAATAACCTATGGTTGGAGAGAAACTCACAACTTGTAGTCTTGGCTTTTAAGAACAGTCTAGGCATTCCATGGAAACTGTACAATCGATGGAAGAATTGCATGTCTCTAGTTAGACTTATGAAGTTTAATGTATCTCATATTTTCAGAGAAGGCAATGTTTGTGCCGATAGGCTAGCTGCTTATGGACTTCATCATCAAGGTTTTACTTGGTAGGATACTATTCCACCTTTTATTGGTGAAGAGTTTAGTCGTAATAGGCTAGGCCTTCCCATTTATAGGTTTTGTTAGTTTCTTTTCTCTTCTGCATGGGTTAAGGTTTTATGTCCCCCCATGTTTTTCTTTTGCTTTTCCTTTGTAATTTTTTGTTTTTTATTAATAGAATTGTAGTATGCTGCAGATGATAGATAGAGGTGATGGTGCCAACATAGTTGGGATGGTCCTTTCCTATAGTGATGCATTTGCATACTACTTTGATAAAAAAAAAAATATAATGTTAGGTAACCACAGCTACCACATTCAAATACTATCCGCTGCTCCTGGCCCGACTTTTAGATCAAACTGATATACATTTAGAAACTATTTACCAATTTAACATAGTTTTGAAATTATTTACCAAATTGACATAGTTTTTGCCAACGTAACATTTTTTATATTTTAAATTGTTGATGTGGAACACGCATACATTTTCAAAAAAGTCATCTCATAAAGCATTTTCACTTTTTCGACAAGTTGTACATTGTGATTGGCCAATGAAAACCTTTTCTTTTATAAAAATAATAAACAAAGTTTTCTCTAAAAAATGGAATATTAGTATTATTAATAATAATAATAATAATAATAATAATAATAATAATAATAATAATGATATTAACACACTAACATTAATTATAAATATGTTATTAGTGATAATAATAATAATGATGATGATGATATTAATATTACTAAAAATATTAATACTAATAATATTAGTGATATTAATTAATATCACCAATAATAATTGTGTGATAATATCACTAATAATAATTAACACACTAACATTAACTATAAATATGTTAATGGTGATGATAATGATAATGATAATGATAATGATATTAATATTACTAACAATATCAATACTAATAATATTAGTGATATTAATATCACTAATATTATTAGTATTGATATTGTTGTTATTAATATTATTATTATCATCATCATCATTAATAATATATTTGTAATTAATGTTAGTGTGTTAATATCATTAGTAATGATATTATAATATTAATATCAATATTGTTATTATTATTAATATTCTTAAACTTAATATTCAGTTTTTTTTTTATAAAAAAAAACTTTGTCTATTATCTTCATAAAATAAAAAAGTTTTCACTACCCAATCAGAATGTGCCAGTTGTCGAAAAAGTGAAAACACTAGATGTGATAACTCTTTTAAAAACGTGAGCACATTATCACGTTGGCAAAAAACTATGTTAGTTTGATAAATAGTTTAAAAATTCGGTTAAATTGGTAAATTATTTTTAAATGGTTTAACTATTGAGTTGGTCCCTGAATTATTTGAAAACTTTCAAGTAGGTCCCTAAACTAAAAAAAAAATATCTAATTGGGCACCCCGAACTTATATAACATTTTCAATTGGGTCCATGAACTAAAATAGTTTCTAATTTGGTCCCTGAACTTATATACAATTTTCAACTGGGTTCCTGGGATAGAGTTCCTCGAATAGTTCATTAAGCTTTGTGGATTGTGACATGAATTCTCACCCACCCCCAAATTTGTATTTAGGGTTGCAAGAGACCAAAGTTTGAACCAGAAGAGTAAAATGTGATCTATGGCTGCTTCTCCCCCATATGAACAAACAACTTCTTCCTTCCTCAATCTCTCTTTCACGATTGTATATTCTTACCTCGAAATAGCTTGGTCCAAAATAGCTCTCTCACTTACAAACTAGGGGTGGGAATAGGCCAGGCTGCTCATCGGGAGACCTACAGCCTAGCCTATTTAAGGCCTAGCTCGGCCTAGCCTATTTAGTAAAATGGTCAATTCAAGGCTTTACAAAAAGCCTATATAGCTAAATAGGCCAGGCCTAAGGCTTTTAAAAAAGCCTACTAGGCCTATCGGGCCGGCCTATTTAACACATACACACACATAAATATATATGTATAATATAATATATTATAATACTATAATATATTATTTATATCATTCATAATATTTAAAGGTGAATACCTATTGGCCATGTAGTGACCTACTTGACTATTTATTTGTGAATGCCTAGTGACATATTTATTAGTATATGTCTACCAACTTCTTTGTCATTAGAGACTTACGAGCCTATTTACAAGTGAAGGACTGTGACCTATTTATAGATGGAGGCATATTTAAATGTCTTGTTGATAAGCAGGCTTTCAGGCCAGGTCAGACTTTAAAATAGGCTAGGCTCAGGCCTTAGAAATTAACCTATATCAGGCTATAGGCCAGGCTCAGGCCTCGTGATTGGAACATAGGCCAGTCCCAGGCTTATCAGGGCCTAGCTCGGCCCTAGCCTATTCCCACCCCTACTTACAACTTATTACATCGCACTTTATCTTATTGCGTCTTGCTGCATCTTGATATGACAATGTCTCAACATTCATCCTTCATCCAAACCACTCATAGATGACTGATATGCGTCTCCAGCTTAGATGGAATCGATAATATTCCGTCTAATTCAACGAATCACTAATGGATTTTCTTTTTTAGGGATTCAATCGAAAAAAAATTATATAAGCTCAGGGACCCAATTGAAAATTTTATATAAGTTCAGGGATCAAATTAAAAACCTTTTTTAATTTAGGAACCTACTTGAAAATTCTTAAATAGTTTAGGATCCATTACCAACCCAATAGTTAAACCTTTATTAATATAGGTCAGTTTGGTAAAAAAAAAAAAACCCTGACACCTTCTTAGATTTCACATGTGGAGCGCAGATATGGTGCGGGCTCGGCCGGGAAAAAACCCAAGTTCACTGATAGTCATTGATTGATCAAGCTTTTCCATAACTGGATCAGGCCCTTCTTGTGATGTAAACAAGGCCTCGTTGCTCTCTATAGGAAGCTAAAGTCACAGGTCCATACATGCTCTATACTGGGCTCAAAGATTCTTGCTCTATTGTTTATTAATGCACGAGGCATCTGAACCTTATACCTATACGTTAACGTTCTTCCTTTTCTTAGCTATTAAATTAGGGCCTTAGATTTTGTTAGCTTATTTAGGAAGAAAAAATGTCTCCACGTAAACAAGTAGGTACCACTACGAAGCTTGTATGGTATTGCTTTATCTCTACACAAGCGATTTTAGTTCTAGGCTTCTGTAGTCGTTGCTTGTGAATAGATCTCTTTGCCTTTGGATTAAGGGCACTGATCGGTTTCAGCATTATCAAAATGGTCCTAAAGTTTAATTTAAAGCAATTCCCTGGCATCTAGAACAAGAATGTCTGGTTAAATTTAGGCCATAATGATATGGTAATGTTAGGGGACATGCTCTGGTAATTAACTTAATTTAGGTTGGTATTATCGATTCGTTTTATCTGTTGCTTACATAATAATCTTTGCTTATGTATTATGTGCCTAAGTTATTTCTTTCAATTTTGTTTTTGTCTGATTAGGTATCTCTATAAACATTGATGTAATTAGTCTAACTTTTGAAAAGAGGCTAGCTCGATACCTTTACCTTTCGCAACAATTAGTTTCTCTAATTAAAATTTCAGCTGCTTTCTCCCAAGAGTGTAACTCACTTACCAGTTACAATTGTCCCAACCTTTGTTATTATTTCTTTAATTTTTGCTTATAGAGTTTATATTTGACACACTATCAATGTAAAGTGCCAATCAATCACTGTAACTTTTAAAGATAATTATAATAAGAGTCAAACATCTTTAATGATGTAATAATTTATAATTTGTTAACAATGTAATTTTTTTTTACACTGACAATACATATCAATCAAATCATAATAAATTAGGTAAAAAACCAAAAGAAATGAAAATTTGTAAGAAAATCCTCAAGCCACACATTCTAGTGCTTCAAGATCTTGGAAGTATCAGTTATTCATATTGGTCCTGTGATGTACGAGCTGCTTAAGATATTGGTAAATAAAGTACTAAGAATTCTATAAAACCATAAATGTACTATGATGAATTGTTAAACAATCAATCTTAAACGATTAATTAAAAAAACGATTTTTCTAACTTATATAACTTTGCACATGTTAATAAATCCAAAAAAAGAAATGTGTTGAAAGTTATTTATTCAATTCCTTGAAAATTTAAAAGTTACTCTTTCCAATACAATATTTCTAGTTTAATACTCCCTCCGGTCCTTATTATAAGAGGCAAATGACTACTTTTTTTTGTCCAAAATATAAGAGACATGCATGTATTTTGACAAATATTAAATGCTCATTTCCAATTTTACCCTTATTTATAATAGGGTTTATCTTTACGAGACAGTACAACTTTCAATACAAGTAGGTTTGTTCATTAATCACTACAAGAATTTAAGCTATTTCCCAGGGCATATTACCCAGGGCAAAAAATCCCTAGGAAAATTTGGCATTTCCCAAGGTTAAAGCCCTGGGAAACTTCTCGCTGTGGTTCCCACGGGTTGAGCCTTGGGTAACAGAGGCACCAACTGCTCCCGCTCATTTTCCCACGGACAGGGCCCCAAGAATAGGATTTCGCTGTTTCCCACGGGTTAGCCTAGGGAAAAGATGTCCCGTTTCCCACTGACTAGGCCGTAAGAAAATAACACGCCATTTCCCACGGATTGTGCCCTGGGAAAATACTCCCGTTTCCCACGGAAAGCACCCTGGGAAAAAATACTCGCCGTTTCCCACGGATAGAGCCCTGGGAAACTACACGCACGCCGTTTCCCACGGATAGAACCCTGGGAAAATACACGCCGTTTCCCACGGGCTAAGCCCTGGGAAAAATGCAAATAGAAATCACCTTCTTCCTTCCTTCACTTGAGCGTCGATCACAGACCTTGTAGTGCAGTCCCCTGCTCCTTTGCGCCGCCCAGCTCCTTCGCGCAGTCCCACCTCCTTCGCGCCTCCCTCATCCTTCTCCGGCCACCGTGAGGTAAGCTTCTTTCCCTCTTTCTCTCTTCTTCTTCTCCTAATTAATATCACAGTTCCCTTGTTCCCTTTCCCATTCTAAACTCAACGAATTCTTTGAGTAGCCTTCAGAGAGAACATGTTCTTCATCTACTTTGACATACTTTGTATTAATTTTCTTATCTTTTTTTGGTTTGGGGGTGGGGTTCACAACTGTTAGTATGTAGTAAATAATAGATTGTTCACATAACTAACTGTAAAGCTAACATTTAATCATATTTTAATTAAAAAAATTTAGAAGCCTAAAATATTAATTTGAGCTTTGTTATATATTAGATGATGGGATTTTAGAATGGTGGTCCATTTTTAGGTATGTAGCAGAATGTGGTTGCCTTGACTTATTAAGCTATAATTTTAAAAAAAAAAAAAAAAAACATAGGTTTCCCAGGGTTAATGCCCTGGGAAAAGTTTCCCAGGGATTATCCGTGGGAAACAGTTCCCAGGGATTAATCCGTGGAAAACTTTTCCCAGGGATTTTTCTGTGGGAAATTTCCCAAGGGCCTGACCGCGGGGTATTTCCCAGGGCTTAACCGTGGGAAACGTTTCCGACCCCCCGAAAACCGACGGATCTGAATCCGTGGGTCATCCGTGGGAAATGCACATTTCCCACGGATTTTCTGGATTTCCCAGGGCCATAGGCCGTGGGAAAGAGCGAAAATTCTTGTAGTGAATTATTGAAGGGTTAAATTTGTAAATTTATATGAATATTAATTACAAATAGCTTATTTCAATGCATTTCCTTGGTCTGTGTGTTTTAGGGTTTTGCCTCTTATATATAGGACCAGAGGGAGTATTCCTTAACATGTGTACAGTTGCCCTGGTTAGAAAAATCCATTAAAAAAACCCAAGACCATGATAACTGATAAGAGTATATCAATCTAATTAACCAAATCATAAGCCGTACACAGCGCATGCTGCAACTTGCAATTTTTATAAGGAAGAGACACCAGTGCCGCTCTTCCTCGTTTACAACAAAGCCTTGAAAATAGAAAAGGGTTGCGTTTTAATTAATTATTATAAACCTACAAAGTCTTCCACTTTGGAAAGCCTTCTTTCGATCTGAAGTAGTAATATAATGTAGGTCGTTGTTGAAAAGGAGGAACACGAGTGGGGTCGGATTCTACAGGTGTTTGGCTTCAATTTAAACAAACATAGTCGCCATTGGGTCTTGTATGCACCCGAAGGAAAGGTATATCTAGCACAAATTGTACTACATTGTGGCCTCTCATGTCTCATCTTCAATTTCAAGTGGATTTATCACTAGCATTTGCCACTCATGTTCATTGGACCTAATTTATTTCTCTCCAAGCTGCATTTGCTTGTTTTTTCCTTTTGGAAGAAAATGAACCTATATAAAAAACTTGATTTCAGAAAATCACTTAAATTAGTTCAGAAATTGAACCTATATAAGGAACCTTGGTTGTTTTGCTCTTAATTTCGGAGTTACTTTTGCCTTACATGCTTAACTATATCGTGCAATTTTAGCTATAGAAATAGCTCACAAGAAAGGTTGGAGGAATTTATGGTTTGAGTGTGATTCGGCTCTAGTGATTTTAGCTTTTAACTCTCTAAGTATTGTCCCTTGGAGGTTAAGAAACAGATGGCTTAACTGTATGGCTTTGGTTAAGGAGGTGAATTTTGGCTTTTCACACATATACAGAGAAGGAAATGTTTGTGCGGATAGATTAACTTCTTTTGGTACTTCTATACGGGTTTAGTTTGGTGGGATTTAGTCCTTAGCTGTATTAGTGAGGATTTTACCCAAAATAGGATTGGTCTTCCTAATTTTAGGTTTAAATGATTTTTCCATGGGTAAGTTTATGTCCCCCCATGTTTCTTTGTATTCTTTTTATCTTCTTTAATAAAGTTTTTGGTATGCTGCAAATGATGGGTATTGCTTGAGGTGCTAACCTAGTTGAGATTTCTTGTGTTACAGTGATACTTTTGCATACATTTTTTTTGTTTTAAAAAAAAAAGTCAATGAGTAAGATTACTGATACGTAAGAATAAAAAACAATCACCAAATTTGTTGTAAATAATTATACATATAATTTTTTTTTTATAAGCAATAGATATATAGATGAAAATACAAAAGATACTCTAATATATAGAAGTATCGAAATAAAGTTATTAAAAGGATTCCAACTCCTTCTACTAAAGTTACAGCAGCTTTATAAAATCAAATAAAAGCCATTGCCCTCAACCAGTGACATACTACTACCAATCCCCTGTTCCATGCCTCTATATGACAATATTAACATTATTAGTGGCATGATCAACATATATATATATATATATATATATATAGTTAACTTATATATTGAGATCTTATTTTATTTTAATTAATCAAAGATTCATCCTTACTTTTTTATTTATACTTTTGTTTACTTATTTTAGAAGAGCTTTATTCCTTAAAAAAAAAAAAAAAACTTTGCCAAATTATTCCTATTAATCCGACTGCACGTATATTTGAAGGCAAATCTAACGAATTGAGAAGCGACGTAAACCAAGATTAGGATGGAATTATGGTGCGGGGTTATACCAGAACTGGGCACATGGATATAAGTGTCGATTTTGATAGTTTTTCATCAATTAATCTTCACATTGATAGAATATCTTTGGCAAAATAGGTAGATTGGCACGTCTTATACGTTTATTTTATTTTTCATGTTGGTCCTATAAGTTTTTTTATTTTTCAAATTGGTCATATACGTTACGTTCCGTTTTCACATTAGTTCTTTCCGTCAACTTTGACCTAACAGAGTCAGATCAAATGCCACGTGTCAGACTAAGGTGATAGCCATGTCAGATCAAAACTGATAGCGTTAGGTCAAAATTGACGAAATTGACTAATGTGAAAACAGAATGTAACGTGTATGACCAATTTGAAAAACAAAAAAATTATAGAACTAATATGAAAAATAAAATAAAATAAACGTATATGACCAACTTTCATCTTTTCACGTTTTTTTATTTTTTTATTTTTTTATGTTTTGGTCGCTGGGATGTTCCTCTTTCACTTAAAATAACATTTTTTCCCCACCAAAATGACATTTATTCTTTGTATTTTTTTTTTTTTTGGCAATTCATTTATTCTTTGTATAATTATTCTGATCTGCCACAAAATAAAATAAAAAATCATATTAGACAATTCTCATTCGTGGATTTGTGGATTGGTTGAGTTATTTACAGCTTGCCTTTCTATTGCTTTTTTCTGATGTATTAATGTAGCATTGAAATGATGTATCTATGTTGTGATTCCTTGTTTTCTGATGTGTTATGATCTGTGTAGCTTGTTGCTGGCAACTGATTTTTCAAATCTCTCTGTCTCACGGCTATTCTTTATTTCTTTAGTGTTGGATTGGAAGCAGGGTACTGCTGTTATGTTGCTGCACTTGGATATAATTGTTGTTACAAATGCTACTCGAGATGTATACGTATCCAAAAAAAGGTACTGTATATACAGTGCATAAAATTCAAGTGTGAGAATCATACAACTAATGTTTCTCCTCTCTCTCTCTTTTCTCAGTGAGTGGCTACAAATGTAAGAGAAAAAACTGCAAATCAAGAGCTACACCAAGTCTTCATAGGAATGACTCCTCAAGGAAGACTAGGCAACTATCAACTAACATAACAAGCTAAACAATTAACATTTATCTATAAAAAAAATAAAAACTGTCAACTAATTTGCTTCTTATACATAAAATCAATAAGTGCCTAGTAAAAAAATGATAGTGTATAGGTTCAGGTGAAGGCATTATGTGACATGGTGGTGCACCACTACACCCCTTTGGTGGGTGGTGCACCTTAGACCAGACCATAGGTTGATATGCTTAAGAACCATTATGCTCATTAATTGTTGATGGAGTGACCTACACCAGGGCTATGACCTGGCGGGTGATGTGGGCCTAAAATCATCCACTTCGTACTCCACACGTCTTCTTGTTGATCCTTTTTGGTGCACCCCATCCCCATGAACACTGATGCTCCTGCCACGATCACCACCATGACCATGAGGTCCAACATTCACGGAGTAATTTTGGCGAGGTTTCAAGGGAGACCTCAAATGCCTGCCTTGGACAAAAAGAACTTGCTGGTGCAAAATCAGAAACGTGAGGAGAACGCAAGCAATTTGGACCCTAGTGTTATTTTCCATGTTAAAAGAGGATGATTTGTTTATAGAGAAATGGAGAATATGTGTTGAATGAAAAAGGGAAAGATATATAGGTAGAAGATACTGAAGAAGCTCCTTCATCTAAGTCGGTATTTATATAGTAGGAGCTAGCGTTAAAGAGTAAAATGTGAATGGATCTAATTAAATTTTTAAGGTTTTCGGACGACCAAAGCATGTGGTGTCTTTCACTCCTCATTGCTGGGAAAAGATTCCACTGACACATCCTGTGAACTATATTAACTGTCTAAGCCCAACCTACGGCCTACCGAGTGAAGCTGAAACAGAACAGGTTACTTTTTTCGCTTTGTCAAGTTGTATTGTTCTTTTTATATTATTTATGTGTAGGGATGTAAATTTTATGTGCACCCATGAATATCCGTGGATAATATCTGCAATGAGTAGAAAATTGATATCTTAATGGGTATCCATGGATAAATAAAATAGATATTTTCTCTACCCGCTTATTAATGGGGCGGGGGCAGTTAGTGTAGTATCCATACCCGCGAGTACCCGCTAAGGTGAAATTACTTAAATACCTTTTACATATATAAACCAAATGCCCTATTTTTTTAAACTATCCTTATTTTGTTTTTTAAATTTGATAGCCACAACACTCAAACCATATCATACCCAAGTCGTATGGATCATTGTGTTATGTATTATTGCTTTTGTGCAATTATTGTGTTATAAATTAATGCTTATGGATTATTGCTTTGGGATTAATGTTTATGTGTGAATGATGTCAAGATAGGGGTGTTTGATTAAAAAATTTAGTCTAATATTCAATAATTTTGTGAGGTGTTTGAATATCCATGGATACCCGTAAATATTGATAAATTTGTTAAAAACCCTCAAGATGGATACCCGCATGGATATGGAGCGGGGACGGGTATGAAGTCCATCCAATGGGACGGGTAGTGGGGTGCTACTACCCATACTCACCCCGCCCCATTTACATCCCTATTTATGTGTATCATATTAACTTTGTCCTAACTATATTTTTAATGTTATAATTAGCAGGTCATTTATTTAATTTAATAACATAAAGCAAGAGAGATTTCTTACTCAGGGAGGGTTAGGATGAAATAATATATATGTATATAGTAGGTATGACTATTCCAATTTTTTTTTAAAAATATATATATAATTTTCATTAAAAAGTATAAATTTTTTAACTTAACATTCTTCAATAAAATATTTTTATTTCTTACTCTATTTAATGAAAATATTAACTCTTACCATCACTAGCATCTAAGAATCTCCTATGTGACATTTCTCTTTCATTTAACCAAAGCTTTATGTTTAATTTACTTGGAGCCAACGACGGTTGGCACAAGTGGTTAAGGATCCGGAGTTGAACTCCAACTCTCCTCATGAGTGCGGCTTCAAATCCCCCAGACACCACTAAAATCTCCATTGGTGGGCAACCCTCCCTGGAGAGATCCTCTCGCGCCAAGTGGCTAATTATTGTAAGTGTTAGACTACTTGCGGTTTGAGCCTATGCAGTAATCCTCTGGGTTAGGTGTCTACTGACAGCCCCAGGATGCCATTAGCACCATGCCCAGTAGCCTTGGGAGTACATCCCCTAGATGTCATTTTATTCACCCAAAAAGATGTTTAATTTACTTAGCCTATATATAAGGTGGCAGCATGTATTACTACCAAATCCATAAGATTTTTAATGGACACGATGTCTATTGAATATAACCAATCAAATTTTAATTACTTACTAACATAACAATGGAAATTACGAAAATTATTTTAAAATTATCTTTAAATTTTGATGTGTAATTATATCAAATGGACACATGTACATACAATATTTATTCTATCCCGTACTAATTGTGAAATTAATCTAGACTTAATAAAGTAGAAAAGGTGTTGTTTATGGGCTTCAGAAAACTATCTTTTGCTCTTCATACAACTCAAGGGTTGCTTCTGAACTCAATCTTGAAAGGCTAAGTGTACTTTTGTCACTGTTCCGTCCACATGCACCGTCCCACTAAGAATTCCACTAGCAATTACAGCCATTTATTAGGCTGGTTCATGTGGTATTCGCTGTATGCTACCCTAGGTTAATATTATAAACTTTTGGAATTGATGCACACATAAACCAAGTATTATTTGAGTGACGTACCATTTATTTTGGTTCAATTCTGAGAATCGTACCATGATCGCGCTGGCAAACCTACCCTTTGCAACTAGAGGATCCAAATGAAGTACCTTAGAAAGAATAAACAAGAAGAAACAAAAGAAAACTCAAAGAATAAAAAACAAAGAAACAAACAATAAAAAATTAGTTCCTCTAAGTTTGGGTCATCATTTGGGTCTCAATTCGCATGCATAATCAAATGGAAGTGCTTTCGAATATTAAATAAGAATATTGCAACCCCAATCTTGTCGTTCTGCCGCCTGTAGTTGCCCTAGTGTTTTTTACATGCATGTGTCCCTAGCTATAACTGATTTACTATGCCCACATTTTCATTTCCATATCCTCGAAGTGTTTCACAATGAACCATATATAATTCATGAAGAACGTTACATCAATGCTTTATAGCAACGTCTTTTAATGTTTTAATTTGGACCATCTTTTGGTAAACCCGGGTATCCTCCGACCGGGAGCCAGAGACTAATCCCTCGAAGTACTGAGATCCATTTAAGGGGTTGACTTCTCCCAACAGATGCTATTCCATACACATGAGCCAAGAATCGAATCCCTGACCACATGCTTAAGGGACCCAGTTATCTACCAACTGTGTCACACCATTTTTTTTTAAATAAGCATTGAATAGAGTACAAAGGGATTTGTGAGTACTAAGTAATAGCACTACTGCCACAGCAGATATGCAATTCTAATAATCTGGATGGGTTAATTGGTACTTGGTACCACAACTACTTTGGTTAGTTAACACAATTAAAGTTATACACTTTCGTGAGATATAGTATCAATATTGCTTCCGAAAATTGCACACAAAATGCATATATTTTTTTTAAAGAAATCATTTTTATGCACTAAAAATTGTAGATAGGACTCTAGCAAGCTTTTCACATTTGATTAAGTGGTTTGCATGCTAGCTATATACGAAACCATGTGAATGAGCATGTAAAAACAAAAAAAAACAAAAAATACTTCTTCACTCTAGTACATTATTAATTTGAAATATTCGTTCTTTTAGGTAGATCTATTGTATTTATGAATCTATTTAGTATGAAGATGAAACATGTACTGCAGGTAAATATAGTTAACTAGCCAGTGATTAATAAAGTCAATAGTTATTTTCAGACCTTGCAAAAGAAATCAAGGCTTGCCATGCAAGGACATATGTATGTATGTGATGTTATTAGGGTTTGCACTTTTTCATTGAACTTCTGCCTATTTTTCCATGCATAGATATTAGTATATTTCAAGAAGTATTAATTTGTTTGATAATAGTGTGAAAATGGATAAAAATAAAATACAGGAGAGATGGTTGAAAACAATGTATCATGTATATATTGATTTTCAATTCTCCTACTTCCAACAACAATGTTATTATTGAATCTGATTGTAGGATTGTTGACAGTATAAATAAGCCCAGAATATATTTTTCTGAATTTGGTAGTATTTTAAAAGAGTGCTTAAGTTGTCGTCTTTTTTTTCCAAATCTTGGTGTGAGGTTTATTTAGGAGGCAAGCCAATGGAGTTACCCACTGCTTAGCAAAGGTGGCTCCTAATATGTCTAGCCCCCAGAATTTCCAGCTTATTTCACATTGTATTTCTTTGTTTGTTGCTAGTGAAATAAATTAATTTGGTAAGGTTCCGACAAATTTTTTTAACCTTTTTTTCTTTTTAATTACCTAGTTGCTTCGTGGTTGTTCATTTTCTTTTTAACTATAATCTGCACCAGAAAGCTAATTATGATATTTTGAAGTAAAACATGGTTAATATATTCATATTTATCAAAAAAAAAAGATGCCAAATAACATACTTTTCGTGATAACGAGATATCTTGCATGCGCAGAAATTGTGCCTGCCATAGGCATACACACACAGACGAATGTGAGTATCTGATCTACTGACAATAATTTTTTTAGCAATAAAAAGATAAACGTTAACCATATTATAAACGTTTGTGGCTGATATTAAAATCATTGGCAATTAGATGTAACTCAAATGTCGATTTCGGGTGTATGAATAACAAACTGTTTCTACCTATGCACGAATTTTTCTATTGCAACATTTGTCATTGGGGATATCAAAGGAGGCTTCATGAGCGGCCCTCATTATTTGTGGACAAGTGGTAATGTATTGATGGGTTAGACGGTGATGAAGTGGTGCACTATTGTTGGTTGGGTAAATATAGGTTTATTGGCTATGCTTTGTTTGTACTTTTAGGTTGAAGTTCTTTGTATATCTGATTCCGTTTATGGTTAGGGACAATATCATTTTTACAAAGACTTCCTTTAGGTTATGATGTATACAGGTTTGAGTACCTTTTGTGCTCGTTATTAATAAACTTTTGCTTATAAAAAAAAAAAAGATCATATATACCAACAGGATGAGGTGAAGCAAGAGCTTGGGCAAGACTCAAGAGATAATGAGCCAGAGAGAGATGAGAATTTTTGCTTTGTAGCATATATATTATGCTATTTAATAATATTTAGTACAAATACAATATAGAAAGCGTATTACAAACAATACTAATGCATGAAAGCATAATAAGACAACCTAAACTCAGAATATAGAGTTACTGGAAATTATAAAACCTACTAAACAGTAAATGAAATAGCACTAAATAATCAGAACACACGACATATAACTATTGGATACAGATCATCTGTCCTATTTTGGTGTACCACACCTTGTCCCCAGGAATAATATCTCCATATTCTTTCTTTTGAATATTACATAAAATTTTAACTTTTGTGACATGGTGTTATTGGTTGGGACAAGATATAGTACACCAAAATAAGATATTAGATCTCTATCCAAAATAACTATTACGGGTACATTATTTTTTGTTTGTTGACATAACTCAAGTGATTAATTATTAACGGAATGGCCAATACCAGGGCTATGGCCTGGAGTCGTGGGTCGAAAAGCTGCAACATCTCCTTCCAATCTTCTAATGCTACGGTGCACCTGGCTTGGGCCGGTGGCAACAGCACTTTTTGTGGTGCTAGTTGCAATGCTCATTGCCATGGCAGAATCAGCATTCGGTGAGTGAATGCTTTGTTTCAAATTCCTGCCTTCCGTATTAAGCAGTTCATGAGACAAAAAGAGGAGTACAAAGAGGAAGCAAATGCGAGAGAAATGTGCCATGGATAAAATATGAGGATGAGAAAGTAAAGAACCAAGGCCGAAAGCACTGATCGAGTTTGAGGTGGCTAGGGTAAAAGTCTAAAAGATGGGTGTTTTGGGAAGGAATTGAAGGGAGATTGATATTTGAAAAGCCACCACCTTAATGGTATTTATAGAACCTGAAAAGGTGAAGCATGCGCTCCAAACTCTGAGGGTAGGCTGAAAAAGGAAAAAAAGGAAACACAAAAAAATAAAAAATAAGAAGAATGAAGAACCAATTAAGCATCAACTAAGATTCCGCCCACACACACCCAAAAGTTACTATGGGGAAAACTTCAATTAAGGTTAACAGCATCTCCAAAGACAAATTTTAAGAAACCTATTTTAAGTTTTTAAGTGGGTCAACGAGAGTTTATGACACTCACTCAAATTTCACTTCAATGAGAATTTCTAATATTAAGTTCATCAAGTATTCTCTCTCTTCAACATCTCATGTTATCGCTCTCACTTTTATGCTATTAAATACAAAAAAAAAACATTATTTAAATGTTATGGAACTCCCTTTTAAGATTTCTTAGATAAGGAAAACATTTTAAATTTAAGGAACCGAAAATCAAATGTGGCATATTGTAACAATATTTTTTTCTTAAGGAACTCTCACTAGGTGACGTTTGGTATCTGGAATGTTTTATTGCCAGACAAACTACCTTCCTGAGAATCATTGGGTATAAGGAGTATAAGGAGCTCAAGTGGGTAGGAGCTAAGAGTATAAGGGTCAAACCTTGGCTAATGAGAAAAAATTAACATAACAACTAACTAATAACATTTGCCTATTAAAAAAAAAATCTTAGAAATCTTTCTTTCCCACCTTCATATATGGGAATATAGTTTTCCCAAGTTTCTAACTATGATTCAATTCGCTAATTTTATTCCCGGGAATCTTTTATGTCTGTGAATAATTTTATAAAACTTGCACCAAACATGTGAAACTTTTATTCTCATGCCAACATTTACAGGAATATTTTTGTAAAACTTGTATCAAACGCTACCTAAAGATGCTCTTATAAGGAACCCATTTTAAATTTAAGGAACCTAAAATCACATTGTAATAATATTTTAATTTTAAAGACCGCGCCCTGAGAAACTCCCACTAAAGCATCTCTAATGGCATTTTTTTTAAGGAACTTACTTTGGGTTTCATAATCACTACCAAGTGATCCCCACTATACCACATCATTCTTAAGGAACCCATGCATATTTTACTCCAATGGTTAAATTTTTATGCAACCCTTAAGGAGCCCATGTTTTTATAATTTTTTTTATTTGCACTCAATTGTGTTTCAAATTAAAATATTAATTCATTTATTCCAATTAATACGTAAAAAAATATTAAATATTAAAAAAATATAAAATGTTTATTTTAAATAAGTTTAATAATAATAATAATAATAATTTAAAAACGATGAGAATTATATTACAAAGTGAAATATATGACAATAAGAAATACATAAAAATAAGAAATACATAACGATGAGAAATACATAATCATGAGAAATATAAAAATTAATTATCGTTATTCAAATGTCTGAAATGTTTCCAAATATCTCCATCAAGTCTTCTTGAAGCTAAAGATGATTTTGTTTTTCACGAACTTGTTCTCTCCTTTGCAGGTATGTTGCACGAATGGGATGAGGACCACTAGAAACTTCAGTTGTTGAGATGCCATTATCTAGATGATCGTAATCAAAATTACCATCATACGTGTGTCATTTGTCTTCAACAATCATGTTATGCATTATGATGCATGCATACATTATATGCTTCATTGTAATTCAAATGCCAAGCACGCGCATCAATTTTCATTCCTCTTCTCTATAATCTTCGGGCCCCTTTCACATACTCCCACAAATCCCTAATTCACACCCACAACAAATTCAAACTCTCATTTAGCCATAAACACCAAAAGACCAACACCTTTCTCTCATATGTCTAAAAAAAAACCCTCCCTTTCTCCTCTCAACTTTCCCTTCCAGCCCTTTTTTCAGTTTCAGAAAAAATCAACCTCAACCCTCAAATCTCCCTTTTTTGGGTCTCCTCCCTCAACTCTCAATTTCTCCCTCTTCGCTTTCTCTCAACTCTCCCTCTCGATCCTTTTGTTCCATCCACAACAGAAAGTTTCTTTGTTCTTGCCTCAAACCACCATGGAGAGCGATCTGGGCAAGGCAGCAGCTTGCAGACGGTGGTTCGATGGCAAGCTTGATCTCCGATGGCAGCCTTGACGGAGGTGGACAAATGGCGACTGGGCAATGAAAATCTGTGGTCATGGGTTTAGATCCGGGTTTAGAAGTTCCGCCCTCAACTCCCCCTCACAAACCACCATGCTTCCGGCGGTGCATGGACGACGACTGGGCAAGGCAGAAGCTGGTTTTCGATGATGCGACGACAGCCTTGCTCTCCAGATATTCAATCCGAGTCAGAAGAGCCCACTTGAGGTGTACCTGTTTCTTGACCAGGAGACGTGGGATCGCTTTGTTCAAAGCCAACATGATCCCAGCTTTCAGGTTAACTAAACTGAGTTGTCTCTAAATTTAATTAATCTTATTATCTATACTTATGTAATTTAATTGTCTTTAATTTATAACCGGAGAAGAGGAGAAAGGCGCAGGAAATCCAAAGCAAGAATGTCCACCCCCCATATATTGTCTCGTGGGGGATATAAAGCTCTTAACAAGATTATGGTGGAAGAGGAAAAGAAAAAACTTCAGGAAGAAGCATCTCAGGTTGATCCTACCGTTGAAAATCATCCAGAAGTTGATGATCCACCTCCACCCCCACGCCATCGTGCATGGAAGAGAGCCCAACAAAGAAATACGGGACAATATACATCTGAGGAGGCACGCCAAGTAGCTGAGAAGATTGTAAGTATAGCTTGAATTCTAATTATGATTTTAACAATGTTACCTAATTGTAATGTGATGTAATATTCTATATGTTATAGGATGCCTTGGACGAACAGGAGACTCAAGGAAACTTTGTTCCTGAAGGATGCCGGGATATCTTATCTGTTGCCATCGGTAAACCAGACCACCCGGGCCGTGTCATTGGCGTTGGATGGGGCATTGACATTCGCCAATACCATGGTTCATCTTCACACCAACACCACAGGGATGATGATGCATATAGAGAACGGCTAAAACGGGAGATTGCAGATGAGCTTAGACAGGATATGGCCCAACAGTTTTCCCAGCAAATAGCAGCTTTGGCTGTTATGCCCCAGCAAAACACAGGTGTCCAACCCTCTGCCCATGTGAGCACTAAGGGCTCATGTGATCCTCCTCATGAGCCTAATGATGATGATGAGGTTCCTGATAGGTGTGAGCTGTATGTTGATGATCATCATGATTGCCGCTTAGTGGCATTGGGGAGGGCACACAACTTGGAGTATACCATACACCACCGTACATTAGCGGATGATCAGGTGAGGGTGGAGGTTGAAGATATTCGAGATGCTAATGCTCGAGTCCCTTTGCCCACTGAGGAGGTTCAAACAGTGGGTGAGGTCCCCGGTAACTTCATCCCCTGGCCAAGAAGATTGGTCAGGTTTTTTGTTGCATCTGAGGTATTCAATTACTTGTGTTTTTCTATATTTACAATTGAAGTATTTTATTTGTGTTTACTATTAATGCTTTTTGTTTTTTTATTTATTTAGGATGTTGGAAAAGATGTTCCGCCTAAAAGGTCGGATCCGGGAAGACTCCAGAAGTCTGCTCCTGCCAAGGTTTTCATTTAATCATTCAATTAATTACAAATGAAATAACTTATCTGTGATTACTAATGTTTTGTGTTTGTTGTTTAGGGGATCGACAAAGGGGATCCTCGTGATGTTTTTAAACGTCTGACTGTAGAGGCTGTGACTTTAGGGACGGGTGCAGCTTTGGTAAAGTTGGAACATGATGGCAGGCCAGATGACGATTTGTATATCCCAGGGAGGGAAATTATGGAGATGGCTCTTGAGGGCGAAATGATTAGCACCGCGAACATCTCGTTTTGGTGCATGTAAGTACATTTTATTTGTAATTTAACTAATTAAATTTTAAATTTTATTATAATTAACATGTTTTATCAATATCTTAGGTATCTACATCGGCTGTGTCTTGATAAGGGCAACCTCGCCCTTTATGGGTTCATTGACCCGATGTTCATTCAGGGTGATGTTCTGCTTCTATCAGAAGACATGCTCGCGAACATACGCCCTATACTTGCCCGAGACAATCATCATTTCTACCTTGCGCCTTGCCTCAAAGAGTAAGTACAAGTTTACAAGTTATTATTTAATTATAACTATATATGACTTGTCACTAACTGTTTCGTAAATGCAGTAAACATTGGCAACTTTTGATCTTATGTCCTCGTATGAATGCCGTGGTCTTCTTCTACTCACTGGGAAGGAAGCCGGCGAAGGATCTCAAGGCCGCTTTTGAAACTAAGCATTTAATTAATTTAATCAGTACGTAATCAAGTTGTTTTATTTATCTGAAATCTATAACATATACTTTAATTAATGTTTATTTTCTTATAATAGTTCTATGGATGCATGCCGCATTTTGGGTGGTGAAAGGCGTAGGCCTATTCGATGGATTATCCCTAACGTAAGATGTTTATTAGTACAAATGCTAGCTTCAAGTGCAGTTTACAATAGTTATTACTTTGTGTTTAATTCCTTATATTCAAATTTGGTTTCATTTGTAGTCTCGTCGGCAACGTGACGGATGGGAGAGCGGCTATTACGTGATGAAGTGGATGCTAGAAATTGTCTCCACCGGTATTACTGAAAGATGGCAGGAGGTACTAATTAGTAACACAATTAGTTGTAACAGTTATATAGATTAGTAGTTATGTTTTATTTTAGTTTATTACTTATAAGATTAATCTTAATTATGTCCAATGGAACGTGCAGATGTTCGACAATCCGACTCCACTCTCTGCAGGGGACATTAATGACATAAGGTTGCGTTGGGCAACCTTCTTTTTTGAAGTGTACCAATCATAGTTTGTGCAGTTAATTAGGTTATAAACATATCATGTACTAGCTAGTTTTTTGGATTCTAAGTATCTTTGTTGTCATATTGTTCAGTTTACACTACTTGCGACATTATTACTTATTTAGCTCTGAAAGTAATTGAAGTGTATGTATTCTTCGTAATCAATATAGTATATTAATGTAGTGTGTGTTTTGGTTGTATAAGTGATTCTGTGATGAGAATATTTAGATTCTGTTAATTTACTGGGATTGATCTGGATATAATACTGAAACAGGGGAAATGATTGTAACTATTGTAAACTAGTTATTTAAAAAAAAAATGCACTATAGACATCGGTTATTGCCTAAACCAATGTTGAAAGTAGAACAATAGACATCAGTTAAAAGCAAAAATCGATGTCTAAACTGCACTTTAGACATCGGTTCTAGCTTTTAACCGATGTCTAAAGTGTTGTTCTGTTAAAGTTGTTTGTTGAATGAGACTTTAGACATCGGTTAAAAGCTAGAACCGATGTCTAAAGTGCAGTTTAGACATCGGTTCTAGCTTTTAACCGATGTCTAAAGTGTTGCTTTGCTTGTAATTATTTGTTGAATGAGAACTATAGACATCGGTTTTAGCTAGTAACCGATGTCTAAGGTGCACTTTAGACATCGGTTGTAACTCGATGTCTAAAGTTCCAATATACAACATCGTCCGTTTCAACATCGATTCTAAAACCGACTTTAGAGGTCAATTTTAACCGACGTTAAATCCCTTTTCTGCACTAGTGTTTCACTCTGTTTTTGGTGTGCCTATTTGCAATATTTGTGCATTTTTTAATACTATGGAACCGTTCCATAGATAAGGAACCGAACTTGTCAGGTCATGCCGCTCCAATGGTAAAAAAACATAAGACACAGTTACTTAGCTTAAAGAACCAGCTATGGAACTCAATGGAGATGTTCTAAGAACCTCATTTTAAAATTCTGCAAAAGCATAAAAAGGTCTCAAATCTTGAGATTTGAGTGAAGCAAATTGACAACTTCATTATTTATTATTTAATCAAAATCCTAAATTTGATCATGTCATAGTTGACACATTTCTCCCTTATGCATGTGGCACACCTATTCTATCGTACAATATGGTATACCTTCCAATCTAACACACACTCACCTTCATATAGTACATCTGCAAAATATGATATACTAAGAACTTGTTTGAGAATGATGGATTTTTAAGCTTTCAAATGTTTTACTTGGAAAAAAGCTTTTTTTATAACAATTTGCTATGTTTGAGTTAGAAGCTTAATTTTTTAAAAAAGCTTTTATTGATTAAAAAACATTGTTTTGAACCATCTATTATCAAGGACTGCTTGATTATTTGATTCTGATTATTTATGTTTGTCAAAACTTCCTTTCGCATCTTACCCCCCACCCACAACATTGAAATATTAACATATGGTAGGGTTGATGCTGGCGTTAAAAGGCATGCTGAAGGAATATGGCAGGGTTAGAAGCTTACGAAATATTATATAAATATTTTAAAATTTAAATAAAATTTAGATTAAAATAGAAGTATTTAAAAACTTTATAATAGAAAAAAATTGATGAAAAAATATAAAAGAAATAAGCACTTTAAAAGGTCATAATGTTAAAAAAATATCAAATATTATTAATATAAACAAATAATTGTATACCATTTTTCGTAATTTACTATATAAAAGTGATTTTTTTTCGCATCACCCAAACGAAATAGATTATTTTAAAATCGATTTCCAGCAAACAAACACAAACAAAAATAGATTTTGATTATAATCGATTATCACAATAATCGATTATATAAAAATCGATTATCAGCATAATATTTTTTTTTAGAATTTCCAAACACACTCTAAGAGGGGGTTTGCTGTTTTAATTTTCATGGCAAATGTTGTTTTTCAGTAGAACTTGTATATAATTGGATAAACGGATTGAATTGCAAACCAACTTTATATGAGAAAAATGTTATTTTTAGAAAAGATAGAAGTTTGAAGTTTTTTTTAAAAAATGTTAGATTATTTGAAATAAATAAAATTCTCTCAATTTTACCTCTGCAAAACTATAACCATCAAAGAAATATTATTAAGTTATACAAATTTTTTATAAAAAATAAAAAAGAGAAGGAAAAGGAGAGTGGAAAAGTCTTTTGGTTTAGGGTGAGATTTTGACATGAGCTTGGTATTTATATCTCTAACTAGAAAGTCTTACAAATTCCAACTTAAAAACAATTAATCGAATTTAGTATATTTTTGAATATATATAGACTTTTTTTTTACTCGTAAAATGTCTTGATTGAATATTACAATATTCAAATACAATTTCTAAAAAATTATAATAATCATGATTGAATAATACAAAACTTTTTTAGATTACTTAGAAAATGTAATTACAATACCACCAGACTTTTCTTTATTACAAAATAATTATTATAAAATAGTCTTTTAAGATCCTAATTGAATACCTCCTTCAACTTTTGACAGATTAGTCTTCAATTACAAAACTCAAAAAGCAAACTTTGCACGTGAAATGATCAATTTTATACTTATATTTCATGTCCCATGTGACACTGGCAATGAGAAGAGGTGTGGACAAAATTCTAGTCATTCTTTAAAGTGTTTGTAGTATTATTTTTAAATAAAATAATAATATGTATCTAAATTTTCATATTTTTTAAAAATATTTTTAAGTTACTATTAATGAACTATAAAAATATACATATTATGTTTTTATTAAAGAACAACAAGTACTTCAAAATTTTACTTAAATTTGTTCTTCACTATTTAATTATTTAAATATTTAGAATATAATACCCATATATAATATATATTCATATTTACATATAATATATTATTTAATCTTTGCATCGATACTTATTTTAGGATTTAATTGGTAAAGTTTAATTGATATGCATTGTCATATGTAAAGTAAGGAATCACGGTATGAGTAACTTTTAAAGTAGTTAGGATATGAGTCAAATATTTCTAATGATTTGTCAATTTCTATTTGGTTGACCGTGTTTAAAATCTATATACTAACAATGCATACCATTTAAATCTTAGTTAGTATGCATTGTTACTTAAAAAAAAAAAAAATACAATATCAACCAAATATAAATTGTCATATCATTAAAAACTATCTTAAAAGATATACATATAATTAACATAATTTGTATTTTATTATAAGCATAAGATAGCTTGTATTATATTATGTATGGAATCCCTCATGTAACTATTGTAGTTGGTTGGAATACAAAAAGAAGATATTTTGCAAAAAATATAATAAGGGTGTGTTTGGGTAAACAACTTAATTAAGAACTTATCACATAAGACCTTATCGCATGAGAACTTATGTCATAAGAGCTTATAAAGAAAGGGATAGGAGAGGATTCGAAGGGGTAAAACACGGAGGGATCATTAGCATTTGTTAAAATTTCAAAAGCTTGTTCCAGTGACTTATGAAAATAAGTCAAAAACTCCTTATAGGATGACACAAGTTACTTTTATAAGCTCTGTCAAACACACTGCATAAGAGCTTATGTCATCAGATAAGTCAAAAAGAACTTAAATAAGCTCTTCCAAACGCCACCTAATTATGAAACAAAATAAAAAGAAGATATTGTACAGTATCGGTCTTAGAATATTCGCATTTTTTTCGTATTTAGACGGAAAGGAAGCTATGTGCAGTCTTTTGTGCAACTTGCAGTTCTCAACCGCAACTATGCAAAGACTGCCTAAAGACCAGCGCTGCACCTGCCTGCACATGGTGGGGGATTTAACTCTTGTGATTACCTGCATATTGTTGTTCTCCTTTTGATTCCTTTTGTCATTGGACATTAATCCCTTTTTAAAACTAAATGCAACTGTAAAGAGCCCACATAACATAATAAACCAAGTTAAGTGATCATCGGTTGAATATTTAAACCAATCTACAAGAATCTAGCTAGCTTTCACGCTACTACATAGGATTCTCGATGATTCAGTCTCAGATTTGCGGCTGGTCTACCACATTAATTAGTCAAATCAACTCCTTTAATTAATAGACCACCAAGTTTTTTTTTTTTTTTTTTTTAACTTACTCTAATTAGTCCTTGAAACTAAGTGAGTCCTTAGAGTATCCCTACGACTTAGATCATTTGGACCCGTTATGGGACTAATCTCCGAGTCGGCCGTATGGTTAGTAAAGGCTGGCCAATGGTTATTGCATACCCAAATATCAAACTCGGGCAGAACATAAACGATTCGTCCTTAAACAGCAGTGTTTCTAACCACTTGCACTAAACCAATTAGTTAATAAACCACTAATTTGAGAAATACAGTGCTTAATTCATATGTTTAAATTATTTGTAATATGTTTTAGATTATGAGTTTAATTTTTACATACTATTAGTACAAAAAATTTTACATCATCAATCAATCGCATATTTTCTTATACCTATATGTGGTTGGTCCAAGTGGTAATGAGCTCGGGCCCCTAAAACAAGTGGTCAGGGGTTCGATCCCTGACTCTTGTATATGGAGAAAGGAGAGACATAGAAGGGAGAACCTTAACCAGAGGTTTTGTGCACTAATTAGAGGAGCGGTTCTAAATGGATAAATGACCGAATTTGCAACATTGATAAAATAAGGCGACCAAATGTCCACCAAAAATCTATAGGGACAAAAAACGCACATGGTCAATACACTACAAAAAAAAGGGGTTTTAGCGACTGAAATTTTCGGTCGCTATTTAAAGATTTTCGGTCGCTAAATTGGTCAGTGACTGAATTAGCGACCGATTACAAACGGTTGCTAAAACTTTGGTCACCTTACAATTCAAACGACCGAATTCAGCGACCGATTTTGTCAATTTTGCGATCGAATTTTCAGTTGTTAATCCAACGGTCATATTTAAAAATTGCGTCCGAAAAATCGGTCGCTAAATTCAAGAAATCAGTCGCTAAAATCAACGGTCGTAGGTAAATTTAGCGACCAAAAAATTTCGGTCGCTAATTTATTAAAAAAAATTTTGATGCAAATTTTTTTTAAATAAGATTTAATTAATTAAAATAAAATTAGCTAACATAAACTTAAAGCAAATAATATTAAATATGAATCATATTAAAGCAGATAATTCGATAAAAATTCAGATAAAATATATAAAAGGCAAGGAGAAATACAAATGTAATAGTCAATATGTATCATACAAAGATGGAAAAACTAATCTACGTGATGAGGGGATGAAGGGAGTAAGCTGATGTCAAAGTGATACGAGGCAACGACACCAGCAATAGCGTCATCAGTAGCAGCAACATCGGTAACAACGGCGACATCAGCAATAGCGGCATCCCCAGTAGTAGCCTCGACGTGGGCGCCGCCAGATCCGGAACTGCTAGGTCGGAATCCCAAGTACCTAAACAGCTCCTCCATGCCACTATCCTGCTCTCGTATGCGACTGTCCTACTGTCGTGCGTGCTCCCGCAACTCATGTATCTCGTTATCCTTCGCCGCAAGTTCAGCATTCATGTTCAGGATGGCCTCTCTGACAGCTGGGTTGGGATCAGGATTAGAATGTTCGCAGGGTGCTGATATGGCCACGAACTGATCCCAAGCTGACCGAGGCCAAATACATGGCCCTTCT
The DNA here is from genome assembly GCA_035048595.1 of Echinosophora koreensis. Classification (NCBI taxonomy): domain Eukaryota; kingdom Viridiplantae; phylum Streptophyta; class Magnoliopsida; order Fabales; family Fabaceae; genus Echinosophora; species Echinosophora koreensis. Next base: position 2,701,454 of record JAPCYP010000069.1, read on the forward strand.
TATTTTTCCCGCCAACCACCTTTAAGTAAATGGCATTGTCAGACTCAAGAGACAGCTCCTGCCCCTGCCTACTGGCATCGTCTTTGAGGCGATGGAATTCGTCCTTCATAATATGTCAGACATTAGCATTTGTAATTATATATTAAAAAGAATGAAAGTAGTTAATATATTGAAAATGAATTAGTGAGTTAAGAGTACTTACAACAAGGTCCCAAACCTTCGGGCTAACCCATTCCCCACGCTTGGTCTTCTTGGTCTTGTGCACGATCTCGATTGCAGTGGGTTTTCTCTACTGCTCTTTCGACTACATATATAAAAGCAAAAAATACAATTTTTATTAATAAGGACATATATAAAGCACTAAATTAAAAACAATAAAATTCATGTTGACTTCTTACCATCCTATCAAAAAGCTCATGAATGGTTATTGAGCCATCGGTGTATAGTGGAATGCCAGTGTCAGAAGCCCGATTATGCTTACCGATCTCGCTCTTTGTCAGGAACTTCTCATCACTGGCCCAATATTGACGGAGGCATTCCAGCACATCAGTTCCAAGCCAACTCCCATCATCTGACCCATCCCTAATCCTACCCACAGCCCACTTAACCAGCTTTGCGCCTTTCGACTCAAAGGCCTTACGTATCTGATCTGCATCCGCTGGTGACCACTTATTGTGTGTCTAACAAGAAAAAGTAAAATATCAAGAAACAAAATTAATAAATAATAATATTGTAGACGTATACTTAACATAATAATAAATTTATTCATTACCCCGAAGTCATCCCTGAACCACTTATCACACACATCCTTATCAATCTTCTTCCACGATGGCCAGGCCTCACTATACTTTCCCTTGATACACTGAGAGATCTGCTTCTGAGACCCTATGCAGGGTAAAAGCTATTGACAACAAATAATGCATAAATTTTATCAATAAATGTATTTAATAAATATGTACAAGTATAATTATAATGATAGAAAACAACATTAATTAATAAATAACATACTCTAACTTTACCGCAGGGCGAAGCTATACCCTCCCATCCGTGGGATCTCTCGTCCTGGCCCAACTGTTAATCCCAGACTAGGCAGCAGACCCTTGTGTGGCCGGTGTGGCGGGCGTGGATGCTGTGGCCTGTGAGTATGGTGTAGGTCGAGAGGATGGTGAGGCCTGTGTAGCTGGTGAGGCTGCTAGAGGCGGAAGATCATCAGCCTGTGACCTATGAGATCCAACAATACTCGTCGGGGCCTGATCCGAAGTTGATGGGCAGGTGGAAGCAGCTCTCCCACCACGACCCCTTACATGACCACCGCGAGAGGTGCCAGAACCACGAGAGCCACGTCCCCGACCTGTGTCATTCGCCATCTGTTTACAATAAAAAAACAATAGCAATTAATTAAATGGTACATTATACAACAAATAACAAATTAAATAACAAATAACATAAATATGGTATTTTTATATACAACTTACCTAGTTGGAGTCTTGGTCACTAAATTCACTTTCACTCTCCTCATCATCAGATGATATGTATTCAATATCCTCGCTAGATTCATTCAATTTATATTGATCCAGTAATACAGTGTCAACTACCTCGTCAACACCCCTAGGATCCGCAAGATCATTAAAATCTTCCGGCTCAAACCGCAAGTTTATCTAAATTCCATTAATTTCATGAACATCTTGATACGGAGTCTCTATCTCTCCCTGACTAACTACATTATCCGTGATTACACTTCGTGCCTTTATCTTAATAACACCCAACCAATCTTTATGTCCCTCGGGATACAGTGTTTAATAAAATTGCTCTGCTTGTTGTGCAAGGATGAACAGGTCATACACTTGATATCTCCGTGACTGCCTGACCTCAACAGTTCCATATTTGTTGTCTACATTTGTACCCCTATCGGGAGTATTATCGAACCATTCACATTTGAACAACACTAACGTTTTGTGAGGATGACCATAATACTCTAATTCAATAATATCTGTCAATATTCCATAAAAGTCTTCCTCTAATCCACCGTTGGTCGCATGCACACAAACACCAGAGTTAGAAGATTTCATCCCTTGACCCCATGACCTTGAGTGGAACTTATACCCGTTTATAATATATATTTCGCATGTTCGAACCCTTCTTTTTGGACCCCATGCCAAAGCTATCAAGAGGGGGTCATTAATTTGGTTAGCTTGATCTAGAACCTACATGATGAATAACAAATAGAGTTGCATATATAAAAAGCATGTTATGCAAATAAATTAGAATGTTGATAAGTTAGTAATTAATTTACGTAATTTTTGAACCATTTTGGAAAATGGTTGGCAATCTCCTGATGAATTTGCGACTCCGAAATGTCGGCATTGAGCTCTCTTAACAAATTGCTATATATTCTGCATTCGTGAGATTAAGAAAGCATATCATCAAATTACGTACAAGGGTATATATTCATAAAAAAATATGGTCGTGCAATATATAAATGGCTTACTCTATATATGGCTCGACCTCTTTGCAATTCTGAAGCACGTACAACTCAGCAACTTTTTCATCGCGTTCATCAAACCAACATGTTTTGTATGCGCCACACGCACGACCAGGATAATTAAAAATCAAAATCTGAGGACTAGATAAACAATCTTCACCACCGTCGACATTACGCAGGATTCTAGTCCTCCTTGTTTCTATGTCGGATGGATAATAAAAAGAAGCAAACATGGAGGCCTCCTCAACTAAATACGCTTCACAAATAGAACATTCTATCCGAGCCTTGTTTTTTGCCTTTTCTTTCAATGAACGTAAGAACCTAGGATATGTTACAAGATTTTATGATTATATATATATATTATAACATTGTGATTATAGTTATAAAAAAAAGATATATACCTCTCAAATGGATAATCCAACGATATTGAACCGGGCCACCTACTCTTGCCTCGTATAGTAAATGGATGGGAAGATTTTCCATCGTATCAAAGAAGCTAGGAGGAAATATTTGTTCCAATTTACATAATAAAACAGGGATATCACGTTCCATAGCCTTTAGTTGATCAGCCTTTAATATTGTGGATGTCAAGACTCTGAAAAACTTATTGAGCTCAACAAGCGGCTTCCAAATATCATTCGGCAAAGATGAGAATGCAATCGAAAGCAATCGTTGCATGAATACGTGACAGTCATGACTTTTTATTCCATGCAACTTTCCTTCCTTAGAGTTGACTCATCTTAATAAGTTTGAAGCATAACCATCTGGTAACTTCAGTTGTTTAACCCATTCACAAATAGCTACCTTTTGGGGTTTACTCAACACATATTTTGCCTTCGGTTTTCGCATCTTACCACCACCAATGTCCATCAACTGAAACTCTTTTCTTTTACATATGTCCGCTATATCTAACCGAGCCTTATATGTATCTTTTGTCTTACCATTGCCATCAATCACCATATCAAACACGTTCATAAATACATTTCGATAAAGTGTACATCATATCGATGTTATGCCAGATGAGATGTGTTTTCTAATACGGCAAGCTCCACAAAATACTTTTTTTTCTCCAGTTATGTTCTGTGCCATAACCAGGTATTTTTACTCCTCTAGATTCATGAATGAATGGGAACGTCCTAATCATCTGCCAAATCTCTTCTCCAGTTAAATGTCATGGCGAAGGAGTTTTCTCAACACCACCTCTTTTGAATGCATTTCTATTCCTCCTGTAAGGATGGTCTTGGGGAAGGAATTGACGATGACAATCAAAATAAGGAGTCTTGTGACTGTAGGTAAGAGTGAATGCCTTCGACTGCCCCATACAACAAGGACAACTAATCCTACCTGCAGTCATCCAACCCGACAACATCCTATACGCCGAAAAGTCATTGATTGTCCACATCAAAGCTGCCTTCAGTATAAAATTCTGCCTCTTCATGCACATCCTAGGCAGAAGGTTATATGGAGTTAGAATAACTGGCCAGCACGAGTAAACTTTACCGTATTGACCGAAAGGATTAAATCCACCTGTACATAACTCCAATCTGACATTCTGAGATTCTATGGAAAACTTCGGATACATCCTATCAAAATGTTTCCATGCTTCTCCATCTGATGGATGACACAACACACTAGAATCCATCTGATTGTTATCATGCCATAGCATGTGAGCTGCAGTGGCCATCGAAGAATACATTCTTTGGAGTCTAGGAGTAATCGGGAAGTACCACATCTTTTTTTAGGGGGGGTTTTTTTAACAACTCCCTTTTTATCAGTTCTTATCTTATAACGACCAGCGCCGCAAAATCTACAAGTATCAACTCTCTCTTCCAAATATTCAATACGATACAACATGCAACCATTCGGGCAACACTCAATCTTCTCAACACCCAGACCCAAGTTTACCACTAATTTCTTAGCATGATAGAAATTTCTAGGCATTCGATTGTCGCTCGGCATTGCCCCACCCATAAATTGAACCCACAGATCAAATTCATGTTTAGTCATATTGCCTTCGACCTTGAGGCTAAGAGCAACCACAGAAGCCGACAGTTCAGAGCAATCCTGACAACCATCCCACAAAGGAGCTTGTGCGGCTCTCAACATGTCAAAAAATCTTTGTGACTCTGGGTTAGGATCCTCCTCTATGTGTTGAGACCCCATCACACAGTCCCATTGAATGCCCCTACCAACTTCGGGGCCAGCATGATCCATAATCATCTGCTCTAATAGATTGTAGTCTTGTCTATGCTCACTAGCCCCAGAGTATGCATCGTCCACCACAACCGGCGGAAATGGGGCAATCTCTCACCGTGGCTGGTCGAGTAGTAGTAATTAGGCATGAACCCCTTCTCATAGAGATGTGCCATCACGTCGTCCCCATAATGATACCGTTTGGACTTACATCTCTTCCAAGGACACCTCATCTTTAGTTTTTCTTGTCTAAGATATTCCTCAGAGTTGCAAGAAAACTCCATGAATTCATTCACTCCCTCAATGAACTCATCTGTCACTCCACCTTGTTCCTTCCTTCCTTCTATCCATCCACCTCCGATTCTTAGGAGCTTCCATGACTGGTAACTAGAACAACAATACTTAGTCGAGTAATTCTCTTCTTCTTCTTGTCACAGGGCATGGCCCTATCCCATTCGAGAACAAACCTTTTAAACACTCCGTTAAGAGTTATTCCTTAATTCTCATGCAGCATTTCCCATTGGTCTCCGGTATACACGAATTGAACGCGGTGACATCCACCACGATCAAATATGCACGCAGAGAACATTAGGAAATGTAATAGTCCAAAATTTAATACGAGAATGCAAAGAATAACCATTAACTTTGTGAAGAAAATGTTTTTCCCAAACTGTCCAACTTGGATAATTCAAGATCCAATACAATGAGCACGTGTACCTTGAAAAGGTACACATGCTCATTGATATTGTATCTCAAATGGGAAATTAAGGTTTTTCTAAATTATTAACATTAAAAATAATAAAACTTTAGCCTTATCCTCCTCTACTAACAAACAACAAATAAAGTTAACAGGGCAGATAAAATTGTAGTGGTCCTGTACACTTAACATTAAGTAATTGACAAACAACCTATCGAGCTCTGCTCTCTACTAACAAACAACAAATCAAATAGACAAACACATGCAGCTTTTATAAATTATCAGCACACAACCAGTCATGCATCTCAAACAACATCACAAAATATTGAGCTCCGCTCTTTACAAACAAACAAAAGTTGACAAACATGTGCATGGTTTTTAAAGTAAAAACACAAGCAGTCATGCATCTTATACAATATCAAACCTATTGAGCTCCGCTCTCCATTAACAAAGAAAACACAAATGCAACAAATAGCAAGCATTTGACTAAATTTTTCAGCACACGTCCAACAACCTATTGAGCTTTGCTCTCCACTAACAAACAACAAATCATATCACATAACACATTACAACTAATGCAAAACAATAAGAAGCTCGTAACATAGGAAGGGGACTATTGACTTACCTCACCGAGACTTAAACTAAGAAGGGGATTACGAACTTCGAAGTGTGGGACAGAATACAAACACCTGAAACATACATATCACAAGCATAATCGTTAATGCAATGGAATAAAGATCATCAAAATACAAAACAAACACATTTGAGTCAAACTCAGACCCTGACAAATCAAAATAATTTATATGCCACACCGACAATCTTGTGCCAGTAAAAACAAATCAAATATTCTTAAAGAGAATGACATTATCAAACACAATGACCTTAACCAAAGAAACTAAAAACTAGTAATGACACATAGCTTATATACTTTCAAAAAAAAAAACTGGAACAAGTACAAAAACGAACAAGAAAAAGGTAGGACCAATGTATGAATCTAATTTTTGTTGATCTAAGCATATTCACACAGAATCCCTACTTGACTTCTTATTTTTCTTTTCTTTTTGAAAATCCATACCAATATGAGGCCTAACTCTAGTCCAAAAATGTTCCCAAGGAGTTATTCAACTCAACAGCTAAACTGTTGTCCAGTCAACTTTACATGTCGTCAAATTACCTCTCCTTAATTGCTTTTATTGCATCACACATTAACATCAAGTCTCTTGGTATTAGTTTAGTTTGATAATATGCAATCATCAAAAAATCCTTTGATTTCCAGTTATATGAAACCACCCCTGATACCTCAATTACCAATAACTGATCCAATCATAATAGTCATTCATTGCAAATCTCCAACAATGGCAGCCTATTAAAACTGTAAGAATTCCTCAAGCAGAAGATGAAAAAAGTAATGAAGGATGGTGTTGTTACATAGCAAGTGTAGTCCAAAAGGATATCATACATGTTGTTCCACTCAAAGCCAACCCAAGGAACCAAGATAGTCATATGTGTTCATCAAAATAAAATGAAACAAAGCAAAAAAAAAAAAAATTGAAATGAAAGAACAACACTAAGCATGCAGCAATCTCATAGACATTCATAAAATCAAGAACATTCTCTCCAATTTGTTTGATTAAAAAGCCAATCACAGCTCATTAAGTTACTTGATGGGGTAAGTTTGTTGGCTAGTTAGAAGGCAGCTATCTATTTAAGGGATTCATATCATTACTGAGTGTAGTGATTGTTTCTAATTCAAATCGAGGTTCTTGAAACTCAAACACAACAGAAAAGCTTAACAAAATAGAATGTGTTTTGTCTCTTTTGAAAGTGTTTCCATCACTAATTAGAAAGCAAACGCAAAAGAAGCTATCCATTTTAACTCAAAAATCAAACCACACATATGAATCTAAACATAACTCAGGTTTAAGTCCTCTATAAACTTTTTTTTGGTAAGCAAAAATGTATTAATGGAGCGCTAGGTGTACTCAAACCATACTCAATAAGCACCAAGGTAATAGGAGTGCCAGGTAAATGTTCAACCTTAAATAAGACAATTACCACCAAGGTTGAAAACGTCATGACCTCAAAACCCAACAAGTAATTATAGGTATGTTTTTCCCTTCATACCCAAATAGAATAGCGCCTAAAATAAAGTCCCTCCCCAAAGTTATCCACGCCATAATGCTATATTGTGACAAAAGCAAAAACAACATCAGGGACCTAATTGTTTTCTTTCTGCAACAAACAGAAATGCATAACTTCTCCAATCCTAGAGCAGCGCCCTCCCTCCCATGGAACTAGATGATTCAGTTTTCCCCTCTAACACCTACTAGCTGATATCCTCCAGCAATTCCTCATAGGCATCAAGTAATTCCTCATAGTCAGGATGTACCTCATTATCTAAATCTGAGTCAGTGTTGTCCATCAGACAGAGATTAACTTCTTCCTTTATCTCTTTATCAGAAGATGTTGACTCCAGATCTTCCCAAGTAGCCATCATCTCTTTCTTCTTCTTTTTGAAGAACTTCTTAAATGGGGCTTTCTTGAGTTGAGGACATTCAGCTTTGATGTGACCTGGCTTCTTGCACTCATAGCAGACAATTGAACTCTTGTCTGTTGAAGTGGATTCTTTGAAGTTCTTGTCCTTGTTGAACCTTCTGAATGACTTATCCTTTCTGAACTTCTTTTTCTGTAAGAAAAGCTTTATCTTTCTGGTTAGGAGAGATAACTCTTCATCACTTTCAAAATCCTCGGGTTCAGACAGTCAACATCACTGGATGACTCGTCTGCCTTCAGAGCTCTTGAAGCCTTTGAAGACTTTTGATCATCCTTCAGAGCAATTGACTTGCCCTTCTTTGTTGTGATTTCATCTCCAAGTTCTTGCTCATGAACAGTGAGTGTACCAAGAAATTCATCCATAGTCAAGGAAGTAAGATCCTTGACTTGAGAGATAGCAGTTACCAAAGGTCTCCACTGCTTAGGTAGACTCCTTAGTATCTTTCCAATCTTCTCAGCATTAGAGTAAACTTGGCCAAGAGACTTTAGGCCATTGATGATAGTTTGGAATCTTCCTATCATCTGAGTAACAGATTCTCCTTCCTCCATGAGAAACAGTTCATAATTTCTGACAAGTATGACAATTTTTGATTCTTTAACTTTGGCTGTTCCTTCATGTGTGACAGCTAAAGTGTCCCATATTTCTTTAGCAGAATCACAGGCACAAACTTTTTCAAATTCTTCAGGACTGAGAGCACAAATGATGTTGTATCTGGCTTTGTGATTCAGCTCCCATTTTGTCTTTTCTGCAGGGGTCCACTGAGCTTTTGGCTTGTCAGTGTTGTCATCATTTTTAGGAATGAATGGACCATCTGTGATGACATCCCAGAAATTAGAGTTTGTAGATAGAATGAACCATTGAAATCTATCTTTCCAATAGTTGTAGTTTTCTCCATTGAAGAAAGAAGGTCTAGTTAAATAAGCCCCTTCAGTCTGGTGGCTCCCACTAGCTCCAGCAGTCATGTCTATTCTTCAGGACCTTTTACCTCTACATTGTTAGATGCTCAACCCAGAGGCTGAGCTCTGATACCAACTGAAATAGACAACTATTAACACGAGAAGGGGGGTTAAATTGTGTTTATCAGAAATTAAAATAAAGTTGAAAACTTTTCGCACACAGAAGCTAGGTTTAGACAAATGTAAAACAAGTTACACAGACAGGTGACCTGTCTAGTGTATTTTGACAGAAAAGCACACAATCATACAAATGGAAAACAAGCTCGATATTCACACTTTTAACCCCTTAGTTAGAAAGAAGATAATATAATCAAAATAACTAAAGAGTTTAAGGGAAGAGAGATTAACACAGTTGTTTATCCTGGTTCACTCTTTAACACAAAGAGCTACGCCAGTCCTTGGCAGCACCAAGTTTTATCCACTATAACTGATCAGGTTACAGACTCCAAGTATTGTTTGCACACCTAGCTTCTTCAGGCTCCAACACAAGTATTCTTTGCTCACTTAGCCTCTTCAGGCTCACACAGGTTTGTTTTGAGAAGTTTGTTTGTAATAAATACAATCAGACAAACAGTTCTTTCACTAACACTCAGAGAGTGGATTAAATGTAGACTTTAGGAAAGACTGCGTAATAACTTCAAATGAATGAAGAATACAGATTGAAAGAATGAAGAATTAAATGAACAGAGTAATGAATCTTTAATGCTTTGAAATCTCTGATATCTTCATCTCCAATGACTTCTGTATTTATAGCCTTCAAGCATTTAAGATCCGTTAGAGACATTCCTTCCAACGATGGCTTCAAGCAGAGCTTCATTAAATGCAATAGAGCCGTTCTGGGCAGCCATTAATGCAATATGAACGTTGGTTGTACTCTAACATGAAGGATCATGGCTTTATGCATCGTGCAGTAGCCAAATCAAAGTTGTGTAGAATGCTTTTGTACTTTGCAGAGTATATTTCCCTTTTCGTGTAATAACCAAGAGTACTAAGGAATAAAGCATGTTGGAAACATTCTTTAACTGGATGTTATCTCTGACTTCCTAGGTTGCTTGTGAGAATGACCTTCTGAATTACTTGATAAGCGTGAGAGAGAGATTCAGAGTCTTCTGTATGAGGAGACAGCTTCCAAAAGCTTTTTGTACTCGAGTTCCCATCGAAGAACCTTAGACGAGTAGGAGAACATAGCAGAGACAGGTTGAAACTAAATTGCAGAAAGTCAACAATCCTAGTCAGCAGACAAGTTGACTTTTGCTTATCCAGACAGGTTGTCATACATGTGGACAGACAGGTGAGTCTTACTATTATGATCTGCACACTAAGTAGACAGTTTAGCAACCACAAAGTGGGTTAATTAAATCATTATCCAATGTTTAGCTTTCATCAAAACTTAGGGAAATGCACACAGACATTTAGAGACTTAACACATATACATACCAAACCTTACTTTTATAGTTCTAATAAATCCAAGTATGAATCTCCAAATTCTTATACGTTGAGCTCTTATACAAAAAGTGGATTCTATACATGGCGTTAAACATAACAAATGCATTCTTAACACCTTTAAGCAAAAGAAAACAAGAGCAACCTAGAACCCATTTGAAAAAAGAACTCATTTTCATAATTTTAAGCATAAACGAGAGTGACCCATATGGAAAATCAAGCGACTCAAATTAAAGAGAAATAACAAACAGAGGTTTGAAAGCAGAGCCATGTGCAAGAAGAAGAGTAAAGATAGAGAACAAAGAGAACCCAGAGAGAACCATGCTCATGAACCCTAACATAAATAGAAATCGGAACCCTAACATAGGTGCGTACAGGCACGACGGGTAAAAGTGGCTCGCAGGGGGAAGGATGGCTTCGCGGCAGGGAAGGGTGGGGACGAAGCTAAACAGAGAGGGGTGGCTCGCGGTGGGGAGGGAGCAGCGCCGGTCTTCGTGGAGGAGGGGAGCAGCAGTGGTGGCTGGAAATTGCAGGGAGAGGGGAGGAAAGTTCGAGAGAGATCGAGAGAGAGGGGACATTGTGAGTGAATGGGGGGAAATGTGGGAAAGAGATAGATTTTAGGTTTTTGTTTAGCGACCGAATTATATCGGTTGCTAAATTCATTAACTTTTGCCCTCAGCGACGGAAAATAAATCGATCGCTAATTTTTAAAATAAAATCCGTCGCTATTTCGATCGCAAAATAAATAAAAATGGTTGACTTTTCAAACTTCAGTTTAGCGACCGAATTAGCAAGGAACATATTGGTCGCTAATTCTAGCGACGGAACATATTGGCCGCTAATTCGGTCGCTAAATGGAAATTGTGATCAATTCCAAGAAAAAAGAAATTCGGTCGAAAATTTGGTCGTTGATAGTGACAGATTAAATCGGTCGCTAAATTCGGTCGCTAAAGCCAGTTTTTCTAGTAGTGATAATAGAGTGATCAAAAGTGCAATTTGGCCTATTTTAAATGATATGATAACACATTGGTTGACAAAATAAAAAATATTTACATTGAATACATACCAATTAAATCTTTAAATTATTATTATAGTATATTTTTATTTAATTAAATTATTGATTATATTTTGTTTATTTCTTCATATATATTTAATTAATTGTAATTTAAGAATTGATAAAGCTACCAATGGGGTGTTGGTCGAGTGGAAGCAACTTGCCCCCATAAGGAAGAAAACCCTGGGAACTCGGGTTCGAAATCTTGTAGAGTCTCTCATTGGGAGACTGAGAACCAAGGGTTTAAAAGCCTGCTTAACCAGTCGAACCATATATTAGTCTCATAACGAGCCCGAAGGACTTAAGCTGTGGAGATACTCTGGTGGGCTAACTCGATTCAAAAGGCTAATTATGGTGGGTTCTGATGAAAAAAAATGATAAAGCCCACTTTTTACACAGCTTGGTTTTGACACAACTCTTCCTTTAGATGGTAAAGGCCATCTTTTTACAATGTCAGGATTTAGTGAAAGGAAAATCTTGAAAGTATGTGGACGCTTTTATGATTTTCTGTTACTTGGTCTTTGTAGCTGCATGGACATGACATGGTTTTTAGTCAGGACCATGCTGATTGTATAGATATTTTAGATTTGATAAATTACGATCTTGGATTTGGTTTAATTCTAGATCGGAAGGTGATATTTTTTTTAGATCAGTGCATTTCTCCTCTTTAATGTTTGAAATGAAGTAAAAATAAATCTGGTATTTTGCTGTCTCGGGTGTCCTTTTGCTGCTGTTATTGAACATTAACTGTACCAGAGAGGGGTTTTGTTTTCAGTTTGATATTTGGTTTCATGCTGCTGTTTTGTGGTCAATGTAATAAGAACGAGCTTATTCAGGTCTTTGCTACCTTTTGAATATTATAGTTTTAGTTGACGGTTTGGTTTATTTATTAGACTGAGGTCTTGTGGTTAGTTTCAGTCTGGATTATTGCTTTTCTGAATAATTTTTATGGGTTGGGATAGCTTGGGCTTTTTGACCCCAGCAGTGTAATTTGATTCATAAATTATTAAAATAGTGTAACTTGAAAAATATTTTTCAAATTGGAGTAAGTCGTACTTGCTATATACGACTTCAAAGTAATATATGACATATACAACTTCACTTTTCAACTTTTAATATAAATAATAGAAGTCGTATATATCATGTACAACTTTCAGGTTTTGTTTTTTGTTTTTTTTTTAAAATATTTTGAGAGAGTCATAGACAAGGAATACGACTTTGCATATGAATAATGTTTATGGGTTGGGATAACTCTTTTACCCACTTAATAATATTTTTTGGCTTATAAAAAAAATCATAATGACTACTGCAATCATAAATGAAAACCATGAATGTAAATAAAATAACATTTTCATTTCTTATCACCAAACAAACAAAAATAAGAGAGACAGTTTGAACAAATAACATTTTTTAATTACCAGCACGTACGGTTTGGCAAGCAAGAATGCAGAGTCTGCAGTGCAGAACGAAACTAAGGGTAATGAATGACATTATTATACTTACACATGCATCTATATCAATACTGCAGTACCGGGACCTAGTTAAGGAAATGCTTATTTACTACATGACTAATTTTGTCCATTTTTGTTTTGGTAAGCATGTCCAACACCAGGGCTGTGACCAGGTTTTGTAGGTGTGAAATCATTGTTTGATCCCTCAGTCACATAAACTTTAACATCTGGACTCTGAACTACCACCATTGCTTTCATATAGTCATTTTCTCCTGCTGCAGATTTGTGACCAACACCTGGACTACCTCCTGGTGATGTGGGTCTGAAAGCATTTGTGTTTGCTACTGAATCTCCAAACTCATACTTTGGTATCATTGGTGAGTCCAGTTTCTTCTCTAATGATGGAGTGCTAGGAACATTAAGTGGTGAAAGGGTAGTGTCTGTGTTCAATGGCTTTATCTTCCTTCCTTGAGTTAGGAGGGAATCATGGCAGGCAACTAGTGCGAGAAAAACAACAAGATATTTATGCATGGCCTGAAATTTATTAACCATGATCAAACTAGAGAAGAAAGAGGGTATTGAATGGTGTTTTGTATGGTAAGAATCAAATGCGAATTGAAGGGAGATGATATAAAGAGTTATGGGACGATGAGGTATTTATAATGTTGTTGAGTGGGTGAAGGTTATGGTGCACCACTCACCAAAATGGTGCAGTGATGCACCACCCAAGTGGTAAAATCTGATTGGTTCAGATTGCCACTTGGGTAAATTTGACTTTTCAACTCAAGAAAGAGTTTTGTATCTTATGTATTTGTAAAAAAAAGGTACTGTATTTTCGTATTTGTATTAATACCCTTTATTTTATTAAGTAATTTTTTTTTATGAAAACTTAAAAAAAAATCAATACCCTCAGCCTCAGTTCAACGTCCTCCACCGAAATGAATGTACTTCTCTGCCCTATGCTCTGTTCGTGCCATGTTCACTCCTCCGCCGTGCGCCACCAGTTTGCACGCGCGTACTGTTCTTCTTCCTAGCGTGCGTGCAGCCTTCTCCGTCATCTCCGTCGCGCGCAACCTGGCCACCAATGACTCACCGCCGTGGCAGATCGTGCCGCACGCACCCAGATCTGGCATCGCCTTCTCGAACCTTCCCAAGTAGCAGTAAATGGCGACAGATCTCTGCACCCAGAGGAGAAGGCGGCAGCTGTCGAGGAGGGTGCTGGTGATGACGACGATGGTGGTGGTGCCGTCGGCAGCAGCGACATCTTGAAATTTGGAAGGTCGACGAGCATCTTGGAGGCGGGCTGGAGAAGGTGCGTGTTGTTGAGGATGGTGGCGCCATCGTTGGTGATGATGAAGTCGCCGGAGGGGTGGAGACCATCTTGTCCATGCCTTTCGATCTAAGGCTGGTGCGGACGGCGTCGGTGACAGACTTGGCGGCGACGATGCTGGGTTGGCCGATGCAGATGGCAACTCTTGGTGGACATAATTAATAATGTAATTTAATAAAAAATATATATGTTTAAATACAAGTAAGTGAGGTCCTTATGTGCTAATAACAAACAAATATACTTTGACCAATACATAAATGGTTGAAAAATTCATCTACCCAAGTGGCAATCTGAATGGTTCAGATTGTGCCACTTGGGTGGTGCACCACTACACCACTTTGGTGGGTGGTGCACCTAAGACAACACCTGTTGGGGGTATGGCAATACCCTCTCAAGATTCTAACTGATAATTATGCACTTGACTAAATTTGTGGAGCTCCATGCTTTTCAAATGTGCACCGTATATATGTCAAATAGCTATTAATTTTATGGGTCATCACTCTAACGTGACCCAAACATGTCCTTTTGCGTGCATAAAAATAAATACTTTTTTTTATAGGCAAAAAAGTAATATTAAAATGGGTACAAAGGGTACCCATCTCAAAAACAAATAATGAATATGTTCCAAAGAAAAGCAAAACCGCTAAAACACCATTTGAATTATGCATATATATATATCCTTGTTATCTCCATCTCTTCTATATTTTATTTGTATGCATTGATGTCTAATATATCTAAGTATCAGATCTTAATTAGAATAGTCGCATTTACCCTCAGATAATCCATAATATACACATATATAGTAAAGGAATTGAGCAATTAGATAAAGACATACTCCCTCCGTTCCTTTTCTATGGTAATTTAAGATTTCTACGCACAGATTAAGAAAGTATTAATTTGTTTATATTTGTACTAAATTACCCTTATTTATAGTATCATTGATATGTGTAGTGTATTTATGGCTGAATTTAAGTAGGGAAGGTTTAGTGTGTTTTCAATGTATTTCAATTTAGTTTTATGATAAGGGTATATATGGAAAAAAAAAATTGTCAAATATACATTGGGTTTATAAAAGATCCATTGTTTTGGAACAAAAATAAAAAACTAAAATTACAATAGAAAAAGAACGGAGGGAGTATATATGAATGACTTTATTAGATTCTATTATTCTAGATATGAACTCTCATACAAGAGCCCCTTTTGAATTTAGAGTATAGATAATGCACACTCTCATGTTCATCATGTGATAAAGTTCAACTTTTATTTTAAAAAATAGAAGTGGTAAATTTAGGATGGACTGAGATCTAACCCAACCCTAAAATTAATTCAAATGGAGAATCCTGTACAAGTCATTATTGGGAGTACCTAGGCAATGTGGGATCTCTCAGCAAGCTTCCCTCACACTCATTGAGATATGTGCTGAAAACAAAATGAATCATCTCTCCCAAAAACTCAAGTTATTAAGTGAAGATATATGAATGACTTTCTTACTTTTCCACCATACATTGTGAATTTCTGACCATCCATAAAGTCCAAGTGCTACAGCTAATAGATTGTGTGCTAGATTTCTAATAGGAATTTGGTTCCTTGGAAGTTAAAAAATCGATGGGATAATTGTCTACATTTTTCAAAGAGGATGCAGTTTATAGTTTCGCATATTCATAGAGAGGGAAACAACTGCACAGATAAGCAGCATATGGAATTTCTCATTCGGGGATCACTTGGTGGGATTCAATCCTAAATTTCGTTAGAGAAGATTTCTTTAGGAATTAGCTATAGATTGGGATTACCAAACTATAGGTTCAAATAACTCTTGTATTTTTCTTTTAACATGGGTTTAGGCTATGTCCCCCCATATGGTTTCTTTGTATTTTTTTGTTTTTTTTTTAAATCAAATTTTGATGATATGCTGCAAATGATTGATAAAATCTAGGATGTCAACCTAGTTAGGATGTTAGATTTTATAGTGATGCTTTTATATATCATCATTTTGCTTAAAATAAATTGTGCTCTATATTTTGAAGGTTGCCAAGGCAGCATTTGGCAAAGCATTAGATAATTTTTGTTTATTTTCCTTTTGCAAACATGTATGAATTAAACGCATGTTTGGTTTATAGTTAAAAAGTTGTAGACATACATTTGGGGCAAAATATCTATAGAGTTCCTTTTAGACATATAAAATATTGTAATCAAAAGTACGCTTGCAACGATAGGTATAAAGAATAGTTGTACTACTTGCGCACCATCAAAATGGACCCTGCAGGAAGAAAGAAAGAGGGGGATTCTCCTGTGCCTTCCCTCCACTTAAAGAGGTGTAAAATTACTTATATTATAAGTGAATGGCCTCTGTTCAATCTCAGAAATCTTTTAACAATTTCATGTAAAACACATCTTCTATGGGACCGGCCCTCTGGATGCTAAGTTTCAAATGGGTTGCATGATTGCGCAGCCGCAGGCTCAAAGCTAATTAATCAAAGTGAAAGATTCTTGTAGGCTTTTCGTATTTAAGTTTGACTTACAATAATATAATTTATGCTGGCAATATATATACACTTGCTCGATTAGTAATGTTGTTAGATCTATGGTCTCGACGGGAAAAAAGCAGTTTCAATTGAAACATGTGGTTTGCTATTTGGTAAGGAAGATCACTGTAATGACCAAATACGTCATTTGCGCGTTTGTTTGTGCCAATTCTCTTTTCCATTGAAACAATGAACCCCGATTAATATATATGGGTAAGTTTTGACAGATCAATTCTCTTAGATGGCTAGTCTCTATGCTGCAGAGCAGAATTTGTTGTCTTTTTTTTTTTTTTTTTATAAGCCAAACTTGTATTTATATAGAGTATATCAGCTCAGGACAGCTTATTTTTGGCAAAGAGTTGCGCTTTTGATGCTAATGTGGTGGGGATCTGTTTAGATTAGCTATACAACTATACTTGGTCAGGCTGGCGCATTTAGTGTGGGCCTTGGCAAATATGGTTATTGAATTTCCTGGTCTTAGTTTTATTAGGACAGGGAATGGTGGGCAAGTTTGGGTGGCTCAGCTTTGTTGTTTTTTCCTCACTTTGGGTGTTGGTTGCTGTAATATACTTATACTGAATGTGTCAGTATCCTATTTACAGTGTGCTCACATCTTTGATTCGTCTTTATATACGAGTTAGAGTACCTCTTGTACTCTCTTCAATATACACTTTACTTATAAAAAAAAAACTTGAGGAGAACAGAATTTGTTGTCAAAGGATTAGATCATGAAAATGTTATTGAATGTGAGTGTAAAAAAAAAATTATATTAACAATATATAGAAATTAAACTCGAAAAGTAAACCCTCAATTGTGTCTTTAAAAAATGATGATGTTGTTAAATAGGCCCCTAAATTTTTTTTTCTCATTAATTAAGTTCTTAAAAGATTTAAAATGTCATCATATTGATAATTGTGAAGACTTATTGATAAAAGAAAATTTCAATTTAACATTATTTAAAATATTTAAAAAAAATTAATTGCTGGAAAAAAAAATTAAAAACTTATATTTAGAATTGAATTGAGGAAAGATAACTCATATAAGAGAGCCCTCATTTGACCGAGTTTCATTAGTCATTAATCATTGTGAGGCATGAAAGTGTAAAAGAAAAAAAATCATTCCACTCTTAGTAAAATAATAATTTTAAGAATATGCGTAATAAATCATCACATTAGAAATAAAGCTCCGTTATTGACTCAAATTCTCGGGGGAGCCACTAGCTTCAAACCCAAATAATATAATTAAAATTCATATAAATCATATATAATTTTATCAAAGGTTGCTCATCCTATTGAACTATTTGATCATTAGAACGATGCTTAATTTCAAAGTAAAGATGTTGAAGTTATACAATTTCTATCTTGCTTGTCACTTTCCCTCTTGAAAAAGGATTTAATTAGTATGCACTTTTAGCGTAAATAATTTTACACTGACAATCAATTGTAAATTGACACATCATAAGAATGTTTGACTCTTATCTTAGTTACAAAAATCGCACGTCATGATTGCTAATTAGTTGATAATGTAAAAAACTTTAGACTATCAATGCATAGAAGTTGAACTCTTTAAAAAAATTTACTACCTCCAGACTCAATTATAAGCAAAAATAATTAATTTCACACTTATTAAGAAAATTAGTTAATTTAGTTTAATTGTTTTGATTTATGTAAAAGAATGAGTTATAATTACTAAACTACCCTTAAATTGTCTCGGGAATGTGCAATGCTTTTGAAAAAGTAAAGAGAGAATTGGTTTGATTGGTTAATTTTCTTGATTTTTGGAATACTTACATTAAATAGAGTTGAATTAGTTGGATTTTACTTATATTTGAGTCCAAAAAATATATGTACTTTTTTGTTTATAATTGAGTCCAGAGGGAATATCAATTTTCTTATGTTTAACCATTTTTTTCTTTTCAAAAAATTATACCACTCCTAAAACATTTGAAATGAATTACATAAAAATTTACTAAAAGTCTATAAATCAACAACTCAATCTAGTAAAAAATATATAAGCAAAATAATCAAACTCAAACAGAGAAAACATCTGAAATATAGAAGGTGAGAAATATTTCAAGAGAAAAATAGAGATTGCATCTTAATCAATTACAGAAGAAACCTACGAAAGCTCCCAGAGAGTTTTTGTTGGAGGATATCTTAAATTGCATCCATGAAATCACAACACTTACCTTTGCTAATTGGATGATGATGCCATTAATTTTTTCTTTAAAATGGGGGAGCAAAGCATTAATTTTTTCTTTAAAAAAAATTAATTTTTTTTTTTTGGGGATCCGTTGCACCCCCACACAACACTAAGATCCGTCGCTATGTTAAAGTGAGAAAAATTATAATGTAAAAAAGTAAGGTTATATCAATTTTTGATCAATTAAAATACATTAAAATTAAAATTTTCTTTAATTAATTAATGATGGATATCTCTTTTTACTCAGTTTAGATTAGTCAAATCTAATCAAATTTTGAAAATAGGCAAACAAAAGTCAGGTCAAAAGCAGCATGGCGCACAGTCCCTACTCACCAGATTTTGTCACCCAGCCAGTCTTTCTTGTAATTAATAATCCATCAAACAAGGCCATGAATGAATTAAGCAAATAAATAAATAAATGAATTTGGGGTGGAAATGGAGAATCTTCGAAAAGGTTGGCTCCAGGGATTGAGGAACTCTCACTTCTGCGGGGTCCCCACTTACTCGATTAACCAATTCTCTAAAGTACGGAAAATTAATTGACACAAATAAAATAAATGATAGTAACATATAGTATTAATGAGATTGCTATAAATTCTCAACTTTTGTTTAACTTTTGAGAATAACCTTAGGTTTTTTTATTTGAGAAATCAGAAGCAAAGTGCAATGGGGTAGTTGTCTGTGGTGGCTACGGCCTAGGCTTCAACGCTGTAGTGCACGATCGGTTGTTGTTCAATTCATTGTTTACTTGTTATGATTACAATTAATTATGATTACTATTAATTAATAAATTTGTTTGTGAACTGTGATCTGTAATGTCGACTACTGTGACAAAATATAGAATCTTTTGGGCCCCTTTCGTCGAATCTCAACTGTACGCCATATGATTTTTGTTGAATATGAATATCTGGATTCATGGTTAACACATAAACACTAGTATTTGTTAAATAATGGAAATTTTTAAATATCATTTATAAAAAGTCTAGTATGAAAACCTAAATGGTTAGTCTAGTAGAGCATGACAGTATCTCATATCTGACAGGTAAATATAAATCCCTTTATAAGTGCTTATATAGAGCCCAAATGTTTTTCCTGTCTTGAATTGGGGCATCATCCCCTTATCCTAAATTTTAGAGCATAAAAAAAAAGTCTAGTATGTAACAAATGCATAATTACCATATATAGTATGGTCAAAGTTTTGTCAATATCAGTTAGAAGTTAGTTGAGTTCCGTGTTTTAAGTTAGCAAAATAATTTATAACAAATACTAGCTAAACTTTAACTATGGTAATCAATATGCATTACACTGTTTTCATAAAAAAAAATAATCTTAAAACACTATATTTGTAACTTATGCGCGTTGTGAATATTTTAAGCGCTTATTTTCTAAAATAAAATGTATGTCGTAAAACCAAAGGGTGTTACAAAGTCGATCTTATAAGACAGGGCACAACAGGGCAAAGCGGAGACAGTGAGTACTCCCGTGCTCCTCATCCTCGTCCCTGTTCCCTATGGTTCCCGCAGGGAGTTCAAGGACTCTGAAAATTCATTAAAAAGAGCTAATAAACTTACATCCGATAATATATAAAATATATAAAACTAGAAAAAATCTTAAATTTAAAATTAAAGCACTCTCCAAGACATTGCAACACATGCTCAAACTCATATAGCATTAGCACAAGATTCAACAAAAAATACGACAACATCTAATACTGCATCGAGTTTAATTCTTCTTATCATGTCCAACATTTAAGGACTTTATAAACAACATTTTAGTGGCAACACGACTGACAAGTGTCAATACGGTGATATGTGGAGGAATAAAGTTATTATTCAGACGAAATAGGGACCAAACATGTGAAGAGCTAAAAGTGAGCGATCTGGTTGTCCGTGACCGGAAAGTGAACAGTGTAGAGGAGAAACTAAGAAACGGAATAGGATTAAGAAATTTAAGTTTTATTTTTTTTTCAATATTTTGTTAAATTAATAAATATAAATATAAATTTAGAATTACTAAAATATATTTACAACACACACAAACATTTTTTTAGTATATTTTTATAATCTTATTGGGGACGAGAACCTCGTGGGGTGGGGTGTATGTTCCCTGTCCTCATCCCCAAAATGCCTTTGAGGGGATTTTCTCCCCGTCCCCACCTCCATGGGGAAAAAATCCATGCTCGCGTGTCCTCATTCAGATCAATATTCCCCACTACAAGAAATTAAGTGTTTAGCGACCGACTAATTCGGCCGCTATACATTATAATTTGGTTGCTAAAACAGTAGCGACTGAGTTAGTGACCGAACATAACCGGTTACTAAAACAGTGGTAGCTAACTTTTTAGAGACCGAAATATGAGTTGGTCGCTAAATAGCTATTGAAATATGATTGTCGCTAAATTGAAAATATCGGTCGCTAATACTTGGTACCAAAATATTTATTTGGTACCATTTGCGACCGAACAGCGACCGACTAATTCGGTCGCTAATATTTTTTTTTTTTTTTTGATGAAAATTTTATTTGGTATCATTACTTAGTGACCGATATAGTTCGGTCGCTATATATAAATTTTTTTTTTGTTAATTTGCTGTTTTTAAAAAAAAATCTGTAAATAAAAATACAGAAAAGAAATTAAATAAAAAATAATAGTAAATGCTGTAAAAAAATTAAATAATTACAAACTATGTCAATGTAAGTAAAGAGTACAAGTCAACTGAGTGGAGGTGGTCGGGGGATCGGTGGGGGTTGGGGGGGGGGGGACCAATAATCATCAGCCTCATGATCATTTGCATCATGCTCCTGGCCAGATGTTGGGGGAACGGAGCGGTCATCGGGAGCAGCAGCATCCTCAGGGGCGGAACCAGATCCGCTGGGTCTGAAGCCCAAGTGCTGGTACAGCAGATGATTCTCCCTCTCCAGTGCAGCCACCCTCTCCGCAAGCTGATTGACGAGCCCAGCGTTGAGGTAGCTGACGAGCCCTCTGACGTCCGGTGTAGAGCCATGGCATGACTGAGAAGATGGTGTGGCAGAGGCCACATACTCATCCCCCAAGGCTCCCAAACCATGTACATGGCCCTTTTTGTTCCTGCCACCAACCACCTCCAAGAAAAGGGTATTGTCAGAAGCAGCAGAAGGCTCCTGCTCTTGACTAATGGACTCATCTCGGTGGCGGGTGAACTTGCCCGGCATTATAAGGCAAAATAAGTCAACAGTCGGACGAATATATAATTAAATATAATTAATTAATGTAATGATAGAATTTAACTTACAGCAATCTCGCCCGCGTTCCCGACCCACTCCCCAGTCTTGGTCTTCTTCGTCTTATTCAGCACCTCAAATGCAGTAGGATCCCTCGCCAGCTCATTCTTCTGCATATATATTCATAAATAACTGTTAAGATATTTAATCATGAAGTTTATTTAAGTTAAATGCAATATATAATTATCAGGTTATCATGATGGTTCGTGATGGGCACAGACCCACCGGTGAATAGAGGAGCACTGGTATCTACGGCTCGGTTTTGCTTCCCGGTCGCACTCCTCCTCAGGAACTCCTCATCGGTGGCCCAATACCGACGCAGGCCGTCCAGAACCTCGGGAGTCAAGAAGTCCCCCAGAGATGAACTATCGCAGATCTTTCCCGTGAAATTCTTCACAACCAGGGATCCGCCATGCTCAAAAGCGGCCCGGATGTCAGCCTCATGCTCTGGTAGCCACCTTTAAGTTGACTGCATGAAATACAAGACATCAGACCACAGTGTAATGGTAAAAACAATAAAAATAAAATAATGCACCAAATAATCAATGTACCATTTAAAAACTAATACTTACACCAAAGAGGTGCTCGAACCAGTGATCCCGGACCGTCATGGGGATCTTCGTCCATGTGGGCTAAGATCTGGTGTAGTTCCCCTTATCAAGCTCGAAGATCCTCGTGTGGGGCCCATCTACCGGCCAGAAACTATGGGCAAATAATATGTATATATTAATCACAATATAAATATTCAAATAATAAAAAGCAACAAATAAAGATAAATGTTTAACTTACTCAAGTCTTGCATATCCATATGCACGTGTCCGTGGGCGTAGTCACCCGCGAACTCAAGGCCTGCCCCCCGGCAGACTATTGTACCGAGGATGCTATAGGGAGAGGGGTGGAAGGCACAACAGTGGCTGATGGAGCCGCGGAGGATGAGCGGACACCATGTCTGGATGGCGTGGCACCTGAACCGCCAGAGGTGCCATGGAGGTGATTAGAAGGGGTGGTGGTGGTGGTGGGGGTGGGTGCTGCTCTCCCACGGCCACGAGACCCATGCCCACTGGAATAACGTCCCCCACGTCCAGCATCGTCAGCCATATGTCTATAATTGAAACACAAGTTACATAACATAACAATATATCATAACCAAAATAGACTAAGTATCATAACAATATATATCATAACAAATATGCAACATAACCAATTTACATTTTACCTAGCTGGAATCTCTATCACTGAATTCACCCTCACTTTCGTCCTCATCAGTTGAGACATATGTTTCCTCGCTCTCTGCGTCCAAGTCATACTTAGTCTCCAACTTAGTGTCAATTACCTCGTCTCCAGGCCCGGGATCAGCAAGAATGCCCTGGTACTCGTCTGGGTCAATTTGCAACATTATTTGAATCCCGTCAATCTGATGAAAATCTTGGTATGGAGCTTCTGTCTCAAGTTGAGCATCGTCAGCCATCTGTCCATAATTGAAACACAAGTTACATAACATAACAATATATCATAACCAAAATAGACTAAGTATCATAACAATATATATCATAACAAATATGCAACATAACCAATTTACATTTTACCTAGCTGGAATCTCTATCACTGAATTCACCCTCACTCTCGTCCTCATCGGTTGAGACATGTTTTCTCGTTCTCTGCGTCCAAGTCATACCGAGTCTCCAACTTAGTGTCAATTACCTCATCTCCAGGTCCGGGATCAGCAAGAATGCCCTGGTACTCGTTCGGGTCAATTTGCAACATTATTTGAATCCCGTCAATCTGATGAACATCTTGGTATGGAGCTTCTGTCTCAGGTTGATTTATCATATTATCGGTGATCGCACTGCGTGCTTTCACTCGAATAACACCCAACCAGTCTTGATGTCCCTCTGGAAACGGGGTAAAATATACCTGCTCCGCTTGTTAAAACAGGTCGTAAACCTGATATCTTCGCGACTTCCTAACTTCTACAGTCCCATGCTTATTGTCAACTTGTGTGCCCCTATTGGGAGTGTTATCAAACCATTCACACTTGAATAAGACTAACTTTTTACTGGAATGACCTGAATACGTTAATTCATAAATATCAATTAAGATTCCAAAAAAATCATCCTCTAATAAACCGTTGGTCCCTCTAACATAAACGCCACTATTTGAAGTTTTCATGCCCTGACCCCATCGTCTTGTGTGAAACTTATATCCATTTATTATGTAAGTCTCAAATGTCTGGATCCTTCTGTCAGGTCCCCATGCTAAAGCGCACAACACTGCATTTTGAATTTGGTTTTCCTTAACCTAGGATTAATGATTATGAAGAGAATGAGTTGTGAAAACAATCGTAATTCGGTCCTTAATAGAAATAAAAGTTAGATGACTTACATAATTTTTGAACTACTTAGGAAAACGTTTGGCAACCTCTTGAGGAATTTGAGTCTCAGAGATGTCGGGATCAAGCTCTTTCAGCTCATGGAATATATTCTATCATTAGACAATACAAAATCTGTTAAATAAGAAATACTTACACAATTATAGACTTTACTAATGAATTAACAGTAACTTACTCTAGTAATGGCTCCACCTCCTCGCAATTCTGAAGCATGTACAACTCAATAGCTATCATTTCACGGGCACCCAACCATGACTTCTTGTCTGCACCACATGCCCTGCCCGGATGATTAAAAATTGACATTTGAGGACTAGAAGAACATCCTTCACCAACATGAACATTACGCGGCAACCTAGTTCTCCTTGTCTCTATGTTGTCTGGATAGTAAAATGAGGCAAAAGTAGAAGCCTCCTCCACTAGATATGCTTCACAAATAGAACCTTCAATCCTAGCCTTGTTCTTAACTTTTAATTTTAAAGAATGCAAGAACCTACATATATTACAACCCTAAGTTAATGATTATTAACATGTACATACCAATTTTGATATCATAATTGATTGCAGGTACAAAATAAGTTTAATACCTCTCAAATGGGTACATCCAATGATATTGAACCAGACCACCCACTAGTGCTTCGTACGGTAAATGGATGGGAAGATGTTCCATCGAATCAAAGAAGCTCGGAGGGAATATCTGTTCCAGCTTACATAGCAAGACCGGAATGTCCCACTCCATTTCCTTCAGTTGCTAAACCTTCAATGTTGTGGAAGTTAATACTCTGAATAACTGTCTCAACTCAACAAGCGGCTTCCAAATCTCCACCGGTATAGAGGCAAATGCAATGGGAAGCAACCGTTGCAGGAATACATGACAGTCATGACTTTTCATTCCATGCAGTTTGCCCTCCCTAGCATTAACACATCTGGACAGGTTAGAAGCATAACCATCTGGTAACTTAAGTTGTTTAGCCCATTCACAGACAGCTACCCGCTGGGGTTTGCTCAGTGCATACTTTGCCTTAGGTTTTCGTAACTTGCCACCCCCGATGTCCACCAATTCTAGGTCCCATCGTCTACAAATTTCTGCTATATCTAATCGTGCCTTATACCTATCCTTCGTCTTACCATTGACATTCATCACCGTGTCAAACACATTCATAAACACATTTCGCTCAGTGTGCATGACATCAATGTTATGGCGTATCAAATGCGTCTTCCAATAGGGCAAGCTCCAAAAAATACTTTTTTTGGTCCAGTTTTGTTCAATACCATATACAGGTATCTGGCCACCTCCAGACTCATGAATCAACGGGAGCATACTAACCATCTGCCAATCCTGTTCTCCTATAAACAGTTGGGGAGGTACGGCGGTCTCAACACGGCCCTTCTTGAATGCAGTTCTATTCCTCCTATAAGGATGATCTTGTGGAAGGAACTGGCGGTGACAATCAAAACAAGAAGTCTTCCGACTATGGTTGAGCGTTAAACCCTTCGACCTCCCCATGCAACAAGGGCAGTCAAGCCGCCCAGCAGTCATCCATCCCGACAACATCCCATGCGCCGGAAAGTCATTGATTGTCCACATCAATGCCGCCTTAAGCATGAAATTTTGCCTCAATGATACATTGTATGTCATTACACCGGAATTCCACAAATGGTTCAACTCTTCAAGGAGAGGCTGCAAGTACACATTAATCTTGCTTTTCGGATTCGATGGTCTAGGAATTATGGTCATCAGAAACATAAACTCCCTCTTCATACACATGCCTGGCGGGAGATTATATGGGGTCAGAATAACCTGCCAACAAGAGTAAGCTTTACCGTATTGACCAAAAGGATTAAATCCATCAGTACATAAGCCTGATCTTGTATTCCGAGGCTCTTAAGATAACTCCGAGTACATCCTGTCAAAGTGCTTCCATGCCTCTCCATCCGGTGGATGGCACAAGACACTTGGATCCCTCCGATTGCTGTTGTGCCATCGCATGTGAGGAGCGGTGGCCATTGAAGAGTACATCCTTTGGTGTCTAGGAGTAATCGGGAAATACCACATTCTCTTCAAAGGGGTTTTTAATTCAACGCCTCTTCTATCAGTTCTGATCTTATACTGGTCAACATGACAAAATCTACAAGCTGTTAGGTCCGCGTCTTCGTTACGATACAACATACATCCATTCTGGCAACATTCAATTCTCTCAATCCCAAGCCCAAATTTGACACAGATTTCTTCGCTTGATATAGATTCTGAGGCATACGATTATCGGTCGGCATTGCATCACCCATAAAGCCAACCCAACAATCGAACTCACCCTCCGTCTCATTGTAGTCGGGCATGATGCTAAAAGCAACCAAGGAAGCCGACAATTCCAAATAGGTCTGACATCCATCCCACAACAGAGCTTGTGCAGTCGCCAACATGTCATATAATCTCTGTGAATCCAGATTCGGATCCTCCTCTATGTAATGGTCCTCAACATGATCATCGTCTTGTTGAATTCCTATACCAATAGCGGGGCCAGCATGATCGAAAGTCATCTACCCAAAAGGTGCGAATAGTTCCCTCCCCTCACCAGGACCATAATATGCATCTTCCATCACAACCGGGGGGACCAATGGCAATTTTTCACCATGGTTAAGCCAATAATAATAATTCTCCATAAACCCCCTCTCGTATAGATGTGCCATCACATCATCCCCATATTGGAATTTTAGACACTTGCACTTCTTACAAGGACACCTAATTTTTGGATCCTTTTGACTTAGATATTCCTCTTGCTGGCTTGCATAAATAACGAACTCGTTCACTCCCTCTATGAACTCGCGCGTCAGTCGTCCATGATCCTTCTTTCTATCCATCAACTTTCGATTCTCGGGTGCTTCCATCACTGCTAACTACCACAAGAATTCTCAGTCCCATAGCTCCATCGTTTTCTAATTCTTATTACAAGGTATGGCCCTAACCTATTCGAGAAAAAACATTTTCAACACTCCGTTAACATTTATTCCTTAATTCTGATGCCTTTATACCAGACGAAATTTCGACAACATTTCTCATTGGTCTCTGGTATACACGAATTGAACGCAGTTATTCCACCACGATCAAATATGCACCCGGAGAACAATAGGAAATGTAACATACCAAAATTCAATCAAGTGTAAGATACGAGAATCCAAAGAATAACCGTTAACTTTGTGAAGAAAATGTTTTCCCAAACTGTCCAAATTGGACAATTCAAGATTCAATATAATGAGTAGTACCTTGAAAAGGTACACGTGCTCATTGATATTGCATCTCAAACGGGAATCTATGGCTTTGCTAAATTACCAACATTATAAGCAAATAAAAAAACTTTAACTCTATCTATCTTGAACTCATCTACCCTTTGTACTTGAAAATCAAGTTGACAAGACAAATATATACCTAGTGGTCCTATCACTTAACATAAAGCATAGGGATTGATAAAATCGATAAACAAACATATTATTATATATTAGGGGTACTACACAAACTTGGAAAAAATTCCCAGCATAACCCCTAGTTCAAACAACCAGTTATGCATGTCAGACAACCTATTGAGCTTCGCTCTTTCCTAAAAAACAACTTATCAAATTGGCAAACACATGCACACTTTTTATGTATATCAGCACATAATCAGTCATGCAACTCAGAAAAAATCGCAACCTATTGAGCTTCGATCTCTACTAAAAAACTAAAGATCTTTTCACATAACTCATTATTCAAGGCAATCAGTACAAACAACAAACAGATAACAAAGAATGAAAGAAATAAAAACAAAGTAATAAAAAAAATTACCAAGGAGTTAATGAGAGTGAGGGGCAAACAGAGATAGTGGAGTGGAGATGGGGACGTGATCCTCTGAATGAGAAAGAGAATGAGAGAGTTAGGGCTTAGGTTGACATAATAGACATTTAATCGAAATTTCAACTAAAACAATCTTTACACATCTTATTGCAAAGACAAGTAGACACTAAACAATGTTTCTAACAACCGGCATAGTGTTTCTAATCCCACAAAGACATTAAGCTCAAGCATTCAACTAATAGCTTACATAGTGTTTCAACCACAAATAGAAAATTGCACAAACATTAAAAGCATATACCAAAGAATACGAGAATACTAAAAACAATAAATTTCTGCATAAATATGGATTTAGGCATAAAAACCATAAAAACCAATAATAAAAATAAACACCAATCATAATAACCAATTTTTGAAGCACCCCTATAGGGTCATCGATATTTGTTTACTAGGCGATGGGTTGAAAGGGAATGCATACAAATGTTATAGCATGAGCACTTAGAAAATTCTAGAAATATAAAGAACAAAGCATAATACACCAAGTATCATTGTCCAGAATTGAAGAACAAAGTATCACTCTCCCATTAATTTCTATAACTCAAAATGCTTTAAAATTTTATGGTTCATTCAAGAATTTCCATGAGATACAAGAAATCTTCATCATATTCAAAGAAGAGATAGAAAAATTTAACAAATAGATAAGTATTTATGTCTATTGGCTTCTACAGAAACCCAAAAGTTAAAACCTTCTACCATCCATTATGACAGATAAATGAAAGAGAAAAAGGAACGAATTAGAGAGAGGAGTTTGATTATTGGTTTTCTTTAGAAAGGGATTTATGATTACTTGTACGACTACAACAGTAATATCATGCTTATGAAAATTTGAACAAAAAACAATTTTCATCCTCATCATCATCATATTTGAGACGCCTAGCTTTAATTAACACTAATTATAATGATTAAAATAGGGATTTTCACAAATCATTTTCGAAATATCTCCTTTGAAAAACGAAGATTAGTTTGAAGTCGGAAAACCTGATAAACAATTTATAACGTCAAAACTTAATTCAAACCAATTTCTTGGTCTCTGGTCTTACGTCAACTGCCAGGGGCGGAAAAATAAAAACTTCAACTATAATATAGACTTAGAAAAATTATAAATACAGTAATCCGAAATTGATTTTTCATGGTACGCAGAAGTTTTCATTAGTAAAATAAAATAAACATAAAGTCATAAAAACAGGAAACTGCCATCACGACTGATACATCAAAGTTTCCCTTAATATATATACAACACAAAATAAAAGAGGATTCTTAAGAATATTCGCCAGCACAGGATCCTCCAAAAGAAGGAAAAGTCTACGTGATGGATCATCAACCATCAGTCATCTCGGTCCCACGTACAGTGCGGCCATCAGAATCAGCTACTCACATATACAAGACGAAAGAAGAAATGCATATGGAGGTAAGATTCTATGCCAAGCTCATAACATAGATATGGGTATGCGACGACAACCGAACAATCAAGTGGATACATATAATTAAGGAAATTTTTATAAAATACATATATACGATTTCAGAAAAAGCTAAGACTCGAATGCATGCCTAAGACATCAACCTAACTTTGCTCCAGGAGACTATTGTTGTCATAGTGTTCTGTCGAGATAGCATTTAGGTAATATGCGTAAACAACTCGGTGCACAAGTCCCGATTGGAGTACGCTAACAGCCATCTCCACGGTCCTTTCACACGAGAGTACTTAACATCTGAATAATATTTAGTTTAGTGGAGTTTCAAGATAGTCCTGCTGTCCAGGTCTCCACTGGCACCGGTGATGCATACACCGAACCATTGGCAGGATCCACGCCTGACTATCCCCGAGGTCTGCGTGGCCCCCACACAGTCCCCTAATATCCTATAAAAGGTGTCTATGCCTCCAGAATGACAACGACTATGATTAGGTTAGAATATTACCCGAAGGCAAATAAAGCAGGAATTAAAAGTTCCAAAGTGCTGGTATCAATATAAAAATAGTTATTGATAAGAGTTGGGCTCAAAAGGACCATTGGCCAAAATTATCCTTTTCGACTCAAACTCATCGAAATACTTTAACTTAAAGCTTACTTAGGCTAAAATTAATTATTTTAGAGTACAGGTATCGATAAAATGATTTAACTCGACAAATTGCCATTTTGACTCATTTTGGATAAAAATGTATAATAATAGTTACAATTGATATTTGGTGTTTAAAATGAAATACTTTCATAAAATGTGAAAACATCCAAGGACAAAAATTTGAAATTTCTCGACTATTCGATGATTTGGCCTATTCTTTCCAAAAATTCCTAAACTCCGTATAATAAAATATTTCGAGCCCAAGACTTAACAAACGTAAACAAGGATAAACCTTAAAATTGAATTCACAAATTCAATAAATAAGAAATTGATACCAACTGATAGTAATATTCCAACACCTCCAGAATCAAGTTCGGAAACAAATGCACATCACAACAAGTCCCTAAGCAACTTAACGATCGGACATAAGGCTTATACTTAGAGCCCAATTACTTGGAATTATATCCAACGCTTAACGCACGCGAGTTCCAAACAAATAAGTAAGGTTCTCGAATTAGAACCTTACGCCAAATCAACAATATCCAATTTAGCTTAGCGCTAAATTAAATCTAAACAGTTACAATAAGGTATAACTAAGTTCCTAAAATTACACAGATAATCACAACATCAAAATATTAAGCAAGCATACTAAGATAATTTCCCATATTCCTAAGCAGATATACTAACCCGCATATACCCCAAACTACACCTAACATATAATCTTCCCCCACCTTTTAACTTTTAAGGCAATTGGAGGTTTTTCTGGAACGTCACAGCTATGCAGTTAGCTCCAAATAGTTCCCAATAGCAACTTCTGCTTCCCCAAGGCAAGCACGAACATGAACGACAACCCAGAGAGACGACCCAAGCATGTACAACAATCAGACAATTCCCAAAATTAATTACTCATCATCAACACTATATATATAATTCACTATTATACTTAATTTCTCAAAAATCACATTGGTTTCAAATCAAAACAGATTTGGGGTTTTAGGGATCATAGAGCAAATTGGGAAAAACTCATTCTAACCAAAGAATGATGAAATTAGTTTAGGAAATCTCTAATTCATAACCCTAATAGCATAAAACATGGTTTAATTTCAAATGTAAAAACTGAAATCAAAACCTAGGGTTAGGGTTTGAGAAACAAACAGGGGATTCTAAAAATAGACAAGGAAAAGTGAGAACCACTCACCCAAGGAAGAAAGAAGAGCTTGTGGTGGTCCTGTGGCAGCTGGCGCGGTGGTGGACGGTGGTGGCAGCGGCGGTTGTTTCGTTTCTGTGATGAATCACAAACCAAAAGTGAAAAGGAAGAACTTTGGACATGAAGAAGGAAGCTAATGGACACAAATGGCGGAAAACCACCGTAGATGGCGATGAAACGGCCCTTACCGTGGCGACACGACGGCGGCTTGATGCTGAACGGCGTTTTGCGATGGAGAACAGCGGAGCAGACGCACGGTCGTCTCCTCCTCGCGCTGGCAAGCGGCGGCCGGCGGCTCCTAGGAGGTGGAGCTCGAATCAGAAGCAGCAGGGATGCTGGTTGGAGCTGGGCGGACCGAAAGCGGTGGTCGCGTGGCTCCGGCGGCGAGGCAGGCATACTAAGTGTGGGTGCGGTTTGTTTCTGTTGGAGAAGAAGAGAAGAAAAATAAAACAGAGAAGGAGAAAGGGGGTAGGGGGTCGTGGGACGTTCCTGACCAAGGAAGGAGGGGGTTTGTTTTTCATTAACGTAGTGGATAATTACAAAAATGAGTGGTTGAGATTGAGTCTAAAAAAAATAATACTGACCATTGGATCTAAAAAAATAATGAGTGCCAAATATTTAATTTCAAAATTTGAATTAGAGTAAAGATTAATGGTTGAATATATCAACCAAGGAAATCAATGATACAAAATTAATCTTCGATTACTTTTAAAGAAACATATTTTCAAGTCTAAAATTAAATAGAGTAAAATGTGGAAATAAATTTCTTTCCATCATACTATTTGAAATATTTTTCTAAACAAATAATAATAGCTTAATGCTATTGTCTAGCAAGCATGCACACCCTGTAACAACACAGTGTTAACACACTCAGTAAAATCTTTTAAATGAGTAAATAAAATTACTCTAACCAAGCAACATTAAAAATAAACAAAAAATAAATAAACATTTAGAAAAAAATTAATCACTCTTAATAAAGCAATTAAATATATTTGTAAAAACAGAGATGTTATAATATTCGCTTCTAATTTTGAACCAAAACAAAAGTGTTAGCAGGACAAGTAAGAAGAGCAACATACACAACGATTAGAAGGTGCCTGGTCAATAATATTAACTTATAGAACCAATCAATCTCCTCAAATAACCAAGAGACTCATGCTCATGCAACTAACCAAGTTTCTAATCTAAGTAAGGTTCATTTTGCACAAACATGATTAATCTGAAAATTAAGAACAAGACTCTGCTCTACTATATATCTTTGTTTCTCCGGTCAGGTAGGTAATTCAACTCTAGAAATTGATGATGATGATTTGAGCCGGATATGCAACATCCTGAAAATTTAATATAGTTTTTTTTTTATAAAAGATTAGTCTATAATATGTTTAATGTAGAAATTTGCTAGTATAAGAATTTATTGAAATTACTTAGTAATTGTAAAAGAGTGAAAATTTGGAAAAATAAATTAATGATAAATAATTATCCTTTGTTAATAGAATAAAAATAAAATAAAATTATATATATATATATATATATATATATATATATATATATATATATATAACAAAAGTGTGGAGGGGTCCACGTTGAAACCAAAGTAGAGAATTTGGCATCCAAGTTCATCTCCCAGGCCCAAGGAGTCAGCACAAGAAGAGGATTCAACTTGAATTCTTATAAGTTACTAAATGGCGGGGTCCACAAGGTCAAATAGGTTATCAATTAACACAAACTCAACTTTTCTCAATTGAAGAGGTAAAACATAAACAGATCACCCTAGGTACATCATCAACACGTGCACGGTAATAAAAGAGGTGGGCAGCGCCGCACCACTCTGCCAGTGGAGGGAAAAGGAATAAGAGAGCAACATCCGCAAGGATTTTCTTGGAGAAAAGAAGGAAGACTTTTAGTGAAGCACCAATTTTTATCATAGATAATTTTTAGAGCTATTTGGAGGTCTTCGATAGGTAAGTAACAATACTTTTATGAACCCTTTCCATGGGATAAGTGTTTGTTTGTGTGAGTAATGGTTTATCCTATGGTTTTAAGACCTTTCAATTAAAATGAGGCATGTTGTTATTAACCTGTTTTCTAAAATTGGGGGTTTTCAATTAAGACGAAAGATGATTAAATTGACTATTTACTCTTATAATTGATGATATGAAATACATGATTGGTATTTGTATTGGTTGATTAATATACTTGTTGATGTATATTATGCCTTGTGTTTATGATTGCTATACTGTATTTGTAAATTTACGTGATAACATGATATCTGTTGAATTGGTATATGAGTTGATTATATGATGATATGGAATTATCATTGATTTATGCTTTGGAAAGTCTGTCAATTGTGATGGTTGATTTTATGCCTCGGAATATGGATGAATGAGTATATGCATGATGTGTGGAATTTGATGATATGCCCCCTAAGTTAGGGGCAATGGCTTGTAACATCACCACTTAGTGGGATGTCGAAGATGAGTATATGGGGCAAGGAATCCATTTTATGAACGAGGCTCTCGTGTCACCGTAAATGGGAGGCAAGGAACCAATTTAATTATGAGGTTCTTGGGTCACCATAGGAGCAAAGAGTCAATTCTGAAATGAGTTCCCGAGTCACCATAGGGGCAAGGAATCAATTCTAGAACGAGGTTCCCGAGGCACCGTAAAGAGGGGTCAATGAATCTATTCTAGAACGAGGTTCTCGAGTCACCAATTCGGGCAAGAAACCAACACAGAGTGGGGTTTCCGAGCCACTTGAATAATGATGTTATTGTTGCGACGTGTGGGTCACTTTAATTATTGAACATGTGATATTCGATTATGTCGTTGAGTTGCCGAAATGACTGTTGTATTTAAAAGTATTTTATTTATATATTATTTTGAAAAATTAGCTGATACCATGGACAGTTTTTCCAGTTACCGTGTCGGCTGAGAACAACACTATTTTCGAAATATTTTATTATTGTATTGTTGTTCAGTGAGATTTTATATCTCATTATAAGTGTTGTTTTCAGAGCTCGAGGACATCGCTGTTGAGGACATAGAGACTTGAAGAGTTAATATCTGGCTTTTAGCTTGGTTGGTTTGTATTGTAGCATGGCTTAAGCGTGCCATGCTAACATCATTTATTAATTTCAGTTTATTCTTCTTGGGTTGTAGTTAAACGTCCGGTTTTGAGGCTTTTGATTTTATTCAAATGTATGGATTTATTAATATTTTTCATTACTTTGAAATATTATAATTTTATTTAATATAAGGCATTTTCAAACTTAATTATTTGAGAAAATTTCTATGACTTGTATATTTTAATTAAAGGTTTTAAAGGATTTTTATTGAATTTATTTTGGGTTACTAATTTAACAAAGGGCGTTACATTTTTGGCATCAGAGTAGTTCGATTCTAATTTCTAAATCTGACTGTGGCATTGGGGCTTTTCTAAAACAAAACTTGGGCGCATAGAATGTTTGTTAGAGTTATAAATGTTGCATGCTATTCTTTGGGATATTGGACCTGATCAACCCAGTATTTTATTGGTAGTGAGCAGATTTATGGCGACTAATAGGCGATGGACGAATGTTGCACTTGCACCATCTTTGGATTGTATAACCAGAGTTATGCAAGCGCAGGCGGAGACTCTCCGTCAACTGAATGGGAATGGAGGCCCGTCACTAATGGAGTGGTGACAACCTAGAACCCTTAGCACGTGGGACTTTCCGAATTCAAGAAGAACAATCCGCCATCATTCCGAGGCAGCTTAGATTTGAAGGAGACTGAATTTCTTCAACTCGTACAGGAGAAAAGTTACTCTATTGTTTGATTCAGGAGCAACACATTCTTTGATATATCCTTCATGTGTGAAATTTGGAATTACCTATCTTTTGTTTGTCCTTTGATCCATGTGTTTCTACTTCTATGGGGGATAATCTTATTTCTTCCGGTTCTTCTTTAAATTGTTTTCTTGTGCGTCGGGACGTGCCTTATGTCATCGATCTTATTTGTTATCTATGTCTGGGTTAGATGCTATTATTGGTAAAGAGTGATTGTCGTTTAGATTTGTTGTCATAAAGTACTATAACAGAACTATTTTTATTTTTGTTGTCTCTTCATAACCAATGTCTATTGATCCTTCGGTGTCAACCCTTATTGTATTTGTTGTTTCTTCTAATAATTGCTTAGTTGAGGGAACTCAAGGATCGATACATACTCTAGTTTTCTGGTAAGGTAGAGATTTATAGTGACGTGACACTAATACTTATAGCATGTGATTAAAACACTTTCTTAAAACCTTAATGGAATGAATTATTGAAGGATGTGATTTTTTATTTTTTTCATTTTTTTAAATGCGGAAATTGAGGATTCCACATGTAGATTTGTCTATTATGAAGAATCGGGGTTTTGAGATTCTTGATTATTGATTTGGGATTCTTAAAATGTTTTAATGTTATTTGATGAATTAATTTGATATTTTTTTAAATTTTATTAAGAATCTTTTAATTTGTGGTTTTGTTTCTTTTGTTATGGTGTATATATGTCTCCTTAGTTTTATTTTCATACAAAATGTGCAGTCTTGTCTCATTTGCGTTTACGCTACTTGAATTATTATTTTTTTCTTTTTGTTTGATGGCAAAAATCACTTGAATTAATTTGTTATATTCCATATTTAATTGTTTCTCTATGAAGTGTTGCTTCATTTGTTAAGTCATTTATGTTTTTCACTTTGCCAAATTCAAATCATACTTAATTGGAATCAATTTGCTCATGTTTCCTGACACACTGTTTCCAGGTGCAATGAATTTTTTTTTTTATCGGATCCTAATTAATTTTTGTTTAATTATAGTATGAGTCAAATTCCACTTTAATTATTGTTAACAAATATGTTTGATTTTGTAAAAAGTTTTGAAGTCTTTTGGTGAAAAAAAAAATGATGGGAATATGAGGTTATGTGTGGACAATAGCCAATTTAACAAAGTAACCATTAGGGATATGTATCTTTTTTCTAGGAGAGATGACCTTAGAAAATAGATTAAGTGAGTGTAGTTTTTTTAGACCAGAAATTGCAATCTCTTGTGGATCAAGAGAATTATGTGTTATTTGTTAATGGTCTAGTGTTGATTAAGAATGTGATCATTGTTCCTAAGGAAGGGAGCATTAAAGGGGGGAAAATGTTAAAAGAGACATAAAGGAACGTTAACCATACATTTAGGAATAACAAAAATATATCAAGTTTTAAAGATGAACCGGTGGAGGAGAATAAAAATGGATGTTGTATATATATGCTCAAATTTTGTTGTAATTTTGTTATACAATTTTTTTTTTAGAATCACTTTCCTTGGAATTTCAGATTGCCTCTCAAGTGATCAGATATTAATCGTGATTAATATACTCTTAGGATTTGTTTTCCATATAGACTATTGGCATGTCTAATTCTTATATTTATTTTTATCAAGAAGTGAATAATATTATTTCTTATTTGTATGTGCCTACTCAAATATCAAGATGGAACTAATTTCTTAGTACTACTGTGGTGCTTATTTTTACAGTTGTTTATGCATAATGTCTGCACAGTTTAATTGCAATTTTATTAAATCTTATTCTCTATTTTGTTATCACAATTTTTTTTTAAGTAAGATCATCTTATCAACAGAAAGCGAAACTATCTCTTTTTCTTTTTGAAATTATCATCTTTGGGCTAGATAAGACTTAGTATGTGGATGCCGCTACAGCTTCTCTTTCTTCATTATTATTATTATTTTTTATCTATAAAATTTCCCTATTTTATAAACAATATAAGAAATTTGGTGTAGAGTTTATAAAAGACTATTAGATCTACGTAAGGATGTACAACACATTACTTCAATTTCTTTTGCTCATTGTTTGCTATAAATTTAATTTTTGAAAATACTTATAATGAAGAAATGCAAATGAAGGTGCTCTAATTATAGGCGGATAGACATAAACAAATGCTTAAATGCATGATTTTATTATATAAATGTTATTATTGACTCAATTCTAAATTTTTTTTTTTTGGTTAATAGAGGTTATTTTTTGTGAGACTTACCACCCAATTTCATTTTAGGAGACTTTAACAGGAATAGGTTGAGTTTTTCTAGTTATAGATTTAGATGAATTTTTGTGGCATGGGTTTGGTTTTACCCACCATGTTTTTGTCTCTTTTGATTTTTTTTTTTTAATAATTCTTTGGTGTGTTGCAAGTGATTTGCAAGGGATTGCGGTACGTAGGTGGGATTGCCTCATCTACAGTGATACTTTTGTATGTCTTTTTTTTTCCTTTAAAAATAAAATAAAATATAAAATATTATTTTTTTAATAGTTAAGGTGCCATGAATTGTATACTTATTATCTGGTGAAATATTTAATGACTATATAATATATATTGATGATGTGATTAGGAAAGGTAGGGCTCCCTTTATGTTATTGCGGAATAGGTGAGAAGATCTTGTTAGTACCATATTTAATCTAAGAGACCACGTTTAGGGTGAATAATTGAGGGAAAGATGCGCACTGCGTAGAATAGGTAAAAAGTATTATGCCAACAAGAAAAGAAAGCCTTTAGAATTTTAGGAAGAGAAACATGTATTCTTGAGAGTCACCTAAGGTTGGGATGGGAAGGTCAATGTCATTCAGAAAACTGACTCTTTGTTTCATGAGACCTTTCCAAATTCTCAAGAGAGTCGTGCCCGTAGCTTATCAATTGGCTCTTCCGCCACAGTTGGCAAATCTCCATGATGTTTTCCATGTGTCGCAACTCAGAAATTATATGCCTGATGAGTCTCATGTGATAGCTCCTAAGTCTGTACAATTGAAGGATAATTTGATCTATAAGCCTAGGCATAGTCAAATCTTGGACAAGAACACAAAGACTCTAAGGAACAAGACAATT
The DNA here is from genome assembly GCA_035048595.1 of Echinosophora koreensis. Lineage (NCBI taxonomy): Eukaryota > Viridiplantae > Streptophyta > Magnoliopsida > Fabales > Fabaceae > Echinosophora > Echinosophora koreensis. The sequence continues at coordinate 2,740,031 of JAPCYP010000069.1, forward strand.
CCATTGGTGAAAGTGTTATGGGAAGGATAAACTTTTCAGGAGGCCACTTGAGAGACGGAGGAGGACATCTTGCGTCATTACCCAGATTTTATTATCTAAGGTATGATAACCTTTATGTTTTAAATATGACATGTTAATAAAATAGGTGCATGAGTATGAGATGAATTTCGGGGACGAAATTCTTTAAGGAGGGGAGAAAATGTAACATCCTGAAAATTCAATATAGTTTTTTTTGATAAAAGATTAGTCTATAATATGTTTAATGTAGAAATTTGCTAGTATAAGAATTTATTGAAATTGCTTAGTAATTGTAAAAGGATGAAAATTTGGAAAAATAATTAATGATAAATAATTATCCTTTGTTCATAGAATAAAAATAAAATAAAATAATATATACATATATAACAAAAGTGTGGAGGGGTCCACGTTGAAACCAAAGTAGAGAATTTGGCATCCAAGTTCATCTCCCAGGCCCAAGGAGTCAGCACAAGAAGAGGATTCAACTTGAATTCTTATAAGTTACTAAATGGCGGGGTCCACAAGGTCAAATAGGTTATCAATTAACACAAACTCAACTTTTCTCAATTGAAGAGGTAAAACATAAACAGATCACCCTAGGTACATCATCAACACGTGCACGGTAATAAAAGAGGTGGGCAGCGCCGCACCACTCTGCCAGTGGAGGGAAAAGGAATAAGAGAGCAACATCCGCAAGGATTTTCTTGGAGAAAAGAAGGAAGACTTTTAGTGAAGCACCAATTTTTATCATAGATAATTTTTAGAGCTATTTGGAGGTCTTCGATAGGTAAGTAACAATACTCTTATGAACTCTTTCCATGGTATAAGTGTTTGTTTGTGTGAGTAATGGTTTATCCTATGGTTTTAAGACCTTTCAATTAAAATGAGGCATGTTGTTATTAACCTGTTTTCTAAAATTGGGGGTTTTCAATTAAGACGAAAGATGATTAAATTGACTATTTACTCTTATAATTGATGATATGAAATACATGATTGGTATTTGTATTGGTTGATTAATATACTTGTTGATGTATATTATGCCTTGTGTTTATGATTGCTATATTGTATTTATAAATTTACGTGATAACATGATATCTATTTAATTGGTATTTATGAGTTGATTATATGGTGATATGGAATTGTAATTGTTTTATGCTTTGGAAAGTCTGTCAATTGTGATGGATGATTTTATGCCTCGGAATATGGATGAATGAGTATATGCATGATGTGTGGAATTTGATGATATGCCGCCTAAGTTAGGGGCAATGGCTTGTAACATCACCACTTAGTGGGATGTCGAAGATGAGTATATGGGGCAAGGAATCCATTTTATGAACGAGGCTCTTGAGTCACCGTAAATGGGAGGCAAGGAACCAATTTAATTATGAGGTTCTCGGGTCACCATAGGGGCAAGGAGTCAATTCTGGACGAGGTTCCCGAGTCACCATAGGGGCAAGGAATCAATTCTAGAGAACGAGGTTCCCGAGGCACCGTAAAGGGGGGGTCAAGCAATCAATTCTAGAATGAGGTTCTCGAGTCACCAATTCGGGCAAGAAACCAACACAGACGGGGTTTCCGAGCCACTTGAATAATGATGTTATTGTTGCGACGTGTGGTTCACTTTAATTATTGAACATGTGATATTCTATTATGTCGTTGAGTTACCGAAATGACTGTTGTATTTTAAAATATTTTATTTATATATTATTTTGGAAAATTAGCGGATACCATGGACATTTTTTTCGGTTACCGTGCCGGCTGAGAACAACATTATTTTCGAAATATTTTATAATTGTATTGTTGTTCACTGAGATTTTATATCTCATTCTTGCTTTTAGCTTAGTTGGTTAGTATTGTAACACGGCTTAAGCGTGCAATGCTAACATCATTTATTAATTTCAGTTTATTCTTCTTGGGTTGTAGTTAGACGTCCCGGTTTTAAGGCTTTTGATTTTATTCAAATGTCACTAGTGCAATAAGTGCTTTTTACGTTAGTCAAAATTGATTTTACACGTCAGAATAATGTCTGACGTAAATACAGCTGACGTTAATAGTTAACATTTTAACGTCAGTTGTTTAACTGACATTAAAAGTAAACTATTAACGTCAGTTGTTTAATAAAACTAACGTTAATAGTGTAAAATTAATGTCAGTTGTATTAATGAACTGACGTTAATAGTTCTATTTTTGACGTTAGTTTTATTAAACAGCTGATGTTAATAGAGTATCTTTTTTTAAAAAAAAAATACTATTAACGTCAGTTGTTTCACGTCAGTTGTTTGAAACAACTGACGTTAAGAGATTTATTTTTTTTTAAATATTCGGTTTTAAAATGACACTACCCCCAGTTGTCCCTGCATTCAGTAAACATCCCAGCAACACAGAGAATATTGTTACAGAATTGCAAACACTCAACTTTGGCAAAAATAGGGTATCATAAAGTGTGTACCCTTAAATTTCAATATTACTAAAAGAAAAGAAATATACAAAGGAACAATGGGGGACTTAAAACCAAAACCCATGTATAGGAAAAATATAACTATCTACCAATCTAAGTATATATAAATGTTAGTCTCTAAAAAGTCTAAAAACAAAACTACTCATCTAAGTATTCAGGAGGTATTTTCTCAAATCTTTTTTCAGCAGCATACTTGAAGAAGAATTCTGTCAAGCGCATCCTCAAGTGTCTAAACTCATCTTTATGAAAAGGCGATTGGTCGTTAAATGCCTACACACGTTCAAATAATAACAATAACATTAACGAAAGTCATCACCAAAACTATAATATATAATTTAATAAGTTGTTTAAATATTACATTCTTCCATCCCTCCGTATGGACAAAAAAATGTTAAATTAGAGGGTTATAACATTATAAACTTACATTAAAAAAAGGGACTAAATATAGTATATAACACGTCAACTTACACTAACATCAGGGTAGGCGCCATCGTGTCCTGTGTAGGCCCCACAGTGTCCTCCCGTGCATGTGGGTGATCCGACTGATCCATATGTATGCATGTTCAGAAACAATATATATTAAACTGGATAAATAAATACAGATGGATAAATAAAAATAAATCTATACTAAACTGAATAAATAAAACATTTTCCTTAAAAGACAAAACTCACACTATAATCAAGTTTAAACTTCCTATATCAATATCCCTTCGTGATGATCATCACGAGTGGCATGTACATCGTCCACCTGTGTTTCCTCAATTATAGTAGGCATGTTTGTTGAAAAAGAAGGAGTCTTAGGAATATCCAGATTTGAATCTTGATTTTCATCACTACCATTATACATGCTTTTTCCTTGGAGAACCACGGACAACCTTTTGTTAGAAGGATCAGTGATGTAGAACACTTGTTTTGCTTGGGAAGCCATTATGAAAGGTTCATTTATCTGACCTAACTTGTTGAGGTCTACCAATGTGAACCCCCATTCGTCGGTTTGTACACCACCTTTACTATCAACCCACTTACATTTAAAAACCGGCACCGTAAGCTTAGTGTAATCGAGCACCCAAATCTTTTCAATATATCCAAAGTAAGGTATCGGTGCTTTAACGGGTTTTGTGTCCTTTACACTAGAGAAGTGCATTGCTTCGACCACGATCATAACCCCACTATTTTGCATGGTACTCTTGTTATCTTGTTCCTTTATATAAAAGGAAAAGTTATTGATGTCGTATTCGCTCCAACATATGACGTTGAAGCTAGGCCCACGTGCTAGCCATCTTACGTCATCAGAAGCAGTACTACCATCCTTAAGCATTTCTTCCTTGAACCATTGTAAGAAAGTCTTGTTATGCTTGTTTAACAACCACCTTTCGCTCATTCGAGGGTTTTCTTGGTTGACTTTTCTTTTATGTTCAAATAAGTAAGGTTGAACAGAATCGATGTTGTTCAATACATACAAATGTGCTTGAAGCACTTCCTCCCGACCGTTGCTATTAATTCTGAAACCATGTGTACCCTTACCGTGACATCTTATCTCATCATGCCAAGGCTTAGGAACCCCTATAGGATTTGTGTTATGAAGGTAGTTCGAACAAAACTCAATAGCTTCTTCTACAACATACCTTTGAACAATAGATGCTTCCGGACGATGTGGATTTTTCACATACCCTTTCAAGATCTTCATGTAGCACTCAACTGGGCGCATCCATCTCAGAAAAACAAGCCCACATAATCTAATCTCCCTCACCAAATGAACAATTAAGTGAACCATGATGTCGAAAATGGAAGGAAGAAAATACATCTCTAGTTGGCACAAGATTGTAGCAGCCTCAACTTCCAAGTCATCCAACATACGGGGGTCAACGACTTTGCTACATATAGAATTGAAGAATGAGCACAACCGAGTAATGGCATGTCTCACATTTTTTTGAGCAATACCACGAGTAGCAACGGGCATAAGTTATTGCATCAAGATGTGGCAATCATGTGACTTTAAGCCAACCAATTTAAGATCACTAGAGACAAGCCTCTTCATATTTGAAGAGTAACCATGTGGAACCTTGATGCCCTGAAGACACCCACAGAAACTTTGTCTCTCTTTTTTTGACAAAGTATGACATGCTGGCGGCAAATAAGTCCGCTTACCATTCTCAACAACTGGAGCTAACTGCTCTGGCATACCCATAGCAACGAGGTCGAGACGAGCATTCACACCATCCTTTGTCTTGCCCTGAATGTTGAGAAGCGTCCCGATCACACTATCACACACATTTTTCTCCACATGCATCACATCAATACAGTGTCTGACATCAAGCTTGCGCCAGTATGGAAGATCAAAGAATATCGACCTCTTCTTCCATATGTTTTTCTCAGCAGTTTTACCCTTCCTTTTGGACTTGCCGAATATAACATCGATGCCCTTTACTCTTTGATAAACCTGCTCTCCATTTAAGGCCGCCGGAGCATCTTTAGTCTTTTGGCATCCATTAAAAGCTTTTTTCATCTTACGATATGGGTGATCACGTCTAAGAAATATCCGATGCCCAAGGTAAACCGTCTTCTTTCCATGATGCAATTGAGTGTAGCATGTGCCTTCTTCACATATAGGGCATGCTTTATGCCCCTTGACACTATACCCGGACAAGTTACCGTATGCTGGAAAGTCGTTGATGGTGCAAAATAACATGGCACGAAGCTTGAAAGTCTCGTGAGAATACCCATCAACTACATCAACACCTTCCACCCACAACGTTTTCAAGTCTTCCATCAAGGGACTTAGATAAACATCTAAGTCATTTCCCGGTTGCTTTGGGCCCGAAATCATCATAGACAACATCATGTATTTGCGCTTCATGCACAACCAAGGGGGCAGGTTATAAATTATCAACAGAACAGGCCATGAACTATGAATACTACTCATGTTACCATATGGATTCATTCCATCCGTAGCAAGTCCAAGCCTTAGGTTTCTTGGCTCATCGGCGAAATCCGGAAACATAGTATCAATATTCTTCCATTGCACAATCAGCAGGATGACGAAACTTTCCATCACGTTTCCTCTCATCATTATGCCATCTAAGATTCTTCGCATCTTTCACATTGGCAAACAATCGCTTGAACCTTGGAATTATTGGAAGATACCACAACACCTTCGCAGGAGGACCCTTTTTTCTCGCATCACAAATCGAATCATCAAGATCATCACCATCATCACCACCCTTCACTTTGTATCGTGATAACCCACACTTGGGGCAATCGTGATTGTCTTCATGAACACCCGTGTACAATATGCAATCATTGGGGCATGCGTGTATCTTCTTATACTCCATACCCATCGGACACAATACTTTCTTGGCCTCATAGTTACGGTCAGGCAATGTGTTGTCCTCTGGAAGCAAGTCTTTCAACACTTCAAGCAATTCAGTGAAGCTTTTATCAGTCCAACCATTTCTCGCCTTCACACAAACCAATTTTAGCACCGCCGACAACCGTGTATGAGTAGTACACCCTGGATACAAAGGCTTATCTGCATCACCGCACAACCTATCATACACATGTACTCGATGAAAAGATTCTTGTCCAATATCACGGATCATGTCCTCTACTCGATCATCCTCCATATCTACGTCAACGTCCTCACTTTGGGAGACACTTGCCTTAGTACTCAACAACACATCACCATGCCATATCCATCTTGTATAACTCAAGCAAATCCCTTCACAAATCAAATGAGTACATATATCCTTCACTGTACATTTCCTCATATTCAAACACTTGACACAAGGACAACAGAACATTCCATTACTATTAGGAATATTCCTTTGAGCAAATTCTATAAACTCTCCCACTTCCTTTAAATACTCAGCACTTGTGCGCTTACAAACCATCCAACTACGATCCATAGCTAGAGAGGTTCTGTAGATATACAAATATATATCCAATATAAGCACAATACGGGAGATTGAAAACTAGTTTTTGAAAAATGACAGATGAGAGCATGATACAAGCTGGGTGGTTTATTTCCACAGTAATCTCACATCATTCTTCTCATCAAGCAGGCAACAACACATATTAGGACTATTGCTATATCCAGTACTATAACCACTCAGCCATATGAATCAATCCAGAGAGCATGCTACAAGCAACTCTAAATTTCTTCCCATTTTGAAATAGGTCATGACAGCAGAAGAAAAATAAGAGAAAACACAATCCCTCGACCAGAAATAGAGACATTCCAAACAACTCAAACTCTGAGTTTCAACTACAGAGACTACAGTTTCAACATACACTCCAAAAAAAAAAATTAGTGCCCTAAAGAACTCACCAGAAATAGGTGCTCGCGTGGTGGTGGGGAGGGGAGCTCGAGTGGTGGACTGAGTTAGGGTTAAGAGAAAGAGAGAGAAAAAGTGTACCTCATGGTGGTGGTGGAGAAGCCCTCACGGTGGTGGCGGTGGAGAGTAGCTTGCGATTAGGGCAGAGTGAGAGTGAGAGTGAGAGTGATGAAAAGAGAAGAACAGAGACAGAGCTTAGTGAAGAAGGCATACAGAGCGCGCGGGTGTAAACGTTATAACCAAAAAACATCTTTAAAACAATATTTTACGTCGGTTGTTACAAAGAACTGACGTTAATTGAACTTTTAACGTCAGTTATGTACAACAACTGACGTTAAAAGTTCATTTATTTAACGTCAGTTGTATTAAACAACTGACGTTAAAAATATATTTTATTATTTTAAAAATAGTTTTAACGTCAGTTATTTAAGACAACTGACGTTAAAGGTTTATCAGTTTCTGCAAAAACATTTATACCTTTGACTATTGTGCTACCTTCCCATGCGCCTTGTAACTTAATCTTCTTAATGAACATTAAGTTTATAGACTCAGTTTTGAAGAAAATCAGGCAGTCTCTTCTCCATATAAAGTACCATTCTTCCTCTATAATACACAGACTTCTTCCCCTATATTTCGTTTTCTATTTCTTCACAATATGGCTCTGCCATATTTGAGATTTTTATTATTTCTTCCTATACCTAGACTCAAAGGTTTCTGCCTTAGTGGTCAAACAACTTCTGAGGTTGAGTAAATCACATAACATGGATGATAAGGTTGAGTAAATCACATAATGTGAGTTGCTCACCTTATCATCCTTAAGGAGAATCGATGGCTAGAGTTCCAAAGCCTCAGCTTTGGCAGCCAGTGACTGTTCCAGGACCATTGCTGAAACAGATCGAGTGCACCCTTGCTCAACCGCTCGACTCTCCTCTCTTGCTCACCCGTGAAGGGAACGAAGCCTCAACAAATGTTTAAGATGCTGGCCTCTGATTTCGCAGCAAGTGACTTTGGCCTCAGATGGAGCATCAAGGACTTCAACTGAGGGGTACGAATGGGATGCAACCATTGGAGTTTATGAGGACAGGACTGAGAAGAAACTGATGTTGAATCAGAAACTTTTTTATATTTTAGGGCTATGTTGCAGAAATTTTTTATCTTTTAATCATGTAATTGTAACTTATGAATCACTTCAATGAGATACGATTTGATTATACATATAACCTGTTTTATATTAAGTGTTTATTTATTTTAATTTGCACATGAATTTGTTTATTAATTCAAGCTAATTAAGATTAGAAATAAAAAGCACTATATATGGAGTTATCTGTGTTAAGAGTGACAACGAGAGAGATAACAACGAAAGAAAGATAGGAATGAGTTTCAGATAGGAATATAGGATTATTTACGTCAGTTTTTTATTTAACTGAAGTAAAAATCACAATTTTAACATAAAAATTCACAATTTTAATGTCAGTTGTATGAATAACTGACGTTAAAAGTGTTAATCATTCTTGCATATCACTTTTAACGTCAGTTCATTAAACAACTAATGTAAATAGTGATTTAATATTTACAAAACCGCCACCGCCTCCTTTTTAACGTCAAACATATGGTTAACTGACGTAAATCGTTCCCGTATATTACATTATTTCCACTGGTGTGTATGGATTTATTAATATTTTTCATTACTTTGAAATATTATAATTTTACTTAATATAAGGCATTTTCAGACTTAATTATTTGAGAAAATTTCTATGATTTGTATATTTTAATTAAAGGTTTTAGAGGATTTTTAATGAATTTATTTTGGGTTACTAATGTAACAAAGGGCGTTACAAGACACAAAATCTTAATAAGAGTATTCATTATAGACACACGAAGAGAAACATCAGTTCCATGTAAACATTAACTAGAATCATGTAAACATTAACTAATAACTATTAATAAAAGTGATTATTTTTTCTGGTTAAATAAGCATTTTGAGTTATATTTTCAAAAGCACTATAAACTAACTACAGTTGTCCCTAATCAGTGATTAAATTTTCAAAAGCACAAATGAGAAAGATTGCCACAACCCAACATCAATAATATGAAGCTTTACCAAAATCCCAAAGTCTGTGTTGGGGGTGGTGGTGGCCGCAGCTGTGCAAGGAGGGGGAGGCGTCCACTACCCTGTAAGAAAAAAAAAATAGAGACAGAGAAGGGAAGAAGAGGGAGGAGAAGGGAAGAAGAGGGAGGAGAAGGGAATAAGAAAATACGTTAGACGAGGAGAAGGAACTCTGGTTGCCCTTCGCGGTGACTCTGCAACAACGAGAGAGGAAGAGGATGAGAGAGATAGAGACAAAGCTAGAAAGAGAGAGAGTTCACGGTGGAGAAAGACGGAGCTGTGAGGGCCAAGCACGGTGGAGTGGGGGCGGTGCGCGGAGGAGGGGAGGGTTATGTGAGGAAGGGATGGGGAGGGCTCTGCTACGTGTCAAAGAGAAGAGATGGGAGAGTTCTATGGGGAAGACAGGCCGAATACGCAATTTAGGGTTTTTTTAATTAGCGACCGAACTATTTTGGTTGCTAAAGGGGTCGCTAATAAAAAAATTTGAATTAGCGACCGAATTATTTGCGACCAACCAATTCGGTCGCTAAATAAAAACGAGTGACCAATTTGTAGGAAATGTGCAACTGGTCACTAAACCGGTCGCTATAGCGACCGAATTTATTCGGTCACTATAATTCGATCGCTAAACTGGTATTTTTGTAGTGCCCCGCGGGGATTCCCACGTTCTGGTGGAAATGTCATCCCACAGGTGTTCTCTCATCTTTTGATTTTCCTTTTGGATATTTTGATAATGGGATTGTCAGTCACATCATTTAGCAATAGCCAATTCCATTTTATTTTTTTGTTGTTATTATGTTTTACACTTTTCTGTAATAATTTTTCTGTATACCTTTTAGATTTGTGATATATATTTAAAAGTAAGGTAGTTTAAGGTTATCTATAGTTATCTAAGGGTGTTTTGGTAATTTATTATAGGTATAAATTGATTATTTAATTGGTCACTTGGGAGTATTTTGGGTAAGACTATGCTATCATAAATGTATTTTAAAATTAGTTTTAAATCATAAATTGTTTCAAGTAACTGATTAAATTAATTATTACTAGATTGTGTACTCATGCGATGCACGAACATATCATGTGTGATTATTTTACAGTATTGTGTATTTTTAAAGGATTTAATTAGTATATACTGACAGTGTAAAGTTTCTTTACACTGTCAACAAATCAGAAATTGACACACTATTAAGAAAGTTTGATTCTTATCCTAATTACCTTAAAAGTCATCAATTTCATGATTTTTGATTGGTTGTTTGTGTAAAAATCTTTACACTTATAGTGCATACAAATTAAACTCATTTTTAAATGTTGAAATAACAATTCAAAAGAGCACCAAATAAGTATTCGTGTATTATTTGAAATGAAAAAATATTGCATTTTTTTTTTTTGAAACTTCTAAATTTGAAAACATTGATATGATTAAAACTTGTGCGATGGATGGGCATATTATGTGTGATTATTTTACACCATTTTATATTTTAAAATGTTGAAAATAACAGATGAAAAGAGCAATGAATAAGTATTTGTATATTATTTGAAATGCAAAATCATTGCATGACTCTTTTTTTTTTTTTTGGAACTTCTAAATGTGAAAACAATGATATCATTAAAACTTTTAAAATCTGATATTGCAGCTACTGTATAAACATTTAAATATTGAAAAATATCATTTAAAAACAAAGGCAGAAAATGTGAGATACAGAAGTAGATTTTGGTTTAATGTAATTCGTATTGAGAAGATTGTTTATTTGAAGCATATAACTGAAAGTTATCGTAATAATATTTATAATATATATCTTATTTGAACCAACAACATGCGTTTATATGTTTTTTTAGATGCCAAAATAATTATTAGTCTTTATATTTTGTTTTTATGACGTCTTTCACAATTTTTTTATAAAAAAAAAATTGATTCTTATTCGTATTATTAAAACTGACTCTCTTTATTAATATTTTCACGGTTAAAATGACTTCAATTGTTATATCTACTTTCTACTCTCTTTCATAATTATGAATGATGGATATATATATATATATATATATATATATATATAAACATGCCTACTAAAAAAGAGTCCTTTAGAGACCGATTTAGGCCAAATCGGTCCCCAAAATCAGACGTTGGTTGTTTTAGGGACCAATATGGCCAAAATCGGTCTCTAAAATCGATCCTTAAATAACTCTTTTTTAGTAGCAATTTTATAATATAACAGATATAACAGATAAAAAAATTTCGAATTTATATAGCATCTATTGTTGTTTTATGAGACTGTAAAGTGAAACTGCTTACTAAGTGATATTTTTTCTTAATGTCTATTTATTGAATCATTTTGTTTTTACATATTATTGCATTTTTATATGTGTGTGTTAATATACAAAGAGCAGTAACTCTCGCCACTAACCCACCCCATCATGGAATAGTAAATTTAAAATAATTTTTTTATCATTATAGAAGATGAAGCATTCAAACATTTTTATTTTTGAATAAATAAAATAAAATGAAAACAAAAAATAACATAAAATAAAAAGTAAAATTTATAGTTAAAAACGAAACTAAATTTAAAATCTGAAAATGACAATGAAAGTAAAATTTAAATTGGAAATGAATTTAAAAATAAACGTAAAAATGAAATAAGAATTTTCATTTTTAAGAGAATTAAAAAAATACAATACAAAAAATATATAGACATAAATACTCTTTTATTAGGCAAAATAAAATACCAAATATACCCCAGTTAGTAGGAAGGGAAAAAAAATAGAAAGTGAATTGACAATATTATCACATACTACCTTATCTTTATAAACTCCAAGTGATTTGACAAAATTGGCCCAGTCATCACCTTCCTTCTAATAATAATAAAAAAGTAAAAATAAAAATAAAAATAATAATAAAGATATTCTTTTAGTAATATTAAATTTCATGTTGACTTTTTTAATAAACCTCCCTAAAGTATCATTGCTTACCTAAATTAGTAGAATTATGGATTTAGCGCTAAATTTTCTAAATCAAGTGAGGTACAATATTGAAAGCATACTGCGTACTTATATTAATTTTAAATCATAAATTATTTCAAATAAAATATTAAAACAAATAACTATTTTCAGATTCAATTAGTAACATTTTATCATCAATTTAATTAGTAACTTAAATTATTATAGGATTGATTTTAGATTAAACTGCATGTTAAATTTTAATATAAACACCACTAAATTATGAATGCCTAAACAGGAAGCAAATATAACTAATTTATAATTTCATTAATTTCATTTATATTTATTTATACTAAAATCACCACTTATTTAATATCTGTATAAAAATTAATTTTTTTATATATATATTTTTTTGACGAAATTTTATATATATTTTTGATAAGCGAAGATTATATTAGGAGTACTAGGGGTACTCATGTCCATATACTACATTATAATAACACTAAGGTTTGTACCAAATTAATTATTCAATTATTTTATGTTGAATATCCAAATTAAATATACAAGTAATAGAATTGGCGCGCCTATGCCTTCGCCGCAATATATAGCCCACCATATATTGTCTGTCATCACTTATCATTCATTACTCATTAACAGTCAATTTGCATGAGACATGCAAATTAATTAATGATTTTGCACGGATCTTTATATATCTACAGAAAATCACATGGCATAAAGCAATTCTTAGGTATCTAAGTGATTTTATGACCATCCAAGTTGTTCAAGGTTGATATCATTATTATATAGGGGCCACAGCTGGAAAAATATACTTAAGGCACTACATGGGTGTCAGCAGCTTTTCGTTATTCTATAGGAGAATGGCAAGTTGGAAGACGATTGGATTCAAATGTTTGGCCTAACAGGTGAGAATATATGGAACTTGGAAGGTGTTATTATAAAATAAACGCAAGAAAACTAGAAATAAAGAGAAGAAATCGAGAGAAGGTAACATTAATTTCCAAAGTCAGTAACAAAAGACATGAAAATATTCAACACAAACAAATTTTTGTCTGTATTAAATACTCTTCGGATAATATAATTTTATTCTAAATGATTAGTATAAATTTAAATCATGATAATATAATAATTGGATATCCATATTTCATAAAACTCCACCTTAAATTTCTCTATTAATTAAGGATATACCTCTTGACAACCTAATATGAAAAAGGCCAATAAAAAATAGAAAAAGAATATAATATCAATTTTACATGAGCTATCTCATTAAAAATTCTTTTTTTTTATAAGCAAAAAATATTATTAAAAACCATGTAAAACCCATAACAAGAGCCAAATATGTATGATTAGAGATTTAGAACATAAAAGCCAGCACCAACAAAGTAATTTCGAAGCCTATATGCTCGTACTACCAACCAGCAAAAAACCAGAACAGCAGCAACAGGAAATTAAAAATCTTATATTTTGTTCTCTGATTGATGTAATAGTCCTTTGAATATATAAAGCAGTTTTGTTAGATAGGTGGCCGTATGTAAAATTTTTGGAACGATTTTGATGTATATGGTTGGAGTACCTTTTATACTCCTTTTAATGTAATTTGCTTATAAAAAACCTTATGAAGCAAAATCTTAATTGAGGATAAAAAAGAGTACAGTAATCTCACATTGTATAAATTAACAGGATAAGCAAAATATATAAGACCAACTATTAAGGTCCCTTGAGCATAACCCCTTGATAGCATAAGGTCCCTGAAATGGTATTTATTTTATAAGCAAAATATATTAAGGTGGGTACACTGCCAACCTATAAACAGTACACAAGACGAAGTAAGACCAACTATTACAGGGTTTTTTTTTTTTTTTTTTTTTTTTGCATAAGCCAAACTATTACAGGGACTTGATATGATAATATTTGTGCACTACATTATATTAAATATTAGAGTACCACTTTGTTTGTACTCTAGTTAGCAAAATTTATTTTGATTATCAAAAATAAAATTATTGATAACTATTTTTATTCAATTCCGTCTTATTTCATCTCTAATTTCTTGTCTACTTTCAATATTTCATCTTGTTCGTGTTCGACCACGTATAGAGTTTTAAGTGATGATGGCTTTGGGGTTTCGTTGGTTCCTGGGGTCTTTATAATGGCAAATTCTACCGTACCCATGTTAATTCAATGGGTTTTGGAATATTTATTTTTGAACCAATAGATAAATGATCTTCTATTTAATTAATTTAGATCAAACATTTTTTTTTTTTAAACACAAAAAACTTTCACTTATTTCAATTGAGTCCTTAACTAATTAAATATGTTTTCTATTAAAAATTAAAAATTCTTATTAATTTAATTTTAATTTTAATAAATCAGGATAAGTTGTTTTTTTTTTTTTGAAAAACAAATCCCACAATCCCCCTTCTTTTCCATCTCTTGTTGAAAAAAATCTTATGATAATTGACAAACCAATCATCTATTTTAGCTTGGTTGTATTCTATTGATTAGGGGTTTCTATTATCTTTATTTCATTTTATGCTCAACCCTATGTGCGAATTGTGAGACACTGAAACGAAGGAGAAGATGAAAAAGAGGTTGGGATGGAAGTAGTGGTTACATGACTAAATTACAATAACAAAAATTTTGACTACTATTTAATAAAAAGAAGAGATAATGAAAAGGTAAATTATTAGTCCATGAAAACTGTTCCAAAACCCTGTTTTTTTCATGGGTACTGTAGCAGCCCCCCTTTATAATTCATACATTCAGCATATTAGCTTTATTTTGGAACAAGCAAAGAATTAATTAGTTGCGGCTTGGTCTCATCTCCTATGTTTCTTGGTTTTTTTTATATGGTTTGATGAGTGTAATAGTCATATTGTTGATAGTCTGATTCTGTATGGTAGTTACACTTGATCTTTATTTGACTCTTCCTTGTATTGATACTTTGTAAATGGGTTTTGAGTACTTCCCAAAAAAAAAAAAAAAAAAAATTTAACCCATAGTACCCGAAAATAAAAAAATAATACTCTTTTAGTCTATTTGGTAAAAAGAATTCTTTCTACAAATAATTTCCTTTCTAGTCCAAGTATAAAATATAGTGTAATGTACGTTAATTATAATTATCCAGCACTGAATAAAAAAAATAAAGATAATATTGAAGAGATAGATAATTTGTATAAATGACATCTTTTAGTTATTTTACAATATGACCTAAAATCCCATCAATCATAAAGGGAGCAGATGCAAATATTTTGAATGATACATTTAGGAGACTTACCACGACTTATATTTATGAGTTGAACATAAAACCCTTCTGACTCTTATAAAGATAGTTTATCTCTGTCTCAAAATGATTTATCACTTCTTGTCTCACTCAATTAGATTGTGTCATTTGAAAAATTAATCATATTATTTATTATAAATAATCTTTTTTAAATGATATATATGACATAATCTAATTTAGTAAGACAGGAACTGGTGTGTTATTTTGAGACAAGTGATCTCCATCTTACTAACCCCAGACACTATAATTAAAGCAAGCTCATGCCACCATTGTATGGTTGAGGAGTGCTAGTAACATACTCTCTAACACATGCTTTTCAACATACTCCCTTCTATTGGTTGAAATTCATGTGGGTCTCATCAATTCATATGGGTCCTACTTGATTTTTGTAGGACCTACATGAATTTCAACCAATAGGAGAGAATGTGGTGAAAAATGTGTGTTGAAGAGTGTGTTGCTAGCATTATTTCTCGGTATGGTTTGGCATGCAAGAATCCAGACTCTCTAGTACACATAACGTATTTGAAGACATTATTATAGCTACAGACGCAGCTGGAGTACTACTGCAGTTTTGGGACCTAGTAAATACTTATTTACATGTCTAGTTTAGCTTTCCATTTTTGTTTTTGTGATCATGGCCAACACCAGGGCTGTGACCAGGTGTTGTAGGTGAGAAATCATCTTTTGATCCCTCAGTCACATAAGCTTTAGCATCAGGACTCTGAACTTCCACCATTGCATTCTTAACTTCGTGTTCTCCAGTGAATTTTTTGTGACCAACACCAGGACTGCTTCCTGGTGTTGTGGGTCGGAATGCATTTGTGTTATCTGCACCTGAATATTCTCCAAAACTTGCAACACTTTGTTTTGGTATTGTAGGTGACTCCACTTTCTTCTCTGATGATGGAGTAGGAACATTAACATTATCTGTGTTCAATGGCTTTATCTTCCTTCCATGAGTTAGAAGAGACTCATGGCAGGCAACTAGTGCTAGGAAAACAGCAAAATATTTGTGCATGGCCTGAAATTTAGCCATGGTAATTAACTGAATGGTTTTATGTATGGTATAAGTAGAGAAAAGAGAGAGAGAGACTGGCCAATTATCTGTACTACAGAAAGTTTTAGGTAGCTGGCTCAGAAGATATAAGATGCAAATATATGAAGGGAGATGATATGATAAGTTAGAGATCATTAGGTATTTATAATGTTGTTGAGTATGCCAATGCCATCCCAAGATTCTAAGTGCAAATTATGTCATTTGACTAAATATGTGGAGTGCCTGTTCTCTTCAAATGTGGACCGCTTATACATAAAATAGCTTTTAATTCAATGGACCTTACTTTCTAACTTGAAGGAACATGTCTTTTTGCTTACATAAAAAATAAAATAATTGTTTTCATAATCTTTTATAAAATATTTGTATCACTTTGATATGTCTCTCATTTGATGTGTTCACTTCTTCTTCTGTTGCATACTTCTATGAATGATTTGATATCTAAGTACCAAATCTTACTTAGAACAGTCGCATTTACGCTCAGATTTGCTAAATAATCCATGTGTATATTGCAGGACTTGAACGAGGAAGCTTGAAGCTTATATCCTTGACTTGTGGTTGTTGGTATAATGAGTTGGGATATTCCTAAATACGATACTCGAAGCTGTATAAACTTGATATTAAAAGTTAGCGAGTCTCGTGCATGTGTGTATATTTTTGGCTACAAAAACATAAGTTTAGATTAGAGGATTTACAGATGAAAAATATATTTATATTAATTATTTAACTTAATTACACTTTTGGTCCCCCAGGTATTATGATCACGTAATTTTGATCCCTTAGCTATTGTGTCAATTGGGTCTCACAAGTATCCCCTTGTTACAATTAGGTCCATCTGTCACTATCGTTCAAATTTTAATATCAGTAGCCTATGTGACACACAATGACTAATATGGCACTAGTGAGACCACTTTTCTTAATAGTGGGAGGATATCTCACTAGATGATAGTAATTATGATGAAGAATGGGAGTCTACAGCTGTCAAAACGGGATGTTGGCCCGCCACGGGTTGAGCATAAATGTGGGTCAACCCAACTCGATTCACTTTTTGGTGAGCCATGAAATAACCAACCCATCTTAACCCACAACGGGTTGGTAGGTTATGCGTGTTGACTCACTCTTATTTAAGAAATTAAAAAAAAAATAGAAAAATAGAAAAAAAAAAACCAGAAAATTTAAAAATAATAATAATATAACATAACATAACCTATGTTCTCACTTCTATCACTTTCTCTTTGTTTCGGTTAACAATAAGTGGATGTTGCGCGTTATTTTTTTTAAGAAAAAAAAAATTGTGCAACTCGTGAGCCAACCCGGCTCACCCGGGTTGGACCTACCCAACCTGCGGGTTAGGTTGAGCCGGGTCAAAATAATCCGAGGTTAAAATGAGCTAGATTTTAGATAACCCAACCCACTGATGAGCCGGATTGAGCCAGTTGGCTCACGGGTACCAACTTATTTTGACAGCTCTAAGTGGGAGTAGACTAGCAATTAGAGGGTACAAACTATATATATGTCAAATCAGTCACATATGCACGTAGGCTACTGGCATAAATTCAAAATGCCAGAGGGACTTGATTGTAATATGAGAATTACTTGGAGGGCCTAATTGGTGTAATTAGAACCTGGACAATCAAAATATTATACGATCGTAATATCCGGAGGATTAAAAGTGCAATTAAGCCTAGTTATTTGTAAATTGTAATTTTATCATCACACCTCAAAAGCTGAGGCCTTGCAGCTATGTTTGGTCATTTAAGATCTAGATGATTTCAAAGTTCAAATGACCAATTTGAGGGTTGGAACCACTGTTGAACCACCAATCCGAATCTCGCATGCCATGGAGATCGCGGAAGCACTAGGGTAGAATCATGGTTGCATTGTAAGGCCACGGGAAGAACACAGAAGGTCAATTTAGTTTGATTTGTAGAGCCATCGTTGAAGTTTAATTTACAGAGTTACCATTGAAATGGAAATGTGAAGGAACAAAGGAGAAGCAATAGTAGGAAGAAGAAAATGAAGCAGCAAAAACCCTTCGAAGATGATTATCAATCTATCATGTGCGTTGGTGGAATTAACAGTGGTATGGCTGTTTACTTGGCTGGTGTGTAGTTGTTTGTGTTTCAATCCTTTTGATGGTGGTTGATGCTTTTGGATAGTGGTTATTTGCTCTGTTCTGATGTGCCTAGCTAAAGGTGGATGTTTGTAAACCTTACCTCTCATCTTTTTTTACAAGGAGGCCTGCTAACGTGCGCTGATTTTAGCCTCCTTTTTGAACTCTTGGTCCTTTAGTGCAGTGAGGTTTATTGGTCAGGGGATTCATGGTTGGATTCTGTTCTATTGGTTTTTTTTGGTTTGGGGTTACAGAAGAATATAGTTTTTGGGTGCTTTGAAATTTACTTGTGTAAAGATAATATTATTCTTTTTTTTTTTTTGGGAAGTAGTTTATATATTTACATTACTTGGTGGTTTAGTGGAAACAACGTATATGGGTTAGAGTACCCCAAGTACTTTGTATTAATATAAGTTTGGCTTATCAAATTTTTTTTTTTTTTTTGATTTTTATAAGTTGGAGGAGCAATTTGAAATCTTTTTTTCTTTTGGTTTAGTATTCACCCTAATTAGCCATTATTAGGAGCAATTTGAAACCTTTATTAGTTAGAGAATAAATTGGAAACCTTTCTACTGGGATGAGGATCATCTCAAAATGATATACCAATTTTTGTCACATCTAATTAAATTATGTTATGTCGTTTAAAAAGAACACATTTATAATAAATAATATGATTAATTTTTCAAGTGACATAATCTAATTGGGTGAAATATAAAGTGACACACCATCTTGAGACATGTGATCTCCATCCTTTCTACTGTGAATGTCTACTAAGCACTAAATTAATAAATTTTAAAAATACTTTAGGCAGAGGTTTCACGAGAAAAAAAAAATTTAATCAAGTTATTATAAATTAACAACACAATCTAAGCTCAAAATTTATATTTTTAAACAAACCAAAAATTGGCTCTTCCAAGAAATGAATCAAGTTGGAGCAACATCATTTGTAATGCTTTCTTTTTTGTCGAGGGTTGCTCTGTACATTTGATTATGCTTCTACGTACTCTTAAGAGGCAGCATCAACTTTACATAGTTTTCCCTCTTTTGGCTATTGTATACAGGTTGGAGTACCCCGAGTACTCTCTATTGATACACTTTTGCTTATCTAAAAAAAAAACTCGTTTATTTCCTAATTGTGTGACCTTTCATGAAGCCCAAGTGCTACAACTAATGTATTTTGCTTTTTAATATGAAGCTTGGTGGTGGCAAGGCAAATGGCAAAGCCCTAGAGCTTCATTTTCTCAATTGATGAGTTATGGTAAATGAATGAATAAAGAATAGATGATCGACTTGCGCACCACCAAAATATATGGACCCTGGGGATTCTCCTGTACCTTCCTGCCACTTAGGCATATATAGCATTAAAAATATAGGTTAAAGTAATACTTTGGTCCCTATACGTGACATGAATTCTAGATTTGGTCCTTATACATAAAAAATTATTAAAATGGTCCCTATACGTATAAAAAGTCTCCATTTAGTCCCTGCTGTACAACATGTTAGGGACTGATTTAATAATTTTTTGCTCTTATAGGGACCAAACGGGTAATGTATAGGGACCAAATTGAGAGTTTTTGTACGTATAGGGACCATTTTAATAATTTTTTATGTATAAAGATCTAATCGAGAATTCGTGTCACGTATAGGGACCAAAGTACTGCTTTAACCAAAAATATACTACTATAAGTGAATGGTCTCTGTTCAATCTCAGAAATCTTTTTACTAATTTGGTCGACAACTTCGAGTGAAACACATCTGTCTGTGGGATCCTCTGTTGTATCAAATGCTAATTAAGTTTCAAATGGGTTGCATGATTGCTCAGCCGCAGGCTCAAAGCTAAAGAAAGAGAAAGAATATTCTTATAGTCTTTTCATATGTTTGACTTGCAACAAGATTTGGCACTGCACTGCATTTTTGGTGTATTTGATTGGGTATCCGCGAGACTAGGATTAATTTGGCATTGATCTTCAAGCCGCCTTCTGGTTTCATCCAATCACAGATTGGTGGTTGAGACTTGAGAGTTACAGGACAGACTGCACTGTACTGTTCCTGTTTTTCTGTAACATCGTCCAACTTGCACATATGATTGTCTTTTTATTATCGTCGACAATTATGAAAAAATGCATCTGATGTGGCCGCAATTGTGATCATAAACTCAATCACGAGACAATTTTGAAGTCTGTCAAAACAAAAATATCGTGACTTTATATCATGGTTTCGGACCCAGATTTAAAATCTTGGTACGTACACATATATTCTTATACATATGATCAGCCTTGCTAGCTTGTTTAGTGAAGATGTTGTACCTACGGTCTCGAGGAGAAAATTTTTGTTTTGATTAAAACAAAAACGAACCAGAAATATACTTATGGTACAAGATTTGAAAATTAAATCATGTTAATAGATTTATATACTCCCTCCGGTCCACAATGTAAGCAAAAATTTCCAAATTTTTTGGTCCAAAATATAAGCAAATTTCAACTACTTTATTCTCATTTAATGAAGTTATTCTCAAAATACCCTTCATTTAATACAAATTTTGTTTTCCAATGACTCCTTTTATTCTCAATAACACAAGCTTAATAAATAAGAGGAAGGGTAATTTAGGTAACAAACTTAATTTTTTATTCCCAATGACTCTTTTAAATGAGATCAACTAACTATCTTAATATGTGTGTCCCATTTAATTTTTGCTTACAATAGAGACCGGAGGGAGTATAGCGCAATGTATACGTGTACTACCAAAAGAAGAAAAAAGCGATTACTGACTACAAAAAGAATGGTTCCTATGAAAATCATGATTTGACCGACTTTTATTAATTAGTCATTATGGCTACTAATAGTGCGGGAGGCAGATACGCCTTTCTTTTTCTGGGAGGAGAAAACTTAACCCAATTTTTACCGTTCTCCAATCACAATACAATATAAGATTAATTAACCAATAGAAAAAAAGAAACATTTTAAATTTGAATTTAAATAAAAAAATTAATCTATATATCATGTAATAATTGATAAATAGTACAAACGACACCTATTGTACACCGTCTAATTTTTTTCCTTTTTGAAATTAATATGCATTATTTTGACACCGAATCAAGCAAGGATTTTTGAAGAAAATAAAAAACACACATTTTCTAGAGTTGTAATGATATTAAGAGGTGAACTCTTTGATCATTTTATTAAGGTTTTTCTATCCTGTACAATTTTACATATGTTAAGAATCTCAAAAGAATAAATTTATATAGAAATATGTATATTTTATACTTTCAATACTGAAATGTTTATGGCCTGTTTGGTTTACATTTTCATTTTCTAAAATTTGTATTAAGTTTAGTATTTGCCACATCATTTTATTTTTCAAATTTTGAAAATACATCTAGCATTTCTAGAAATTTTGAAAATGTCAAATAGTTGTTTTCATTGTTTCCGGAAATGCATTCTTCCTAACTAGCCTTCCATCATCTCTTTGTCACAATTGTTTATTGTAGGAGCCTTCAATCCTCTTGTTAGCAATTTAAAATCAATACAAATTTTAGAAAATAAAAAACAGGAAATAAAAATGCAAACCAAACAGGCCCTTAGTTTTTCAATAAATAGTTCCTGCTTTTGGGTTTCTTAACCTGTGCAAAATTGCACATGATAGAAAAATCATTTTATTAATTTAACATAAGAAAAAAAAAAGTTAAGGAACAAAGCCTATAAATTATCTGCTGGATATTATAAAGGTCCATTTCTGATTTTATACTCTAGTTAATAATTTTTTCTTTGATCATTAAAAAAAAGGAACAATCGATCCTAAGGAAAATTGTTCTGGTATAAGATCACTTTTTCCAGAGTTTGGTCTTTGTCTGGTCCTTGGAATATTCCCAGTGCATGTATGGCCATATCATTGACATTCCACGAAGTGACGAGGTTAATTATATGTCAACGCTACCAATCCTTCCTTAAACTTCCTACCATCGCTTTCCATTATTTACACACTGTTTAATTTATTACTTTTTTTTCCATTAAAAAAAAAAAATAGCGATCGAGGTTGTGTTTCTACATTCATCTTCTTTGGACTAGCTAGGAGATTCGTGACGAGATCTTGTATCTAGCTAGGGTGGCTATTTTCAACCTTTTCACCATGTGAATATGAAAAGGGTGATGGTAAAGCCACTTTGCCGTTTTTAAAGTCAAAGATTGAGGCTTGTGAGTAAATGGAGAAATGGCGCTTGGGAAGGTGAAGAAAAGTCACTCTTCCTTCCTTGGTGATGCACACACGAGAGGGTTTTCACTTATAAGTAGAGACCTAGCTACTCCCAAACGAATAGAGCTGTATTTGTGGGTAGAGAAGTTATTTCTTAAATGATATTCTAAATACTCGAGGGATTAATCCTACTATTATCGACTGTAAGGATACTCTGGATACCATCTCAATCCTAAAAAGGAGAGCTAGCTCCTCCTAAGCTTTCAACATCCCACAACAATCCCAATGACGAACTCTATGTTTGGGAGGATATATGGAGTGAGATGGTTTATTTTTTTTTTTGTTGAAAAAAGGCAAAAAGATTCATTACTTGAGTACAAGGGGTACTCCACCATCCAATTACAGAGATTTAAATATGAACATAAAAGAAAGAACAACAATAAATCAGCAGTAACAAGCTAGCCAACAAACAAATAAACCAACAACAATACACAAAAGAGCCACCCAAAATAACAAAATAAGCTAAGCAGCCAAGCATTCCAGAGGCGCAACACACTAGTCAGAAAAAGGTTTGGAAATGGGCTGATTAGAAGCCAAAAACCACTTCTAGGAGCAGACTTTGATTCTAACTAACAAATAAACCAGATCGAACCTTTCATTCCTTAAAATGATTGCATTTCGAAATTCCCAAATGCACCAAATTATCGAATGCCACAACAAAATACAACCTCCTTTAACAACCTTCCTGCGTCACCCCTCCCCAAAAAGAACCAGAAAATGCAGAATGGATATAGGCAACACATTATCCACCCCGAACCAAGCAAAAATGCGTGACCATAGGGAGGAAATACATGGACTGTGAATAAAAAGGTGAGCAGAGGGCTCAGCATGAGCATTACAGAAAATACAAACAATAGAATCACTAGCACCCAAAACCTTTCTAGAAAGTAAATTATCTCTAGTAGGAAGCCTATCAAGAATCAATTGCCAAGAAAAGGCTTTTACCTTCAA
Organism: Echinosophora koreensis; assembly: GCA_035048595.1. Lineage (NCBI taxonomy): Eukaryota > Viridiplantae > Streptophyta > Magnoliopsida > Fabales > Fabaceae > Echinosophora > Echinosophora koreensis. The sequence continues at coordinate 2,763,544 of JAPCYP010000069.1, forward strand.
AGGAGCCAAACTATGCCAAAGGAGAGAAAACGCCATAGTATCACCATCCGAAAGAATTTGATGCTGCAGAGAAAGATTGGACAGAAAAACATATGAAGATTTCACTTGGTAATCACCTGAAGGAACCAATTTCCATATCCATTTAGCCTCCCTTTGTGACAAGGCAACCGAAGAGAGTGTATTATGTAAAGCCAACCTCAGTTCCTCTTCCCAAACAAATGAAGTTGACACAGGCAAACACAAGAAGGGGGGTTGAATTGTGTTTGTTAATAATTTTCGAAAACAACCTTTTTCAAAACATTTTTCTTAAACAAGGAAAGAAAGCCAGAAGCACACACACAAAGAAAACCTTTGTAAGGACTTAACAAAATCAAGTTCAAATCCCCACAGTTAGTATAACTAAATAAAACTGAAGAGATAAGGGATAAGAAGATTCACGCAAGTCGTTTTATCCTGGTTCACTCTCTTCCAATCAAGAGCTACGTCCAGTCCCTTCTACTTGAAGGTTTTTCTCCACTATTTTTCAAATAGATTACAACAAGTATTCAACACCTCTCCAGGCTAAAAGTATTCCTTTCTTACCAAGCCTCTTCAGGCTCTAACTCTAACAAAGAGATTTGGTTTCTTTTGATCTTCTAACTCACTATGTGTGAGGGTATGAAAGTTTAAGATCAGTTGAATATAACAATATCCAAGCTAAGGTATTATAGACTTTTGCTTTATGAAAGAATAAAAGAATTGAGCTTGTAAGAGTTTTTCTATCAAGAATTTTGTATGCGCAAAAGTTATTCCTTTAGATGTTGAAGTCTTGTATTTATAGTGACCTCTCTTCTCTTGAAATTCTTCAACGGTTGTTTTTGAATTATTCTCGTTTAGGGGTGAGATCAAATGCATAATATCCATTGTGACTCAGCTTGCTCGTGGTCAATGTACTAGGTGATCCTTGCACAAAACGGACACACCTCTGAGCAATTGCAACTTGAAAAACTGTCTTGCCTTCCTTGTACAAATTCCAGCTATTCCAGCGTTAAAGGTGACAGGGTACACATCGTATTGCATTGTACTATTTTGCTTTTGCATTTCTTCATTTGTACTATGTCTCTCTCAAAGAAACAAGGCAATAAAACCGTTAAAGCAAATATGAATGACCAACATATACTTGAAATAAATATCAATCATTTGAAATAAATATTTTTATGTGGTCGAGATAGTTATTCTGATTATATCAAGGATTCATAGTAAATAAGAGCTCGTCTACTTAAAAAGTGCGTCTATACGCTCAAAGAAAGAAACTTTCTTAGCTCGTCCAGTGACGTGGCAAAAACTGCTCGTCTACTATCAAGTCTTTGGACTTGCTATATATCGGTGAGTAACTTAGATCTCTGTCTGCTAACGTGGCACTAAAGCTCGTCTACTCACAGAGTTTAAACACTCGTCTACTGATACTATTCTATATTCCGTCTACTCAAACATATTTACATAATCAAATATACCGTTCATTTTGAGCAGCTCGTCTACTCAGTTGGACGCGGATATAATTCTTTCGAGATTTCCTTAACATATTGAAATTCGAATATCCCTGTAAGACTAGATAAAGCATGTTAGATTTTAACTAATACTTTGCCATACAAATTTAATCCTTTTTGTTAACATCAAAGCTCAGAGATTATTTAATCCAAAATACTTTGGTTCCAACAATCTCCCCCTTTTTTATGATGACAAAAACTAATTAAATTTGAGTGTGCAAAGTCTAAGAGGGCTTACAAAGCTCCCCCTAAGACAAAGCATTCAAATTTAACAGGAAAGAATAATAGAATAATAAACAGAGAATCAGGGAAGCATATATCATATATTAGTTATCATATAAGTTAAGCTACTTATTAGATAAAAGATAGCATCAGAGCATATAAACTATTATGCAATCATATAAGACAAATAACACATATACATATGCAGACAAAAGAATATTTTTCAAATACTGACTTTCATATATATAAAATTTAATTCTCTCTCCATTCTCCCACTTTTTTGTCATCAGACAAAAAGGTAAGAGAAGTGGACCATCATTGTCAGTAAGAATGAAATAAAAGAAAGGCTTAAGAAGATGGAGGAGGTGGAGGAGGTGGGTTTGGATTTGGATTGGGTGGAGGAACAGGGATATGTGTTGGCAAATTCTGGCTTTGTTGAAAACTCAGCATAATATTCATCATCTGGTTCATCATTGCATTTGTGGGAGCCATGGCTTCTGCAACTTGTTCTTTCACTTGCTCTTTGACCTCAACTTTTACTCTCTCCTCTACAATTTTGCCAATAATTTCTTCAAAGTTTGGAGGCAGTGAGAGTGTTGGTCTTGAACTTTCAGCACTTTCCTGAGCATAAGCTTGACTTGGAAGAGTGTCTAGAGCTCTTGAAGTATGAGGTTTCTCTGGATGAATTACAGTTAAAGCTAATGGTTGAGATGATGACTTTCCAGAAGTGCTTGGTCTAGAATTAGATTCAGCAACTTCCTCATTAGCAGTGACTGGTGCAACAGAGTCAATCTCCATACCAGAGTCTTCCACAATGATCTCTTCTTCAGTATGCTCAGAATGTGGAGAAGGTGGAGATGAGTCAGTGATTTGGAGAACAGGTGGGGTCAGCTTTTTAGCCCAGTTGACTTCTTCTTCTTCATATATTGAACTAATGGTGGGAACACCCAAAATGTCCTTATAAATGAAGTGTCTGAAATTGGACAGTCCACACTTGCCTCTAACCTTGGGAATGAACATCTTCTGTTATGAAGTTAAGCCAGATGAAGATGCTTCTTCTGTACATTTCACAATGTGTTTTCGCTAGATATCAACTGCCACATCTTCCCTAATAACCTCAATAGGTTGTGCCATCCAGAAGTCTATGATATTTTGATCTGTGTCTATTACATCATCAGGGTTTATCATGCAGGACTCTGGAAAAGGCATTTTTCCAGTGTTCCTTTGCTTCTTCCTGTCATTGTCCTTGTTCAGATCTATCATGGGAAGTCTTGGACATATCATTCGGGGCTGGACTCCAATCTTGGTGTCCTTTAAGGTATGTCTAAACCAAGTTAGAGGCACAAAATTAGCAGCCCATGCCACCCTGAAGAGCTCAAATTCTGACTTCAACATGGCATACATTATGTGATCAATGATGTCAGATGCTTTGCCATATTCACTTGGATGGACAAAAGTTTTCCACTTTGTCTTGCTATCCATAATGATGGGAACGTGTCTGTAGGTTCTAGACCTTTTGTATATCACATCTTGCAGGTCTTTCTTAGCAGGATCCTTAGACCAGACAAAAATTATATGTCTCTCTACACCATCAGTGAAGGGTTTGAAGGGAGGGTATTTTACAAGGTTCGAATAGATTTTTCTGGGTGGAAATTTGTTTTGTGGTAGGTGAGTGACTAGAGGTCCATGTCTATGGAACATTTTGGATGGAGGAGGGCCACGTGGAATGTCAGGATGGGGTTTATACCAGGGTTTAACAACTATTACTGGTTCATAGTCATATTCTGGTAAAGGGTACTAGGGTTTGGTTGAAACTGGTTCTGGTTCATGAGTATGGGCCAAAGATTCAGACTTGCCATCATAAAGTTCAGAGGGGGGAGTGTATGGAAATGGTATCTTTTTCATCTTGGGAAAGGGGGCACTAAGGATAATACCATTATCTTGTTGGTTGAACCAGGGATCATCCTCAGGTATCAGGGGTGGGGATTTTGGTTGTTGTGGTGAGGCTATTTGTGGTTGTTGTGGTGAGGGTGGTGAGGGTACATAAACATCAACAAAATTATCATGTTGATTTACAAACACATCTGGTGCAGAGAGTATATCCATCCTATCTTCTAGACTAGAAACTAAGGCATCTACAGCTAATTGAACAGGATCATTAGCAGGAAGAGCAGCACTGATAGCCTTTTGTTTCTTCAGGATAGCACTGATAGGAACTCTATCCTCATCACCTTCATTATGAGATAGAATTACATTTCTTTTCCTTTTCTGACTTCTGGCAAGTTGAGGGACCTCTGCAGTAGGTTCCCTTATAACAATTCCAGCAGCAGGCTTCTTAGAAGCTTTTGTCCTCACAGCCACAGTCTTTTTCTTGAAGGTTCTCTTCACTCCTAAAACCTCAACATTGTTTTGCTCAATTTGTTCCTCTTTAACCTTGAGCATTTCTTCTTGCTTGGCTAGGGTAATTGCAGTGTAAGTGCTCAGGTTCATATTGGCAATGTTCATTTTGCCATAAATAGTCGTTGACATGCCCTTCTCTAGCAGAATTATTTCTTGTTCTTCAGTTGGCTTAGCAGAAATGAAATCATATAGGTTCTGTGACTTGAAGATTTTTTTATAGAAGATGGCAGTAAGGAATTCCAGAGAGATTTCTTCTAGTTACCACAGCATCTCTGAATCTTCCATAAAGAATCCTAGGAAGGTTGATTTTTGTCTCTGTAATGAGATGACAAAGGAAAAACTTGTGTAGGGCTGACAAGTTATCATTTGACCCTGTTTTATGAAGAATGACCTTGTTCAACATTTGATGAAGAATACGAACTTCGTCCTTCATTTGTACTGACTTCCATGAATGATTCCTCAGGGTGTCATCTCTCATTAGCAAAGCAGAAATTTTTTCTGAGCCACCGAGATCCTTCTCCCAAGTCTCAGTAATCACTACTCCTTCTTGAGCACAGTTTATTGCATCAGCGATGGTCTTGTCAGAAACCACTATTCTTTGTCCAAGAACAGTAGCAGAGATTTCAGTGACTGTTACCCTAGGGTTCCTCCAGAAAGCCTTAATCAGGTCTGGGAAAATAGAAACCCTTTCTACGAACATTCCGTCCCAACCAGCCGCAATGTTAAACTTGCTTACATCCAAGTTGTAATCTTTCAAAACTCTGAAATCAAAGTGGTGTTCAATGCCAAGTTTCAAATTTTCAACATTGAAAATCTCAGAAGCAGAAGCCATTGTGATTGAAAGAAGGTTAGGGTTTTGCAAGTCAGAAAACAGAGAGTTGTTTTGAGAGTTTGAAGATGAAGGTTAACATAAAGTTTCCTCAGAGGGAAGGGTTTCGTTTTAAAGGTTTTGAATTTCAAAGGGTTTTCTTTTGGAAATAAAATAAACAAAATTTAGATGTGATTGGTAGGAATTACTGACTCAGCAGAGAGAATATAAAATAAATTTGTCTTTTAGACAAAATAAATGTAGTTTATAAATAATGTATGTGTAGACGGGTTTAAGCAACAAGCAAGCATGGACGCGGCATGCAGTGGACGCGGTTCAAAAACAATAGACGCGATATACAATGGACGCGTTTTAAAACCATGTAATAAACTTCTAATGCTTACATACATAAATAACAAAATTTCTCAAGGCTGAATAACACAATCAATCCACATATAGCATGTTGAGATGTTTTCTAATAAAGATAAATCTGTACTCTGCAAGAGGTTTCGTAAAGATATCTGCCCATTGATGGTCAGTATCTACAAAATGTATATCAATAACACATTTTTGCACATAATCTCTTATAAAATGGTGTTTAATCTCTATATGCTTAGCTCTAGAATGCAGTATTGGAATCTTAGATAGATTAATTGCAGCAGTATTATCACACATAAGTGGAATACTACTTACAAACACATTGTAGTACTCCAATTGGTGTTTGATCCATAGAAGTTGTGAGCAACAACTAGCAGCTGATATATACTCAGCTTCAGCAGTTGATAATGCAATGGTACTTTGTCTTTTGCTTGCCAAGAGACAAGATTAGCTCCAATGAAGTGACATCCTCCACTGGTACTTTTTCTTTCAATTCTATCTCTAGCATAGTCAGCATCACAAAAGCCAACTAATCTATAATCTTCATTTTTCTTAAAGCACAAACCCAGATTAGTAGTACCTTTCAAATATCTAAATATTCTTTTAACTGCTGATAAGTGAGATTCTCTAGGACTAGATTGAAATCGAGCACATAAACAAACACTGAACATAATATCAGGTTTGGACGCAGTAAGATATAGAAGAGACCCTATCATACCTCTATATACCTTTTGGTCTACCTTTTTCTCTTTATCATCTTTGTTCAGTATGGACGTGGGTTGCATAGGGGTATTCATTGGTTTGCAGTCATCCATCTTGAACTTCTTTAGGAGTTCCTTTGTATACTTAGTTTGATGGATGTACACCTCGTCTACAGCTTGTTTAACTTGAAGTCCAAGAAAGAACTTGAGTTCTCCCATCATGCTCTTTTCAAATTCTTTCTGCATTAACTTTGAGAATTCTTTGCACAGAGATTCATTAGTAGCACCAAATATAATATCATCAACATAAATTTGCACTACTATAAAATTGGATTTAATTAACTTTCTAAACAAGGTTGTATTAACTTTTCCTCTATTAAAGCCATTTTCCATTAGAAATGTACTTGGCCTATGATACCATGCTCTAGGGGCTTGTTTTAGGCCGTATAAAGCTTTTTTAAGCTTATATACATGTTCAGGTTGGGTTTCACTTTCAAAACCCGGAGGTTGCATTACATATACTTCTTCATTAATAAAGCCATTAAGAAAAACACTTTTTACATCTATTTGAAAAAGCATTATGTTGTGATGTGCAGCAAATGAAAGTAGAATTCTAATTGCTTCTAATCTAGCAATAGGTGCAAAGGTTTCAGTGTAATCTATACCTTCTTCTTGAGAATAACCTTGTGTAACCAGTCTTGCTTTGTCTCTTATAACCTTACCATTCTCATCAAGCTTGTTTCTGTAGACCCATTTTGTTCCTATTTGTCTTTAGGCAAGGGCATCAGAGTCCAGACATCACTTCTCTCAAACTGGTTTAGTTCCTCTTGCATAGCTAGAATCCAGCCATTGTCCAGCAGAGCCTCGTCTACTGTCTTTGGTTCCAACTCAGAGACTAGTGCAGTATCTTCCTACTCTCTGAAAGTTGATCTGGTTCTCAGCTTATCATTGGGGTTTCCAATGATTTGATCTGGTGGATGATAATTCTTGAAATGCCAAGATCTTTGAACATTGTCCTGTTGAGAGGTGGATGTTTCTGGTTGATGAGGAGGGTCTTCCACTTGATCATCAGTTTTTACCTCTGTTGTCTCTCCTGAGATGTTTAAATCAAGATCTGCAAAAGCGTTATCTAGCTCTGATAATTCCTTATCAGGATACTTGTCATCAAACTTGACATGTATACATTCTTCTACTACTAGAGTTTTAGAATTATATACTCTAAAGCCTTTTGATGTTTCAGAAAATCCTAACAGAATTTCATTGTCTACTTTTGCATCAAACTTACCAAGTTGATCTTTAGTGTTAAGAATATAGCATTTACAACCGAAAGGATGAAAATATGAAATGTTGGGTTTTCGTCCCTTCCACAATTCATAAGGAGTCTTGTTCAAGATTGGTCTAATATACATTCTGTTCTGAATGCAGCAGGCAGTATAATAACTTCAGCTCAGAAGTGTCTAGGGACAGAGTTATCATTGAGCATAGTTCTAGCCATCTCTTGAAGAGATCTGTTCTTTCTCTTTACCACACCATTTTGCTGTGGTGTTCTAGGTATTGAGAAGTTGTGAAGAATACCACTATCTTCACAGAACTTATGAAATAGCTCATTTTCAAACTCTCCCCTATGGTCACTTCTGATTGAAGTGATACACATGCCTTTTTCATTCTGTACATGTTTGCAGAATATAGAAAAGACCTTGAAGGACTCATCCTTGTGAGCTAGGAACATAGCCCATGTCTATCTTGTGTAGTCATCTACAATGTTTGGGTTTTCGTCCTTTCCACAATTCATAAGGAGTCTTATTCAGAATTGGTGTAATGTATATTTTGTTCTGAATGTAGCAGGCAGTGTTAACAGCTTCAACCCAGAAGTGTCTAGGGATAGAGTTGTCATTGAGCATTGTTCTAGCCATCTCTTGAAGAGATCTGTTCTTTCTCTCTAACACACCATTTTGCTGTGGTATTCTAGGTATTGAGAAGTTGTGAATAATACAACTTTCCTCATAGAACCTTCCAAATAGCTCATTTTCAAACTCTCCCCAGTGGTTACTTCTGATTGAATTGATACACATGTCTTTTTCATTCTGTACACGTTTGTAGAATATAGAAAAGACCTTGAATCACTCATCCTTGTGAGCTAAGAACATAACCTATGTCCATCAAGTGTAGTCGTCTACTATGACTAGACCATATTTCTTACCACTGACAGAAGCAGTCCTTGTTGGACCAAAGAGATCAAGGTGTATCAACTCTAGTGGTCTATTGGTACTAACAATGTTCTTAGATTCAAAAGAACTTTTCACTTGTTTTCCCTTTTGACATGCATCACAGAGAGCATCGGATTTGTACTTCAGGTTTGGTAATCCTCTCACGAGGTTATGCTTATTTAGCTTTGAAATTAATTTCAAGCTTGCATGATTTAGCCTTTTGTGCCAAATCCATCGCTCATCTTCAATGGACACTAGACATGATACACTTTGATTTGTGAGGTCCTCCAAGTAAAACTTATACAGATTGTTTTGCTTCTTAGCAGTGAACAAGAGTGATCCATCATTTTTCTTGACATGACACATGTTCTTATTAAAAGAAACATCATATCCACTATCACATAATTGATTTATGCTCAGCAGATTATGTTTTAATCCATTCACTAAAAGAACATTATCAATGGAGGGAAATGGATGTTTACCAATTTTACCTATACAGTGATCTTCCCTTTCTGGTTTCCTCCAAATGTCACCCAACCACCATCTTTATGTTTTAGATCTTGGAACATACACTTTTCTCCCGTCATGTGACGTGAGCGTCCACTGTCTAATAACAGGATGTTTGTTTCTTTCTTGTTGTTAAACAGATCTGCAACAGGTATTCTCTTAACCTTAGGTACCCAAACTGACTTGGGTCCTTTCTTGTTAGTTTTCATTGGATGCGAATGTTTAACATGCCTATTATGTATGCATCTAAATGTAGCATGCCCACTTTTTTCACACACTTTGCAAAAGGTGTTGGACGGGCTTGATTTAGCTTTAACATTTTTCGCTGGAGCTTTTGAAGCTCTATTTGGTATATGTGGTTTTGACTTATCATGAGATACCTCATGCTTCTCCTTGTCATAACCAAGGCCAGATTTATCATATGGTGACCCAGAGTACCTTAGAATAAGACTGAGCTTATCTGAGCCGCCTACAAACTTTGACAGAGTATCTGTCAAATATGTTACATGTTTCAGTTTTGCAACTTCACAAGAGTTGTCAGGCTCACATTCTAGTTTGTCAATTAGACTGACATTCTCTGATTTTAGTGTATCATTTTCTTGTGCTAAGCTTTGTTTTTCAATGCAAACTCTATCATATTCTTTTGTTAATTTTGCAAACTTCTTTTTAAGACTTTTGTATTCATGTGACAGTATAGATGATTCATGCAATAATTTATCAAAAGCATTTTTAAGAGTGGACGGATCATAATCCATTACCTCATCATCATCAGTGTATTCATTCTCTGATGATGTGTCAGCCATGAGGCAGATGTTTACCTCTTCCTCAGCTTCATCTTCCTCATCAGATGAAGATAGGTCCAAGTCCTCCCATGTTGCCATTAAGCCCTTCTTTTTCTTGAAGAACTTCTTTTTCTCTTTTAAATCAGGGTAGTCAGCTTTGAAATGGCCAGGCTTCTTGCATTTAAAGCACAGAGGTGGACCTTTTTCTTTGGAGTATGATTTCTCCTTAGAAAACTTCTTGTTGAACTGCTTTCTTTTGAAGTTACCTTTCTTTCTCCACATGTGTTGTATCTTTCTGGAGATGAAAGATAATTCATCTTCATCTGATTCTTCATCATTGTCTGAAGGTTCAGCATCATCTGAAGATTCAGTAGCTTTGAGGACTTTTGAAGAGCTGGCTTTCTTTGCCTTTAAGGTAATAGACTTTCCCTTTCTGGAATTGTCTTCTTCATTCAGTTCAAGCTCATGAACCTTTAGTGACCCGAGAAGCTCTTCCAGTGAAAGAGTATTCAGATTCTTAGCTTCTTGAATAGCATTAACCTTTGGTCTTCATTGCTTGGAAAGACTTCTCAAAATCTTTCTAATATGATCTCTATTTTCATAGATCTTTCCAAGAGATCTGAGACTGTTGGTGATTGTTTGAAATCTTCCAAACATCTGATCTATAGTCTCATGATCAGCCATTTTAAAAAGCTCATACTGGTAAACCAGCATGCTTATTTTTTACTCCTTCACTTGTGAAGAACCTTCATGAGCAAGAGCCAAAGTATCCCAGATTTCTTTAGTTGTGTTGCAGCTATGAACTTTGTCATGTTCTGATCTGGTGATGACTGACATCAAATAATGTTTTGCTTTAAGATTAAGTTGATCTTTGGCCTTTTGATCAGCAGTCCAATCTTCTCTAGCAACGACTGCTCCATTTTCACCTCTTGGCTCAGTATAGCCATTCTTAATCAGTTCCCAGATGTCTAAATTTTGTGCATCCAAGAAGGCCATCATCCACTTCTTCCAGTAATCATAATTAGTTCCATCGAAGAGAGGAGGTCTGTTGATGGCTTATCCTTCTGCATCCATGGTTGTTGGATCGTACTTCCTCAGCACTTGTTAGATGCTCAACCCTTTCGAGGCTGAGCTCTGATACCAACTGAAGTTGACACAGGCAAACAAAAGAAGGGGGGTTGAATTATGTTTGTTAATAATTTTCGAAAACAACCTTTTTCAAAACAGTTTTCTCAAACAAGGAAAGAAAGGCATAAGCACACACACAAAGAAAACCTTTTTAAGGACTTAACAAAATCAAGTTCAAATTCTCACAGTTAGTATAACCTAATAAAACTGAAGAGATAAGGGATAAGAAGATTCACGCAAGTAGTTTTATCCTGGTTCACTCTCTACCAACCAAGAGCTACGTCCAGTCCCTTCTACTTGAAGTTTTTCTCCACTATTTTCCAAATAGATTACAACAAGTATTCAACACCTCTCCAGGCTACAAGTATTCCTATCTTACCAAGCCTCTTCAGGCTCTAACTCTAACAAAGAGATTTGGTTTCTTTTGATCTTCTAACTCACTATGTGTGAGGGTATGAAAGTTTAAGATCAGTTGAATATAACAATATTCAAGCTAAGGTATTACAGACTTTTGCTTTATGAAAGTATAAAAGAATAAAAGAATTGAGCTTGTAAGAGTTTTTCTATCAAGAATTTTGTATGCGCAAAAGTTATTCCTTCAGATGTTGAAGTCTTGTATTTATAGTGACCTATCTTCTCTTGAAATTCTTCAACGGTTGTTTTTGAATTATTCCCGTTTGGGGGTGAGATCAAATGCATAATATCCGTTGTGACTCAGCTTGCTCATGGTCATTGTACTAGGTGATCTTTGCACAAAACGGGCACACCTCTGAGTAATTGCAACTTGAAAAACTGTCTTGCCTTCCTTGTACAAATTCCAACTATTCCAATGTTAAAGGTGACAGGGTACACGTCGTATTGCATTGTACTATTTTGCTTTTGCATTTCCTCATTTGTACTATATCTCTCTCAAAGAAACAAGGCAATAAAACCGTTAAAGCAAATATGAATGACCAACATATACTTGAAATAAATATGAATCATTTGAAATAAATATTTCTATGTGGTCAAGATAGTTATTCTGATTATATCAAGGATTCATAGTAAAGAAGAGCTCGTCTACTTAAAAAGTGCGTCTATACGCTGAAAGAAAGAAACTTTCTTAGCTCGTCCAGTGAAGTGGCAAAAACTGCTCGTCTACTATCAAGTCTTTGGACTTGCTATATATCAGTGAGTAATTTAGATCTCCGTCTGCTCAAGCTCATCTAGTCACAAAGTTTAAACACTCGTCTACTAATACTATTCTATATTCCGTCTACTCAAACATATTTACATAATCAAATATACTATTCATTTTGAGCAGCTCGTCTACTCACTTGGACGCAGATATAATTATTTCGAGGTTTCCTTAACATATTGAAATTCGAATATCCGTGTAAGACTAGATAAAGCATGTTAGATTTTAACTAACACTTTGCCACACAAATTTAATCCTTTTGGTTAACATCAAAACTCAGATTATTTAATCCAAAATACTTTGTTTCCAACTGTGGATGCTATGTACTTTCAGGAAATTAATTTTGATGATGAGCAACAAAAGTAAAATAATTGATTGAGATAATGAAAGTGCAAGATCAAGGCAAGATCATCCAAGACCAAGAAAAGAACTTCAAGGGTATATAGCTTAAGTTTGGTCTTAGGATTTTTTGTAAGACTCAAATGTAGGATTGGCTATTAAAATTGAATTAATTAATAAAATTGTTTTTAAAATTGAAAATGGGCTTAAGGTTTTTTCAAAGATTTGGAAAAATGTTTTTAACAAGTGTTAGAATGTTCTTTAGATTGAAAAATATCATTTTTCTGATAAAAGAACAGCTTGTAATTGAATTACCAAATTCCTGTAATCTATTACCACTTTCTGGAAAAGTTAATATTTAAAAATTGTAAGTGGTAATCGATTACCAGAACCCCGTAATTGATTACCAGCCTTCTGTGAAACTCAGTATTTCAAACTGACACTCCGTAATCGATTACCATAATCGTGTAATCGATTACCAGCATTCTGGAAATCTCAGTATTTCAGACTGACACTCCGTAATCGATTACCAGACCCTTTGTAATCGATTACCATTCGCAGAAAAGTGATTTCTGGTGCAGAAAATGCGTGACAGCTGTGCAAAACGACTGTATTTTGAAACCCCACTATAAATACACTACAGCAGCCCGAGAAACTCCAGGTTTTCACTCTTACAACACTTGAACATCATCTCTAACCTCAAGATTCAACCTTTCACTCTTGAAATCAAAATTTGAGCTAATCCTACACAAGAGTCATAGTGCTTCAACTTGTATTGATTCAACCTTTTGAGGTATTCTTCTTTGTAATTACTCATTGTTTGATTTGTGTTGGTTAAAGAGAGTGGGGAATCTCTCTAGTTTGATTTGTAACAAAGGTGAGGTATCCCTTGAGTAGATTTGGAGACTCTTGCACAAGGGTGAGGTATCCCAAGTGAAGAGGGCTCTTTGTAAAAGGGTGGGGAATCCCTTTAGAAGAAGAAGGTGAGGTATCCTTCTTGTATTGAGAGAAAATCTTGAGGTGAGGTGTCCTTAAGTCCAAAGGGTGGGGTATCCCTTTGGTGAGTAGTATTGAGGCTCTTGCACAAGGTGGGGTATCCAAGTGAAGAGTGCTCTAAGTATTGTAAAGTTTGAATTGATTATTAGTGGAAAATACTCACAAACATATTGTGGGGACTGGACGTAGGTCACCAAAGGAGGTGATTGAACCAGTATAAATCGCTTGTGTGCTTTTCTCATTCCTTATATTTTTATTTGTTCATTACAAATTTATCTTGGTTAGAAAAAGGGGACAAAAATTTTATTATCTCAATTCACCCCCCCTCTTGAGATTGAAGCCACTTGGTAACAAGTGGTATCAGAGCTAGGCTCTTGTGTAAAGAGCTTAGCGGCTTCAAGAGAAAGATGGCTTCAAGTTGGCAAATGCAAGAGGGAGCTTCTCTAACCCGTCCTCCGGGATTCAATGGGAAAGGCTATGCCTATTGGAAAGGAAAGAATGAAGATCTTTATTGAAGCGGTTGATATGGATGTATGGGACTCTATTGAAACTGGGCCTTTTGTTCCTACCCACTTGGTGAATGGTGTTCTAACCAACAAAGACAAGAGTGAATGGACGGATGAAGAAAAGAAAAGAGTTCAATACAATCTTTGTGCTAAGAACATCATCACATCAGCTTTGAGTGCGGACGAGTTCTTTAGGGTTTCAAATTGCAAAACCGCTCAAGAGATGTGGGATACACTCCAAGTAACACATGAAGGTACAAGTGAAGTCAAGAGAGCAAGATTAAACACCTTGATTCGTGAGTATGAGCTTTTCCAGATGAATCAATCAGAAAGCATTCAAGAGATGCAAAAGAGGTTTACTCATGTGGTAAATCAAATTGCTTCATTGGGGAAGATTTTTCAAAATGAAGACTTGATCAACAAAGTATTGAGATGCTTGAGTAGAGAATGGCAACCCAAAGTCACTGCAATATTAGAATCAAGAAATTTAGCAACCATGACTTTGGCTATTCTCTTTGGTAAATTACAAGAACATGAGTTGGAACTTAGCCGATTATCAGAGCATGAAGAAAAGGGCAAGAAGAAGAAAGGATTTGCTTTTATGGCCTCATCCTCGAATCTTAGTGATGAAGATGATGAAGACGATAGTGAGAAACAAGTAGATGAAGATGATGAGAACATGTCTCTCTTGGTAAGAAAGTTCAAAAAGTTCATGAAAATGGAGAGCTTTCCAAGAAAATCCTTTCTCTCATCAAAGAAAGTATCAAAGTTTGAGAAAAGACCCTACGAAGAGAAGAGAAGAGCATGGGAAGAAAATGACACGGACTCATCGGAGAGCTCCGAAAGTGAAGATGCTCAATTATGTCTCATGGCCGACCATGAGAGCGAAAGTGAGGTAGAATCTAACTCTTCCACTAATTCTTATGATGAACTGCATGATGCATTTTTAGAACTGCATAAGGATTCTATGAGGTTAGCTAAGGCTTTAGATAATTCAAAGAAAACTGTTAGTTATTTGCAAAATCAAGTAATTGCCTTAACTAAGGAAAGACTAGAGCTTAAAAAGGAAAACTATAGCCTTGGTTACATTAAAGGAAATTATGTTTGTGAAAAATGCATAAAGTTAAGGATCTTCAATGCATGATAGAAAAGTTCACTAATGGTAGAGATAACCTAAATGCATTGCTTGGAAATCAAAAAGCATGTTATGATAAAGCGGGCTTAGGTTACAAACCTCTTGTGCATGAAAAATCAATTAAGAACATGTTTGTAAAAGCTAAGGTTTCTACTAGTCCTTTTACTAGATGTTATTATTGTGCTAAAAAGGGACATACCGCATCCATTTGCATGGCTAGAAAGAAAACAAGTGAGAAAAAGATATGGGTTCCTAAGGGAACATTTTATCATGCTAACCAACAAGGACCCAACAAGATTTGGGTACCTAAACAATCCCAATGAATTTGTTTTGTAGATGTGCTTCAAGTTTGTTTTGCAGGTAGTCCCAGCTCACTTCAACAAAAGAAAATGGTAATATGGCCAATCTTAGGTATTGTATGAATGTTTGATTCAAAATGACATTTTGCTCAACCGCTAAATAAACACAAGGTTGCACTTCATCGACTAGCTTATGCTTGTTTAAATTATTGACTAATCCTGTATTGAATGATTGTGAGTACCATGCTTGATTATTTGCAAAATCATGTGAAATCTTGTTTGTGATTGAGGATTGATGTGTTTGTCACGTAGAATATGTCACATGGTTCCAATTTGAGCTTAATTATCATTGAACCTTAAGTGTTAGACTAGATAGCAAAGACTTGTAGCATTTGAAGTTGTCAAAAACATATGCTCTGTGAAATATGCAGAAAAATAATAGATTAAGCATGCATAAATAATCAATTAATGAAATTCTGGTGATCATGAAACATGCCACAAAGAGAGGAACTTCGATGGTTATTCTAGAAATATGAAATATCAAAGCAAACTTGGAAATAAACAGTGCTAGATTCAATTATATGAAAATCGAAATGTCAAATGCATACATTGTATGATGAGAGAGTGAGTTTAGAGAATGACAATTCAAACTACTTGCAAAATGTTCATACATTTCATTTTCAGAAGTTAAAGGATGATTATGCCTCTTTAAATGGTGAAAAGCATGTGTGTTTTGAAAATTCAATATGTTGTAAGGTTGCATCAATGTTGAACATCAAGTTGAGAAATCATATCATACTCATGGTGAAATTGATTCCATACTTTAAATAAAGTGAATGAAAATGATAGTGGTCATGTAAATATGAGTGTAATTTTTAGCAAATATAATTTTCATGACAAGCCAAAGAATATTTATGTCAATTTTCAGACAATGCAATTATTATGGAAACTGTGGTCACATATCTCTTTTGTACCTCTAGAGAAAAGATCATGCTATGAAAAATGAACTTGATTGGGTGCCTAAAGGGACTAAATGTTTATCCACTAACTACTAAGGACCCAAATTGATATGGGTACCAAGGAGTCTCTACCACTTATGATATGCAAGAAGTATTGCAAAACAATGAGCAAAGTGGTCTAGGAAAAGAGAAGGTGCTAAGAAAGAAGCCTCTCATTCTCAACAAAGTAACTATCAATAAAATAAAAGTTTGAACAACTATGTCAAACTAGAATGAGGTAATCAAGGAAACCATGGCCAAGGAACGAAAATAAAAATATGGTCAAAGAAGGGAAGTCTTATTAACAAAAGCTCCTCGCATGGAAAATGTGCAAATCAATCATCGTAAGAAGGAGAAATGAGTAAGGAAAAATTACCTCTTAATCTTCAAGACCTAGGTAACAAAAACCTCTAACCTTCCTACATGTCCTTATGTGTCGAAATAACTTGTTGAAGGTATGCACAGGTACTGCATTCTGAAAAGTCCAAAAGAAACAATGTTTTCATGAAAATACTTGAACTTATGATTGCTAGAAAGAATCCATACCTTTAACATGATTATTAAGATGAGACTAGCATGCTATATTTTATGTTTGGTAGAAAAATGTGTATGTTTGATTAAATATGAATCATATAGTGAATGCATGCATATATTCAAGTGAGATAATGCTTGATTAAAATAATGAAAAGCATAATCTTCTTTCAAAAGTACAAACATAATAACATGTTTGATGTCCCTGAGTACCATGTGTCAAAATCAAAACATGAAAATATTGGTGCATAAAAGTCTGAAAAGTCATTATTGCACTTGCACACTTGGACTTGATGTTAAACTTATGATTGACTTACCTTTAGCACTTGTATTTAAGAATCTCATGAAAACTTGAGCATATTGGTTGTTTTAACTTGAATTGTTGTATATTAAATACTTGACCACTCGCATTTGAAAATGGTATCACGAATTCATGATACTTTAACTAGTCTATACCTTTACACCTTGCCTCTATGTGCTCACATACCATTTTGGCACTCAATGAAAGATTATATCAAATGGATTGTTACACTTTTCACTTTGACTTAGTTTAACATGCATATTCAATATGTTTGCACAATGGATGAATCTGAGATGCACATTTGAATTTCCACTTTAACTGCATATTGGTACCAAATTTGAATGGAAATTGAGTCAACTTGCATACTTGGATTGATATTGTGAATGAAATGTCCAGTGGCTACTATATCTTGGAGTTGATGTTGCTTGACTATGCATATTGGATGTTAAAATGTGAACTACATTAGGTATAACATTGCCATACCATTTTCGTGATGTTTAGATTATGCCTAAATGTGGTAGTTTAAAATGAAAATGTTGGTATTGTGCCTCAATGAATTTATGAGCCATAGCATAACTATGGAATTTGATGAATTGACAAATGTAAATGTGAGATAAATGTTATGGCTTTCCCACTATGTGCATGTTCTATGTTGCATCATCACTTGATTGCACATATTGGATGTTGGACCACATTTTATTGCAATGCCTATCTTTTGATATCTTATAATTGTGCTATGTTAGTGTTGCTCTTGAATGCTATAAAATGTGGAAGTAATGTTGAATGCAATAATATGTTGTCTTGTTATGGACTATCCTATTGAGTGATGCAATTTGGAGAGTGTGAATATAGCAAAATGAGTATTGTTTACAAACTATATTGCTATATCATTTATTTGTTGTAATCTTTGTGCAATGTTTGACTTAATGTGTTGAATGGACACTCTTGTTGGACTATCTACTGTCAAACAAATGTTGGCATATTTGATTGCCATTGTGATGTGTTGATTCATAAATAAATAAATTATTATACAAATGGCATGAATGCTTTTTTGATTGATGGATAACCAACCATTGTTCATGAATTGACATTTATTGTGCATATATTGACATATGTTGGATTTTGGACAAATATGATAATTATTTGGAATGTTGAGAATCCACTTGAAATGCACTTATAATGCTTGCATCTTTGATGATTGATCACTAAATGTGGATGCTATAGCCTTACTAGATTTATTGGATTATCTTTGCCCTATTGCACTTTTTTTAATGACAAAAAGGGGGAGAGAAAAGTAGGATCATTGGCATAAATTGACAAATCTTATCACGCATTGATTCTTGGTGATTTAAGTTTACTTGAGAGCTATGTGTTATTATTAAAATATGTGATGCTAATGGTGTGGATGATTGTGGTTGTTGCTAAATATTGAAAACCATTTTTTTGATAATGACAAAAAGGGGGAGAGAAAATGTGTATTATACGGATAGATGATATGAATGATGCATTGGGTGAATTGTATGCTTGATAATGAAATTATTTTTGATAAATATCCATATGCGTGGAAAGTTTGAACTTGGATGAAATATGCTTGAAGAATTGAATTGGGTAAATTATATGCTTGAAATGGACATGAATGCATAACCTTTGAAAGTTTGGAAAATTGACATGGATAAATAAATTCATGGTTAGAAAATACAATAAAGTTATGCCATTTGCTCATTGTACTTGAATGTAAGATATTCCTTGAATGCTAAGTGAATTAAATGGCTTTTCTTGTGTCATTGAAATTATTTTTTCATATCCTCATTATATGGTACTAAGTATGGGGGAGCTCTAATTGTTAAATTTATTTTTTACACCCCGTTGATATATGCACTTAGTAAGGGGGAGTCTTTATGCTTCATGCCTCTCATATGCGCTTACAACTCTGATTATATTTTATATGATGTTTGTGACTAACCTCCCACCTAAGTTTTTCAAAAATCTCAATGTTGTTTTGTCATCATCAAAAAGGGGGAGAATGTGGATGCTATGTACTTTCAGGAAATTAATTTTGATGATGAGCAACAAAAGTAAAACAATTGATTGAGATAATGAAAGTGCAAGATCAAGGCAAGATCATCCAAGACCAAGAAAAGAACTTCAAGGGTATATAGCTTAAGTTTGGTCTTAGGATTATTTGTAAGACTCAAATGTAGGATTGGCTATTAAAATTGAATTAATTAATAAAATTGTTTTTAAAATTGAAAATGGGCTTAAGGTTTTTTCAAAGATTTGGAAAAATGTTTTTAACAAGTGTTAGAATGTTCTTTAGATTGAAAAATATCATTTTTCTGATAAAAGAACAGCTTGTAATTGAATTACCAAATTCCTGTAATCTATTACCACTTTCTGGAAAAGTTAATATTTAAAAATTGTAAGTGGTAATCGATTACCAGCACCCCGTAATCGATTACCAGCCTTCTGTGAAACTCAGTATTTCAAACTGACACTCCGTAATCGATTACCATAATAGTGTAATCGATTACCAGCATTCTGGAAATCTCAGTATTTCAGTCTGACACTCCGTAATCGATTACCAGACCCTTTGTAATCGATTACCATTCGCAGAAAAGTGATTTCTGGTGCAGAAAATGCGTGACAGCTGTGCAAAACGACTATATTTTGAAACCCCACTATAAATACACTACAGCAGCCCGAGAAACTCCAGGTTTTCACTCTTACAACACTTGAACATCATCTCTAACCTCAAGATTCAATCTTTCACTCTTGAAATCAAAATTTGAGCTAATCCTACACAAGAGTCATAGTGCTTCAACTTGTATTGATTCAACCTTTTGAGGTATTCTTCTTTGTAATCACTCATTGTTTGATTTGTGTTGGTTAAAGAGAGTGGGGAATCTCTCTAGTTTGATTTGTAACAAGGGTGAGGTATCCCTTGAGTAGATTTGGAGACTCTTGCACAAGGGTGAGGTATCCCAAGTGAAGAGGGCTCTTTGTAAAAGGGTGGGGAATCCCTTTAGAAGAAGAAGGTGAGGTATCCTTCTTGTATTGAGAGAAAATCTTGAGGTGAGGTATCCTTAAGTCCAAAGGGTGGGGTATCCCTTTGGTGAGTAGTATTGAGGCTCTTGCACAAGGTGGGGTATCCAAGTGAAGAGTGCTCTAAGTATTGTAAAGTTTGAATTGATTATTAGTGGAAAATACTCACAAACATATTGTGGGGACTGGACGTAGGTCACCAAAGGAGGTGATTGAACCAGTATAAATCGCTTGTGTGCTTTTCTCATTCCTTATATTTTTATTTGTTCATTACAAATTTATCTTGGTTAGAAAAAGGGGACAAAAATTTTATTATCTCAATTCACCCCCCCTCTTGAGATTGAAGCCACTTGGTAACACCAACAACAAAGAGTGGTCTTCTCCATTCAAAAACCCAAACCCACACCGACTCCTCCCATCTTCCAAAAGCCGAAATAGGATCATGTTTATGCTCGGACAGTGCATATAATCTAGGAAAAAGCTCCTCAAAAGAGGATCCACCGATCCACTTGTCTTTCCAAAAAAGAACCGATCTACCATCTCACAGATTTTTAGATAAACAATCCACCACCCAATCCCCATTAACCCCCCTACCGAAACCCACAGAACATAGGTCTTTCCACCAAACCGAAGCCATCCTCGAGTTCCTTGATGGCTGGATATTCGGATTTGAGCCCACTTCCTCACTATACTTCGCTTTTATGACCCTACACCAAAGATCATCCTTCTCTGTGAGCAAACTCCACTGCCACTTCCCTAGGAGACTAAGGTTAAAAAAATCTAGATTCTTTATTCCTAACCCTCCTTTCTCCTTAGGTTTGCAAACATCCGCCCATTTAACCCACGGAATATTTTTGCAACCCGAAGAGCCGCCCCAAAGAAACTCCCTCTGAATTTTAACCACATGCCTCCCAACTTAGTTGGCATCCTCAAAAACGACAAGAAGTAGATCGGTATACCTGTAAGGATAGATTTTAGGTTTAATTACTCTATAGGTCCCTATAATTTTTTGGGAATTTTCAAATAGGTCCCTATACTTTTAAAATTTGTAATTAGGTCCCTGAACTATTATTTCATTTGTAATTAGGTCCCTATACTAAAAAAATTTGTAATTAGGTCCTCGAACTTTTATAAAGTTTTCAATTGGGTCCCTGAACTAAAAAAGTTTTCAATTGGATCCCTGAACTTATATAAAATTTTCAATGGAGTACCTGGGGTAAGGTTCCGTGAAGAGGTCTTTAAGTCCGCTGATGTTAAACGTGGCATGGAATTCCCCCAAATTTGTATTTAGGGTTGCAAGAGACCAAAATGTTGAGTCAGAAACCAAAGCTTAACCTGTAATTGTTTTTCCTCCATCTGAACATATAGTTCATTACTTCCCCAATTTATGTTTTACGGTTATATATCCCTTCCTTGAAATAATTTCGTCCAAAATAGTTTCCTCACTTGCAACTTGCTACATCTAACTTTATCTTGTTACATCTTGCTACATTTTATTGTGACAATATCTCAAGGTTCATCTTCCACGAACTACTATTAAATAGCCAGCTTTGATGAAATCAGTTATATTCCGTTCAGTTCAACATATCACTAACGAATTTTATAATTTAGGGACTCCATTGAAAATTTTATATAAGTTCAGGGTCCCAATTAAATTTTTTTTTTAGTTCAGGGACCCAATTGAAAAGTTTATAAAAGTTTAAGGACCCGATTACAATTTTTTTTAGTATAGGGACCTAATTACAAATGAAATAATAGTTCAGGGACCTAATTACAAATTTTAAAAGTATAGGGACCTATTTAAAAATTCCCAAAAAGTATAGGGACCTACAGAGTAATTAAACCTTGATTTTAATAGCACGATCCTTCCCCCCAAAGATAAGTACCTGTTTCTCCAGGAGTTTAGCCTATTCTGCAATGCCTCCAGCAAAGGCATCCACGTAGAAAGCTTCCTAGGATTGGCCCCCACCGGAAGCCCAAGATACTTGAAAGGAAGACTTGCCACTTTACAATTAAGAAAGACTGCAGCTTGCTGTAAAAAGGAATCTGCGACATTAACCCCGATAAGGCAGCTCTTATAAAAATTAATCTTGAGCCCTGAAACCAATTCAAAACACCGTAAAGTGGCTTTCATAGACCATAAATTCTGCTCACTTGCAACGCCAACCAAGATTGAATCATCTGCATACTGAAGATGGTAACTGACACATCCGAAGAGTTGACCTGAAAACCTCTGAATTTACCTATCAAAACAGCCCTCCAAATAAGACCACCGAGACCTTTAGCCACCAAAAGAAAAAGGAAAAGGGCAAGAGGGTCCCCCTGTTTCAGGTCCCGCCGAATGTTAATCTCATTTGTTGGGCTCCCATTAACTAAAATAGATAGTTTCCCTGAAAAAACGCACGCACGAATCTAGGCTCTCCACTTTATAGAAAAACCAAACCTCTGAAGCATATAGTCTAAGAAATCCCAGGAAACCGAGTCATAGGCCTTCTCGAAATCCACTTTGAAAATAAGCAGCTCCTTTTTCTGTTTCCTCGCGAGGTCAAACTACTACCCCATCGGCAATGTGCCTCCCTTTTATGAAAGCCGATTGGTTGCTAGCAATGATCGACTTCATTACCCCTGCAATTCTTGCTGCAAGAACCTTAGAAATCAGTTTATAGAGGCTCCCTAGCAGTGCAATTGGCCAAAAATCCCCAATTCCTTGTGGACTATGATTTTTTGGGATCAAAGTGATGAAGTATGAAGTCAAACAATGTGGCAGGCAAGCATTGCTATGAAATTTATTAAACATATGAAAAATATCATCCTTCAAAACCGACCAGCATGATTTAAAAAAGGAATAATTGAACCCGTCGGGACCGGGGCTCTTATTCCCATCACTCTTATGTAGGATCTCCTCAATTTCTTCTAAACTGAAACTTGAGACTAACATAACATTTTGATGATCACTAAGTGTATCAAAAACCAAACCATCCAGCTGCGGCCTAGGCCACTGAACCTCTCCAAACCGCAGTGCAAAGTATGATTGAACAACATTTTTCACCCCCTGCACATCCTCCACCCAACCGGAATCTGATTTCAAAGCAGTGATCAAATTGGTAGCCTTTCTGGACTTAACACAAGCATGAAAGTAGCTTGAATTCGCATCGCCCTCCTGAAGCCATCTAACTCTTGCCCTTTGGAATTCCAAACTGTGTTTATTTGTCATAGTTACCCACAGATCCTCCTGCATAAGCCTTCTCCTAAGAACCTCTTCCTGCTTAAGTGCCTGCACCTCATTAACCAAATCCAACTCTTTAATGGAGCCAATAAGCTGCTTAATCTTGTACTCTAAGTTCCCAAAAACTTGTCTATCCCAAGCCTTAAGAGCATATTTAACGCATTTCAATTTTTTGGACAACATAAAGCCAGCCCACCCACTAGCCGAGGAACCCTCCAAACAAGACTGCACCACCTCCTGAAACCCCGCATGCTTCAACCAAAAATTTTTGAACCTGAAAGGCCTCGGGCCCCAGTATTGTGAGTTGTACCTAAGAACAATCGGGCAGTGATCCGAAATATCTCTAAGAAGAGCCCACTACGAGGGCACTCCCCAAAAATCTAACCAACTTTCATTCACTAGAATTCGATCCAACCTACTAAGAGGAGAGCCATTTGCCCTCACCCAAGTAAATTTTCTCCCCAATAAAGGCAAATCATTAAGTAGCATATCATCAATAAAACAATTGAAGTCTTGTTATTGACCTGTACCAGAATCAAACACACTACCTGAGCAACCCTTCCTTTCACAAGGGAATCTAACCATGTTAAAATCACCAGCTACACACCAATCACCAACCGCAAAGCCTCTTTTTGACATTTTCAGAACTTCCCAAAGTTGTCTTTTCTGGGCTGCATTTCCCTGGGAATAAATGTTCACAACAAAACACCTCCTATTAAGTGCCAGCTAATCCAAACAAACACCTATAAAGCCAGAACCTGAGAAATGGAAGACAATTTTTGCCTTCTGGGAGTTCCACAATGACAAGATACCACCACTATTACCACTTGAAGGAAGAAAGCAGAAATAGACATTAGTCCCACCCCATAAACTCCTGCATAAAGAACTGGAAATTTGTTCAAGTTTGGTCTCCTGTAAAGCCAGAAAATCCAAGTTTTCATCCCGGACCAAACACCTAATCATATTCTTCTTTGAAGGCCCCCCTAAACCCCTTACATTGAAAGAACAAAGCTTCACAGAATATCTCTCTCGTTCCCTTTCTCTGCCATTGCTAATATGTCCCGTTCCTCCAATTGAAAAATATTATCAATAATGCCATCTTCATTACCTTGGGTAGTTAGACCCAACTCTTTTCCCAAATTCAACAATTTCTCAGCACAATTCCTCTTCCATCTAGAAGCAATAGCTATATTGCAATTCCTAATATTATTATCAGAAATTGACTGACCTGTTAGTGGAGGATCACCATTCCTTTTAGCCCCGACGACAACGCATTTGTCCTGTGGACAGATGGGTCCCTTCTTAACCCCAGAAACTTTCCTAGGGCGGCCTCTCTTTGCAGGAGACTTCTCAAATTTGTTTTCTGCACCATTGCTCTTTAACTTTCTTCTACATTGGCCAAGCACCTTATGCCCATCTTCCCCGCGTGAGCCAAAGATAAGTGGAGGATAGCGCACACCACCACCAGACATCAAGGTGGCAGACAGCCTTGGCTGAAGGAGCAGCATCGAAGAGAATCGAGGGACTCGTTTGGACACCGTCCCAAGTGTTCCTGCATCACCCCTCAGATTACCCCTTCTTTTCTTTACCCTTTCCAGATTCGACCCCTCCTCAGAGACCCTTGACTCTAAAATAACCAGATGACCCACACCTTCATTTCCCCCCCACGGCCCACTTGTAGCCTTTTGCCTTTTCTTATTTCCTCCTTTCTTACCTTTTGTTTAGCATTGAAAAATAGCCCAAGCCCGTTAAGCAAAGAAGCCTTTGGAAAGTCACCACTCAAGCACACTCCACTTCATTAAGAGCCTGATCAGCCTTATTTACGCTAACAGGAGCCAATTGGTCCACGAGACCACACTCAGCAGAAAAAATTGGGCCTAACAACTTAACACCTCCAACCGTAGAAGAAGTTGAATGGCCCAAAAAGCCACGCCTCAGCACTCCTTTCTTAGAACCAAGCTCAACGCATGCACCGCCCCTTTCCAAAGAAATCCCAGGTGCATTTAATGCACCATCGTATGAACCATCGAGTTGAACAAAATTACTAGGGACCTGTTACACTCCATCCGCAGCCAAAGCCGGATTATCCTCCTGACACCTAGATTTCAAATTTGAAAAATCTTCCCCCAACCGTTGGATTAAAGCGTCTTGGGCAAGCTCCTCTCTTGTCGAGGCCAGCAAGTCTGCCCACGAATCCGCCGCTGAGTCGCCAAAGCTTGAGGATGACGCATACACATATTCAGAATTACTTCCCTGGACAGACTTCAAGCAATGATCCGAAAAAATCTCCTCCACAAGTTGTACCGAGAAGACCAACTCATTAATTTTGACCTTGAACACTCTGTTGATAGCCTCCGGAGAAGAAACATAAACGAACATCCTCCCTACGTCTAGTCTGGATTTATTCCTCGTCTGCACGGCTATTTTGACAAACGTCCCCACCATCTTAGCCAAGAACTGGAAGAATCCCTCGCACCAGGCGTGAGTAGGCACACCTGACACCATTAGCCAAACAGATCGAACCCTAGGTACCATCCCAGCTTCCCAAGGATTCAACTCTGAAAACCACCCGTAAAGACTCTCTCCAACACCCTGAAGAGAGGAAAAAATGTCCGATCCATCCTTTCCTGATAGAAGAACCATGCATCCACCCATGGGAGTAACTTGAATATTGAAAATCCCTACCTCTGACAAATTCCTTTGAACCTCTGCCACATCCAAATTTTTATGTAAGACCCCCACGTAGCTCCCCACAAGCCAACCCAATGCAGCATCATCAACATTAAATGAGAGGCCCCTCCAATCAATGACCTTATGATTTGTGGTCCCCAACCCCGTCCCACCACCCTCATTAAATGGCCTCCTGTTCTTATGTTCCTCTGACATAACATTCACATAACTGATACCATTCCTTCTAAACCCATCATACCCCCCCCCCCCCACCCCCCCAAACCCAACAAACCTCCTTTTTTCCGCATGCACAGCAGTTGGCATTTTTTCATGATCCCCACGACCATATTTGGGTATATTAACCCGCAGCTTGTATGAATCCAACCAGATATCACCAAGTTGATCCTCCAGCCACCTTGGATTTTGAACATCTCTAAATCTCACAAAGTCAAAGTGATTACCAAATTTGTCCTTTTTTGGGGGTATGAAGACCTTAGTAACAGCCCCCCACTTCTTGAAAACCAACAGAAGGTCCTTCTCACCAACACTATCAGGGAAGTTGGTAAATAAAAAGGAGAAGGAGACCTCCGACTAAATCTAGTTTGTCTTTCCTTGTAGCCGTGTTGGAAACCAAGAGCAAAACTAAGGAAGGAATGATTTTTCTTCTCCCTATTTTTTTGCCTCCCAGAAAACCTATCCCTCACAGAGTTTCTCTCACTAATCATCTCACTAGGTAAATTGAAAGGATATTAGTATATGGAATGAGATGGTTAGTAATGGAGTGGAGTGGTGGTAGAAGTTTATTAACCCATTGTTTAGGAGTTTGTTCATTAATGGAGTAGGATGGTTGAGGATGATAACCCAAACCACTCCACTCCATCCAAAACCTCTCATTTTCAAACCCTCAAAATTGGGGGGTTTGAGATTTTCTTCCATTCCATCATTAAACTCTCAAACAATGGAGTGAGATGTTCTTACCTTTCACTCCACTCTATTGCTAATCACTCCATTACTGACCACTCTATTGTCTTTGGTTTATTGTTAGATAAGAGTGATTTGATATACCGACTTGCGATCTGTATCGTATAGCTTTGGATTTGATTTTTCATGTACTTTATAGAAATGAGTTTTTGGTCTTTCTTTTGTTGTTGGCAGAGCTAATGAGCTGAGTGCTATTGATTTGGATAATCTGATGATTGTGGTTGTCAACCCTCGGCAATTCAAGATCCAAGACTGGTTTTTGAATAGGAAGAAGAACTATTTGGATGAGAAGCATTTTTAGGTGGTGTCAAATTATGTTACAAAAATGTTTAGCAATGGTTGAACCTCATTTAATGTTGAGATTGTTGTGTAAATCAAGTTGTTTTCTACAACTTACAGTGATTATGCATTGTTGTGATTCATCTCAACTTACATTCGATCTGTTTCCAAATGATGACCAAGAGAACCATGTAAATGAGACAAATTTGGCATATTTGGATTGACAAGTAATATTTGGATCGTAGAATTTTTTGAAAACAAAAATCTTTAGCTATAGTTGAACCTCTATTAATGTTGAGCTTGTTTTGTGTAAATCAAGTTGTTTTCTACAACTTACAATGGTTATGTGTTAGTGTGATTCATCTCAACTTACATTCGATCTGTTTCCAAATCAAAATGAGACAATTTTGGCATAGGTAGCTTCATAGATTGGAGTTTTTAGGCCCTTGCTTTCAATCATCAAATGAAAATTCGTTAGTATTAACTATTAAGTGATATACTTATGAAAACAACACATGTAACATAATTCTCTTCTGTATTGTTTGCAAAATGTAGTTTCGATGGAAATTGTGTATTTATTTATTCCATATAGTTTCCCTATTTATTTCTTGCATTTCGAAATTTAAAATAATTTTTTTTAAAATTATACATTATATGGAAAACGGGTTCCAAAATTTAATCGTACTATCCTAAAAATGTGTGCATTATTTTAAATGAAATAGATGAATTTAAATTTAAATATAAAAAGCTATTAAAGAACATTGATTTTTTATTTACCTAGAAGCATTGAATATTTCTTATTTATTTATTTATTTATTTGGCAGAATTTCACTATTTATTATTTTATTTATTGCATTTTGAAATTTAAAATAAATTTTTAAAAATTATGCATTATGCTGAAAATAGGTGCAAAAAATTAAATGCAATATCCTAAAAATGTGTGCATTGTTTTAAATGAGATAGATGAATTTAAAACTTGGATTTTGATAAGAAAAAACTATTAAAGAATAATGACTTTTCTCTATTGAATCCACAATCACTCTTATTATTACTTTTTTTAATTTGTGAAGATTAACGGAAAATGATTTGATTTTAAATATATATTATTATAGTGTTCATTTTTCATAATATATATGTGCATATATTTTTTTGACTAAATATATATGTGTATATATTAAACGGTGGAAATACTCAATGTGAATTATATAGTAGTAGTGTATATGGGATTGCAGTTCTTGTAATAAGTTAGATATACATCGCCTTCACTATTTCATTAATTTGCTTCGGCAGAGAGACAACATAGCTGCAAACAATATAATCTAATACGTTTGATAATATTTTCAAACATTATGTGTACAATTTTCTGTGTGAGGCTGATTTGAATATTTGGGTTTTGAGGAGTAGTTTCCTATGTTTGGCTCGGTGGGGAGATCACATAGCTGCAATTAGTTTATTATAATACACGCGATAATATTTTTAAAATTTCTTAGGACACATTTCTTTAAAAGTTGTGTTTTGTGATTTATTTATTTTTTGTGAAAATTTATGCAGGTAAGATCAAGTAGATTTCACATTTGGGTTTTGAGAAGTTTCTTCCTATGTTTGTTTCGGCAAAGAGATAGCATAGCTGCAATTAGTTTAATCTAATACACACAATAATATTTTAAAGATTTTTTAAGACCCTTTTCTTTAAAAGTTCTTTTTTGTGAGACTTTGAATTTGTGTCATTACAAATTGTTTAATTTCAATCCTAATAACAAGATTGTTTCAACTCTATGATATTTCGGTTGTAGTTAAAATATTTAATTGATGCTCTTTTGAATTTTATCTTTTAAATATATATATATATATATATATTTTAATATGTCAACTTTATGTTTGAAGCAGATTACTTACAACTTTAATTAATGTTTTAGTTTTTGATGTTGATGACACTTAGAAACCGGTGTCTATTGTTGATATGTCATAGAGGCTAAAACTCTTTACTGACATTTTATTTTTATTAGCAAAAGATGTATTTAATTTCGTAATTGCAATTTTTATTTTATTTTTTTAATTTCACAGGTGTATGTTGCAAAATCTATGGAAATTTATTGTGTCATTCATACTTCTATTTATTTTTTTCGAATTTAATATAACCATATATTGTCTTTAAATAATATAAAATTATATTGCCACACATTTTATCCGTATATCGCATGGGTCCTTTGTCTAGTAGCCTAATATTTCAAGAGTGTCATTCCTAAAGAAATTATAATAATTTTTTTTTTTAAAAGAAACCCTCTATTCTTACCTTTGATTTTGTCTCGTCATCATTTGAGAGAGTGCTGTATGTTAAATATTTTAAGTCGATTCTTATTTTCTCAATTCTATTTTAATTACTTAATTTTATTTCCATTTACCCAACACACCAATAAGCTAACCCCACCGATAAAAATATCAAACTTTTTGCTAGTTTTTTTTTTTTCTGACAAAAACTTTTTGCTAGTTAAAAGTTATTTTCATTGTACATAATTATATTTTAGTAGTATCAAGTTTGTCGTTAATTAATGAGAAATGGACATGACAGAGCGAGAGAGGGTCCGGTTATTTTTGGATTCGAATATAGAATATATTTTTCATACTAAAAAAGAATCATTCCATTCTTGGCAAAGTAATTAATTATAAGATTGTCAGTAATGCTTCATGCTTGATTAGCTCAGCTCATAGATTCTATTTTAATAAATAAATAAAAAAATTATCCCTTTTTTTTTTTTATGAAAAATAGAAAAGTTATCTGATTCAAAACATGCCGTAGAAAAGGAGAAAGATGGGATTGGGATAGCTCAAGTGATTTGAGCTAAGGGTTTAAGGTGTTGGAGGTCTAAGGTTCAAACTTTCACAATGAAAAAAAATTAACACCTAATATGTTAACATTTCTTTGACTGGTCTAATATACCAACCTACTATTAAAAAAAAAAAGAATGCCGTAGATATGTGGAGTCCATTCGCAAGAGACTACCTACTTCGCCTAGAATTAATATAGACATTTCATTTCATATATAATAATTTTAATTTAAAGTGAAATTACTATACATAGTATCATGATTATGGAACGTAATATTATTTTATAAACTTTTTGTTTTTACGAGATTTAATTAAGAGGCACTGTATCAGGGAGTTATAAGGTGATTAAGGTAGTTTGGATGAGGAGTTAAAGAGTGGAATGATAAGGAGGTTGAGGGTTCAAACTCCACCCACTAACAAAAATACTAACATAAACATGGTAACCTTTGCCTAATTTTTTTTTTTAAAAAAAAGGGCGTCTCTATCAATTATAATTCGAAGCATGGATGAGAAAAAGATATTTTAAAACACCCATGACAACTATGAATGTGGTTGATTAATGATTAATCAAATTAAGAAATCATGTTGAAACTTGAAAGGGGCAAACAGAAGTCAAGTCAAAAGCAGCATGGCCTCACAGTCCCTACCACTTGAATTTGTCAGTCTGCTCGTCATTTTTGTAATCAATATATATTCCAGAATGAAATAAACAAAGGAAGAGCAAAAACATAACATATAAATAAATAAGTGGCGGTGGGAGAGTCATATGGTCGCAATTAAATTAAGCTCCAAGTAGTCCACTCCAGTTCTGGTGGAAATTAGTGGAGGATCTTCCAAAAGGTTGGTTCCAGGGATTGGGGAGCCCTCACTTCTGATGGATCTCCACTTACTCAATTAATCAATTAGGTAAAGTAGGGAAAATTAGTATGACATACATATAATAATCTTATCTTATATCTTATAGTATATATATTAAAGCTCAATGACTTTTTACTGTTCGTTCCATGTGTCAATTTACTATTTTTTTCTTATAAGTTCAAATTAATTGTGATAAATTAAAAGAAGGTTCTACATAGTTTATATGCCGCATGTCAATTTAGTGAATTTATTTACTACTTTTTTTTGTAAAAAAATTCAAGTTGTGACTGATTAGAAGAAGGTTCTGGATTACATGAATTACATTGATAAATATTTACATCTTACATATATAATACATCACTTTGAAGTGTACGATTTTTAAAAAAATTAGGATTTAATTGGTATATACTGATAGTGTAAAGTTTTTTTTACACTGTCGACCAATCAGATATTGACACATCATTGCAAATCCTTGATTCTTATCCTAACCATCTTAAAAGTCATCAATATCATGAATTCTGATTGGTTGTCAGTGTAAAAATCTTTACACTGACGGTATATAGAAATTAAACTCAAAAAATTAAATGGTATGTATTGATAGTGTAAAGTTTTTAATACTATCAATCAACTAGAAATTATGATATGTGTGACTTTTAACGTACTAAGCAACTAAGGATAATAGTTAAACATTTTGTTTATGTTATTTCACTTTCTGATTAATTGACAGTGTAAAAGATATTTACATTGACAATGCATACCAATCAAATCCAATTTTGAGATATTCATCTCAAAATGTACAACAAAACTAAAACAGATAAAATTATTTTAACAAGTTTATTTCATGAGTTAATGAAAAATTGTACTTAGTTAGTCCTTACATTTTCAAGCTAGAATTATTCCTTTTTATTCATGTTAATCTTAATTTAATTTTTTATGTTGTCTCAATTTGACTTTAAAACAAAAATGTTATTAACTTAAAAACTATATCCTTTTTTTTTTTGATAGGCAAATGTTAGTAATTAGTGTGTTATGTTAGTAGGGAGAATTGAACCCACGACCTCCTTATCACTCCAAACCCCATGTCCCTCCCCCAAACCACCTTGAGCACCTTATAACTCCCTACTTAAAAATTATATCCTAACTCTTCTTATGTATAATATTATTAATTTTATATTGTATAAAGTTATATATTAGTAAATTTTTATGTATAGTCATTATTTGTAATCATTTGCTAGAAATTATGTAAATTAAATGCATAAAAAGGATTGTGTTTTTCATGGTAAATACCTATGCTTGCTATTCTCATTTTTTGTAGCTTTAATTTATGATTATTATTATCAAGTGGTTGTTACATTTTTCGATTATGATATATGGAAACGATTCTACTACTACTTTCATTAATCTCTACATACCATCTTATGTTCATGAATTACGTTGATGAATTTTATATAGAATTTAATTGGAATACACTGATAGTAGGGGTGTCCATGGGTCGGTTTGGGTTAGATTCAGTGGGTTTTAGGACCCAACCCAGTCAAAGATGAGTCGATTAGTTTGGGTTGGGATTGCAATATATATATATATATATATATATATATATATATATATATATATATATATATATATATATATATATGAAACTCAACCCAACCCGGCCCGACCACTCATGGGTTGAGTTGGGTAGGTCGTTGAGTTTAGCAAGAAACACACATATTTTCACCTTTGGGCCGTGTTAGTTCGGGTCCGTGGGTTTGTCAAAACAAAAATCGTGAACAACTGCCAAAAATCACTAATAAACCTGTTTAAAACTTTAAATTATATCAACAAGTTACAATAATATGATCTAAAAGTCTAAAAGTTCAAACCATCAATTATCCACAACTAAAAAGAATATCACTTTATGATAAAAGTAATTGAAACTAAAAGTCTGAACTCTAAACCATCAACTGAAAGTTTAAATGTCTAAAAGCCTAAAATCATCAACAACCATCAATTAGAAGTCTAAATTATTACATTGAGAAAGTAAAAGTTATCAACACAAAACTAAGTCAAAAATCATCCACTATGGGTTTGGTTGGGGTGAGTGGGTTTGCAATTCTAAAACTCACTACCCAACCCATACTCTATGGGTCATCTTTGTTTTTCACCTAACTCAATCCACAAAATCAAGGTTGGGTCGGGTTGGGCCGGGTCGACCAGGTTCATATGTCTACCCAGACCTATGGACACCCCTAACTGAGAGTGTAAATATTTTTACATTGTTAGCCAATCAAAAATTGACACATCATTAAAAATCTTTGACCTGATCCTAACTACCTTTAAAAGTCATTTATACCTTAATTTTTTGTTGATTGACAGTATAAAAAACTTTACACTGACAATATAACTTATTACTATATACAATGAACAACAATTGTTTATAAACATTTGTAAAATATCAGCAAGACCCGTGCGATAGCACGGGTACCATTCTAGTTGATAATATAAACAATGGTGGCTTCTAAGGTGAGGGTTCTCAGCTATACACCATTAATTTTAGTCCTTAGATATATTAATAAAAGAATTGGATAATATTCTTTGCTATCAGTATTTTATTTACATGGGGCCCAGCCTTTTCTATGTTTCGATTGTATATGGGTTAGAATGCCCCTTGTATACTAGTAATGTTCCTTAATATTCTTAGACATAACCATATTTAACCCAAGTCAAGCATATACTTTAGCCTATACTTGATAAGCAGGCCTAGAGCTGTCCAAACAGACCCGGCTCGATGGGCCAACCCGTTTAGCC
This sequence comes from Echinosophora koreensis, assembly GCA_035048595.1. Classification (NCBI taxonomy): domain Eukaryota; kingdom Viridiplantae; phylum Streptophyta; class Magnoliopsida; order Fabales; family Fabaceae; genus Echinosophora; species Echinosophora koreensis. The sequence continues at coordinate 2,797,157 of JAPCYP010000069.1, forward strand.
CGATATAAACGGCGGGCTGGGCTATTGAAAATAGAGCCCGATCAAATTTTAGCCCGGCCCGGCCCGACCCGGTCTAAATATCTGTTGGCCCATCATTAATTGACTCGATATGGGCCGAGCCAGCCCGCTAGCCCGAATGGCTTCCAGCATTTAACAAAAAAATATTTAATAACAAAAAAAAGAAAAGAATTTGAAAGTTAAACTTAAAAACCTAAACCTAATAGTAATATACTGTGAAAGACTCTTTGAGTGTCGAAGCCGTCTCCCCTCCCTCACAGAAACGAAGCGTCGAAGCCGCCGCCCCTATAATTCGGTCACCGACCCCCCACGGTGGCCGCTCCCTCCCTGTCCCTCGCACGAAACTAAGCGTCGCGCACCTTGTCGTCCCTATTCGGCCATCGCGCATGCTCCAACCAGAACGTTGCGCACGCTGTTGAGCGTCCTCCAAGCTTTCCGGTTCAGCATCACCGCTGAGCCGCCTCATCATTCGTCACTCTCCCCTGTTCCAGCTGCAAGGTGTGTTTACTGTTTAGAATCCTTTTTAACCATTAAACAATGATTTGTGTTTAGAATATCAGATTTTAAGTTTAGGAATGAGTGATTTTTGAGTTTATGATTTGTATTTTGAATCTTTTTTCCCCCTGAATAATGCAGCTTTTGAATATGAGTAATTGTATGCCTAATGCTGGAGAGGATTGCAAAATTTTTGAGGTAGATGATTCAAAAGCACATGCCAAAGAGGATGATAAGGTTGAACCACAACAGAAAAAGGCTAAAACAAATACCTCAAATGCTTAGAATTACTTTGAGAGACTTCCTGTGACTGAAGACGGAAAAGAAAAGTGTAGATGCAAATATTGTGGGAAGGAATAATACACATGTTCAAGTAAGAGAGGTACATCTCACATAAATCATCATATTGAAAGGTGTATATGTTGGGGTTTTCATGAGATAATCCTCTTGTAAAATCATATCTCAAGGCGGAAGAAAACCACCCCCATGGATCGCGCATTACAAAACATGAATCACATAAGGGGTATTGTGTTTACCTCTTGTAGCGTGCTTTTTCAATTTGATCACCAGTGTCACGAAGGTGTGACACCTCTACTCAGTCCACGCGAGCAAATGGACGTCGGAGCTATGCGTCTTGTGCTAGCTGACGGCTCTGGGAGGCAAGGTTAGCAAGACTAGGTTAGAAGGGAGAGCACTTCTATTTATAAGTTGGCAGCTCCCTTTAACCTAATTGCTTACCCTATTGGGCTTTGTACACTACAAGCCCAATTGTCCTTTAAATCAATTAAATCATATTTAATTAATTTAACTGCTCCATATTTGCTCTATGCGTGTGACCTTATAGGCTCCCACTAAGTTGGCAATAATATTAAATATTATAATAATATCAAATATTAATTATAATATTAAATATTATAAATAATGAGCGGCATCTAGCAATGCATCATTACTACCCAATTAGCGAGAGTATCAGTGATCCGATTTTAGCCTTACCGCGACCAAAATTTACTGTTCAGTAAATGTCCCTTCGTCCATATGTCTTAATTGAACACAAGGCATAAGAGTGTCATCCTTGTTATGTTCAATTATTTATTCCTCGATCCCCGAGTAGACGTATAATCACAAACAGGCCCAATATCATATATTGGCCCACTTTCACGTGGCCACGCATATTTCACGTCTAACTTTATCAAGGGGCCCAAGACATTACCCCTGTTATGTAGGAGGGACGAATCCTGTATACATCACTCACACTCCTCCACATGATTTATTGCGGGCCCAATAACTACCGTTATGATCACCCTGTTACGCGTGACATTTGATAGCATTAAAGCCTACAACTCCTCATGTAGGAATCGTAGTGACTTCAAGTCGAAGGACTACTTCACTGTGGTCGCCATGAGAATACTTATGACACTTACATAACTATTATGAAGTATTCTCATAGTGGGTCATTCGGTATAAATATTACTCCTAATATTTATACATGTGCGTTGACTTCATATCACATATCCATGACCTGTGAGATATGGTCATCAGTCTACTCACACAATAGTCTCTATGCATTATTGTCGTCCTAATTAACAATAATACTCGACTACGGATATTTGAGAATAGCGTTCTATTATTCAATGAGGTCTCACGATCAAGTCACGTACTTAATATCTCATTGAATGAACTGCCTATTCTAAGGATTTTATTATGCTATAAACTAACACCCATTGATCTAGTGTGAGTGTCATGCTACCACCGAGCAAGAGACTCTATTTGCGGATTATTTAGTGTGGTCATTCTGCATATCTTCACATCTCTCCTCTATCGAATGAGATGGAAGCACCTAAGTATATGTCTGGATCGCTGGTGAGATCAAGTTTCCTTAGCATATGCGATTACTCCATCATCATCGCAACGAGATCAATGTAGTTCACAAAGTTAGGAATCATTCCTAGTTCATAATTGAACTTCCCGATCCAAACGGCCTTTAAATATGCATTTAAGGCAACTATATACACGACCTCTGTAATAAATCTGCAACTGTCTCACGCTTGGAACCTTTCCAAGCTCACAGTGCCACTATTTAGACAAAACAAATCCAGACTGCAATCTGGAATAACCTTTATTCGTTTGGAGACAGCGTCGATATAACACCTTATAACGACTTCTTCCTCATCTTCATTTGTCAAGAATGTATCCTCAATTCTTCTCAGATACTTAAGGATGTTCTTGACTACAGTTCAATGACCTTCATTGATATTAATTGTTACATTCTTGTCATGCTCAAAGCATACAAGATATCTGGTGTAGTACATAATGTACTCTGAATAAGGCCTAGCAATTTCAGCGATCTATCTCTATAGATCCTGAGTCCTAACATGTAGGAAGCTTCGCCCAAGTCCTTCATCGAGAAACAATTTCCTAACCATGTTTTCACATTTTGTAGCGTAGGGATATCGTTTCCGATAAGCAGTATGTCATCCACATACAATACAAGATAGACAACCTCACTCCCACTAACCTTCTTGTACACACAAGGTTCATCCTCGTTCTTGATAAATCCAAACTGTCTTACAGCTTTATCAAAACGAAGATTCCAACTTCTGGAAGCTTACTTTAATCCAACAATGGATCTTTGCAACTTACCTATCTTTCTAACATTCTTTGGATCGACAAAACCCTCGGTTTGTGTCATGTACACATCCTCGAGAAGATTCCCGTCAAGCAATGCAGTCTTGACATCCATCTACCAGACTTCATAGTCATAGTATGCAGCAATAGCAAGTAGAATCCGAATAGATTTAAGCATCGCTGTTTGGGGAGAAAGTTTCATCATGGTCTACACCATGAATTTGCTTGAAACCTTTCCTAACCAATCGTAGCTTAAAGGTACCCACTTTACCATCCATGTCAGTCTTCTTCTTGACGACCCACTTGCACCTTATGGGTTTTACCCCTTCGGGTGGCTCAACCAAAGTCCATACCCGGTTCGTGTACATGGATTCCATCTTAGATCCCATGGCTTCAAGCCACTTCTCAGATTCTGAGCCAATTATGGCCCCTTGGTAGGTTACAGGCTCATCTTGATCCATGAGTAGCACATCAGCTTCCTGAGTTAGACCTACACAAGCCTTGTGTTACTTGAACCGGCGGTTCAACCACAACATCTTGTGGAACCGGTTCTTGATCCATTGTAGGCGGGTCAGAATCTTGTGGTACTTGGATTTCTCCAAGTTCTACATTCCTCCCACTGTCTCCTTTAGAGATGTATTCCTCCTCAAGGAATACTCCAGTCCTAACGACAAACACTTTGTCCTCGGAGGTCTTGTAGAAGTAATATCTTTTGGTTTCCTTAGGATATCCCACAAATATACACTTATCCAATTTGGGCCCAAGTTTATCCGTCATAAGACGTTTCACCCTGACATACCCAAATCCTCATAAATGATAAATTAGGCTTCCGGCCCATCCATATCTCATATGGAGTCTTTTCAATCGCCTTAGATGGAACATGGTTAAGAGTGAATCTAGTTGTAAGTTGAGCAAAGCCCCAGAAAGAGTCAAAAAGTTCTGAATGACTTATCATGGATCGCACCATGTCTAACAAGGTGCGATTCCTCATTTTGGACATACCATTCCATTGTGGCATTCTAGGAGGAGTGAGATGGGATACTATCTCACACTCTCTCAGATAGTCATCAAACTCTTGGCTTAAGTATTCATCACCACGATCTAATCGTATGACCTTAATACTTTTGCCAAGTTGGTTCTCTACTTCATTTTTGAACTCTTTGAACTTTTCAAAAGTTTCTAATTTGTGTCATACACAAATCCATATCTACTGAAGTCATCAGTAATGTGATGAAGTAAGGAAAACCACCTCTAGCAGACTTGTTTAGGGGCCCACATACATCACTATGTATTAAGCCCAAAAGATCACTGACCCCTTCACCTTGCCTGATGAATGGGGTCTTAGTTATCTTCCCCAACAAGCAAGATTTGCATACATCATATGATTCACAATCGAATGATTCCAAGAGTCCATCCTTATGGAGCTTGGAGATGCGTTTCTCACCTATATGGCCTAATCGGCAATGCCAAAGGTTTTTGCATTTATATTATAGATGGGCATATGAGGATTAAGGACACAAAGTCCATTATCAGAATACTTGCTAGCATAGAAAATATCATGTGACTGATGTTTCTACCAATAGCTGGAACATAATAACACTTATTTAGTTCCAAACAAGCCCTGAAGGCAAAGTCAAAACTTCTATAGTTAATACAACAACTTTTGCTCCATTTCCTATTCACAGGTTAACTTCACTTTTAGTCAACGTCCTACTCCCTTTGATACTTCACATTAATGTGAGATCCACATGCGGTATCAAATACCCATGATTTTGAAGTAAGTTGACTTCTACAATATAATGCTCGAAGAGGAAGTCATACTTCCTTTCCTTTCATATGCTCTTTATGGTATCTTTAGCAGTTTTCAAATGTCTGGTCAAACCGCAATGAAATCAACTGCCTTCCTTTCCAACCCTACCTATTAGCTCCAAGACATAAGTACTGGGCTTGAACTTGTTGTTGCCCTTGTTCTTCTCCTTGTTTAGCAGGCTTAAGACTTTCCCTTTCAAGACTATCACAATAGTCTACCCTTATCTACTTTAGAGATTCTGATCGGTAGTTCTCAACTTCCTTTGCAATCTCTAGTAGAGGTCTGTTAGAATGATTCATAACGAATTGACTATAACTATCCAGCAACAATTGCAAGATCATATCATTGGCCAACATTTGGCCAAAAGGAAATCTCATTTTACCAAGTTCTTAATGTACTCAATAATATGAAGCACATCATAACTGTCGGGATTTCCCATCCATCAGTTCGCAACTGAAAAAGGGTCGGAAAGACTTATAGTTCTTATGCATTGCATGCTCTCAATAGAGCATCATGAGGTGCATGATCATATCACGCGCCTTCATGGTTGTAAGCATGAAGAATCCTACATCCAATACATCGACTTGATGCTTCATAAGCATCCTTTTCGATCCTAGTATGAACTGGTTGCTCAGGACTCATTTGCTCAAGACAAACAACTTTTTCTCGTTCTTGAGGACAATCCTCAAAATCTTGTACCAATTCAGAAATTTAATTCTGGATATCTTGTCCTTCTCAAGGACAAATCGCAGTAATAAAATATAGTGTTTTATTTCATGGTAATTCTAATTACAGAAACATGCGAAATATAAGTATCATGATATAAACATATTTAATAAGGTCTTTTATTAAATACGCTCCCACTATTTTACTCAAATCAATGACCCTCATCATTGACTCGGAAAATCCCATTGGAAGATTTTCTAGTGAGACCAAGATTCATATTTCACTTCGATTTGAGTCAACTTTGGCTGATCTCCCAAAACTTAGTTATTTAGGTAGGAAACTCCTTTCCAATTACATCTCATGTAACTCTTGGATTAGTTGGGTGAATAACTCTTATTCTAATTCATCTCTATGAATTAAAGCCCAACTCCCTGCCTCTTGGCCCATTTCAATCCTAATAAATTTGGCCCAGTTAAGTAAAGCCCAATGGTTGGCAGTTGGACGTTACAATTGTCCCATCGCATCTTACTAGTATAGAAAAATACACTCCACTTTGGCTGACCTACACTCATTCGATATTAGTCTTGATGAGTGTCATGCATTGGAAGGCTCTTAAACTTAATATTTACTTTTGACGGGTTTTTATTAAAATGATCTCACCAGCATTGTATCTCATACAAGACGTCTCTCAGAATACATGCATACATGCTATCATACATTTAACAAACATATATAACATTTAAAACATACATGTATACATACATTTCATGCATCACATACAAAAATATACATCTCATACATTTCATGCATCTCATACATAATCATATAAGATAAGGTAATATAGTTATGGCCTCCTAAAAAAAGCAAGAATTAAATAAATAATTTATTACAATTCTTTGACCCTCGAGCAAGCTTCTCAAGCCTCTCCCACAACGTCCACTACAAAAAAAAAAGGCTTTTAGCGACCGAATTTTTCGGTCGCTATTTAATGATTTTCGGTCGCTAAATAGGTCAGCGACCGAATTAGCGACCGATTACAAACGGTTGCCAAAACCTTGGTCACTAATTATTTAGCGACCGAATTATTAGCGACCGAATTTTCGGTCGCAAAATAGTCATCATTTGGTCGTTTAAACATAAAATGACCGATTCAGCTACCGATTTTTTTAATTTTGTGACCGAATTATCAGTCGCTAATCCAACGGCTATATTTAAATATTGCGTCCGAAAAATCGGTCGCTAATTTTAGAAAATTGGTCGCTAAAATCAACGGTAATATTGAAAATAGCGACCAAAAAAATTCGGTCGCTGATTTATTTAATAATTTTTTTTTTGAAGCCACAAAATATTAAAATAAGATTTAATTAATTAAATTAAAATTAGAAAACATAAACTTAAAGCAAATAAAATTAAATATCAATCATATTAAAGCAGATAATTCGATAAATATTTACGCAAAATATATAAAAAGACCAAGAGAAATACAAATGTAATAGTCAGTGTCATACAAAGATGGGAAAACTAATCTATGTGACGAGGGGGTGAAGGGGGTGGGCTGATGCCAGAGTGATCCGAGGCAGCGACAGCAGCAGTAGCGTCATCAACAGCAGCAGCATTGGTAACAGCGGTGACATCAGCAGCAGCGACATCCGCAGTAGTAGCCTCGACGTGGGCGCCGCCAGATCCAGAACTGCTAGGTCGGAATCCCAAGTACCTAAACAGCTCCTCCATGCGATTATCCTGCTCTCGTATGCGATTGTCTTGCTGTCGTGCGTGCTCCCGCAACTCATGTATCTCGTTATCCTTCGCCGCAAGTTCAGCATTCATGTTCATGATGGCCTCTCTGACATCTGGGTTGGAATCAGGGCCAGAATGTTCGCATGGCGCTGATATGGCCACGAACTGATCCCCAAGCTGACCAAGGCCAAATACATGGCCCTTCTTATTTTTCCCGCCAACCACCTTTAAGTAAAGGGCATTGTCAGACTCGGGAGACGGCTCCTGCCCCTGACTACTGGCATCGTCTTTAAGGCGATGGAATTCGTCCTGCAAAATATGTCAGACATTATCATTTGTAATTATATGTTAAGAAGAATGAAAGTAATTAATATATTGAAAATGAATTGGTGAGTTAAGAGTACTTACAACAAGGTCCCGAACCTTCGGGCTAACCCACTCCCCACGCTTGGTCTTCTTGGTCTTGTGCACGATCTCAATTGCAGTAGGTTTTCTCTGCTGCTCTTTCGACTACATATATAAAAGCAAAAAAAGACAATTTTTATTAATAAGGACATATATAAAGCACTAAATTAAAAAACAATAAAATTCATGTTGACTTATTACCATCCTATCAAAATGCTCATGAATGGTTATTGAGCCACCGGTGTATAGTGGAGCGCCAGTGTCAGAAGCCCGATTCTGCTTTCCGATCTCTCTCTTTATCAGGAACTTCTCATCACTAGCCCAATATTGACGGAGGCGTTCCAGCACATCAGGTTGAAGCCAACTCCCATCATCTGAACCATCCCTAATCCTACCCATTGCCCACTTAACCAGCTTTGCGCCTCTCGACTCAAAGGCCTTACGTATCTGATCTGCATCCGCTGGCAACCACTTATAGTGTGCCTAACAAGAAAGAGTAAAATATCAAGAAACAAAATTAATAAATAATAATATTGTAGACATATACTAAACACAATAATAAATTTATTCGTTACCCCGAAGTCATCCCTAAACCACATATCACGCACATCCTTATCAATCTTCTTCCACGATGGCCAGGCCTCACTATACTTTCCCTTGATACACTGAGAGATCTGCTTCTGAGGCCCGTATGCAGGGTAAAAGCTATCAACAACAAATAATGCATAAATTTTATCAATAAACGTATTTAATAAATATGTACAAGTATAATTATAATGATAGAAAACAATAACAATTAATAAATAACTTACTCTAACTTCGCCGCAGGGCGAAGCCATACCCTCCCATCCGTGGGATCTCTTGTCCCGGCCCAACTGTAAATCCCGGACTCGGTAGCAGACCCCTGTGTGGCTGGCGTGGCCGGTGTGGCGGGCGTGGATGCTGTGGCTCGTGAGGATGGTGTAGGTCATGTGGATGATGTAGGGTGGCTCGTGGGTGAGGGCCGTGTAGCTGGCGAGGCTGCTGCTGCTGCTGGAGGCGGAATATCATCAGAATGTGACCCATGAGAGCCAACAATACTCGTCGGTGCCTGATCCGAAGTTGATGGGCGGGTGGAAGCACCTCTCCCACCACGACCCCTCACACGACCACCGCGAGAGGTGCCAGAACCACGACAGCCACGTCCCCGACCCGTGTCGTTCGTCATCTGTGTACAAAAACAACAAGAATAATAGCAATTAATTAAATGGTACATTATACAACAAATAACAAATTAAATAACAAATAACACAAATATGTTATTTTTATATACAACTAACCTAGCTGGAGTCTCGGTCACTAAATTCACTTTCACTCTCCTCATTACGATACAACATGCAACCATTCGGGCAACACTCAATCTTCTCAACACCCAGACCCAAGTTTGCCACTGATTTCTTAGCTTGATAGAAATTTGTAGGCATTCGATTGTCGCTCGGCATTGCCCCACCCATAAATTGAACCCACCGATCGAAATCATGTTCAGTCATATTACCTTCGGACTTGAGGCTAAGAGCAACCAACGAAACCGATAGTTCGGAGTAATCCTGACAACCATCCCACAAAGGAGCTTGCGCGGCTCTCAACATGTCAAAAAATCTTTGTGACTCTGGGTTAGGATCCTCCTCTAAGTGTTGAGACCCCATCACACCGTCCAGTTGAATGCCCCTACCAACTTCGGGGCTAGCATGATCCATAATCATCTGCTCGAACGAATTGTAGTCTTCTCTATGCTCACCAGCCCCATAGTATGCATCGTCCACCACAACCGGCGGAAACGGGGGCAATCTCTCACCGTGGCTAGTCCAGTAGTAGTAATTAGGCATGAACCCCTTCTCATAGAGATGTGCCATCACGTCGTCCCCATAATGATACCGTTTGCACTTACATCTCTTACAAGGACACCTCATCTTTGGTTTTTCTTGTCTAAGATATTCCTCAGAGTTGCGATCAAACTCCATGAATTCATTCACTCCCTCAATGAACTCATCTGTCACTCCACCTTGTTCCTTCCTTCTATCCATCCACCTCCGATGCTCAGGAGCTTCCATGACTGGTAACTAAAACAAGAATACTTAGTCGAGTAATTCTCGTCTTCTTTTTTTCACAGGGTATGGCCCTATCCCATTCGAGAACAAACATTTTCAACACTCTGTTAACAGTTATTCCTTAATTCTCATGCCTCATACCTGACGAAATTTCGGCAGCATTTCCCATTGGTCTCCGATATACACGAATTGAACACGATGACATCCACCACGATCAAATATGCACCCGGAGAACAATAGGATATGTAACAGACCAAAATTCAATCAAGTATAAGATACGAGAATGCAAAGAATAACTGTTAACTTTGCGAAGAAAATGTTTTTCTCGAGCTGTCCAACTTGGACAATTCAAGATCCAATACAATGAGCATGTGTACCTTGAAAAGGTACACGTGCTCATTGATATTGTATCTCAAACAGGAAACTAAGGCTTTTCTAAATTATTAACATTAAAAATAATAAACCTTTAGCATTATCCTCCTCTACTAACAAACAATAAATCAAGTTAACAGGGCAAATAAAATTGTAGTGGACTTGTACAATTAACATTAAATAATTGACAAACAACCTATTGAGCTCCGCTCTCTACTAACAAACAACAAATCAAATAGACAAACACATGAAACTTTTCTAAATTATCAGCACACAACCAGTCATGCATCTCAAACAACATCATAACCTATTGAGCTCCGCTCTCTACAAACAAACAACAAACCAAGTTGACAAACACATACATGGTTTTTAAAGTAACAGCACACAAGCAGTCATGCATCTCATACAATATCAAACCTATTGAGCTCCGCTCTCCACTAACAAAGAAAACATAAATGAGACAAATAGCAAGCAATTGACTAAATTTATCAGCACACGTCCAACAACTTATTGAGCTTTGCTCTCCACTAACAAACAAGAAGGGGACTATTGACTTACCTCACCGAGAGTTAAGGCTAAGAAGGGGAATACGAACTTCGAAGTGTGGGACAGAATACAGAAACCTGAAACATACACATCACAAGCATAATCATCAATGCAATAGAATAAAGAACATCAAAATGTTTTTGCTTCAAATAAATATAAGGAAGTAAATCATGCAAATGTTTTTGCTGTTCTATTTCTCAATTGTCCATCAGCATGTATGTATATCTCTCATGTGCAGCATTAAGATACAATACTCCTTTATTTTTATTCACTTCATATGTTTTTCCTACTATTATTAAATATTAATATGTCATATTAATTGGTTAATGAAATAAATAATTTAGTCATTCTCTACCAATTTTAAACCCACGTGCAACACAGCTTGATTTTGTCCCTACCATCACCCTTATGGGATATATGATGCACGTTACTATGTCTTATGATTTGGACAAATTGGTATGCCTGCTAATGTGCATGTCTATTGAACTTAGGCTGGAGTCATTTAGCTCTTGCAAAATGTGCATAAAGTATGATTCTCAAGTCTCAACTAATGTAAGGGCTCAATTAGAATGTAGTAGGCACTAACATTAACATAAAGTATTAGACAGGAGTAAACTTCAGTGGCATGTGTAACATTCTCAAGTCAAAACTTTAGTGGCAAGTGTAACATTCTCAACTCTATCTGCAAACTTTTAACAACTCACTTTCTCTCTTGCTTTTAGACACTACACTACAACATTAAACCCAACAACTAATCTGGAAGCAATACTCTGGTAAACAGATTTGATAAACAACACAATCCCTAAATAGATAAACTCCCCATACACATATCCAAGCTGTAAATTGCAAAACCATAGAACATAAATATTAGTTTAAACTATAAAGTAGTCTATAAGAATGGAGAAACCAAAGGAAGGCCATTAAACCTTCATAGAAAGATATCCCAATTTGAAGGTCATATATCAATAAGAAGTATTTAGAGCATGATGAGCTTAATAGAAGGAATAGGTGACAAACTGTGAGAAGTGAAGATAACAATTGAGTTCATATGAGTAATGAGTAAGGACCTTGTTATTTTAATAATTTTAAGAGCTTCAAATCTGTAGTATTTTTTGTTTGAAAGCTTGTTGGTATTGGAAGGTCTAGTTAGCTACTGCAAGGTTCCTTAACAATAGAGAACAAATAGTGTTATTTACCTGTGTGTGGGTGTATTTGTGTGGGTGTGTAAGTGCAAAAAGAGAAAGCCTTTAGAAAGATAAATTCCTCAACAAAAAGGAAAAAAAAAACAAGGTCATGATACAATACTAAAAAAAATACTTAATTATTTACAGCATCCAGGTAAATGACATTTCAATAGTCACTTCATACAACACCACTAATTTAGATATCACTATAAGCCACAAAATGAAAAGCAAACCCAAGTAATAGGGTCAACAAAATTCTTGCCTCTATAAATTGCACTATAAAATTAATGACTTTGTGCTTCTGCATCTCCTTACAGTGGTAATTTCTTATAAGGAAGCTATGTCATATCCCTGCCATGATAGTGTCATATGTGATGCTGAGGTATCCAAGAAGGTTTTGAAACAACCATTAAGAACAACGACATGTATGGTGTGGGCGAAGGCACAAAACTAATGACATTGTGCACCAACTCATTATGAGTTTTACCCTCCAAGCCCTTTGTGACTCTCTCTCTATATTAATATATATTCACTTACATAATTATGATATAAATGGTCACTTCTATTTTGATTATTATTGACTATATGTTAGCAAGTAACAAAGGCCCTGTGTAGATTAAATGGATAGGCAGCATCTCAATCTTCCCCCCTCCAAACGGTCATGAAGCTGCACATGTTCGCTAGCCAGCCATCATAATCAAATCCAAATGGTTAATTGGATTATGATTCTCGAGCATAAGTCTCCCTTGAAGTCATTCTTTAATCAAAACACCCATAAAAAAAAAGAACACAGCAGTAGCTAAATAGCCAGCACATAGTTGTTCAAAAACAACAAAAGTGTTGTTATTCTACACCTATACCCATTAAAACCTCCACCAAACAAGCAAGCTGGATTACATGTTGTGAGCAGCCAACACAGAACATCAATTTTGATGTTATTTAAAACCAAAATCACTTGACTGCATGAGTTGAAGAAAAAAATAGCTACACTTGAACCTCCATTGTAAATTTAACAACTGAGACAGCAGCATATTGGACAAATGAGACAGAGCAGCATCATATTGTATAACATTAAAACTCAATACTAGAACCCCCAGGACAGCCATATAATGATCAGTCACATAAAAACAGTAGCAAAATGAAAACAAGTATCAGGACAGCAGCATGAGTGTATACTTGCAAAATATAACCACACTCCAGCACAAGCAGATTACCAACAAACACTGTACTGCACTAAGAGGAGAAAACCAACTGTAGTAGCATTGTAAAAAGCATCAAAGTTAGTCCTGTGAAGCATGTCAGAGAGCACCAGCATAGAGACGCTAGAGCTGATAATCATCAGTGCATCATATGACCATCATTCTAGAGATGTTGTGGACCAAACACTAACAGTACACCAAAGAAAGGTAGTAACCAGGTTAGCAAAAAAACCTCTCACAACCTCTCTTTTTCCACTCCTAAAAGCTCACAGGAGAAAGCTCTCAATTATTCCCCACCAAACTCTGTGTGTATCACTCAGCCAACTCTCAAAAAAGGCCTCACTTTGTTGTACACTCCAATCTCACAGCAAATGTCTCTCACATACTGACAGTAGCAATCCATCAAAGTTGAGTGAGAGTGGTAGTCCAAGCTCACTATCACTGAGACCTTAACTCTCTCTCTCTCTCTCTCTCTCACTACTATCTCTATCTTTCTCTCTTTCTCTGTGCAATATCTATGGCAACCTAATGCAAAGTTTTGAACAATACAATCTGTGACTGCCCTTGTCTGCATGTCTGTCTCTAATAGTCCAAATCTTAGTTAAAACGAAAAATCTAACAAAGTTAACAAACACCTACAATGTTGTATTCATTAATTAAGCTAAAAAGATATTCAAATTGCAGACAAAACATAATTCTCCAATTGCAGCTTTCATAATCAGAGTGCCACATAATAAGATACATTTTATCAAACATTTTGAAGACAATCTTTAAAGCTATTAGAGACAAAATATAAACTACACTATTGGGGAGAAGTTAAGGAAGAAATGCTCATGACTTTGAGGAATAAAACGAAGGAAGAGATTGGGGTACCTGAAGGAAGAGAGTCGCAGAGGTTAGGGTGCGGCTTGGTCGTGGTGTGGCTCGATGATGGTGCGCCTTGGTGGCGGCGTTCCACGGGTGTGCGTCTCGCTGTGAAGGCTCGGTGTGCGGAGATGGAGAATGACCAGAGTGGTGGTAGGGAGACGGAGAATGACCAGAGTGGTGGTGGGGAGAGGGAGGGGGAGAATGAAGGCTCGGTGTGCGTCTCGCTATGCGTCTTGCCGTTTTAGGTTGCAGGGGGCAGGGGAGGGAAAAAACGAAAACTGAGGGGGAAAGGGGCTCGGGTAGCTGATTTAGGGTTCTTAATTTGCGACCGAAAATTTCGGTCGCAAATTCGGTCGCAGATCATTAAAAATTAATCTGCGACCGAATATAAATCGGTCGCAAAATTTAATATGAAATCGGTCATTAAATCGGTCATTAAATCGGTCGCTGATTAAGAAAATTGATTTTATTTTTTAACTTTTGATATAGCGACCGATTTAGCGACGAAATTTTTGGGACCGAATATTTCGGTCGCTAAATCGGTCGCTGAAGATAAACCTGTGACCAATTCTTTAATAAAACAACTCGGTCGCAATTTTCGGTCGCTAATTGTGACGGATTTATATCGGTCGCTAAATTCGGTCGCTAAAAACCTTTTTTCTAGTAGTGGTCATCATTTTGGTGTTGCCTCCTCTTCAACTCGAATAATTACATTTATTTAAAATAAATAAATAAATAATTAAAGGCACGGCACGCAGGCCATATTTAAAATAAATAAATCACGACACGCAGGTCGTATTTACCCAAAATAAATAACACCATAATCTAGGGCCATAACCATATACCCTAAAATAAAACTAATAACAATCAATAATAATAATAATAATAAATCATTTATTATTATTATTCTAATTATTAATTTAATCTACAAAAATTTGAATTCAATAAGAACTCAAATGCCCCTGACGTGAACTCACAGTACGTCAATTCAAATTGCTTCCCTTTTTTTTTTCTAAAAAAAAAACTTGTTCAAATGTCATGCACATTAGAAGGGATTTCTTTCACGGTGATTACGTTCACTGTTCCGAAAAAAAAGCCTTTCAAATTCAAAATGAATTTTCAAATTAATTCTTCAATAAGACGTGAATATTCATACGTCTCTGTAGCAAATTTTTTTCCCCCGAAAAAATCACGTACACACGTGAATGCTGAAATTGCACAGTGACCATCTTTTACTTTTCAAAAGATTGAACGTCCAGTTCCTTGGAATCTTAAGCACAGGTGGAAGGACATGATTCTTTCTTTAGATCAAATTCATTTTGTATATTCTCATGTTTATAGAGAGGACAATGTGTGTGCTGATAGGCTAGCTAACTTTGGTATTAGTATCCCCGGTTTTGTTTGGTGGAACCCCATTCCGGATTTTATTAGGGAGGACTTTTTCTTAGATAGAATTAGTTACCCTAAGTTTAGATTTAGCTGATTTTTGGCCAATTAGCCTTATCTTTTGTATTCTTCCTTTTTTAATAAATTCATGGCATGCTGCAAATGATAGTCTTTTCTAGGGGTGCCAATCTAGTTGGGATGTCTAGTAAGGTAGTGATGCTTTAGCATGCCATTTTTGTTTAAAAAAAAAATAATAAGACAAACAAGCACATAAAGATTCATGGTAATAACGACCATATGCTCTGATACTGTAACATCCGTTATTTTTATGTGTGGTTACATATGATGTTTAGGTTTAAGGTTTGGATTGTATAACTGAGAGGTGATTTGAGGTGTAGAGACCAGCTAGGGTTTCCGGTTAGTGTCTTTCAGATAGTTGAGGGTGGAACAAAATTTTGGAGTTAAAGAGGAGATTAGGCATTTTTTATGGTTAGAGATTGTTTATTAGGTCCTAAGAAGCCTATATCTCAAATTTGGGGTCAATCGGACATCGAACGGACCCTGAACGTAAAGAGTTGACTTTCTGGTCAAAAGTCAACGCTCGAGCTTGGCAAACATCACGCTCGAGCGTCCATAATACGCTCAAGCGTGGGTGTATCCACGCTCAAGCGCCCAAGTCAACCAGACAAGGGCCATGCTTTGACTTGCTACGTGTCAACGGGGGCTGACGTGGCAGCCTCTAAGTGGTTGCATGGCTGCGGTGGTTTTCACGCTTAAGCGTGAATTGTTCCACGCTCAAGCGTGAGCATGCTCAAGCGTGAAAAATTCCACGCTCGAGCGTGGCAGCGTGAATCAGAAAAATAAAAAGGGCTTAAGTGATATAAAGTCACTTAAGCCATATGAAGGAAAGAAACGAAGGCAGAGAGCAGAACTCTGAGAAAACAGAGAGGAGCATATAGAGAGAGAAAGAGAGAGAGTTTAGTGAGAGAAAAGAGTTCTTGAGTGAGTGTGGCTTGCCCGATCGTTCTTTGGAAAACGGGGTACGTGGTTGGGATCGTAGTGACGATATCTTCATTCTCCTCTTCCCCGTTTCTTCAATAATCGAAGGTAAATTATTCCCGTTTATATCGAAAGTCGTTTCATTACGTTTATATTTGTATCTTTCGTTTCGGTTATCGGAATTTGATTCGGTCTTCGAGGATGAACTCGTGGTAACGTGTGCTTCGTAATGTGATGCTTAGGTGAAATTTTGGGAGCTCCGAGGCACTAGAATCGCACGGGGAAGATTCGAAGAGGTTGGAGGAACGTCGCTGTTTTGTCTCGTTTCGATCATCGTACGACTTCCCAGGTGGGGGAAAGAAACCATTTAACGTCGGAAACGGCGTAGTTACATTTAGTTCGATAATGGCGTAGGGCGACCTAAACCCTACTCGAGAGCGAGTAACGGACAATGTCCATGTCACGTTGGGGACTACTTAGTGGTACCAATGATGATATTGAAATTGTGCGTTTATCGTCATTACGATAAAAATGTATTATTTTATTATTTTATGACTGACTGTTGTGAATGCTTGAATTAGTTGCGTTAATATGATGATTGATGACTGATACTGAGTGTTGATATATCTTATGAAAATTATTATTGTTATGATTATTATATTGGAATTGATGCCATGATGGAATAATGTTATGATGCCATGAGTGTAATGATTATGAGTAGAGTTTGAGTAAGTGATGAGATATGATGAGCATTGATGATGTATTGGGGAAATCATACTTTATGTGTTAGTAGTGCCTAACCGAGATGATTGATGTTATATGATGATGAGGTTTTATTGAGGTTATTTATGAGGTGATGATGAGCGGTTAGGGCACTAGGGGATGACCTGAAACATGGTCTGTGATATGTGGACCTAAAACATGGTCGTTGGGGTCTATTCTTCGGAGGGAGAATTCTCGAGGTCTAGGCTAACAGCGGACCGTCCCAGACATGATTTCATTTTAGTTGCAGCTATAGTTCATGCTTTGCATGAGCACCCTGGCCGTGGTCCAGAGGTGTGCACCGGTTGTGTAGCTATAGTGCCATTGCTTTGCATGGGCACCCTCCAGCCGCGGACGAGGGTGTGCGCCGGGGCCTCTGGGACGTGTCGATTTTGTTGTGATATCCGGATATGGTCGACTACCTGAGAAGATTCATACAGCATTTGCATTGCATCATGATGGGGGTAGAGGAAAAGACCCTAGATGTGGATTGAGGATGTTTGTGTCTATATATATATATATATATAAACTATATTTTGGAAGATGGATGTTTATCGTGCTGTTATAGAATTAAATGTCGCTAAACCCTTTCCACGTTTGATGTTATATGGCTTCTTATCCCCTTTTCTTTTGTTGTATGCTTGTACATATATGTTTTGTATAACAGATCCAGATCGTGTTGATGGCGCACTGGGATCACCCGTGGATGACTCAGGATCCGGGATTTCCCCTCTCGGGGACCCTTTGAGGTTGAGTGCTTAGATCCGAACGGGTGGCTCGTGGACCCAGTCACTCGCTTCGTTGTGTATACTGGTCCTACGTCCATCACCTCCGGGCTCGGACAGGGAGCGCCAATAGGATTCGTCGGCACATTTCGTGTTGGCACTACCCTTCCTTTCCAGGTAGGACAGCCAGATGGACACATACCGTCGATGCCGCCGATGCCAGGCATGGCCCCAGATCCCTTCATGGGCAGTCGGACAGGAGCTCGTCCAGTGAGAGCGGAGGAGTGTCCGGACCTGCCGGACCACGGGATGCAGACGAGGGTGGTAGTATTTGATGGCTCGGGCCAGTGCCATCTATATAGGTGTGAGTGAGGTTTTGTTGTATTTTGAGAGGGGACAGGGTGTGGAGAGAATCGGCGAGGCATCTTCCCTTTTATCTTTTGATGTACTTCCTTTATGTTATGTACCACCGTTTTGTATATATTTCGGGATCCTACTGATGGGAATCCCTTGACAGTTATGTATTAGGAGATGATGTATATATTTATCTATATATATATATATATATGTGTGATGTATGTTGATGTATCTGCATGTTATCTAGTTACCTTTTAAGTTTTAAATTTTCTGCTATTGTTGAATATGCACGCTTAACGATAATAACGAAATTAGGCTTTAATATTTTGGGTTTTTCTTTAATGGGACGTTGGGGCGTCTCATTTGGTGGTATCAGAGCAGTTCGGTTCTGAAACGGACTGTGAGGACTGTGATTAGGGTGAACTGGCCATTTAGTTGGATCCAGATTGGATACCGGCTATGCTTAGAAGTTGGGTAGTGAGTCCGATGCGACATCTCTATGGCATATAGTATTTATATTCCAGTTTTATGTAGTATTATATGTCATATTGATGTGGGCTAATGATTTCTTTTGATAGGATCATGTCTCGAGGCCGAGGTAGAGGACGAGGTAGACGTGGTGGTAGAGCTATCGAGGGTGTCGAGGATGAGTATCAGCCAGCAGCAGGAATTAGTGGTGGAGAGGAGTCATCCGAGACTCTCTAGACTATCCGTGAGTTAGCATCCGTTCTGTTGCAGCAGGCGCAGCAGAACGCTCAGAGGATGCAGAGAGAGGCAGAGTTACAGGACCAGCAGGATAGGAGGAGAGCTGCTGAGGTTGAGGATGCGGGGTTGGCTACCTTTCTGAAAGGTAAGCCACCACAGTTCGGAGGAGAGTATGACCCAGAGCGGGCTGAGTGGTGGATACAGGAGTTGGAGAAGATCTTCGACACTATGAGATGTAGAGATAACAGGAAGGTAACTTATGCCGCCTTCATGCTGACTGGAGGAGCCGAGTCATGGTGGAGAGGCAAGAGGAGGTTGCTTGAGAATGAGGGCAGGATGATCAGTTGGGATCTGTTTAGGGAGTGTTTCTTCGAGAAGTACTTTCCGCGGTTAGTCAGACGAGAGAAGGAGAGAGAGTTCATGAGCCTTCAGCAGGGAGACAGGTCTGTTGGTGACTATGCGGCCAGGTTTGAGGCCCTGATTCAGTTTTCTGAGTTCTACCAGAGATTTCCAGATGAGGATTGGATGTGTCGGAGATTTGAGGAGGGTTTACGGCGTGAGCTGAGGAGGGCTATAGTGCCCTTGGATATTTTGAGCTTCCCAGAGCTAGTAGAGAGGTGCAGTGCCATTGAGAGCATGGACCAGAGGCAGGCTGCGGAGCAGAGACAGCAGCGGAGCGGGGGTCCTACTAGAGCAGGTCATCAGAGGAGAGGGGACAGAGGTTCTCAGTGGAGGAGAGCACCATACGCTAGACCCGGACAGGGTACTCAGACGAATGCACCACCAGTATCAGTGAGTAGAGAGGGCCAGCAGCAGAGAGGCCCAGTGTGTTTCAGATGCGGAGGTCCGCACTACATTAGAGATTGTACAGATAGATCGGGTTGCTACGTATGTGGCAAACCCGGTCACCTTGCTAGAGATTGCCGACAGAGAGCAGGGCAGCATCAGCCAGCTACGGTAGAGGGGCCAGTAGTTCTAGAGGTGGATCTGGGAGAGGAGTTCCAGTGGCAGGACGACAGACCGCCAGACCTCAGGCCACGGGGAGGGTGTTTACGGTGAGAGGATCTGAGTCCTCTCAGTCTGCAGATCTTATTCAAGGTATGTGTTTACTATCTGGCAGACTCTCGAGTGTGTTGTTTGACTCAGGCGCTACGCATTCATTTGTTTCACATGAGTGTGTAGATCATTTACATTTGCCCGTTTCTCGATTACCATATACTTTGACAGTATCTACCCCTACCAGTGATCCTTTGATCACCATGTCTGTTTGCCTACAGTGTCCTATCGTGGTTGAAAATAGGGCATTCCTCGTAGATCTCATCTATTTGATTATGCAACAGATAGATGTTATCCTTGGCATGGATTGGCTATCGGCCAACCATGTGGTGTTAGACTGTGCCCAAAAGACTTTATGCTTTCTTGAGCCTTCTAGCATAGTATCTGCCAATGAAGGAGCAACTATGAGGAGTGATGATTATCAGCAGTATGTGATGCTTTTCTCTTTGGAAACTAAGGAGACTCCAAGTATAGATTCTATGCCTATCGTGAGAGAGTTTCCCGAGGTTTTCCCTCCTGATGTTCCAGGTTTGCCACCAGAGAGGGAGGTTGGATTCACCATAGATCTCATGCCAGGGGCAGGACCCATATCAGTAGCTCCTTATCGGATGTCACCCGTGGAGTTGGCAGAGTTAAAGAAACAACTGGATGATATGATGAAAAAGGAATTCATCAGACCGAGTGTATCACCGTGGGGAGCACCAGTCTTATTTGTGAAGAAAAAGGACGGAAGTGCTAGGTTGTGTACGGACTATAGGCAGTTAAACAAGGTTACAATCAAGAACAAATATCCGTTGCCTAGGATAGACGATCTGATGGATCGGTTGAAGGGTGCTTCGGTGTTTTCTAAGATAGATTTAAGATCAGGATACCATCAGATTAGGGTAAAGAAGGAGGATATACCTAAGACTGCTTTCATAACAAGGTATGGGCACTATGAGTATCTAGTTATGCCTTTTGGTGTAACTAACACCCCAGCAGTATTCATGGATTACATGAACAGGATCTTTAGACCGTTCCTCGACAAGTTCGTTGTGGTGTTTATTGATGACATTCTTATCTATTCCTGTAGCCGGGAAGAGCACGAGGAACATCTGAGAGTGGTGTTGCAGGTGTTGAGGGATAGGCAGTTGTACGCTAAGCTATCCAAATGTGAATTTTGGTTAGAGGAAGTACAGTTCCTAGGTCATATAATCAATAAGGAAGGGATAGCTGTAGATCCAGTTAAGGTAGAGGCAGTGATTAGGTGGGAGAGGCCTAAGTCAGTAACCGAGGTGAGAAGTTTCCTAGGATTAGCCGGGTATTACAGGAGGTTTATTGAGGGTTTCTCCAAGATCGCGTTGCCTATGACGTTGTTAACGCGAAAAGGTACGACGTTTGTTTGGACAGGAAGATGTGAGGAGAACTTTCAAAAGCTAAAGGAGAAGTTGACTACATCTCCTGTGCTGACATTACCAGAGCCATTAGGACAGTTTGACTAGTACTGTGACGCGTCATATCAAGGTTTGGGTTGTGTTTTGATGCAAGAGGGAAGAGTAGTGGCTTACGCTTCCCGACAGTTGAGGGTTCATGAAAGAAACTACCCGACTCATGATCTGGAATTGGAAGCCATAGTGTTCGCATTGAAGATATGGCGACACTATCTGTATGGAGCTAAGTTCAATGTGTTCAGCGATCATAAGAGTTTAAAGTATCTGTTTGATCAGAAGGAGCTGAACATGAGGCAGCGTAGATGGATGGAATTTATTAAGGATTATGAGTTTGATCTTCAATACCATCCTGGGAAAGCTAATGTTGTGGCGGATGCACTGAGTCGGAAATCTTTGCACGTATCCGCGATGATGGTGAAAGAGATGGGATTGCTTGAACAGTTTAGAGATTTGAACCTAGGTATGGATTTGGCTGAGGATAGGATATGCTTAGGTATGGTCACTATCAGCAGTGAGTTTTTGAGAGACCTCAGGTTTAAGCAAGTTCAGGATGAATATCTGCAAGAGATAAGTCGAGGCATAGATGAAGGGAAAGTTTCAGAGTTTAGGAAAGGATCCGATGGTGTGTTGAGGTTTAGAGATCGGATATGTGTGCCCGAGGACTTAGAGATTAGGAAGATGATTTTAGAGGAGGCACATAAGAGTAAGCTGAGTTTTCACCGGGGAGCCACCAAGATGTATCAAGATTTGAAGAAAATGTTTTGGTGGCCAAAGATGAAGAAGGAGGTGGCAGAGTATGTTCTATCATGTCTAGTGTGCCAGAAAGCTAAGATAGAGCATCAGAAGCCTGCAGGGTTGTTACAGTCCTTGGATATCCCAGAGTGGAAGTGGGATAGCATAGCGATGGACTTTGTGGTCGGATTACCACGAACTCCAAAGAAGTTTGATGCGATTTGGGTTATCATTGATAGGTTAACGAAGTGTGCTCACTTCTTACCTATTGGTGAGAGTTATAGTCTTGAGAAGTTGACCCAGATTTACATCAAGGAAGTAGTGAGGTTGCACGGTGTACCATCGAGTATTGTCTCCGATCGGGATCCTAGATTTACATCTAGATTTTGGAGACAGTTACACAATGCTTTGGGAACCAAGTTGAGGATGAGTTCAGCTTATCATCCTCAGACTGATGGGCAGTCAGAGAGAACATTTCAATCATTGGAGGATCTTTTAAGAGCATGTGTGTTAGAACATGTTGGCAGTTGGGATGAATTCCTACCCTTGATTGAGTTCACATACAATAACAGTTTCCATAGTAGTATCGGAATGGCACCGTATGAGGCTCTCTATGGAAGAAAATGCAGAACTCCGTTGTGTTGGTATGAGACTGGCGAGAGCCAAGTGTTAGGTCCCGATGTGGTACAGCAAACAATGGAGCAAGTCAGGAAGATAAGAGAGAAAATGAGGGAAGCGCAGGATAGGCAGAGGAGCTACAGTAATAAAAGGAGGAGACCCTTAGAGTTCCAAGAAGGTGATCATGTATTCTTGAGAGTCACTCCGAAGACCGGAATTGGCAGAGCTATAAAGTCTAGAAAGCTCACTCCCCGATTTATTGGACCATTTCAGATTCTTCGACGAATTGGTTCAGTAGCCTACCAGATAGCCTTACCCCCTTACCTCTCCAACCTCCACGATGTATTTCATGTTTCCCAATTGAGAAAATATTTCCCCGATCCTTCTCATGTAATTGAGCCAGAGTCAATACAACTCCGAGAGAATCTAGAATACGAGGCTCTACCGTCTAAGATTGCAGACAGAAGGATTAAAGAACTCCGTGGTAACCAGATTCCCCTGGTCAAGGTCATTTGGGATAGTGTTACCGGAGATGCTACTTGGGAGCGTGAGGCAGAGATGCAGCAGCAGTACCCCCATTTATTCTCAGGTATGTAATTCCGGGGACGGAATTTCTTTTAAGGGGGGTAGAAATGTAACATCCGTTATTTTTATGTGTGGTTTACATATGATGTTTACGTTTAAGGTTTGGATTGTATAACTGAGAGGTGATTTGAGGTATAGAGACCAGCTAGGGTTTCCAGTTAGTGTCTTTCAGATAATTGAGGGTGGAACAAAATTTTGGAGTTAAAGAGGAGATTAGGCATTTTTGATGGTTAGAGATTGTTTATTAGGTTCTAAGAAGCCTATATCTCAAATTTGGGGTCAATCGGACATCGAACGGACCCTGAACGTAGAGAGTTGACTTTCTGGTCAAAAGTCAACGCTCGAGCGTGGCAAACATCACGCTCGAGCGTCCACAATACGCTCAAGCGTGGGTGTATCCACGCTCAAGCGCCCAAGTCAACCAGACAAGGGCCATGCTTTGACTTGCTACGTGTCAACGGGGGCTGACGTGGCAGCCTCTAAGTGGTTGCATGGCTGCGGTGGTTTTCACGCTCAAGCGTGAATTGTTCCACGCTCAAGCGTGAGCACGCTCAAGCGTGAAAAATTCCACGCTCGAGCGTGGCAGCGTGAATCAGAAAAATAAAAAGGGCTTAAGTGACATAAGTCACTTAAGCCATATGAAGGAAAGAAACGAAGGCAGAGAGCAGAACTCTGAGAAAACAGAGAGGAGCATATAGAGAGAGAAAGAGAGAGAGTTTAGTGAGAGAAAAGAGTTCTTGAGTGAGTGTGGCTTGCCCGATCGTCCTTTCGCAAAACGGGGTACGTGGTTGGGATCGTAGTGACGATATCTTCATTCTCCTCTTCCCCGTTTCTTCAATAATCGAAGGTAAATTATTCCCGTTTATATCGAAAGTCGTTTCGTTACGTTTATATTTGTATCTTTTGTTTCGGTTATCGGAATTCGATTCCGTCTTCGAGGATGAACTCGTGGTAACGTGTGCTTCGTAATGTGATGCTTAGGTGAAATTTTGGGAGCTCCGAGGCACTAGAATCGCACGGGGAAGATTCGAAGAGGTTGGCGAACGTCGCGTTTTGTCTCGTTTCGATCATCGTACGACTTCCCAGGTGGGGGAAAGAAACCATTTAACGTCGGAAACATATCTTATGAAAATTATTATTGTTATGATTATTATATTGGAATTGATGCCATGATGGAATAATGTTATAATGCCATGAGTGTAATGATTATGAGTAGAGTTTGAGTAAGTGATGAGATATGATGAGCATTGATGATGTATTGGGAAAATCATACTTTTATGTGTTAGTAGTGCCTAACCGAGATGATTGATGTTATATGATGATGAGGTTTTATTGAGGTTATTTATGAGGTGATGATGAGCGGTTAGGGCACTAGGGGATGACCTGAAACATGGTCTGTGATATGTGGACTTGAAACATGGTCGTTTGTGGACCTGAAACATGGTCGTTGGGGTCTATTCTTCGGAGGGAGAATTCCCGAGGTCTAGGCTAACGGCGGACCGTCCCAGACATGATTTCATTTTAGTTGCAGCTATAGTTCATGCGTTGCATGAGCACCCTGGCCGTGGTCCAGAGGTGTGCACCGGTTGTGTAGCTATAGTGCCATTGCTTTGCATGGGCACCCTCCAGCCGCGGACGAGGGTGTGCGCCGGGGCCTCTGGGACGTGTCGATTTTGTTGTGATATCCGGATATGGCCGACTACCTGAGAAGATTCATACAGCATTTGCATTGCATCATGATGGGGGTAGAGGAAAAGACCCTAGATGTGGATTGAGGATGTTTGTGCTATATATATATATATATGAACTATATTTTGGATGATGGATGTTTATCGTGTTGTTATAGAATTAAATGTCGCTAAACCCTTTCCACGTTTGATGTTATATGGCTTCTTATCCCCTTTTCTTTTGTTGTATGCTTGTACATATATGTTTTGTATAACAGATCCAGATCATGTTGATGGCGCACTGGGATCACCCATGGATGACTCAGGACCCGGGATTTCCCCTCTCGGGGACCTTTGAGGTTGAGTGCTTAGATCCGAACGGGTGGCTCGTGGACCCAGTCACTCGCTTCGTTGTGTATACGGGTCCTACTTCCATCACCTCCAGGTTCGGACATGGAGCGCCGATAGGATTCGTCAGCACATTTCGTGTTGGCACTACACTTCCTTTCCAGGTAGGATAGCCAGATGGACACATACCGCCGATGCCGCCGTTGCCAGGCATGGCCCCAGATCCCTTCATGGTACCCTTTAAGGTACTAGTTCCAAGACTTGCACCGGCACCAGCACCAGGACCCGAGTTGGCACCTATCCAGGAGGAGGAACCGGTTGCCCCCGCCCAGGACCTGGCACCCCTTCCAGAGGTTCCAGCGCCTCCAGAGATCCGGGCTATGGTTTCAGAGTCTTCTCGAGTATCTACCAGACAGTTTCATCCTCGTGATAGTAGACTTTATCGACAGAGGTTTCAGAGGCAGTCGGACAGGAGCTCGTCCAGTGAGAGTGGAGGAGTGTCCGGACCTGCCGGACCACGGGATGCAGACGAGGGTGGTAGTATTTGATGGCTCGGGCCAGTGCCATCTATATAGGTGTGAGTGAGGTTT
The DNA here is from genome assembly GCA_035048595.1 of Echinosophora koreensis. Lineage (NCBI taxonomy): Eukaryota > Viridiplantae > Streptophyta > Magnoliopsida > Fabales > Fabaceae > Echinosophora > Echinosophora koreensis. Next base: position 2,823,128 of record JAPCYP010000069.1, read on the forward strand.
TGTTGTATTTTGAGAGGGGACAGGGTGTGGAGAGAATCGGCGAGGCATCTTCCCTTTTATCTTTTGATGTACTTCCTTTATGTTATGTACCACCGTTTTGTATATATTTCGGGATCCTACTGATGGGAATCCCTTGACAGTTATGTATTAGGAGATGATGTATATATTTATCTATATATATATATATATATATATATATATATATATATATGTGTGTGTGTGTGTGTGATGTATGTTGATGTATCTGCATGTTATCTAGTTACCTTTTAAGTTTTAAATTTTCTGCTATTGTTGAATATGCACGCTTAACGATAATAACGAAATTAGGCTTTAATATTTTGGGTTTTTCTTTAATGGGACGTTGGGGCGTCTCAGATACCACTGTTGGGGTTTTCATGAGATAATCCTCTTGTAAAATCATATCTCAAGGCGGAAGAAAACCACTCCCATGGATCGCGCATTACAAAACATGAATCACATAAGGGGTATTGTGTTTACCTCTTGTAGCGTGCTTTTTCAATTTGATCACTAGTGCGACGAAGGTGTGACACCTCTACTCAGTCCACGCGAGTAAATGGACGTCGGAGCTATGCGTCTTGTGCTAGCTGACGGCTCTGGGAGGCAAGGTCAGCAAGACTAGGTTAGAAGGGAGAGCACTTCTATTTATAAGTTGGCAGCTACCTTTAACCTAATTGCTTACCCTATTGGGCTTTGTACACTACAAGCCCAATTGTCCTTTAAATCAATTAAATCATATTTAATTAATTTAACTGCTCCGTATTTGCTCTATGCGTGTGACCCTATAGGCTCCCACTAAGTTGGCAATAATATTAAATATTATAATAATATCAAATATTAATTATAATATTAAATATTATAAATAATGAGCGGCATCTAGCAATGCATCATTACTACCCAATTAGCGAGAGTATCGGTGATCCGATTTTAGCCTTACCGCGACCAAAATTTACTGTTCAGTAAATGTCCCTTCGTCCATATGTCTTAATTGAACACAAGGCATAAGAGTGTCATCCTTGTTATGTTCAATTATTTATTCCTCGATCCCCGAGTAGACGTATAATCACAAACAGGCCCAATATCATATATTGGCCCACTTTCACGTAGCCACGCATATTTCACGTCTAACTTTATCAAGGGGCCCAAGACATTACCCCTGCTATGTAGGAGGGACGAATCCTGTCTACATCACTCACACTCCTCCACATGATTTATTGCGGGCCCAATAACTACCGTTATGATCACCTTGTCACGCGTGACATTTGATAGCATTAAAGCCTACAACTCTTCATGTAGGAATCGTAGTGACTTCAAGTCGAAGGACTACTTTACTATGGTCGCCATGAGAATACTTATGACACTTACATAACTATTATGAAGTATTCTCATAGTGGGTCATCCAGTATAAATATTACTCCTAATATTTATACATGTGTGCTGACTTGATATAACATATCCATGACCTGTGAGATGTGGTCATCAGTCTACTCAAACAATAGTCTCTATGCATTATTGTTCAATGCTAATTAACAATAATACTCGACTATGGATATTTAAGAATAGCGTTCTATTATTCAATGAGGTCTCACGATCAAATCACGTACTTAATATCTCATTGAATGAACTGCCTATTCTAAGGACTTTATTATGCTATAAACTAATAACATAATAAATTAATACCTTATTCATATATCAAATATATGATCAAATTCATGATATAAATAATGATCTATTCAAAATAGATTGGCCACTAGGGCTTACACCAACAGTGTAAAGATTCCTAGATTTGATAATGTGGGGAATATGATGCTTGACTATACTACTAAAATGAGGTCTAGAAAACTTGATGACAAGGTTGTTCGTGATTTGATAGCGAAAATGATTATATTGCATGATCTTCCATTTCAATGTGTTGAGTGGCATGGATTTAGAGCGTTATGTCAATATATTTCTTTTGGTGAGACTACTAATATTTCTAGAAATTCTATTACTGGGGATGTGATGAAGATTTATATGCATGAAAAAGAAAGATTGAAAAATCAATTGGCTAGACATAATGGGAGAGTTTGTTTGACCTATGACTGTTGGACTTTTTGCACTACTTGTGGTTATATCACTCTAACTGCTCACTTTATTGATGAGAATTGGAAGTTAAATAGTAAGTTGTTGAACTTTTGTCATTTGGAACCCCCACATACCGGTCATGAGCTATCAAGGAAGGTGCTTGAGTTGTTGAAAGAATGGAGAATTGAAAGAAAAGTTTTTTTGAATTACTTTAGACAATGCTTCCTCTAATGATAGCATGCAAAAGATCTTGAGAAGTCAACTTTGTTGTTCAAATAATTTGTTGTGCAATGGAGACTTTCTTCATATTAGATGTTGTCCACATATCCTAAATCTCATAGTTCAAGAAGGATTAAAGGTAGCAAGTGACGCATTGCACAATATTAGAGAAAGTATAAAGTATTTGAGGGGTTCAGAATCTAGAAAGAAACTATTTGTTCAATGTGTTGAAGGGATTGGTGGCATTGATACTAATGTTGGCTTGCGCTTAGATGTGTCCATTAGATGGAACTCTACTTATATAATGCTTGAAAGTGCAATAAAGTATAGTCGTGCTTTTGAAAGCTTGGATAATCAAGATGAGCATCATAAGCATTGTCCAACAAATGAAGATTGGGAGAGAGGAAAGAAGATTTATGAATTTTTAGGGCCTTTTCATGAAATCACCAAATTGTTTTCCGATTCTAAATATCCTACATCCAATTTGTATTTCATGCAAATATAGAAGATTGAGGTTCTATTGAAAAATAGTAGATCAAGTCAAGAAGTATTGGAGTGAGTATAGCACAATTCTTGCTTTAAGATGTGTTCTTGATCCTAGGATGAAGTTTCAAATGCTAAAATATGCTTACTCTAGACTTTATTCCAACAAGCTCATAGTTGGTTAGAAGTTGAGCATTGTGAACAATGCTTTGTATGAACTTTTCAATCATTATGCCAACAATATGGACGTTCAACCTTCTATGATGGATGCAAGTACTTCAACTCAAACTTATCAAGAAGGGGCAAGTATTTTAATATTGCCATCAGACTATGACAAACTATGATGTAAGTTATTGTACTTCAACAAACTTATTCATCTTTCATCTATTGTATGAACTTATTCATAGGTTCTGTTACTTTTTAAAATCTTAACTATGTCTATAGCCTGCTACCTTAACTATGTCTGGCCATCTTAACTATTTCAACTCTTTTTTGCTTTATGTCCTTACTGCCATATTTTAGAAGCATTTCTAGCATAGTATATGATTACTGCTTCAATGGTGATTTGTTATAGCATTATTGATATGTAAGACGTGTCTGTAGCCCATATGGTGGTGCCTCTTTCAATGTTCTATTGTTGCATTGTATTTTTAATTTTGATTACTTGTTTTAATCTTTTAGTAATTATGTGATAGGATTTTGAAGCAGAAGAGAATAAAGAAACTTTGTTGAATGGAATATCTGAACTTGACCTCTACTTGAAAGATCCAAAACTTGTGGGTCATAAGGATTTAGATGTTTTCGATTATTGGAGGTTCGTAGATTTCCTGATTTAGGAAGGATGGCTAGTGGTATATTGAGTATTCCATTTACCACGGTGGCATCTGAGTCCACTTTTAGCATTGGAGGTCGTATTTTGAGTAAGTACAGAAGCTCTTTACTTTCAAAAAAATTGGAAGCTCTCATTTGTGCTCGCAATTGGTTACTTGGGTTCTCACAAGATGGTAAGAATATTTTTTTGAAGCTCTTGAATAATGTTATTTGTTTTAGACTTTAAGTTACTACTATTATATGCTATTGTTATGGCTAAATGTATATTTTAATGTGTAGGAGGATTGAGTTCTATTGATGGTGCGAATGAAAGGACAACCAAAGTCAATGACAAAAAGAATCCTTTGAATGTCATCATTTTGGAGGAGGAGGAGGAAGAAGAATGTTGAATGAAGATGATAAGCTCCAATATTTTTTGAGATGGGATCCTACTTAACTACTTATGTTATGACTTTATGTTTCTTTTTTTTTTTGTGACGAGATTCTCATCCTATACTTTTTTGTGTTATTTTGTTTGGTACATATCCTATACTTTTCGTGTTATGGTTAAACTTAAATGTATGTTTTTTTATGACGATGGAGATTTATTATAACCATGGTACATATCATCAATTCCTCATTCTCATGGAGGTTTATTATAAGTTTTAACTAAGGAGATTTTTGGTGAATGACATGTTAAATGTTAATTCATAACCATATGAATGGAATTTTCTAGTTAAAAAATGAAATTTAAAAAACAATAACAATAATATTAAAAAAAACGTTATTGGCCCATAGGTCGGCCCGTTTGGCCTGCAGCCCGCATAAGGCTGGATTGGGCTAGGAAATTAACATCCCGACTTGATTTTGGCTGAGCCCAGTCCAACCCGAAAAGTGACTTGACTCGAATAGGTCGGGCCTGGCCGTTTTGACAGCTCTAGGCCTACATGAAGGGGAGAGACGTAAAAGAACAACACTTTAATGCTATTTCTCATGGTCCCCAAAGTATTGACAAGCCATCATGTCTAATCAATAAATTGCAACTGGGACTGTCAGCTGTAGAATCTAAAAGTTATTTAAAACATATGAAAACCTTGTTAGCTAGGAATAGTTGAGCGGATGAATATAATCTATGCATTCACCAACTTGTTGAAAAAGCCAAATGATGAAATCAAAGTTCATAAATTTCATAAATTGACACTTATAATCATTTGTTGGACATCATGTGTTGTAACATAATATGTCATGACCAATTCCTCAGTTTCCATGAGGTGCTTTAGCATTATTCCTCTAATGATTCATAGTGTCTAATATTTTTCTAACGAAAATGTTCACTTAGTCTGACCTCCTTTCATTTTGCTTAAAGAAATGTTGATGCAATTATTTAAATAAATAATAAAAATAAATTAATGAAGCATCTTGATAAAGCTTGCCACTTCAAAAAAATAAAAATTGCACCTTCTAAAAGCACCTTTCATATGTCTATAAGACAGTTAAATTATTTCTTTATCAATAAACTATAAAATGGGCCAGTGAAAAAGAAAAAAAGCAACAAAAACAAGCGGATTCTATAATACACCTTGAGTTAAGATACATTATACCTCTTAGATTTTAAGCAGAATCAAATAGATTGGTTCAAAATACAAAAAGCAGAATCAAATAGCACTAGGTTCCATCCGAGGTTTTTGAGGAATTGGGCCTAGAAAGCAACCTGCACTGCATCCCTAAATTGGTGACAAATTTGGGCTTGAGCCAACTCTGGGTCCTCAAAAAAGAGGAAGAGCACATATATATAGGAGAATTAAAATGGAGGTATATAAAAAATAATGTAAACTAAATAAAATTAGACTGTAAAAATTATATAAATCTAAAATGATGTAAATAAATATATGTAACTAAAAATATTCTTTAAAATGAAAGGTTGAGAAGTATTTCGTCAAAGTCAAATTAATTTGATGCTCAAGGTGATGCATTAATGAAAATGTTGTGTGATTAGCAACTACCCCTTAATCTATAGTTCGTGATTCAACAAAAAGATAATATTCTTAATTTTAATGTCTGGAGGAAATGGTTGAGATTCTTAATTTTAATGTCGGGAGAAAATGGTTGAGTTTATTTAGTTCGTAGCAGTAATAGTAATAGTAATACCACCACCACCACCACTACTATTAGCACTTTTAGGTGAAATAAATATATATTCGGATGCAATAAATAATTAAATTTACGCAATTAATTCAAGGTACCAAATTGTTGGGTATAATCACACACACCAACGGAATTACCCACACGCCCAAGGATCTTCGATGAGAACATACACAAACACGCCACAAAGAAAGCAATAGAGAACACACAAGAATTAACGTGGTTCGGCACCTCTTGCCCACATCCACGGAAACACCTCAACAAAGTATTTCACTATCTCAAATATGATTACATGATTTGTAACCCTCCCCATTTTGTATATCACCCTACAAACCCGAGTACCCCACTCAAAGAGTTACAAGGAATGATAAACACTCATCTCACAACAAATGATCACCCCACACTTGGGGATGCCTCTACTCTTCACATGATCACCCACACTTGGGGATGCTTTCACTCTTCCCATGATCATCCATACCAGTCCTCCCCTCTAGGACATGGTAGGGGATGCCTCAACTCTTCACATCATCACCCTTTATATAGTGAAGGGATATGGCTTTATTCATGAACATGGCATAGTGGATATTAATTGTTTCTCACATTTTCAAGACCATTAATATCCACTCCGTCCTCCAAAGATGAATGTAGACTCCCCATGAGTCAAAACATTAAACTTCACTTCCTCTTGAACTGTGCCACTTTAATTTCCATCTACTTGAATTAATATTTGGAAATTTGAATTGATTTTTCGAACAATTCCTCCCTCAATTAACATTTCCAAATTTCGACAACTTCTCAAAATTGAACCTTCCTTTCACTTTGCTACAACTGCTTGCCCTTCTCATGGCTTGGCCTTCTTCTTCATACTTGTATCGCCGTTGTCCATCATCCACAATGGAACACACCGCCTACCTTCTACATTGATAGGAAGACTTTCGATACAAGGGACCCACACATGGATCCAACGACGACCGTTTTCTTTTCAATAAGTGTCCCGACCGAACCATAGGCTTTGATACCATTGTTGGGTAAAATCGCACACGCCAACAGAATTACCCACACGCCCAAGCATCTTCGATGAGAACATACACAAACACGCCACAAAGAAAGCAATAGAGAACACACAATAATTAACGTGGTTCGGCACCTCTTGCCTACGTCCACGGAAACACCTCAACAAAGTATTTCACTATCTCAAATATGATTACATGATTTGTAACCCTCCCCATTTTGTGTATCACCCTACAAACCCGAGTACTCCACTTAAAGAGTTACAAGGAATGATAAACACTCATCTCACTACAAATGATTACCCCACACTTGGGGATGCTCTACTCTTCACATGATCACCCACACTTGGGGATGCTTTCACTCTTCCCATGATCACCCATACCAGTCCTCCCCTCTAGGACATGGTAGGGGATGCCTCAACTCTTCACATCATCACCCTTTATATAGTGAAGGGATATGGATTCATTCATGAACATGGCAGAGTGGATATTAATTGCTTCTCACATTTTCAAGACCATTAATATCCACTACTTCCTCCAAAGATGAATGTAGACTCCCCATGAGTCAAAATATTAAACTTCACTTCTTCTTGAACTGTGCCACTTTAATTTACATCCACTTGAATTAATATTTGGAAATTTGAATTGATTTTTCCAACAATTCCTCTCTCAATTAACATTTCCAAATTTCGACAACTTCTCAAAATTGAACCTTCCTTTCACTTTGCTACAACTGCTTGCCCTTCTCATGGCTTGGCCTTCTTCGTCATACTTGTATCGCCGTTGTCCATCATCCACAACGGAACACACCCCTAGCTTCTACATTGATAGGAAGACTTTCGACACAAGGGACCCCACACATGGATCCAACGACTACCGTCTTCTTTTCAATAAGTGTCCTGACCGAACCATAGGCTTTGATATCATTGTTGGGTAAAATCGCAAACGCCACCGGAATTACCCACACGCCCAAGGATCTTCGATGAGAACATACACAAAGAAAGCAATAGAGAACACACAAGAATTAACGTGGTTCGGCACCTCTTGCCTACGTCCACGGAAACACCTCAACAAAGTATTTCACTATCTCAAATATGATTACAAGATTTGTAACCCTCCCCATTTTGTGTATCACCCTACAAAACCGAGTACCCCACTCAAAGAGTTACAGGGAATGATAAACACTCATCTCACTACAAATATCACCCCACACTTGGGGATGCCTCTACTCTTCACATGATCACCCACACTTGGGGATGCTTTCACTCTTCCCATGATCACCCATACCAGTCCTCCTCTCTACGACATGGTAGGGGATGCCTCAACTCTTCACATCATCACCCTTTATATAGTGAAGGGATATGGCTTCATTCATGAATATGGCATAGTGGATATTAATTGCTTCTCACATTTTCAAGACCATTAATATCCACTCCTTCCTCCAAAGGTGAATGTAGACTCCCCATGAGTCAAAACATTGAACTTCACTTCCTCTTGAATTGTGCCACTTTAATTTCCATCCACTTGAATTAATATTTGGAAATTTGAATTGATTTTTCCAACAATTCCTCCCTCAATTAACATTTCCAAATTTCGACAACTTCTCAAAATTGAACCTTCCTTTCACTTTGCTACCACCGCTTGCCCTTCTCATGGCTTGGCCTTCTTCGTCATACTTGTACCGCCGTTGTCCATTATCCACAACGGAACACGCCGCCTAGCTTCTACATTGATGGACCCCACACATGGATCCAACGACTACCGTCTTCTTTTCAATAAGTGTCCCGACCGAACCATAGGCTTTGATACCATTGTTGGGTAAAATCGCACACGCCAATGGAATTATCCACACGCCCAAGGATCTTTGATGAGAACATACACAAACACGCCACAAAGAAAGCAATAGAGAACACACAAGAATTAACGTGGTTCGGCACCTCTTGCCTACGTCCACGAAAACACCTCAACAAAGTATTTCACTATCTCAAATATGATTACATGATTTGTAACCCTCCCCATTTTGTGTATCACCCTACAAACCCGAGTACCCCACTCAAAGAGTTACAAGGAATGATAAACACTCATCTCACTACAAATGATCACCCCACACTTGGGGATGCCTCTACTCTTCACATGATCACCCACACTTGGGGATGCTTTCACTCTTCCCATGATCACCCATACCAGTTCTCCTCTCTAGGACATGGTAGGGGATGCCTCAACTCTTCACATCATCACCCTTTATATAGTTAAGGGATATGACTTCATTCATGAACATGGCATAGTGGATATTAATTGCTTCTCACATTTTCAAGACCATTAATATCCACTCCTTCCTCCAAAGATGAATGTAGACTCCCCATGAGTCAAAACATTGAACTTCACTTCCTCTTGAATTGTGCCACTTTAATTTCCATCCACTTGAATTAATATTTGGAAATTTGAATTGATTTTTCCAACACAAATTACCAATTGTAGAATGTATGATGTAGGATACTAACACATTTCCTACTCGTCATCGACTCTTGAACTCAATATCGTTTTTTAGGACCAATGTTTTTCAGATAAATGAGTTTTCCAATATTTTGCCCAAATTAAAAAGCCTTGGTACTAATTTTCAATATAATCCATATTATCCATTTTTGCACATTTAGTCAAGCCTTCGGCTCATACTTATCGTGACTTGGGTTCGATTTTCAGATTTTCCTTATTGACAGGCAATATATAAAGTCCACTATAAATCTTTGCTTAGGTGGTGATTTTTTTGACCATGCAAGGGGATGTGCCTTCCCCTTGTCTAACATTTTATGTACCAAAATATGTCCCACTTTAACAATACTTTCAATGTAATAACTGAAGTGGTTGTATACTTGAGTGCCACCTGAAAATTTCCCGCGCAAGTGTGAAAATCGTTTGCCTACAAGCAGCTACCATTGATGGAGGTAATATGTAGAATCTCAGAATGTACTGGTAAAAGAGCTTTTTCCTACAACGGATAACCTCTCTTCTACACTTTTCTTACAAAAAATGCCCTAGAGCTTGCCGCACCTACAGGTATGTGTTTTGTTACACTTGCAAATGGCCCTTTTCCTTCTTTGGAGGTAGGAACTTATACATGCATTTGTACGTACATAAAGTAGCAATTTAGTGTATAAAATTCTTAAGTACTTTTAAATTAAGGAATAATTCATGTTCTACAAGAACAACAAACATCTCAGACTACTTCCCCCAACACCTTGTTTTCACACCATTTTTTAATCATTAAAAAATCCACATATTCATTTTTTAACTAAAAAAGTTCAAAAATGCTGACGGCAGATGGCCGACATGGTGGTCAGCCAGTGGGGTCAGCTGGTAGTAGGCAGCTATCAAACAGCGGCCAACAGGCTACAGCAGCAGCCGATGGTGGTTGCTGGTGACTGGCCGGTGGTGACATGGAAGGGTGTGGAAAGAGGTGGAGGGAATGCGGTGAGAATATCAGCCTTGATACTGGAACCATGATTCTAGAGAAACTACTACAATGCTTGGCACTTAGTACTTAGTTATAAAAATCCTCTACAAAAAGTTATAAAAACTTAAAATGATACTTAGTACTTACAAATCACCAAACAAAAATCAAACTTAAAACTTTACAAGGGAAGTGATTCAATTCTTATAAGCTAAACCAATCCTACTGACATTAATGTATCTAATTTGAAATGGTCGTGCTTCTTACCTTAGAACTAATTATCTACACCAGTAAAAATGAAATAAAGATACAACAAAATTGGAAAACAGAACAATCCCATTAAAAACAAACAATAAGAAAACAAGCAGATACAACAATGCTTACCCTGTTGCTAGATCTCATAGAAACAATCATTTGACTTCCAAATTATATACAGTTCAATTATATAAAATGATAAAAGAAAAAATTCAACAAAGCACAGACAAGCCGATTGAATTAAACCAATGCTCATCATTACTGAGAAGTTAGCTCGCATATACAAGGACATTCAAGAATGGACAAAAAAAAAAAAAAATTGACTACAATGGAACCAAAGGCATGCAACTTATCAACGAGTGTTGATTAAGAGGCAGTCAAAAGAATCTTCAGAATTCGGAACATGTTGACAGTGTTCCTACTGGCGCAAAAACTTCGAAACTCTTTCTCAGGACAAAATCAGCATCGTTGATATTTACAACTTTTCCAAGAGTGAGAGGAGGTTGCGACTTACGCTAATAGTCAGCTTGTAGGAAACTCTCATAAGCAGTTCCTTTCAGTGTATTGTTAACATCATCCCAATTTTTAATGTGGCTTGACAATGGTCCCCTGTGTATCTTAACCTGACGGCTCGTTAGCTCCATTTGTGGCAATCCTAAAAATTCTTGCACATCTTTTAGCTTCTGCGAGAAACAGAAACAGTTAATCACATATTTTTGTAAAATTTCAAATTTTCAATGTATTGATAACTAAGAAGAAATAAAAGATCTCAGGTTAACTGGCTGCCTAGCACAAGAAAACAAAATTTATGTTAGAGGTTTAGTTAAATTCATTTCCAGAAAAGGTCTGTTATCTTGCCACTGAGCTTCTTGATTTAACATATACATTGTGTAACTAAAAATATAGCTGTACTTCAAACGAAACAGCTCTTCCTCCTTTACATATCTCTAGGAACGCATCACCTCACGTCTAGGGTATATGGGAGAATCAGAGTGTATTTGTCTGTGGAACTAACTATAATCAGATAGTGAAAACTGTGCTAATGTAAGGTGTTTTGTGTATGTGTGTGTGTGTGTAGATGTATCCTAGGGGAGGGGAGGAACTTGCTACATTTCCAGTAAGATAAAATTAAAAATTCTTCCTAGATTATCATACTTGGGAGAGCTATGCAACTTTTAGTACAAGATGCAGAAATTTGTGATGAGGCGCTTACAGTGCGATTTCTCATAAGATCCTCATAGTACAGGATCATATGCCGAGTGGTGTGGAAGTATTCTAAAGCTTTTGCAGCTCTCATCTCCATATCCTTCAAGTCAGTCAGCAATGATGTAGAGTTTATGGTGGGTTTATACATTGAAAGAGTATCAGCCTAAAAGTAACCAAATATGAGGTTCATTTTATGTATAGGGAAATAAAAGGAAAGCAGAAAAGAGGGGGAGGGAGAGAGAGAGACCTCTTCTGCCGAATGAACATGAGACTTATGAGTTCCATTCAATAGCTTAGCATAACGATCATAGGAATTGGCAAGCATTGATACCATTCTGCGTAATAAGTTTCTCCGGAAAAGAAATATGATAGCAACACTTCTACTGTTGAAGTAGTCTGCTATTTCCTTAGGGTGATCCATTAGTCCCTGCATAAAACCATAAAACCAGAAGATGTCTTGATTTTTCTATCATTAACTCTGATAGGAACAAGAAAATTACTAGAAAAATAGAAAAGGGAATTCACTGTATTATTATGATTCTCAAGACTGTAACAAGAAGATATCAGTGCTTGGAGAATGAAAATGGAAGAAAACAGATTACAGGGCAAGGAAAAAGAATGATACTCTAGGCAATTAGAGAGTGCCCAATCTCTCCCAAGGTTCCTAGTCCAATTCCAGCCTACCTTTCCCAATGCTCAATCCTAGCCTTATACCCCTTACAACCGAATCACACTATTCTTTCCCTGCCAGCTCAGCAGTAGTTAGTTACATGGAGTGATCATTTTCATTCTCTCTCATATGTTTATAATTCCCAGTGTTGCCACTCAGTTTCTTCCTAACATACACCTTAGTTATTTCGGGTTTGGGCCTAACTGTTTCGGGGTTTGCAGCAAGCTCATTAAACAGAATTGCAGAGCCTCAGGCCCCAGGGCAAAACAAACATCAAAATAATTGCAAACAAAGCACTTCTAATCATCTGCCTTCTCATGTTGCATGAATGCATTACCAAATATGGAAGTCCAAGATAATTGACAATTGGACACTCATGGACTGATGGAGAACAAAATAGCTTCGTGGATAAAATCAGCTTAACTATACTTTTGGTCTCTTTAGTTTCACTAAAGCTTGATTATGGTCCTCCCAGTTTTACTCGCTTCAATGTTATTCAAGTAGTTTTCAAATTGATGCAATTAAGCCCCCTATCAGGACCATGTTGATGAAGCACTTACTGATTTGGCATTATGCCAAGTCACTATGATGATAACATTGTAACAGTTAAAATGAGAAGGGCCGAAATCAAATTTCAGTGGAACTAGGAAGACCAGAAGTTTAAAGCCAATAAAATAGTAGAACCACCCAAGTCCACGTCAGATAATTGACTGACTAAGTTTTTCATGAGGCCACAGTGTGTCAATGTCATCAAGGTCCACAATGTTGAGATCCCTAATTTTTTTTTTTAATTTTTTTTTGCAAGTGATTATAGTAGTACTTTCAGAAGGTTGATAAGGCCTATCCATGATACATCCACATTTTACTAAATCTATACATAATACTAGTTCCGTAAATCTCACAGATTAGACATAATCTCGCTACTCTGGTCAAAGATCACGACTGGCAATTAGAAAATGAGTGACGAAACTTGTTCTCGAAGTTAAGCACATGGTTAAGTTTCACTTAGTTCCTCCACATCATAAATACAATGAAGGGGAGGGGGCATTAAATAACATTGCAATCTAAGCCTAATATGAAGTGCAAGTATGCAACTATTACTGCAAATACAAATAACAAAATGAGCTCTTTTCTTCCTCCCCTTCTTGAAACATATATAACATATATAAGCTTAAGCGAACCTAATCTACTCAATTTAGTTCACAACACTTTTGTAGAAGACTTAACAGTGAGCAAATTTACCTGATTGAGCATCCACTTTAATCCAATTGCAGCAGAGCACTCATTCTTGGAAGCACTACTGAGCCAGTCCAAATTGTAAACTTTATCTAAAGTCTGTACAATTGTAGAAGCATTTTTTCGTCTTTCTCTAACAGAAAATATCTCCCCATTTGAGCTTACATTAATATGGCTATTCAAAAGGGTCTCAAACCACCCACTACCTGATCTCTGATTTGACAATATGGCAAAAAATTGTACAGGATTCTGTGCACACTCATTCCTGGAAAATCAACAATGCAATTAACACAAAGTCCTAATCAAATCCAAAAATAACAATGATTTAGAAAAACCTCCCAAATTACCTTTTAAAAGACACAGGTTTGGGATAATGTAGGTAAGAACTATTTATTAGCTTCACTCTACTCCAAGAAGGGTTCTCTATGACATGCAGTTCCAGAAGTTTAGTCCTAGCTTGAGTGCTTATCTGCTTTAGACATACAAAACAGATGAAAACACCACAAACCATTGAAAATATCAACACTGACATCCTAAAGAACATTGGTGATTTCTTCTGAGGCTTTATAAGGAGAATATCCTGCAACCCATGTATGACGAAAATGTTACATTATTGTCAAAAGAGAGGGGGAAAACCAGCAAAATAAAAAATAAAAAATGAAAGAATGAGATAAAAACATATAGAAGATCATGAATTTGGTGGGGGGAAAAGGTTAAAAGGCAAAAACTTTAGAACCATTAGCTCAAGTTACGAAAACCCAACAAAAGAATACATTTATTAAGAACAATGAAACCAAAATTCAGATAGTACCCAGATCGAAAACATGCAGAGGAGCTCAAAGCTTTCATTTTTTTTTTCTTCCCCTCGTTTAGTTACAGAGTGGAAGCACCAAATTTGAGGATGAAGTTTCAAAATTAAATGTGAAAGAGAAAAGGGTAGAGAAGACCCTTCTCCACTATGCTTGAAACACTTCAAAAGAGGGAAAAAAAAAAAAAAATACCATGATGGTAAGTTAGAAAAGTTGCCAAAAAAATAAAATAAAGTATGGGAAGCAAAACAAGAAGCACACATTGTTTCTGAGAGCACAAAGGACATGTGAAGTTATTAGTAGAAAGGACCACATAGAAGCACCTTGTTGAAGAAACACATGTTTTCTACTACCATTGCTGTTCCAGAGAGAGAGAGAGAGAGAGAGTTGTTTAGCAGAGCTGAGAAAAAGAGGCAGAAAGTGAAGAACAGAAAAGGGCTGGGTTTTGAACCTTGTTTGTGTGGAGGAATCTATATGCCATTTAAGAGGGCGTTGGTTGTTGCTTTGTTGAAAAAATAAATTTTTTAATTTAATAATCATTTTTTAAAATGTTCAGTGTGTTTGTCCCTTTTTTTTTTTTTTTTTTTTTTTTGAAGATAATGAAAAATAGAAAACAATTTATTTTCAGGATTAAAATGAAAAGTAATTTTCATTAGTTTTTTTATAAAAAAAAAAGCAGTTTTATTACTTTTTAGAAAAATGGCTTTTTTTTATTGTAAACAAACAAAAATTTGCTTTTACTATTCTTTAAAATATCTAAAAACAATCATAAAATTTTTTATATCAAAATCATTTATTTTTTAATCTTAAATAAACAGGGTCTGAATAGAAGGCCCTAAAAAGCCAAGCTCATCTAGGCCAAGAAGAAGGTGCTCTTCTTTTGGTTGGTGTCCTCCTCTCTTTATGAAAAAATGAGAAGAAACATAAGGATGGTTTGATTTGATTTATAATCAAAGAAGAAAGTTGTTTAAAATGTTCCAGAATGATTTTTTGTTTTTTTTAAAAGGCATTGAAATTTGTAGTTCTATACAATTAAAAAGTTATTTAGCTAACTTAGTTCTATACAATTAAAAAGTTATTTAGATCATTGAATAAATTTGTTTTCTGAATCAAAATAAATTAATTCTATTTTCTAATGAATATAAGCTTAGCAAATACAAATATTTTGCTAATTGTTGATGCCAAGGAAGAGATGATCAAATTTATTTTTCATCAATTTCTTTGATAAAAAATTATAAATGAAATTAATCTCGTGCAAAATAACTTTTTTATCCTCAAATTTGTGTGAAAAATAAATCAAAATATTTTATAATTGTTGATAAATGATTCCTAATACAGATTATTAAAAAATTCTTATACGTTTAAAATGTAAATTATTTTATAGGATTGTTCAGAAATAATATATATCCGTGCGCTACACTAGCAACCTACAAACAGATTGATAGACTGGCTCAAAGATCCTCCAAATAAATTTGAGAAACTTAGACATGTTGATTTTATAGAATCATGATCATAAATTTGGGATAAAAGCTACAAAATGACTCTGATTAGAAATAATTTGTGAAAAACAATAATGAGAACCTCATGGTTTTCTATTATGGAAATAATAAAAACGGCAATTTTTTATTTTTTATAAACATAAAGACGGCAACTCTGATTGAACTGTTTATAATCTTACATAATAAACTCCATTAATCAAACATCTATAGTAATGACCATACACTTATTTTTATTCTATAATTATTATCTAAGCATTGAAATTAAAATATGATCAAATTCCATTAAATGCCTGTGCAAGTGACTATAGTTTCTTATAAATGTGTATTATGTGTTATTAATAAGTCCATCCTTGTTTCCACAAAAAAAAAATGTAAGTACGTCCTAAATACTGTATAATCTAGCTGACCTGATCAACCTAAATATGCCCATTTTAACAATTCCCTTCACCGATAATTTCTATGTACCAAAGGAATGAAACTAATTAAACTTAAGTTTCAAGACTTTTTCTCTTAATAAGCTGGTATTTTAGGATGGACTCTCTTTGTTATTTTATAATAACACAAAATATTCCCAAAAAAAAGAAAGAAAGAAAGAATTTACAATTAAAATGATTATTAAAAAAATTTAAAATAAATTGTTTCATAACTCAAATTTAAATATAAACATTTTTGATAAAAAATAGTTTTCTCTTTTTGAAGAAAATAAAATCTAAGGACCATATGTTTTGACAAAATTTCGTTTCGAGACGAATGAGAATGGGATTTTTTTTTCAGTAGCCGGTCAAGATAAGCAATTTATATTGAGAAGCTTAATTATAATATGTCAATATAGCATATATCAAGACTTTCTGAATGATTTTGTCAAAAAAAAAAAAAAACTTTCTGAATGAAAAACAAGATTGAATAATATTAATATATATGGCGCAGAATGGTTAGATGGCGTTTATTAATTAAATATAAGTTATTTATGTATTATTATCTAGTGTTGACGATTGATGAAAAAGAAACTAATTAATTTCATGACAATGCCCTTGACAGCGCGTCACATGTTTATCTCTATCAATTTTTATTTTTATTTTTTTGGGTACATACATCTTTATCTCTATCATTAAAAAATTTTGGAAAACTAATTAAGTAATTAAAATGATTAAAAAGTAGAAACAAGAAGTATTTTCTACTAAGTTTACTCATGGATATTAGATAATATATCTTTTTTTATAAGCATGAATATTAGATATAATATTAATTCATGCAGCAGGTTATATATGATGGTGAGCAAGAAGTTTTATAGGAACATTTTTTTCTTTGCGAAAATATAAGAGGAACAATTAAAAGTTTCATAAAAATATGAAGGTAAACAAAATAACCATATCGGACCGAGAGATTTAGGTGTTGCAAGATTTTTTTTTTTTTTTTTAAAAAACTTATACCTTATTTATATATATATATATATATATATATATATATATTTAAAAAAAAAAACTAATGTACCTTACTCTGTGTTAACTCGTAACTTGTCAAAGCTGAAAATATATGTTGCCACTATATTTTGATTTTTGTACGATATTGTTAACAACCATTTTCTTGACGCAATCAACTTTTGCCTAATTGTCTTTTTTTTTTTTTTTTTACATGCATTATATTGTCAAGTAGTATTTTGCAAAGCAAATACTCCAATGTCAATAGGTCTGGTAGGTGTCAAATTCAAAATGACTTGGTCTACAATTTGACTTCAATGTCATTAGAAAAAATCCCATTTTCTCTTTTGAAGCTTGATGATAATTTAATAAAGCAATTAGAAAAAGATTGAGCATTTCCTAAATACAAAATTATATAAGAAAAACAACCGTATGGTCAGCGCCGGCTCAAGGGGAAGCTGGTAAAGCTAGGGCTTTAGGCCTCCCAAAAAAAATAAAATTTTACTATCTATTATAATAATATTTTTTATAAAAAAATGTTAATAGTCAGTTGTACAAAAGGTTGAGTGAGCAACTGCATAAAAGACTCTTCATTTTCCTCATTCATGACTCATCTCATGTATTTCTATCTCACCCACATAATGCTCATTAATAAAATAATGTTAATATTTTTTTGTATTTTGCTATAAAAAAAATTGAAAAATGATGCTCTTCACTCATAACTCATAACTCATCTCTATCCTTGTGTCTCACTTATCTCTCCTACTTTGGCCTTTCAGATTGACAATGTCTCAACATAGATTAAGTGGACTAGCTTTATTATCAATTAAAAAATAATTGTTAAATGAAATCAATTACAATAATTTAATAAATGATTTTACATCCAAAAAGCACGAAAAATAAACTTTGAATAAAAATATAATAATTTTAATAAAAATTTATTATTTGTTTTAAAAGGCCTTATTTTAGAGTTCGCTTTAGGCCTCCAAAAGTTTTGGGCCGGCCCTGCGTATAGTTCAAAATTGTTAAAAATGGAGTATATGAGCTAAGCAAGACTAACAATATGACTAATTAATTAGAAATAAATATACTTGACAAAAACATGTTAGATACATCAAGTAGAGGAACTCAGATGTGAACCCAAAGCTTCAATTCCCATGGGGGCAGGCGAGTGTAAAAATATTGTAATAGAGAATGCCAAATAGAAATCTCTACCTTGCATTGAAGCAGCAGCAATCACCAACTATAGCAAGAAAAAAAAAACGATACGTACAAATTTCCTGAGCTTTTGCATATATGATACATAATACTGCGAGTAACTTTATTTTGACGAAACCTATATAATAATGACTACAAATTTCATCAAATTTATTTAAATAACTTGACCTTAAGATGCATGCTTTCGAAAGTGCATACAAAAAGTCTGTGTACTTTAACTTATCTCCTTTATTACTACCTTCCATTTTTATTTTTATTTTGATAACATCCTACCTTCCATTCTTGCTAATATTTTTTTCTTCTTTTGTTAACTATTCCTCTTCACAGGTACCCTTATAATGTACCTACAATTTTATTTTTTTAAAAGGCTAAGGCATGTAAAAGCATCACAATAAGGCTAATCATCCCAAATAGGTTGGCATCAAAAGCCTCATCTATCATTTGCAACATACCTTAAATTTATTAAAAATAGAAAAAGAATACAAAAGAATGGGGGTACTATAGCCAAAACCCATTTACAAAGAAATTAATAAAATCTATAGCTAGGCATAACTAACTTATTTCTAAAAAATTCACTAGTAATGAAACTAGGAAGATTGCTCCACCAAGTATAATCCTTATGTTTAATACCTTTTAAAGTCAATCTATCCACACAAACATTACATTCCCTGTAAATGTGAGAGGCATGAAACCTCATTTTTAAGTTAGGAAGATACAATTTTTCCATCTATTCCTAAGATACAAAGGAAACTTAATAGAACTAAAAGCCCCTACAACAAGCTTTGAATCACATTCCAACCACTACCACATAAAATACAATAGATAGCGCACTTTCTGTAGCTAAAGGCAAAAAAAAAGTTATTAAAGCTCTTTTCTGTAGTAGTGAACCAAAGGCTCTTCCATCCTTTCTTAAAAGCTTCCTCAATTGCTATCATTGCTGCATGAAGTTCAGCATGAAGAGCAGAAGTAATACCAATGTAATCTAAAAAGCATCCTAGAAAAGCACAATTATGATCTCTGAAAATACTAGCTGCAGCTGCATGACTTGGAGAGCCTCTAGCAGCTCCATCATTGTTGCATTTGACCCAAGAATGAAGAGGAGGATGTCATTGAACCTGTTTAATTTTTGGAGATGTATTCAGGTGACCATTAACTAGAAACCTTTCAAGGAGAGAAAATTCTGAGACTGAAGCAGAATTATGTCCTTTAGAAAAGGAACATGACAAGTGAGTTGAAGCAGTGATCATGTTGATTGCTCTCTTAAAAGGGACTTGAACATTATTGAATCTAAGCTGGTTCTTTTAGAACCAGATTAATGAAAAAGAATGAATAATAGCATCCCTGCAATCATCTTTGGCTTGAATACTTTGAACTTTACCAAGAGCAGAAAATACAGTTCTTATCGAGGACAGATCCAATAAACAATTAAGAATATCACTCAACTAAGATCATATTCTGGTTGCAAAGCAGCAGTTGAAGAAGAGATGTTCAGAAGATTCCTCGGATTTTCCACATAAAGAACACATTGACACTATAGTGTACATTCTTAGTCAAGTTTTCATCAGTGGGAACTTTGTTACGAAATAATCTCCAATCCAAGAATGAATTAGTAGGAGGAATGCAAGAGCTCCAAACAAGTTTTGGCCAGTTGATAGACTAGAAGCAGGCTTACAGAAATCGAATGCATCCTTAAATCACAAAACACCTGAATCGCCACCTTTCCAAACTATTTGGTCCATCTCATCAAACTGTGGAATTTCAATTTTAGCAATCTCAAAAGCAAGTTGAGGAAATCTTGTAAATAACTCAGCAGACAAATTCCATTTCCTGTTACTGATGAAGTCACTAACAGTAGCAGACAATGAAGATTGCCAATCATGAGGGATATTGATTAAATCCACTATAGGCTTAGAAAGCCATTGATCTCCAGAAGTTGATTGAGCTTCCATCACCAGTTAACCAAGAAGAATTAGATATGGCAGTTGAGATTGCCCCTCTAATACCAGGCCAAATAGAGGACTTGATGTACACAGAAACTGGTTTCTTATTTCTGAAAAATCTTGCCTTCAAAAAGGCTGCCCAAGAGTCTTTAGAAGAGATTAAATCCCATGCCAACTTCAATAAAGCTGCCTCATTTACTTTTAGCGAGCTAATGCCAAGACCCCCTTCATTTATTGGAGTGCAAAGCCTATTCCATGAAACTGTCGTAGCTTCTTAGTGTTCACTTCCCCTGACCAAATAAAGTTCTTTATCCATCTATCCATTGTTTTTATCAAAGCAATTGGCCATGAGTATATATGAAAGCTGTAAAGCATCATTCCACTTATTACAGAATTCACCAACTGCACTCTCCCCATAATTGATAACAAAGAGCCCTTCCAAGCACTCAATTTGATTTTGATTCTGTCTGCAGTAGCTTGTAGATGTCTGACTTTAGGCTTTCCCTGAAAAATAGGCACTCCCAAGTATGTAAAGGGCAAAGAACCAGGAGGAAATTGATGGGCACCGGCAAGTATACCGGATCGAAGCAAGTAATAAAACACAGCAAGTAATTTACCGAGATCGAACACAGGGATTGGGTGACTAATTATATCAATATTCAAAGAAAGCAATTAAGGTTGACCAAGTCAATGAAGAGAGAGGGTTTGTTGAGATCAATGAAGTAATCAAACAGTTATCTAAATTAAAGAGATTAAATCAAACCAAAGCAATTATCATAAGTGAGAGTATTGTTGGGAAAGATCTAAGGTCACGATTTCACCAACACAATCAAACATAGATTCAAGTGATTTATTTTCTATCCCTAAATTCAATTTCATGCCAACCAGGAACAATAAATTATTCTAATGTCTCGTTCGAGCACAAAAGAAAACACCTAAACATGCCAATCTACGATATCTCTATGATGACAAACATGCAAGATTCATTAAGTTCTTGGTTCCCTAAAAGATTGCACAAATCTCATATTATATCTCTATCAATATTCAATTTGTGTTCTTAATTCAAGTCCTAAAGCATGAATCTCCGGTCAGACACATCACGCTTGACTAGCTAATTACGAGCTCTTTTGATTAACGCAATGCAAAACAAAATTAAGAAGCGAGAATTAAGAGTAGGGAATAGAAAACATCACAATTCACTATGCCGCCATGTGCGGCTACGTCGATTACTGAGAAAAGAGGATTAGTTTCTCATAGCGTATATAATCACCAATGATCCAAGAGAATACATCCAGAAAACTATGAAAATATAGTTAACGAGACGCAGCTCTCAAAACTAGGATTAGGGTACAAAATTTGCACTGAAAACAAGCTTATATACTAGATTCTGGTGACGCACACTGGCAGGGCGAAAACATGAAATTGGCTCTGACTTGATTATGAATTCTTGCGGGGCGAGCCTTGTCTTGCTGGGCGAGACAGGGGACCTTCAGAAATCCACCCTCTGCTTCGCAGGGACAATGTAACACCCCGTTTTTTGTTAAGTGCATTTGTTTGTGCCTTGTTTGTTTGGTTTGAAGTTGACACAGGCAAACACAAGAAGGGAGGGGTTGAATTGTGTTTGCTAATATTTTTCGAAAACAACCTTTTCAAGAACAGTTTTCTCACACAAAGATAAAGAGGCAGAAGCAAACATACAGAAAAACAAACTTTTGAAAGAATAACAAATTCAAGTTCAAATCCCCACAGTTAGTATAAACACGTAAAACTAAAGAGATAAGGGATTAGAAGATTCACGCAAGTTGGTTTATCCTGGTTCACTCTCTTCCAACCAAGAGCTACGTCCAGTCCCTTCTACTTGAAGGTTTTCTCCACTATTCTCCAAATAGATTACATCAAGTATTCAACACCTCTTCAGGCTCTACCTCTAACAAATAGTTTTTGGTTTCTTTGATCTTCTAACTCACTATGTGTGAGGATATGAAAGTTTAAGATCAGATGAATGTTATAACAATATTCAAGCTAAGATATTACAAACTTTTGCTTTCTGAAAGAATAAAAGAATGTTTGCTCGCAAGAGATTTCTTGAGATTTCTGTATATGTGCAAAAGTCCTTTCTTCAAAAGTCTTGGTCTTCTATTTATAGAGACCTTTATCTTCAAATTCATCAACGGTTGTATTTGAATTTTCCCGTTTAGGGATAGAATCAACAATATAATATCCGTTGTGACTCAGCTTGCTCGTGGCCATTGTACTATATCACAATATTCTTGCATGAAACGGGCACACCTCTGAGCAAATGCAACTTGAAAAACTGTCTTGCCTTCCTTGTACAAATTCCAGCTATTCCAGCGTAAAAGGTGACAGGGTACAAGTCGTTTTGCATTGCACTATATTGTTTTTTGCAATTCCTCATATGTACTATGTCTCTCTCATAGAAACAAGACAATAGAACCGTTAATAACAAATAAGAAGGACCATCATATATTTGAAATAAATAACAAACATTTGAAATAAATATTTCTATATGGTCGAGATATAAATTCTGATTATATCAAGCATTCATTTTTAGTGAAGAGCTCGTCTACTTAAAAGGTGCGTCTAGACGCTCATAGGTAAAATTCTATTTAGCTCGTCCAGTGATGTGGCAAATTTTGCGTGTCCATAATCAAGTCTTTGGACTTGCTACATAACTGTGAATAGCTTAAAATTCGCGTCTGCTGACGTGGCACATACGCTCGTCTACTTACATGAGCTAAGAGCTCGTCTATTGGTACTGTTCAAAATTCCGTCTACTAGAGCATATTCTTATAATTAAAATATACCATATAATTTGAAAGGCTCGTCTACCCGGTTGGACGAGGATACAGACTCTTAAGAGATTTCCTTATCATATTGAATTTCGAATACCCTGTAAGACTTAGATAAGACTTGTTAGATCTTAACTGACACTTTGCCATACAAATTTAATCCTTTTTGTTAACATCAAAACTCAGATTATTTAATCCAAATTACTTTGGTTCCAACAATCTCCCCCTTTTTTATGATGACAAAAAGTAATTAAATTTGAGTGTGTAAAGTCCAAGAGAGCTTACAAAGCTCCCCCTAAGACAAAGCATTCAAACTTAACAGGAATATAAAAAGGAACAGATAAGTATATACCACATACTACTTATCATATCAGCAGAACTACTTATCAGACAAAAGCATTAGAGCATATAAAATAATAACTATGCAATCATTTAAGGCAAGTAACACACATGCATATGCAGACAAAAAGTGTATTTTTAAAAACTGACTTTCATATATATAAAATTTAATCTCTTCTCTCCATTCTCCCCCTTTTTTGTCATTAGACAAAAAGGTAGGAAGGTGGACCATCATTGTCAGTACAACATAAAATAAAGGTCTAAGAAGATGGAGGAGGAGGGGTAGGAGGAGGGTTTGGATTTGGATTTTGTGGAGGGGCAAGTTGAGTTGGCAGGTTCTGGCTTTGTTGAAAACTAAGCATGATGCTCATCATCTGGTTCACCATCATATTAGTAGGAGCCAGAGCCTCTGCAACTTGTTCTCTGACCTGCTCTTTTACTTCAATTTTGACTCTTTCCTCAACTATTCTGCCAATGGTTTCTTCAAAGTTTGGAGGCAGTGATAGTGGTGGTGTTGAGCTTTCAGCACTCTCTTGAGCCTGAGCTTGACTTGGCATAGTGTCAAGAGCTCTTGAAGTCTGGGGATTTTCTGGATGAATGACAGTGATAGCCAATGGTTGAGATGAAGATTTCCCAGAAGTGCTTGGTCTGGAGTCAGATTCAGCAACTTCCTCATTAGCAGTCACTGGTGCAACAGTGTCAATCTCCATGCCAGAGTCTTCAACAATAATTTCTTCTTCTGTGTGCTCAGAGGGTGGTGATGGTGGAGGAGAGTCTGTAATTTGCAGTAATGGTGTAGGCAGTTCTTTAGCCCAGTGGATTTCATCTTCTACATATATTGGACTGATGGTAGGAAGACCTAGAATGTCCTTGTAGATAAAGTGTCTGAAGATAGACAGTCCACATTTGCCTCTTATCTTGGGAATGAACTTCTTTTGCTCAGAGGATAGGCCAGAGGTAGATGCTTCTGCTGTGCATTTCACTATGTGCTTTCTCCAATATCAACAGCTACATCTTCTCTTACATCCTCAACAGGTTGTGCCAGTCAATGATGTTTTGATCTGTGTTCACAACATCATCTGGCTTGATTAAGCAGGACTCTGAGAAGGGCATTTTTCCAGTGAATCTTTCCTTCTTCCTGTCCTTGTCCTTATTAAGATCTATCATGGGTAGTCTTGGACAAATCATTCTGGGCTGGACTCCAATCTTGGTTTTATAAGAATGTCTTAACCAAGTTATGTGTACAAAATTGGCAGCCCGCACAACCCTATAAAGCTCAAATTCAGTCTTCAGCATTGCATACATCAGATAATCTTTTATGTCCGCTGCCTTGCCATACTCATCTGGATGGACAAAAGTCTTTCACTTTGTATTTTTGTCCATGATGAAGGGAACATGTCTAAAGGATCTAGACCTCTTGTATAAGACATTTTGCAGGTCTTTCTTAGCAGGATCCTTAGACCAATCAGTGATAATATACCTCTCTACACCATCAGTAAAGGGTTTAAAAGGAGGGCATCTGACAAGGTTTGGGTAGATTTTTCTTGGAGGGAATTTCTTTTGTGGAAGGTGAGTGATTGAGGGTCCATGTCTGTTAAACATTTTGGATGGAAGAGTGCCTTTGGGAATGTCAGGGTGAGGTAAATACTAAGGTTTTACAATGGTAGCAGGTTCATACTCATATTCTGGCAATAGATACCAGGGTCTGGTTGAAATTGGTTGTGGTTCATGAGTATGATAGAGAATCCTCCAGTCCCTCTTAACTTTGGCCAGAGATTCAGACTTGCCATTATAAAGTTCAGAAGGAGGAGTGTAAGGGAATGTAATTCTTTTCATTTTTGGGAAAGGGGCACCAAGGACAATACCATCATCTGGTTGGTGAAACCAGGGATCATCCTCAGAGATCAAAGGTGGAAATTGTGGTTGTTGTGGTGAGGCTATTTGTGGTTGAGGTGGTGAGGGTGGTGAGGGGATATATACATTATTAGTGTTAATTGGTTAATTTACAGATACTAATGGTGCAGAGACACTATCCATTCTATCCTCTAAGCTTGAAACTAAGGCATCTACTGCTAACTGAACATGATCATTAGCAGGGATAGTTACCTCAGTGGCCATGGCAGACTTGGCTCTTCTCTGTGGTTGCTGTCTTCTAGTAGGAACAGCAGCACTGATAGCCTTTTTCTTCTTGAGGATAGCACTGATAGGACCTCTGTCCTCATCATCTTCATCATCATCCTAATTGTGAGAGAGGATCAAGCTCCTTGTCCTTTTCTGAGCTCTTGCAGGTTGATGGACCTCTGCAGTGGGTTCCCTGATAATAATGCCAGCTGCAGGTCTTTTAGAAGCTCTTGTCCTAACAACTACAATTTTCTTCCTGTAAGTCCTCTTCATTCCTAGGACTTCAGCATTGTTTTGCTCAACCTGTTCTTCTTTCACCTTGAGCAATTCTTCCTGCTTAGCTAAGGCAATAGCTGTGTAGGTGCTCAGATTCATGTTAGCAATGTTCATCTTGCCAAAAATTGCAGTGCACATGCACTTTTGTATAAGAATCCTTTCTTGCTCCTCAATTGGCTTGGAAGAGATAAACTCATCCAGCTTCTGAGACTTGAAAAGTTTTGACAGCAAGTGGCAGTAAGGGATTCCTGACATCTTCTTCCTTGTAGCTATAGCATCTTTGAATCTTTCATACAGAATCCTTGGAAGGTTGATTTTTGTCTCTGTGATCAAATGACAAAGACAGAATTTGTGTAGGGCAGAGAGATTGTCCTTTAACCCAGCTTTATGCAAAACCACCTTATTTAGTATTTGATGAAGAATACGAACCTCATCCTTCATCTCTACAGATTTCCATGAGTGATTTCGTACAGTATCTTGTCTCATCAGCAAGGCGGCTATAACCTCAGAACCACCAAGGTCCTTCTCCCATGATTCAGAAATAACTTCTCCTTGTTGAGAGCAGTTGAGGCTTCAGCTATGGTCTTCTCAGAAACCACGATTCTTCTCCCAACAACTGTAGCAGAAATTTCAGTGTCTGACACCAGAGGGTTCCTCCAGAAAGCCCTTATCAGGTCTGGATAAATGGAGACCCTTTCAACAAACATGCCGTCCTAACCAGCGGCAGTAACAAACTTACTTACATCCAAGTTGTAATCTTTCAGAATCCCAAAGTCGAAATGATGTTCAATAGAAAGATTCAGTTTTTCAACATCGAAAGTTTCAGATGAGGAGGCAATGGTTGAAGAAAAAGGGTTAGGGTTTGCAAGTCAGAAAACAGAGAGTTGAAGTAAGTTTGAAGACGAAGGTTAACGTAAAGTTTCCTCAGAGGGAAGGGTTTTAGTTTTAAAGGTTTTGAATTCCAAAGGGTTTTCTTTTTGGAAATAAATTAAAAAGAAATACTGACTCAGCAGAGAGAGAATATAAAATAGATTTGTCTTTAAGACAAAATAAATGCAGTTAATAATTAATGTGAGAGTGGACGGGTTCAAGCAACAAAAAAGTATGGACGACATGCAGTGGACACGGTTCAAAAACAATGGACGCGGTATGCAATGGACGCGAATTTAAAATCATGTAAAAGGCTTGTAAGACATTCATCAAAGACAGAATTTCTGAAGCATGAATAACACAATTAATCCACAAACAACATGTTAAGATGTTTTCTAATAAAAATAAATCTATCCTCAGCAAGAGGTTTAGTAAAGATATCTTCTCATTGATGGTCAGTATCTACAAATTGAATATCAAAAACACCTTTCTGCACATAATCTCTTATGAAATGATGTTTGATCTCTATGTGCTTAGCCCTAGAATGCAGTATTGGATTCTTAGAGAGATTAATTGCAGCAGTATTATCACACATAAGTGGAATACTACTTACAAACACATTGTAGTCCTCCAATTGGTGTTTGATCCATAGAAGTTGTGAGCAGCAACTTGTAGCTGAAATATACTCAGCTTCAACAGTTGATAATGCAATGGTACTTTGTCTTTTGCTTGACCATGAGACAAGATTAGCTCCAATGAAGTGACATCCTCCACTGGTACTCTTTCTTTCAATTCTATCTCCAGCATAGTCATCACAAAAGCCAACTAATCTGTAATCTTCATTTCTCTTAAAGCACAAACCCAGATTAGTAGTACCTTTTAAATATCTAAATATTCTTTTAACTGCTGATAAGTGAGATTCTCTAGGATCAGATTGAAATCGAGCACATAAGCAAACACTGAACATAATATCAGGTCTGGACGCAGTAAGATATAGAAGAGATCCTATCATACCTCTATATACCTTTTGGTCAACCTTTTTCTCTTTATCATCTTTGTTCAGTATTGACGTGGGATGCATAGGAGTATTCATTGGTTTGCAATCATCCATCTTGAACTTCTTTAAGAGTTCCTTTGTGTACTTAGTTTGATGGATGTATACCTCGTCCATAGTTTGTTTAACTTGTAGTCCAAGAAAGAACTTGAGTTCGCCCATCATGCTCATTTCAAATTCCTTCTGCATTAACTTTGAGAATTCTTTGCACAGAGATTCATTAGTAGCACCAAATATAATGTCATCAACATAAATCTGTACTACTATGAGTTGGATTTAATTGACTTTCTAAACAAGGTTGTATCAACCTTTCCTCTATTAAACCCATTATCCATCAGAAATGAACTTAGCCTATCATACCAAGCTCTTGGGGCGTGTTTTAGGCCGTATAAAGCTTTCTTAAGCTTGCATACATGTTCAGGTTGGGTTTCACTCTCAAAACCCGAAGGTTGCATAACATAAACTTCTTCATTGAATAAAGCCATTAAGAAAAGCACTTTTTACATCCATTTGAAAAAGCATAATATTATGATGTGCAGCAAATGAAAGTAAAATTCTAATAGCATCTAATCTAGCAACAGGTGCAAAGGTTTCAGTGTAATCTATACCTTCTTCTTGAGAGTAACCTTGTGCAACTAATCTTGCTTTATTTCTAACAACCTTACCATTCTCATCAAGCTTGTTTCTGTAAACCCATTTTGTTCTTATAACAGATTTATCTTTAGGTAGGGTTACCAGAGTCCAGACATCACTTCTTTCAAACTGATTTAGTTCTTCTTGCATTGTTAAAATCCAACCATTGTCCAGTAGAGCCTCGTCTACTGTCTTTGGTTCATATTCAGAGACTAATGCAGAATCTTCTTGCTCTCTGAAAGTTGATCTGGTTCTTAGCTTATCACTTGGATTTCCAATGATTCGATCTGGTGGATGATAATTCTTAAAATGCCAAGATCTCTGAACATTGTCTTGTTGAGAGGTGGATGTTTCTGGTTGTTAAGAAATGTCTTCAACTTGATCATCAGCTTTCACTTCTGTTGTCTCTCCTGAGATATTTAAGTCAAGATCTGCAAAAGCTTCATCTAGCTCTGATAATTTCTTATCAGGCTGCTTGCCATCAAACTTAACATGTATACATTCTTCTACTACTAGTGTTCTAGAATTATACACTCTAAAGCCTTTTGATGTTTTAGAAAATCCTAACAGGATTCCATTGTCTACTTTTGCATCAAACTTACCAAGTTGATCTTTAGTGTTAAGAATATAGCACTTACAACCGAAAGGATGAAAATATGATATGTTAGGTTTTCGTCCTTTCCACGGTTCATAAGGAGTCTTATTCAGAATTGGTCCTATGTATATTCTGTTCTGAATGTAACAGGCAATATTAACAGCTTCAGCCCAGAAGTGTCTAGGGACAGAGTTATCATTGAGCATAGTCCTAGCCATCTCTTGAAGAGATCTGTTCTTTCTCTCTACCATACCATTTTTTTGTGGTGTTCTTGGTATTGAGAAATTGTGAAGAATACCACTATCTTCACAGAACCTTTGAAATAGCTCATTTTCAAACTCTCTCCCATGGTCACTTCTAATTGAAGTGATACACATGACTTTTTTCATTCTGTACACGTTTGCAGAATACAGAAAAGACCTTGAAAGACTCATCCTTGTGAGCTAGGAACATAACCCATGTCCATCTAGTGTAGTCATCTACAATGACTAGACCATATTTCTTATTACTGATAGAAGCAGTCCTTGTTGGACCAAAAAGATCAAGGTGCAACAGTTCTAGTGGTCTCTTGGTACTAACAATATTCTTAGATTCAAAAGAACCTTTGACTTGTTTTCCCTTCTGACATGCATCACAGAGAGCATCAGATTTGTACTTAAGGCTTGGTAATCCTCTCACGAGGTTATGCTTATTTAGCTTTGAGATTAACCTCAAGCTAGCATGACCTAGCCTTTTATGCCAAATCCATCGCTCATCTTCAATGAACACTAAACATGAGACACTCTGATTTGATAGGTCCTCCAAGTCAATTTTATACAAATTGTTTTGCCTCTTAGCAGTGAATAAGATTGATCCATCATTTTTCCTGACATAACACATGTTCTTATTAAGAGAAACATCATATCCACTATCACATAATTGACTTATGCTCAGCAGATTATATTTTAAACCATTCACTAAAAGAACATTATCAATGGAGGGAAAAGGATGTTTACCAATTTTACCTATACCAGTGATATTTCCTTTCTGGTTTCCTCCAAATGTCACCCAGCCACCATCCTTATGTCTAAGGTCTTGGAACATATACTTTTCTCTCGTCATGTGACGTGAGCACTGTAACATCCCAAAAATTAACTACTAGTTAATTTGATAGGAATTAAATTATTAGAATTATTATATTTCAATTTTGAAGTGCTTAGAATCTCGTAAGTGGCTCAAAAAAGGTTAAATAGATAGTTTGAGTGTTTTAGGCCCAATTTCGCATAATAGACTTCCTAGGACTTGATATCTAACTTCAGATGGATATTTCGTAACCAAAGAGAACTTGTTTGAAGTCGAGGTCTTCATAAGAAATGTAGCTCTATCTCTTAGCTTTCCATAGACACTAAATTCGTCCAAATTGGATTCTTGTAGCTCAAGTTATGACCAAATTCGTACATACTATTCATGTTCCAGCGTCAAAACCGTTTTTAAAACTTCTATCCCAGTTTTGACCATCTAAACGTCCGTTTCAGATTTTGTGGTCTTCATAAAAGTTGTAGATAATTCTTTTATATTTCCAACGATATAAAGTTTATAATTTTTGGATGTTTATAACTCAAGATATACACAAAATACAGCACCATATGCACAGTAAGCGAGCTTAGTGCGTTTTTACACGTTTTGGGCTATGAGGAATGCTACCCACAGTCACTCTAACACTCTCTTTTGAGCACTCTCCCACACAACAAGCCACATCACCCAATTTTTAGAAGCACTAACTTGTTACCGGTTCCATGGGTTCAAACTTTTAAACAATTTTTTTATTTTTTAATTATATTGCCATTCTAAACAAAGTAACGAACCATCCTCGTCACGTCACATACGCACCTTCTCTGTTTAGAGAGCCCGAAGTTGCTGTCGCTGGGTTGACGCAAAGCTGCTGCCACCCCTTGGGTTTCGTCATTTTTAAATTCTTTACCCCCAATTTCATTTTTTTTTAATTAAAAAGGATAACTTTATCATTTTTTTAAACTTTGTCTGGGGGTTTCTAATTGGCGTTGAATTATCCTACAAGAGTTCTTGGAGCAGAGAACCTCTTACTCATGAGATTTATTTCTTTTTTAATGTTTCTGGCAATCATTTACAGATTTTTGTACCAAGTCTTTCATAGAATAAAATAAAACTTGAATTATTTATTTGAATTGAGTTTCGATAATTAGAACACAACATGAACGTAACAACAAAATATGCCCCAATTTGTTGATTCTATACAACAAATTATGCTTTTCTGGAAGCTTTAAACTTGTTGCTACCTTTAACCTTCCAATCTTTAAAATTTTTGCAGAGCTTTTAAAACTTGGTTGTTGTTGGATCAAATTTTGTTGTCTGCAGATGATGGGGGGAGGTTCATTAGGGGACCATATATATGCTTTGGACGTCTTCATATTTCCTTTGACATGTGCATGGAAAAGGTCGATGGATCCCAAGACTGATAACATTAGTCTTTTGTTGTAGCTGTGGACCTTCAAAGGAGTCTTGTTATAATTTTTTAGAAGGAGTCTTGTTATAATTTTTTTTACATAAAGAATTAATGAATTTATATGTTACGATTTCCTACACTTTCCATTCTATGCTCCCCAGTACTCACATAATAATTCCATAAGCAGTTTTTACATGGAAACTTGAAGGAATTAAAACGAGAGTTAAATTATGTGATCAGTAGCTACATGACAGAAACTTAATGAAGGCTTCTCTGCAACAATGGTAGAACATGGAATCTGCAGTCTTAAGAGCCAACAATGTTCGATCAAATTGCTGAAAAATTTCACTACATTACTCAATGAGATAAAGGGGACAAGGATATAAACCAGAATCAAATACCAAATGACATTAATTTCCATTACTAAGACAGAACCAACAACACCTTATAGTCTCAAAAGAAAACATAATGATAACAATGATTCACAAAATCCAGCTTGATCATTTGATCTATACTAAAACCAAAAATCACATTTTGAAATCAAATTCCTTATCAATGATTGAGTAAGACCAAAATTTACAAAATAAATATCCTTGGAAGATTCTCAACTCCTTGATCCTTGGAAGATTCTCAACTCCTTGATTCTTGATAGTCATCTCTTCCTTTTGCATCCACCCAAAATACATTTTTCACACGATCTTCATCATCCAAATCAATAGCATGAAAAAATCTTGGATTTTCTTCTTGCATAAGCGTAAAGCACTCCAACATTGCATTTGCATCTCCTGATTCTAAGTCCAAACGACGACCCTTATCTAAATAATTTCTGATATCTTTCTCCAAACAACCAATATTTTCATATCCTCCATGTTGTTTGGCCATTGTGGCATAAATTTGGCTTGTTCTCACTCCAACTTGTTGCAAAGTTTCAATGCAATGCTTTTGAGATTTATTGATGCCTCTATGGCAAGGAAAATAGTGGGCAAGTGTTGGAAAAAGCTCATGATTGTGATCTTTGATGAAGTTGTGAACAACCCATTTTCCATCACATCTTCTTTTAACATGTAAACCCGCCTCACATTCTACCCTCAAACAAGGACGTGGATTATGTGCAGTGGATTCTCGCTTCTTCCCATATCTTGTGCAAGCATATTTCACATCAATAAATTGTTTAGAGATTTTTGAGCGCCGACTACTTTTAGTGGATACACCAAATCCGACACATTTAGCATACTGAGCATAGAATGAATAAGCTTTCTCTTGTGACTCAAACTCCATTCCTATGAAAGGTTCTTGACTATTAATAGCCTCTGAATCACAACCATATGAATCATTATCAGCATTCTCATTGACAACATTCTCTGCATTCGAATCATTATTGGCAATCTCAGTCTCGGTCTCATTGACAACATGCTCTTTATTCTTATCAATGGATTCCATTAATTCCTAACATTTCAAAATCAAATAATATATAAATATGAAAAAAGTACAGTAAAACAGTGCAATTATAATGGGTCATTATAGTATAAATAAAATGGAGATAAAACATGTTTTGGAAAAATCATTTTCAATCTTTTGCAAGTCAGAATTACAAGCTATCAAGGAATTAGGACATGATCATGGTGCCATCGAATTGGGTACCCATTACTTTCTGAAGTATAGTTCTTAGCGGAAAAGACTACATGTGCAGGTGAGAGTCGTGTGGCTAATGCAATTCTTATACTAGTAAAACACTATGCTTCCTTTTTATATATAATAATAATATTAAAAGAAATATTGTAATATAGGCAGGGGTCTATAAGAGTAGGAAAAAAAAATATTAAGCACCTGAATGAAATGAATGCTGGGTTCGAAGTGTTCAAAGGAGAGTAGAGAAAAAATCAAGTACCTGAATGAAGCAGGCACATGTATCGCATTCGCAGATAATTCTTTTTGCAGCTTTATCCTCTTGCCTGAGTAGGCGAACAGAATATGAGTGGCAGCAGAGCAATTCACAACAGAGACGGCACACCGCACACGTACATGAGTACGTGAGAGAGGCCAAGGGTGTGCAAAAGAAAGGGCGCGCATTCAACATTTGGAATGCCAATAATAATAAAAAAATTAAAAAAAATGTTTGAAAGTGTAAACCCACATAACCGGTTAACAAGTGAGTGATTCTAAAAATTGGGTGATGTGGCTTGTTGTGTGGGAGCGTGCTCAAAAGAGAGTGTTAGAGTGACTGTGGATAGCATTCCTCTTTGGGCTATTGGGGGCCCTATAAATAGAATCTTAACACTCTTAGGGTGCGTTTTTGAACCCTAATTACACCTAGAAACTCAGAAACGGCTAAGAAGAGAAGAAATTCAAGGATTAAGAAAAGAGAGCTGTGGAAGAGGGAGTCTAGGATGAGGAAGATGAGGAGAACTCTTGGCAAACGTTAGGATTCGTAGTAGGAAACGCTTAGAGCTATTTGGAGGTCTTCAAGAGGTGAGTAAAAACAACCTTTTCTCAACCTTCCATGGTGCAAACGATTTGGGGAAACTGAGTTTTTAATTTAAATTATGATTTTGGAGAGTTTTGAATGCAAGAACCAATAGTTGATCAAATCCTATTTTCTAAATTGGGGGTTTTGTATAAAAACGAAATTAATATTAAATTAAGTGATTACTACTATGAGTTATGTGATTATATATGAAATTGGTACGAGTTTATGGTTGATTGATATGTCTTTATATGTTATATGATGTTATAATGTTGTCGTGACATGTTTTATTATGTTATATGATATGATAGTGTTGTCGTGACATGCTCTGTTATGTTATATGATGTTATCGTGCTATTGTGACATGTTCTGTTGTGTTATATGATTATATGATGTTATAGTGTTGCTGTGACATGCTCTTTTACAATATATAATGTTTTAGTGTTGTCGTGACATGCTCTATTATGTTATATGAAGTTATAATGTTGCCTCGGCATGACATTATATCATTGTTAGTGATACATGGAGTCTGAGGACCCATTTAATGGTCATCTGGGATGACATATTGCATTATGCATGAGTTGGTCATTACCTTCCGGGAAGGGATGACGGTATACATTCTATTCCGGGAATAGGATGAAAGATATCACCATTTGGGATGAGATATCAAATTATTGAAAATATCCACATCTGGGATGGGATATGAGATACCTCCATCTGGGATGGGGAAGACAGTGGGACGCCATTGTATGGATATGAGCTCATAGACCTTAGTGGATCTGGGATTCACACCGGTTCTGGGAACCAAAGAGTCAAGTCAAGTGATTCTGGGAATCACCGAGTCGTGTTCATGGAGTTGTATTGCATATAGTATGCATGATTGACATGATTAAAAGCTTGAGATGTGAATGTTTTGACTGCTGAGTTATCCTTTTAATTATATGTGATTTGGAACAATTTTTGCTTATTTTAAAGGGGTTATTATGTATATAATTTTTGCGGGTACCATGGTTGATTTTTCGATTACCACGCCGGCTGAGAACAACACTATTTTGCGAACTTATTAAATTGTTTTTATTCACTGGGATTATAAATCTCATTAAAAGTGTTGTTTTCAGAGCACGAGGACATCATCAGTGAGATCAAGGAGACTTGAAGACTTAATACTTGAGTTTAGCTATTTGTTATATTTGGTTAGTATTATGTTCAATAAGGAGCCTTTTGTGGTTGAAACTATATTGTTTTATTTTATGGTTTGGTTATTATTAGTAGACGCCCGGGTTTTGAGACAATTAAAATTATTTATATAAGGATTATCTTACCAATGTTTATTTTTAAATTATTGAGGTATTTTCTGACATATATAATTTTTGAAAATTTTATTGGAGTATTTATGCCTTATTGAATGTTTTAAAGGATTTTATTACATTTTTTTTTGTTGAGTCACTAATGTAACGAAGGGCGTTACAAGCACCCACTGTCCAAGTACCAGGACGTCTGTTTCTTTCCTGTTGTTAAGCAAATCTGCAACAGGTATTATCTTGTCCTTAGGTACCCAAAATGACATGGGTCCTTTCATGTTAGTTTTCATTGGACGAAAATGTTTAGTATGCCTGTTATGTATGCATCTATATGTAGAATGCCCACTTTTTCCACACACTTTGCAAAAAGTGTTGGACGGGCCTGACTTAGCTTTAGCATACCTAACTGGAGCTTTTGAAGCTTTTTGCTGCATAGGTGGTTTGACTTATTGTGAGATGCCTCATGCTTCTCATTGTCATAACCAAGGCCAGATTTATCAAATGGTGACCTAGAATACCTTAGGATAAGACTAAGCTTATCTGAGCCTCCTACAAATTTTGACAGAGTGTCTGTTAAGTATGTTACATCTTGTTTTAGTTTTGCAACTTCATAAGAATTGTTAGGCTCACATTCAGATTTGTCAGTTAGACTGACATTCTCTGATTTTAGCTTATCATTTTCTTGAGCTAAACTTTGTTTTCAATGCAGACTCTATCATATTCTTTTGTTAATTTTGCAAACTTCTTTTTAAGACTTTTGTATTCATGAGATAGTAAGGATGAGTCATGCAGTAATTCATCAAAGGCATTTTTGAGAGTAGAAGGTTCAGAATCTGTTGCCTCTTCATCATCAGTGTACTCATTCTCTGATGATGTGTCAGCCATGAGGTAAATGTTTGCCTCTTCCTCATCTTCCTCTTCCTCATCTGATGAGGATAATTCCAAGTCCTCCCATGTAGCCATTAAGCCCTTCTTTTTCTTGAAGAACTTCTTCTTCTCTTTTAAGTCAGGACAGTCAGCTTTGAAATGGCCTGGCTTTTTGCATTCAAAGCACAGAGGTGGACCTTTTTCTTTGGAGTCTGATTTTCCCTTAGAAAATTTCTTGTTGAACTGCTTTCTCTTGAAGTTACCTTTCTTTCTCCACATATGTTGTATCTTTTTGGAGATAAAAGATAATTCATCTTCATCTGATCTTTCATCACTGTCTGAAGGTTCAGCATCATCTGAAGACTCAACAGCTTTAAGGACTTTTGAAGAAATGGCTTTCTTTGCCTTTAAGGCAATGGACTTTCTTTTTGGAATTGTCTTCTTCATTCAGTTCAAGCTCATGAACTTTTAATGACCTTAGAAGCTCTTCCAGAGAGAGAGTGTTCAGATTCATAGCTTCTTGAATGGCAGTGACCATTGGTCTCCACTGCTTGGAGAGACTTCTCAGAATTTTTCTGATATGATCTCTATTCTCATAATCTTTCCAAGAGATTTGAGACTGTTAGTTATTGTTTGAAATCTTCCAAACATCTGATCTATAGTTTCATGATCAGTCATCTTGAAGAGTTCATACTAGTGAACCAACATGCTTATCTTTGACTCCTTCACTTGTGATGAGCCTTCATGAGCAAGAGCCAGTGTATCCCAGATTTCCTTAGCTGTGTTACAGCTGTGAACCTTATCATGTTCTGATCTGGTGATGGCACACATCAAGTAATGTTTGGCCTTGAGATTTAGTTGATGTTTAGCCTTTTGATCTACACTCCAATCTGCTCTAGCCAAGACTGCTCCATTTTCACCTCTTGGCTCAGAATAGCCATTCTCAATCAGTTCCCAGATGTTTAAGTTCTGTGCATCCAAGAAGGCCATCATTCTCTTCTTCCAATAATCATAATCAGTTCCATCAAAGAGTGGAGGTCTGTTGATAGCTTGTCCTTCTACATCCATGATTGTAGGATCATACTTCCTCAGTACTTGTTAGATGCTCAACCCTTTCGAGGCTGAGCTCTGATACCAACTGAAGTTGACATAGGCAAACACAAGAAGGGGGGTTGAATTGTGTTTGTTAATATTTTTTGAAAACAACCTTTTCAAGAACAGTTTTCTCACACAAAGATAAAGAGGCAGAAGCAAACACACAGGAAAACAAACTTTTGAAAGAATAACAAATTCAAGTTCGAATGCCCACAGTTAGTATAAACACGTAAAACTAAAGAGATAAGGGATTAGAAGATTCACGCAAGTTGTTTTATCCTGGTTCACTCTCTTCCAACCAAGAGCTACGTCCAGTCCCTTCTACTTGAAGGTTTTCTCCACTATTCTCCAAATAGATTACAACAAGTATTCAACACCTCTCCAGGCTCACAAGTATTCCTTTCTTACCAAGCCTCTTCAGGCTCTACCTCTAACAAAGAGTTTTTGGTTTCTTTTATCTTCTAACTCACTATGTGTGAGGATATGAAAGTTTAAGATCAGATGAATATTATAACAATATTCAAGCTAAGATATTACAAACTTTTGCTTTCTATAAGAATAAAAGAATGTTTACTCGCAAGAGATTTCTTGAGATTTCTGTTATGTGCAAAAGTCAATTCTTCAAAAGTATTGATATTCTATTTATAGAGACCTTGCTCTTATCTTCAAATTCATCAACGGTTGTATTTGAATTTTCCCGTTTAGGGATAGAATCAACAATATAATATCCGTTGTGACTCAGCTTGCTCGTGGCCATTGTACTATATCACAATATTCTTGCATGAAACGGGCACACCTCTGAGCAAATGCAACTTGAAAAACTGTCTTGCCTTCCTTGTACAAATTCCAGCTATTCCAGCGTAAAAGGTGACAGGGTACAAGTCGTTTTGCATTGCACTATATTGCTTTTTGCAATTCCTCATATGTACTATGTTTCTCTCATAGAAACAAGACAATAGAACCGTTAATAACAAATAAGAAGGACCATCATATATTTGAAATATATAACAAACATTTGAAATAAATATTTCTATATGGTCGAGATATAAATTCTGATTATATCAAGCATTCATTTTTAGTGAAGAGCTCGTCTACTTAAAAGGTGCGTCTAGACGCTCATAGGTAAAATTCTATTTAGCTCGTCCAGTGACGTGGCAAATTTTGCGTGTCCATAATCAAGTCTTTGTACTTGCTACTTAACGATGAATAGCTTAAAATTCGTGTCTGCTGACATGGCACATATGATCATCTACTTACATGAGCTAAGAGCTCGTCTATTGGTACTGTTCAAAATTCCAGTCTACTAGAGCATATTTTTGTAATTAAAATATACCATATAATTTGAAAGGCTAGTCTACCAGGTTGGACGAGGATACAAACTCTAAAGAGATTTCCTTATCATATTGAATTTCGAATACCCTATAAGACTTAGATAAGACTTGTTAGATCTTAACTGACACTTTGCCATACAAATTTAATCCTTTTTGTTAACATCAAAACTCAAAGATTATTTAGTCCAAATTACTTTGGTTCCAACATGGTTAAGGCTTAGGGCCTAGCTTAGGGTTGTTGTTGAGGGCTAAGTGAAGATTTCTAGGCTTAAAATCACTTTGTGGTACATGAGCATGGCCATGCTCATGTCCAGCACGCCCGTACTTGTTAGGCGCGTCTAGTGACTGTCCAAGTCACAAGCACGGACCGTGCTCATTAGGGAGCACGACCGTACTCAGCGCATGACCGTGTCTCGATGACGCTAAATTGAGCACGCCCGTGCTCAAGCGTGAACACGTCTCGGTGACGCTGATGTAAGAACGACCGGTTTAAGGGGGTACACAGTCGTGCTCGGTGCAGAGTCTTTAAATAGAAGGCAGTAGCATGATGATTACCGTGTTAAACCCTCTTTTGACACATTGGGCAATCCTAGTGTGGCAGAAACCTTTTCTCTCTTCCTTCCCTTGAACCCCTTGAAGATCTTGGTGTTCTGCTTTAGTTTTGGGAGAGGAACGTGCACGTTAGTGTCTTGTAAGGTAAGCCAGTTATCCCTCTTCTGTTTCCTTTTCCTTTTGTTGAATTGGGAACTAATTGGTTAATCTTTTTGTTGGCCAAGGCTTGATTGTTTGACGAGTCGCTTGAGGGAGCGCGACCAGTTTGCTATCAAGAGTCTGATCTTCATACCAGGTATGGGGAGAAGAAATAGTATGAGTATGTAGGCTTAGGGGTAGCGTAAGACGAAAGGTTACCCATGGCCCTTTCCTTGTTAACATGTTTATATGTTTATATGATTAATTGTTATTTGATGATTATCTGTTGTGATCATAATATTGGTACGAATGTTCTTATTATTAATTGATGTTGCCTGTTATGAATATGTTAATGTTGTGCTCTTAATGAATGTTGATTGTTGAGGATGTTAATACCAACATAATAAGACGTTAAAATACGTTAATGATAATGATGAGAGTTAAGGGATGTTTCTCCCAGTTGTTAATAAGACATGAATATAGTATGAGAGATAAGGTTATGTTCATAGGGCTTAGTTAAAGACCCTAGAATTGATTAGTGAGTGTTCTAGGGATATTAATAATGAAGCTGTGATTAAAGGATTAATTCCCTATGATGATAAGATATGAATATTAATGAAGAATAGTTAAGATTAATGAAGCTGATGTTCAATGGATTAGTAAAAGCCAATAGGTTGAATCTGTTTATTGTCCCTAAGGATTTGGGAAAGGGTTTCTGACCCTTTCTGCCCAGATCAGCACTGCCACCCTTCCATTGAGCGCGACTGTGCTTAACAGGGAGCACGCTCGTGCTCCAGTTTGAAATCCAGTGAAGGGCACGCTCTTTAGCACACCCGTGCTTAACAGGCAGCACGGCCGTGCTTGCCTGCAGGTCCAACACACCCGTGCTGAAGGTGAGCACTGACTAGAACAGAACGCAGAACAGTACAGAAGCAGGGGTTTCACCCCAAATGCTCTAAAAGACTTAATAAAATACCAAAGAAACATGAAGGCCAAAGACAAGTGAAAAGATGATGTTGAGCCTTGATGCTTAATGGTCAAGGTGTTCATGATAATGTACCTTGGTAGCCCAGTGGCCAAGGGGGCCTTGATGCTTAGTGGTTAAGGTGGTAATCTCTAGTGAAGAACGACTAGAGTGTTTAATAATGAATACGAAACGATAACGATAATCCTCGATAGCCAAGTAAGTTGAGGTATTGATGGTGATAAAACTTGGGTAGCCTAGTGACCCAAGCGGAGGTGGTGGTTGTTGTTGTATATTTATGTTGAGCATGCTTCACGCATCGGAGATGATTAGTGGAGGTTGTGCAACATAGGGGAGGTCGTCTGCGTGTAAGACGATCTGACCATCTGCGGTGATTCATCAGAGACTGAGAGGATCAGGTACCCCCGCGGTGGTGCACCCGTGAATAAGGTGCATCGGCTATCCTAGGGGTCCACCCATGGTTGGTGGTCTGGCCCGGCGTTGGTGCTTTTTGGCCAAGGTGGAGATGTAACTCTGAAGTTGGCTTCCTGAGATAGTTTGGATCCACAAGCATAACGGAGTAGTGGAGTAGAGTTGTATTGCATAGCATATACGTTTGTATATGATAATTGTATATGTTATATTGTTGTCTGCTATAACATGATTGTTTGATGTATGCACGTCTTGCTAACTGCTTCCTTGCCGTTATATTCATATATAGGTTTCTTACTCCATATCTCTATGTTTCTTGTTTTGTGGCATGTACCATTTATCCAGAGGTCGATGTGCAGCCAATTGAGGAGTGACTCTGAGGAGTTGCGACTCGTAGATAGGATTTCCGTTTCAGTAGTTGTTTAGTTTGTTTCCCATTGTATCCGAATTGTTTTATCGAATTGGTTATACCAGCTCTTTAGTGTGACATCGGGGTTGGGTTTGTTTATGTTTTCAGTTATGTTATGTTTCCTTTATAAACATGTTTTGGTTATTTTCGCGTTACGTTACAATGCGGCAGTCTCTCCTCGGTTTTTAATATTATATATATTTGCATGTGTTCTCTATCTTTTCATATGTGTTATTTCTTTTGAATACATTCGGGGTAGAGGGTGTCACAACCAACTCTTTCTCGCGGGGCACCCCAGATTGATCTCAGATTTCTCCTCTCTGGCTCGCAGGGCGCCTAGAGAGCCTTCAAAAAGTCTTCTTTTTCAGCTTCTGGCTCGCAACACTGAGCACTGTCTCGTTGCATTAAATGCTTTATTTGACTCAAAAACTGCTAAAATTCCTAAAAATTACCTAAACGACTCAATGTTGCTTAAGGACAAATAAAGCCAAATTCGGGTAAAAACGAGATTAAACTATAACAATTAGGGTTTAAATCATAGCTTTACTAGCTTAAAAACTAGATAAGCCAGCGGATTATCAGAAATCCAAGGAGATTCTTCAGCTGCTGGATCCTGTTAATATTCATTGAGCCAGCAAAAGATCTGCACTTGCCAACACTTAAAAACTGACTAGAAGCTGCAGCATAATCAGAGAAGAGAGCCAATAGATTGGACAATTTTTTTTGTTCCTTTGCAAAATACCATCACATCATCAGCATAAAGAACATGGGTAGGAGTTTGACAACCCCTTGGTCCAGCCATGGGCTTCAGAAGATTGGATTGAACCATCCAAGAAATGCTCCTACTCAATACATCTTTTGCCAAGCAAAATAACAGAAGGGATAGGGGATCTCCCTGCCTCACACCCCTTTTGCAAGAGAAATAACCAATTGGATTACCATTGACTATGAAAGAGAGCTTAGCAGAGTGAAGAATTGTCCAAATCCAATCACAAAATTTAGAATGGAAACCAAAAGCTTTAAGAACTTTTAACAAAAACTTCCAATCTAAAGTATCAAAGGCTTTCTTAATATCAAATTTAATTGCAACATTATCCCCAAAAGATCTATTATCCAATAAGTTTATAGCTTCAGAAGTAGTATAAATGCAATGATGGCCAATCTATCAGCAAACTTCAGTAATCACTTTAAATTGGAAATTGGCCAAAGCAATAGACCTATAGTCTTCAATCCTATTAGCTTCTGGAAATTTTGGAATGAGAGCTACTGCATTAGAGTTCAAACCAGGAAAAATCCAGTTTTGCTTGAAAAATTGTAGAGCTCACCCCTACAATTTCCCAAGAAGTATGAAAGAACCCACCACCAAAGCCATCTGGACCAGGTGATCCTGCACTATTCATGCTGAAAACAACAACCTTCACTTCTTCAAAAGATAGAAAATTAGTCAACATCAAATTGTCTTCAACTGAAACCATTGGAGAGATTACCCTATCATCAATACCATTATCAATACAACTGTTTTCTGAAACATATAGATTAGAAAAGAAGTCAATTACATGAGATTCAATTTCAGTTTCAGTACACAAAACTTCATTGTCCTTTTTCAGCATAGAAATCTGGTTTGTAGCTTGTCTAACTTTGGCCATTTGATGAAAAAAAATAGTGTTCCTATCACCTTTAATGAACCAATTTAAGCTTGACTTTTGCTTCCAAAAAGCTTCTTCAATTAACAATGACTTCTGCAATTCAACCTGAGCATTCCTTTCTTGCTCAAAAAGAATATCAGAATAACCATCTATAATAATTTGCTTATTAAAAAAAAAACCGTCTATAATAATCTGCTGCTAGACATAATCCACTTTGGCTTTAGCATTATCAACTGATAGTTTTTTTCCTCGGTAAGTAGTCATATTATTCAAAATATTCAACTTAAGCATGACAAGAGATCACACATCCCACCTTCTAAGAAGGGAAGGAGAGGATCAACTCTATCATGAGCTCAAACAAAGTATATCACAGTTCACACAATATCAACACCAAAAGGCTATCATGCTGTTAATAATCACAAGACAAACAATACAACTGAAAAGGCCAGAGAACAAGCATAAAGTTTCAAAATCAAAATGTACATAGGGCGGTCAACTATAGGTTTTTTGTCCAAGTACCTACAACTTTAGACAAGCCGAAAATTTGGATAAAAGATAAATGGTACAATTGTTGATTAGCAGTACTGCATCCACTGCAAAAGGAAAATGGAGCTCCAAGTTCTTTTTACGTTCAACGAATAATATTTACCGACTTGTCACTCCAAACTTGGTTTTATCTTCTTCAGATGCAAATCCAAACATGCTCTTAATTAAATGCGTTATTAGTGTAAAAATGCTTTATATTATCAATTAACAATAAATTTTATTTTGATAAAAATATTTGACTTTTATCAAAACTATTTTAAAAATCACACATAGCATGATTTGTAATTAGTTGATAGTATAAGAAATCTATATTGACGATGTATCAAAATTGAACTTGTTTTTTTCATAGAAACGTTGCACTAAAGAATTTTTTTCGTTAGAAAGTTCTTTTTTTTATTTTTTAGTCCAAAGAAGACATACTTAAGCCTTATAATAGGGGAAGGAAAAATAAAGATACAGCGGGATCGAACCCACAACTTCATAGGCTCCAAATGTCTTTTACAAGCTCAACCACCTAAGCTGCGTTAGTGAGACTTTTTCGTTTGAAAGTTCTCAATTGAAGCATTTGCACCAAAGATGCGTGTTCATAATTAACGGCAATAAATAATAAAGTGCAATCCACTTTTTCCTAAAGAGATAATCATGCCTGACCGACTTCATGATGCATGTGTGTGATTATCATATTCCTAATTTGTCATTGTACATGCTCATTTTGTAATTCAAAAACTTAAAAGAGGAAGAAGAAGAATTGAAGTCACGCGCTTTTTTTTTCCTTTCATGATAACAATGTTCTTTGAGCCTTCTTATATTTGTAATACATTTCAGTCCTTATCATCTAGACTAATGCGTGATCAAGATAAATGTTCGAGGTGTACAATGATACGCCTAATGTCAAAACCAAGATGTAATAAATAAAAAAATAAAAAAAAAGACTTAATTGCACTTTTGGTCCCTGAGATATCAAAATTGTATGATTTTGGTCCCCTGATTTCAATTGCGACAATTGGGACTCTCAGATATTACGATTGTGCAATTTTAATCCCCTAGATTCCAATTACGTAAATTGGGTCCGCTAGATATCACGATTGTGCAATTTTGCTTCCCAGACATCATGATAGTGCAATTTTTAACGCTAATAGTCTACATGAGACT
This sequence comes from Echinosophora koreensis, assembly GCA_035048595.1. Taxonomy (NCBI): domain Eukaryota; kingdom Viridiplantae; phylum Streptophyta; class Magnoliopsida; order Fabales; family Fabaceae; genus Echinosophora; species Echinosophora koreensis. The sequence goes on from JAPCYP010000069.1 coordinate 2,867,629, forward strand.
AGTTCGGGACCGATCTTTAGAAATGTCTTTTGCAGAGAAACATTGAACCCATATACTCACGTGATGTACACTACCATTAAAGTGTGTGAGGTGTCAAAAATGCTACATAAGAATGTCAAGTAAGCTTTAAAGCTTGCCCCACTAAGTGCCAAATCAGTCTCATATATGCCACGTAGGCTACTTGCGTTAAAAATTGCACAATCATGACATATGAGGGACCAAAATTGCATTATCGTGATACCTAGATGACTCAATTCACGCGATTGAAAACAGGGGGACTAAAATTGCACAATCGTGATACCTGGGGACCCAATTGTCGTAATTGAAACCAGAGAGACCACAATTGCACAATTATGATATCTCGGTAACCAAAAGTGAAATTAAGCCAAAAAAATTGTCAAAAACAAGAAAATCGTCTTATAATTTAGAGTTTAATAAATATACACTGAAAGTTTAAAAAAGTTTTACACAGACGTCCAATCATATCTATATAGTGAGATATGATTAGATGTCATTGTAATTATACTGTCAATGCATACATATTAAATCCTATAATTTATAAGACACATGCATCAATCATAATTTCCTCCTATTTTATTATTTAAGGAATAATTTTTTTATTTATTTTTTGAAACAAAAGGAATAAAAAATTATTAGAAAGTGATGTATTTCTTTTTTTCGTTGTACAGAAAGTGATGTCTTTAAAATTTTGAAATTTGTTATTTTTATAAAAAAAAAAATTGAATTTATTGAATTCCTTAACCTACTTATACAATTTTATTGGCCTTGGTGATTATGTAGACTTACTAGAGCCTAGAGAACTGGAAACAAGAAGGCACAATTTGCCTTCTCTTTCAACTGTACAACTAAAAACGAAAAGTCATTTTTTAAGCTCCACTATTTTTTTTTTTACAACTAATTTGATTACTTATATCATATTTTAAATATTTTCTCATGCTTATTTATTACTATTTTCTCTTTCCTTTGCACCGTTTCAAAATTAAAAATCACCCCCTTCCCATATGATGTCACGGTAATTATCATCAAAAGTTAAACATGAAAACGTTTTCCAACTCATAATTATGCTTTCATGACGTTATTCTGTCAAAATTGTGCAGGTCAAACTGTTAGGTACAACCAGCAGGTCAAAATTCTACATCCTCAGTTGAATCAACTATTAAAGATCATATAATTCATTTAATTCTATTTATAAAAATGTCGTGTCATAAAATTTCCAGATTAAAAAGTTTTTAACTTCTTTAACAAATGTTGCCTAAAAAAAACTTCTTTAACAAATGATGTCATATAATTTATTTATATTTTAATGTTGAGATTACTTATTTATTAATTAATGAAATTAAATCCAATAGAAGAAACTTCTGGAGATAATACATCCACAAGGAATGTTCAGTGCATTTGGAAAGTCTATGGACAGCCTGATTCCGTATATACATACATTCAAATAAAGTCTGTACTAATTTTATGTTTCCATCCATAACTCGGATTTATTAGACAGCCAAACGATGAAAATGAATCTCCTGCACTTAAAAAGTCGCACAGTGACGCATTAATATATCACTAGAATAATCATAGACTCCCGCAAACACTTTCAACAATCGATCCAACATATACATTAGTGTTTTTTTTAATATAAGAAAGAAAAATGATAGTTTGACACAAAATCTCAATATCATACGGGACAACGTACATTGCGGCATTGTAGCGGCACTGTATAGTACTGTAGCAAGGTCTTTTTTTTAAAAAAAAAAATTTATTTATTTATTTATTTAAAAAAATATTTTTTTCTTTTTGAAATAAAATTTTTGGTTAAGTATGTACAAATATCTGGTAAATCAGGTACAAATATCTGGTTAATTCAGTTCATTATCTGATTAATGGGTTTTTTGGTTAATATGTGCAAATATCTGATTAATCACGTATAAATATCTGGTTAATTTCAGTTCATTATCTGATTAATGGGTTTTTTTTTTAGAAATAAAATTTTTGGTTAAGTATGTGCAAATATCTGGTTAATCAGGTACGAATATCTAGTTAATTCAGTTCATTATCTAGTTAATGGATTTTTTGGTTATGTATGTGCAAACAAAGAGAAAAAAAAAGAAGAAGCTAAATAAACACTACAGTAACATCGGTGTCGCCGTATGTTGTCCAAATGCTTTATTCAATTATCATAGCTCCATAAGAAATCTAGATCCCGAAATGATAGCTGTATGTAGTAAAGAATAGTCTTATTTTAATCATCACACAAGAATATCCCTTTCTAATTAAAACCAAAAATCACACGGAGAAAAAACGTGTCAAGTACAACCGAAAACTGATACTATCGTTGAGATGGCACCATCATTCTAGGGCCTCAGGTAAATGCATTGCAGTACTACTGGTTGTACAAAGTACCACACCACAGTGGAAGTTGGACGCGAAAGTTGTACTCCCGCTAGCATGGTCTCCATTCCATTAGGGATGGATACCTTCACAAATGAATATAAGACATATTTAATTGCTCACTAAGGTTAGAAGAGAGGTAGACACTATAAAATAACCCATTTTCATGAGCAGACGACTTCGAGAAAGCTAGCTAGTGTTTTCTAAAATATATAAATCCAAAATATCATATATAAATAATGTACATGTTATGACTTAAGCGATTAAGCCATAAGGATAAACCAACCCAAAAAGCTAGTCTATTAAGGAGGAGAATTTCATGACTCAAATATCACATTGAGCTTTCATATTTTCTCAATATGGAACTCATAACATTACAACCCCTTTAAGGGCCGATATCCATGACAACTTCACTCTATTGACAGTGAATTTCCCTTGTGACGACTTCACTCACCTATCAATATTTGATATATTACACCTTGATCCAACTTATAAGTAGCCGTTTTTATAGCTCATCTTTCAACGAAAACAACAATTGTCATAACTTAAAATCCATGAGAAAGGCCCCAACCCAAAAGACCAATCCATCAAGTAAGAGGACCTCGTGGGCTAAGTAGCACAGAGTTTTCATATTTAATCAATGTGAGACTCCCAACAGTATACAACTTACTTTGATAAAAGAAAAAAGAAGGAAATGGATGATAATAATTCGTGTAACGTGAATTAACAAGTCACTTTGTATGAGCAACACAACTCAAGAAACCAGTAGTTGCAAAGCATGCGGCCGACTTAAATATGTGCAAATAAATCCGTCTATGTTAAAGTATATGAATATAAGAACATGCAAATTGCATTACCTTCATAAACCCACTTGAATCACACCAATAATTATTTTATTGATTGCAACTTTCTCATATTAAAACTGAGACGATAAAAATTAAGCAATTCTGTACAGAGAGAAGTTTCTGTCCATTCATATTTCAGACTCTGTCCATTCATATTTCAGAGGTTACATAGATTCCACTTTGCACCTATCTGTACATGTGCCACAAAAAATTCACAAAATTGAATAAAATAATATTAAAAAGAATAATTGGCCTTTCTTCAAAATAGTAAATTCGGATTTCCTACAGACTAGGCAAATATCTGCTGAATGACTGTCTCCGCATTTCCATTGTATTGTGCAAGCAGATGGATAGCATCAGCCCTAGGCAAAGCCAAAAACTCCTGCACTCATCCATAAATCCAAACATGTAAAAATCCTGTGTATGATTTTTTCTAGGGTAAATGCATGCAAATATTATTTGATCGAACAAAGCCACAGCTACTAGTGAAAAGAAAGGCAGCAGATCAATACCACACTGAAGAATAAAAAGGCGGAGGGAGAGGTAGAATGTATTTCAAACCTAAAAAGCTAAAACTACTCTCAACGGAGATAATTAAGATAATGAGCGAAACTAAAACAACATCAAATAAGATCTATAACATTGGTACTACTCTGCTTCTGTAACAAGTATTTATCATAGAAATGTTAAACAGTTGTAAAACCAAGGGGAAAAAAGGAATTATGAAATATGCTCAAGTTGACTTAAAAGAAAGAGTTTAAATAGCAATACAAAAGACACGGGGGCTTTGGCATGCAGCTAGAAATCATGCAAAGTTATGAATTTTTTGTTAACCCAATAAAGAAGAAATAATATTTGATGGCAGAGCCATGAGTACGATCAAACAAACTTAAATGAAGTGGGAAGAAAACAAACAGAAAGAATTAAAAAAACAAATCCGTCAAGAAACCATTGAGACAATGGTACGGCTATTGAATATTACTGTTGCACTACCTATATAAACTTCTATCACGAATGCATGCCTTAGCTGTTGCAAAAGGACCAATGTATTGATTTGACAATTGAAATTTCACATAAAATTATGCCAGTTAAAACCGGAAGATTTTTCCGACAAATTTATAACTATAAATAATGAAATAATTAATTAAAAGTCGCAATTTAAAACATGATTGGGAAAAATAAAAAACCACTAAAGGCTTTAGCGCATCATGACACAGTAATTGAGTATTCTATTTTTGCTAAGGGGGAAAAAAGAGTTGATGACAAGAATCCATAACTTACCATTACTTTGAGTATTGCACTTTCGTCACATATGACATCCCTTGAGGACTCTTGGGTTGGGCTGCTACCATCTTCTGACATTCTGGGGCCTGAAGATACTGTAGCCTGGGAAGATCCATTTGTGCAGCTATCAGCATGTGACTTGGACATAGATACTGGAGCAAGAAAGGGAGTATTAACTTCTTTCAAGGAATCGATCCTCAAAAGACCTTCAAAACGATCTTTGCACATTTGAAGTTTAAACCACTCATTATGTGTATGAAGAGTGGCTCGCATTATTTTCATGAGCTGAGGTTCTTCCACACCAAGCCTCCTACCAACAGCAACCTATCCAATATCAAACAAGCATTCCACGTTTAAAAATAGCATAACAGAGTAAAGACATTCACATTGTATTCAAGTAATTAGAAAATAATCCTTCACTTGATGGGAAGGTTTCACACAGAACATAACAGGAGGTCACCCTGTCACAGGACAGGAAATATCCTACTGTAAAGGCACAAAATAAGAAGCCTTTGCATCACATAATTTACAATCACTCGGAAGTCAATATTTTTTAAGTGAGATTACTAACCCTATCACCATGTTAGACTATGAAAGGTTAATAAGCTTTCAACATGTATCAATAATCAACACTCACCAACTAACCTATAAGTATTCCCTTCCCAACTTTTTCTACTACTAGTCCTACTCATATATAATACGTTAGGATGCAGGAACAGACTTGGCTACAATCTTATTATATAACATTTCCGAACAAACACCATAAGCAAGAAAAGCCCAATGACTAACATGTTATAGCAATGACAATATGTTAGGAAACTGATGATAAATTAGGTTAGCAAACCACCTGAAGAGAAGCAGCTAAAGCATTTAGAGGTAAGGCGCTTCCAAGAGCATCTTCATTAGGTCGAAGTAAAGCCAAAAGAGTTTCCTTCAAAGGCTTTAACAAAGCAGGATCACTAGCTGCTAAAGGTCCCAAGTGGGAGCAAGCAACACCTAAAGCAGCATTATAATCACCAGAGCTGACCAACTTGAGGAATTCAACCTATAGCCAGGAATCCCATTTAAAGATCACATTCTTGATGCAACTAAACAGAGCCCAACAACAGCCCCTGGCAGGCCCCTTCCCATAAAAAAATGAAGAAAAGGATATCAATAACAAGTTAACAACATAGAAGCCACATACCTGCTTGAGTTGAAAAAGCAAGACAGAGTTCTGAACAAAAAAATTGGGATCAATAGCACTGACTTCTTCAACCGCTTCTGCTGCCATTCCTTTGCTAGCTAATTCCTTCATTCCCAACAGAATCTCAAATTTATCTTCCACATTACTAACATCAAGCACAGAAGGCTTTTCAGAGCCCTGCAAAAAAAACTATCAATAACTGATCTCCTAGACATAATAACATCAAAAATTTCAAACAGATACCTGTTTCTCCTTTGATAAAGTTGAAACAACAGTACTCATGCTATGCTCTTGCTTGTTGTGATCTTCCAAAGAAGCATCGGGCATGTAACTACTGTCATCATATCGTCCTCTCCATCGCTTGCGTTTGCTCCTTTCTCCAGTTCCAGGCAATCTACTTCGTTGCAAAACACTTGGATTTTCGAGCTGTTGTGATCCACTGGTGCTACAGTCTTCATGACTACTTGTGGGTTCAGAAGCATACCGTACTTCAACGTCAACTCCTCGCATGCTAGTCACATCAGCATTATTTTCAGGGGAACCATCCATGTGAGCATCGGTAACAGAAGTTTCACCATCGGAATGCTTGCCAGCATTACAATCTAGCTCGAGAGAACAATCCCTTGATGAGCAATAACCAGGGTCTTGCTGGTTGAATTTTACACGTTCTGGAATAGGTTGCTTCCCACAAGCTAAGTTCAACATAAATTGTCGAGAAAAAGAAATAATCAAATTAAGATATGAAGATATACAGTGACTTAGAATAGGACTTAATAGAGGAGATGCTATACCAGAGTCAGCAATGCCTCTGTAAACACAATACTCACGAACAAGTTGATCAAGAAGTGGAACATCTAATCTCGTTCGACATAATTCATTCTACAACAAAAAAGAATACAATGATAAAGACATGAAGGCAAGATCGATGTAAAAATGAAATAATTCATCAATGCAACCAAAGATTAATATTGAAAATATTGGAGTCATGCAGTCATATTTTACATCAACCTTAAATTATTTTTCTTTCTTCTCCTTTTATCTCCCATTCACTTAGCCCTTACCCCAGACTGTGATGAGGTTGTTCCTTAGGCTGAAAGCAGGAAGAAGAAATTAGGGGAATATTATTCCTTAGGCTGAAAGCAGGAAGAAGAAATTAGGGGAATATTGTTCCTTAAATGTTGATCCTTAGGTCCAGATAACGTGAAAAATTGAGTTTTTTAAAACTGAATTTTCCAGAATCAATGCATCAATATGTTGGATTTTTTCCCCAGGGTAAATGGTGCAAGAAAATTTGTTAATCTAAAGAAAGGATAACTGGAATTGCAAAGCAGAAATAAAGGATGATAAGTTAGAAACAGACAAAAGTCATCTACATTTGGCTAAATAAATAAATAAAAACTAGAAGTAACAGGTTAGTATTTAAAATGAATCCAAGAGCAGATGAACCAGTAATATTATATGTAACCTGAAATGCCATAAATAGATCGCCCTTAGCAAATCTCAAGCTATCAATTGCTCCTTGTCTGGTAAGCTCTACAGCATGTGCAAGAGCCTGTATGTCAACCTGGATTCCAGAATCAAACACAGTTTCAGCTTACAAATGATGCATGCATAAATACATAAAACAAATGGGGGCTAGATATATCATTATACGAAACTCATGGAAGCAGATCCATCAATGTCTTTTCACAAAATGACAAGACCCACTATTAACTTACACTTGATTTCCCAATGAAATTTCAGAATTAAACAACATAGACATCTTACCTCATCAAATGGTGGTACTTCATATAAAGTGTCAAGTGGTGTTGCAGGAGGGTCCCGCTCCTCAAGGAGCAATCTTTCAGTCAAATCGGAGATCGGTGATGTAATACCTTGACGTAAACAATACGCCCTGTGTATGCTGCGGAAAAAACAGGAAACCCAAAACAAAAATAAATGTCGAATGTGGCAAAAGAAAGACAAATATAATTGCATAACTGCAAAAACAACATAGTTTGATTAATTACTACAAAATGAACGAGAGGTGATAGATAACCTTATCAAATATCTCAGAGCCATTGAGAAAATTGGATCATACGCATGTAAATGAGCTCTTAACATAGAAGACATAAATCCGGCTAAGTCAAACCTCCTCCTTTCCGACCACTGCATAAGTAAAGCAAGCATGATCATGTTCATAGCAAATTCACTCTTGACAGAAAACTACAGACAGAGTCTAAATTCAAACATAAACCTCAAAGAAAAAGAGAAGGTCTACACAAATTCCATTATTATGAATGAAATTTAAAGTTCAAATCGGTTCATCCGAATAAACCTTAAAAAGTTAAAAACTGACAGGAAATAGTATGTTATGCCTTCTATAATATTATTTTCCCAGAAATAGATATATATAAAAAAAAAAAAAGAGTTTCTACAAGAGCAGGGACCATCTGATAGACTGCGGGTGACCCAAGTCCATACAAGGAGAGGAAAGAAGTGGGGACACCTAGAGGGTGAGCAGCAAGATGGCAAGGGCAATGAAGGAATCACAACTGATGGGACAATGGGGAGTTCGGTTAGGAGGGATCATGACGGGCATAACATAATAGAGGAAAGGAGAGGGGGATTCTAAAATGATTAGAGAGAGAAATGGAGAGGTTCAAATTTAGGAGGGAGTAGGGGGATTCGGAGGAAAGGGGAGAAAATTTTGGATGAGGTTCAGGAAGGCTTCTGCCTTAGGGAAGGACTGCTAGCTGCAGACCTTGGGTGTCCTTGTTAATTTCTGCATTTTTCCAGTGTTCCCCTTTTGTTAGTTCTTCCATTTTCTGTTGAATGCACAATGTCCCTCTCCCTTAATGGTAAACATGTTAATACATAGAAGCACCCACAAACTATAGAACTTTGAGTGGGCATATCCTTGGAAAACAGTTGGCAATATGCTGCCAGGTGAAGATACAAAGATTAAAGGAGAGCATGGACACAACAAGTCAACTACCTACCTATTTTTGGATAGATGGAGTGAAGTGGTAAAAAGACCTTGACCTATTCTTTGGGAGTTTTTTAAGTAATGGAGTAGAATGATTAAGGATGGGAAACCAAACTACTTCATACCACTCAAACCTCAAATTTTCAAACCCTCCAATTTTGGGGGGGCGGGGGGGAAGTTGGGATGGCTTGGAGTGTAAACCACTTCGAACCTTTTAATTCACTTCACTCTATTAATTACCATTGTGACTTCCAAACAATGGAGTGATATCTCCTTCCATTCCCTCATTAAAACTTTCAAATAATTAATGGAGTGGTATACTTCTACTTTTCACTTTATTCCACTCTAAACCACTCCATTCCATCTTCAAAACTCTCAAACATAACCTAAGTAAAGGGTGGTTAACAAAACCTAAAAGATACCTCTGTCTCTGAAACCCATAATGGTATTTATATCCTAAATATAATATAAAAACCAGCAACCAGTGTTTCTACCATTAATAGTTACATTACATACCATGTATCCTACAATACCACAAGTTTTGGATATCAAACAACTACCCAACGAAATAGATAAATAACTCCAGGTACCAAACTATACCAGCTTGCATTCTAGGTGCTACACCACTTATTATTATTAGGGCTGGAGGGAAGGGAAAGCAGATAGGGACAGACAGAGCAGTTAGTTGGAGAGGACCAGTTAGATAAATAGGACGGAATAAGGGTGGAAGGCATTCATTCAGAGAATTGCAGTATAGTGAGAGGGAAAACCCTCTGTGAAAAAGAAACCCTTGGAAGAGAATTCTTTCTGCTATTCTGAGTCGTTCAATAAAATCATTTTTTCCTTTGTTTGTTTCTACCACTTTCTCAGTTTTCTTTCTTGGGTTCATAACAGTTGCTGCCTTCCACCCTTCTGTCCTAACATCGCTATTGAAATAATTTTTTGTTCACTTACTAGAAGAACCACTCACCATATAACCACTCCAACATTCAACTTTACTAGCAAAAGCCACAACAGATTCCTAACTAGAAGAACCACTCACCATATAACCACTCCAACATTCAATTTTACTAGCAAAAGCCACAACAGATTCCTACCCAGACCACCATGTCCGGTGGCGATTGCATTGTAAACATGAAATTCATATCTCAAAAGAACAAAAGTTATTAAAATAATAGGGATAATTACACTAACTTCCTTTACACTTGTTACACTTGACATCCCTCTTGATCGGGAAATTACATGTACCTCTCTTACTTTTTATTTAAACAGAAAATGTTACAGGAGCCATAGATAAAGTAGGGGATGTAAGTGTAATTTCTCAATCAAAGAAGGGACTGTTGAGTTTAACAAAGTACATAAAGTAAAGAAAAACAAATTTTTCTTTCCTATTAATTATGTATAAGCTAAATTACTCTTTTGGTCTCTTATATTATTTATTTTATTCAACTACGTCCCTTAATTATTAAAAGGTTCAATTTGGTCCTCTATTTTGTCACCGTTATACAACACTGGTCCTTTCCATCACTTCCGTAACTAACCCCGTTAAGTCTGTCCTATGTGGCAAAAACTTGCTGACGTAGCCTTCTATCACCCCCTTTCTTTCTCATCCTTCTCTCTCTCCCTTTATCTCTGTCTCTTTCTGATTCACAAAGAACCAAACCACCCACCCACCCTCATCATCCTCACTCGTCACTATCGTTCCAGATGGTTTGACAACATCCTGTATTGCTTTCTCCTCAAGAAACTCTCCTTTATACATCTATTTCCACCATTTTCTTGGCAACACCGTAGCACTAACTTCGCAAATTTTCCAGATTTGCAACTTTCAAATTGTTCCACAATTTTGCAGACCATAGGTGCTAAATGAAAGTTTATCTTTTTACCCCAAGAACATTTTAATCCTCAGTCATTCCAATGCTTCTTTCACGGCGGTCTTTTCATCTGTTTCCAACTTGTCATCCAGTTGACCACTTGTCCCTCCGGCGAGGTAGAGAGAGGGTGAAAGTTGTCATGTCCCTTTCTGGCAACCACTACGGCATTACTTCATTGACAACAGCACGAGCACTCTCAGATTCTTGAGATTGCATCCACCTAGCCACCAAATCCTCAGGTTCCACCCAGCACCCCATTGTTCCTCTTTCCCTCACCACCTGTGTGCGGTCCTCTCCCATGTTCACGATCTCCGTTGCGCCCGGCTCTGCCCCAGCATATGTTTTGTTCTCGCGATCAGTCTCCGCCATGGTCGCACATTACGTCTCCAGCCTGACTGTGTAGGTCTTCTTATCCGTTCCAGTCGTGTGTCCCGCTTCACCTTCGACCATCTCTCTTCCGCGTTCTATCCTAGCGCATTGTTGAGTCCCATCCCATCGTGCCGCCATCTAGGCGTCTACACGGTCGTGCTCCGGTCCTCTGCACCCCTGTTCCGACCGTTCCTCCGATGCCACTTTCGCCGCTGTTCCACGCTGGTTGTCCCTCCATCATTTCTCTCTCCTCCATGTCCAATTCCTGCTCTCCCTACAGTTCTGCAAACTTGAGGTTGATGGCATCCACCTCCTTGTTCTGATCCAACGAGTAACCAGACCCACGACACTGCTGAAACTTCTGAAACTATGTGGAATCACAAAATGAGTGCTCGTGATCGTGGAAAGAGTGCAACTTCGAGGTGGAAATCGATGAAATAATGGGAATAGGTGAAATGGGTTTTAGGGATTGGCGAAGAGGGTTTTTGATTCTAAAGAACACGTTCAACACGTTGAAGGATGAAAGGTCGAGAGAGACGATGCAAGAAAGGGAGAGAGAGAGAAAGAATGGAAGAAAGGGAGGGAGAGAAAAATCAAAGGTGTTAGCTACATCATAACCGTTACCGACACCTCAGCAGACTTAACGCAGTTAGCTATGAAAGTAATAGAAAGGACTAATGTTGTATAACATTTACAATATAGAGGACCAAATTGAACCGTTTAATAATTAAGGGACCAAGTTTAATAAAATAAATAAAATATGAGACCAAAAAAGTAATTTAGCCTTGTGTATGATAGGATTTCCATGTTAAATATATAGGCTCTTGTACTTAATATGCTTGAAAAATTTAAAAAGTCATCAGGCTAATAAGTTTGTACATTATACGTTGTTTGTTTCAATAATTCAGTAAACAAACAAATAAAATAATTTTTTTAACTAAAAGACAGACAAAATAGAGCATTGGACTCAACTTTGGTAATGGTATCTTAACTTTTAGAGAAAGCACCCATTTTGTTGCTCCAAATATATTCTTGAAATCACATTGGTCCTCCATTTATAGTAACATGAAGGTGGTTATCCAATGTCAATGAATGCCATCAAATTGGACAAAACTAAGTTAATTAATTGCCATCTAGGGACCAATTTCATGTACCTATAAAAGGAGGACCGATATGAAGTTCAAGTGTACTGTATCTTTATTCTTTAGAAAAACAAAATCTACTTTTACTCTAACTTATATAATGGGCAACCTCAGTAGTTAATTTCTGGATCCGTGGCACTCTAAAATCATAGCCTTTTTTTCATGAGTAGGACTGAGACATACCTCATTTGCCACTGGAGAAGTCATATCATGCTTATCATATATAAATGCGAGCAGAACATGCTTGAATTCCTCATATGCTTCCTTAAATACAAAAACAACCATCAGAATTCACCTTCGGACAACAAAACCAAAAAACAAAGAATATTCAAGTTGAAGATTAATGATAATACCGGGTAAGCATCAAGGGCACACGGCGCAAGAGCTGTCCTCAAACAATCAATAGCAGAGTCACGATCTTCTATGGTTCCCTTCCGAAGAAGCTCAACAAATTTCTACACACAAAAAAAAAAAAGGAATAATAATAAAATTATTTATTAATAATTAATTAGCATAGATAATGAAATCGTTAAAAACCTGTTTGTGCAATCGGAAGAGGATCCTATGATCGTTGAGGATTGAAGGAGCGTGGAGGCGGAGGAGATCAACAGCAGCGTCAATGGCACCGGACTCTAAGGATCGTCTGATCTGACGGATCGCGAGCCTCGATTGATAAGAGGAAGAGGAAGATGAAGACGAAGAAGGAGATGAAGACGGAGCTGGAGATGGAGCAGAAGAGGAGTCTTCGATTAGGTTTTCCGATTTGGCGAATTCGATTACGAGAGCGTCGAGAGCTTCCCAATTCACCGGCGTCGATTCCATATTCTTTCGGAATTTTCCGAGAAAATTTTCAGAGATTGAGATAAAATAGTGAGTGTGAGGGAGAGAGGGAGAGAGATTTGGAAATCTGAGTTGGATTTATTTTTTTATTTTGTTTGAAGGGATTTTTTTTGTTTGGAATTGGAAGAAGGGGGTTCTGTTTCTGTTCTATTCTACTATTTGTTAGGCGCAAAGAGCAATTAAAGGCGGCGATGTGAGGCAGATACAGATTGCGGTTTGCGGATTAAAGAGCTGTCTGCCACGTGTGTCGTCCAAACTTCTGCTACGCCCACGCGAAATTTCTACTTACTGCATTCCTGGTTCATGTTACATCGTACTAAAACGACTGTCGTATAGCAAGAGTCACCAGTAGAGGTGGCAATTTTGGCCCGGCCCGGCTGGCCCGCATTTTAGGGCCGGTTGGGCACAAAAAATATAGGCCCGAAAAAAATTGGGTCATTTTGGCCCGGCCCGATCGGGCCATTGGGTTCGGGCCGGCCCAACCCGATACTAGTAATAAGGCCAAAAAATGTGGAAATTATGTAAGTTTCCTTCATTTTTTACTGTTTTGGCCCGTTGGCCCAATGGCCCGATGGCCTGGCCCGATCTGGCCCGCATTTTAGGCCAGGCTGGGCTACTAAATTCACAGCCCGGTAGAAATTCGACCCGACCCGGCCCGTTTGCCACCTCTAGTCACCAGTGCTACTCAAAATAGTACTTTATTCTTATTTTTTATTTTTAAAGATCTGTAAAGAAAATAATGAATAATCAATATGTGGCTGATCCAAGTGGTAAGAGATTCGGGCACTTTAAGTAAGTATTTAGGGATTCGAATCATGACTCTTGTATACGGAGAAAACCTGGTTGGGAGGGGAGAACCACCTTGTGTGCCCAATAAGTTCCCCGACGGAGATTAATCACTGCTAACGATGGTGGATATTTTGTACCTGTGTTATGATTACCAAAAAAAGAAAATAATGAATATCGAACACCTTGAGTGTTTCTTTTTTTTTTTGTCACCGTTATCTTTAGACTTTAATAAGTTTTTGATTCATGCAAAAATTGGCTTTCTTGAAATTAGATCCTAGAAAATGTTGTATGGATCTTGATCCTCCTTGATTAAAAACTTTTCTTTATATATATTTCCTATTGTTATTTGATCTTTGTTAATTGATGATTTGGCAAATAGAGTATCGACTAACATGGAGAGGGAGGTACTCTAAGTGATGGCATTTCGACGACAACACAACAACACGAGAGGTGGTATGGCTAGACAAAGGAAAATCTAACATGACAGGTTGATTCTCTAACCTTATTCTATGATCAAATCCATGCTTCCAAATTTGTCCAAGTTGATGCTGAAGAACAGGGGCAATAGAAGAAGAGTAAAGTGGGTTAAGGCTAGAAGTGGGGTTAGGGTGGTCATGGAAGAAATGGATATGGAATAATAGGAATATGGTGGTGGGAGCGGCAAATGCAAGCTTATTTATAGTGGTTATCAAATTTAATGAAGCATGACCGATGGTGTTGTTTTCGTGGTTGTAAGGTGGCATCGTCTAAGGTAGCAATGTCCTGTGATATCTTAGCTCGGGTCACACCTGCTTGGGCGAGGGGGAGAGGGGTTGTGAATAAACAGTAGCATCCAAACCTCAGTTTTGATTAAAAAAATCAATATTCAATAAAATAAGCCAAAAATCCAACTATGTTTCATAAGACAAGTAACAACAGGTACTACTAACAAAAGATTTAAAATATAAGGGATCAAAATCCATACAAAAAAAATTGGTGAATAATTTCAAAACACTCATACTTTGTAAAGGACTAAAAACTTAATTAATTTATCACATGTCACAAATGATATGACATTACATCTACCAGATCATCACTTAACAGATATAAGTAACAACAACGACTATAAATAGAAGTTTTAAAACATATACCACCAAAACTGCTAAGTCTCTAAAATGTCTGTGTACAGTTCCCTAAATTTTGATGAAAACTAAACATTGGTTAATGATTTAATTAACCTATTTTGTGGTTGCTAACCTGTCTATTTAGTGTACAGATCAGAAAATAGCAAAACTCACATGTCTGTCTACCTAAGTAACAACCTGTCTGGATAAGCAAAAAGTCAACATGTCTGCTGACTGGGATTGTTGACTTTGTACAAATTGGGTTCAACCTGTCTCTGCTCTGCTCTCATACTCGTCTAAGGTTCTTTGTTAAGAACTCGAAGTACACGAAGCTTTTGGAAGCTTTTGGAAGCTGTCCCCTCATGCAGAAGACTATGAATCTCTCTCTCACGCTTATCAAGAAACTCAGAAGGTTATTCTCTCAAGCAACCTAGGAAGTCAGAGACAAACTTCCAGTTGAAGAATGTTTCCAACATGCTTTATTCCCTTGTACTTTCGGTTATTACACAAGAAGGGAAATGTACTCTGCAAAAGTACAAAAGCATTCTGCACAACTCTGATTTGGCTGCTACACGATGCATAAAGCCATAATCCTTCATGTTAGAGTACAACCAACGTCTTCATTGCATTAATGGCTGCCCAGAACGACTATATTGCATTTAATGAAGTTCTGCTTGAAGCCATCGTTGCAAGGAATGTCTCTAACGGATATTAAATGTTTGAAGGCTATAAATACAGAAGTCATTGAAGATGAACATATCAGAGATTACAAAGCATTAAAGAGCCATTACTCTTTTCATTTATTCATTCTGTATTCTTCAATCATTTGAAGTTATTACGCAGACTTTCCTAAGCTTTACATTTAAATTACAGTCTGTCTGTAATTGTATTTATTACAAACCAAACTCTCAAACAAATCTGAGTGAGCCTGAAGAGGCTAGGTGTGCAAAGAATACTTGTCTTGAAGCCTGAAGAGGCTAGGTGTGCAAACAATACTTGGAGTCTGTAACCTGATCAGTTATAGTGGATAAATCTTGGTGCTGCCAAGGACTGGACGTAACTCTTTGTGTTAAAGAGTGAACCAGCATAAATCACTGTGTTAATCTCTCTTCCCTTAATCTCTTTAGTTGTTTTGATTATATATCATCTGTATTTTAACTAAGGGGTTAAAAGTGTTTCTATCAAACTTGTTTTTCATCTGCATGCTTGTGTGTTTTGCTATAAAGATACAACAGACAGGTGACCTGTCTGTGTAACCTTTTTACACCTGTTCAAACCTAGCTTCTGTGTGCGAAAAGTTTTCAACTATATTTTAATTTCTGATAAACACAATTCAACCCCCTTCTCGTGTTTATAGTTGTCTATTTCAAAAACCCCTAAAAAAGCTTTCAATGAACTAATTTCAAAAGAGCCCATATTTACAAGAACTAAAACTTATTTAAGCCTTATTTTTATGGCCCTGTATAAATGGAGGATCGATTCTCTCAACATAATCATAGATTATATATATATATATATATATATATATATATATATTATCCACCAATTTATTATTAATAAAACACTCAGAATATATATTTTGATATAATTTCAAAGAAAACTCTTAATATGTTTGCATTATCTAAAACAACATTGTCTCATATTTCAATTGAAAAGAAAATCTAGCCCTTTTCTTGTGTTATTTTTCACATGTTAGTTGGTAGTAGAACTCAATCTCGTAGGATGAGAGATGAAAGATGAAAGATCCTTGGAGGATGAGAGATCACAATGAAGTCTATGGAACAAATGGTGCATCTATCTCAAAACCTCATTTCTTCAATGGCAAAGAGTACTAGAAAAAAAAGATGGGGGACTTCATGGAGTCCATGGACATAGGCATTTGGGTGGAAGTTGAAAATGATTCTTACATACCAAAGGACGTTGAAGAAAAGGACATTCCTAGAGATCAATGAACAGAGGTACAGAAGAATAAATATCAACTAAGTTCAAAGGTAAAATATTTTCTGATACGTGCTTTAAGCAAAAGAATATATGACAAAATTCATAGCCGTAAGTCAGATAAAGAAGTATGTGATACTCTTGGTATATGACATATGAAGGCACCAACCAATTAAAAAAAGCAAATATAAGAATACTAGTTCATTAATATGAACGACTCAGGATGAAGGATCGGACGAGCAACCATTTTGCTTAAAAAGGTGTTTGTTTAGGCATAAAAATTTAAGTTTAGCTTTTTGTTAACTTTTTTTTATTGTTAACTAGATGTTGTACCCGTGCGATGCACGGGCATATTATGCATCTTTACACTACTTTGCTTAGATAGTCATTTTTAAATTTTGAAAATTAAAATTAAAATTTGTTCAGTTTTTCAAATGAAAAATTATTGAATGAGTGTTTTGTGTTTTGGATTACTAAATATGTAGAATTTGTTTATATTATATGTTTTCAAATTCAAAATACTTGCATAATTAACTCAATAACAACTCCATGTATGAGTTATATTTGAAGTAAGAAAGATTGAAATAAATTTAGTTACATGTATGAAATCAACTATTTTTGAATTGAGTTGATATTTATTAATGCCACCTCCCCTTACAATCTTATCACAATAGAGACATGGCAAAACAGTTTTCGCACTCTCTTCAACAAGTTGTTTGCAATGTCCCCAAGCAGGATCAGTTTTCGCCCTGATCTATTTCTGATTAGATTATGCTTCTTGTGATGTCGGTTGTGGTTCAGGTTCAGTATACATCTCTGACTGAAAAAACAATTCAATAGCAACCAACAACAATATATTTATTTCTATCACAACAATATCAAAGCATAATAAACCAATAAATCAATAACAGTGCCAGTGAAACTAATCTAGTTTCTATCACAAGTACAACAAATCAAAAAATATAATTGTTTCTATCAATCTGGTTTCAAAGCATATATTTGCAGGGATTAAGCATTAATGGATGGAGGGGGAGAAACTAAGAAGTATGTAGTAAGAAGTAAGAAACACTTACAGAGAAGATGCAGCGGAGAACACGTGAAGGGGGCGTTGCATGCGGCGGCGGAAGCGAAGGTGTAAGGCGGAAGGAACTGCGGTGCAGGGCGGAGGCAGGAGCAGCGCAAGTTGGGCGGAGGTTGGGCAGGAGCGACACAGGAGTGGCTCCTTTGGGGAATATGCAAAAATGCAATCCCTAATCTTATCTACGAATGAAAACTGAAACCCTCCCACCCAGTTTTTTTTTTCTCGAAAAACCCAGGGCAAAACTATGCCGTTTTAGCACTGGAATTTTTTTTAAAAAAAAGGCACAGACAGACCCGTCTGATTCAGTACCACCCAGCCGGGTCACGGAGTTTCATCAAAATCGGCAGGTTGGACCGGTTTCTGACCGGGCCGATGTCCTGGGCGGTCCAACATCCTAACCGAACCGGCCTGGTGACCGGTTCCCGGGCTAACCTGTCGTTCCGGCCTGTCCGGTCCGAGTTTTATAACACTGATCCTCAAAGATATCACGTATCTCTGAGGTATGCTCCGGGTGCCAGTACACAAGGTCCTGTTAACAAGGAAAATATTTAATAAAATTATACAATAAAATATATAAAATGCGTGAAAAACAAATATAAAATTACAAGAAATAATAAACATCTTACCCTAAATCGTCTAAAGATATGATCTCTATCGGTCTGCGGTATCTTCCCCCATGAAGGCCAGAAACGACGATACTGCTGCATGATGGAGTGAGTAACCACCCTCGATCCCACTTTCGATGGGATAAACCTGACAAGCTTATAATTTTGAAAAAAAACAACAATATGACAAACAACAAATTTATTGAATAATAACAAAAATAGTAATTCTTATAAAACATTAAATTAATCCATTAATAAGCCGGATCCATGGTCGGCGTCGCTCCTCAAGTGTCGGAATCCTGGCCCACTCCGGCACGGCCTCCGGCGTGGCTGCCTGCTGCACAGACGATGATGTGCCATGATCATCCTGGGGCGCGAATGATGAGGATGGAATGGCCGGGTCCGGATATGGCGTCATGTCGGGAGGAGGCATAAACGACAATCCTCCTGGCTGTGTGACCAGCGGAGCAGATGATGGTGGTGGAGAGTGTGGTGTAGGTGTAGTAGGCAGCGGCGAGTAGTCGGCAAGTGAGCATCGTGACCCGAACCGAGTAGGTGGAATATAGGTCGGAGATGGTGTAGTGTGGGTCGGGGATGGTGGTGTTGGGGTCCGGGTGGGTGTAGATGGGGTCGGTGTGGGTGCAGCTGGGCTGGGTGCAGAAGGGATAGGGGTGGGTGTGGAAGAAGCAGTAGCAGCAGCTAGCAGTGATTCCTTGTTGATATATCGTCCCCGCTTAGTCTTCCCCTTCCCCTTATCACCGCTGGGGGGCGGGGCGAATGTCCTCCTAATGCTGACATATCTATTTTTATAGGACAATTATGAATCAATGTAAAAACAATAAATCAAACGATATCTAACAAGTAATCAAAATATACATATAATTAATAATATCTAACATAAAATTTGTAAAGTCTTACATTTAATTCCATAATCAAATATTTAAAATACAATAAAAGTACTTAGCAGTAAAGTTTTTATTCAGACTCGATATTAGGGGCATAAGTGGACCGGGTAAACCCGACCAACCCGAACCAAACCAACCCATAAAAAACCGAATGTGGTTGGTTCGGGTAAAAAACCGAACCGAACCAATGGGAACCGATCTTCTTTGGTTCGGGTACTGGTTTTTGTTTTCCAGAACAGATGACCTGACCCAACCATATATAATTCCCCCAAAAATTGGCCTACTTTACTTTCTTGACCTAATTTGCTAAGTATTATGCCTTCATTTGACAACTTCTCCGCCTCCCTCACCCGCATCTGATCTGACCTATCCAGCCACCAAGG
Organism: Echinosophora koreensis; assembly: GCA_035048595.1. NCBI lineage: Eukaryota > Viridiplantae > Streptophyta > Magnoliopsida > Fabales > Fabaceae > Echinosophora > Echinosophora koreensis. Next base: position 2,887,344 of record JAPCYP010000069.1, read on the forward strand.
GCTTCACCGCCGCCAGCCCGCCGCACACAGCTCGGTTGTGACTCAGCAGCTCATCTCTCCGTCATCGTGCTCTCCTCCATCGTGCACACATCTGACCCCTGTTCGTGTTCAAGGCCACTGATTCATGCTCCCTGCCATCATGTTTGTGCCCACTGTTGAGTCCTCCATCGACGCGCTAGCTCCGCTGAATCCACCGCCGTTCACTGCTTCGTTCTCCATCGAGGTCGCGCCGAACAGGAAGATGAAGATGAAGCAGAGACGAAGATGAAGGTGAAGAGATGAAGATGACGCAGAGATGAAGATGAAGCAGGGATGAGGATGAAGCAGGGATGAAGATGAGGCAGAAATGAAGTGGTAACGACACCGCGGCGGAGTGATCGAGGTCGAGGGAATGAACGAGGGACTCAGGGACTTAGGTCATTGTGTACTGCATTCTTTTTTTTTTTTTTAATTGAGGAAATATATTCCTGATCCATCTCACGTAATCGAACCCGATGTAGTACAATTAAAAGAGAACTTGTCTTATGAGACTACGCCTGTACGAATCGCAGACAAGATGAGATTACAAAACCCTGAACTTTTCACAGGTACATAATTTTGAGGACGAAATTGTTTTTAGTGGGGTAGTATTGTAACACCTGGTTTTTTCGCTGTTTATTATTTTTATATAAGTAAAATAAATAGAAATGTTTATAATTTTATTTTTAAACTTATAAAATGATTTTGGATAAACCAAGATCATATCCATACTATACTTTACCGTAGAAAGTTACGATTAAATTTTGGGTCAAAAATTCAGACGAAACCCGGTCTGTGTTTTACAGGATTTTACTGCTCAAATGACCTAATATTGACTCGTGAACGAAATGGTTAGGTTTTATTTTTAATTTCCAACAACTTTGGGAATTTTGAATTTTTTCACTAAAAAGTGAAATAATATATAATATTCGGGCGTTATATTAAATCGGGTGAACAACGGAGCTGAATACGGGATTTGCGGGACCCGCTAACGGATAAAGGACAAGTCACATCAAGGTGAGTCACAAGGGGTGAGTCATAGGATGACTACCCATAATCATGATTACATTTAGGAGGAAAAGACTAAATTACCCTTTATGTTAGTTTTAATCACAAGTTTGCCATTGTGTGAGATTACCATTTTGCCCTTGAAAATTCATGTGTGGACCCCTTTTCCTCTCCATTCTGCACGGCCCAAGCACCCAAGGAGCCCATCTCCACTTCTATAAAAGGCTAGCTCTCCTTCTCCATCCAAACTTTGCCATTTCCTCCATTAAAACTCTAAGTTACCTAGGCTTGATTTGTGAAGGAAGTAGGAGATTGCTTGCTCACTTCTTGATTCCAAGAGGTACACCATACTCATCTCCCTTGATTAGCATCATGTTCTTTAATTACTTTCATATTTTGAAGTCTTTTTCATTATGATGCATATTAGGGTTTCTAGATTCAAAAATTCATAGAAAATCATAGGAAAGTCCAAATGAGATGAAACCAATTTTTATAATCCTATTATCACCTCTATATTCTAGATCTAGAAGCTTGCATCGAACAAAAATTTCTATCCCTATGAACCTATAGAGGCCGAACCTAGGTTTTTGAGGGGGGATGGATTTTGTTCATTTTCTTTACATGATTCAATCTTATAAGTTATATAGGTATTGGATCTATGTTGTTTGAGTTAAATTAGGGTCTCTAAACTATTTTAATAGTCATGGCCGAAACTCATTTTTTGAGGGATTGGAAGATTTAATTTCCATCTTTATGCCATGATCATTGATTTAGAGTTTTAAGTGATTATAAGTCACTAATCCAAGAGTTTAGAAATTTTAGAAATTTTCAACTCCAAAAACAGCCCTAGGCCGAAACCAACATGTAGGATTTTAGGTTTGATTAAGTTGTTTGTTTGTTAATTGATTGTTGTGTTTAATGAAGGATAAGCTAAGTTATCGTGTACGCACGTTATCGGCGTTACTTGGATTTTCCGATGAACTGTTTTTCAGAGACACCTTGCTTTCAGGTAAGGGGATTACCTGAGGGGTTTTTCCGATAGCTGTGACACCCTAACTTGGGGTCATCACATAGTTACCCAAATGCGGAAAATAAAATTATAATTTCGCTGGTTGCTTTCGGAAAATATTAATTTCTCAACGCTTATCCTTTCAAAATATGGTGATAAATTTTTTTGTTCTTTCTGCGAAATACTTAAAACAAAGATATATAAACATCACAATAGTAGCATTACTTTAAACTTACATTTATTCGTAAACCAAAACATTGCAACATATAAGCTTTTCTGAAATTGTTTTTCATACACCTTACAAGGTGTTTCAAACTATTTATAACAACTTTCCCAAAATACCCAACCCAAAGAAAATCCTAAGCTGGTCGTCTTACAAGACATCTACTGGAAAGACCCCGTGGTCATTCCCACACTCTAACATCTCTTCAACCTTCAGGACCAAAGTTCCCGAGTGAAACTAAGGACTTTTCTGCACCATCTACTTTCGTGTACCAAGACACAAAAGCCAAACCAGAAAACCTGATATGTTTGTAAGGGTGAGACGCCAATATATGGATTTAACACAATAGCTACATGTGAGACATAACACAACAACACATACACATATACATTTTCATAAAAAAAAATAGAAGCGTTCATAACAAGACAGTAGTTAATCAATGGGTTTCACACCCCAAACATCATCGTTTGAAAACTTATGCATGAACACTTCCAATACATCATCTAACTTCACACTTAATCTCATGAGATATCCCAACCGTAGTGAGTTGATCAAGCTCAATTGCCACACTAGGCAAACAGGCACGCAGCCATTGGCACGCAGCCAAAACCCATTGCACACTGTCCAAACCCAAGGCACAGTGATAACAACGTAAATGGGGTTTCATTGTCCAACCCTGGCACAATGAAGAAAATCGTAGCATGAGACACCTGACGCCGCAAGGTACTCACACATAAACCGGGGCACGTCTGCCAAATGCATGCAGCAAAACACTTTGTTCTTGACACTTTTCTTTGTGTTCAATCTCCTTTTGTCGAAGCTCACAATCGCTTACGACTAACCATAGTTTTAAACATCTTTAAAACTTTATTAATTAATAACACAGGACCTCAAAGTCCGAGTGCTCAATCACGACACCCCTAGACCGATGCACCAGCCATAGGTTCGTGATAATAGAAAACATCTTAAATGTTTTTAACTCAGTAGACACCAAGTCTACAGTAGACACCAAGTCTACAGGACCTCAAAGTCCAAAGGACACCAAGTCCATAACACAACACGAACCTTAGCACCCCGACGTCTCGGTTACTAAGTTCAAAACCACTTTTAACACAGTTGAGTTCAACTTGTTTTCGGAAAATCATTTCAAATGAGAAATAAATCGTAAGTTAAACATTTAACTTTTTATAAAGTATGGTCACTTGAGGCTCAAAGTTGTTTAAACTACGTACTGCCGCTTTAGGATTTCTTGCCGTCGGTATTTTTCCAAGTTGCCGTCAAATTAGCCATGTAAGCCAAATTTTAGCTTATTTCACTTAAACATTTTTCTAAAATCATTATTAAGTTATTTTTGAAAATTAATTTCATAAAATAACTTTTTATAATATTCCGGAATTTATTACGTAAAAATCAGCAGTACAAAAATATTTTCACGGTTTCGTCCTCACTGTGACTCATAAATCACTCTTACAGCGATAAATCATTAAAATAATGATATTTTCCAAAACTCTTTATTTTTCCCAAATAAATATTTTCCACTAATATTATATTCCAATATTTTACCGTTAAAACATTGAATATAATTTACGAAGCTTTTCAAAGCTTTTATCTGATTAATTGATTGGGCACTGACCACTGTCAGGCTTCTCAAACAACATCCACAACATTATCACAATAATATTTCCAGACAAATCATGCATCACAGCATTAAAATAAACAACTGCAGATAACCAATTATAAGCAGATAAACAACACGGATAAAAATAACACAACTTGAACACTTAAACAACCACCAACAAATAAATAATTACAGACCACACATTAGTCACACACATAGGTATTGGGAAAAATCCCTCAGGTAAGCTCCCCTTACCTCTCGAAGACCTCTCCGCGGTGTAATTGTCGGAAGTCCGGGTTCACGTACACAACGAACTTGCTAAACCTTCATCAACCACAATCAACTAATCACTAATCAAACAATTAAAATCTCCTAATTCTCTATAATAGGTCACGGCCTCCCTTAGGTTTAGTGGCTAAAAATTTCTAGAATTGCCTAAGTCATGGATTAATGATCCTTAACTACTTAAGATCATAGATTAGTAACTAAACAACTAGGTTAAGAATTAAAAATTCCTAACTCACCTACCCTAGAATTCGGTCAAGACTTGATCATGGGGTTAGGGTTTTTAGTTTGACAAATCAACTTGGATTCAATCAACATACATACTAATAGGATGATAACCAAGATCATTTAGGAAAAATTTGAATAAAAACTCATCAAACCTCACCTACTTAGGTTCGGCCAATACAAGGATTTAGGGTTTGAATTTTCATTTTGATAGACTAACATGGATTAAAGCATGTAGACATACTAGAAGGATAGTATATAAGATCAGTTTCTAAAAATTGAACAAAAGTTCCTCCACCCATTTTTTTTATAGAATTCGGTTTTGACAATTTAAATGGGGAGGAAAACTTTGTTTGCAACAAACTCTTGGGTTATGATAGTAGAGATGATAACTAACTCATAGAAATTGGTTTCACATTTTTAGGATTTTTCTAGAATTTTCTAGACAATTTCAAAGTTTCTAGATCTATGAATTAAAAATGATGAACATGGCATTGAAACATGAAAATACATGAAGAACATAGTGCTTAATGATGATGAGGATCATGGATTACCTCTTGGAATTAAAGAAAAGTGCAAGAATCTCCAAGTTGCTTCACAAATCAAGCTTATGGAAGCTTAAGGAAAAAGAAGAATGGAGAAGATGGAGGAATAGTTGAGAAGAGTGTAGAATGAGCTAGAGTCACCAAGGGAGCTCTAGAACTTGAAGAGCAAGCCTCCAAGGCCATGGGCTTTCGAAATTTTGGGCCTAGAAAGCCCAAGCCCAATTAATTTTTGCACTTGAAAATCATTTAAGGCATAATGAAAACATAGGAAAAGTTAAGACTAGAATTACTTCATGGAAATGAATCCTTGGACATGAGATTGAGCCTTTTGGGTGCAGCCCTTAATGGGTTTGAATGGCAAGACTTTGGCACACTTCACTTAGTGTATCAAAGAAATTAGTTTAGAGACCAAAATGCAATTAAGAGAAAGTTTAAGGATAAAAATGCAATTATTAAAAATTGCTAACATAACCCTATGCCACATTAAACCTCTCACATGGATGACCTATTCCTAAGAGAATATAGGTTTTGTCCACTTATCGAGTCTCAAAACTCCCGTAATCGGCTCCGTCGTTTACCCGATTGAACGTAACGTCCGTAAAACGTATATTATTTCACGTTTTGTGAAATAATTCTAAAAATGCACAATCGTAGGAAACAAAATAAAAACCTTAAGTGTTTCGTTCACGAATTAAAATTAGGGTTTCTGATCAGTAAAAAGTTAATGTCAGTAAAAATGCAGAAAACGCAGACCGGTTTCCGTCTCAATTTTCATCCCAGAACTTCCCCGTAACCTTATAAAAATAAGTATGACAAGGAAATGACCTTAGTTTATCCAAAGTCATTTTCTAAATCTCGGATAAGAATATAATCATTTATATAATTATTACCGATATTAGAAAGCCGAAAAATCGGGATGTTACAATAGCCATGTGTAATTGTTGTGTTTGTATTAATTATCTGGTGTGGTGTATGTAATTCTTACGTAGTTAGCATTATTGCTTATTAATTACCTACTGTTAATTGTTTAATTATCTGCATTTAATTACTTGTTTTATTTTGTGGCATGTCTTTAGTTTCTAATTGCTATATTATTGACATGATATTATTATGTGATGAGGATTGTGGATTGTGGATTGGAAAGCCTAACAGTGGTCAGAGCCTAATTAAATAAGAGTTAAAAGCAATCAAAAGTTTTTTTTATGAATTAATAAGTTTAATTCAATGGAAATAGTAATATAATATTACTTAGTTATTTATTTGATGAAAAATGTGAAAAAGTGGAAAATAATATTATTTTAATCATTTAAAAGCGAAAGAACGTTTAATGAGTCATAGTGCGGACGTAACCGTGAAAATATTTTAGCACTGCTAATTTTCACCTAAGGAATTTATAATTATTAAGAAATGATGTTTTAAGCGAAAAAGTTTCGAAAATAATTTTATTACAGTGTTGGAAAAATTAATTTACGACAAAGAGTCCTATTTTATCCTAAATGCGTTTTTAAAACGGCAAACGACGGACAATTCCGTCAATATTTATGAAAGTGGTCTTAAAAGGGGTAATTGAAATAGACAACTATAAACACGAGAAGGGGGGTTGAATTGTGTTTATTAGAATTTAAAATAAAGTTAAAAACTTTTTGCATGCAGAAGCTAAGCACAGACGGGTGTAAAAAGATACACAGACAGGTCACCTGTCTGTTGTAGTTTTCTCAGAAAAACAACACACGTAGAGATAAGAAAACAGACTTGACAGAAACAGTTTTAACCCCTTTGTTAGAAAGCAGATGATATATATAATCAAAGTAACTAAAGAGATTAAGGGAAGAGAGATTAACACAGAGATTTATCCTGGTTCACTCTTTAACACAAAGAGCTACGTCCAGTCCTTGGCAGCACCAAGATTTATCCACTATAACTGATCAGGTTACAGACTCCAAGTATTGTTTGCACACCTAGCCTCTTCAGGCTCCAACACAAGTATTCTTTGCACACCTAGCCTCTTCAGGCTCACTCAGATTTGTTTGAGAGTTGGGTTTGTAATAAATACACTTACAGACCTTTCACTGACACTCAGAGAGTGGTTTAAATATAAAGCTTTAGGAAAGTCTGCGTAATAACTTCAAATGATTGAAGAATACAGAATGAATAAATGAACAGAGTAATGGCTCTTTAATGCTTTGTAAAACTCTGATGATGTTCATCTTCAATGACTTATGTATTTATAGCCTTCAAACATTTAATATCCGTTAGAGACATTCCTTGCAACTATGGCTTCAAGCAGAGCTTCATTAAATGCAATATAGTCGTTCTGGGCAGCCATTAATGCAATGAAGACGTTGGTTGTACTCTAACATGAGGGATAATAGCTTTATGCATCGTGTAGACGCCAACTCAGAGTTGTGCATAGTGCTTTTGTACTTTTGCAGAATACATTTCCCTTTCTGTGTAATGACTGAAAGTACTAGGGAATAAAGCATGTTGGAAACATTCTTTAACTGGAAGTTTATCTCTGACTTCCTAGTTTGCTTGAGAGAGAGCACTTCTGAGTTTCTTGATAAGCGTGAGAGAGTTCTCAGAGTATTCTTCATGAGGGGACAGCTTGCAAAAGCTTCCTGTACTTCGAGTTCTTTAACGAAGAACCTTAGACAAGTTGAAGAGTAGAGACAGGTTGTAAAATCAGTTTGCACATAGTCAACAATCCTAGTCAGCAGACAGGTTGACTTCTTGGCTTATACGGACAGGTGAGACTTAGGTAGACAGACAGGTGAGTTTTGTAATCTTCTGATCTGTACACTAAGTAGACAGGTTAGCAACCACAAAATAGGTTAATTAAATCATTACCCAATGTTTAGTTTTCATCAAAACTTAGGGAAATGCACACAGACATTTTAGAGACTTAACAGTAATATCGAGTAATACTGAGAATTTGTCTCAAATGAGGTTTTCCAGTCCAAATTATTAATTTCTGAACAAAAATGAATTTTAAGGAATTTTGACAAGTTTACAAAACGAATTTCCAACGTAAAAGGATTTTCGGTAAACAACGAGTTATCTCCGCCAACTTGGATAAGTTGAGGAAACTTTAGTTTTGTTTTGTATTTCACAGAACGAAAATGGTTTAAACGAACCTAGAAGCCGAGACGTCGGGATTCTAGTGTTATAAGATATGGGCCCGGGGTCCGAAAGTTGAAGTTATGGACTAAATGTCCTATAAATGGTGTTTTGGGTTTTGTGCACTAAAATCTATGTATCTATGACTGGTGCATCGGTCTAGATTTCGTGATTTGCACACTTTTGACTTGGAGTCAATTATGGTTTGAATGAGGTATTAAACTTGAAAGTTTAAAATGGTGTTTTGGTCGTGAAGCTTTTAGCTCCGACAATTAAAGATTGAACACAATGAAAACAACGAGAACCAAACGTTTTACATGCATTACGGGGCAGACGTGCCTTTGCATAGGACTTGAATGCTTGATGGCAAGTATTCATGCAGTTTGCATCACTGTGCCTTGATGGATATATGACCAAGAAAACCATGTGCTATACGTAGTCACCACTTTGCCACATTTTGGACTATGGAATGGTTATTTGAACTTTGCCATATCGGGCATTGATTCTGCCTTATTTGGCACTTGGAGCCTGATCATCTCATTTACATGTTAATTGGAGCTCCGGAGATTAAGTCTCAAAGTTAGTTAATGATATTGAAGTGTCATGGTTGAATGGCTAAGACAGATGGAGGTAGGGGTAGGAGAGAGTCTATGTGGGAAAAGAATGAATTAGACCCTGTGACTAAAAGAAAGAAATATCTAGACCTAGAGGGTAACATTACAACAGAGGCAGGATAGTTAGATCCTTCAAATGTTCTAATGAACAACACAATAGGGGGATAAAAGAAGATCTCCCTACATGGGTTCAGAATGTGAGGTGGTGGAGAAGGGATGACAGATAAGTGAGATATACTTGCAGTCATCAGAGATTGTAAATCACTCACAAACAGTCTAGATGATATGCCAGATTGTTCTCTGGCAGTTGAGTCCCTATGAACAACTGTGTATTGACATACATCAGACAGGACATCAAAAGATGGTTGAGAGGGGTGAGACGAGACAGGTGAGTGAAAAGGGGAGGCAACAGATAAAGGGTTGACACAGAGAGCAGAGGGGGAAGAAACAGCAGAATCTGGAATACCTAGATGAAGGGGAGAGGACGGTGCAGAAGGGAAGGTGAAGAGTGGTTCTTCAAAAAGCCTTGTTTTCTTCCTTGAAGGAGACAGAGAAGCTTCTTCATGATGACCAACTGTCTGTGTTCCAGCAGACAGGTCAGTGGAGGGTGCAGTAGCAGTAGCAGCAGCAGGCTCTTCTGCAGGGACAGCTTCCCTTTCAGCTACAGCCACTACAGGCATAGGGTAGCCTGACCTTCTTTTTCTGGGAATGAAACCCAGATCAAGAGATTTGATCTCCCTAGGCTCTTCTGCAGGTGGAGAAGTCTGCTCCCCCTGAGCAGGTGCTTCCTCTTTACTAGGCACAGACTTCACTTGTCTGTCCTTGGTAAAGGTCTTCACCAGTCTTCTTCTCTTGGTGGGTTGTGTAGAAACCACACCTGATTTTCCAGCCTCACTGGTCTTCCTCTTGGGAGAGGGCTTCTTCAGCTTGAATCTGAGAGGCTCTACTGTCTCAGTAGATCCTTCAGAAGCTGTGGGTTCCTCAGGCCTTTGATCCTGTCTGGCAACCTTTCCAGCAGCTTTCCAAATCCTTTCAGAGATAGGATACTCTGATTCACCAGTGGAATCAGCAGGCTCCTCTGCTATTTCCTTCAGTTTCTGCTCAATAGCAGGCTTCTTCTTCTTCTTCTCTTCTTCCTCATCCTCCAGAGGGATTCCTTCAATCCCCATCATAGACAAGACCTTCTTGTCTATGGGCAGAGCCATGTCCACAAAGTGGACATCAATTGGAACAAATATCTTGTTCCTAAAAACCCTTGTCAGCAACATTCCATAAAGGTAGGTAGGCATATTTGTCCTTCTGATCAGAGACTCAAGATACATGTAGATGAGATCATTGATGTCTATCTTGATTTTGTGAATCAAGTGGTACAGAGCAAATCTGTCCAACTTGGTCACATTGTCTCTTGACCCTCTTCTGGGCATCACACACTCCAGAAGCAGCTTGTGCAAGAACCTGCACTTGGGCACCATGCAGACAGGCTTCTTGTTCTCAGGGTTGGGAACTCCATAAATAGCAATATTGATACTTTCAGTTCCCACCTGATCTTCCCAGTCAGGTCTGAAGGCAGTTCCAATCCTTGGACATCTGGTTGCCAGTTCCAGAGAGCTTATAGGAAACTGAAGAGTCACATCAGCTGACATTTGAGCCTTGAAGCTCTTGGTTCCATCAACCACATTGGTGAT